>CM063283.1:104682898-106060822 GCA_032173965.1 Sitta carolinensis
TGGGTTTTTGTTTGTTTTATGAGGAAAAAAAAAAAACAACCCAGTTTTATAAATGCTTGGCTGTACTTGACCTCTACCAAATTTTGAGTAGAGGTCATCTTTCATCACTGAAGAAATATATGAACTTCCTGCCCTGGAAGGAAAATACACTTTTAACAATCTAAAATTCCGCTTTTCAGAAGTTCTTCTATGAGATAAGAGGCAGACTGGTAATGCCTATAGTAATAAAGCAACTCTTTTTCCTAAAGAAGATGACAATTCTGCTGCATGCAGAAGAGTAGCTGTGAATTCAAACCAAGGCAGTAGAATAGCTGTGGATAGAGCATTTTTTTAAGACAAATGCATTTTTTTTCTACTGTGGAATGGGAGCCTGGGAAGACTGCAACAACACCCCCTTAAAATTTGTGGTGTATGGGAGAAAATGAAAATGCAAATATAGAAGGAGTAAGAGACTTCCACCAGTAGAGATGGGAAAAATACATCTAGAGAAGACAGTGATTTATTTTTTTCTACACGAAGCCCAGTGTAAATGCAACTATGTTTTTCCCTACTGTGGGTGTTTGTACCATTTTCCACAAGATAGTATTGATGCTAAAGACTGGTGAGGTAGTCAAAAGTTCTGAATATATTTAAATGAATACAGTTGTATCTGTCATCATGAATGGCTGCTGTAATCACAGCTTTTAAAACCCACTGTTGGCTTCAACAGTCCCTGGTACAATGGAGCTCTTCAGAACTACAATAGTTGTTGACATTCCATTAAAGAAAACAATAGAAGTGGAATGAATATGCTTAGATTTCTTTTTACTCTGTACAACTGATTTCTAAAAAGAAATAGCAAAGGGAGAGAAAACCAAGACACACCACTGTGAAAAGTAATTAAATATATGAATATTTGAGAAGGATAAAATACTGCTACAGCTATAGTAGAGAGTATTTGTCACTCTTTAAACTATTAAATGGATTTTTAAAAATTGAAAATCACTATATCATTAGGATTGTCATAGCTATCACACCGAATTTTGTTTCTAATTTCTGTTTAAAAATAAGGTTATGTAAAGTTTTTAATTTGTCGTTTATGTATCAGCAGGCTGTATAACAACTGTTTGCAAGAATTATTAAGTTTAAGCTATAAGTATTTAGATTCTAACTACTGAGAATTTCAAAGGTGATGGATATTTAGTTAAATTTTTGCATTATATGTTTCTGTTTATATTAGCTGGTGATGAATGTACTCTACCTGAATCTCACTGACATGATGCTTTCATGAAACTTTGCTGCCCAAGTTTGTATAGAATTATAAAGTGAAAACATCAGCCAAAAGCACATCTAGAAATCATTTACTTGTTTAAAAAATCATGATTTCCTTCTCTCCATCAACTACCCTTTGGTAGTTCTCAAAATCATTTTAGAATTTATATGAAATATGTTGAAGGGGTTTGCCTTTACCTGTCAGCTTTGCCTTTACCTGTCATCATGAAATACTTCAACTACAGCATGCAGCCTTTTCCTGTTTGAAAACCTTTATAACTGTTGTGCTCATTCTAAGGAATATAGAAAGTGAGAGACTCCAAATTGCCTTTGAAGCTATTACTATGTAATCCACTGCAAGATGTTCCTTTCCCTTTACCTGCTTAGTTGCTTTTATTCTAGAAATGGCATTGTAGCAAAGTAAACAACACTGTCAAATATATAAATCTATTTTTCTCCCTCCCTAAGGTTGTTAGCTACCTACACAGAGATTTGAGAGATATCTCTGCATCTTATGCACAAATGTTAAACAATATTGAAATATAAATGCATGAAGAATATCAGAAAAGGTTTTTAAAAGAGTAAATTAATTTTTAATCTGTCTTTATTATACAAATAATCTGTCACTGCCAGTAAAACCCTCCTCCTCCTGCTGCACTGAGTAAAAACAGGACACCTTAGCTAGAAAAATCAGAAATACTTTTAATGTTGTCTGCTAAATTTAAGGTGTGACTTTTGCATCCACCTAACTTGTTTATAAATGACCTTGAGATTTGATCCTCATGCCTGGAACTTCACCAAACATTGTTAAACAGGTTAGAGTGCAAGCTGTAAATATTGAAATTGTGAGTCTGAGGCAACTTGACAACTAGACAAGCATTTAGAATTCTTCTAATCTTTTTTTCATATGTCATCTGTAAGAAGGTGAATGGTTACATTAGAAATCAAGCCTTTAAGAATTGCTTGCTATTCCTTTATTTTCTTTCTGGAAGATTTATCTCTGCCTAATACACCAAGAAAAAATAACTAAAATTATTTATAATCTATTTTTTCCAGAGTCATTAGCCAAGTCTTAATGGTCAGTGAAATATGAATACATAAGTAAATGAAAAAAAAAATATAATTGAGAACTTACTCTTTGTGAAAGCGAAGAACTTTGGGAGGAGGAAATGTTAGAGAAGGCAGATATTGTAGCAAATCCAGCTCAAAAACTCTTAGTAGTACTAGTGGGAATTAACTATTAGGATGTGCTGCCTGAAAGGTCACAATGTTCACAAAGTCTTTTCTGAATGACATAATTTTGTTACTTGCATAGTAATTCCATCAAAAGATGATTTTTGTGACACTGCTGGAGTCAGTGAAATGTCACCCCTGTCTGGCAGTTATTCTTGAAAAACAGGCTTACCAACAAAATAAATAAAAGCACATTCTAAGCAGCTACTGCAGTACTGCATTAGAAGAGCAGTCATAGGCAGGAGCTTTCTGGGTGTGTTCAGACAGTTCCAGGTCTGGAGATATTTAAAGAAAACCCTTTAGCTTTACTACTGATGAATTCAAAGACTCAGAACTCAAAATCTCTCTTAATCTCTCAGTCATTTGTACTAGTCATGAGAAGAGGAACAAAAAGACCCTAAATTCCTGATTATAGATTAACAGACATATCTCGTTGTGATTCCTGTCTGACAATGATTACATCACAGAAATGCCTTTACAGTCAGCGATAATTGGCTCCCTCTTTGGTCATCTCAGAGAAGATGAGACTTGAATGGTTTTGGAGGTTGCACTACCAACCTCACTATTAGGCAGAGTCCCAAAACTACATTAGAGCACAGGGAGGATGGAGAAACCTCTCTGCTCTGGTTTGTAGATAAAGAATTTGGTCCATGATATCATGATTCACTACTCAGGGTAAAAAACTTCATTTGAAATTAAATTGTCTCTGTCTGGTTTCTAGACATCATTCAATAGTTTACCTGAAGTTGATATAGAAATGGAAAAAATAACTCTTGAATGACAAATCAAGACATTTACTGAAGTGTTGCCTAGATTCAAATAGAGTTTGATTTTTTTGGGTTTTGGATTTTTTGTTTTTTCACACAGAGAACAAGAAAATTGGATTACCTGGATTAGAATTTAATTTAAATGTATTGATCCCTACTTAAGGAGATATCCAAATTACTCCTAGATGGTGGTCTGCCTGGGGATCAGCCAGAGTTAGGCTAAACTGCAAACATTTATCTTGAAGGTCTTGTCATGCATTCTGCTCAGCTTGTGCAGTGTGTCATCTTTAATATTTGTTTAACAGTGTTTTTAGCAGCTGGACTTGATGAATTCAAGGATCTTTTCCATCCTAAACAATTTTGTGATACTATAATTCTGTGAAAATAGCTGTGGTATTCTCTTATGTCACTACAAGATCCCTTCAGCCCGGCCATATTTTGCAGCCACATAGTTCAGCAGCTGACAGTACATGTCAGTATCAATGTGTGCACTAACTATTGATAATGGCCTGAAAAGAAGGTGATTCTTTGCTCTTTGCATTTGAAATTCATCATTACTCTATCAGGATCCCACAATTCAGTTGGTATCCTCTGAATATTTTTTCTAACTTCAAATAATATTTTGGAGGTGTAAAATTAAGTGGAGACAGTTATCATGAGACCAATACTTTAAATTTAATGAGTTTAATACCATTTTATATATATATATATAATGGTATTAAATTCATTAAATGTAAAGTATTTTTGTTTAAATGATGGATAATTGTTTTCAATTAGCAATTAATACAGTAAAAATCAGTATTTGCACTCAGAAAGGCAGTATTACTTCAAAACAAACAAAGAGAACCCCACCAGCTAACAGCAGAAATAAGAGATAGCCTATTCTGCCTATCCTAGAATTTGAAAGGAAAGCAGAACACTTGCATTCTGATGTCAGTATCCTGCCCAAAATTTCAAGCCATTGGCTTTAAGTTCACGGCTGCATTACACTTCTAAAGCTATCTCATCAACAGTGCTACAAAATTAAACACTGAACTTTGCTCTGAGAGCGAAGACAGACCTTGGAATTTTCCATAGGGTCAGCTGAAATTTCCCCGTGCTGCTCCCAGTCTCTCTCCCTGCTGGATCTCAGGCTGCCCCCGACCCTGCTCCTTGAAGGTGAGCTGTGCAGAATGCTTTCCAGCAGCACCCATTTGGTAATTGTTTTTCTATCTAAAGCTTCCAGTGCTTTTAAACCAGGCAACATATCAAAGTGGCAGTGAAAACTGCACAATACATGACTGCCTTTGTGTGTGTCATCTGTCAAACCTCCTGGGGTGGTGTTGGCAGGTAAGAACTGCTCATTTCTAGCTAATCTAGATTTTTATAGTAAGTTGAAGACAGGTTGGATGTGGCAGTGCTGGGACCAATCTTTAGCTTCATACTCGGTAAAATACAGAAAATGTTATCAAACATGTTTTCCAATTTCTTTATTACAGAGACATGCAATGCTTTGTGTGCTTTCCTTCCCAGTCACAATCTCTTCTGATCACATTCTGAGGGACAGAAAAGTCTTCAGATATTCACTTCAGAGTCTGTAATTCCAACTTGGTTCATAATTTTATTATGTACCTAATAGCATTTGGACTTCAGAGGAATGCATCAGTCACCCTGAATGATTTATAGGAAGACTTTTCTTTAAAAAAGAAAAAAAAAAAATTAAACTAGCTATTTAAAAAATAAAATGGACACCTGTGACACATGTAGAACTCACATCAACAGAATAGGTAGTTACAATTTTATTTACCAAATAGGTATTTTCTGGATGATAATGCAGGCTAAAGTTCCTTCCTGGATTATCATTTTTCATGGAAAACTTTCATTGTCCCCTCACTGACCCTCAGACAATTTTAAGCATTGCCATCCCTTCCCCTGACACAGCAGTGCAAAGGTGGGTCAAATGGGACTGTTCTGCTGCTCCCCCGGGAGGTCAAGGCTTCGTGCTGGAAGATGTCTCTCTCTGCCATTAGTGCTGCTTTGTAGCAAAAAAATAAAAAAAAAAAAAAAAAAATAAATACCCATGGAACAGGACTGAACTGTCTTGAAACTCTGGCTTTTCTCCATGTAAACCTTTCGTCTCTGCCTCTTGCTTATCACGGAAGAGGATACCTTATGAAGTGAAAGAGGCATGACATTCACAGAACCATGTGTGTATACATAGGTATACACATGACACGAAGAAGTAAGAGAAACAGTACGTTCTTCAGATCTGAAACAGAATTCCTGTGAACCCAGTTTTCCCCCTAATTTTGACAAAAACTGAAGACTGTGTCTTTCCTGGTCACCTCTGGTGCTAGTCATGGCACATCAGGCTCTTGGTAAGCATTTTTAATTGTCAACAATTCTCACCTTTAGCATATAAACTATAAATATCCAGTCCATTCCAGTGATTTCCTTCACTACAGCACTGCTGCCTTCTTTAGAGTGACCTCCCAGAAAAATAAGAATTATGAAAATAAAATTGTTTTGCTCAGTTCTCTTACTATTTCACTGAAATAAATTTGCATGAATCAGATTAGAACTGTGTTTACCTGAAGGACCAGAATACAATCAAACTGGAGTAGCACTCCATTGCCTTTAAAAAGGGACTGATCTTTTTTAATTTGCTTTTTGTACTTACATAAACATACATACTTAAATAAATAAGCTTTTTAAAACATGGTAGGAGCTACTTAATTAACAAAAAAATAAAAAAAAAATATTTTGGAAAGAGACCATGCAGCAAAGTAGCCTTAGAATGACAGTCCTATTCTTTCAAAACAGCTTCTCTTGGAGCCATTTGTAAGCTTCTACTTCATTGCCAAAAAAACTTTTAAAAAGAAAAAAAAAAAAAAAAAAAAAAAAAAAAGCAGCAAAAAAAAAAAAGAATTACAGATTAAAAAAAAGATGAAATTGGGGTAAATATATTTTCTTCAACACTTCTGTTTTTTAAAGGATAAATATTTCTATTTATGGTCCCTATGAAAACATTGTAATAAATGTCATTAACTGTGGAAATAAGAATGAGAAGCAACTGCTTGAAGGTAGGAAGGATATTTCCTCTGCATTCAGCATTTAAAACAAGTCTCAAATTGGCAAAAGCTTTTTTTAGTATGATAGGCCGAAGCTGATATACAGATATTATCTATTGCTGAAATTGTTTCTAAAAATAATCATCATCACAGAAATTCCAAGAAAGTTTGTTGGGTTTTATGTGAAGGGATTTTTTGTTTGGTTGTTTTGGTTTTGGTTTGTTCTTTTTTTAAAAAAATATTTTTGAATTTGAGCTAATGCTTTTACTGGAAAACTAAGCAGCATGTTTTCCAAGCAGACTCTTTTCTAGTTTCTTTCTTTGATATATGTTACTGTGACACAGAGAGGGAACACACAACAGGTGTTCAGGCAGAGAAGAAGAAATCTCTCGTTTATTGTTGACCTCTTATATATAAGTTTTGGACAGTGACCAGAAATTGGACAGAGAAGTTCCCACCTCTCCATCTCCACTGGTCACTTGAGAAGTCCATCAGGTGATATCTTTTATAAAGGAATGTAAACATGATTCTTGTTTATCTTACAATTCATGAGAACTGACTCCACTATACTAAAACAAATCAGAAGGCTTATTTTCAAGAACAACAAATGTATACATGTTAAAGTAATAATGCAGAGACAAAGAAAGGAGGGAAAAAAGGAGCATGAATTTGTGTATAATCTTAGGTGTATTCTCAAAGAAGAGAGATGTACACTGACAAATACAGGATGGCATTAAAGGCCCCTTTGACAGAAGCTTACTATTTCACAAGACGTGGGAAATGATGATTCTTTCTTCACAGTGAGAGACGGAGGTCAGTAGAGTCTTTCCTCTCTGAAAAGAAATGAAAGAACCTGCCTCTCAGGTGAAGGTACATTAGTGTTAGTATCACATTTTATGGAAGTCAATTTTAGGCAGTAGAGCTGTGGTTTGGCAACTCAAACCTCACTGACACGACTAATTGTTTATAAACACTGACATTACTAGCCAGGATGTGTCAGAATTATGGTCCAAAGCATTGAGCCCTAGGCCTAATTGTGATTTTACATCAGGTTTAGCTGTAAGAAGGGAGAAAAAATTCTCGTAAATTGCTTTTTTTTATATTGATATCCATGCTACATTTTCCTGCTTCCTTCATGAGGCATTTCTGTCCATCAGAAACTCCACTCTCTGATAAACTTCCCTTAGAAAAAGACATTATCTCATGCAAAGAGTATTTAAAGGTTTGTATTGATGTGAGACTGTTTTAGTTGGCTCTGGAACTGCCTTATATTTGCATCTACCAGGTACTGACAGCATATCTCGATCCTCTCTGGGGAAATACATCCATGATCCAGCTGACTGGAAGTCCCTGTTATCACAGAGTCTGCTGCCAATAGCTGACAGCACTTTGGGCTGTTACTGAATTTCAGTTTTTGAGTAACTTTTAATGATGCATGATATTTTTATTTATTATGTGCTTTCTGTATTCATCTTTTTTACATTTCTCATTTTTCCTGTTGTCATCTAGTCTCATCTCTTAGTTAAATCATAACCAAAGGGTACATTTAGGTTTATTGTACTGAAAACGTTGATATGTGTTCTGCTTTTGAAATGGTAGGAGTACACAAAGTAATGAAAGAAGAAGTATGACAAAACTAGCCCAACTTTTGCTTTTAAATAAGTAATTTATAGGATAAAAATGGATATATCTTAATACTGAATATTCTTATTAAATTAGTAGTTTCCAGAAGAGTAGGTGTGACATGACTTACAGACCCAATATATTCTTTTACAAACCCAAATATGTAATTATTACTTAGATACTAATTTAGTAATGCCAAAAACTTCTCAAATATTTTGGTTTATCTTTGTAAAGTTTTCCTGGCATATTCATCACTCTAATTCAACACTTAATAGTGTTTCAAGGAATGTAATTTATATTTTAACCTTTTATGAACACATTTATCACATTCTTAATACACAGATATCCTGACTGCTATATTTTTACCATAGGTAAGAGTATTTGAGTAATTCTGAATACTTTGAATTAAAATTAAAAAAAGAAAAAAGAAAAAAAAGTCTCATGTTGCACTAGTAACTAAATAAGGAGTGATTTAATCTTAAAACTGGTACTATTGACAAGGGGTACTGCTCTTAGACCTATAAACAAATAGTATATACAAGTAGTTTTGGATAAAATGTATGTAAAACAAGATGAATAATCAGCTTTCCCTCATTTTCTCTCTCTCTCCCTCAGCACCCAAATAATTTCAAAAAGCAGAATTGCAACACTAATTTCCCAACAGATAGCAAACCTAGTGAACAAAACATAGATTTGTAGCCTTAGACATGAATTTTTCATTGAAGTAATAAAAGAGTAGTTACTGTGTGTATTTATGTTTTCTCTTAGACAAATGAAGTAGCTACTGAATTCTGCATAGAAGGCAAATGCTGAGAAATTTAAATAGGACACATTCATACAGAATATGTTTATTATTGGTTGCATATATCATTTAATATTTAAAAGCCCTTTTATCATGTACCGCAGCTCATGGAAATAAGCTTTCTTCTTATTTTTAGTCATAGGAAATGGTTTTCAGATAGAGGATTCTGGGATTTAATTACAGAACTTTTCAGAAGCTCCTGTTAAAGGTACTAATTCCACCCTGAAAGGATCCATATCTCCACATTTGAGCTATAGCAGTTACATAAGGAAAAATGAAAGAACTGAATGTCATGATCATGATGTTTCCCAAAAATACCTTTCAGTCTTCTCTTATTTGGAGTTCAGGGAATTCTTCCACTGCCCTCTGTAATAATAGTCTTTTTCCAAACTCAATTTCACATTTTTTTACAGTTCTATGTACCTTTAAAGCCTCCACAAGAACTTGCAGGAATGAATTTAACTCTTGTAATCAAGCATTGTGTGAAAATGATATTTTTTGCTTGGTTTTAAACTTTTTTTTCTGTTAGTAGTTAGTGACTGATTCTATTCTAAGTTATATTGCTGAAAACCAAGAACAAAGCTGCTTTAACAGTTTTAGCAGAGAGGGTTCAAAGAGATGCAGTTGTTTTGCTGTTGAATATTTTAGTCCTCAAATCTAAAAGTATATGATTTCAAATCCTCCAGCTAAATGGTAATGCAAAGGATGCTCAAACCAATGAAATTACTTCATAATTCTCAGTTACAAACCAGGTCTCAAAGATTCTGCACCCTGGGATTTTATGTTGCTCAAGAAGGATGTAGTCAGACTTTCTTTTGCTGCTCTGGAGTCTTTCAATCTGTCAGTATTTATTCCCAGCTTTAGTTAGAGTGTTTATTTATTTTACAGGCCCAGAAGTTTAAGCATACAGATAAAATAGTGATCAATTTAAAAATACCAGTAGTACAAGGCAGTCACCTAGATAGAGTCCCAAAGTCTGAAGTAATCTTGAAGACCCTCAGAAGAAATAAATTTCACAAAAGCCCAGACAAACACACATACTGTCTGTGGTGGTGGTCAGTACGTAGCTTTGCCTCACCTGTTTGTAGCCTTTGGGCCAGAAAAGCACCAGCAATTAATCTGAGCTGGTCATCTGGGCTCTTGCCACAATCAGTGATGGGCTGATTGGCACAGATGTGTCTGTTTCTTGCTTATTTCATTAGGGCAGAGTGTATTCACTTCCCATGGCTGTGGTTGGTGAGATTATATCCGTTCAGGGTCGGCACAAACCAGTCTCAGCACTGCTGGCAGCTGAGCTGTTACAGATGAGATAAAGAGCAGACTCGTGGCTGATGTACTCAGGTGCTCTCAGCCTTCTACTGCTGTTTTTCACCCTGATATTTACCTTACGTGTGCCTTTGTTTTCCTTTGAAAAGAGGACACAATTGTGCTTTCTTTTTCTTGCTTTTCAGACAATACATGTCTTTAGATTGTCCTTTACTTTTTTACTGTGTGATGAAGCTCTTGCGAGTTTTGAAACATAAATACTAAGTAACAATGTTCCCTATCAGATATGCCAGATTTAAGATACATAATCTTTTTCAAAAATCATTACTTTTTCATCTAACCTTTTTTCCTTGTTGCTCTCAATCCAGAAATTAGTAGGACAGCAAACTAAATCCCTAGTTACTCATAGCAAATTATTCAGGTACCTAAATAGCCAAATCCATAAAGTAAACTTTCAATTTCTCACATGTAAGGATTTCACATTATTCATCATCAAATGAAAAAATTATGAAGCACCTTTTTTTTTTTTTTTTAAATTTAGTAAAAATGACCAATACATAGTTGCCATTAAGAAAAGCAAGAGGTCCGGCATCTGGTGAAACTAGAGCCAGTTTTTTCTGTGTGATCAGATTCTTCCACTCTGCCTTTACTCTCATCCTTGAATCTATACCAGTGTAAAATAATTATAGTAACACCCTGGAGAGATGTAGGCCATGCTCTTCTCAGGTAGAAGTGCCACAGCACACAGGAATTAAAACTTAATCACATAATTACAAAGACCTTGTCATATAAATATGACTACTCAGAAAAAACAAGTTAGGCCAGGATTTGAAACCGATCAACAATTTCCTGTGCCGCTGTTGTATGGCACAGTTAGGATGAGGAGAATGCTAATAAGAAATACTCCCATCTGGTAATATGTATTTTAACCTCATTAAACACTCAGTGAATAGAATTGGGCTTATGTCTGAAAATTAAACACTGATGCCTATAAAATATGCTACTTGATGCAAGTAATATCGGAGAATTCCTGTAATGGAAACGTTAAATCTGTTCTAAATAAATTTAGAGGCAGGAGTAAGACTTTCAAGGATTAAAAAATCTGGCATATTTTATTTTCTGGCACTACTAATAAATTTCTTATATTAGTTTTGCTGCTGAATTAATATGGCTGGGATGAGAGAATTGATATTTTCTCACTGGTTTGAATTGATCATATTTTCGGGCTGTAACACCACATGTCTCAGTGTTTTCTGGCTGCAGAATTTTAAACATGCAGACTTTTCAGAAGCTCAGAAGGTTTAAAAATCAAAGGTGGTGTTAAGAGTGGTGCTCAAATTTCTCTCTCTTCGCTATTTTCCCTTGCTGTGCTTATTTGCATGGGATGGAATATTTGATCCATAAAGGTGATGGATGAGTGTTTTTGAAGACTTGATGGGAGAAGAAAATCAAGTATATATGAAGGTTTCAAAGTATATTCCTTGTGAACATTTACCTTTACCTTTATCAGTCTTAAGGATGCTAAGAGTTGTGCTATGTGCTATCTTTTATTTAAATGTAGTTCATCTTTTATAACAACTGGTTGATTTGTAAAAACTTTAATTTTTCAATAGAAAGAAAGAATAGAATTTAGTAAACTAAAGAAAGTTGACAAAGAGGGTGATTTTTAGTCATTACTCCTTAATAGTCATCTGGTGACAACGGTATGAGCACAAAAACTTAATTTTAGCAATTTATCATTGGTTTCTGTGGCTAACCACTGAACTCCTAGTTCATATTTCCATCTGCTGTCTTCTGTAAATCTACCCCCTGAAACGCTAAGCAGTGGAAGTCTTTTAGTGGGTTCAATAAAATTGCAAAAACTGAGTTCAGATACCAAGATGAGTGTTTAAGAGTATCATCCTTATAAGGAAAGATAAGGTCTTAAAGGTTTTTAGCAACAGGTAATCATTTGCTGAATTCTATTGAACTCTTATGTGCAGAGATCAGTTAACCCATATACATATTTTCCTTTCACCCAATAAAGCATGAAACATCAGGGAAAAAAAAGAGATTTTGAGGTGTCTTCTTTGTTGTCTCCATGTAATTCTATTAAAAAAAAAAAAAAAAAAAAAAGTGGGTATCATCACCAGGTCTCCCTGAAACAAAATATTTAGCTCAAGTGCTCCTAAATTGTAAAACAATAGCACACCTCCACAGGAATGCCATGTAACTCCTCACTTTTTTTCCCACACAAGATTCCTTCTGCGTTTCTGTGCAGCATCTTCTTTAAACTCACTGTGCCCATTAACATGCAGCAGCCTTCAGCTCCTTGCAATCCAACATAAGTAGTCAAGATTTCCAAGCTCTCCTCTCTGCTTGTACAGGTCCTGAGGTGAGATTAATAACATTTCTTAAGGATCTAGCTCCACATTAAAAGGAATAGAAAAGCTTTCCAGTGCTTCTCACTGTTAAGGTGGGTAGGAGGAGCATCTTCTGGCTGAGCTGCAAAGTACTGAGCAAAGAGTAAATTTTCAGAATGTAAGAGCCTGTTTAGGGTTTGAATGATGTCAGAATGGTCCTCTTTCTCATAATAATTTTACAGAAGTGCAGAAGCAGTTTGGGGTTGAAAGTCATTCCCTGGTATGAAATAAAATAAAATGAGATTTAAGGGATACTATTATTCTGGTCAGTCTACAATATATTTAATAATTTTAAGCTTCTATACTACAATTCTCATTGATTATTCAAATGAAATTATGGTATTAAGCAGAATTCAAATGAATTACAAAGTATTTCTTTTGTAATTGTGCTATCTTGAATATAATTTAAATATTTTTCCTAATATGATTTATCATTATGATTACAGTTTATGTCCTTTTTAAGCTTTCAAAGAAAGATTAAATTTTCAGGTGACTGAAAAATAGGATGAAACTGGTGTTCCATTTTCCAAATGGAACTGTATGTGAATTTCGGAGATATTCAGTGAATCCAATATATCATGTAGCAATAAATTTATATGGCTACATTGTAATGCATGCTGAAAATCATGAGCTGTATTGTCATTTGGAGATGGGAGTTGTAACTTTTTTTTGATGACACCATCTACAGAAAATTAGTTATTTTTATAGAGGTCAATATATGTATGCCTCTTCTCACTGAGCATGCAGTCTCCAGTAAGGGTCTCTAATTGGTGTGGTGGCTTGGGAAATAACTGCAATAAGTCCCAGAGGTCATAAAACACTCAGCTCTTCTGCTTATTTCTAAACTGTTTCCATGCCCTCCTGAAACATTATGTTGTCTCCATTAGTTGTGCTTGAATTTGCCAAGTGAAATATTTTTTACTGCAGTGAAGAAGTTTTCCATAAACATTATAAAAATGTTTAGCAGCAAATTTTCTAATGATGGTTTTCAAATGGTTCATCTGTTTTCCCCTTGTATGTTCATTTGTCCTTACTCTTCATTTCTTCTTCATCTGTTGCTTAGCTCCCACATACAAAGTCCAGTCTGCAGCATTTGAGGGTGATGATTGTTCCAAATCCTTCAGTGGAACTTCCCTTATGTTTTTTTCCCATTGATGATAACACTCAGAAGGGCATGAAATGGACACTGGACATTGTTGCTCCACTTCTGTGACTCTGCATCTTCTCATAAATGCATTCCCATTGTGGGTCAAAGGGGTTCAGACAGGGCAGCACCCTTTCACCTACTGTGTCTTCCAAAATAGTCTCTGCTGGATCCACACTCAACCAGAAAGAAAACTTGACATAGTTGATTCAATTAACCACCTAATTTCCTAAATGCATTTGCAGTACTTCTTAATGGTTTTATGGTAATTAATCCTGACAATATTCTTTTTGGGATAAAAATTATGAAAGAGACATGACTATAATATTCTTCTGAGATACTTTAGAATATATCAGTACTATTACTTTATAAGAAGTATTTTCCTCCCCTTTATCATTCATCTTCAAATCAATTTCTTTTTTTTTTTTTTTTTCTGGAAATGCTGAAACTTCTGGGATTAAGTGCAAACTTTGGTCTTAGATGAGAAAATGATATAAGTATTTTTATGATTGTATGTATTAACTAGTAAATACAAGCATGAAATACAGTAATAAACCCTCAGTTAAGATATTATCCATATTTTTTATAGGGAGAAACCCATTCATCATTCATTACAAATATTCTTTTACCTCAGCAACATAAAAAAAGGAAAAAGAAAAGCACATAACCCTATCACAGTTTAATATACCTTGAGACTCAATACCCTTTAATCCTTTTATTTTGTAAAGTGGTTTTTTTTTATTATTTGCAAGAAATGAATTAGATAGGTTTGAATAACTTATTACATATATAATAGCACATACAAAATCAGCAGTACCGAAAGAACCTCTTCCATTGAGATGCAAAAAGTGAAAGTTACAAAATTATGGGAGATTCAGTAAAATGAGTAATTATGGATAGCAAAATTGGAAACTGAATTAAGGAACTTAGTTATGTACAAAATATGTTCATGCATTTATTTAGAAAACTCCTTAGTAAATGTGATGTTTTTACTGGCAATGATAATAAATTTCAGGATTTTAGGTGTGTTGCTGCTGTTTTTGGACCATAAAATTAAATTGTAGCTACTTCTCAAATGGTTGTGACAGCACAGCTGTACTCCTTATCTTGGAAAATAAATCTCAGAAAATTAACTAAAAAATGGGCATACCAGTTAAAGTGAGACATGACTTACTGGAGCAAATCCAGGGAAGGGATTTAAACTAAGGATCCAAATTAAAGATCCTTATTATTAAATCAGGATCCTTATATTAAGGATCCAAATTAAGGATCTTTAGCATCTGACAAATGAGGAGAGGCTGAGAGCTGGGACCACTCAACCTGGAGAAAAGAGGGCTTAGGGGGGGCCTTATACATGCCCATAAATGCGTGGTTGAGCAGTAAAGACAGCAGGTACATTCTTCTCAGTGGTGCCCAGAGTCAGATGAGAGGCAATAGACACAAACTGAAAAACAGGAAATTCCACTTAAATAGTTAAAAAAAAAAAAAAAAAAAAAAAAATTGTTCACTGCAAGGGTGGTTGAGCACAAGGACAGGTTGGCCAGAGATGTGGAGTCTCCACCCTTGGAGATATTCAAAATTCAGCTTGAGAAACCTGCTGTCATGGACCTTGTTCTAAGCAGAGGCTTGGACCTGGCAATCTCCAGAGATGCCTGCCAGGCTCATCCAGTCTCTGAATCTTGGAAAATATATCAGTGAACAAAACATGGTAACATGGATAGACGTGAATAAGAATGAATGCTTCTGTTGAACATTGTTCTGCACCATGCTTCTTGCCTCATCCATTTAATTTATTTACTGGGAGGTTGCTGAGGTCACTGCAAGAAAATACAAAAGGAGGTAGAAAAAGCACAAGAGTTCTGACTTTAGGTTATGCCTAAAAGTTTTATATTCCTTTTTTACTTGGTGAGTTCTTTACCAGCATTAGTAGCCATATACAGAACAAATAGGATTTCAATGTCATAACAAAAAATAGGTGTCTGACAGGTGCTTTCATAAAATGCCAAGTTAAACTTAACTGTCAATATAAGAGCTTCCAGAATTTTGGTGATGGCAATTGGAAAAAGATAAAGTTATGTCAGTGGTGGGTTTTTGAAGCTTCATTGAAATTATCAATCAGCTGAAATGTCTATTGACTGAAGCACCTTTAATTGTCACAATTATTTAGTCAGCTGATACACAGAAAGGAAGTGCATGCCTGAAAAAAAGTAAGAGATGAGGTTTAATTATTGCCTGGTAGATGCTGACAATCTCTTTTTGCTGCCCCATTCTTGTGTCAGCTTCGTTGGCCGGCTCGTGAGTAAGCAGCTGCTTGTGTGAGAGCCAACGTTCGGCACACTCACCCTGGGCCCTTGCTCTTTGGAACCAGCTCCCAGACTCACTGAGCTGCTGGTCTGGACCTGTGTTCTGGACAGATTCCAGCAAGGGTTTGCCATCTGCCAAATGGAATTATCCTCTGCACTTTTAATTGGCTGTGATAATCACTTCCGGTCTTGTGCAGTTCTGTGAACTGATGTTAATTGCTTCATTTTATGCCAGAGAATGCTGTATTTCGGTAGGAAATGAAATTATTCTTCCCCTTTTCCCCCCTTTCCCTCCTTCTCTCTGGATATACATGTGTGCATACTTATTAACACAATTGGCTCCTCTTATTACAAGCTCCTGCCAAATAAAAATTGCAATATAGCTTATCAGTTATTTATGATATGTAGTTTAATAATTTTCAGAGTCACTGCTTTCCTATGTATTTCAAAGAGAATGAGAGAGCAGAAATAGAATAACTGATACCTCAGCTCTCCAGGAGAGGAAGGCATGGAATGTTTCCCTTACACTCAGTGGCAGAAGTACACTATAGCTGTGCCACAGTAATAACATTTCTGTAGAAAATGCAAATTGTGTATTTTGTCACCTATCTCACCAGCCACCTCAAAGTCATTTAAGCTTCTGCTGATGAAGCTGATATTTAAACCTTAGCAATACTGCAGTAATCTAGGAAACGTGTGTACATCTATAGAACACTTTCAGACAGATTATATTTTTAATACAAGAAAAAATTAAATCAAAATAGCAGAAAGGACATACATATATTGATCACTCATTTGCAGGGTAAATGTAGAGGAGACTGGTGGGGAAAAGTAATTTGTCATTTTAAATGAGATTGAAGCTCTATGTCTCCAAAACAGATGAATATAAAGAAAATTTACTGTATAGCTTAAGCCTGCGGGTCTGTTCTGAAACTCAGCTCTGTTCTTCCTCCCAAAGATATAATTCACTCACTGAAGCCACATGTCCTGGCTTGAGCTTCTGCATAAGCACTCACAAAAGAGTCCCTAAAGTAAGAATACTGATTTTGCTGGAAAAAAATAACAGAATATGTCAAAATTCAGTCTTGTGTTGTTTGGGGTTTTTTTTTTTTTCTATTCCTCTGAAATAGTGTTGACATCATGAACCTCATTGAGTTTGCTTTTTCATTGTATGCCATGACTCAAGTCCCAAATGATATTGAGATGCCTGACTTTCAATTTAATCTATATTTTCTTAGACAGTTACTTAGACAGAGTTTAATATTAGATGCTTATTGCATTTGGGTGTGTGAGTGTAAATGGTTGTGAAAAAAATCTTATAAATTATTATTTTATTTTAAAAGAAATGGCATATTTTCTGGTAATCTAATATGCATTTGACAACGACCAAAAGCAGGGGCAGATTATTTTTCTGCCTCCTTGATAACCTAATCTCATTTATGATTTTGGTTATAGATGTTCAGCTAAGGACATCAGAACACTTTAATTCTTCATGAACTCAGACATTTGCAGATCTGTATTTTGTAAGCATCTTTAATCTGAGTGAAAATATAGAAATAGATGCATAATTTTTCACATTTCTGAAGGTTAAATTTAGATTTTTAGCATCACCCTATTTCAGCAATAGTTATAAATGTTCCTCACTTTCATATGCAGCATAAGTATGCAAGACAGCTGAACGCTATCTCATTTATGGTGCTAAAAAGAAAATGCCTGGAGCACATTTTGCAATATCAACTATACTGAAGGGATTACTTGATTTGAAGAGAGATGTTAAAGTTTGCAATGTCCTAGTCATGTCAATGAAAAATAACTTTTAGAGCTGAGCTTCAAAGGTAATAAAAAATACACAAGTTGCCATGCAGTATTAGATATCACTGAATACTGTCCAAGATAACCATGAAGAAGCTGCTAACATTTTTTTAACTTTAAACTCATGTCAAAAATTGTGCCCTAAATTTTGACTTCTGAACATGTAAGACAATTGTTGTCATTCCATTTTCTACTATTGAATATTCACCTGCAAGTGTTCTCAAATGATGCTTTATTATTCTGTATCATTGCCCTTCTTGTGACATGTAAGGAAAGTGATGCCATCTGAAGTTGCAAAAGTGCTGAATGCAACATTAATAAGCTAATGACCTTTATGTATCTTGCTGATGACATTTGGTGTCAGATTGATTCCACTTATCTTGGTTAATGGATAATTCAGATACAACATGGAGGAAAATGTCATGCTTTGAAAACAGTTGGAAAGCTCACTGTCTGAATGGGGCTATTCCTCTCTGTCACTGGAATTTATCAAATTTCTGGGCATATGACTTCTCATGACAATTATTTAAAAAGCTCATTAACACTAAATATGGTTGATACATATGAGAAACTCCTCATCCTACAGTTCAGTGTCTGTTTATGAATTAATATATGGAGATATGAGTAATTGTTTTAATGAAAACTTCACCTCAGAACCACTTTCCTCTGAGTTCATTGTGAATATAATTAGGCCTTCCATAGTCTTCTCCCTCTGAGACTGAAGATAAGGCACAGAAAAAAATATTTCTTCGCTATAATCCTTCTGCTTAAAGATGATAGGGAGGCACTGATGAATTTAGTGCCATTCATGTTCTCTGAACTAGAATTCCTTAAATAATAAAATATCATATAATGTCTTTTTTAAGAGGAATTTTGTTTTTTGAACAAAGGAATAAATCTTTTAAACAAAGGCATTATAAGCCCCCCACTATAAGAAATGGAGACATGCGTCCCATATTCTTCAGTCCCGTGCAAACAAGGACTGGGTCATGTACTTTAAGCCTTCTGTAGCAATGAATAAAGGAATGTCTTCCCTTCTATGTATGCCAGCTTATATTGGTTATTTGTAAAATACATCAATATGACAGTAGACATTAAGAGAGTCTTTGTTTTCATATGGAAGTTGCTGAAAGATTTTACTTTGAACTTAATTCAGAGATATATTCCATATATATGAGTCTTTGCTTCTCAAAAACTTTCCCAAGTCTTAGGAAGCAGTTGCAAATTAATTAAGCACAGCTTAGTTAATTAATATTAACAATGCTGAGCTTTGACTGAACTCTGTAAAATGTTCAACAATTTCTCTTGTAAAGATGCCTTAAATGAGAATGAAATTTTCTCAGTAATTGTGTCTCTATCTCCATATCTTAATGATGTAGATAACATCAATTGAAATAGAAATTTCATTATTAAAATACTGGAGATATCCTCCAAGATACAAGAAATTCTGGAAGACAATATATTGTGTTACTATAGAGATCCTTCTTTAATGGAGGGAATGTTAAAGTCTTGTGAACCTTTTCTAATTGTGGAAGAAATAATGAAATACGGATTAGAAAAAGAAAGTGCAAACCGTGAGTCAAGTTTATACTTTTTTTTTTTTCCTTTGGCAATTATTTGTTATGCATTAAATAAGTGCTTGGTTGTGGTAAAGCACAGGCAGAGCAAAGGATACCTAGAGGTACCACAGCTAACTTTCAGATCTTTGTTGAAACCACAGCATGTATTGAGGCTTTGAGAACTGGCTGAAAAATCATACTTTTGGTTTTTAATTTGAGGAGTTTATATGGTATAATATTTCATGGTAGACAGTTTACTGATTTTTCAAATGAAATTCTTGCTGAAAGCAAAGGTCTACCCAAGTATCTATTTCTCATTGAAGTTCTATCAGACACTACCAATGAAACTTTTGGAATATCCTAGGGTGGCATTTCATACAGTCACCACCAAAAAAAATCCGCTTGAAATTTTATGGTTTTGTAAATGTGACAGTTCATTACAAAAACTGTTTATGAGAGCAAATGAAAATAATATTTGGATAATAGGAAAATGCTGGTAGGTATGAAGTTTTTTATGCATAAAGTCTGCATACAGGACAAGGGGTCCAACCATCTTGGATAAAGTTGGATCAGGGCTTTTAACAGGCAACAAAATCTATCATTGTCTGTTGGATAAACCAAAACAAGAAACAAAGCAATGACAAATTAAATTATATGAAAGGCCTGAGTTTTTTTAGCTGAAGTTTCTATTAAATATTTATAGCAGGACAACTTATGTATTTGAAGGATAGAACACTATTTGTTATCTGTGCTTTTTAAGTGCTGTTTGCACCCTTGAAATGTGTAGAAAAGAATGTTTTACTTGTTTATAATGAACAATAGTGATAAACAATTGTACAGAAACAAATAACCGAGAAGAAACAAGTAAATATTTTTAAATACAAAGTGATAGATATAGGTTCGTATGCTTTACATGCTTATTATGTGTATATTTACTTATCAGATTTATCTAGAATTGTTATTTGCTGTTTCTGTAAATCTGCCTGAAAAATGCTTCCGTAGTTGTTTGTTTAGATGTGAGCTACCTGATAGAGATGACTGGTCAGCTGGCAACATCAATTTTTCACTCAGGAACCAGACTAAGTCATTTGGAAGTTTAATGTTCCCTGGAGGCTGAAAAAGCCAATTTCTGCCCATTTCAGCCAATTAAATAAATTGGATGTAAGAATATAATAACTGGCATTACAGAATGGTTGTTCATGCTGAAGTAAAACAATTCAATATAATCAGATGAATGATTGGTGAAATAAAAGGAGTAGGGTCAGCAGAACTGCTATTTTGACTTCTGGAGGGAAGTCTGCTTAAAAGAATGTTTCACAAAGTCCCTTTGGAGGTAACTCCTGAAAGCTGAAGGAGTCCAGGAAGGCTGAGCATTCCTCAAGATGGAAAATTTCAAGGGGTAGGAGGGTCTATGTGCTGACATGTTAGCTGACAGAGAGGTAGACTGTCTTGGCTGAACAGAAGGATTTGGCTGGAAAACAGATGGAATTCAGGGAACAAAAGAAAAAGAGTTTACCACCTTTGGAAGAAGAGGAAGGCCACTCAAGTGAGTTACAAAGATGTCAGGAGCTTATGACGGCATAAGATCAGAAAGGCTGAGGCCAACTAGAAGTTAATTTGGCTATTGTCATAAAAGGCAAAAAAATATTTCTATAAATTTACAACCCAAGGAGGGCTAAGGAGAATCTTCATCGCTTATGTTAGGAGGGAAATGTAATGACAAAGAAGAAGGAAGAGGTTGAGGTGTTTAATGCAAATCCTACTTGATTCACCTGATCTCTTTCTATGACAAGAAGATTCATTTAGTAGACAAAGGAGAAGCTGTGAATATTGCTTCCCTGTCTTTAGAAAACCCTTTGACATCATTTCCAACAGTATTCTGCTGGAGAAATTGGCTGCTCATAGCTTGCACATGTGCCTGGTTTCCTAGAGAAACACTGACTGCATGGCTGGACACAGAAATTGGTGGGAGACAGAGTCACATCCAGCTGAACACCAGTGGTTTTCCCAGGACCCAAAACTGGAGCCAGTCCTGTTGAATCATTTTTGATGATCTGGATGAGGAGATCCAGGACACTTGCAGTCAATTTGCAGATGACCACAAGCTGGGCAGGAGTGTTGATATGCTGGATTGTGGGAAGGCTCTGCAGAGGGATCTGAGCAGGCTGGATTGTCAGACTGAAGAAAATTACATGAGTTTCAACAAGGTCAAGCACTGGATCCTGCACTTAGATTCAACTGTCCCAGACAATGCTCCAGGTTTGGAGGAAGAGTGGCTGGAAAGGTGTCTGGAGGAAAAGGACCTGGGGTTCTTAGCAGCAGCTGAACGTGAGCCAGGTGTGCCCAGGGGGCCAGGAAGGCCAATGGCACCTGGCCTGGATCAGCAATAGTGTGGCAGCAGGAGCAGGGCAGGGATTGTCCCCCTGTGCTGGGCACTGGGGAGGCCACCCCTCCAATCCTGTGCCCAGTTTTGGGCCCCTCACTACAAGAAAGGCATCGAGGGGCTGGAGTGAGTCCAGAGAAGGGAAAGGTCTGAAGCATGAGTGTTAGGGGGGTCGCCTCAGAGAGCTGGGGTTGTTTAGTGTGGAAAAAAGAGGGTTCAGGGGAGACCTTATCACTCTCTATGACCACCTGAGAGATGATTGTAGCAAGGCAAGGGTCGGTCTTTTCTCCTAAGCTGAAAGCAATAGGGCAAGAAACTGTCTCAGGTCGCATCAGGGGAAGTTTATATTGGATATTAGGAAAACATTTCTTCATGAAAAAGGGAATATCAAGCACTGGTACAGGTTCCCAAGGAACTGGTGGAATTAGCATCCCTGCAGATATTTGAGACTTTTAGGTGTGGCACATAGGTTCAATGGTGAAGACAGTGTTGCTGGGTTAGCAGTTGGACTCAATAGTTTCAGTAGCTTTTTCCAAACTTAGCAGTTCTGTGGGTTTATGAAAAGTTAAAAGCAGACATAAAAATGAGAGGAGACAGCCCTCTTCCATTAATATTTTTAAAGACTACAAGAAGTCTACATTATAAGTAGTTTCCAATGATGGTCTATCAAAATTTATCTCCTTCAGACTGCCTGCATTACATTAATTTATTTTCAAAATTATTTTATTTGATTTTTGAAGTATTTCTTTGTAGCTCAATGATAGATTTGGAATTGGAATTTAGCTGTAGTATTTAGAAATGCTTGTCAACTTGGATCCTCTTCATAGCTTACAAAGCCACATATCTAATAGTTCTGACACAATGGCCATTTATCAATTTCTTAACCTTTTTATCAAGAGTTGCTGAAAATAAATGTATTTTCACAAAGGTTTAAGTGTATGTTGTCTGATCCCTGTTTATGCCATGCAAAGATCACTATGCTTTTATCTATTTCAAAAAAGCAATTCCAAATGCCAAATAGCTGTCTTCAGAAGTCATAGTGGGGATATATGATCTGTCACGTTCAGGTCATGAGTTTAAATTCATACAGGTCAATTTCATCTGAAGATCATTATTATCTGATAGCTTGCTGAGATAAGAAACTACTGCAGTAGTTTTGGTAAATAAATAAAGTTTCCATTACTGTTATTCCACACTTTTCATCTTTGAAGTTATGGCATCCATGTCAGAACCTAAAACTCCTTTGGTTTTGCAGTCCTGTATTGCAATTTGTCTTCCTGACCCTTGAGTTCCAGACATCTCTGAATAATGTATGGTTTTCCTTGCAGACCTCAAACTGAGTTAAATGCCCTACAGTGTTTTGATCGATTAGGGGCTGGCATGATCAATGTCTCAAGGTAAAGCACAGCCCCTTCATGATTAATGAGTTTCAGGTCTCATACTTCCTTTGGAGGAGCAAAGCTCAAAGTTGTAGGCATTATGCTTATTCAATAGCTATACTTAAGAAAAAAACCCAAAAAACAACAAAACCAACAAACAAACCAAAACAAAGAAAAATCCCTAACAACCCAAACAAATCAACAAGCAAAAAACCCACCGAAAATGGAGCAAGCAAGCAAAACCTCAACAACCAAAACAAAACTCAAGCATAATTATGAAAGAACACATGTTTCGAATCAAATTTTTCCCCTCTACATGATATAATTTTTCAAGTTGTTCAGGTGCTGAAGCTAAAAGAATGGGCAATTGTTCTTGAAGTCCCAGTTTGTGGTTCAAACGAAATGTGAATTAAAAACTGAATCATTAAAATTAAAGCAGCTGCTTTTGAGCTTATTAAAGAAAAAAATACCATTAAAATAAGTAAGGGTACTATTTGATTCTTCTGGATCTCTTTTCATAATCCGAAAAAAGTTGTCAAGTTACATACTTAGCATATTTCATATAGAGCACAGTAACACAAGGTGTTATTATAGCTCTAGTTTGACACTGGAGATGAAAAGGAAGAACTAAAAATTGAAATAAGACAGAACTGATATTCATGTATCCTATCAAAATTGATTATTACAAGAGCTTATTAGTGTAAGAATGCAATAGCTTGTATGTATTGGTATATTTTATATAAGTAAAAGTGAGATTTGACATGGTTCACATATTGTTATTTCTCATGAGTCTCTGCTTGCCACTAACAAAGAACATTATATTTTTTAATAATTATTTTCATTTTTATTTTGAAATCGTAAAATATCAAGTCCTTCATCTTACAATAGCACAACAGGTTTTTACAGAATTGTAATTATTAGAGATTAACCTTCTGTCTTCGTTTGGAAGACAGGTATCACTAAGGACAAACAGGATCCTCTCCTGAAATGGAGAATGCAAAACTCCTCTCTCCAAATTGTTATAATTTTAGAATTAAGGGACTCTCAGGCAAAGTTGTGAGGATATGGATAACAGTTCTTTACTTGTGTTTAGCAAGGCAAAACAGAACAACAATAACTATGATATGAACCACAGACAGAACCAGGGAAACAGTCCCAGTTTTCTCTGCCGCTGGCTCCCTTTCCCCGTTGGTGCAGTTCCGACACAGGCAGCTGTGGTGCAGAGTCCCGGGATGCTGGAGATGGATCAGGAGCTCCCCGGCGGTGGCTGGAGCTGCAGCACGAGTCCCGGCAGGCAGGGGGTGCGGGCTGAGGCGTGGAGAACACTCGGAGCAGGAGCGAAGGGACAGCGAGGGGGGCAGGAACTGCAGCGGCTCCCGGCCAGGCAGACAGGGGCAGGGTCAGGATTGCCGGGGCACACACGGAGAGACCGGGGCAGGAAACCCCGAACTCCACTCCAGTCGTGTCAGTGAAAGCAAAACTCTCTCCCCAAGTCTGGAAACCACAGCCTGCTGTTTCTTCTCCCCACAAACACACACCCCAGAAAAAAAAAAATGAAGTCCATGTGTTCCTCCCCTCCCTTCACCCCAGGCCACTTCTTTTGTCTTTCTTAACTAAGTTCCCAGAGATCAGTTCCCTGGCACCTTATGGGAAAAAATTCTACAAGAGGACTCAACCCCCAACACCTTCCTTTATTTTATGAACTTTGAGTATGACTATTGTTGAGTATATTTTATGATGTGTCATTATTCTGCCGATGCTCATTCATCTTGAGAGACATAGACACACTTTATACAAATTAAGTACTTGAAAAGAAAACCTTATTGTTTATACATGTTTTTAAATATAGAGTATTACTTGATAAAAGTTTCTGAAAACTGAGGTGGAAAAGATTGTGAAATTTTTTTTGTGTGCCTATGCGGAACTCATGAAAGGAGGTATGACTGTTCAGGGTTTTCTTGCTCATCTCCTAGCACTGAAAAATTGTGCAGAAGGGTTTTAATGAAAAATTAAAATGCACTTCTTTATGTTTTCCTGTTCAAAAGTTGGTCTGACAGGTGTTAGGAAGGGGATGGAATATTAGATAAAAAACCTGAAGCGTGGATTCTCTTCAGAAGCCAAATTGAGGATTAGAAGTTAAAAGACCAGCTGTGAAAACAAGCTGTCATGCAGATAAAAGTTAATTTATATGTACAGCAAGAAACATTTTGAATAAAGTAATAATTTTCTTAATTGCAACCTTAGACTGATATCAAGTGTAAGTTTTGAGGAATGTCCTCATCGTTTACTACACTAGGATGCGTCAGCCTGGAAATTGCAAGGAAACATGTAATCACTCTTTGGTTTTATATTCAGTTTTCCTGAAAACTCAGAGTTGTAGGTTAGGTTTCACATACCTCCTGCCTCCAAGCTCTATTCTCAGATACAGTTTCATATGTTATGCAAAGTACTCAAAACATTGTAGGGGCAAAATATCAATTCATTAATTATCTGTCTCACATAACCACGGTTTAGATTATTGATCTGATTTGCACAGGTGGAGTCTTCCTTAGCTCTTAGCATCTGACTAGAATTTAGAAAATAGAAAGATCCATCAAGATGTCCTTCAAAAATACTACCTATGGTTCTGAGTTAAAATTTCTTTTCCTGCTGTCTCTGTGAAACATGGATGTGCCTCCTGTATATGTGCTTCATGCACCAGCTGTGTGATATCAATCTTTTGTGAATGGTTCCTCCACTGTATTTATGTCTAGGCTGAGAATTTGTGGGTGTTTTCTCATAGGCTGCATGAAGTGCCTTAACACTAAATGCAGTTATGAATTTAAATCTAGTTACAAGAAATACAGGTCCTCTCTGAACATGGATAATTGACCTGCATTTGACAGCTCTTTGGTGCCAATCCACAACAGGTTGAGTTTGGTCAGAGATGAGTGAAATGTACACTCACCTGCCCTTTCTCTGGTTTTGCATGGAAATCTCATGTATTGCATCATACCATGGTAGAGTGGTAGATTAATTCCAGATACAAATATTTCAGATAATCATCCTGTGTGACACTCAAATTTTGCATTATTGCAACCTATTGATATCACACTATTATGGTACCCTCTGATGACACAAAAACCCATAGATGATAACAACTTCTATCTATCTGAGGTAGTTTTGTCACTTCTGAACTGTTTCCTTTGATTTCATTAAATGCACTAATTAAGTAGTTTTTAGTCATTTGCATTAGTGTTCAAAATTACATCACAACTACTAGCAATAAAACCCAAAAAAAGAACTTACATTTCACTTTATTGTCAGAATATTGTAATTATTTCATTCCATGTGAATGAGAGAACCCTAGAAATTAAAAATGCCGCATTCATGTTAGAAAATAATTGTACTTTCCATGACTCTATTAATATCTAATATTTAAATCAAAGTAATTGTCATAATATGACAGTACAGCTCACAGAATACCTATGGACTGTACTTTGCTTGTATTACTTCAATTAAAGTCATTTTTAGATAGCAATTGAGAATTTAATAACAAGGATTCAGAGATATGAATATTTTGAGCTAATTTATTTAACTGTGGGAAACAGAATATCCATTGAGGAAGAGAACTAATCTCTCCTTGTGTCTTGGCATGACATTTTGGTATGAAACATTCCTGTTATACAAAGTATGGACCCAAAAATTATGCATAAAAAATTATATAATTTCCATTTTACATTCTATTTTAACAATAGAAGGTCTTGTCCAAACCCCATTTTACAGGTGTTTGTATAATGAAGAAAAGCTCTTCTTTCCCTAAATACCTTGCAATGTAAGTGTGAAAAAGAACCCATAATAACATTATGATTAATACATAAACAATCACAAGGAAACAATAATTATTTTTTAATTATAAATAGGTAACTGCCTTTGAGGACATGGAAGGGGAATTGCTTTGTGAGCACCTTGTGAATGTCAAGTGCAAGGTGAATCCTTGATATTGAAGGATAAATGAAAAGACTATTGACATAATATGAAGCCTTTTTTCTCTACTTTCATTTATGATATGATAAAGATGGCAATTCAGCAGAGAAATAAAAAGAGGGAATTTGTATCATCAAAGTAATAGGAGTGAATTATGGATTTTTCACGTGCATCTTGAGTAGCTTTTCATTTGAGATGGAAAAAAAAGACTAAGCTAATAAACGTTAAAATTATAGACATTCATTGTCTCTGTTGTAAAAATTAAACTTGTCAAGATATAGATAACCTAGATATGATGACTTGAGTAAGTAATATGATTTGAAATTGACATCCAAAAAAAAAAAAGTCTGGACTGATGAAGGTGGATAGACATTATTGGTGATGAGAGCAAGGCAGCAAGAAGGAACAGTGTGAAAAAAACATGGTTTAGGCAACCGAAATTAAATTTACAGTTGGGTATCCAGTAAAATATTAATCAAAAGTCAAATGAAGATCTTAGCTTTGGTATCCTGATAGGGGATACTTGACTCTGTTGGGTAACCATCCAAACTCTTTCATTGTTGAAGTAAGACACAACTAGGAAGCCATTCTTGCTAGAATAGTCATCTGAAACAGATCAGTGCAAACACTGGGTTTATTTGGGTTTTTTTCTGCAATAAATATTAGGAGAGATGTGGTTTTCTACTACAGGTATAAGGTCCTGAAGTTACATGTGGTAAATTTTTTGGGAAAGAATACAGTTCTGGGATGTGTTGCCATGTAACAATAGAAAGTAAATTTGTTTTCTGTGGAGAGATTTCATGAAAGAAATAATTTAAAAGGAAAATGCACAAGGCCAAGGAGACTGGTAACCATGGAGAAAATTACGACAGGATTTGAGATCATATTTTTATGTTGAGAAAGGACTTAAATAATGATTCTGGTGAGGTAAAAAGAAATTTGAGAAGGAATCAAATAGCAGAAGAAAGACAAAGATGGGGGGAAAAATTTGGCTTAAGGAAGCTATTAAATTAAAGAAGGAAAATGGGTTACTTCTTTTCATATAATCTGCAGAGTGTACTTTGTTTTAGTGGTTTCTGGAAAATATATGGAAATCCAGCTGTGGATAGCTATTGTACTATTCTGTGCCCATAGTAATTGAAGAGAAAGGACAAGAAAACAAAATGTTTCTGGAGAGAAATGTTGAATGTCTTTTTCTTTAGAAAATGGAGGTGACTTGACCATGTATGAAGGAAAGGGGACAAAGGGTGATCAACTCTGTGAGAGAGGGGTTTGCAGAAAGTGGCAAGTCTCTAAATAACATTTCCCATCGATGTTGCTCGGCTAGATGAAACCAGATTTCTGAGCTAGAAGCAATATTGTCCCACAGTTGGATATTTATTATGCTCTTAGAGTAAAATGCAATTGAGGAGAGTAAAAACTAAAGGAGAAACGCAGGGAGTAATTCAGATTTGGTGTGATAAGCTGCAGTATAAAATTAAAGCCTGTTAGGAAAGGCTTCTGACCATATCTGGAGGAATGGCAGTTGCTGAGGTGAGAAGGATCTAGAATCAGATTGTCAGCCCAGCACAAACTTAGAATTTCTTGCGGCAAGACAGAATCCAGCCATTGTTTGTTGAATTACTGAATGAATATACATACAAATTCATTGGGTTACACATTAGTAGCATGACACCATCATGGCTAAAACAGCCTCAGAACTCATTATGCATTATTCCTAGAGCTGCAAGCCCCAGGTGAACAACTGCAACCAAGGACTGAGTGATCAAGTTGCTTTGGATCAGAGTAAAAGGTATCTCACTGTCTCACTGGGATCAGTGAACCATCTGTCAGGAGAAACTGGGGAAGGACATGAAGCTGTAGGTCCCAGAGAGAGGCAGGGAAGCTGGCAAGGCCACTCTAACACTGCAGTGTAGGAGAAGAGCAGAGGAGAATGAGCCTTGCAGAGCCAGGCTGTGAGCATCAACTGGCACCAGGGCAGTGAACACCTTCTGCAGCCTCACACACCAGCAGAACACCTGTGGCTTGCAGGGCTGACCAAGAGACCTTGCAATCCTTTGCAGGTTGAGGTGAACTCAAGAAATGGGGACTGCCCATCCTAAAGGATCTGGCCGTGCTTACAGTAACCACAACACTGCAATACTAATACTTATCATGATTGTGTGCCACTGAGTTTGAGTTATCCTCTGCCAATTGTCATGTCAGAGTTATTTCTATCACAGACTGTGAAATTTAAGGAAAAGTAGTTGATATAACTTTTATCAGTTATAGCTCTGCTTTGGTGTTTCATTCTATGTAAGCGGTTGGAATTAACTGCATGTACGCGTCATACATAAACATTTTTTGTTTCTTAAACAACTATAAACTTTTCTCCCCCAATATCATCATCAAGAGGTGCTAAAATGCAAACAATGATTGAGGCAAGCATGACATAAACAGATAATTCTGTATCTCAATAAGAAGTAGAGTGGAAGAAAGCAAAAAAAGGATGATGTCATGTGTTCTTTTATTTTTAACTACAAAACAGTGATCCTGTTTATAGGAAGAAATAATGGTCATACTAGCAAAAATGAACCTTATGAACAGAATTGAATGTGACAGATGTTAAAAGGTATAAGAGAATGGATTGAAACTTGAAGAAATTTAATGGTTTGCTAGGAGTGTGTGAATGGAATGTAAAGGAATCAAACTCTGAAGAGGATGTGTTGTGAGAGTAGGAGAAAGGACAAACAAAGCTGAGACTTGGGAAAATCCACCTTTGCTATGGAGTAGTGGTGAAAACAAGGAAGATTTTTTTCTAGAGGGAGGTCTTAGAAGGTACAGATGAATTAGTGGTAAAATCAAGTTTCCTTAAGGTTCTGCTGGTAGGTAGGAGGATAACTAAAACACATATCGAGGACAAAGAAATATGCAATAAATATGAATCAGAAGTTATGATGAAAAGTGGGAAAGGGAAAGAAGTTCAGAGATTCTAGCACAATCATAGGAAAGGAGAGATTCTGATGGACATGACTGGCAAACATAATGGCAGGTGATACAAACAGGATGCAGTTTGTAGCTGTATGCACACAGTGGTCTTAAATGGACTGCTCCTTGACGTGGGTGCACTGCCTTGGATCTTCAGGGACATGGTAAACACCAAGCTATTAGCTTTTCTCAATTGCTTTCTGTTTTTGTTTAAATGTTATGATAATAATTTTTAAATCACCTAAGAAATATTGTTATGTAATTGATAATAAAAATTGGAAGGATGAGAATTCGTATTTTACTGGTGACCCTCATCTTTCTGAAAAACAATTTGATATAGTTGATGGGTCCAGAAATTCTGCCTGACTTGGTTTGGCTGTATTGCAGTCTAGGCTATAGTTCTCAGTTTCTACATAGCTATATTTTTTTAAAGCTTGTGTGGAAAGAACATATTTGAATAATTTATAGGAAGCACATTTAATGGTAAAAAATATGTGACTATCTGCATTGCACAGATATGTTGAGATTAAAGTGTGCACTTATCTTATTTTCCAGTCAAGTCTCTAGAAATGACATGAGATTCTGACTAAGCAAACACATTTAGTCAAGCTTGCTTTATTCCCTTTTCCTCCCCCTTAGTACAGTGATCTACCAACAGATTCTTAATTCAACAGAGCACATTTATTCTGGAAATCACCTCAGAGAACATATGATTACTGAAAGGTTTTTTTTCCTGATATGAAAGTTAGACAAAAAGATCAGTGAATCAGCGTGGTAGCTTTTTACAAGAGATGACGACAAAATGCATTTTGTATAATAATTTTTCAACATAAGCAATATGTAATACCAGCATTTCACCAATCCTGCCATAATGTTTTGTTATAGGCTTTACAGCTCCAATAGAAAAAAATGGGATTTACAAATTTGTTTAAACTGAGCTATTTTACAGCCTTTTGCATGGCCATTTTTATTGATTTAGCTCTTAGCAATTATTTGAAAAAGTAAATAATAAAGTTGCTACATTTTCTTTTGTCAGAGTGAAGAAATACGTGTTAGGGAAGGGGATTGAGTGCTTAATCTCCACACAGAGAGAGGAAAAGTTAATGGGAACCAGATAAACTTTCCCAGGAGCACAACAATATGGACAGATAATCAAAGTATTACTGTCTATTTTCTTTTAGTGCTTTTAAAAGTAGATGGAGAAGAAAAAAGGTCAGACAAATTCTAGGACTCTATGTATTAAGATAAACTGGAAGCTTGGAATATATGCAACATGTATGGAGAGGATTAGAAAATTACACTTGGGGAAGGCTGAAAATGTTCCATTCCTGTTCCGTACTCCCTGGAAAGTAACTGTGCTAGGGGACCCAAGGGCAGTACAAGATTTACTGAAAGAAAATGACTAAAAGATGCGTTAGAAATTCAAATCAGGGACTTCATCTTTAGCTTCCTACATAAACACAAGGGATTTGCTGTTCTGGAATAGGTATGTCTCATTCCTTCTTAAATGCTAAAAAAATATATATATATATATGTATTATGCATATTTGACAAAATGAGGCAATCAGCTGATATTTTGTCTTCTTATTGAAGCATCTTAGCAATTATTATTAACATTAGCAAAAAAAGAGAGAAAGAGCCCAACAAAACAGGGCTCTCTCTTTTCATTGCCCAGTAAACTTACTGATACAAACAACTTTGTCTTTCCAGTATTTTTTTGTAATTGTGTCTCTTTCTGGCTTTTACCAGAAGCACCAAAATGGAAAGGTGAATTCTTCCTGGAAAGCCTGCTAGAATTTGACAGATTATGCTTTTGGAGTGACCCTTTGCTGGGATCTCCCAAATTCTCTCCCATGTGCACACACCCACATGGCACAGGGCAGCACTAAAGCACCCTGCCAGCTCGGGCTTCATCCAGGCTATATGGATTGTGCTCTTTCAGAGTATCCTGCTGTTGAATAATTCATCACTCAGTGGTGGCACTCAGTGAATGTTGTAGTCTTTCAAGATCCTTTTAGTTATTTCCAAGTTATTTCCAAGTCCCCTTTAAAAATACATCTCCTAAATAGGGCATGAACCCATATAAATTTCATTTGGGTTTCAGTCTTCAGCGCTAAAACACTGTGTATCCTTTCACTCTCTCCAGCAGTCATGTTTGGAGTATAAGCATCCTGTCAAAGAGAAAACATCTGCTGGTGGATGAACTATTGTAACCCTGAATGGAGGCTTTAAAGTTACAGTTTTAATGTTCTTAAGGCATACTTAAGACAAGGATGCTATTTTTTTTTCCTAGAACAAACTCTGCACAATGTTTTGATAAGCCACTGTGTCAAGAATAAAATTTGCAATATATGCAGATATTTTGTGAATTTTTAAATAGGATGGCTGTATCTCTGGATACCTATTCCTAAATGTACACATAAAAGCAAATTTTCATGAAATCACATTGGAACTGATGTTACTTAGAAATATTTCTATCTTATAAAATATTTAGTTTCTTCTATCCTTGGTGTTTGAATGTATTGTACAGCCTAATGTCTGAATAACTTATTAAATCATTTGTTAAATAATGAGCCTTGAAAATTCTGAAGGAGTCATGAATAGTGCAGTCAATGAAAGACTTTATTCTTTAGACTATGAACGAGAAAACCAACTAAATAATGTTACTTCTCAGTTCCCCTGCCCCCTCTTCCACTGCAGAATTACACATCTGCTCTTGGCTGAGTGCTTTATTTAATTCAGTCAGGAAGATGCAAAAAAACACTTATCCAGGTTCATAAAGTTTAAAGAATAGTTTTAATAGTCTTAAAGATTAGTCTTAAAAGGTATATTTGAATTTTTGTTCAATTTTTACAAAGTTAAGTTTATAGTTTTTCATACCTTATGAGTACAATTGCAGTTAAATAGTTGAAGTTAACATTAAGTATAAATATTTATTAATTTAAAAAAATACTTATTTGTAAAAGACAGTTATTGCTTTTGTGATTTTCCTATGAACTAATGCACAGCACTTGTCAAGAATCCAGGTTAAAGTTGTAGCTGGCAGCAAAAATCTTCAGAAGTTGCAGCAAGAAAAGGTTTTTGTTGTGTGTCTGTAACATATTGTGATTCTTGAGATGTCAGAGATGATCGTCTGCTGAATAGATTCAACTTGAAACTAGTTGTAAGCAGTCACTTCTGTAACAATACAGCTTGTAATAAGATCAAGACATATTTTCATTTTGTCATAAAGTATTTATTATATATAGTCAATATGACAAAGTATCTAGTCACCACTATTCCCTAAATTGCAAACTAAGATAATTTGATTTATTTTAAATGTGCTCTCTGAAACAATTTTGGTGATATTTAGTGCTAGTAATAGACAGAGCTAGTGAAAACAAGAATGTAGAATGATTAAGCCAGTGCAAATAATGACATTTTAAAACTTGAAGTCTAAAGGTATACTGAAAGACATAACTTTGTGTCAAATACCATCTTTCAGGACCTTTGAGAAATATTTCACTGTTTTGAAATAATACTTTCAAATAACTTTTTTTTTTGTTTAATGTGTTTATTCTTGCTCATATTTTCAATGGAACACTAGAGTGCCTGGAACCCATCCATGCATTGTTCAGTAGAAGTATTACAATTATTTTAAAGCAGAATAATTTAAAATGCTAAAATCACTGACAGTCTGATACAGGTCTGATGGGAGCTATGGACGGACACTGCCATTCTGAAATAGGAGTGTGGTGAAAGCCAAATACAGGGCTGCTGGGAAAGTGATTTGGAGATAAGGGGAGGAATCCTGCTTGACAGCAGAATATTGTACACTGAGGTTATTTCAGATGTTTTCTCTTAAAAATTAGAGGGTTTGCCCTTTTTTCTCATATATGGCTTGTCTTAAACTTGTCTGCATCAGTCCAGTAGTTTAATTTATGTATTCAGAAAACTATTTGGTTTTGGGAGCTGATGTTATGTGTGAGTTATAACAGTCATGCCTTTAGTGCAGTGCTTATTGGACAGGCAATCAGTGCCATCTCAAAATATCACACTTGATCAATCTCTTTTTTTCTCCTGTTCACAATGGACTATTCAAGACCCAGAGCAGAGTACACTATCAGCTTCAAAGTAACTGCTGGATTAACCTCAGGGGTTTAGATGAGATGGAGGGAAGTTTTAGACACTACAGTAAAGTAGTCTCATAGGAAATAAGGGAAAGTGGTTTCAAGTATTATATGCTGGCTTTTAGATCACTATTACTTATTATTTTGCTGTATGCCTATATAATCCAGTAAGCACAAAAAGATTTAATGAATACAATAGTGAAAAATTTTCAAAGTAACATTAAAACTTTCTCCATTTTTTTCTTAATTTACAAAAATATTATGTTTGCAGTGAACTGTGGGCATTAATTAACGTGTTCTGCAGTTCAAACATATTACAATTAAAAGAGGAGGGTTCAGGGGAAATTTTTCTCTAAAACTATGTTTCACATGTTATTGAGAGATATTTCTTCTATGTGTTTTAGCTATAAATCCTCTGTATCTCACATTTAAATAGCTGCTATTTATAAACAATCGATTCTGTTTCTCTTCATTCTGTTCTTTTATTGTGTAACAATTTGTGCATATTATTCTCTACTCTTTTATCTCAAATTATGTTTTAAATTTGATTTTTTTTAAACACAGTGAATTGAATTATTTAATTTTATTTAAGATTTATATATAAATTATTTATTTATTAAGTTTATTTTGATGAAATGTAAAGCTATGCAAAATGATATCATAATAAAATTATTTGCTTGTTTTCTAAATATAAAATAGAAAATCATACATTGATAATTCACTAAGCATGCACTGAACTAAATGTGTCATGGAAATACAAATTTCACAGTAAATTCCTGTATTTAGAGTACAGTTCCATAAAGGTTTTCACAATTCTTTATGGTTTGCAGAGATGTGAAGAAGAAGAGACACTGATTTTCTCCACTGCAAAATAAATTGCCATTAGCGTTTTTAATGCTAAGGTTATCGAACTGTGTCTGATCAAGCAGTAACCTAGAAGTCCAAAACCCATATTATGCTGAATTATGCTGAAAACTTCCAAAGCAAGAAAACAACAACAACAAAAAAAAAATACTTCTAAATGTCACCCACCTAGTTTAAATGCTACGCTGATGAGAAAAAGTTTAAAATAAACCTTAAGGAATTGTGATCTTTAGCCTTCCAGTCAATAAATATAATTTCTCACATTACATTGCACATGTTAATGCATATCAGCTCCAAAAGCTGTAAATGGTCACTGATAGATACATGGGATCAGAATAGGACTAATTGTAATTACTGCTCCTGTTATTTTTGTTCAGTTGCATTCATATATAAACTACACTTTGATTATTTTAATGATAAGGTAAATGCAACAGGAATAATGCATGCAAATACATGTAGGAGGGGAGCCACCAAGATAATGAGAAGTATGGAGCACCTCTCCTATGATGAAAATCTGGGCGAGTTTGGATTCTTTAGCCTGAAAAAGAGAAGGCTTAGGGATGACCTACTTGTCACCTTCCAGTACATGAAGGGAGTCTACAAGAAAGACAGAAAAAGACTTTTTGCAAGGACCTGGAGTGGCAGGACAATGGAAATGGCTTCCATGTGGGTTTAGTTGAGATATTAGGAATAAATTCTTTTCTGTGAAGGAGATGAGACACTGGCACTGGTTGTCCAGAGAAGCTGTGGATGTTCCACCCTGGAAGTGCTCAAGACCAAGTGGGATGGGGCTCCGAGTATCGTGGTCTAGTGAAAGGTGTCCCTGCCCACAGCAGCAGGGCTGGAACGAGGTGATCTGTAAGGCTCCTTCCAACCCAAACCATTCGGTGATTCTATGATTCTATGAAAACATCTATACTCTCTAAGATTTTGTTTGATGTTATTAATCTACCAAAATTTAGACAAACCTATGCAGACTGAAATGTTTATGGAGTATTTGTTCATATCTCAGATATGAACCATCAAATTGAGAATTCCCATCCAGATAAATGCAGATTTTTCTATTAAAAATAAAGTTTAAACAAGGCCATGATTTACACAAACACTTCCATTTACCTTTTAAAATAATCCATTACAAATGAACCCACTTCAATGTCAATTGTCTGCCAAATATAATTGTTATATGTAACTTTTTTTTTTTTTTCTGTGACGATACTTTAATGAGAAACACTTGAAAAGGCACTTAAGTTATCTCTCATAGTATCACTTATCCCCCTTTCTGAATTCCAGGCACAGCATCATTCTGGAAGTACAACACACTTTCTCCCAAGTCATCCACTCCATACATAACATTTTTCCTAAGCTAATTTGAATGAATGTGCTTCTATTTAACATGTTTCTTCATGGCTGCATTAATTGTAAGCACTTCCTTACATATAAAATGGCTTTAGTCTTTGCTGAATCTCTCTCTGTGGTCTTATCTATTGCACTGCAAATTTTCCTCCAAGCCTATATTCACTAAGGCCTCTGCCTAAATTCCTACTAGGACTCACCTCTATTTTTACATCATGGTATGCTTGCCAAATTCTTGGGTTTTATACAAAAGAATGACTTATAGGAATTACATGAAGAATTAATTACAAAATCACAAAGAACTTTTCATGTATCCTCCAGAAAATTTTTCAAGGACCCTCAAATACTTGTATATAGTACTAATCAGAGTTGACTATTTAGAAATAACACTCTTTAAGAAGTGTATCCCTCTGAAAATATCATAGCTAATTTAATTGTTTTCCTTTTCATATTTAAAATGTATATTTTATTAAGGGAACAAACTATTGGCATCTGATATTCATAAATTAATATTGATATTTTCAATCCCACATTTTTTGCCAGAATTTGTAATAAAAGAAATCACCACCACCATACAACAGTTTTTTCTCTGTATATTGCTATATGTCTTTGTGCTTGCCTCTTTTCTCCCAAAATTTTGTATGGAAATTAAAGTTATTAGATGTTTTATTTATCTCAAATGAAACAAGTGACAGTTGATTGCAAGAGAGAATTGCATAAGCAACACCCTTGGCTTTACGTTAATCTAAACAGTTTGCATTTGCAGTCTATTACATCCCATTTGCTAGTACTTAAATTGAATCATACTGTGTGGCTTAACTGCCTAAGGAATTAAATAAGAATATTCTTAGATTTTCACTATCTTTCTGAATTTGTGTAAAAATTGCATCCCTATTATTTATGATTTGAGTACATTTTAGTATACCATGGAATGTAAATGGGCCAATAATCAGAACAGTATCCTCTGTTGATATGGGTATGTGGCTATGCAAGGCACAGGAAAAATATAAAACTCAGCATAGAGATAAAATCGATTCTAAATGAGAAGTCAACATTTATAGTGAGTTTTCTGTTGTTGTTGCTATTATCAATAAAACTAAATGTCTTTTAAACTATTTCCTTTTACTTGACATTCTATTGCATGTGCCCTGTTGGATGATTTAATGACTCATGACACTCTTCAAAATGCAAGCAGGGATATTATAACAAAAAGACATCTTCAGTAAATGACTAAAACATGGCTCATTTGTGTTTATGTTAATGCGTTTCTACAACAAGAACATGGTATCAATATAAATAAAGATACTATGGTTATAAGGCTTCTTTTCTTGAATAAACGCTTCCATAGTTTTAAATCCTCACAATGAAAATCCAGAAAGTTTTATCTACAGAAGAATAAAGAAGATGAAGAATTTGTTCAATTCTCAGTACCATAATATTTTTTAAAAATCAGGTTAAAAGACCAATGTGAAATACAAGCTTAGACTTTTCATTTATCAAGCGACAGTCCATGGGTGTGTATTTTCACTTTTTTCTAAAAACCTGGAGACCTGCTGGTGGCTTTGCTGAGTCCTTGCTGCAGGCTGTGCAGAGGAAGGAGCCAAGGCTCAGCCACCAGCACAGGCAGGCAGAACAGGGTGGTGAGGGAATTCCTTGGGCCAAGGCAGGGAAATACAGGGATGGCACAGAGGGATGGAAACTGCCACTGCTACTGCAGCTCTGTCTTCTCTAATGGCTCCAAGTTTTTCATTGAAAAAAAAAAAAAAAAAAAAAAGCTTTTAGTGTTAATCTAATAAAGCAAAGCACTTTTGAGTCTATAAATGAGGGAGCTGGAGAGGAATGGGTGGATGTGTTTTTTGGGAGCATAATGTGTTTGGGTCTAAACATTTACTACGACATTTTGTTTATAATTTAAATGTTTTAGTTAAGACAGACATAATTCTCACCATTATGCTTTTTAATTAAAATGTTTTCCAATTTGCTGGTTGTACCTCTTTATAAATGGCTGTGTCATTACATTTGTATGGCATATAATTTAAAATTATATTCTCTTTCTGATAAAGAAGAAAACTTCTGTTGCCACTAATTTAGTATTGTTTCCACAATTTCTGAACTGCCAGTTCAGAATGGATGTAGACTAGAAGTCTAAGATATATAAAACTGGTTTTACAAACTAATCATTTCTTAATACTTCTCTTAATTGGCAGAGAATATTTTATATAAGAGTAGTGTCATGGGGAATAAAGTGAATCTAAGCTCTATCAAACTATTGAATTCCTGAAAATGTAAGAAATTTTGATTGGAAACAGTAAAAAATAGATTTTTTCATTTTTTTTTCTTTGTTTTTAAATACTATTTAACTGAGACTTTGTTTTTTTAATATGTGGAGAAGATAATTTTAATTCAAGTGTAAAGAAACACAATGAAGTCTTTTGCCTGTATTGTGCAAGAGGTCAGATCATATTATGCAAAGTTCTGCTGTCTGGATTTATAGTAGAAATATCTTTAGCTTATAAAATTAGCTTATTAGTTCATTGTTTGATCATTTATATCAGGGAAGATGAGCCTGTGTTTTATTCTATGTAAAGTTTTTTTTGACTGTTGAATTTTGGAAATACCAACTTTTTGGTTCTGGAAGTTGTGCTAATCAGTGTCGTCGTTGTACCTTAGGAACAGAAATGCCATTCTCCACTCTCCCTGAAATGCAAAGGTTGTCCCCTGCACTTATGGGGCTTCATAGGGGGCAGCAGCTGGATTATAGGGGAGAATGCAGCAGAATATTCCCAGGGGAGAGGTGATGCCTGCCAGAGGAAGGCAACTGCTACAGCTGGCTTTGGAGATCAGAGCAGAGAGATTGAGCTGATCCCCAGTTCTTCTGGGACAAAACATGCACAAGGAGGGGCAGTGTGTTCCCGTGGTTGCTCGGCACATGGCCTTTGGCACTTTGTGCTAATGATGGCTGTTCTGGATGGGTGCTTTTGTACCTGAGCTGGGGTAACCAAACCTCCTGGTACAAAATACATGGTCTGCTCTAGACTTTCCTAAGAGAAGGTGTGAAGTCTTGACCAGGCCTGGGCTGTTGGTACCAGAGTAGCCTTTACTAGTGCAGAATCAAGAAGGAAACACCTTAACTTTTCCTTAAGATGTCAGCGGGCAGATGGAGCTGAAACCATCCTGGTCCATCACCATAAGTCATAAAAAGTGTTTCCTAATCTTTCCAAAAGTGTCAATGCAATCACTGCTTGATTAACTTATAACAAGTTTTTTTTCAGGTCATTAATTTCCTACAGCCTCCTTAGAAGCTGAGATGAAGACAAAGTACAATCTTTTGTAAAATACTAAGTTGGTAAAACTCTATGGGATCTCATACACGACATGTCAGCTTGTTTGTCTGACCACCTTTCCAAATTCTGAGTTGAACTGCTTTTTTTTTTTTTTTTTTTTTTTAAAGTCAGGAGATACTTATTTAAAGGAGTACAAGATTCAAACCACATAAAGGAAGGGTTACTTTGGTTGGAACACCAAGTATTGTGCCTTCTGCAGATGTTAAATATTGCAGGCAGTGAAACTTTCATTTTTCATGTAGGGATTTCTTTTTCCACAGCATTTTTTTCTCATCAGCTTCAATACTCCCAGGGGAAGGGCAAACTACAAGAGAAAATTACCTTGTTGGGTATGTAAAATCTGTACATACATGAACAAACCATATTCCCTCATCACAGGAATAGTTCTTAAATTAATCCATGGAAAGATATCCTCTGGAGATATATATCAGTCAATTCTGTTAGTTATTTTATAAGGAAGAGTTTGGGGTTTTTAAAACTGATTTCAGATCGGCAATGAATAATTTATGCTTTCAGCAATTTGTTTGGGCTCAATCAAATAAGTGACATATTCTTTTGAAATACACATTTTAGAGTAAATTAAAATTACAGCAGCCATTTTACATACAAAAATCAGAAAAGAAAATAGAAAATCAGTGTACTTAGCATTTGTACTCTTGCACACATCTAAACCTTTATAAGCAGCTTTGCACCAATTTCTACATTTTTCCATTTGTAAATAAGTCAAAGCTGGAGAAGTGAAACTTCTGTTTTAACATTGTAACTTTAGTAGTTTACTTGGAAGGTAATAGTTCCTCGCCTTGCCTCAACACATGGAGGCTGTTGGAGGGAGGCTGGTAGTCTAACTGGGCTTGTCAGCTTTCCTGTCACAACTATTGGTTCTGTTTCAGCAAAATGTTTTCCAGAATTTCCTGCCCCATCAGCAAAACTTTAGTCTGCTCTTGCTGTGAAGTTTCCTCTTCTAAGGAAGTGAGACCTCTGATGAAACCTTTATAGTTCTAAGGTCTGTATCAAAACTTGCTTTATTCTTTATCCAGTTATTCTGTCCCTTCTCTCATTTCATCAATGAGTATGTAGGGTTTTACCAAGAAAGTGTGGACCAGGTGATCCTTTAGGGCTTCTTCCAGTCTTGTTTTAATGTGCTTGAGGAGTCATGGAATATTTTTTATGACGGCAATTGAACAAAAATCTGGCGGCTAAGTCCTGCAATATTTACAAAAGACATAAAAATCTCTACAAGAACTTCATCACCTCCAATGGTTGTACCAGTGCTGGGATGATAGGATGGTAAATGGGAGGAGCTCCAGAAGAAAATCAGCTGGTAACACTAGTTATTTGCTTAACTTTTGTATCTCTGAAGATGAAGGGAACAAATGTTGCATTAACTTTAGGGCTCTTTGCTACAGCTTTAGAGTTCAGTGTCAATGTTGCTTCTCATGAGACTAATAATGCTTTTACATCACCTGGAGAATGTCTTTTCTTGCTTGCTTGCTTGCTTGCTTTTTTCTTGCTTTCTTGCTTTCTTTTTCTTGCTTTCTTGCTTTCTTTCACATATCTGGAGAACAGCATTACCTGTTTAAAAATCTAAACCAGGATAATATCATATTTCTATTAGCTAATTTCCAGCTATAGGGACAATCTAATTTCTATCTGAGTCACGTGTATACTGAATATATATGTGGAAAAAAGGGGGTTTCATTTCTTTATCCAGACTTTCTAGTGTACATATGAAATCACAAATAAATAGAAAATATTAAAAACCCCTGTCCTGTTAAAACACAGGTTTGTCTGCTGTAACTTTGGCGGTGAGAGGCATTAGGGGAAGGAGGACACTAAAAGCCTGATCACTTCTGGTTTTGGTTTAGGTTATGTCATTTGAAATTCTTAGAGTGATTCTTAATGCCTATGATTACTTTTTCACCTAAAAATCTTCTCTACAGACCAGCCATTTTCAGAGTCATTCTGGATCTACCACTGTAATACTGAAAGCTTTTACAGGAGAAAATGCTCTCCTCATGCAGTTCTACAGGCCGATGGAGCATTGTTAAATCCAGCAAATGTTAAGTGTTAATCTCTATTGGTCTGTGAACTTAATCATGCATAACCAGGGAGAGTTCGTTTTTTAAATCAAATCGCCACCCATTCATTGCTTATGTTATCCTCAAGGGACAAAGTCTGCTGGACCTGTGGCTGTTCATTTAAATTAACACATCTTCTGATCACAGGTGTGCATGCTGTGATAACTTTAAAGATTTCTACATGTTAGAAAAATGGGAATTCTTTCTGAATGACAGAATGAGATCAGGATTTCTGGAAAAACTCTTTTTCTGCAGCCTGTGTTTGTGAGTAATGTGTCCATTACTTTATAGTAGCTGACATCTATGAAAATTCTGGAGCAATAAAATGTCTGTTGCAAATTGCTTTTAAAAAATTATATAGGCTACTTTAATAGTGTCTAAAGAAAAATACATCTTCTTTTATGAGATTGTCTATGGCAGAACCAAATAACTGTTTGAAAAAAATCTTGGAGAGAGAAATAAAAGGGAGGGCTTTACCTCTGTTCATATACTTATTATATTTTTAAAAATCACTCTTTGAGAAACTACAAATTTTTCTTCATTCACATAGGATTTACTTGTCCCAGAGGCTTGCCAAACTACATATAAGAACAAGGATTATTCACTTGCATATGTTCTTCTCAGAAAGTTTTATTGAATTTTTGTTGACCGTTTCATTTTTGAAAGGCATTTTTTCAGTGGTTTGTAACTTTCTAATATGTGCCAATCAGAGTTTTTAAGTTCAGGTGATTTATTATGGCTTCTTTGTTGAAGCTGAGAAAAGAATACCACAAAAAAAACCACCAATTTGTGGTCTTGGTACCATGAAATAGATACCCATAAGGAAAATCTCATCAGTTGGTCATTTGTTTTCAGAGAACAGAGTCAAAAAAATAATTTATTTCACATTGCACTGACAACTAACTCAATGATTTCAGGATTAAGGATTTTGCTAAAATCATTGCAACTCTTTAGTCCCCAGGCTAAAAATGCTGAATTTATATACCAGCTACTTTTACATGTTTAAAGATTCTGTAGAAAAAAGAATATGTCATATCTCTGCTGTCTTCAGTCCTATTGTACCTATTTTGAATGCATGTAAGCAAAACAAGGAACCACAAACATTATTTTAAGTTTCCATGCAGCAATAGTTTTCCACTGATTATCTACTATGTTTGATACTTTGTTAGCATTGCAAAATTTCCGTCCTATTGCTCTTTCTCTTTCCTTCAAATTTGTTTGTACAGACCCACAGGCCTGAGACCCCCAGATGAGATGGGCAGCTGCAGGGCAGTGGCATCCCAAGCAGGACATCCTGGAAGCAGGGTGGATCCCACAGGCTTTTCCCTGGAAGGCCCTGGGTGATTGAGGGATGCCTGCAGGCCCATATAAGCTTGCTCTGTGCACAGCTTGGTGCAGCTTGGGATCTATAGCAAACCAAGTTGCCTTTCTGGCCATGTTTGTCCTTCTGTTGGAAAAACAGTGTTTATCGAGAGCTGCAGAAGAGTTCAGGCAACCCTGCCTGAACAAGCTAATCCTGCCCCTCTTAATTATTCAAAAAATGCAATACTTTCCCCCATAAATAGTTTATAATTTCCTTTTCTGGGAATGCAGTGTGTGTCTTTACTGACACATCTCCAGATGTATCTTTACTTCCAGCCTTATTCTATCTAGAATAGAGTGTGTTTTCACTGTGCACCACATGGCCAGAGAGAGGCATCTGTACTTGTCCCATATGTATTTTAGCCAATTAATATATACCCAGGGTTGACATCTGCTATGTTCCATTGAACTAATTGAGATTATATAACATTTTCATGCAAAGGAGTGAGCAAAACAGAATTTTCTGCTTGCTGCATATTCATAAATCCTCATCAAAATTGTATAAAGGGTTATCATCTCCCTTAAAAGTGATGAAAGGCAACATTGTCCAGACAAAATTAATATTAAAATTTTTGGCCATGCTAGTGCATTTCTGATGGAAAACCGGACAAAGTTCTTCAAAACTTCCTTTCAGTCAGTTCTGGTGTTTGTCAGTCTCAATTATGCCTGTAGCCTGAGGCAGTCAAGAGATAAAAACCAACAACTTTAGAGAAGCTCCCAGTTAATAAATTGCAGGTTATCACAGAGTATAAGTTACTAACTAATCCTTTCTAACCAGAATGAAAATAAAAGTATAATTGAAAGAATTTGTTGCTGACCTCATTTAAAAAAGCCCTCCTGTCAGGTACACGTTGTGGAAACATCTGTTACTTTCCCCAGTAGTTCATTTACAACTCCTTTGCTTAAAAATTGTAATCTTGCCAAATATTTACTTTTGCATTTTACTTGCTAATTAACTGTCATTGCTGTGAACAGTGTATTTAGTATAAAGAGAATTACATATTCTGTTCCTTATTAGTGTGCTTTAAAGCCACACCAAAAATACACTACTTGGCTGTTGCTTTGTACTTTCAGAAGTAAGTTTTCAGTTTGATTGATTAGTTTCCACCAGCAAAGAGAAGCAGCTGCAGCTCTGAATAAAATTGTGCTAATGAAGATTTCAAAGTGATGATCAAAAGCAGACTTTGCTCTTTCAATTGTACACTTTTCTGAAGATAAATAATTGTGCTGTTTCAGCAAAATGTGCATATCAAAGAAGCTGAATCATAAATTTCAGTGGGAACTTTAGAGTATGTTTGACACATTATGATGGCTAATCTTTGTCACATTTGGTCTGTCAGTTGCAGAAGAGTAGAAAGTGATTATTTTTAGCACTGATTCATGAAGTCAATCAAGAGTCTGAATATGTAGAATTTTCTATATTTGCTCATAGACAACTATATTTATATGGCTGTGAAGACCCACTTATCTAGATGGCTAAGTGTTACCTTCTTCAACACTTTTGGTAAAATGTACAAATCACATAACTTCAAAAAGAATTATCATCTGCTGGACAGAGGTAACAGTTATGTCAGGGGTTTGGGTGCAATGCCATGGTCTGTCACAAGCTTTCTGTCAGATATCCTGAATTTAATTTTTAACATATTTAGGCACCTAAGGACAAAGCCATGAACCTTCAGGAATTTCCATTCGTATGTTCAAGCAAAGGTGAACTGTTGTCATCTCAGTTAAACCTCTTTGTATTTCTGCACTTAATTCAGAAGGCAAATTTTAATGGCCCTACTCAGTTCTGCAAAACCATTCTAATACTGCTCAATCACTGAAGCCATGAACCTCACACTAATTCCTCCACTTTCTGAAACACACTTCTGTCCCTTCTGCACTGTGGGAAAACAAAAAACACCTGGGGCATGCTTTGTCATGCTAAAACTATCAACTATATAACTAATTAAAAAAAATCAAGTAAACTCCATAAACATAACAAACCCAACTAATTAAAGTATTTTTAAAAATCCTACATCGAATGAACAGTTGAACTGAATTACTTGCAATGACATTTTATATAATTTTTAAACTTCTTTTTGAAGTTTAAATTAGGCCAATGAACTTTTCAGGACATAGAGCATACAGTCATTCTGGCAGATCTTCTGAGCTCTCTTGACAAAAGACTTTTCCCGTTCAGTGGTTTTTAATTGCTTTTAGTTCTGTTTTTTTGGGGGATTTTTTGGGTTTTTGTTTGTTTTTTGGTTGGGTTTTTTTTGTCCATTTAATCCAAAATATCTGGATTTAAGGCTTGAAGTTAATTTTTTTATATTAAAATTTTAGTAATAAGTACATATCCTTAATGTAGTGTCCCTTGGCCGCTTCTGCACTCAACTTTAAAAGTATGAGTCTCAGTGAAGATACCCTGGGACCCCTTAGACAAGATATGGTATTCTAAATGACTCAAAATGGTTACAAATGTTGACAAAAACAACATCCCAAATAACATTTTCATGTATTGTATCAGTAAAGGGTAATTTGGATGGTATGTAGAAAAATTCTGACCTTTCTAAATGCTTATCAGGCTAGTAATAGGAATTATTAGTGCAGCAAATCCTTACTTTTTGCATTTCTTATAATGTTCTACATGGCCTTCACAAAAAAAGATTAATTTGCTCTTTCATTCTGTCTTGCTTCTGTTTCTCTCTGTTATACATCTTTTTTGACTGAGTTACAATTCAGAAAAATTACATGATTAAATCCTTGTTGGACAAAAGTAATCTTCCTGAACTTCTGTGAATTATTTTACTCACAAAGATAATACCATGAGACAGACAAAAAAAAGGTCAAACTAAGACAAAGCTTCAATTTTTTTTACTATCTGTTAAATTTGCTTCATCTATAATATATTCAAAATCACTATCTTTATTTCCATTCCTTATCAAGACAGAAATTAAGTGAGAAACTTTCCTTCCATTAGCACTGTTATAAATGCTTAGCCAATTCTGCTTTCCGTTCTCTATTATTCAGTATCAAACAATACTTTCTAATAATTCATACTATTTTATGAATTTTCAACAGAAATATAAACATATCATTTAGATGAAGTATTTCCAGAATAGCTGGTGGTGTTTTTTTGGCCCATAAATTTAGGAGATCAGTCTAAATGTTACCACAGTGTCCAGACCTGTGAAATAAATTATTGGTATTTAAATACTCTGCAAGTTGAAAAGGGAAGATAGGGCAATGAATAAGCAATAATAAGCACTAATTAAAAATCAAGTGGTAAAGAAAGTTCAATTTCATCTACACCTTCTGCAATTTTCACATAAAGCATGTCCAGTTAAAGCAACTCGGTTATTCTCTTATTTTCTATACTCAAATCCCATTATTTCTTGCACTTTTCAAAAATCTTAGTATTGAGACCTGTTTAGCTCTTCTAAGGATGCAAGCATAGAAGCACAAACTAAAGCAGTGACATCTCAAATGGAATGCCTTTGATTAATTTATTTGAGGTACATGCTTAATATGTCAGATTCCAATAATATGATTTATGATGAGAGTAAAATCAGAAAAATAAAATATCAGGGTTACTGTGTCAGAATTGAGCTCATAGTTACCTATTTAATTATGTATAGATAAAGTTATGTATCAGTTATATGTAAATATATACATATTTGCTCCTATTTCATGTTTTACATTGTTACTGTCAATTGAAATCATGCATTGCTCTAAAACATAACTCATCATCTAAGGACATAGCCATTTGTTACAGCTATTTTAGAGGGGTTTTGTCTTGTAATTATTACAAGGTTTTCTTGGATTATCTCATTATTTCACTTGCTCTTTGCACTCTCTTCACTGTTCATATGATCTTTTTCAATGAGCATTTTTAAAAATGGACAAATTACATGCTCTATTTTGAGAAATTGTTACTTATTTAAAGAGAAACTGTTAAAATCCAGGTTGTTGACAAGTACATTTGTGATAAAAATGCCCACACACAAATTAGTTTGAGGAACCTTTGCAGGGATGAATTCGCAACACAGGTGAGGAGGCAAATGGTTTCCCCAGGGTGCCCAGTGAGCACACAATTCACTGCTACCATTTATGGGTTTTACCTCATATTCTCTTCTGTTGCATTGGAGATTTTTTTTTCTAAGCACACCATAATTCTTATACTTAGAGATGATCCATCAACAAAAAGTCTGAGACCCCTGAGGGTAATGTGGGAATCCCTTCCACCACTGCCCAAACTCAAAGCTGTGCAAAAGATATGAGCACAAGGATTTGTTTCCTCAAATAATCTTCAGGAGTTACCTCTTTAAGCTAATTTTACCTATTGAAAAGGTGCTTCCAATTGCTGCTTATAAGGTTTTCATATGATGGCTTAGCATGAGCTGGGTCTTGTGAAATAGATGTGAAATGAGGCAATATTCAAAATGCAGATTTAAAAGTTATCTTAGATGACAAAGTATGATGTCCATTTGACTTTAAAAGCATTTTCTAGATATGAGAAAGTAAAAATTAAAAAGTATATTCAGTGAAATGCCTGCTTTCCATCCTTTTGCTTTTTCCAACCAACTACAGCTTTTCCCAAAAATAATCTTTTAAATGACCCCACCTTAGTGTTGAATTAAGCGAATATTTTTATTCTACATTCTTGATAAGTCAAAAATAGAAAACCCATTTATGTCACTGTTTTAAAATCCACTTCTTTTCTGTTGCTGTTGTCTAAAAAGAGAAGTTCATTGCTGTTTTCACATACCTGTGCTTCAAAGTTTCTTTTTACTTTATTTATATTTCAAAATACAGTTAACCTCCAGTATATTTGCTAAGATAGAGTTTTTAAAAATGGGTTGCATAAGTATCTTGGTGAGAAAATGTTAACATTTCTGCGGCTGTTCATAGGAAAAAATTGTTAATACACCGATGAAGTCACTCTGCATGTCCAGTGAGAATTAAACTTTATATATCTTGAATACCATAATATGTTTGCCTTATTTCTTATGTTGAGAACCAAAAATGCCATTACAAAGTCTTTTATAGCAAATAATGAACTTGAGAAATGAAAAAGTGTTTTAAAGTAAATGGCATATAATGGTTCTGGAAATAAGATCAGCTACTGTAATTCCTACAAAAAAAAAAAAAAATAGAAAAATTGCACTTGCACATCAGAAAGATTTTTCTTTTCAAGGTCTCCAACCCAAGGTCCTGTTAGCATCCCTCCATTCCCTGCCACTGAGCCACAGGTCCTGATTTCACCCTAATCTTGAAACGATTTCTTGACTCATCTCAACTCAGGGAATAAAGGAGATGGCTCAGTAGAACCCTCTTCTCTATTTACAGCATGTTCAGTACTACCTTGAGGGTCCATGTTTTCATGTATGTCTTTCTGTGAAGCTTAGTGCTAATGACCTGCACAAAATCTGCATGGGAAAAAAAATCGTGGGGCAGAAAATATGAACTGCAAAGAACTGCTATATAATATCTTAGGCCCTTGTGCATCAAAGTGCTTTTGCAAGTTCTGTGATCAGCATAAGAGTAGGAGCTGATGAGTGTTACACACCATCAGCAAGATCTTGACATGGTGCTGGGAACTGCTCTTTTTTTCTCTCAGAAAGTGCGTCATTAGTTAATTCCTGGGTACAAGAGAACCTTCATTATTATTTATAGTTTCAAATTTCAGACTCTGTAGAGATTTCTTTAATTTCCATACCTTATGATTGCAGATAGAGAAAAGCACCCCATTATCCTCATTATTCCTGGGCAGACAAAGCTGTAGGAATGCTAATGATCAAAAGCAGAAATCTCACCACATGTCGCATAGTACTAATTATATTCTCATTGTCTACATTTCTTTATTTCTTTTATCTTCAGACATCTTACATTACTAAGATGTTTTTTCTCTTTTTTTATTTTATAAATGATTTTGTAAATGTGAGTCTTGTCTATGCTGTATTAAACACTTGCTGAAACAGAGCAGCAGACAGACATAGGAAATAAGATAAGCTTGCTAGAATGTTATTGCCACTATAATGACTGGAGTTACTTCTTAAAGGAATGTCCACAAGTACTGAAGTGAACATGAAAGTAGAGTTGCAGCTGAGCAGAGGACAGATGGAGGAACCAGGCTTTCCAGTGAAATTTTGGCTTAGTTCACTTTTCATCTCACTTGCTCTTTCCTGCCTTAGCCCGAGATCCACTCTGCCAGCCGCTTCTTGAAAGCTGGGTTCAGCCACCCAGCTGTGACTCATTTCGAGTCTCAGATGCAGTGTTGCTCTGCCTGCAAAAGCTGTGTTGGTATGGACACTCCCCTGGGGAAAACAGAGCAAAAGATGACTTTTTTCCTTCCCCTTTACAAGCTCTAATGAGGTGGAATATCTGGGAGAATCCAATAGTAAATTTTTTCTGAGTTTAAACAAAAAAGAAAGAGACATCTTTTTTGAAAGAGTTCTTTAGGTTTTTCTTACAAATGATTAAAAAGTACATTCCAATATTACTACTTCTGCTAGTTATTATTTTCCAACCCAGTTCTCTTACCCTGATACAGAGCAGGGACTAATGACTATACACGGACTCCCCCCTCCACTTCTGTATCCAGGGTCCATGCCAAAAGGGTGTAACATCTCTTGTGCAGTTATCATATGCCACAATTTAATCCTGATTCAATGTGACAGCAAGTTCCTTTTCCTTCTGTCACCTTATTCTGCCTGCTGATGTCACTGTGCACCCCCAGCCCACCTTTCCTTCACGGCAGTGCCGTGAGCTGCATAGTACAGAGCACTGCTTGCATCCAGCCCTGCAGCTGGAGGAAGGTACATGGCTTTTCTGCCCATGTCTGTGACAGAAGGACATGGTAATGAATTACAGAGACCATCAGAATTTTTCTGTTAGTTTGTAATGCTGCCTTTTTTTTTTTTTTTTTTTTTTTTTTTGTTTGTTTTTTTTTATTTTTTTTCCCCAAATCATCTGCTGACAAAATCTACTGGGCATCCAAACAGCATGTCTGATATCTTTGGTTGGTGCCAAATTTGTGCTTGTTTCTGGCTGCAGAGCTCATTACCAGACATTTGCTAGGAAAAGTGTTTTCCAACAAGGGCTTCATTATAAAATATGTTGTTAGAAAATTCCTAGTTACTAATATTTTTCTGGCATTAAAAATATAAGGTCAGCATAAGAGCAAACATAAAAGTACATAATTTTTTTTTCTTTTTCTTTTTCATACCTATTTTTTTTTTTTTTTTTACAAATTTCCATTTAAAATTTACATTTATGCATACTTTACATAGCATTGGACTTAAATACAGTACAGTGTATATCTCTATATCATGGAGGGAATTCCTCAAGTATATAAGTGAGTGCTTAACTGAATTTGTGCTGCAGTTGTTCTGAAGGTTTGTTAGGACATTAGCCTAGGAATGTGACATATATAGTATTCCAGTATTACCAAAGGTATCCTGTATCACCTTGGGTTCATGAATTAAAGTTTCTGCACCTTAGAGTGCAGAAAGCACTAAAAGCAATAATTTCATACCTCATGTATAAGGGAATATTGATTTGTGAAATTCCCTGGTCACAGGGTAATATCAATTCTGTTCTTATTATGAGCTTTTAATAATTTTTCTGATTCTGGTGGACTCAAAGTGTTGTAGTGATGGCTCAGCACTGAGATCCAACATGGAGAAAATGCTGGGGACATCCCAGTGCTGTCACACTGTTTAACCATCTACAGCTGGGGGTTGTGCAAACAGACAGCACCAAACCTCTTTACAGACTAGAACTGTCTGTTTTAAACTCATCTCTGCCTCCTCCTTTTCCATGTTTTAGGTTGCCTGCTCTCTCCCTTCTTCCTCACATCCCTCCTGAACGTCTCTTTCACAGCATCTCACAGTGGTTTTGACCTGCTGTGGGTACCCCACTCTCCACCTCTGCCTTCCCAGTCCCACCTGCCCTCAGCTCGGGGTGCTCTGTGCAGTGCCCCACAAAAGCTGATTTATTTCCTGCCTTCCAGCCTTGCAGATATACAGGTTGGTGTGCTGCTGCCCTCCTGCCATCTCCATATGCATTCCTGCCCTTCTTTTGATCCTCTCTAATGCCAGGGAACACAAAAAAATGTAGCTTCATGCTGCTCTGTGCTTGGAGAGTGAACCCTGGGAGCCTTTCCTGTGCATGCAGCACCATAAAGATCTGCTTCTGCTTTTTACCGCTTGGAGCTGAGAGGAAATTTTGTTTTCCTCTCAGTTCATCTCTTTTTATTCTCACATTGTCAATTATCTAGGAGAGATTATTCCATTAAATTCAATCTAAGTATTCAAATCTCTGCTAAACAAAGGGAAACTTCACGGATCTTTGGATTGGACTGAATTTCTTCAGTCAACTGGGTGTGAATGTATACATAATTTTGAGATTTATTTTTTTTAATTAGGGTTGTAGATTTTTTTATACTTAGGAGAGGCTTGGTCCCTTTGTAGATACTTCTTTTCATGGAATAATTCTGTGTTGTTTGGTTGTTGCTTTTAATTACGCCGAAAAAAATACTAACAGGACTCAGTATATCTCTTTAAGTAGAATTAATCTCCTGGTTATTAACCTGCTCAAAATAGAAATAGTCTTAAAAATAAAAAGACCTTTGTGGTTTTTTGTTTTTGCTGTTTTGTTTTTTTTGTTTGTTTGGTTGGTTTTTTTTGTTTGGTTGGGTTTTTTTTGGTTTTTTTCTTTTCTTTTAAGAAATGAAAGACCAGTAATTTTTAACAAAGTATTAATAGAGATGTTTTATGAAAACAGTGATTGCTGTTTATCCTTAATAAGTCTTTGATAACCTTTTTCCATTTTTAATGAATAATGTGTGAGAGAAGAACATTTCAGGAAGGAAATAATGAGCCAGTACTACCACAGCTCTTCCCCCATTGCTGTTCCCTCTTTTACAGAAAAAGATTCAAATTTCATATAGATATGCTGCAATATCTGAATGAAATTTTTGTCTTTTTCTCATTTCTTTCCAGTTTCCTCCAAATATGCACAGGGATGAGAAAATGTTCTCGTGTCTTCTTTTGTCTATATCAAAAAAAAAAAAAAAAAAAAAAAAAAAAAAAAAAAAAAAAAAAAAGTGGTGATACTTTCCTTCTTTGCCTCTATCTCTTGTATCTTTAATACCTGTATCATTAAATTTACATCATGGAAATTATTTTTGTACATCTTGTACATCTTGTGTGGTTTGAGGCTAGCTTGGTGGGATTTCTATCTTGTTTTTTGGTTGGATTTATGGGGGGTTTTGGTTGGGTTTTGGTTTTGTTTCGTTTTGTTTTGTTTACTAGAAGAGGAACTTGCCCAAAGAGAGCCAAAAAAAAATATAATGAAATTTAGATTGTACAGACAGGAGACCTGGGAAAATAATTTCTGAACTTAGGAACCCATTGTAGCAATTATGCAAATTTTGTATAGTATGGTCAGGTTTTATGTAAGTACAGTAATAAGGAAATGAGCAAAGCAGCATCTATTCTATTAGTGTCTTTTTTCTACATAAAATGCTGTTTGTGTCCTTGTAAATTAGTCTTTAACTGCTACTGTGTCCCAACCATTGACGTTTAATGCTAATGAATCGATAAGAGATGTGAAGGATAGACGAGCCATTCATTCCACTGTGTTGGCTCAAAGGAAACTGGAAGACTGAGGAGCAGAAACACTGGCAGTCTTTTAAAGTTTATTTCTGAAAGCTCTGAACTGTAAATATAACATTGTGTATTTTCTTCTGTTTTGTGATTTAATTTCCTAGAAAAACAACATTAGAGAGTTTGCAATTATTTTTAACACCCTATACAATTACTTTTTTTGGGTACTTTTGTCTTTTGAATGCACATTCATATGTTGTTCTCATTTTAATATAAACATTTTCCTAATGAGTTTATTCCTTAAAAACATCAAGCTAGTGGTTTAAGGGTAAAATTTTCTCTTCTGAAGACAGTTTTCTAACTTGAACCTGTTAGCTAGATAAACATTTTAATTATTGGCATGGTTATCTACAGTCATATAACTAACTTTTCAGCAAAATCCATAAAATCAAAGTGTCTGAAACTATCGTGGGATCCACTGAGGATATAGCTCTGTCCTACTTTATAGGAGAACTTCATGGTTGTTATTTACCAAGAACAATGTACAATTGTCACAAAATAAATTAAACTAAAATTTGAAAAATTATCATTCTTGTTAAAAAATTCTGATATTTATGAATTAGAAAAATTTCACTGTTACATAATGCAAAAAACCCTTAATTAACATTACTTTTATCTTTAATTATCTTTAATCTTTGTTTGGAGCATTTTGTATATACCCCATTAAATCCTAATTAATTTACTTATGTTTCCTTATAAATTATTATTTAAGAGTCAGTCATCCTGCAGTTAAATTGAAAAAGATTAATTTTAGTATTTGTGCACAGCAGATATTTGATAAATATAACATTTGAAGTGGAGAAATTAAATCCATATAAGATACATGATGTTCTGTCTTTCCTGTATTAAGTCCTGTCTTTCATTTATGACTTTACACTTATGACAGACAAATACTTTGGTTTTGTTTTCCATGACTTTTGCATTATGTACAAACAGCTTTATTTTCTGAGACTAAAGCGTGAAATTGGCAAAAATAATCTGTTTCTGCTTATTTTGTTCTGATTAGTTGGGGTGAGCACATGTGAATTTTGTGTCCGGCGATCACAGGCCTGAGGAAGAGAAGCAGACGTGTTCCAGATATTATTGAATGACAATCCTATTTTCATGCCACTTTAGACTTATCTCTACTGAGACAAGTTACTTCAAAATAGAGAGTACTAAAACATGCCTGAATGTGGTGGCTTAAAGTTCTGCCCATGAAAAATGGTGCTGAGAGAATTCTCAGAATTCCTATGTCCAGGGCATGTCTAATCTGCATTGCTTCAGCTGCAAAAAATGAGATAGATTTAAAAAGTATAAACACATTAAGATAGCTCCAAGAGATGAGTCCAAAATCTAGCTATTAAATGGGAGAAATCAATCTAATTATAAAAACAGACTGAGACTTTATCAATAGTTATCTAATTAAAGGACGGAAAAACCCAAACCAACAAACAAGTAACCAAAGCTTTTCTTAAAGGAGAGTTATGCAGACAATATGAATCTATGAGTGCTCTAGTTATTCCACTTAACATGCATCACTTGGGTTTTGCTTTTAATTTCTATTTTTAATTTGTATTTTATTATCAGTTTTCTTTGGTAATACAGCTTCCCAAGCTGCACAACTGCAAAGTAAAAAAGATTAAAAGTTCTGAAATCTTGCAAAATTTGCTCCTCCACATAAATTAGCAGAGTCCTATAGAACACACTGGTCTTACTACCTTGCTAAAGCAGAAATTTAGTCCTGCTGGACACACTCTGTGGGGGTGTGAGCACCTCATATTATTCACGAGGTATTTTTTGTCTTATAATTGTTTGTGAGAATATCAGAGAATATGATGTATAAGCTCTATAAATGATATGTATGTCATTATATCCATATCCTGATTCAAATTCTAGTCTAAGGAAATCATAAATCATATTTTTAATATATCATTGATATATGTGTGATAAAAATATTTCCATGTGAGAAATCTAAAATATAGCATGATTATTCCTATAGGTCCAGGGTGAATTCTTGATTGAGAAAATGGAATAAATATTCTGCATTCAAATACAATATACAGAATGTTTTTATTCTGGCAAAAATCTATTTGCTTAAATCTCAGAATTTTCATATTGATTCTTTCTTTAGAAAACATGATATATTCCCTGTCAAAATTAATTTAGTATCAAATTTCTTATAAGTATATAAGTATATATAATTTCTTATATAAAATATACTATTAAACTACTGCCTACTTGAATCTGGCTCTAATATATTTTCTGTGAAGAAAATATTCTTGATTTGGTTCTTAGACTTGATTCTCACAGTATTTTTTACAAAAGTTTCTATTACATTTTGAGCTGTATTTGGGTTGATCCTGGCTTTTCTGCAACTATGTTTCGATCTGAGAGGGTAGACGAAAAATTGTTTTCATGGTTTTAATTTTATTATAATTTCACATGACTATCTCTCTAATTATTCTTTACCTCTTTAGGTTGGGTTTATGTTTTTTTTCATACAGGAACATGTGCCATCCCTTTTTCGTTTTCTCGCAGGCTGTCTTAATATAAAAGTGTAAATGCAACCACCTTTTGTGGTAACTCAGAGTTATCATCCTGATTATCTTACAGGAACAAGGTGTGTCATTAAAATATAGGAATGTTTAGTAGTACTGAGTTCTGATAGTAGGGTTTGTAAGCTGAAAAACATCAACATGTTTTTTGTAAAACATGTATTTTCCCAGGTTATGAAATTGTGGTAGAATATCCATGTATTGTATACAGGATGGGACAAAACCCAGTAAAGTCTGGTGAATACTCAGATCTGGTAAGCACTGAGAGAGACATTCTGAAAAATATAGGTTGGTCCAAATGCAATGCTTTCATGCTGCTAGTTATTTCCATGCTGTTTTCGTGTATTGCAGTGCAGAACAATACCACAGAGGAATATTTGATTATAAAACACAAATCAGAAATATGTGCAGATGAGGTCTCCAACCTGTTAATCATCTTAAAATTGCAGCAGTGTAGTAGGTACAGTTGAGTATGTGTGTGTGAATTTATAAGAGCATAATCTTTTTTGAAGTGCAGAGCAATCTATCCTCTAAGGCTAATTTAAGAAAACTTTGTGCAAGTGCACGTAACAGCTTCCAAGCACTTCCATCATGACTAAAATGAAACAAAGAAACACTTGCATTGTGAATCCAATGAATTAGTCAAGCTTTTGTCAGTAAACCTATATTAGGATTAAAATATTGTTTTAGTAAAGGCAAAATTAATTTATCTTGTACATATATTTTATTTTTTCTTCTAACACGATTTTGTATAGCTTTCTCTTTTTGTCTGTTCCACTAAATTTACTTTGGTTAGGTCCACAAAAAGGCTCTGTGATTAAAGCAGGAAACTGTCATTTGGCTTAATCAATTGGGTCAGAATTTTCATGAAGAATTAAGTATTTTCTGTTCTTTCTAATTTACTTTTTTCTAACTAGTCTGCATCAAGACATTTGTTCACACACAAATTAAAAGTTGAAAGGACCTAATAACTGATGATATGTAACTGTCAGCTTCATTCTTCAGCTTTCTTGTCACATTGGCTTGCCAGTCTTTGTGTTCAACTTTTCTAAGTACTATTAAGTGAACTACAGCATTTTTGTAAAAAGAAGGCAATATGTTGTAAACTAGTTGTACCATACAATTAATTATTTTTGCTCAATATTTTAGCCATAATCATCTTCAAAACCTTGGAATTTTTGGGTCTTTTTTTTTGTGTTTTTTTTTTTTTTGTTTTTTTTGTTTGTTTGTTTGTTGGTTTGGTTTTTTTGGTTTGTTTTTTTTTGGGTTTTGGTGGGTATTTTTGCTTACTTAATCTTTTATTTGATATCTTATTTCCCTCTGTCAGAGAATCTGACTGGCAAATGTTTTTCCCAATTCTTATAGGGATTGATCTGCTGTGAATGCTGCAGGAAAAAAGGAGTTTGTCAGTTTTATTTGTTACAATTTAGAGATTAAAACACACGTGATGAGTTTTTCATCAATTATTCTAACAAAAGGGAATTTTCCCATTTCATTATATAACTACAAAGATTTTACAGTTTATCTCTGGCTCTCAATGTGCAATCATTTTTATTGGCCTTTTTCCAGGCCTTCTCAAAACACATAAAGCTGTATTGTGAAAGACAAGATGACAATGTCAGTGCCTTGATTGGAATTTCCATTAGTTCATCCAAACAAATGTAAATCAATGTCATTATCTGCTGCACCTGAGTTTATTCCGTACCTGCAGCTCATACCAAAAGAGAAATATTCTTTCTATCCTGCTGTATCCTTCAATCTATTACTCTCATCTGTTATGATTTTCACATCATTCTTAATATTGATTAAGTCTCCTGGAAGGATTTTCTCTTTTCTAAAACATCCACACGGAACTTTTGTTTCAATTTTCACACCTCTGTTCATCCTGAGATGCATGTCCTGATGTGTCTGTTTCAATGAATATTTTAAGTAGGAAACAGGTGAGAATGGTGAAGTACTACAATGAAAACTGATTACAAACAGACTAAAACAACTGATGTCTCTCATCACTTTCCCATAACTACAGTAGTACTGTATTCTTCCACATGGCAATTTTCTTCACGTTCAGCAGAAAATGCATGGTTATTGAATAATAAAGTATAACTCTAGATTATATCTACAGAAGATATAAATCCATCACTTCTGAAAATTCATCAGCTGGAAATAAGTCTTTAAAATAAAGAAATTAGGAAATTTTGAACCTACATTTCAGTAACTTTTAAATAATTGACTCATGTCCATATGGTTCATAGAAACCCATTCAATGCATGATGGCTTCTGAGGGAAGAGATAACATTTGTTTCTACTTTATATGGATTGCAAATATACTCAGTAGTTTTACATTATATTTAAAGAAAAATAAATATAATAAGAAAGAATTTGTTTTAAAATCACATATCAGTGGTTTCAGTCCTTCTTAAAGCAAACATGGAGAAGAAATCTATGTGAGAAAAATCCTGCCTGGTAGAATCTTTGCTTGGCTCCTTACTCATGTATAAATACTGGTTTTGGGGGAAAAAAATCAATAAAATTGCAAAAATAGCAAAACCAATGGCCTTCCAATTGCTTTTAAGCTATTAAATATAATTTAGGTATTCCTAAAATATTATATTTTATAGTTATCAAACAAGAGCTACAATACACATTAAACTCTTTGTCAATAGCAATTTCCCCAGGATGGAGGGGCAAAACTTCTGTCAGTTTAAACTAAAATTAGTCTCACTTTCTCTCAGATGTAGAGTCACTGCTACAACTGAGTCCAGTTATTAATATGACAGCATTTGGGATCCTGTTATGCTCCAGCCCACATCAGATGTTCCAGTCACAGTGCCTGGAATCCTTTTCATACTCCCTCTTTCTTCATGACTAATAGGAATATTGGGCTACACAGCATCCCCATCACCTTCATTTCATTGATGCAACTGCTCAGGAACTAAAAGGGAAAGCCATAAAGCAGTTATTAGTGGAATTCTACTGAAAATTGAGAAAAGACATGGCTTATATTAAGTGGGGAAAAGATGTAAGATATGTGATGGAATGGAGACCTATTTAAATTCTGCCCTGCAGTGATACCATCAAAAAGGACAATTAGGAAATTTTCTGATAAAAAAATTAACGATTCTGGGACATTTGTTTAGGCACTCATCATAATTGTGTATTTAGTCCATGTTGCCATTACAAAGGGGAGGTGATGCAGCTGTCAACCTCATATGCTGTATCTCAGGATACACTGTGTGATTGTGTTACGTTTGTTTATTTATGGCCTCACAGCTTCAAACATACATAGAATTAATTGTTATCTAAGTGGAAATAGTCGCTCCTATTGTCCATACTGTCATGGACTATGCAAAGATACTTTGCAAATTACAAAAAATAAGTTTTGTTGAGGAGAGAGGTGTTAGTGTTTTTTGTTAGTATTTTTTTTTTAACTGAAATACTTGCAAAATGCAGAATTCAAGCCATCTCACGTTCTTTTAAAAAATAATTAAAAATTACATAAAACTATATTTTGTGTTCTTTTATTATTCCTGAGAGGAAAATGATACTGTTTTTTCTTTTTTTCTTTTTTTTTTTTTTTTTCATTTCACTGGATTTTATATAATTCTTGATACTGTGCTTGATTATTTTAATTTTATCAGATAGTTTGTACCAGTATAATGTATTTCTCATCATAAAATGAACTGAGAGCTTATTGTCTTTACAAAGAGAAGGTACAGCACAGTACTTGGATTCATTTTTCTTTGCTGATGATTAATACAGTAGCTAAAATGTGGGTAGTCATTGATACTGCTGTGGAGGTTGCATACTCATTATCTCAATATTTTTCTATCAACACCTTAATGAAGGACCCTGCAGGACACACAATACCGCTGGTTTTGGCACACACTGATTTTTCTGGATTCAAACTGCAACACAGTATGCAATCAAAGTACCAGTTCATTTCTAGGTACCAGTGAATAATATGGGTTAGCACACCTTTACATTTTGCCTACTTTTAGGAGCTAATAAATAGTGGAGAACCACCCATCTGGTGCTGTCAGTCCCACAGTGTATGCCTACATTCTGAAAATAAACCTAGTTTAAAGTGGATTCTTTTGGAAATACACAGATGGATATTTCCTTGAACTTCCAGCATCTGCAGAAAACATGAGTTCTTGTGATTTCAGTCAGTCCATTGGAATGGAAAGTTCCCACTAAATTTTCTTTTTCCACAGTTTAGCAAATGTGCTGAGCTGCAGATCCACCAGATGAGTGTCATAATCTGTCACGAGCAGGTGAATTTTACACTGTGAAATACTTTTGTTTGAAAACAAACCTTTCTTTTACATTTTCATATGCTCCCTGTGTTCCCAAGACTTCACAAACATTATTTCTCTAAAAGAGTTAATACTGGCTAAATAAATATTATACTGATTAGAATTTAAGTGCATCTTCTTTACTGCGTAGGAGATCTTCTCTGTCTCTCCCCACCTGATATTTTTTCCTTTTATGTCCTTATTTGTACTCCAATAGGGTTTAGCAAGTTCCACAGACTGAGGAGGAGCCCTCTCAGTCTTCAATTTTCTCTCTCCACAGTTCTTTTCAGCCTCTTCTGCCCCTTTCTGTACTGCAGTAGGTTCTTTAAATTTGAAGTTATTTTGAAACACCCCAGAAAATTATACCCACCAAAATATACCTGCTGTGTGTGCAATATGGCACTTCTTGGTAACAACTTTGTTAGCTGTAGCAGTGAAACACTATTAAACTATGTGGGTTTGGTTTTTTTGGGTTTTTTTGTGTTGTTTTTTTTTTTTTTTTTCCCATGTATTTCCATTCTGGTCACACTCAGGTCTTGCAGCTCCTCTCACCTGAATGGAAAGCTGTGATGAACTGTGTGCTGCACTCAGGTATCCTGATGGTGTAGTTGGCATCAGGGATGAAGCACAGAAATCAGGCAATACTAGCTCTGTTTGATAGCAGCACATCACAGTAAAATCGATTACAGTTCAACATGGCTTTGGGATTTTATAAATGAAGTAGTAATACAACTTGAAATGGATGGAGGGGTTTATGCATTCTTCAGAATAGATTATCTAGAGATTATATCCTGCAACACTTGCTGAAGGTTGTTTTATGGTAGATGAGCTGGGGAGCTTTACAACATAGTTTTAATATAGATAAACTACAATTAAAAATTTTACTATGAAAATAGCTCATTATGTGGTAAACTTTTGCATACTACCACCATCAATTACTAGCATAAAATTTTATTGTCTAGCTACAGCAAGAGAAGAGAGCTGTATGAGCATGATGCCCTCAGTTTATCACTTCCACTTTTGAAATTAGTCATTCTTTTCCCCTGAATTCCTCAGCAAGACTGCCGCAGAAGAGGATTGTAGGAACAAGTTACAGATGCAAAAAAAAAGTTGGCAAGAACTAATAGCATTTATAAAATTCTATTACATAGTTTCTGTAATAATTTTTTATACTGCTGTGAATTCAGAAATTAAAATTAGAGTTATGTTTTGATTTGCAAAATTAAATAAGTCCATGGGGCAAAGTAACATGCATAAATATAGAGACATGCACACATTACTTCTTGCTGAATTTCGGATGTACCACCATACTTGAGAGATTTTTCTTGTGCTATCATAACAATTGTTCTAGGCAGGATCGTTCTTTTTCTCATTGGCATAGAAATGAGGAAAAAAAAAAGTAAGATGGTACAAAATTCCATGGGATCATCATGGGCAAAGTTCTAAAAACTATGTCATAGTAGCTGAATAAAGTCATGAGTTGCATCTTCCCTGTTTCTTCTGTACTGCAATATTCTGTAGGTCTGCATACACATTGTAACAAAGTCCAAGTATGTTAGGGTCACATATAAAGTAAACTTGGATGTCTAAACTCAGCCCACATTTGCAAGGTTTATTTGAATTTTGTAAATTATGGCATGAATGAATATCCTTTACGTGAGTCTCAGAGAGAGCATTCAGTAGTAAAATTCCTTCAAAACAAAGACATTTTCTGCCATTACTGGGCTTTAAAAAAAAAAAAAAAATTCACGAATACTGCGATTTAAAAATACTTCATCTGATATACTGAGAATTTAGTATGGGAAGCAATTGCCTCTATGAGACATGACAATTTATATGGGCTTTTAGCAAACACATGGTTTGCAAAAATGGTTGATGACACAAGCTCCTGTCACTGTAAGCAGTAAGAAACAAAATATCAATTTTTCATAGCAATAAATGTGGAATGAAACCTTTATGAAAATCTAATAATAATTACCATTGAACTATGGGAGCAATGCTCATACGTAGAACTAATTTCAAAATAGGGTAAAATTTAAAAACAATATAGTAAAAGGTAAGTTTTGGTTTGGTGGGGGGATTTGGGGGATTTATGTGTAGCTTGACCTCTACACAGGAAGTCCCATGGTGGCAGGGACTTTGTTGACTACAACTATTTGGTGCACGTGATGAGAGTCAAAAAATATCCTGTTTTCTTTGGGTTGGCCTAAAGCTTGCATACAGACACTTCTTTGTACACTCTGTCGAGTCACACAGTGCTATGCCTTCACCTGGGTTAGACAAATCTGACAGTAGCATCCCAGTAAGTGCAAAACATCTGATTTTTCAAATACTTCAGTACGTGTGTCTTAGTTCAGTTACCACAAATCATCTGATCAAAGATGGTTTAAAACTTTCAAGGGTGTAACAGCAGTGATATTTTGCTAAGAGAAAGAATGCCAGTGAATTGACTTTGATTACATTGAGAATCATAGTGAAAAATAATTAATAACTCATGGTTTTATGATGATTGGAGCACGTGTGGAATCTGCTGCTAGCAGGACTGAATTTAGAACCAGGACGTCCTCTTTTATCTCATCTATAACCACTTGTTAGACGTGATATGACTTATTGAATGTATTACTCTGCAAATAGGTCTAACTATGTATCTTTGCTCTTATAGCATCATTACCGAATAAAGTTTCAAATGTAGTAGTAATTTCAGCCTTATAGAGCATGTAGTAGAGAAGGATATCACTCCCCTTCAAGTATGTTTTATGAGAAACTGATTAAACAAATATTCTGGGAAACACATAATTAGGTTTGTGAACAGAACTAGTTTCATTGGTTTTCTGAGGAATGTCAACTTTCTGTCATTCTTCTATTCCAAATCAGAAAATAAACCCACGAAGTAGTTGGTGCGGCGGACCGGAGGCCAGGCCAGCTCACGGCACACCGGCACCGCGCCGGGGGTGGGAACAGCTGAGGTGTGGGGTTTGTGCCCTCAGCTGAACCTTAGGAGCACAGGTTCCTAAGCACGGACAGTCTCACTGCATCCAGGGCTCAGGCAAAGAAAGAGAGAGGCTCTCCAGGGCTGAAGTTCCAACCAGGATGATTCATTACAGACGAAGGGGACACACACGAAGAGAGCCCCATGCAGCTCTGTGCACAGGATTTTATACGGGTTCAAAACAAGGGGCGGGTACAGCACATTATCCAGTGGGGTTAAACCGGGCTGGAGTTGAAGGGTTGGGTCACAGGTCTAGGGACGAATGAGGGTAAGTGAGGGGAGGGAAGGGGTCACGGCATTGGTTCTGGGGAGGATTGACAGAGAAGGAGCTGGAACAGAGGTGGAACGAGGGGCAGGGTAACTGGGATTGACAGGGAAGGGACTGGAACACTGGCGGGAAAATCCATAGAGGGAAACAGGGGGAGGACACTGTCACTGTGGGCGATGAACAAACGACACGAGACCTCATTTATAGAAACTTCATCTGACTCCGTTTTATTGAAACAACTGCCCTCCTTATATACTTTCTAGTACAGGCCACTCTCATTGCTTAGAAGAGTACCGGAACTCTTCATCCCATTGCCCCAAACCGATGGATAGAGAAAAGTCCATCCCACAGAAAAGAATTCAAAACATCACTCTTGTTACAATAACACTTGGGATGGTTATGTCAAGTCTGTGAGAACAAGGTCTTCCCGAATCAAAACACCACGAAGAAACTGAGTTCAGAAACTCAGAAACCTCAGGCCAAGAAAACCAGACTACAGGACACAACTTCGGGAATAAATCAATTTGGGAATACCCATAGGGGCGCAGGCTCGGCCGGGCAGCAGGACAGCCGCGATGGCCGGCAGGGCACAGCCGCCCGCACACAGCACAGCCCTGGCCTGCCAGGAGCTGGAGGGCACAGGGAGGCGGTGGCACAGGCGGAGAGCAGCGCCCAGCAGCAGCCGGTGCCGCCGCACACGGTGTGCCGGCGGGCAGGGAGCCCGCGCCCTGCCCGAGCGCCACCCCCAAAGCCGCCGGGGCCGGCCCGGCGCAGCGACGGAGCAAGAGACTAAGACAAACGTAAGTTGCAACAAGTAGTTGTAAACAAAGGAAAACGTGTACATGTGCATTTTAAATGTTCCATAACATAATAATGACTATACTGGTAATTGGCTCTTTTATAGCACTTAAAAATACTTCAGAATCACTGGATAATTAATAGAGTGCTTACAAAGAGCAATAGTACACAAACACGTTGAGAGTGTGTTGAGCCCACCACACTCAACACACTCTCAGGGATATTTTGTTTTTCAGCACAACTATATATTTACTTCAGAATGTATACTCTGATAAATCCTCCCATTCTTAAAAATGAATGTTAGTACTTTATTGGGGTCAAGCCATTTCTGAAAATAAGTTATCTTCTGTTTGTGTATTTGTAACATCTCCCCAAATTAAAGAAAGCTCTTTGTTTTTGTTAATCTTCATCTTTCATGTGAAACTTTCTAAGCCTGTATGGGTTGTGGACCCATAATTTTAATTACCTGAGAAAAAAAGGAATCTTAGGGGCCAGGTTTCATTTCTGTTAGCAGATGTGATGAGAAGAAGGCACCTTACTAACTCTGGGCTTTGCGCTGGCAGTTCTGTTCAGACTATAGCTGATTTGAACAGCTGGCTCACGTGTTCCTACACCTAGAAATAGCACTGGCATCATGATTGAGTATACATGCTAAGCATTGACCCTTGCACAGTCAAATGCATACAAGACAAATGGATGAGGCAAGTTTAGAAGAAAAGAATGTTCCACATATCTTGTCCAAAGTGAAAACAGCCTCTGGAAAAATGTATTCGGAGGAGGACCAGGATTTCTTTGGAAATTATGATTTGGTAGCTCGGATATTTTCGCTGGAGGTCCATGAGGCCACAAACTGGTAAATCCTTAATGACTACTATGGAGAGAAATCTCTGAGGGTTTCTAACAGAAAATGATAGATGGTCATGTTTTAAAAAGGTTCTGATGTCTACTTCCCTATATGACAGTTAATGAATACACAAGGAGCCTATATTAGGCTCCTGATGTTATGCAGCAATAGGTTTTTATAAGCAAAATGCAGGAAATCTCTAAATATAATTACCACATATGATAGTGTGACTTCAGCCTATTACTCTTCAAGTTACTCATAATTTCTTAATACTTCAGCATTTCATTGCACTTTTTACCATATCATTCTAGAGCATGACTGTTCAACTGCTTATCTAAAAAGTCATCAAACCCACATCAAAGAAACAGTTCTTATTTTTAACCTGTATGAAGAACTTGAAGAACAGGAGCAGAGCTGTTAAATTATTTTTTTTTCCCTTTATCAACACTTTTAACACTGTTGACTTTGGAAAAAAAAAGAAATTAAAGTTTCTGTACTCATCTGTATTCTAGAAGTCATCATGTGTATAGAAGTTACCACTATGGTGCTTTTCAGAGTTCATATATCATTCTGATTCAACAGAAATCTAAAATATTTGTTAGATGTTGAATGTTAGTTGGATGTTATTCTAAACCACCACTTTTGCATCATGGCTGTGGAAATACTTGAAGAACAATTTTCCCCTAACTTTTTCACTATACTGGAACAAGAAGTACAACGGGGAAAAACTGAAAATATGAGGAATTAAATTTTAGTTCTGTTCTATACTGGGTGGTCATTCCAGGGAAATTCTACAAGTTTTTCAATTCATCTTGTTTACCTAAGCACAATAACAAGACATTTAATGGGTATTTGACAAGATGATCTATAACCACTGCACGACACTGAAATTTTTATTGAATGTCATCATTTGGGCTTTAGCATAAATTATTATGCTTTGATGCTTACGATATTGAAACTGAATATATCACATTTAAGAATATATACTTGTAAGCATAGATAATGTTATATGGGATATAAATATAATACATACAATACATTCCAGATACTTTACAGCAGGTGTTATTACAGCTGTAAGTATGATAGATAAATGCAAGGTCGGTTTTTGCAAAAATACTCAGGTTTATAAATAATCTCTGTTCTTTTGCTGATTTTATAAAAAGATTACCTTTGTGAATTCCAGAATATATATTCGAATAACGTATGGAGGAGAAAAGAATTTTTGAAAATGTATTTATGGCTTACACATTGTGTGAAGTTAAATGGGGTCTGGAACCAGTCTATTCTTTTATTTATCATAGCTGAGAGTCTGAAATTGCTTCAAGAGGAGATGTTAAATAATGAATTTCACGATTTATAGAGCTAACCAGCTTTACATCAAATTACTGAAATTTTCTTCTTTACAACTGGCATCACATTAAGCAACAAAGTGTTGGGACTCCAAGTGTTTGCAGCAAAGAGATACATCTTCATCCTCTTTGGTTTGGTACTGAATGCCTAAATTATTTGTCATTAAAAAAACCTCAAAAAACCAACAACCTGCTGATATAATGGCTGACAAACAGTACGACCATTTAAGTCATGTATAATGTATGTGTTATCAACTACTTGACTGGTAGGAGATGGCTTTATGTTAATTGCAAATATCTTCCTATTGGCCCGAGAAAAGAAATTTTCAACTTTTATTGCAAAATACAGATTTCTTGCAAAGAGGAATTTACCTAGTAACCTACTTTTTAGTATTAAATTAAATGGATATAATTAATTTTGCAAGACACTTCCATGTTCTTCCGTGTTCTATATGCACATATATAAAATAATTGTTTGCTTAGAGCTGGTTGACTTTTTGGAATAGAAAGTATAGAGTTGTCATTGTTAAATTCTCACATGAAAACTCTTACAAGATCTCTGAAGTTTTTTGGTTACCATGGCAATGGTTATCAGTTTGTCTTTAATGTAGGTCATAGTAGTGCTACAAGTGCGTAAATTGAGTCTCCACGGTAAACTTAATAAAAACATAATGCTCTTCTTTTAGATATTATGAATCACTCCATAAAGCTGTATTCAAGGCAGATTTCATTAACCAATGTATTTTTGATCTTTAGCAAAGATCAGAGGTTTCTTGCAACTAGTTAGCCGATTAAATGAATGTGATCTCCAAGTAGTATGTGACGTCAAATTTCAGAGCAGTAAAGAAATTAAAATCAAGATATTTGCTATTGTTTTTATCCCAACTTGTTGATGACTGAATGACAGTATAATTTTTCCTAGCTTTTTGATGATGACAAAATGATCTGAAGAACATCTCATCAAGTTAAAAAATACTCAGTCTCATCTGCATAACCTTCTAAAAGTTTGATACAGTGTGAGTGTGATAAGAAATTAATCTTCTATCTAAGAGAGGAACTGGCAATTCATCCTGGTCAGCAGTATGTGTGGCCAGCACCTTCAGGCAAACCTGCTGGAAGCTGGAAAGGTGGCTGATGCTTTCACACACCCGTGTGCAGCCCCTGGCCAGAAAGGGCAGTGGGGCTCAGGTTGGACACCAGGGCACAGCTTCTGCCCCCAGATATCTATTGCACCATGTACAGTTATGAATGTGGTAATACTACGAAACCTGGAACAAGCTCCCTTAGCCCAGAGCAAATTTAATTCCTGTTTATACAGGGTGACTGGGGTCAGTTTGTGGAGACTAACCCCTGTAAGAGGTTGCTGCTTGAGAGGCTTTATTCTCCTGGCCTTGGGGGGAGCAAGGTGCACTGCAGTCTAAGAGTTGCTAGTTCTCAATTGCAAATAACTCCCCACATGTAAATGTCTAAGGTATTCCTGTCAGGTTTTTTACCACTGACATTCTCATAACTTAAGCTATAATTCAGGCAGCAGAGAAGAAAATTGTGTCGTCAGCTTACCATTAGTTAAGCTGCAACTGGACGCATCAGGGGTGCTTGGCAACTGAGATGCCAGTTTTGGATTACAGCATGGAGCTACAGTGTCTTTGAGCTCAATGAAATAGTGTGTTGTTTAATATCTGAATGACCTTTGGCAGATTCCTGGGGAAGTTCATTGTGATGAATCAGAACACATAATACTTTCAGCATTTATGATTCCAGGCTGGTACAGGCGTGACTCCATTTGTTGCTCTGTTTACTTCTGATTCATTTCATATATTATTTCAGAATTATAAGAGAGTGAAAGTTCTGTCTTTTCTTCTTACTCTTACTCTTTAGGAGCATATATATTTCATGGGCTGGTGACTCACAGTGGAAAATTTGTGAAGAAACATGTTGAAGCAGTCTTGTATCCCAGCCTTAATTCTGTGATCTTTGGAAAGAAAAATTATATTTTAAAAATTTACTTTGCGTCTTTCACAAGGTCAGGAGGTCAGCATAGCACTTGTTTGGGACTTAATCCAGGGCAGTTGCAGTGCTCTAGAATCTCTCTTGTCCTCAGTTCTTCAGAAAATGGGTTACTTGAGTTGCAGCAACTATCTTTGCAAATGTGTTTTTGAATAGACATACATACACATATGTCTCCGTATATGCATGATCATATATACTGTGCAGTGGAAAAATCGTTTTACATACATACCTGCTAAGCCTTCTGACAGTTCCTGTCTATAGTGACTGCATTTCAAGATCTGTGGCTGAGGGTAGAAAACCATGTAAGTATTAGAATTCATATTTGACTGTCTTTCAGAACCGGCCAGTGATCTATTTGTGATAACCCTTCCTTAAAATGTCTGATTAAAAAGCTGATTTGTGTGTTCCTACTCTCTACTATGATTTCTGGTCTTGCTTCCCCACCATTCCAGGGAAAATGTGCTAACAGAACAGTTACTAAAATATTGGTTTGGTTTGGTTTGGTCTGAAGTATCATTCATGCTCTAACCTCAGTTAGTGTCTCTGAAGAAAGCAGGATTTACATTCAAGCAACAGATCTCCTGAAGTCTACTTAATATGTCTTGATTTTGAAATATATTTTTTCTGGGGTTTAATTATCTATAAAATAAATTAAAAAACCCAAAAAAACAAAAAAAAAAAAAAAAAAAAAAAAAAAACACAAAAAAAAACCACTGAAAACACCTGTTCCCAAAACACCTGTTCTCTGCACACCAGGGAGGGATAGTTGCCAACATTAATGATTTATAAGTCCTTTCCCTTACATAACCACTTGGTTATTACTGAGCAGATGAAAGTATCTATGGCCGTGTGCCCCAAGAATTTTTTGTGGATGTGCCAGCCAGTGGCATTTTCCATCACTGCCATAGCTATGAATATCAATGTTAATATGGAACTGCATATTATATGGAATAGGAAGCACATTAGGATTTTGATCTCTGTTTGTTATGTTCTTTAGCTGCTCTGACTTGCTTTTATATTTGCATTTGATGTTTCTATCTGTAATACCTATGACATTAAGTTCTAAGTTTTAATACTGACAAGCAACACTCTGATAAGCTTTCACTTTTCAGTGAAAGAGACAACATTATTAGACGGAGGTTTTTGCCTTTTTTTCCCTCTCCCAAAGAAAAGACAAAAGTCGTAATTGGCAGTTGTCTCTCTTCTCTGAGCAACAGAAGAAAGGAAACACTCATGTTCAAGGCTGTAGCCTGTCTGCTTAGAAGGAAGGAGAGGTTAATCTGATAATATTTGTTGTACCAAAATTTTGTTTGGAGAGGATTTCTTTGTGCTTAGATTAATTTCCTCATGTAGCTGCAGAAATCACATCTTCAGTTACTGTTTGCCTTGAAATAGTAAACAAACATACAAGCTCAAGGTACTTTCTTGTGAATGTTGAGAGCAAAAATTAAGTATATACGACTAAGGAAAGGTTGCAAATATAGACAGACTGCAACTGGTTTTAATTCAAATAAATAAAGTTTTGATTAATTCCCTTTGCAGTAATTCCTGATGAGACTAGGTCTTTGGATATCACATGAAGTAGTTGAGTAAATAACTTACTTGACGTAGTTTTATTCTGATGTACCTGTGTTGCTCATGAACTTGCTCTTGCTTACACTACCCTATAATATTTGCTTCACATATTTATGAATGAGTAGTGCATTGACACCTATCACTGTTTGTCCCAGATGTCTAAGCAAGAAAAATAATTTCAAAGTAGCTATAAGGTTTTATAAGGCAGGCATGAACTGAGTATATTTTTTTAGATAAAACAGAGATTATAGATTTTTATCCAGAAGAATTTATGTTTTGGAAAAAGTTGTTTTTTTTTGTTTTTTTTTTTTTTTTTTTTTTTTTTTTTTTTTTTTTTGTGGAGGTAATAATGCATTCAGATGTCATTGCCAATTTTTATAAGACCGAATAATTTACCTGATTATTATTTTATTTGGAGGAAAGTATAGAGGGAGGTAGAAGGCCATTATTAGTTGAAATGTGTCTGCCTGTGAATCAATAAATATTTGAATCATAAAGAAAACTAGATACTTAGTTTAATGGCAACTTGTTCCTGTTTCAGAAAACACAGGTGTAAACTAAGCCCCCAGCCTAATTTTGCTGCTGGAAAAGCCTTTTCCTTTGTGTGAAAATTCCTAAAGGACATATATGGTTAATTGCTGGGAAACTTTAAAATGTGTGTGGTTTAATATATTTTGGTTTTTTTCTGGTTCACAAGATAAATAATTTTATGTATTAAATGCCAAAAAGATTTAGGTTTCAAGCTAGAGAGGTGTTTGCGATAGTAATGAATTGTTTTTCCAAAGGAAAATGAAGCATTTATGTTCTCAGAAAAACAAACAATAGAGAATTTCATGGGAAAGCAGGCAGTGTTCAATATATTCATTACATGTCTGGAAAGAAAGATGAAGTAGGAGGGGAAACAGATGAAACAATGGCACAGGTCACTGTCTGAGACAGGTTATTTAAGGTAATAGAATTATAATTCAGTACATTTAGGATTTTGTAATTTGATTTGTAAATTCTCTAATTGTATTCTCTTTCTTTTGCTTACTTTTTAGGATACTTTGTCATTCCAAATATCCATACTGTGCGTTGGTGCAAAATACCTAGTTTAAAGACAGCACTTTTTTATTATTTTACCTCTTTATGTAGTCAACAGAAGAAAAAACATATTTTTTCAATACACACCTACATCACATCTTTTTTTGCTAGCATCTTAATAATGACACCTTTAAATTATGTGTATTATTTGTGTTTTTATTAATAAATCAAAAGGAAAGAAAACCAAGAAATGTAACCATCTCCTAAAAAAATTGATGTTGCATAGAGTTGGAAAAATCTATTACAAATTGCCATTCTTTAGTAGGGATGCATTAATGCATTATTAACTCCTTACTACTTTTTTTTTTTTTTTTTTTTCCCCACAAATAGATTTTGCATATTTAATAAGTTTGGTAGGCTCTTTTTGTGGTTAATTCATTATGTGAACCAAGAAGATTTTGCATTTTCATTTTCCACATGCATTTCAAACAAGAGCCAGCTTAGTCTTCATTGTCACTCCATTTCCTTCTTGACACAGGATGTTCAAAACATATTAATTTTCCTAAAAGTCTACTCTAAGATTTCGCTTCATTTCAGTAATCTTCCCCAACCTCTCCCCAAATACTGCTTGACAAGTTGCTAGCAGCAAAAGTTAAAGTGACTAATTGCATTGCATTCTCTGCAGCTGTAGGGTGTCACAGTGCAGGTGATAAAAAGGGTTTTTGGGAAAGAGTGTTGGCTTCAGGAACCAGGTCACTAACAGGAGTGGCCAGGCACAGGAGGAGCACTGTCCTCCGTGGATATGATGTGAACTCCACCCAAAGCAACCTCCCCAGCCATCCAACTGAAGGCAAAGACTTCAGGCATGTTGCCTCCAGCAAAATGCAAGTGAATTAATCAGGAGACAGTGGGAAGAAACTTGAGGATTAATGTAATTCGAAAAGGGTCGTTAAAAAATTCTCAGTGATTCACACAGAATAAAGGAATTATCACGGTCAGAGTGTTGGTGTTTCATAAAACTGGTGAACTTTATTCAGCAGTATGCCTATAGGTAAATGTATAAACTGCTTAAATAAAGCAAAAAATAAAAGAAATTTAAAGATTTAATCCATCACTTCTGTCAAGATAATATATTTTAAGTTTTCGTTACTAAAATATTCAGAAGAACATGGAATTAGTTCTAAAGTTAAATTAATAAATCATGGTTGTTAAAAATATGCTTTCACTGTTAGAATTTGTGAAGTGACAAGACTATTTCAGGCAAATTCAAGACATCAGATTGTGACCTTTTACTAAACAAGCACTTCTTGTAATTTTAATTGCCTTGGGCTAGTGAATGCAACTGTTACACTCATTTTCACAATGATTGTACACATATTTGCAAAGATATGTCATATAACTTGAACACCCAACTTACAATGTGATTACAGCTAATTAAATCAGATGGGAAAACTGTACTTAATCATGTTAACTACTTGAATGAGAAGATACAGAAATTTGTGGGTAAGACCTGTAAAGTGTTTCCTATATTCTCACTTTAAGTCCAAACTATGAGATTTTTTTTTTTTTATTTAAGTTTTATATCCTGTATTGTTCAAAGTTTGGGGAATCAGGGATCTCTCGATGTTTTTTCTTCACTCTAATATAGAATTAAGTATTTATTTTTCATTTATTATGCAAGGATTTTTTTTCAAAATATGTAGGCCAGTGGTGCCTACTAAATAAAATTTAAATAAAAACCACCTTCCATTCCTAGTGGTACAACCAAATTTAAAGGTGCTCCATGATGAATTAGTTTGCTCAATGGACCTGTTAACTACAGGTAAAACAGAAGAACAGACTACTGGTTTTGCAGCAGCATAAAATACAGACAAAAGTGCTGAGCAGCAGGAAAATCTTTAAGAAAAATTATTATATTTGAGACATTACTTTATTGACATAATTAGTTTAATACTTTATAATCAAATAATTGTCAACAGAGAAAGGACAATGTGGGTTTTGCCCAATATAATTTTCACTTTTTAAAACAGCACTTTTTTTGACAGAAGATAATAGACAGTCTATTAAATTTCCATGAATGTCCTACTTTCTTTAGAGGTCATTGTTAGTCGTCTACTTATTGTTCCAACTTTTAACCATCCCAGAGTTACAGAAATGTGACATTGTCATTGTTAACACCATCTGACCATCAAAATTATTACTTATTTTGAAATAAGTATCTAGCCATCCATCTATTTTTTCCATAGTCAACTCCTGTCTTTTTCTGTTTGCATATGTCCAAAACACAACAAGAAATGCACATTAAGCCTACTTAAATATCTGGGAAGGATGGGAAATGGAGAAGCTAAAGCATATTTGCAGACTGTACAGTTTATACAGAAGCGTACAAGGTGCTTATATCATGAGGTAAAATAATTTTACTAAGTGTGTCTTAAACTGCATTTACAATAATAAAAATGCTAACTTGCATAGAAATGCTCTCAGAATGTCTGATTATTCTTAACTTCAAAGTAACATTTTCTGAGACTGATTAATAAAATGAAATATATTGTCTGAAATAATTCTTGAGATTAAAAACATATTTTAAATGTTCCTAAACCTGCTGCCAATGTTCATCTATTAATAACTAGGCAATCATTTGCAGGCAGCTTTTAGTAAGTCTGTTTTTTTTTTTTTTTAAAATGACAACACTTGGCAAAGAAATTGACCCTTCTTTTCTTTGCAAAATAGTTTAGCAGTGAAAAACCTGTTTCAGAAAAGTTTGGAAGAGCTTCATACTCTGGCGAGTTCCTATGTGAGAACTCCAGCATGAGGCTGTTCTCTCATGGGTGCAGCAGAATGGATGGGAACGAAACGGACTCCTTTCTTCATCCAAAACTTCTTTAGCAAAGAAAATAAGCAAAATGAAAAGGAAGATTAAAATTTATTAATACAACAGATATTAGTTTTTGAAGGTTCCTAGAACAGGAGTTGATAATTTTTCCCTGTTTTGAGGAGAGGTTTTGGACTAAATGACCTCCAGGCTGCAGTTTTTGGCAGCCTCACCTAGCTTTGATTCTGATATTTCACACAATAAGGGCACACTTAGAAACTCCCTTTGAAATATCCCCATGTTGATGAGGTATTCTGTTTAGCTATTTGAATACGGCACCTGGTATTAAAAAAATTTACAATTTTCGTGACTCTTTTCAAAAATATTCATTGCATGTGACTGCTTTTAATATCTTTACAATATTTGTTTATGAAATATGTTTTTTGAAATGTGTCCAACATTACACCTGACAATTTTCTATCACGATTTTCTGTAGGCTCTTTATATTTTTGCTTTTCCTTGCATTTTTGTTTGTTTGGTTGGTTTTGTGTTTGTTTGTTTGGTTCGTTTTTTTTGTTCTCTGCTGACTATGGTTTGGTTTGATTTGAAATATGTACCAAGGGTAAATCTCCTTTCCTGCCTTTCTCTTTAAAAGATGAGAAAGTAGGAGAAAAAGATATGTGAATATATCTAGGAACACACATTCACTGAGACTCCTTTTGCCTCCCACATTTGCTTCCTAGTGTGAGGTCTTCCCCAGAAAAAGATTATGACATGGCTCCAGAGTTCTTCCACACCAAAAATTCTTTCAATTTCTTGCATGATTTCTGATAGTTTGAATCTACCTGGAACTTTCAGGTCAATTCTATTCTCAGAAAGAAATCCCAGAAAAATTTATCTGGCTTCGCATAATTTTCATGATTTTAATTATTTCTGTTTTGGTTGCTGTCATAAATGAAATATATTAATTTCAAATTTATCACAAGTGAGTCTGACTGAAGAATACTTAACCTGTAGCATATTGTTAAGTATTTTTTAAATATGCATGAAGGGATAAGCATATACATATGGAATTGGTTTGGGACCGCACCAACACTTGATAAATTCACTTATATCAAAATAAGTAGCAAAGCAATAATAGGGGCAAAAGCTTCAAGTGCTGTAAGTTGCAATTATACATCAAGCAGATAATTTCACTAGACATGTGATGTTGTCATTTTTTCCTCCTCTCTTCCTTATGCAAAGTGATTTTGGAAGTGATTTACTTTCCTATCTTTTAGTTTTTAGCTCTGAAGACACATGATGCATAGTGCTAACACTAAAAGTACCATGGAGTTTCCTATTTTTGGAGCATTTTTTTCACGGTTTTAAACCTCTATTGTGATGGGCTCTACCATGAGCAATCTGTGATGAGTTCACTCAATGACTAATTTAAATTAGCCCTAGAACCTACTAAGCTTGCCACCATCCTAGCTGAGGTACCATTCCTTGTTACATCATCTTTTACTGCATGTTCCCCAGTAATCAGCTCTGAAAAACTACAGTGAGATTTTCCTGAATTTATTAGTCAAAAAGGAAAACCAAACAGAATGAAAGAAAGTAGACAAGAACACCATAAACATGACATTTCTCAAACTGCTTAAAAAAAAATAGTAGTTACTGTTTTTTTTGGGTTTTTTTTTTTTTTTTTTTTTTTTTTTAATAATGTCATTATTTATTTTTCTGCACTGATCTGCTACTTTCAGTGTTTCTTCATAGGGTTATATATTATGAATCAGGCATGAAAGGGCCTGTGGTAGCTTTTGAAGTCCTGGTGAAACCCATTTGCAATAGTAAAACCTATGAGATCTTACCTGTCTTGTGTATGATACAATACCAGAGACATATTCCAAGCGTGCCACTAACAAATGCTACAGGTAAATTAAACCTCTGGCGGAGGCAATAATTTCTGGATCCCCTCTGAAAGGAGTTACAGGAAGAAAACAACAAATATTGTAACTATATGTAGCAGAGATGTAACTCAGTCAGAAAGAAAGCATTTGAACTTTCATTATGGTTTTGACAAGTCTTTTGGCTCTTTATACATAACACAGGTTGTCTAGTTTTTCTACATGCCAGATATCTGTGGGGTAGAACGGGAATGTGATATCCAGAAACTTTGAAGAACCATCTAATCATGAAAATCCATGTACATATTTTAGTAATTAAAATGTAAACCTCATTATGTTTACTGTGAGGGCAGTAAGACACTGGAGCAGATTGCCCAGAGAAGTTTTGGATGTTCCTAGAAGCGCTCAGAGTCAAGTTGGCTGCAGCTCTGAGCAACTTGGTCTAGTGGAAGGTGTCCCTGCCTGTGTCAAAGGGGTGGTAGAACTAGATGATTTTAGAGATTCATTTCAACCCAACATGACTCTATGAATGTAACGTAGGTGCAGAAGGTATCATCTGTTGTTCATTTGACTCAGGAGATCTTTTCTTCTTCCTCTGACACAGTAGCTTGCTGTTCTGTCTGTGGAGGCCTTGTGTGCTAATCTTTATTGCCTAAACCTTAATAGGACTGTTCTTATTACTGAGAATTTAAAAGTATCAAACATAGATGTCAGACTTTTGGACAGACTATTCCCAGGCAATGCACTACATAGAAAAGATATGGCTATCACTGCTGGGTAATAACTTTTACTTGCCTTTTTTCTCTCCTTAAAAGACCCAGAGCCATGTAACATAATAACTACTACACACAGCTATTTGTGGAAAGAAAATTTGTTCTTTGCTATCAAAAAGGAACACAAGGATGAAATAATTCTGAGGAACTTTCATTCAATCAATAGAAGAATGCTTATTTTCTCATTAAAAAAAAATCCTATTCTTTCTGTAATTTTTGTCATCTGCAAAAATTGATACACTTCTGATTTTCTCTTTTTCTAGTACTTGTAAAAACAACTTCATTTCTTATTGGAGTATTATAGATTCGCATTTTAAGGTCCCATACTGGTTTGGGGGTTTTGTTATCTTGTATTTGAGATGACAGATAATTTTCTCATTTCAGTACCACACACGTAATGGACTTTGAACATTCAGAGAAAGTCAGACATATAAACAGAAGCCAAGAGTATTTGTATGCAAAATGGGTTGTGATGCTACTTTCTACACAGCCTCTGCATTCCAGATTTCTTATCCATTGGGAAAGAGTTTAACTTGCTAGAAAATTGCATTTTCAAAAAAAAAAAAAAACTTTACAGGCAAGTCACTTGTTTTATGGGGATTTAGATTCCTGCTCCTAGATTTGCACAAAGATTATGGCACCAAGTAGGATTTACAAAAGCATAGGAATTAAACAAAGGGGATGCATAACAAGTTTCTGAGAGCTGACATGACAGCTGGGCTCCTAAGTCCTAAATATCTACACCATTTTTGGAAACTGGATGAAGCCTCCTGAATCCCTGGTGATATGCTGTAGTAAGAACTGTGCAGTGGCATGGAGCTCAAACACTGGAAGCAGCATGGATTTTTTAGCAGTGCACTCCTCCCTTGCTCACCAGCACACATTACTGAACTTCTGAAACAGTATTTTGGCCTAGACAGTGTCCTTAATTGTTCTTTCTAAAGAGGATCCTCTGTATGACACTGAATAGTGCCTTGTAGGCAAACTCTGAAATAGATCAGAAAATTCTAACATATTTAACTAGGCCCTTGACTGAAAAGTTGGGCGTTTGCTTTACAGACAGTTAGTATATACACAACTAGGGTGGATATTTTTATGCACCAAGCATTAAATATGGTTGTGTAGTCACCAGCTCTGGTAAAATTTTTGCAGACCAAATGTTTATGATGTCTAATCTCTGTTTGTTGCCAAGTAACCGTATGATATGTGCTAATATAACATCTGCCATACTGGGTTTGTAGACAGAGCTTTATTTAAAGCTTGGCACATTAAATGGACAATATGTGTTGGATGTTATTGTTCCCAGGCATGTTCTTCTCCCTCTCCTTACATGGACTGTATAACTTATTTTTGGTTTCCATGTCCAAGGGTAGACCTTGATTTCCTACCATGTTATGAACCAGAAAATTTTAGGAAATGAAAACTGCACAGCTGAGACTTCAGACAAGATTTTTACAGAGATAATGGAAACCTGAAGTCCTCTGTGCCAGGGTGTCTGCTGTTATAATGGAAGGATCTGTACACACAGTATAGAACCAGGCACAACATCTGTAGGATAAACTTTGGAGCTCTGCAGTGCAATGTATATGGCACGTCCCCCATTCCATCTGCTGCATAGATACTAAGTACTCAGGATATCTAGGGAATTCTCCAGGCTCTCTAAAGCTGATTTTACAGTACAAATATTTGTAAAAATTATGTAACAAGTGGAGACCTGCTAGAGATATTTTGGTCCAATCATCTGCTCAGAATAAGGTCAGAGAGGGTAGGCTGCTGAGGGTTATATCCAGTTGGGTTTTAAAGCTCCAATGATGGACACAATAAAATATCTCTAGGAAACCTCTTTCTCTGGTTGACCACCTGTGAAGTGAACAATATTTTCCTTATGTTTAAGGGAATTTCCTGTGTTTTTTCCCTGTGTCATTGCCTCTTATCCTGTCTCTTAGCCTGAAAAATGCATGGTTCTCTTAACCTGACTTCACCCATCATTGTTTTTTTAGACATGAACAAGATCCCCTTGAGGGATGTCTTCCCCAGACTGAGCAGTCTCAGCTCTCTTGTTCTCACCTTGTCTGAAATGCTCCAATCCTTACTCATCTCCATGTCCCTACACTGCCCTTATCCCAGTATGTCAATATCTCTCTGGTGTTGGAGAGTCCAGAGCCGGGCCAGACACTCCAGATGTGTCTCATCACAGCTGAGAAAAGGGGAAGGATCACCTTCAACCTGCTGACTGTGCTCTGCTTGGTGCAGCCCAGGGTGCTGCTGCTCTTCACTGCTGCAGGAGCACAGTGATGGCTCATGGCTAGCTTGTGTTCTGTGAATCCAACGTCCTTCCATGCCAGTCTGATTTTCAACTGTTCAGCTCCAGGCCTGTATTGTAGTTTGGGATTATTGCTCCCCTGGGACAGGACTTGGCAGTTCATGTTGATCTTCCTGTCAAGTCAGACCATTTCTCCAGCCTGTCAAGGCCCTCATGCGTGGCAGCAGCCCTGTCAGTCATCAACCACTCTTCCCAGTTTTGTGTTCCATTGTCCAGATCATTAAAGAAGTGCTGAACCAGCACTGATCCTTGTGGTAAAGGCAGCCCCAAAAGCTTTGTGCTGCTGCTTGCAGCCCTCTTAGATCTGCAGTACACTCAGTTTTCAACCCATCTCCTTATCCACATAGAAAATCCATCGAGTTTGTCAATGAGACAGAAGCCTTTCTTAGTTCAAGATAAACATCATCAGCTGCTGTCTGCAGGGCCACTGAGCCCATCATCTCATCATTGAAGGCTATCAGGTGGATTAAGCACAATTTTGCCTTCATAAATCCATGCTGACTCTTCTCAATCATCATCTTGTTATTAATAATCTTGGTAATTAATGGTTTTTGGGATTGTTTGTTCCATCATCTTCTTAGGGATCAAGGAAAGGCTGGCCAGCCTATGCTGCCAAGATCCTCCTTCTAGCCTTTCTTGAAGATTAGGAGTGATATTTGCTTTCTTACAGTCCAAAATCTCTCAACTTAAAAACAAAACCCTTGTCTCAGTGGAGAAGATAAAAAAAAAAAAAAAGCTGCCTGAGAGGACAGAAAAAAACATGTGCACTCAATGAGAAGTACAAAAGGAAAATAAAAAGTCTTCTTCATTGTTCATGAAAGTGGACTTTTTTCAGTTTTTAGGTCACAAGAAATGATAGTATGTCCAAATTCCTAGCAGAGCAAAGACAGATTCAGAAGACTAAATCACTGAAATTGCTTGGAGAACAAAGTAATTGTTCTAATCTTGCAGGTCAGACAGAAAACGAACAGAGAAAATGAGAGCAGGTTGCCTTTTAAACAAGATGGTTTTTAAAGAGAGTAACAGAATTAAAAGGTTGAATACAAATCCTGAAAGAGAAAACTCTATGAAATATGTAAAATCTTTAATTGCAAGGCCTTTAAATGTCAGCTCACTGGAAGACGTGAATTGGTCAGGGTGCATAGGGTTCTCTTCTCTTTACAGGGCTTCCTCAGAGGCTGAGAAATCTTACTTTGAAATGTCAGCATTATCAGCAGATTTGAATCAGATTCAATTATTAAAAAAAAAAAAAAAATAGAGTATCTAGAATTTGTCTTCAAAGGTCATGAGATAGTATGTATCCAAGAACTATCTGCCCTAACTCCAAAAAAAGAAACAATAATAAAAGCAAGGCAGGAACAAGTTTCCCAATATTACCGTTCATTTCCTAAAATCATTGTTCTACTGATACGTCAATGGAGTACTTGAAATTGTGGCTGAAATATCTTCCCGGCAGAAAAAGACCTGGAGATGCTGGCCAAAAGACAGCTGAACGTGAGCCAGGTGTGCCCAGGGGGCCAGGAAGGCCAATGGCACCTGGCCTGGATCAGCAATAGTGTGGCAGCAGGAGCAGGGCAGGGATTGTCCCCCTGTGCTGGGCACTGGGGAGGCCACCCCTCCAATCCTGTGCCCAGTTTTGGGCCCCTCACTACAAGAAAGGCATCGAGGGGCTGGAGTGAGTCCAGAGAACAGGCATTGGAGAAGGAGGTACTTAAAGGTCCTGTAGATGTGGCACTTGGGGACGTGGTTTATTGGCCTGGACAGTGCTGAGTTAACAGCTGGACTTGATGATCTTGAAGGTCTTTTCCATGTTTTTTATGATTCAAATGATTTTAAAACACACTCCATTTCCTTGGGTTGGAAATGGAAATCTGAGACAGGGTATGCAAATAATAGTAAAAGAAAAAAAAAAAAAAAAAAAGGAAACTTGCTAAATTTCGAGGGGAAATTTTAATGATTATGAAAATATTGACGACAAGAAATAATAGTAAACACTTAAATTCAATGACAAGTGTGAAGGTGGGGATGAACAAGAAAATGGCATCACTGAATAATTGGACTGTGTAAATGAGAGATTCTTGGGGTCATCTGGAAAGAATGATAGAGTAATTGTCAAAAAAATGTATATTTTTTCTAGTCACAGATTGATATAACCTTGTGGTACTTCCACCCCATATTTTCTGTGTTTTAACCTGGAGATAAAAGGGAGGAAGGAGAGAAGGTTAGGATAGCAATATGAGAAGGCAGTCTAGGATGATATGAAGAGAAATTTTAATAGCGTGTTGCAGAATGCTTGCTTGATGATAATTTATTAGTCTGGCTTTTCTTATAAGTTTGCCTAAATCATTATTATTTATATAACTCTGTTTTGCTATATGCATATGACATCTTTTCAGGTAGCCTCGTTGTTAAAGAGTACTGTGCATGTTTCTATTTGTTTCAAAAGCCTTATACAAGAGTTATAAACACACAACTTCCTTTAAAAACTCTTCTAGATGAAGGCATGAGCTAACATGTAGATACAGGAGCAGATTCCCTGGCAGTCTTTAACTGCATTGCTGCTGAATGACATGCTGCTGAGCTGCTGCATTAAGCTGAAACATCAGAGGAGCTGCTGGTGGAAATGCTCCTTGATACACCATTTAATTATTTTGCTAACAAGAGATTTTATTTTCAATAAATGCACATTCTGACTTTCTGTAGAATGTAGTAAAAAACATTCCTTTTTTATTTTTTTCCCCAGATGATCTGATCCTTCTAAGACTCAATTGCAGGGAAATATTTAACAGACATTCAGATAGACCAGGCTTTAGCATGACATCCTTCTCATAAATGTACATAGGAAATCTCATTTCCACTATCTTGCTTTAGGAATCAGTTTTGTACAAAAAGAGTGGTGTAGTGTAGAGAAACTTTAGGCGAGAGAAAAAATATTTAGTCTATTTTAGATGGATATTTATATTTGACTTTTTGTATTACGGGTCTATTTGTTTGGGCTTTTTTGTGGGATATGGGGAGTCCTGTCACTATAATTTTAAAAAATCTAGAATTAATTTTAAAATTCTAGAATCAAAACTTTGCTTTATTCCTTCCCTTCTTCATTATAAGATTAATATATAAATCCTAAAGCACCCACACAGAAAGAGACCAAGACCCTATCAAGATGTTAGGCTGATGTTTCACTCAGTAATTTAACTACATATACTCTCTTGTTCTTTTGTATTTCAAGACTGCATTAACATCTGCCATGGCAGCATTTTGATTATTTGTACCTTTTCCATGGAGATGATCTCTGGGAAATGTCACTGTGTGTTCAAGAAAACTAACATCTCCTCTGAAGTCATAGGGATAGCACAAGTGTCACATCAGATTCAATTAGAGATGAGCAGATAATGAAAACCCCAACATCTGGCTGAATTTGCTCTTCTTCAGTGTTTAGTGTTTTGCTACTCTCAGGGGACTCACAGGCTTAAAACATTTTAAAAGGCTTCTTGGAAATACTCTTCCCATCTTTTAGATTTCATTTTAACAATGTGTCTTCTCAATATGCATCGTGAAAGCTTTTGCAACCTCTTTATTGAATACAGGTTTAGCTGTTTCTGCACCTTCTTTTAGGAAAGGCTGGTATTCTATTCAGAGAACTATAAAGGGTTTTTTTTGAAAAAAATTCTTATTGAAAAAATTAAAGATTATAGCCAGTTTGGGAAAAATATCAGAAGTGATTAGGTGTGAGGAATAAAAACCATTTTCATTTATAAGTCCAAAGCACAAGGGGTGGGGAATTATTTTTTTGTTGTTTTTTGAGGTTTTTAATATGTGGTAAGGAGAAGGCAATGAGAAAGACTGAAACTGAAAGGTGAGATGCTTTTGTCTTACAATGCAATATTTATGGGAACATTTCAGAAGATAAAAGCTGATCTTCAGTCAGTCACAGTAGAAACTAAGTCACATTAGGCAGCTCATTTACTGTCATATGCCTATGGCTGTGCACACATATCTTCAGTATCCTTCTGTGTATCTGCCCTCAGTTTGAACTGCTTGATTCAGCATTCACACAGTGAGGCAGAACATTCTTACAGGGCTGCTGTGCAATTCATGGCACATGTGACTTTAAATGATGCCCTTATGAATGAAAACTAATATGAATGTAACTGAGAGCAGAGATTTAAGCTTGTTAAAAGTCTCAAGAGAGTATAAAGAATTCCCTTCTTATGAAAGACCTTGCCATATATTTAGTTTTTAAAAGGTATTGATCTCTCTGTTGATAGATCTGAATACATAGGGCTATACCTATGTAAGAAGAAATAAGGGAAAAAGCAGCATCCCTGCATTACATTACTTTTTTTGCTCAGCTTACATTTACTCTGAGGAATCTCAGAGTTCTTAGTATCAATACCCATCTGGACAGTGACTGTGTAGATTAATGTTTCAAGACTGCAGCTTCAAGCTGCACATAATTAATTTTATTGCAATCTACTGTAGACTAGTGCTACTGCATTTTCTTTTACAGGCATTTTTATCAAAACTAAAAAACCTAACATAAAAGTATACATCAGAGTTTTTCATGGCACTTCAATTGTAAACGGAATGTTGTAGTTTTCCTTCTATTCTTTGCATTACTTATGATTCCTGAATATTGCCATCATGTTAGATGTCAATTTTTCATAACTGATGGCTTTCCAATGACAGTGCTTTATTTTCAGAGCCCTCTCATGACACTTTAACATAGCATTCAAAACCCAAGTCCGTTGTTTTACTCTAGGTTCAGACCTTCTCCACTGACTTTGGCATAAGATAATCATGCTTGACAATGCTTAAATAAACGTTCAGATGAGGTGGTTGGAAGGGTGAGTGCTCCATCCTTCACAGCCAGGCTCAGGACAGCTCTGAGAGCGTGTGGAGCAGGCAGCAGTGCCAGGAACTGCCACAGAATTATAGAGTGGTGTGGGTTGGAAGAGATTTCAGACATGATGTGGTTTCAATCCTTCTGCCATGAACAGGGTCACCTTCCACCAGACCACGACGCTCAGGGCCCCATCCAGCCTGGCCTTGAACACTTCCAGGAGTGGGGCATCCACGGATTCCACGGGCAACTTTTTCAGCTTTATAGTCAGTCAGACATCCTCTGTATTGTCCACAGATATCCCCTGACAGAAGTACCTTGTGTTCGCAATTATCTGCCTGTGACAAAATTGGAAGAACAAATATAGGAGAAAAAGAAACACAAGCTCAGAAAATTAGCAAGGAAAAGAAAGTACATGGTAATGAGGAATTCTCTTAAGTTTCTAAACACAAACTGAGAGATGGAATCTTTTTGAACTGTGGGTTGAATTCAAAGAAACAGCATGGACTTCATGAAAAGAACTCCGTGTCTCTGATGTCCTTTGATTTCAAAGTGTAGGAATATTTTCCCTTTGCATAGCAATGAATCCTTCCCCCTATTTAATCCTGTGCTATAGTGACAATATCTTTCAGGGACATGTCAGTATTTTTTTTCTAAAAATGGTCTAAATTCATAAACATAAGAGGTTTAATCTCACTGCGTTATCTCAAATCTCAGAAAGATCAGAAGGATTTTCATCCTCAAAATGTAATTTTTACTTCAATAAAACATTTGAACCAGCAATGTTTTAAAATATATATAACTCAGACTGGACAAGTAAGGCAACTAGTCCTGCAAATTTTTGCCTGGAATGGAATGTCCAGATAATAAAGTGGCTTTCTGATTTGCAGACAATTCCATAAAACCCTGTCTTTTTCTAAGAAATTAAAACCTTTTGATGTTATTTTCAAGGGAGAATATGAAACACTTCATAAAACAGACATAAACCTAGATCTTTGGAATTACTATTTTTCTATTATAAAGCTCATGCATTCTGAGGCAGCTACATTTTGATGTCCAGATTGGTGCTATTTTGGCTTACAGGTTGAATTAAGATTTCTTCATTGCATGTGTTAAAATCTAACAGTTGGCTGGTCTCTCCAAATAACAGCATTTTGCACAGAGCAAGTGTATGCACATATCATGTGACCACATTCATCTGAAGCTAAAGCAGCAGCGTAGGAAGAGGAGTATGGAAGTCAGTAGCTGATGCAAAAATATTATCTTCTGGCCAGTTTCCAGCAGGGTGACTGATTGTGGTGGCTCTCACTTTCATTACTGCAAGACAAATTGTTCAATATATTTTAAATGTACATCCAATCTGACAGACATGGAATGTGAATTTAGTCACTTTTTCTGAGCAGGATCAATATGTCCACAACTGACTGGTATCTGTGAAGTTGTATATTAATTTTTAATATATCTTCAGAATTGGTTATTTCACCCATTATTATTATATTTTTATTATTATTTTAAATTGTTAACTTTAGTTTACTTCAAGTTTGACACATACTTGTTTTCAAACCATTCATTAATGATGGTTCAGAAATCAAACATAAGATGAGCTGTGAACTTGATTTAGGATCAAACAGCTTTCCTTTAAAAGGCACTGACCTATCAATCCCCATTGTTTTTAAAGAGGAAGATACCAATTTTGATTAACTGTGTCTGGAATAATGTTCTGGACTTTTAAGTGGGGAGAGGATGGGGGAGAGCAAGGGTGGTGAAAAACGAAAGAAAAAAATAAGTGAGAAGGAAAGAGAAAGAAAAAACAAGAGGGAGGGAGGAAGAAGTGAATCCATGCATCAGTAGATAATAATATCCAGGAACTAAGATTCTTGCCAAGACACTTGAGAATTCCCTCATGCAAGAATAGGAAACTGAGCACTCTGTTCCTCCTGTGTGACAACTGTGTTGATAAGTACTCCATGGTGGGAAGAGGATCTTTATATTTTTAAACAATTCAAAAGAAGTTTTGTTCTTTGCATCCAGTACAGAACAGGAAGTGCTTTCAAAACGTGGATATTTTTGTAGGACACAAAAATTACTGCCTTCCTTCATCTATTTATACAAAAAATAATAAAAGGCATTTAACTTATTTAAGAGACCAGACGTAGTTCTGAGTTCTATAAATTTTGTTAGGTTCTTCCTATTTAGTAAAAGTTTAGGAGGAAAGGATTAAATTATGCTTTTGCTGTTCAGTTTAGTAGATAACTTTGGCTTAATATATCTGTCTGAAAATAATACTGATTCTCTCGTATGGCATAGTTAAGAAGTCATTCCCCATGATTTTAAGGATATGAAAAAGCTTATAGGAGACACATAGGTCTCCTCCAGAGTTTCTAAACTAAATGAGGATTGTAGTAACTCTGTGTTGTCCATTAATGTTGCTATCTGTGGAGAGTGTAGACTTGAGAGGTGTAGAGGCAGCTAGAGAAATTCCCACCTCTGCATCAGTCCACTGGGATTAATATGACGGAACTTACATATATTTTCACGCTAAGAAATGGATCAAATAACAGCCACTAAAGGCCCTGGTAGACTGAGGAAAAGTTTCAGATCACCATGAAAAGTTCGCTATTTTAAGCACATATAGTTATTAAAATTCCTTTCCTTGCCTATATAACTCATATTCACAGTGTTTCCCTACAGTCTAAAGCTCTGGAATGAAGAGTACCCAAGGACACTTTTAGTTTTCTGGACAGGTGAAGGAGTTGACCCTGGGAAATGTGATTACTTATAGGACAGACATACAACAATGTGAGGTTGGTAGACATCTAAAGGAATGAAATGCTGGGATACTTCCCCCAATTTAGATTTTTTAGGTTGTGTTGTCTTTCTAAACATTAACTCTTACTGGCTACAAACATTGGTTACTATCCCTTTAAATTAAGCACATGACACAATTATCTTCTATTGTCTCTTTGTCTTACTCTTAATTAGGGGGGTTTTGTACTCCTGGGGGATGGGACAGAGTTCACTCTCAGCAAAACTGGGGGAATGGGTGACAAAGTAAAGAACAGCAATGCTCCTTCATGAAGCCCTGGAAATTTGGAGAAAATCATGGAGACTAACAAAGGCAAAGGCAACGTCTTGGTCTCAAAGTGGAATAATCCCTTGCAGCCGAGCAGAACCTGGGACTGACTGAGTAGGAAAAGTCTTTGCATGAATGGTCTTGTGAGCCCAGGTGGACATAAGCTGAGCATGAGTTGGTGAAGTCCAACTGCACAGCTCTTGGTAAGAATTTAGCCAGCATGTCCAGGAGAGTGATTCTTCCCAGCCCTGTAGTGCCTTTGAGGCCACGCCTGGGACACTGACAAATTTTCAGCTCTTTGCTGTTCAAAAAGACAGATGTACTGAACCAAGTCCAGTGCAGGACCACTGGTTGGTTGGCAGCTGAAACACCCAAAGTGGTGAAATTTGCATCCACAGAGATGTTAAAAATGTGACTGGATGAGGTTCTGACAACCTGCTCTATTGGACCTTCTTCCAACAGGAGGTTGGATCACTCAGCCGAGGATCCTAAGGACCCTTCCAGCCTACATGCTCCTGTGATTCTGATACATCAGTTATGTGTCTAATTTATTATTTTCAGTAGCATTTTATTTGTTAAATTATGTATTAAATCTCATAAATTAAACTGGGCATAAATTTTATAATAACATCATACTTTTGTTGTAGGATGATTTATCGTCATACATCCTGGGCCTATTCATTTAAAAGTAGAAAGCTTCTTAGAGACCTGAGACAGAGGATTGTAAAAGTAATGTTGATCTTTGCGTAAACTGATAAAAATACTGGTGTCTAATCTACTTATTCATTGCATTCAGATTAGCTCCACAAGTTACTATATCTTTACTTACAATGAGGGAACTTTGCTCACAGTTTTAAAACAGATTTAGAACAACAGTGACTCAGAAGACATTATCTGATGAATAGTAATTGAGTTGAGAATGACAGAACTGCAAAATTAAATTTAAATTCGTAGTGGATGTTTAAAAAATGGCAATGTGCTGATGAATTATAAGCCTTTACAGAGAAGTTAAGAAATGGGAATGACTAATTTTACAGTTTAAGAAGAAAATATATTTTGAATCCTTTTCCCTTCCTTCCCTTCCACTCACTTTAGCCTTTAAGGGAAAAAAAAAAAAAAAAAAAAAAAAAAAAGAGAGAGAGAGACAAAAAAGAGATAAAAAGAATTAAAATCAGTGTAAAGAAAAGTAGAAAGCCAGAGATGATGCCAAAAATCTTTCAGCTCTCTCCAAAGCCTGCTGTGCAGAATGATTTCCCATAGAGACTAGGAGCTGTAAGAAGAATGAACTGAGAGGTTTGTGGACCAAGTATGCATCTTTTACCGCTCCACTGACTTTTGATTCATTGCTACTCTGATAGGTTAACACCTCTGATACCAACTGAGTGGGTTTATGCTTTTATCATATAAAGGATAATCTTATATAGTTGATAATGGTTCCATTCTGTCATTGTTGCAAAGTTGAAATTAATGCTGTACCTTTTAAAGAATGTTGATAATTTACTAAAAGACCAGAGGAAACATAGTGAAGAGAATGCAAATAAACGTCTCCTGCTATTCCACTGACAGGAGTCAAGTGTGTTTAGTAGATTAAGCCCATACACATATGGGTATGTGTGTGTGTCAGTAAGAAAAGGAGCATTGATTTTGACAAGTTGAAGGGAACAAATATTCTAGAGCTATATCAAAATGTCAAATGCATTTTAAATCTGCGACAGCCCATAATCTGTGTTAAAAACAGAAGTATGAATTGATGTTGAAGAGCAGAATATAAAAATGTTGCAGGTGACTGGAAAAGTTGGAAAGTTCCCATGAATATTTACTATCAGTATTAAAGGAAAAAAATTCTTTTTTTTTTTTTTTTCATATGTCATGAACTCATCTGCCAAGTACAGTAGAGTACACTTGCTAACAACAACAAAAGTAGTGATAATCAATGTCACTTCTATGAATTAAGTAGACAGATGTTATATTTAGTAGAATAGCTTACTTTATATACATGCATCATTTGAAAACACTTCAACAACCTTCCAAAAGTTTTTGACTACTACAAAACTCTTTCCATTCCATTATTGCAAAAGTCTACTAATATTATTTTGGATTATTTCAGGGTAGACCAAAGGGGAAAAGGAAAGCAGTAACTTAATTTATATTATTTATCCTTTAATGACTATACCTTATAGAAAATAGCACAGCAAATTATGAAATTCTGGACAATATTTACAAAAATAGAAAATTGCAATGTCAGTGCATTTTTTGTTTTGTTGTTTGGGTTTTTTTCTCGGTTGGTTTGGGAGTTTTTGTTGGTTTTGTTTTGTTACTTGGTGGGGGGGGGTTGGTTTATTTTGTGGGAGTATAAGGAGATTACTTTTTTTGATACAAGGGCTTTAATTTTGTAGCTATATTTACTGCCTAAGCAAAAAAAATTGCAGCTACTGAAGGCATGAACATTATTGGAGCAAAAGAAGAACCAAAGCCTTCTTGAAATAACAGGCATAAAACCAAGTCTTAGTCTACTCAATAATAATCAGAACACTACATATGTGAATTTCTTTCTTTTCTAGCACCACTAACAGATAAACCACCAAAGCTATTACACCCCTTGGAGAGTAAGCTAACAATTCAGGAGACCCAGTTAGGTAAGTAGCAAACATAACCTCTGTTCAAATTATATGAAGGAATTTGATGTGTTAATGTATGATGGTAATGTGATGGCATGTTGACATTAATAATTTAAATGAAAAGACATTAAAGACATGTTGATTTCATGCAGAGATGTATGATATATCATCGACAAGATTGTTGTTCACAAAAAAAATCTTAATAATTAAGACTGAATGCTAAGCTTTTGGTTACTGATACTAGGTTTTATTCTGCTGAAAGTCAACAGTTACAGGAATACCTGAACTTTTCTTTCTAAACTTTCTCTTTTCTGTATATTTATGCATATTTACTGTGGGATTCATTGGGATTTTGGGAAGACTTCTGTACTTTCTTGGCTGCTTACAGAATTGCAAGGATATTCTGTAATTACAAAGGTTGTTCGGTGCAAATCACCCAGCAAGCAGTAGTGTTATCATAATAGCGTTTGATAATTTTAAATGTATGAATATTTATGTATAGATGAATGAAGCAAAACTGATACATGAAGAAAGCATTTTGTTTCACTTTTTCCAGTCTAGTGAATGGTGGATATGATTGGTCACTTTAGTGTCCTACTACTGCAAAGGTAATGTGGGCTCAAAAACTGAGTGCATGAGCTACTAGGTTTTTCAGGATATATCAGTTTTTCTCTTTTGTGAGTTGGCAATGAGGGCAACTTGTTAGAAACAAACAGTAGGTTACACTGGAATTATGCTTTGGTGTCAGAACAGTAACCTATTGATACATTTTCTAGCATGTTGGCTACAGGAGAAAATGGAAACCAATCTGGTGGAAACAAATCTCATAGAAAAAAATTATATAAATCTCATAGAAAAGAATACTGCAAGTAAAGCTCAGTACATTCTGCAACACAACATCAGAAAAAAACAGAAGGCTTGTGAATTAATTCTGACAGTCATTGGCAGAGCATTTTATGGTGATTACCAGATTGTGGCTAATAGTGGCCAGAGAAAAACTCATATTTTCTTTGATATTAATAAAATATTACTTTGAATGATTCAGGCTATCTGGGCAAATATATGATATCCTGTTATATAGGGGTTTTTTAGAAACTTTTATATAGAAAAGGAGACATATAGCATGTTTCCTTCTAGAGATACTTTCTATTGTTCTGAAGGTATTATTTCTGATACACTGTCTCAGAAAATCTTCCCTGTATGCCAGTCCTAAATGATTTTATGTTGTTTGAACATAAGACTAGGAAACAGAGAACAAAGTGACTGCACAATTGTTTTTTAACTAATGTTGCTTAGTGAGTTATTTTTGATGGATAAAAAGAAAAACAACAAAAAAATAAAGGCAGAACCTTTATGGGCTTTGATGTTGTCCTGCTAAATATACTGTATGGTGAGACTATTTCAAGAAGAGTGTAATTATTATTAATGGATAGCTAGAGGCTTTTTGTCTATGAGTTTTCGGATTAATCTCCGTTTTGATTTCTCATAGTCCTAAGAAACATGTCAAATAATTTGAAAAGAGGTGGGTTTGAAAAAGACACTTTTCTGAAAAACTAAATAACTGTTGGTGAATATAAAGGAGTTAGTTTGAAAACATCACTTTCAGATGCAGATGGGAAAGACTGACCATGAATTAATGTGAAGCTACAGTAATTAGCCTTGTATCAAGAAGCTACAAAAATATATTAATTTGTTGTTTAAAATCCCATGAAAAACATGTGAGAACTGGAACAAAAAAATTGATAGTTCCCTAACATAAAAATTGTGTTTTTCTGCTTTTAGATTTAATGCCTTGGTCCTGCTAGATAACCATTGAAAGGTCTGTGCTTCCCTGAGGAAAGTCAGTGTTCATCCCTGGGGGTCAATTCCTACCTTGCAAAAGATGCAGAATATTTTAATGTTGGAATGATGACAAGGTTCACTTAGATAGTTGTCAAAGTCAGGAGAGTCCTACTCAGCTGAGATTTGGGGTGAACACATTTTGTGACTGGACTAGACACTGACAGAAAAAGTTAGCCCTCCAGAATATATTTGGGATGGTGCGTTTGGCCCTTACTTGCAAAATAAAAAGTGTTGGTGGATGCTGAAGAAGTAGAATGGGTGGTATCCCCATTCCCAAAGAGAAGACATAGCAAGGAACTAGAAGCTTGGGGCAGTCTGGGATTTCTTCAGCAGGTCAACAGTTGCTTGGGGCAATCCCTGCTCTCCTGCCACATTTCTGTCCTTCTCTCACCTTTCAGTCCTCCACCTGGAGTTGGAAATGGAAGAGGTTTTGTGTGTCGGGGGCTGTTCTGGGAGGTCATACCTACCATACAGGGATGTGTGTAGCTCCAGGTGCACATGATGCACTGAAAAGTCAATAGTGATGGTTCACCTCCAAATCCTCCCCTGCTGGCAGGCCCCTGTGGAGTCGTGCTGGGCACACTTCTGAGGAAGACCTCAGTTATACCAGTGTATTTCTGAGGAAGACCTCAGTTATACCAGTGTATTTCTGTTGAAAGAGCTACTGGAATTCAGTATCTAAATCGAGGTGTATCTAGGTCACAAGACATGTCTAAGACATATCTTACTTGACCTCAGCACTGCTTGGTGACAGACATATGATCCATAGTGGCTTCTTCTATAAACCAGCAATTAAAACTAAAGTCATGGGACCCACAAACCCATTGTGTTATTACCTTGCTTGGCTTCCATAAAACAACATCAGACCAGGATGTGACTGCAGGAAGAAGTTTCTCTAAGGGGTGACTGATACAGCATAAGTCAGACTTGCTAAGGCAAAAGGTGAGAAGCCAGAGCTGGAGAATCTGCACACCTCCATCCTAGGAACCCACAGGCTCCCATCATGCTCAAGTTATCCACAGCTGGTTGAGGAAAGGGTGTTGTGCTATTCAGCTGGTATTTGGGAGTGTGTTGAGCATGGCTGCACTGCAACCAGCATCTTTAGAGAGTCACAGCTATCTTGATAACCCATCAGAAATATCTTTTTAATACACTGAATAGTAACCATGGGAGAGCTAAGGAATGAAGCGCAAAAAAACCTAGATGAGGAAAGAAAGATTAGTTTCTGGACTTTATGTTTTTTTTCTTGTTACTTCATTTCCATTTTTGCAATCAATTTCTTAATCCTGTTGCAAGGATAAAAAATGCTAATTACTTTTAGGCTTTTCTTTTGTTTGAAGGGCTTTTAGGTAGATATGTGACCCCACTATAAACTAACTCTCTGGAAACAACATCTCCAGATAAAATATGGTGTTAAGTACAGTCTTCAAAGGATTGTGTCCTGGAAAGCTTGGAGCTGTAAGAGGGGAAGAACGTTTCCAGCTCTGAGCCACTCTGGGGTCTGGCAGCAGCATAGGCCAGGGAGAGAAAAGCTGGAAATGAACAGGAGGCCAGGGGAGGCAAGGCATGGCAATGAGGAACATAATGACCAAGGAACTGCATTCCACAATATTCGTCTTACCTTCAACATGCTATCCAAATCAAGTGTACATATCCCTGATAGCATAAGACCCCTTTGCAATAATGAAAACACAAACCTGAAAACACAAACCTGTTCAGGAAGGAGTTAATTAACATTACTCCTTATATATCAGAAATCCTAAAACTTTAGGTAACTGTATTTTTAATTATAGAGTCATGCAGATGTAATGTATTTATAATAGAAATATATAATATCCATTATGTGTAAAATAATTTTAAATTATATTCTGGGATTTTTTATTGGTAAATTCTAAGTCTTTTCAGTTTCACCCTTCAGGTCACAGTGTTTTTCACACCAACACTGTCCAATATCTGCTTCCCTCAAGGAGACAAAGAATACTGTTAGCCTGACTCAAAAAAGGCTGATTTTAGTAACCAGTTGGTTCATGTCATGTTACTAAAGAAGACAGATATGATTCCACAATAGACAGTAATGGATCTGGAATAAAAAATTGCAAAACATGAAATAATTATTTTAAACACCTCACAAGCTAGTAAGCCTTGTCCTCCACACTTTTTCAATGTGTCTCCTGGTTATGCATAGGGTTGTAATGTGACATGCCAAAATTCACCCAGAAAAATAAAACCATTGTTAAATTATTTTTAGCTAAGTAGGCTTGATGTTAGAGAAGATAAACAAACAAACAAACAAATAAACAAACAAAACCCAAAATGAACCAACCAACAAACAAAAGGAATAAAGTATTTCCAGAACTATATGAATGGAGCTAAAAGATAAGTTTGTACAGGAACCAAGACATTTCCCCTGTCATCTCAATAAAGTGAATTTTCCTGAATTGTATCCAAGTCAAAACGTTACTTGTGACCAAATATGCAGTGAATATTTTTCCTGTTTTTATATAAGGCATTATTTTGATAAAATTAAATTAACTCTTACATAGTGAATTGGGGATTTCTTCTTTCTCAGACTTCCCTGCACAGATTCAAGAAAAAATTTCATTGAACTACTTTTAGTATATTATTTCTAAGGTAGTGATAGAAAGAAGCTCCCTCATCAGGGACAGAATGCTGGTTCATTTATAGCACTGTGTTGTCATAAAAATCTTCCCCAGAAATTGACCTTGTTAATAATAAAAGCCATCCTTAACTAGATTAATCAGTAGATGTATAAAGAAATTAACTAAAGTGATCTGCAATAACTAGCAATCACTGACTCCTTTCAGGATGGAAATTGAACTGAAAGAATATTGAGAATTTTAAGTCTTATTCTACAGATTACATGTAAATGCTCTATCTACTCTGCAAAAAGATCATATTTTTTTCATTATATCAAGAATTTCAAGTTTATTTGATTACATCAACTGTCTTTAAATAAAATTGAACCTTTTTTATTGATCATGTGTTTCAATTGGACACTTTCTCTTTGATATATTCTATGATTATATTAATATAACATGGGCAATAGTTTCACATGGGAATAATCGAAACTGTAAATTCAAAATTTACTTCCCCGATACCATTTTTTTTTCCTATTTATATAAGAGCTTGGATTAGCCTTTCAAAAAACCACTTGGGGTATTTTGAAAAAAAAAATGAAAAAAAACCAACTCTTTTTTCTGTTTGAATTATTTATTGAAAAAAAAAGTGATATTTAAACACACTAATGTTTTAAGAGTTTTTTCATTGAGAAATTTATAACCTCAGTGTTCTGAAACACTTTTGTTTAAAATTATATCAATTCCCGGGCTATACTCACCTAGTGAAACCTTAGGAAAAAGCTTTGCTGAAAAACTCATATAGTTAATAATTTAACTGCAGACTAGTTCATAAAAAGTGAAGTATTTGAAATCTAGTGTAAATGGATAAATAAAATATATACTATCAGCATATGGAGAAAAACCACAACAAAACCTCAAGTAAACAAACAAAAAAAAACCCCAAAGAAACAAAACTAAAAGTGTCTTTCACAATTTTCCCTGCCAAGATATGAATGAAAATATAAACCAACCGTTCAGGAAAATCTACACAGGGAAATATTTATTTGATCAGGGCAGAAGTTTGCATATTGCTGTTAATTTTGCTGGGGTTTTGTCAGTGATAATATCTGGACGTGCCAGCCAGTTCAAGCCCTGTTGTTGTAGGGAGAGACACATGGGAAAATTGAGAGCCCGTGAAGTGTCAGAAGGAGCAAGAAGAACAGCAGTGAGGGGTTTTAGTCAGTTTAAGGAAATTTAGTATACATACATATTATCTTCTGGTGTTTTGTAAATGTGCTCAAGCAGGATCATTTGGATGGAAGGGAAGAAATTATTTTTAAAAATAAAGTTCTTTTTATTTCTCTGAAGCAGTGCTATTAGGAAGTGCAGAATATCAACATAACTTCTTTAGCATGTATGTACTTTTTTTTCTGTCAAACCAGATGCAACCTGACCAAAATTGCATACTGACTCTTTTAGATAAGTTTTAAATTTTTTTTTGACATTTTCAACTCAGATTTCAAATTCCAAAGGCAGAAGTATAGCATTAAAGTTGCTTCACAACCAGGGTCTTGACTTAGGAAAAATAACAATTCTGTTGAAGTGATAAGGGAGGTTTTAATCTTTAAAATCTGACTACTAAAAAAAAAATAATAAAAAAAAAAAAAACGTGTTTGTGAGGTGCCCTACACTCCCTTCTTTAAACTTTGAACCTTCAGATTGCATTAATGCAACTGTTCTGCTGTAGCTGAGGCTGTCCATGAAGGGCCTAATAGAGTTTGCTAAAGAGACAGTAAGTGAGTCAGAAACATTCAACTGCACTAAGGAAAAGTTTGCAGTTACAACTTAGTGACACTGTCAACTGATTTTCTTTCCACTCTTTTTCTGAATTTAATCAGATCCTAAAAGGTTGTGGTTAAGATATTAAAAATAGCATATGTATTTTAAAGCTTTCTTTTTCTCTATGTGCTATTGTGTCTGAGAATAAATATATATATACATGTATATCTAATACCTCCCTATATATATCTATATAGATAGATATTTATGGACAAAATTTGGCACTGTAGTTGTTCAAATTTTATCAATGCTTTCTATGAGAAATATTCATCTGATATAATGGTGGAAGAGTAAAACTTTTTTATTCATGCCATCCATTGAGAGATGTCTGCTCTAGAGTACTACATACCATACTGACCGATGTGTTAAACATCTGAACAGAATTTAATGAAATCAGAAGTGTCTGTTCAGTATCACTGCAACTATGTCCATTTGATTCTTTATGTAAAGATTAGACATATGAGAATATTCTCTTTCAGATTGCTTGTGCAATGCAACCAGTTTATTTTGATGATATGAGAGAAGGCTATGACAGGTGAGAAGACTGCATATCAGTAGGATAATCCAGAAGACTGGGTTTCTATCTAAGACTTAATCAAAATTTATCTGTTCCTTATTAGTGGAGTGAAATATGCTCAGATACAGCAAAACCTTTGTAGGAAAACTCTGGCAGACAGGAGGATATAAATTATTGTAACCAAGGCACAATAAGTACACATACCAAGAAATGCAATTTAGGCACATATAGTACATTATTCCATGTGAAACTATGGTCTTAAAAAGACTTTCATTTTATACATTTGAAACATCAGGGTTTATATTGTTCTGTGATATTTTTTTGCCAGATATTTTGCTTCAAGCTATACTTAGTGATTCTGAATTTTATGTAGGGATTTCATCATATATGATGCTGAAAAACAAACGAGTGTTTATTTGTTAGAAAAAAACCCTCAAACCATTCTACAATGCTAATATGTAAAAACATTAAAATGTTAAACCCGAAATTTAATATTGTGTACAATAATTAAAAGCTGTATTTAAATTAACTCTCTCCTCCAGAATATCTTGCTATAGGGTTACATCTCTCTTTTGAGCAGTAAAGTTAATAATCATAGATAAATCTGATCTCAAGAATAATGTATTGGTGAAATGACAAGCAGCAGTACAGTTTTTAGTCAGGAATTTACAGTTTTTACAGGAATTAGTCTGTTTTCCAGTTCCAGAATAAATGCTTTCCAGCGTTTTTGGTAAAGTCAGCATGTGTTCTCACAGTTCAAAGAAGGAGCAGTTCTACTTGAAGCAGCATTGAACACTGGTTTTGTCTTAGACATTCTGGGGGCTTGTACTAAGATTTAGTGCTGCACTTTGGTTTCATTCTGAAAAATCCATCTTAATCTGCATGCATTCTTATTAGCAAAAATTATCGGGGATTTGAGAGCTTGTCAGGTCACTAGAAAGTGGAAAGTTGTTTGAAGGAACACTAAGGGTCTGGAGGGTTTAAATGCTTTCATAAACTCATAGTTTAGAACATAGCAGTGTGAATATTTTGATGCGATCAGCTGAGCAGGAACTTTTTTTATATTTGTTAACAAATGTGTAACTCTGAGACTCCAGATTGTGCATTCTGGAGCGCTATTCTTGTCTGCTTTCATAAGATATTATGGATGAATACACAGGATATATCATCTCAAGATATAATCAACACATATTTGTTGTAAATATCCAGTTTTTTACCTATGTAATTTTACATATTCAGTATCTGAGGAACTTAAAAAAATAATACTCACAGAAATTCAGCTTAATTCTACATAGCATAATTTATATTAAAAATTAAAATAATTCCAACAATAGTTTACATATGGCATGTATTATAAATCTTTTATAGCATTTTTTAAGTAATGAATGAATGACTATAGGACAGTGCATGCTGTTTTGGGATAGGCTTGAGAATATTAGGATACACATGGTTATTAGTCTAAATTTCATATTTACAAAAAAGGACCATCAGTGTGTTCAGCATTCACATGCCAACCATAACTGGTGTTCTGTATCTGTCTGAGAATGCTCTAAAGAGTTATAAAAAAAAAGATAACACAGCAGTATTTTCCACAATCTCTCCTCTTTTAATTTTTTATTCTTTTGCCTTAGGTAGAATTCTGACAATGGACTACATTTGTACTTTTGTTCTTTTCCACACAAGAAAGTAAAATATTACCTGAAACAAGAGGTTTATTGAGCAATTAGTTTTCATGCCAATCTGAAAGTATACACAAATAAAAGACCAAATGCAAAAAACCCCAGGTGTAAACACTTGGATCACTGTTCAGAAGTAACTTTTGAGAACCATGGATCTAGGAAGTTAAACGAGAAAGAAGGCATTCAGTTCAGTAAACCCAAAATTTAAAGTTACAGGATTTAGGTTTTTGTGAGGCCTCGAGCATTTACCTGGAGCTCTGCAGCAAATGTCACCTTCTACTGAATCAGCTATTTCAGCTGCTTAGAGTTCCTTCACATAGTTATGTGCTATATTACCAGTATGCTGGTGTCATTCCAGCAGCTAGTTTACAACTGAAAATATTGGAAAAGAAATATTAGACAAATGTTATATTTACCATGAAATAAAATGTATCAAGTGACTATTCGTGTTTGCTACAGAAATAAATGAAGCACATACTTCAGTTAACCACATTAGGCTTATTTAGAAAAAAATATAATAAGCATTGCAAAATTACTTCTCTGTACACTAATGTAATGAATAGATTGGAGATGTGAGGCTGTAGGGTTATAAGTTTAGTTTCTTTCACAGCTTTCAAAGCAATTAATTTGAAGTAATAAATGCTTGTAATTTTTAATCATTCATTCACGGTCAGATTTTCATGAGATATCTAAGAGCATGCATGGTACATTTGTCCTCATTAAAAATCAAAGGAGGACTAGTTTCTTGGTGCTGATTTTGTATGTTTAGACATTGATACAAAGATACCTATAGGTTTACAGCAGAGAATTTTTGTGGGTTTCTTGTTTTTTATTCTCCCATAAGTTTCTAGTAAACAGAGAATTCATCTCACTTAAGTCAAAATTAAAGGATCTCTGAAAGACCTTTTCAACTTTTAATAAAGATATTTAGTACTCATATAAAGCAAGGCAACTTAAAAATACAGCAACCAATATTATTTTGTTTTTTACCTTTGTCAAGTGGTAGTTAATTTCACAGCTGGTATTTTATCATAGCTACAATATCCAAAGTGCCATTTACAGTCTCCCAGTGCTTTGTAAAGGTCAGGCACTTAAAAAAGCTTATTAATGCAAATATTTTCCATCATGAGGTACTCAAATCAGTGAGATTATTCTCCTTTGCAAAAACAAATAAACAGAAGTTACATTTAGAAGGCCAAAATCCAAGACAAAATATTTTGAAACTACTGTTAGGGAATGAATGATCTTTAGGGTTTTTTTTAGAATGTTCAGAATAATTTGCTTACTACAGTGGACACACATGCAAATGTGTTGCCAACAATAATAGTTCAACCTAGTTTAAATCAAAAACTAAAATGAGGACTAAAATGTTACTGTAGTAGTTGCTGGAGGGACACGTACAAGGCATAACTCAGTGTATTGGAAAGACTTTCTTCTGAGTGTTGATACCCATTACAATTCACTGCTTGCATTTTAGTTTTAGGAATACTCACATCTTTTTTCAGAGTTGTTTTATTTGTGGCATTCCTTATATCAGTCTGTCCCTGAGGTAAGGAGGAAAATGGAGGTAGAAAATGGTGTGGTTTCCAGGGCAGACTGAGCCAGCAGTTCAAGAGGGAAGTGACTGTACAGGCTCCTACTTCTACAGCAGAAAGAGGCCTGGGGAGGAGGAAAATTTTGCTACTCTTTCCTGCAGTTTCTGGACGTGCAAACCCATTTGTCTTGTTTTCTGTTTAAAATGATTTTGACACACCTTGAAAGAGAAAATTACAAAAAAAACCCCAACCCTAACATAAATCCCCTTTTAGAGTAAGATGCACAAAATCCATTAAGCAGCCTAACTTCTGCTGCTGTCAATACCTTTGTGTTCCTGCTATTTATATATTATGAAAAGTGTTCACTTTTTTGAGTTGAGACCTCCATCTCAAATAGGCTCCTGAATTAGTCAGTAGAGCCTCTTGAGAGCACACAGAGTTTCACCTGGCTGCTGTGCTAGCCACTAATGGTGTGATGTTTCATGGCTGTTTTAAAGAGGTATAAATCTGTGCTGCTCCGACACCTGCCTTCTGTCACACTCCTCTAATTTCATCCAGTTTCAGCACTCCTCCTTACAGGGCTGAGAAGCGATTTAAAGGAAAGAGAACCAATTTAAGCTGGCTGACTTTCTCTGCTGATGGTGACATGAGTGCAGCAAACCCTCATGCCAATACATGGCTAGAGAGAAAAGGTGGGAGAAGGGCTTTTGGCTCAAACTGATTATGAAACATCACTCTGAGTCTACACTTGGTCGCACTAAGTTCCCCAAAAATGTCAATAAGGATCAAGAGGTAGCTGTATGACATAAATCATATCACACCAGAGTGGAACTCCTCTGCAGCTACCTGCATCTTCCCATCAAGGTGGCTTTGCCTGGACTTTGGAAAACTGACAACTAGTTCCATTCCCTGTATAGGATTTAAGACTATTTTTTCAGACATCTAGGATGACATACCTGAACTTGGAGTGTGTAAAGGTCTTCTTTCATGATACCTCTACATAAAAGGTGATTGAATGCCAAATTCCAAAAATATATTAAATATAGCTTTTGAAAATGTTTTACATCGAGCCATTTAAGAAGAAGAATTTTAGAAGAGGAAATGAAAAAGGTGTGGTATATCATAGAAACTTATAGCCCAGGTCTTCTAATGTGTTTGCATTTTTGACTGCTAAATTAATTGAAATGTAACTCCATTAATTGAGATGTGTTAATGATTTACCATGACTCCGACAAGGACATCATTATTTTTATATTATGTAAAGCTATATTGAATCACACTGCTATTTAATTGACTATCTGGTGTCTAGTTAAAGAATCTGGGGAGCAAAGCAGATATTTAACTGTGATAAAAGGGAAAAGGGTATTACTCATATCAACTCTTTAATTAGATGTGAAGTTAACTTTGTTTATCCATTGTTCTTGCTCCATCTCCTTTATACTCATCAATATGAGTAACGAGCACACTGGATGATGGTTCTTCTTTTTCAGCAGAAGTGCACATGATTAGTGATTCTGAGAACAACATAGCAAATAATTTTTGATGGTCATACTTGCACAACTCAGCACAACTGAAAGATAATTTTAATTTGGGAAGATATTTTCTTTGGTACATTTTCAGTCTTTTAATGCTGTCATGTTGGAAGACTTTCAGGCATTTGTTAGTTACACCTCTTAGGGCATGAAAAAAAAATTATTTCTGCATTTGAAACATTAATTTGTTATGAAGAAAATGCACTAATTTTAATACAACCCGCACAGTAAAGTTGTTGACTCAGCCTTATCTGTACAATACATTGAAAAAAGTATTGTATGGTTAATGTTAGGATTGAGGTATATCTAACTTTTACTTTTGTCTGACTTTATGTTAGAGGCAATTATCAGTGAAAATTATTCCAAATTAATAATTTTAAGAGTAAATCAATTTTGTTTTGAAATTCTTCCCTTTTTGCCTGACACTGCAAGCTAGATTTTTCTGCGGGAAAATTGACCTGCTGTGTCCTCACTACTCATGCCACACTACCAGAGCCCCACCCTCACTGCATTCGGTGAATCTTTGCACACATCCTTTTCTCAACTCCGTCTTCATGTAATTATAAAACAGAGTTCCAGACTGAAGCAGACCAAAAGAGAAGACTGTATCAAGTCAGTGTCTCTGAATTTGAGCGTTCCCTCAGCTGAACTTTGCCTGTCATTTACAAGTGTTATCTCTATTATGGCAAGGTGCTGTCACTGCCTGACCCATCGCCCACCCTCTGCAGTAACCCTGCCCCCATCTCCGGTTTTGCTTTGAGGCAATCTGTTCGAGTGTGGGTGTGGACCAACTCCTCTGAGCTGTCATAATATCCCAAGGCATGAATGTAATTGATGAAGTTTTGTGTCCTAAATTCAGTAGGATTCCTTCTGAATTAACCTAATGGATGAGGAGATACAAAGTGTTGAACTGCCAGTAGCAATTTACAGGCAACCCAGGGATAAAAATAAGGACTTCAGTAGTTTGAGATGCCTAAAGAGGGGAGCTGGGCTATATATAACTGCTGGTTACTTCAAAGCCACTTAGTTTGGGTCTCAAATGTGGCTGCCTCGTAGATGAGCTGAGTCTCAGTACTTGACCCCAGCAGCATTTCCTGAGACATGTATTCAGTGCATGATAAATGGAAGGTAAATCATTGCTGAAGTTTAAGGCCATGGGGTTTTCTTTGCTTTCCAAAAGGCTCACAGTATGTGTTATCACTTGCTGTGGCACAGATGTTTTTGCAATTCCTTGAACCGTGGTGCCACTTTTGTGATTCAAAGAACAATGCAAAATCCTTACTAAATCATGTAACATCATGTTTGTCTAATAAATATGTAACAGCTTCTTCACAGTTAGTAATGATTAGTTTATTAATTTATGATCAGTAATTTACCTACCCCAAATGTATTATCTATGATATAGGCAAATGTGTAAATCTGCCATGCTTATGAAAATACAACATGATATTATATTGTATTTGAAATGGTGTTATTTGAAACTTAATTTGGAAACCCAACACAGACAATAGTCTAAAAATTATTCCTGCTGTTTCTGCAGTTCATATTTTGCAGCACAGAAGTACATGCAACTAGGTTAAAAGAAAAACATATTAAAATCTGAGCAAAAGTAAAGCTATTTTTTATACATTTTTTACAGTCTAAACTAGAAAAAATGTGGGACTAGAGAGTGTAAAGAATGAAAAGCCAACATGATATATATCATCAGTTTTATTCCCTAGTAAATTCTGTACATAAAATATTTTTTTTTTTACTTATATAGAAGAAGAAATTATTTTAAAGCCGGCAGTCCATCTTTAAAAGTAGCTTTTATAATAGGAATATGTTTGATTATGGCATCCACATATAGCCTATGTATATGATAGGTATGAATGGGACCAGATTACTGTAGCTGTAGATTTTACAAGCTGTATGGAATAACAATAAATTAAAAGCCCAAACATTTTCTTATGCAGAGATGAAAACCCACATCCTGCATCATTGCCCTTATGGTAATAAACCATAAATGTGTTTTAAAAGACAAGGAGAAGTTGGGTTTTACCAGTCGAGTGTTTTCTAGTAAATAAGAAAAAAGGTTAATTTTGTGTTTAAACTTAAACAGGGGAAAGACAATAATTTTTTTTGTTTTGTTTTGTTTTTTTGTTTTTTTATTTCAATAGGTTACATCCTTCCTCTTCTATCTGTGCTACTCACAGATATTCTATTCTGTCTACTTAAAAATTGATCTAAAGAATATTTATTTTGCGCTAAGCAAGGACTGGAGAAGGAAAAAATAAAAAGAATAAGTCAATGATAAATAAAGGTCAAGAGTTGTAAAGATCTGTGCTGCCTCTTTGAAAACATGAGGTGATAACAGAAAGAGATGGCTTGAGAAGGAATCTGTAATGCATAGCTTAAGAAAATAACTAGTGTTAAGATTTTTTTCCTTTAATGACTAATCCTGGGGAAAAGTGACTTTGTCAGAATCTATACATTAATTTTGATTTAAGTAGAAAATACTATTAAGAATGTTTAAATTATACATGTTTTTCTTAAAATGTCACTTTTAAAAACAAACTGCTTGGAGTCGTAAGTTAAAATATCATGAGGTAGAAGGCTGGCATATGTAAGTAATAATAAAGCTTATTTCAGAATCATGATATTGAAAGGCATTGGAAGAGTTTCACCAGTATCAGACTTCTGATTCTCTTAAGTCTATCATCTTCAGTTGTTTTTGCAATTCAAACCCCTTCCAGTGCATAAGATGAGAGTCAAGATTGTGTATCTCTTTATGGATATAAATGTTTCAGAAGCCTGAGGACAATTGAAACAAATCTGTTTTGGAAAAACAATATAATTGCTTCTTTAAAGACTTAAAAAGCACTCCCAATACTTGATACTAACTGCATGTACCTTCTCTCCTCAGGCCTCACTCTCTGAGGGCTGTACACTTTTCCCTTTATTAATCTGCCTTGCCTGCTGGAGATAGACACTTCTACACGCACCTATTTCCTTCCCATAAAGGGCATTGCCATCAAATTTTTCCTGGATTCCAATTCTGTTTCCTATTATTCTCTTCAAACATAGCTAGCTTTATTTAGACAGTTTCTATCACCCTTATCATAAATATTTGTCTCTTGTCATCACTAATTATGATTATAATCACTTTCTAGTCTGGGTTCTGCCTTTTACACTTATTATTCTCAAGATTTATTCTAATATAACTAATGCAAAGGATTACCTGGAATTCAAACACTGCCTTTTGTAGAGCTGTAATACCTGCCAGCCATGGACTGTTCTTCACTTTTCTATCTGAGAGGCATTTTAAAGAATTCAGCTTCCAATTAGTCTGGTTATACTGCTAGCAGGGGTGGGACAGACAATTCTGGTATCAGTAAAGCAAGAAAGATTTCAATGAAAGGGCATTTTCTGTAACAGCAGTCTTCCCAAGTGGTAGTTCTTGTAATGAAATAGACTTCCTCTCCTGTTGAAGTTTCACCCAAATACCCTGAGAGTGGAAGAGACTTCTCCTTCCCCAGTATCCTCCATAAAAGTGACAGTCAATGGCACAAAAGAAAGTCATTATCTCAGACACATCTTCATCCTCCCACATCCTTACCTTAACTCATCAGAAATTCAAGAACTCTTAACATCAAGAATGTACCTCTGAACCTCAAGAATCCTCTAACATTCATCTGTGCATTTCATACATGGCAGACATAGATGACAGGTATCATGCTCTTTCAGACCACTTATTAATTAAATGCATTTATTGATGATGGCCAGACAGGATGAAATGTGTCTGAAATTATTAAAACTTGCTTGAGTCAGTCTCCATGTGAATTCCTATACATTTGTTCGGCACAAAGACTGCAAATTTCTTGAGGAAATACTTCTACTATGTACCGACTCTGTAGAGCCACACCCAAGTAGTTATACCTATAACAAGTAGTTATAGTTATATACCAGGCAGCTGCTGCCACAACAGCAACAATTTTTTTGGTCTCTCCTTTGACAGAGTTTTGGATTATAGTTATTGCTTCTTAGCTCCTCCTTCTTCAGTGCACACAATAAACACTATATAGGTCTAAACCCTCTGAAGGACATTGCCTTCTTCCTCATTCCCTTACCACTATCTTCCCAGACAAGAAGAGAAAGAAAGGCAAAGAGCAAACTTATTCCATACAGTAAAAGTGTCACTAAAAATTAAACTGAATAATTAAAAAGTTCTACACAATCTAGTCAATGCCCTTCTTATTAGAAGACATTTTACAACTGGCAGGCATCCCACAGGACTTTACAAAGACAGAAGCTATCAATGAGCCTTTATAGTTTTCATTTGATTGGCATCTCTGGATACAGAAAACACTCTCAGGTTATGGTGTAATGTCAGAATGAGCCCTTGCACTGAGCTCCAAATATATGCTGCTTAGCATAGCTTTCATTTGGTATTTCAGCACCTTTTCAAAGAATCAGATCATGTGTTTGAGTGCATCCACCATCTACCCCACTGCCAATTTTAATGGGGAAAAAAATAGAAAAAAATCTTTCACATGCAAAAGTGCAGTAGAATCTTTAATCTCTGTGTAGAGATTACAGATTTAAAAGCAGAATTTATTAGTATTCTGCTCCACACTGATCTCAAATGATCCCATTATTTGCAGGCCAAAGCCTCCCTATGTTTTAGCATCACAAAGGACATTACCTTACTTCTGCAAGGGATTAGACTGTAAGTAATCAGTCTGATATGACTAATACTAAAATGCATACTACAGAGTTTAGCCCACCTGATTTTGAATGATAATTGTGATATTCAGAAATCGTCCAATATGTCATGTCTGATGTTCTAGATAAATTTCCATGAACAACCTAAACTTTAGAAATAACTTCAGAAGAATTTGAAGTGTCCTTGAAGGACTTCTAGTCAGACAACTGGCTCTGAGAAAGCTGAAAAATCCATGGGGCAATTAGTGCAAGAAATAAGAAGTCAAATAGATGTACGTGTAATGGGCATAAACTGAGAGCCTCCACCAAAATGAAAAATCTAGCCTGTTCGAAACCAGAAGTTCAGGCATCAGGCAGTTGGAATGCAGGAAACCCACAAAATCTCTGCAGGGGTTAAAACAAGTAAATACTGGCAAACAGCAGAAAAGGAGGAGGGAATCATGGGGTGCAACACAGCCACTTCTGCCCATTACAGAGAAGATCATTAGAACAGCACATGATGCCCATATTGTGGCAGAGGAAAGGGAAATCCACAGGCTCTCTCTTTGGGGTACTGGGCCATGCTACAAGAAACAGCTAAATGCAAAAAGGAAGGAGGATGTATATTGTGTGGTTGGGTTATGACTGTAATGAAAGGGCAGAAAGAATTTGTCTTCATGAAACAAGGATTACAATAGATATTAAGTGAGAGGTTCCTTAATAATATTCTATTTAGGTTAATTTAAGCCTGCAAAGCTAATACTGATATTTTCTGTTTCTTAGATAAAAATTGAAAGAAATATTAACAAATTCTGTTGCAAGAAATGTAAAAATGTGTGAATTATATTAGACCATGACAGGTAGTTATCCAGTTGTGTTTTTGTTGAATACTTATACATAGAAGCAGATTTCAATTAGTAACTATCAGAAAATAGGATGCATGTATAAGAAAATATGAGAAAAGCAAAGAAAAAATAGATAAGATTAAAAAAAGTGCTTTGGCTTTTAAGAATGATTGATAGGGCACCCTTCACTTGGCCTTTGAAATTCTAGCATTTCTATATACATTTATTTTAACTACTGTTTTTCAGTTTTAAGCTTATTACTGTCACAAAATATTTGTGAGAATAACTACTCATGACTAAAATCAGCTATGGGGGATGATGTAGATCCTGCCTAGAAGAGCTCTGCACTAGCTTGGACAAGGATGTGCTTGCCTTCTTTCGCTGTACCTCTTTGGACCATGCTGACCATGGGAAATTGCATTTGTTTCTACACTGGTCTGTGACAGTTTGTGCCAAATTCTCTCTGTTGCTCACATTTTTTTCTGTGCATGATAGCAAAATCTGCTCAGTCATCAAATCCAAGCAGAACAACAGCGCGTTTAGAGGCCAGAAGTAATTTTGAAATTACCATCATGTAGAGAGTCTGTTCCTGACATTTCAGTGTCCACCCCTGCCCTTTTACATATATTCATTCACCAACTGATATCCACAAACTGTTCTTAGATAATGAGGGATTTTGTCAGGCAATTTGTCATGTGGACAAAGCTTTGATAACCTGAGTCCTGGAACTTCCAGGAGCTAATTCTTCATTAAAGTTTTGGTTCAGTTGATTGGAACAGCTGAGAAATGTATAATTTTTCCTTCCCCAGGAGTCATTTGTGTGAATCGAACTCATTAACTCACCAGGCAAGGCTTTTACATGAGGTCTAACTGTAGGCCACCAATATTCATTTTGCAGTACTCACAGAGAGGCAAGGGCTTGGGTTAACTGTAGAAAAGGAATTACTGTCACCTCCCAAGATGGGCCAGGGTCAGGAGCTGTGGACACGTCTGCAGTGATCCCGATGGTCTCTTGTAGTCAAGTGACTTTCCCTTCCCTGCCACACTTCCACTGTGCACATTCATATCAGAAAAGAGCAGAAAGAGCCATTGCAGTTACCAATAAGTTCCTTGCATAGATCTGTCTCTTTTAGGTTAGTGGTGTCATTAGTTGGGAGGATCTTCTTCAGTGTCCCTGTAACAACTTATTTTCACAAATTCTGACCAAAAAGTGCCCCACAGCATGAGATTTGGTTGCAGCAGTGCACCTATGAGGCATGATGTCAAAGACGTCAGAATGAGAAATGTGGAAGCTGCTTATGTTAAGTCTCTAAATAGAATAGAACATGATAAAGTCCTATTTTTAAAATCAGAATACATATCTTAAAAGAGGAGGAAGCAAGAAAATCATTGTTAAGTAGTCATTTCCTCTTATGCCTGCAAGGTTAAAAAAGGAGAAATATTTTTCCATTAAAAGCTATGGGAGTTAGTATTGAGGATATTGTATTTTCTGGTAACACTCTTCCTGCTTCAAACATAAATGAATACATAATAATGGGTTCTTAGCTTTTCTGACATTTTAACAGTATATAAAACCATTGGAGGGTTTTTTTTTCCATTTTTAATTTCTGAAAAGATTTAGAAAATCATTTAATAAGTGTAACATTTCAAAAGATTTTTGCATATGTGTGGCTCTTACAGATCTCTGTGAAGAGAATACAAGACATGAAAGCTGAATATTTAACAACTCACCTCTTTTCCATTAATCACTGAGTTGTCAGGAAAACATCTTTACATAGATAAAGGGCTAACATCAGAGCAGTATAGTGCAAAAGCACAGTGGGAATCCTCAGTTATTTCAGTGTGTCTACTTATTGTGGAATATCCTCCAACAGTAAAAAGTTATTTAAAAGATGAGGTTAGGGAAAAAAAAGTGTTAATTAAATATTCATAAATTTTTTAATTTTTAACACGTAGTTTTTATGGTTTCTTGTTCATGTCTATAGGTAGAACACATATCATAGTTTGTCTATATTCTGTATTTTCCATGTTGTTTCATTATTTTCATGGGATGAGGAATGGGTACTTAAAATATTATCTAAGGACAAAAAAAAAAAAAGGCAGTGAGGACAACTACTTTCCATTGGCTCACAGTATGTGAAAGATGTATTGTTCTTTAGGCAGAATAAAAATCAGAGTCAAAGGAAGATAGAGAGCTTGCTTATCATGCTGGTGCTGGGAAAATGTGGGACATGAAGCTCTATTGGTCATGCAGCAGGAAAGACACTAGAGATGCTGTGAACATCCTGCCTCCCCCATGGAAAAATGAATTACTCTTCACTTTTGTCCCCAGCATTTGAAATGTTTCCCCAGATACATTAAAAACATTCCTTCCTTTATAAAAGAAAAACTTAGGGATTTTCTAATTCCTATATCCTGAAATGTTCAGGAAAATTACTTCTTTGCATCTACTTGTGCAGGAAAGATAACTCTTTTATATGAGACTCTGGGTTTTAATGCTAAAGAAAACCTTAATGTCTTCCATCTTTTTGCAAAATTTTCTCTTCATAACCTAAATAAAACAGTTTGATTTGAAGCACCAATTCCATGTGATGTGTGCACGTGGATTTTCTTTAAACCCATAAATACTTTTAGAGTGTGTAAAGGAAATATTTTCATGAGACCTATACCTAATTCATGATGAAAGAGTAAAAGAAACTAGGTGGAAAACATGGGGAAAGTAATTCCTTGTAGGCTTCTTTTAATCTGCTCGTTTCTCCTGCATATCTCAGGTTGCCATCCCCATGGGTAAACAGGGCTGGCCCTCTTTAGTGTCCCCTCATTTCAATCACCACACACAGGATATGCACGTGGGGGCAATGGAGGCATTTTGTTAAAACATTCCAACTCTACCCAGGAGAGCCTTCCTGCTTGTACTCTCACTGAACCTCATGCCAAAGTTTCTCTTTTCATAGCAAATAAAATTTCCTGCTTTGGAAAGGGCCAGGCAATCTGTGTGTAGTGTCATCTCTTACAGTGTCCTGGGGAAGAGAGGTCCAACATGGCCATTCATTAATAAAATCTGCAGGAACTGCCTGCCACTATAAAAGGGTCAAAAATCATAATTCAGTAGTCCACACTGTAATACTGTATTCCAATTTTTATAGAGGAGCTATGCTTTCAAAGTATTCAACAATTTCATTTTGTAAATTATCAGAATCAACAATTGCACTCTGGTCCCTTTTATCTTCAAAAGTATTTAATGTTTTTGCCCCACCTCCTTTTCATGTCTTAGTATTTGTGTCAGATGGGTAATTACTGCCTTCCATGAAGATTTTCTGTGTATATGAACTGCTCAGTAGCAGTGAGGGGTGGATGCTTTCACGATATTGTTCACTGTGTTTTTTCATCATCCTGAAGAGATTCCTTTTCTTATCCTATTTCCACTCCTATTCCTTTCTTTGACTATATGGCTGTTTCTGAAGCTGTTCTTTTATTTGTTTTTATAGTTTTCTCAGAAAACTGTTAAACTAGTGACAAGCAATCTATCAACAGGGTGGTAGCAGAGTGATTTTAAATTTGCATTAGCTGAAAGATACCAGACTTGCTCATTGCTGAAGCACTTTTGTGACCCAACCTCTTCCATGTCAAGGCTGGCCTTGTCCTGCACCTCTTCACTTCCCCTATATCTAGATTAATAATTCGTTCTTTCCCACCCTACTGGTATCAGTAGCTGGGATCACAAAAGCTGTATTTGTTCTTTCCCTATTGCTGCAATAAAGTTGCTCATCAGCAACACAAAGGGTGAGATTCTGGGTCCTTAGATGGTTTGGGTAGAGTGCAATAACCTGAACCAAGAGGAGGGAAGGAGAGAAACCCAGTGCTGCCATAGGTCATGACAGAATTTTACCTTCTAGAGAATCTTCTACTCTTAAGGACATTAAGAATGAGACAGCCATGGCATTGGTCATACAATCATTTTCTGACCTACCTTAGTCCTTCGTGAAGGAAGTTTGATAATAAATAATGTTGAAGCATCGGTGTTGGTGGGTGGGTGTTTGGGTGGGCGTGCAAGTCCTGAAACATCTCCCTGGTGACATTCCAAAGCACACCTAAAACACAGACATGTGCTTGTGCCTTAGTGAGAATGTGTGTCTGTGTGCCTCAGATTGCCCATAAAATTAACAAAGGACTTAAAAATAATCTAGTGGCTGCTGAGGCTTTTGTGCTTTTTGAACAGACTGGGTTCCACCCTTTACTGTCCAGCCTGCACTAAAGCCCAGGTTTGGAGACTCTTGCATTTGACACTGGACAGCTCTGTCAGAAAGCTAGAACTTTGTGATTTACAGCCAACTCACCAAAATTCAAAAAAGCAGGTCTCACATTTCTAGGTTATACTTTGGCTTTTTTTATTTTCCCCTGGAGTCCTGAATTCCATCTCAAGAAAAGCTGCTTTTAAGGTGTCTCTCATGGGAAATCTGTCTAAAAGCCATGCATTTTTCAGAGCCAGGAGGCAAAATCAAATCTCCTCTACTAACCCAGTGAAGAGGCATGGTGCTTAGCCTTATCTTGTGAAAGATTCACAAAGGTGCTTCCAGGGACTGTAGCCTCAGTAATCCATAGTATTTGGTCATTGAAAAGATGTTGCAATTTCTGGCTTGTGCTTTCATGGGATAAGCAGGGAACAGAAATGCCACATGATACCACTGTGGTGTTAAAAGTCAAATGGGTTGAGAGCCAGCACCTTCATCTACCTGTTGGCAGTGACTATTATGAACTTTAACTCTTTGGGACAACTCAAAGAAAATCAAAAACTAAATCAAAAGTATTAGCAGGTTGACAAAACAGAGAGCTGTGTATTTTTAAACATACTAATTCCTGAATTAAAAAAAAAAATAATAAGTGCACACTTGAAAATTTATTTTTGTAAGGGAACAGTCAAGTTTCAGGTTTCTCACTGATTTACTGAATATTTGGGCTCTTTTTCCTCCTATGTGTTCTGTTATGAAGAGGTAAAATACATTCCTCCAACAACATCACTCTCAAGTAAAACAAGAAAATTATAATTTTTAACTCTGCTTCAAGACTAACTACTAGTGGCTTCAAATTAAACACAGATGGAATTCTTTTCAGAAGTTCCATCATGTCCAGTACATGACAATACTGAGATGTATTTTAAAATGAGTCCCATTTGTGAGTGTGGTTAACTTTTACTTTGTTTGCCTGTATACTAAGATACACCAAGGCAATTAATTTTCAGCATTTTTTAGGCTACAAGATGTCTGGTTTGGTTTTTTTTTATTTTATTTTACCTAACACATTTCTTAAAATGAGGTAAATATTTAAATTACATCTTTATATTGCTGCTTACTGGCATGGATTATGTTTAGAAGATATGTCATGTTTTTGCACTTATTATTCAAAACAGTTGAAAAAATGAACCTATTTAAAAACAGATTCTCTGTTTTCCTATTTGCATAACTTTTTGTGTGTCTCTTGCTTATGCTGTAATAGCTTGTCTTTGAACAGCAGCACAAGCGTGGCTCCTGTGTGTATGTGTTGGCTCACAATTCACTCACAATTCACTCACAGTTGTGGTACTGGCCGATATTTGACAGGCGCTACTAAGTTGTTCTTGTAAACATTCACAGAGGTAAAATTATTGTATTTATAAGTAAGAAAAAAAAAGTGGTGGCTAGAAGAAAATCCCACAGAACTTTTAAAGGAGTTATTCAATTATTGACTATAAATTATGAACAACTACGCTCCACATTTTTCCATTGTAGAAGCATTTTTGGAAATTCAGTATAGACCCAGAATAAAGTTTGAAGATCAATGTAATAGAAATCCAATGCATTGTGACTACACACCATTACTTTGTATGAGGGTGATTTCATGTTTCATTACATTCTATAAAATATGAATTTTAAAATGTAAACAACAACAAAACACCTATCATTTAACAAATATCTGGTACTTCTCAAAATCCATTTGATTTTAAACCTGGTAAAAAAAAAAAAAAAGGATAACGTTATAACAGGTTTTACTTCAAATACAAGATGTCATGAAATACATTGTTTAAGTGAATAACAAGAAAATACAGAATATTCTGGGTAAGTGCTTGTTTCCTCTTTCTGTGTGTGGAAGAATCTTTACAACAGCAGAGGAGGCTCCTATGTGCACACAATCATTATATATTTACTAGCAATACCAGTGCCACTAAAAGGGAAAAAAAGAATATGTCAAAGTTATTAATAGGCCAGTGAGTTAATTATTCAGCAGAAAGAACAGAACAGAGATGACACAGTGCTCGAGAGGGTTCCCCAGCCAGCCCTGGTCTCAGACTGTGCCGAGTGTGGTCTCTCCTGGTCTGGAACAGACCCAGGTAGAGATAAGGCAGTGGCTGCCAGATCCCCTGGCAGCAAGACTGCTCTCTGTAGCACCAAGGTGGGAAAGGCGTCGAGGATTAGGGCAAAAACCAGAGAGGGATCCTTCATATGAGTCCCAGATGTTTATTTCCTCAGAGAGGGTCAGGGACAAAGAGACACAGACCTGGGCTGTGCAGGGGGTTTTATAGGGGAGGATCCCAGGGGTGGACACAAACTTCCAACCAATAAGGAAGGGAGAGGGGAGCAGTACAAGGTGGGATTGACACATCCTGAACTAATGAGGGAGGACTGGGGTCACGTGGGCCAATGGGGCGTCGAGGTTTGGGTGACACCCAAGTGCAGGGATAGGCTGGAGGGAGGATTGACACGGAAGGGTCTGGAACAGGGGATGGGAAACTGTGATGGATGGGAAGGGGCTGGGCAGGGAAACACTGACTGACAGGGAAGGAGCTGGAACAAAGGGTGGGGTTTGGCATTTAAGGAAACTTTGGGGTGGGTACAACAGTAGGGATAGACCAACTTGGGAGAAACATAGGGGTACATTGGAATGAGCCATTAACAATAAAACTATTAACAATAAACTAATACAATTAAAAAAAAATAAATTAGAATAAAAAATGCACCGCAACACAGATAGAACAGATTAAATAAACAACAAACCTATTAAAAACAGAATCTACCTAAAGCTGACAGAAATACACCATTGACCAAACATATTAAATTTTCTACTTTCTCTGTATAATTGCAGCTAAAGATTAATTAGACTTTAACAGCTGCCTAAACAGATGTAATAACACATATCACAAGCATGAATTCAAAGCATAGCTCTCAGATACATTTGCTCAGTATGTAAGGTTTATTTTCCTGAGAGGCCTTCTTTTCTTGTAAGGTCTTCCCATGCTGTTAATGTATGGAGATAACGAAAAAATTAGTATAAAATCTATGAAATCAGAATGCATTATTAATGACTCTTTCCTGCTTGTGTCAGTATATTTGAAAGCTAAGATAACAATACCTTAGTCTATTTTGCAGAATAATTGAAAGTGGTTTCTTTGCACATTTTGAGAGATCATATTTCTTTGATTTATTGGTATTTACTTAAACACACAACCACGAGATAGGCACATTTATATTACCTGAAAAGCAGTAATAGTATTAATGGAAAGAATAAGTTTCAGTTGTCCAAGGTATAGACATAGGCAAAACGCTTTTGTGTAACCACCTTTTGTGGCCATTTGCATCCATACACAGTCTTATTTTCCCTGGTTTTGAGACTAAAGTACTGTCTCTTGGCTAAAAGATACAGGATTTTCAAAGTTCAGGCATGTTCTTGTTGAAGGGAAGGTTATAATGTTATTTCAGTATTAATATAATAATTTTATAAATTAAAGTAGCAGAAAATGTCCTGATTACGAACGTAGTTCAAGTGCAGGCAGACATGTGAAAACCTGAGCAGATTATGTGAGCTATTAGTTACATTTAACTCTTTCATCACAATCAATAATAGACAGAGTAATCTTTGAAACACACATGTACATGCGTTCACATTGTAGCTGTAGCCTTTCTAGTACTTGTGACAGTATCTTCACTGATAAAAGCAAATCTTTTACCGTGTACCCAAAAAAATATCCAAGGACAATTGATGTGTTCCCCCTAGACCAGAGGAGTCACTCAGCAGATGGTAATCTCTTTAAGCAGCAAAGCTTAAAACAATTTATAGGTATGAATGCACTGTTCTGCACAGTGCTGTGGATTTCAGTGCATAGATTCTGGCCTCATATGAATACCCTGCTGCTGAGTTTAGAGAGGTGGAAGATATAAATGGAAGTGTCTGTTAAAATAATCCCTGTGTTTATTCTGGCCCAGGGTTACTGGAGCTGGGTAGCAATGGAAAAAGATCAATACTTGCTTGAATCTTTGTACTGTGCTGCCTCTGCATTTCAGAAAACATGAAATCTTTGATTTGGTCTACCTGAACATCTGGGAAGGCTTAAGACTTTTTCTCTTGAAAGAACAAAAAGGGTTTAGATCACACTTACTCTGTTTCATGCAAGGAGCTTGGGAAGAGTTGATAAACTGTAGTATTAAAATCTGGCAAGAGGGCCAGCAAAGCTGAAATAGATTTTATGACAGTATATTTGTTATACTATCATGAAATTCGATGTTAACTCTCAAAGAGGAAGAATAAGCATGGCTTGTACTCTGGAAACAAATCATGAGGCTTGAAGAGACAAAGAGGAAAAGTTTGAAACAAAGCACAGTTCCTTGTTTTGTTGTTCTTTTCTCAGCTCTAGGCCAGATTCTTTAGAATCATGGAATCATTTAGGATGGGAAAAAACTCCTTCAAGATCACTGAGTCCAACCATTACACCCGCACTACCAAATCCACCATTAAAACACTGTCCCCAAGTGCCACATCTGCACATCACCTAGTCCTGCATGTACCATGTGATACACCCAAGATGAGCTGCTCCATGATCTTCCTGGCACCGATGTGTGTCTAAGTTGTGTTGTCCTGCAACAAAGCACAGGATGAGAAAAGAAAAATCTCTGCTCGTTTCTCTGATAACACAGTTTAGCTTTCATATTTCATTAAGTCAATTAGGATTTTAAATTTTCTTTTCATGGGATTTTGGTTTATATATTTCTGTAATCAATGGAAGTATTTATTCTTCACTTATATTGACTAGATAATAACATAGTTTTACCACTGAGAATGTGCAGTATCTTGACAGCTGATAAATAATGTACTTTAAAACTTATTTTTTTTTCAGATTAGAGGTCAAACTCCATGGTTGTTTAGCGTTTAAATGATTATTCATGATTAATGCTCAAGCACATAAGCTTTTTCTAATGAGTTTTATGAGACATGCTGTCACTGCAAGGAGGATTGTCTCTTTTTTCACAGTTCAGAAAAAAAGCCAGAAACATAAGCACAGCAGAGGAGCCCTGGTTATCTACCTTCTTTTTACAATGTACAGATTAATGTCACAGATTAAAATCTGGCCCTCAGGGAAGATGACAAAGCTCTGTTTATTCCTGGTCAGTAATGCACTGCATTATTGTAGGAAAAACTCAAAGGTCTTTCACCCAGTACTTTGCACATGACCTTTTCAACCAACCCTCTTACCAATGAATGTGCTGTAGGCTGTTTCTTCAAAACTCAGAAGGATTTTGGATATCTCTTCATCACTCCTTTATGCAGCTGTTAAGATGTCCCTTCTCCTTTGTGAGTCAAAAACTTTCCAGAGGCAGCACAGAGCATTTTTAATAATTTCTTACACTCTATCTGAAAATACCTGTTTCTCTCCACTGCTTATTTAGGTAATTTGCCCTTAAACTGCAGATCTATTTAGCTATCTCATGTTAATAATCTGAAGAACTACTCCTTTCCAGGATACCTACCAACTCTGGAAAAGCCCTGGGGTGATGCGGAATGAAGTATAATCTCAGTTTATCACTCCTGCACAGAACTCACAGATATGAGTTCTCTTCCTTAATCTGGCCTCCTGTAGGAACAGTTAAGCAAGGTACCAATGGGAAAGGAAGCCTAGGAAACCTAGCACTAGGAAACCATGGACTGAAATTGGGCCCTGGATGTCAGAGTCTGAAAGTCTGAGTTCAAAAAACCCTGTGACAGTCAGTGTGAAGAGACCAACACAGTGGACTGTAGCTGCCCAAAAAAAAGCCTTAGAGCAAAGTTGACCATCCCTTTATAACAAAAGTGACTAACTCAAGGTAAATTCAATTCTCTTAAAAGGGCGCACACCAGTCTCATGTGAAAGGAAGATAAGGAACACAGGGTGGAAAATGAGGCATGTGTAAGAACCCAGCAAAGCATCTTTACCAATGTCAGCTTTGAAATGCTAGAAAAGGAAATTAAAGAAGTCCAGTGTGTAGGAATAGAGATTAAAGCTTAAATTGATCCACCTTTCTTGCAAGGAGTCCATTGGAGTGGTTGACAAACTCATTTTAGTATCAAAACCAAGCTGTCCACATAAATTGCACCTTTGAACTCATTTGATTTTTGCAGCTTTGCCTTCCAACTTCAATTTATACCTTTCATACATTTTTCCTATTAGTATTGATGATGCAAGTTGGTATATGAAATTTGTTTAACTGCTCCAAACATAAGAAGTATCTGTTCCCACCATGAAACAGGCACAACCCAAGCTCATGTTTACAGCACCTTCATCTGCAGAGAAAGGTAGTAATAGACTCCATCAGGCTCTTAAATATTCAAATTTGTCACTTTAAGAAGAATTCAGGGAAGACTGGTTAGTATCCAAAGAACAATACAGTAACAAAACATAAGCTTTTCCTTTCAGATCAGGAATGAAATTTTCATAACTAATACTGCAAAATCTTCAATTCTGTAAAAGCTTTCTGATTAAAAGTTAAAAGTTAAAAAAAAAAAAAAACCAAAAAACAACAAAACAAACAAACAAACAAACAAACAAAAAAAAAAAAAAAACAAAAAGGCAAAAGAAAGCTTTTCTTAACATCCATGTCCCTCTGGAGTATAATAACAATACCACAGTTTTAAGATACAGGTGAAACATGCAAAAAACATGGACAATTTTTATATTCTCAGAATTAGTGAGAGCACCGTAGTGTGAATTAATGGATTATGCTTTTGTACTCAGTAACATCTAAGAGTTTCCATTAAAAGCAATAAAAATTGGAAGTTTGTTAAATGCTTAGGTTGGTGAGGCCTTTTAAATATTAGCAGTATCATGAATGCTTAGTATTACCCATATATATTCTTTAATTTATATTAGAAGTCATTTAAGTGAAAAGATAAGTGTCAACATAAGGTTTTCAGTGGCAGTGATGATCATAAATTATACATTTCTTTAAACTTTGCTTCATGTTTTCTGCTGTAAGTCAATCCTACCTATATTTCTATCAAATATGTACTTGGTAATTAAATTAAATTATATACTCAGTATTTGAAAAACTACACACATAAACTTCGTTCTGCTGACCAGGCATCTTTATTCTCACACATAAGGATGGGTATATCAAATAGTCAGCCAACACATATTGTGAAAACTCCGTACCTTTATGAATTCTGCACCCTCACTTGCTGTCTTTGTGTGTTTCTGTGTGCATATACATTTAAATCTGAAATTTGTGTTGCTCCGTAGAGTTTGCTTGGTGGTTTTTTTTTAAAGAACAGAACTGAGGAAACATTCTAAGCAGTCTAATTACTTGTGGGTCATGTTTATGGGTTTATGTGGTTACTTCCTTTACAGCTCTTCACTTATTCATCCCATCCTCTCTCCATAAGCCTCTTCATCTTCATCTAACCTGGTATTCCCTTGTAGGTGGTTTCATGGCAACACCTTCTCCTGTTGCACAATGCTTAGGACTCAAGGCACCTTCTGCTCTGCTTCCAACACAAGGGTGGTCTTTCACTTGGTAATTTTCTCAGGTTGCCCAAATGTTCTTCCATTCCTCTTACAGGGACCTTGGAGATCCCCAAATGACATTTTCTTGTTTGTCAAACTAAGTAGCTTGAGGAAAATAGTGATAAAGAATGAGCAAGAGAAACAGTTGCAACGTGTATTTATTAATGTTGGGAAAAGAAAAGCTATCTTCATTTTCAGCTGTCAAGTAGGACATAGACCTATGGAAAGACCTAATTACCTTTTGGCAGATAGTTCCTCCTATATTTATACCAAACTATAAGTCCACAGGGAGTCAAGGAAGCTCCTTTCTACCTGCTAAGATGTAGAAATGATTCACCTGCAGTGATCTGTCTTTCCTTCTCTAAGTCAAGTCAAACCCTTCCCCTCTGACAAGTGGTGAGAATTGCATTTTCATTACCTGCCTGTGGAAGAGGGGAAATAATATACAAGCTTTTAATGGAGGGCTGATAGTACTAGCCAACTATTTTGCAAGCAAAGTCAAATATCATCAGCACAATGTAACCTGGACATTAGGTAGTCAAGACGTTTTATGGCATGTCCAGAAAGTCTTTTCAGAAGAAGCATAATACCACTTCCTCACGCCTCTAAGTGGATTCCAGCACTGGTTACTTGGATGTCAGCTTATGTCAGCCAGATATGCAGCCACATGTGGCAGTGTGAGTGAGAAGCTCAAATATCTTGCCCTTCAATCCAGAGTAGATTTTCATCTGGCTGGTGAAGGCTAAGCGCAAAGCGAGTCTCCATCTGCCTAGAAATCTAAAAGAATTAAAATATAGGAAATGGTGAGACTCATCTGAGATGGAATCATCATTTTTAGACTCTGGAGTAGGACAGGATCCATTGGGTACAAGATTCTCTGCTTTCCCATTTGGAATCTGATCCTTTTGTGCTACCCTTTTAATCCATATTATTACTTGTTTTCTTTGATTTCTTTTGCAGGTCTTATACCACATGCCCATTTATGGATAGCTGGCCCCATCTAGACTTTTAGGCTAATCTACATTTGGCCTATTTCAGATCTTCTTCTGTCAGATGAATGTTTCACTTACAATGTGCAAGTTATCAGGAAAGAATTTTCAGCTTTCTTTTGTGGTGTCCTTGCTGCTAGAAAGAACATCCACCAGGCTATGCTAACATTCTCCTTCAAAATCCACCCTAATATTCTTCTTTGATGTGATACTGTGATGAAATTTGGAAAACAGATAACTACTATGACAATACTGCTGGTTTTAATGCCATCATCACATTTTCAGCTGCATTTTTGCATCCGCCTACAACAATCTGTTTCCTCTCAAGTGTACATTATAGATTTAGGAACATCAGGATAAGGGTCAACTGTGAGTGTTGTAGTGTGCAAGGATAATGGTCTGTTACCTGCCTGAAATCTAGGTGTTGTATACAAAATCTTGGGAGGTGTGAATTGCATAGAAGAATTGTGATTGTTTCTGCTTACATTTATTTAAGATATTCTAAAGCTTGCCAATAGAGTTTAATGAATATTTAGTTAAAAAAAGAAGGCATGAATTCATGTTGGAGCACATTAAATACTTAAACAGGTAGTTTTTCTTATCTGCCACCTTTCCTTTATAGAGTTTGCTGGTTTTCTTTCAAGTAATTATTGCATAATAGACACTCCAATGGCTATGCACAGAAAACTGAGTGTTTAGAAAATATTTGTAAAATCTGAAAAATCCTGTTGGAACCATCATCCAGGAATCAAGGCTTCCTTACATTGCTGTTCCATAGACAAGGTATTAAGGGTATATCACAACTCTATAACATCCTCTCAAGAAAAAGAGTTGATCTTAGTATTGGGCAAGAAAACAAGTTATATCTCCTCTAAGTCATATAGTCCTCTAATTTCTCTACTCTTGCTTCCCAGAGGAATAACCCTTTTCACCTTTGTCATGGAGTATCCTCTGAGATACTCCTGATCCTCTGGGATTCATAATGTATTTATTAGTGTTCAGGATTATTCATAAATCTGATGTCATAGCCTTAAGGAAGTTAAGTTTGAAAGCTAAAAAACCTCCACCTCAGCATCCCCAGATCAAGTGCTCAGCTATATAATATTAATTTTAGGCTTCTTCCTGGGGTAAAATAAGGAATGTTTGTATATATTTGGACCTCAGGCATCTGATCTCTCTAGGAGTGACTATTATTGATGGACAATTTTATTTATTGACTTCTGTCCAGTATTCTCAAATGAAAATACCTAACTCTGAACAGAAGTTGAGAACTACTTTCTCGACACTTGAAACACTTTCTCCCTCAATTTATAAACTCTGTGCTTCTTCAGAGAACAAAAATACTTCTTTTAAACTAAAAGCCATTGCTTAAAATTTTTCAGACTGGAAGAAAATAGCTTATCAATTATGCAAGACTAGGAGATTTGCCTGAGCCAAAAACACCTCTCTGGTGACTTTCTTTGCAGTACTGACAATCCTCTTTCCATTTCCCCTTTGTCACGCAATCCCTGAGGTGATCCTGCAGATTGCAGCCCCAGAGCAGAGCGTGTAACAGTGTTCTGACAGCAACACCAAGCATTTTCTGTTCATCATATGACTGCTATCAGACACTGATAATGTATTTTCCACCTTGCTCACCACTGACAGGTAGAACTGGTCCTCAGTCCCCCGGGGATGGGATGGAGCCCAGGATTAGCTCTTTACTCAGGTGTCCTGTTCTTCAAGACATTAAGTGGAAGTCCTTTAGCAGCGGTTTTCCACAAAGGAGGTCTGGCTTGTTAGGAGGAAAAGAAACACTGGAAAATTGAGGAAGCCTCAGGACAGATATTAAATTTAGGAATGTTTTATGTGTAACAACATGTGGAATAACCAGAGTAGCAAACAAGCTTTCTTTGCATCCCCAAAGATCAGAGATTTTTCTTTATTCTGTTAAGGATGTGCCCTGGGATGTGTCCTTTGTCATCTATGGAAACAGAGCTGGTGCTGTTGGTTGTCTGGTTTGAGCCAAACAAGTCCTGTCACACCATGAACTGCCAGTGTTACATGGCAGTTCTCTGTTCTTAATACAGTTTATGAAGGGGTGGAAAAAGAGATTTCAGCTCCTTTGGAACTGAATGTAAGGACCTTATGTTTGCAGATGTATCCCTTTCTCTTTTTATTTTTTTTTTTTTTCTTCACTGTGGTATAGTTTCCATCTCCGTGGACATAGATGAAAGTCAATTTATGAGGAAACAGTATGAGTACCTAATATATTCTTATTCTTCAAGGAACATTTAAAATAAGGATTTATGTATAATATTTTCATTCAGCTGCTTTTTACTATGGAGTTATCTGGTTTTGTAATATTTCAATGAATAGTTCAAAAATATTTTTACAATTAAATTCTCAGCTAAACACATATGTGCAAATGATAGAGGCAGAACATTTACTCAAACCAGTGATTATTATCATTCATTCATTTTCAGTTTATAACATCTTTTTATTTCTGTAAAAAAACTTGTTTTCACAAATCACATTAAAGTGCAATGTAAAATTGCTCATTTATATTGAATTGAAAGTCTCTCTGATGGCAAATTTTATCAATAGTGTGTATTTTTTCCAGCAGGGTTCACATTGCATGTTAGTTTTTGATTATTTTGAAATTTACTACTATTTTATCTTATTAGTCATTTAGAAATGAAAATGGAAGAAAATTAAGCATCTTATTGTTAGAAATAACTTTCTTCTGTAAAAGTCAGCAGGTTCTTTTATCTTCCAGTGTTAAGACTTTTTTCAGAACTTCCATATACTTACACTTAGATACCATGAGCACACAAAATAAAAAGGATAGTATTTTTCCTTTGAGATTCACAGAAAGTTGTGATTTGTCACATCACAGATGCATGTAATATCAATTCTCTCATCATACACTGGGCATAATTTAGGCTGCCACAGGAATTATATGTCTGCTTTTACACACTTTCTGAGATTAAGCACTGTGAGAGTCCTAATATCTGTCTGTATACACATGGTTATATTAGAGTTGTTTTTCTAGAGATATAAGTGCACATACATATATATACACTTTATATAAAACACACACATATACATGTGTTTACATACATGTATATACCTGTATCTATTTACATATAAGTTTGTGTATATATAAAGATACAAATATTTTAAAATATGCATTAATAGTGGCACAAAGCAATAATAATAATAATAATAATAATAATAATAATAATAATAATAATAATAATAATAATAATAATAATAAATTAATAGTAATAATATAGTAATGATCCTACTGGTACTAGTACCACTACTACTACTACTATTACTAGTAATGTTATATTATTTTTTACTAAATATAAATATAAAAATAAATATTCTATTGGGAAGAATTCATGTAATGTTTCACCCATTCAAAAGTCTTTAAATGGTGCTATATAAAAGAAAAAATAGTTTAGGAACAGATTAAGGAAATGATTTTAAGGCCCATATCCAATCCTAAAAGAGACATACTGAAAACTCTAATATTGCCAGCCTAAAAAACTGGTAGAAATTCCCATCTGGTATAAATCTGTGCACCACAGGGACTTCAGTTTACTTTTTCTGCAGCCTGGTTTCTAGTGGGGAGCAATATTGTTTGGCTCCAGTGTAAAAAACCTGATTATTGATATCCTAGTTAGATTTTACCGTGTCCCTATTGGCATTTGGTTTGCAACAGAAAAATCCAAATGTCCTCTCTAAAATTATGTTCTCTCTCTGCTATGTTCATTCTGAAGCTTATATATGAGAGATTAATAGAGGCAAATTCTTTCAATATGTTCCTTTTTCACAAAGAATAATATACTGTGTCTTTGTTTAATGCAGATAAAGCAAAACTACTCAGAAAAGCTGTTTCAGCTGTTGAAATGTCCATAATTTTTATTTATTTCTAAATAAAATCTTAGGCAGAATGACTTCTGGGATCACACTGAGAAGATATTTCTTGTAGTTCTTACTCTCTTAATCTATCAGCAGAGAAGATTAACTGCAATGTAACCTGTGTACTAAAGACTGAAGGCAAGGAAAGCTATTCTTGTTAGAAAGCAAAAACATACATTAGGAAAACCCTTAATCTGCGTTATTGTCTGTCAGTATTATTTTTCTCTAAGTTTGGGATGAATAATACCCCATCTGTTGGCTACAGTAGAAGGCGGCTGATTAGGTAATTGTCTTGAACTATCGTGATGTCTTAGCTGAAATCAGGATGCAGTTCCTGAAATTGGAGTGCACACTTTATGCTTTTGCCAATTAAAACACAAAGCCATCATATCCTTCAGCTCTTCTTTGTCAGATCTTAGGCAAGCTATATAGTGCATTCCAACCATAAGCTTACTTTTTTGGCAACTATATATATTTTAAGTTTAGAAGTTTTTATACTTAGTGGCCCAAAGATCACTGCTGAACATAACATGGTACCATAAAATCAGTGCAAAGCAGCCAATAGCTAAGCTTTTGAAATCGGTGTTAGAATATTTATTCTTATACACATTCTGCGGCAAACTAAACTCTTCTTTCTTTTGCTGTGAGCAGGCTTCACTGGGAAATGAGCTGATCAGGAAACTTAGGAAACAGAGATATTTTGACATTTTGAGGTTAAACTGAAAAGACGCCTCCTGGCAGGGAGCACATTTCATGTTCGACAAAGTGTTGCATAAGTACTGACAATTGTCGCCTTTTCCCATCCTTTTCAAAGTCAGAATGAGTAAAGCAGCTACACACCACTGTGTGTACTCTCACACACTGTGCTCTCTATTCTGTAGTCCAGCCAGGTTCAAGCTTGTTTACTTTTCTACACCTATTTAGGAACCCATCAATGATGTAAAGTACTTCAATAATACATCAATGATATAAAACTTGAGGCATGAAAATCTCTAGGATGCTCTCCATCTTTCATTCAAAACCACTTGGGGGTCCTACAATTTCTTATATTCTAATACGTGATTTCCTGATTTTCTGTTGAAGCACACTGGCAAAATTTACTGCCAAATTCAGAGGCAGCAATGGAAGTGCATTCACAGATGCAGCCCCTATGCTTTTCTAAAAGCAACTTTGACAATCATTATAAAGTAATAGAGCTATACTTTATATCCCATTGTGGATAATTATATTTTATCACATTCATAACTTGCTGACAGTAAAAAAATACTGTGTAAAAACAAGGAGGAACACAGGGGTTTGGCGAATGGGGTTGCCAAATGTGATATCTATCTAGTGAGAAGCCAAGTAGCTGGCTTCCATATAGTATGGCTTTCCTCTAACCACAACCTATGAAGTCAGCTCCATGGCAGAGCTTGGCTTCAGGACATATGCTGAAATCATTTTAAAGGGCAGTGAGGGCAGCTAAAACTTCTTATTTGTGCACTGTTACCCAAGTGCAGTGTGCCTGTTGCCAGTGATCTCTCCTAGAACACTTTTACATATGCAAAATCAGCAGAAAACTTGAGTTAATTTGGTCATGCTATGGTGAGAAATTTTGAACTGCACTTTAAGCAAAATAGGCTGTAACATGGTGAAAAACAAGAGCACTGAATACAAATCATCTTACAGCTAACTTCAACAAGATAAAAAACAGAAGAAGCAGCACAGAACATTCTGTACTTGTCATGATCCCTGATTTGTAAATGTCTCATAGCAGAGTTCTGGCAGATGCTTTGTGTAAGAGTGATTGACTCCAGTGAAGTAGTTAGCCCAGCCCAGCCCTCCCTAGTGATCTGAAACTGCTTTTCCTTTGCTGCAGGCTGGGTTCAAGCACTTGTAATAAATCATGCTGTTGCCTATCCCTGAGATATACAGGTTGGACAACGGGGTTTCTCTTCACCTCCTGTCGAAGTTCACCAAAGCTGTTAAAATACTCTAAAGAGGAGCTCATTTGTTACATTGGCCTGGCTAGGAAAAGTGCTTTACACGGCTGTCTGACTACTTACCCAAGAAACTCAATGTTTTCTCAGAACTGAAGGCTTCTAGGACTCCTGTGAATTAAAAAATTCTTATTGTACATATTCCAAAAGTAGGCAATTTGTAGAGAAAATACGTTGACATCCTTCTGATCAGCCTGTAGAGTCTCATTTTTAAAAACTGAATTGATCTTTCCCAGAAATTCCTCAACTAATTGAAACATTCCATTTTTCTGTGTGTCTAAGTTGTTTTAATACATTTTTGTATACTAATCTATGACCACTGCTTGAGATGTCTGAGGTGTAGAATCATAGAATCACCAAATATTTTAGGTTGGAAAAGACCTTAACAGTCATCTAGTTCCAACTTTCCTGCAATGGGCAGGGGCATCCTGAACTACACCAGGTAATGCTGCTCAAAGATCTGTCCTACTTGGCCTTCAACACTTCCAGAGATTGGAATAATATTGCTTTATCATGAACTGTGTGAATATCTTTAATTCCTGGTGAATGCTGAGATTTTATATCAGTGTATTTAATGAGGGAATAACCATTTAGACACGCAATCAAGAAAATCATGCAATAAACTCCATTTTATAAATTCATATGAAAATAAATATATAAAGAAAAACAAAAAGAAAAATATGTAGAAGCACATAAATAATAGTGACAAATGCTGAAGTTTTCAGAAATTCCATGCAGATGACACTATTCTTAGGTGGACTGGTAGTGGTTTGTTAATTTGGAATCTTACTGCTTGCATCCTGACTGACTTGGAATAAATGTACTTGTTCATTTGCCATCTACTTAATATTTCACCTAGACTGGCTCTACTTGAGCTATATCTTTCATCAGAAGAGAATTAATAGTCACTGAAATACAAATTGTTAGGTTTTTTAGATGCAATCTTGTCCATTAAATCTCAGGAGTTAACTAGTGAGCCAAGCAATTTAAAGATGGTCTTCATTTGGATATAATTTTTTTTTGTCTACAAACTGGACAAAAATGAAGAACATCCATGATACCTTTCAGAAGTCCACTCTTGAAAATAGAGTTGATTGGCAAAACTTATTTTGTCAAATATTGTTAAAATTCATTATTTTATTCAGGTTTCCCAGGTAGTGAAAAGTGAAGAGCATAAGAAAGATTTGCCCTTACATGAGACTCTTAGGAATTGCACTGCAGCTGATTCTTAGCCAGGAGCAGACATTGGGAATGTGTTGACCCTTGAGGATGGTATCTTCAAAGCCAGCAGAAACAGTGGGCCATAAATTTCAGGATGAAGAGGAGTGATTTTTGTTTTAATAGTTTCTGAACGGCTACTCTGGGAGTCTGAAGAGCCTTGAGTATTTTCTCATGCACATAGCTTTTGAATGTTTTGTTATCTTTCACACTCCTTATAAAACATCATTTGTGTATAGGCATAGAAGAGGAATGTTAATTTTAGATATAATACTAACCACTTTATGGAAAAGTGGAAAGGGGATGCATCATTGAAAAGGTGTTGAGTTTTTCCACAAGTTACCCAAAGGAAAAAAAAAAAAAAAAAAAAAAAAGAGATAGGTCAAATATCACCTTTTTTAAAAAAAAACACCCACACAACCAAACACACCTAAAACCCCTCTGCAATGGAATTCTTGCCTTCTATAGCTTCTCTGCACATTTGAGAATTGATAGTCTGTGAAATGAAAGGTTTGCACTTTACTAGTCCATTTATATTTCGTCTGTTACTTTTGGAGGCTCTCACAGACCATGTAATACTTCTGGAACGAGTGTGTAAAATATTACAGAAACAGTAAAAATTCTGGGTTTTTTTCTACTTTCCCAATGTATCTTATGTTAGAGACTGCAGGCTATTTTCCAGAGATGGTATTGACAACAGTAAATATAAATGAAACCATAATTTGATAATTTTTTCCATGCATCTTTTACTGAACATTCCTTCTCCTCCCCCAAAGAAGGAGCAAAAAATTAAAATAAAAGTGTTGAGGTTATAATTAAAAGCATAATAATATGAATTATATCTCACTTCGGGAAAAATCTCTTGGTTCTATGCTATGATGTATTTTTATATTTTACAAGAGTAAAGCATCTCTGTGGTATCACTATCATCCAGAAAAAAATTAATCTCTAATTTGTAAAAAATGTTATCCCCTTTTTAATGCAGTTTTATTAGGTCTGATTGCAGAGATGAATTATTCATTTTCTTTAACATAAAAAAATTACCAGATAAGCTATCCAGGTTAATTATCAAGAAGTGTTTTAATATTATTGTAGTAAAAAGCAGAAGAAAACTTGCCCATACCTGTTTTTTCTATTGGTACACTCGGTTCAGGTTAGCAAGACACAGAATTAAAGTTAGAGTGGGCAGGCTGGAAAGGGAGCCTGAGGGCTCTGCCTCAGCCTTCCGAGAAGTGCTCTCCTCTGAGGAGGGTGGCAAAGTCTGATGGCTTTGGTGTGAGGGCCAAAATCCTCTCAGGGTTTGTTCCAGGGAGCATTTCCATACTTAAGACAGGAGTTTGGAGTTGTGTTAAAGTTGTCCACTTTAGTAAAGTGGGCAAAGTAAAGGAGTAGTCACTGAAGTAATATTTATAAACTTTTAATAGCTGCTCCTTGCTGCCTTTCTACCCTGTGCAAGATCCTCTAGAATAATTTAAATTATTTTTACAATCTCATGGTACTTCTGTGAGCTTGAATATAGTTTCAAACAGAACAAGGGTTTAATGTAGTGAAAACTAAATATCTCCTAAGTCTTAGGAAAGAGAAATATGTCCTTGGTATATTCTTGAATGGCACTTTTCACCAGGCATGAGTTTGTGTTATGTGGATTAAAATTTTGTAATTTTGTCTGCCTTCTTCCCTTTAATTACTAATGAATACAGCATATATGACTGACAGAGTGGGTGATTGTATTTACCAAACTTGCTTGTATTCTGTGTTAATTATTATTCTGACAGTACTTCAGCATACTGATTAGTGGCGATAAACATGCTGGAGAGTTTGGAGTGAAGGTATCTGATAAGAAGCATCAAAGTGCTTATTTGTTATCTATTTATTTATTCAACCTAAGTAAAATTAGTTAATTGTTTTTTAGAAATGTTAACTGAATATTTAGAAATATTATGTCTTGTTTATTAAACTTAAAATAATTCCTTCCACTCTCCCAGACCCTCCCTGTTCCCCTGGGTTTTATAACAATTAGTTTTGTGCTGTTTCTCAATTCAGCTTGTTTGAAGTAAATTTACTTTATATGAAAGACTGGTGTCCATTTTGATATTGTTGGAGAACCACTTTCAAGTGACAGAAAATTGTGCCCAAAATTTATTTGACAGTTGAAAATGTCCAACAGTCATCTGGTGTTGTATATATATATATCTTTTGTTTTATTGGTGGTGTTTTGGTTTTATTTCCTCTTTGGAGAAGAAACATTCCAGTCAGTAACATCAAATTAACCCTAATCAGTGATGAACCCATAATCAGTCATGGACCTCATTTCTCTATAGCTTCCTGAAAGGAGGTGTCTTGAGGTGGGGACAGATCTCTTGTACCATGCCTGCAGTGAGGGGACCAGAGGAAATGGATTTAAGCTGAGACAGGGGAGATTCAGAATAGATATTAGGAAAAAAAAATCCCTTTTTAGGTGGTCAGGCATTGGAATGAGCTGCCTGGGGAGGTGTGGAGTCACCATCTCTGGAGGTGTTCAAGAGGTGTCTGTGTCTGGTGCTGGGCGATGTGGTTGAAGGCTATAGGTAGTGCTGGGTTGATGATAGGACTGGATGATCTTAAAGGTCCCTTTCAGCCTTGATGATTCTATTATTCTGTGATTCTGTGAACTGTGACTACATTGGTCAGATTTGCTAAATGTGATATTTTTTAGCTTTGTTTCAAGTAGTTCTTTTATTAACAATATTCGTGTTTTCTTTCTGATACTGAATTTTGGCACTTAGACAAGTACATCAATACCTGAAGAGCAGTAAGTACCTAAAGTGGATGATTTTTCCCTTCATGACACTGCTGTAAAGTAATTGGCTGAATTCTCTAAGGAAATATAATATACCCTTCAGTGACTACTGACGTGTCCTTGACTAGCCAGCTTTGGCACTTACAAGTCAGGTGCTGCTAGCACTGCATTTCCCATCTGAGCAGACTAGTGTAATTCCCACAGCTTCTGTATCAAATCAGGCATTTATGTAGCACAATGTAAGCAAGATCTACTCAACCAATGCTGTAAACATCCAAAAACCTCCCATGTGGAGAAGAATTTCCTTCAAATGACCTCCTCCTTTGGGAGCAGCAGGACCTTCAGGGTTTGTCCAAACGACTACTGGGACCTGACAAGGACTAGGCAGGGCTTGGTTTGGCCCTCTTACAAATCCTGTTGCATTGAAGGACATAAGTGACATAAGTAATGACATAAGTTGCTTTGCCTAATAGTTAATCTTGTTGCAAATAAGTGGTTGAGTATCTTCTGTAGCAAGTTCTATTTGCTCTGGCTGGGATGGAGTTAACTTTCCTCATAACAACCCATATGTTGTTATGTTTTGGATTGTGTCTAAAACAGTGTTGGTTGATAATGTTTTGGCTTTCACTGAGGATTTCTCTTTTCCCACTCTGTCTTCTTCCCCCAAGTAAATAGGGGCCTGGGAGTGGGTAGGGAGGTGGGAAGGGATACAGTCTGGACACCTGACCCAGACTGGTTAAAGGGATATTCAGTGCAGTATTAATACTGTTCTCAGCAACAAAAACTCAAGTAGAGGAAAAGAAAGGGATTTTCATTTTGGTTTCCAAGGTGGCCTTTGCTCAGAACTCATTTGGCATCAGTTTGCTTGTAGGAGGTGGTGAGTGATCTTCTTTGCATTGCTTCTTCTTTTTTTCATTTTCTTCCACTTGAAAAATTGCCTTTACTTTACCCACAACTTTTCTTAGTGTTTTTTCTTCCTCTTCTCACCCTGTCCCTCTGGAGCAGGGACTGAGTGAGCACTGGTAACAGCTTTGCTGCTGGTAGTGTCAACCCAATACAGATCTATCTGGCTCTGGGGATTCAAGATAATGACAGATCTGACCAAAGTGTGCTAGACTGAATTTAAAGCTGTTATATGAGTTTTTCTCAGACTTGGAGGGCTGCTTTCTGTTGCTGGTCACAGTGTTGACTTATTTGCTCCTTCACCTGACCTGTTGGTACTATGATCCAGTTTATAGGAAGATGCCTCTGTCTGAATAAAGGTGCAAATGAGATCATATGTCAAAGTACAGATTGCTTCCTTTCCTGCAGTCTGCCACAGTGGGAATTTTTGTCTGGATGCATTAACTAGGGTGTGCTCACCTCTACTAGGCCTGGAATTAGGGCTTTCCTGTTACAGGTTCCTCTCTTCTCTGTGTATCTCAAAGTTGCTGCTGCAGTAGGTTATGGCAAGTTCTAATGCAGTTGAGGTCTTTAAGTCTCTTGCAGTTGCTCACTCCCTTTCTTACAGTGCATTCATTTCCAGGGATTGTTTGTGACTGCTTTCTGCTTTTGTAGCTTACATTGCTTTTAGATTTTTCTCCTCACTTGTAGAACTTTCTCAGCTCCCAACTTTTTTTTTTCCTTTTTGCCTTCCCATTGTTTCACCATCCCACCATAGGGAAGGAGTGAGTTAGCAGTTACACAAGTCATACAAGTTATAAAAATCATACAAGTTATACAAGTTGTTATTCAAGTTAGCTGCTGGCTGGCATCAACCCACTTCACAAGCCAGTCCTTTAAATTCAACTGTTATTAAACATATAGAATTACACATTGACATTGTATTCCTTATTTTACATCATAATGGTATCAATGAAACCATTAGGACTTCACATTGTATATCAGAATGTTTCTTGAGTTTCTCCAATACCAGTATCAATGAGCAGGACACAAACATTTGGGGCAGTGAGCTGGACCATGAGCTGGACCTGCATCACATGGAGCTGGTAGTGTGGAGCTGCAAAAAGGCAGCCTGCAGACTCTCAGCAGAGCTCAGAAGAGAAATATATTTTTTCTACTATTCTTGTTGGTTTATACTTTCACTGCTTTCACTGCACACCAGGCTACAATATCATAAGCAGTTTAAGTCTACAATAAAGAGGAAAGTTGGTTGCAAATTGCCTCCAGTTTCTTTACTACATTTGTTTCTGAACACCTAAAAAACCCCACATCTACTGCTGCTTTTGCAGATAGTTTGAAATACAAGCAAATATATTTATCTGTGTATTTATATTTAGTCTAGAGATGTTTTAATTTATTCTGCAATTTACTGAAAAAAAAAAAATCTTAGTTTTCCCTAAGTATTTTCAAATAATTGAATTATCTTAAGTTTCTATTCCAAATAACTGAGATGGAAACAGATAATTTCATCAAAAAGAATTATTAAGTGTGGATTTTATTTGGTTGATCATTTTTTGTTTTTTTTTTCCCCTGGTTAATTAAAATTAGACTGTAGTTTAAATTGCTTTAGAACCATTCTACAGCCATTTGCTATATACTATATCAGAAAAAGTAAAAGTGTCATGCAAGGTCAGCATGTGTTGTCAGAAACATTTGATGTTTGTTCCAAATTTCAGTGGAGGATGACACTGTGCCAAATTTCAGTGGAGGATGACACTAACCGGGTTTTTGATTAAAAAATCTTTGAAGTAAGAGCAAGTGTCAGGGTTTAACACAGAAAAGGTGCATGAACATGAAATGTACACAGACTGAGCTTTCTCTTCTTCTTTATGTTAGATAATTAAGCCCACTGAACTGCAACACTCCTGTCAGTCCTGACCTGGAAAGACTCCTGATTTGACATATGTTTTCCAAATTACAAAGATATTGAGAAATTTGTAAAAGACGGGGGGAAAATATTCCATTATTATTTTGTATGTGGTTTTGTTTAATTTCTTCTGAAGTAGAAGTATTTTTTTTCTCAAAGTGTATTTTGAAGTCATATTTTTTCATAATGCAATTGCAAATACTATTTTTATTTTATAAATTAAGCCTTAGAAAATGCCACTAGTGAATAAAGCTACCATCATCATGTATTCTGTGGTATGTGGATGCTAGTATAAATATAGCTATGATTTTAATTACAAATGGGAATAATCATAGTAACAGATTGTCTGGGATCAAAATGGGTCTGGCAGGGCATCAATAATAGATCTCCTGGTTATGGACAAAGAATGATGTTGGGATCTGTAGGTCTGGGATTAGCAGGTAGAATAAAGTGCCAGAGTAAACGGGAATCCCTGTTCCTTCTGCTTCTCTCCTCATATATTCCCTCATTTTCCCTCCAATGCATTTCCACCATCCCACATCTGCTTCATTTCCACACACCCACATTTCCAGATTATTGAAGTCAAACCTGTACAGGCTTTTCCATCACAGGCAGACTGATGAATTACATTGTATGGCTGTGACATTATGTTTCCCATATTTCAGGGATAGGGAAATGAGGAAAGGAATGCACAGCCTTTTTCTCCTAAGATGCTAGGAAAAGAGCAGTATCAGGAAGCAGGGAATGAGTGCTGTTCTAGAGGCCTGATGCCTGCAGCCTGCACAGAACCTCCTGTCTAAGCAAGGAAACATACAAATGTGGATTAATTGTCTTTCCTGGAAATAAACACCTTTTCTGTTCTAAATAGATATTAAATAATGTTTTTAGAAGTAATTAGGACATTATAATCAGGCAAAAAATGCAATCCAATACATCAGAGGCATCAGTAAAAGGCCCATGGAATTTGGTTAGACCACAATTTTCTGTGTGATTCTTGTCCTAATATTTTTTTTAAGAAATTATTCCACTGGACAGTCCAGAAAAATGCTGAACTCCTTGAAGTCAGATCAAGAGACTGCCATGTGTAAGAAACTGAAAGTGAACTTCTGTAATGACAGATACCATGACTGACCCTCTATGACCGTCAGTGGGTTAGTTCGTTTTCCTTTGCCTCAATTTTTCCTATAAGAAAACAACAAAAATAACCGACCTGTTTTTGAAAGTTTAAAGATTAAAGAGTTTTATAGATTTAAAGTTTAAAGAGCAAAAATATAATAAAAGCAGAATATTGAAATATGAGTGATACTCTGAAAAAAATGATGAGCACAATGATAAACTGAGAACATCAAAGGAACTGAAACATTATTTCAAGCATTCTTTTTAGGTTCTTGTCTTTGTCATTTGAGGGATTTGTGTATATGCACACATGTGCATACACAAAATAGGCAGTTTGCTGTGTAGTTTTAATTCATAGTAGTATTTTATAACAGCAAGAAAGCAAAAGCAGAAAACCCAACAAAAATAACAATAGCAAAATGCTATAAAGGTTTTCTGCAACTCTGCATATACATCATGAAAACAGCAAATTTTCTGTGGCTGTTTGTATTGTATAAATAATAGTTTATTATGTATTGGAACATATATATTTATATGATGCAAATATAGTATGGATATGGTATGAGCTAGTAGTTTGCTAAAGTCAGATACTTGTAGAGGACCTGATTTCCTGACAGCTCCAGCTTGTCACCACATTTTCAGTAAGCAATGCAGTGAAGAAGTTGGCAGTAGTAAGATCAGCAAGTGTTCTTACATGATAAGAAGTGGCAGTTGCTCACACTGATCCTTTGAAAAAGAAAAGCACTGAAAGGATACTGTCAGAATTGGTAGGCTTGAAGTGTGACCTGCCTCAATAGTATTTCCCTATGGCAAATCTTACTGTAAAGACTGTAAACATTTAAGGCAATGGGATTTGAGGAAAGTAGTAAAGGGCTGAAATTCAGGAAAATTTTTATTTCTGGTCACTGTGCCCCTGACAGTATGTGCCCTGACACAGGGAGAGTCGCTTGGGGTAAGCTGTAAATCTGCAACATATCTTTATTTTGGTGGACATCCACTTTACTCAGGGCAAGCATCTGCCAGATTTCCATAGCACAAACTCCTACAGCAGCAGGACAGGTACCACTTCCAGGAAAATGTGTCTTTTTCAGCTCCATAAGCCACTGAAAACATCCAGCCAGTTCTTTGCCAGAGTCCATGAGAAACGAGGTTTTTCCCCTGTTTTTCTCAGAAGCCTGGGCTGTACAAGTGTGCTGGCTAGATTTTATGCTTTCATATATCTTATTCTGCAAAACGTGTGTAGTAAAACAGGGAATGCATTAATGTCAGAACTGGTGTACATGTTTATGCAGTACAACATATATTTACACTTTTGAATTCCCAATTTCTCTGCAAAACTTGATTTCTTATAGGCTTAATATGACTTTTCTTTTTAACTGGAGAATTTTATCTTTTACTCATCCTTAAATCTGATATTTCTGAGTTTAAATAATTCAAGGTCAAGAATATCCTACTCTCCTCAAAACTGTATAAATTACAGGTATTTTTTGAATAGATAAATGATATTACCCCTACTTAGATCAAAGTTTCTGTCTAAATTTCTGAGAATCTTTGAATAAAATATGATTACTCTGGGAACAACAGAATTTTAATAACTTTAGCTGCTTAGGTAGGCATGTCTTTTACCCAGCTCAGAACATCTTTCCTATGATATTGTGTGTCTGTAACTTTACAACAAACATAAATCAGAAATATGAGCCATGACACAAGAATTTCTCACCAATTATCATCTTCAAAAATTAATAGATAAAAAAGAAAGTGCTATATTTTTGAATGATGTCTTAAATTATATGTCCACCGATATCACACACATCACAGTTTTTACAGTGGAAGTAATTGCACTAATTCTTTTCTCCAGCACACTTCCAAATTAATAGTAGATATAATTACTGGGGTAGGATAGCCTCAAGTTTTATAACAAAATTTATCAATTAAAGTGTATTTTGGAAAATATCTTCACTTTACATAAAAATTTCAGAGCAGTTATTATGGACCTGCAGATTTTAGCTTCCCTTGTTGAAATCTTCCTGCTTTAACATTTCTGAATCATTTCATTGATTTAATATATCTATAAGATTACAGACTTCTTGTGGGAGGGGTGTATCCCAGAGAACTGATAATCCTATCCCAGAAACAGTTAATCATGGATACTTTGCACATACTGTTATTATTTATATTTATTGCTGTGATGATGCATGGAAGCAATCAAGAATAGTGCCTGATTGTACCAGACAGAAACAAAACAAAAATAAAACAAACAAAAAAAAAAATGCTAAGAAGGATATGTGCTTTGCATCCAGAAAATTTCAGTCTGGATGAAATATATGTATGGGAAAATGAATATTTCACATAATGTTGTGTAAGCAGAGCTTGAAGAAAATTTACATTAATTCCATGCTGTAAGTGGGGGAAGGAGGAAAAGGGAAAGGTAAGAACAGGATGGGAAGGAGTCAGGGAGGTGGGAGTGGAGCTGGGGCTGTGGGGAGCACCCTGCTACCTGACTGGCGCAGTCAAGCAGGTTCTCTCCCCCAGGCTCCCTGCCAGCATGTGAGAACAATAGAGTTGTTTCGTGGATGACAGCATCACCCCAGAAAAGATCTGCCTTCAAAGATCATGGTGCTGCCAGAACTATACTCACCTTCTTTTCTTGCAGGAGATGGAAACAGGGCAGGAAAGGATGCAAAAATAAAATGTCGTGTGTAGGTTTTTCAGCAATCACCCGAACAAATGTGGATTTCTCAAACTGATCCTCAGCTCAGTCACTGCATGGTGTTCTGTTCCCTCGCCTTGCTTAAGGGATTCACGTCAAATAAATCCATTTCTTCAGTTGTATTTACTGTTTCCCGGCAACCACCACCTTGGAAATATAAAACCCTGTGCAATGAGGAAGAATGGAAGGCCATCTCCTACCCCCTCTACCCACCTCTGGCAAGGCTTTCTATGCTTAATTCCACGTGCAGGCAAACAGTCTGTATCTAAGTTACTTTCCTGAGACAATGGTTATGCAAGTTAGGGGCATGTCTATTCAGTTTGTTATTTAAACTCTACAAAGATTAATCATATGAATAATTCTGATTTATAAAATTAAAGATGTGAAGTTTTCCTTTCATTTTCTCAAGTGTTCATGCAGATGCCGTTTTCAGAAAGGAAAATTAATTTTAAAAAATGACTTTGTACAAATACCTTTCTCATATAACATGAGAAAATATTGCAGAAAATTAATTGAAGCATAAAATTAGTGATTACAGAATATTGAACAATAAACAGATTTTGTGAGTTACTTAAATTCACATAATGTTTTTTTTTTTTTTATTGTATTCCAACAAAGTGCACAGGGAAGATATATGCACACATTCTTCCAGGAAGCCATCCTGCAGAGTTCATGGGGAGTTCACTTGCAAGAGGAAACCAAATTTTTCACTGCAGTTTGTGTATGTTTGTGCTCAGGTGTGTGAAGGGGTGGATTTCTCAATCTGTTGTCTCTTTTCCTTTTGTTGTGGTCAAATGTTGTGTCTTTCTTGTCCTTTATTATGCAGTTAGCTTATTCTTGGGTGTAGCTAGCAAGCACATTTGAAGAAAGCTTCAAGAGGGTAAACAAAAGGATGCCAGCAGTGAACCACACCAAAACAGATTTTTGTTCTTATTTAAAGACAGACTGTAACAAAACATAAAGAGCAAATATATATTAGTTCCCCAGCATTTTCTAAACTTCATTAACTTGCACATCAAGAACATGAATCCTCAAGTTTAACTTTTTCTGGGAACAAAAAGAGACTAATGCACATACACACTACTAGTATAAATTACAGTAAATTGAGAAGAGTAAGAGAACTTTCTGAAGTTAGGCAAGGTTCACCAAAAGGTTAATGATCCACATAGAAGAAGGAAAAAATGCATTGAATCACAGAATCACTTAGGTTAGAAAAGACCTCTGAGATTATCAAGTCCAACCCGTGTTAACCCAGCATTGCCAAGTTTACCACTAAACCAAGTTCCCAGTTGCCACATGTACAGGCTTTTTTGAACATTTCCTGGGATGCTGATTCCACCACCTCCCTGGGAAGCCTTTTGTGATGCCTGACTACCACTTCAGTGAAGAAATTTTCCCCAATATCCGGTCTAAACATCTCCTGGTGCAACTTGAGGCCATTTCCCTTCGCCCTATCGGCTGGCCCTTGCCAATGGGAGATAGATGCCAATGGGAGAGAGACCAATGACCCCAGCTGTCTACAATTCCTTTCAGGTAACTTTAGAGAGCAATAAGGTCTCCCCCCAGCCTCCTTGTCCCCAGGCTAAACACCCCAGCTCCCTCAGCCACTTCCTTAACTGGCACCAGCCTCAGTGGTACATCCTTTCTGCAGAGATAGAATCATTTAGGTTGGAAAAGGCCATCTGAGATCAAGTACAACCATAAACCTTATGCTACACCATGGAAACAGCACCTATGAGTGTTTGGATACATGAGTGTCCTGCAGATCCTGAGGCAAACAGTCCAGTGTGGCACAGCACAGCGAGACCTGAGAGGCAGCTGAGAGTTCTGAGAGCCACTGTCTTCTACAAGGACAGTAAGGAAGGTTAAGGAAGAGGAAGGGAGAAATCCTTCCCAGTTTTTCTAAATCTCTTAAATTTTCTTTCCTTTCAAAAGAGGTAGGGTAATAGTAAAAAGACAGCTTAAAGTAGCATGCTATTGGTGCAGTTAAGTTTATAGTCTATGGTAAAAGATGTGAGATTATATTCACTCTGCAAGGAGAGGAACAGCTGAGGCTGTGGGTTTGGTAATACCTGGTCTCAGTGATTTGCAGTGGGATTTAGATGTCCAAGTTTATTTTAGCTAATATCGCAAATATATTGAATTTAAAAAATCAGAAAAGTACTGCAAAACTGGTTTTGGAGGCAGGAACAGCAGATTTTATTCTAAGAGACTATGTACACCAATCATATTTACTGTGGGAAGTAAAACAAAACTTTACGTCATGTGATATATAAAATCATGAATCATATAGACTAAAATCTATAGCCCTTTCTAATACCAGAGGGAGAAGACGTCATTTAAAATGAAAATGCAACAGATTCCAAACAAGCGGTCCTACCTTATGTAACATGTAAATAGTCTGTGCAACTCGGTTCCATATAGAATAGTGTTCAAGCAAATAAAATTCTAGGATATAAAGTCGCATTTATGTAAGACAAGTAATAGTCTGTGAGATTTAAATTAAGTAGATTGTTAAGCAAACTATTTCAGTGTACTGAGAGAGCAAGAAATTTTTTCCACAACTTTCTTTTCTTTCCATTTCTAAAACAAAGACTCCAGATTTCCACTTAAAATTTACTTAAAATCTTTTTATATTCTATTTAGCTACTGGGGTTTTTTGTGCGTGCCTTTGTCAAAAAAAAAAAAAAAAAAAAAAAACACCAGAAGTAACACTGAATTCTCATTTTCTTAGTATAATATAAGAAAGATGTGTGTTTATGGTAAAATAGAGAACCACATAAAGGGAGGAATCTTACAGATGAGAAGATGAGATTTCCTAGTGATTGAAGAAATACATGATTTGTAGTAATAGGGAACTTAATGTACTCAGGCAGCCACCAGATGAGGAATGCAGGAAAGCACAAAGTGTCTGACACTGCTTCAAGTTGTTTATATTTTTTTTTTCTCTTGCAAAAGGGAGGGACAAAAAGACCTTTTCAGTTTGACTCTGATCGCTGAAATGAATAGTTGATTCTGACTCATGAGGCCTCATGATTCTCAAGGAAAAAAAGGAGAAAGAACATCACGATAGAGACAAGCCTAAAGAAAGCAAATTTAAAACTCCAAGGACTGGTACATTAGACTATAAGAGGAAATATTAAATTTTGAAAAAAGGGAGGCTCAGGAGAGTTCCGAATTCCTTAATGACATTATATTGAGGACACATTAATATTTTTCAATGCAGAATGTTGTATCAGAATTTTAAGGAGGAAACATCATGACAGAATCACAAATCGTTCAACTACATAGAGCTCAAACTTAAAGTAGAAACAAATTTAGTTTATTAGAGGTGAATACAGAGGGATACTAGCATATGTGGACAGAAAATCAATCACAAAGCTTTCCACAGTTACCAAGAGACGTAAATGATATTATGGAATTTTTTTTTAATTCTAGAACCAAAGCTCTGTTTCTATCACAAATCTGTTTCATTGCTGCAATAGTGAACCTCCTGTTGCTTGTGAAGTAATACATCTTTTTTCCCTTAAGTGTTGGATAATCTTAGATTTCCATCTTCAAGTCAGTCTAGGACTAAAACTGATGCATTTTACTGTTGAAAGAAAATTCAAATTATGCTTCTAGTAGTTGTCTTTTTTCATCTTGAATTGCAAAATATTCCCCTTTTATTTTTACTCTAGGTAATGCATGGTGGGAATAATCTGAAAAGCTTGAAATCTCTACCTTATGCTGCAGAGAAAAATGTATTTCTCAAGAACAAAGATATCAAGGCCTGGATTAAGGAGATCAAATTTTAATGTAGTCAAAATTAATTCTTTTTCCAACACACAGCAGTAGTGTAATTGACAGATGATTATATATCAGCCTTTGCCAAGAATATTGCTAAGCACTTTAAGTCTGGCAAGCTCTGTGTTACTTTGTGATTGGTAGAAAAATCTATAATTTTCTCTTGGGGAAAGGCCAATCTTATATCAACTCAAATGTTACACCATGCTCTTTCCTTCACAAATTCCAGCTGCACACACTGGATGTGCTCCTAAAAAGATGGATTTTATTTATTTTTAATAGAATTGAAAATTTATTTATGGAAACAAGCTAACCAAACTTGACTTTCCAACTCTTAACATTTTTGAAGATGTTAAGATGCTCTTGGCTTCACCTCTGGATTTCAGCTCACAACTGAGTTATTAAATTAATGGTAGGAATTCATTAACAAGGATTATAGCAAGTCAATGAGCCTCTGGAGCCCTTTTCCCTCACTGAGTCTGAGTCTGAGTAAGTTTCTGCTTGTGCAGCCCAAGTACTTATACTCTGAAAAGCTTTTGGTCATACGCTCTTGTGATTATTTTGTTTGGTCTAATGGGATATTTGGGATTATGAAAGCTTTTTAAGAAGTGTGAACCACTGCAGATAGCAATTGTTTGAACAGTATTGCACATTGCCATATCATGTTTGTAATGTAAGATTATCTATATACATTTATGCACAAAAGAAACCAATTAAATCAATTTTATGAGAAATTAATATATTTAAATAGTCAGTTTTACTGTGCTATTTAAATAATAGGTTAGCACCCTCCTTTCCAGAAGAAGGCATTGACCATCTCAGGCCATAAGGCACGTATAGTTTATCGGTGGCTTCCTTCATTGACCAAATAATTTTGCAGCAAGGAAGAATCAAAATCAAATCTCATTAATTTCTTATTTAATGTAAATTTAAATAAGTACTCAGACTTTATTGAATACTCATGCCTTTTTTTTTTTTTTCTTTTTTTTTCCATTGATCTTTTCACATTTCCCTCTGTGGCAGTTTCGGTTCGATGAGCTGGGCAGAAACACCAATGAAGTGCAGTGGGTGTCATTAGCCTGGGCATGCTTTGAGGGTTTTCTAAGAGGCAAACATTGTTCACCCTCGTGTACAGGCAGGCTGAGGAAGCTTTGATATTTTTTATTCAAACCATAGAAAGACATCACTTAAGCCATGTAATAATTGTAAGCCTTGACCAATTTGACACTGCATGTCTAGAGGGAGTTGCATCAAATCTGCTATTGAACAGCTGGGTGCCATCTATCCTCTGATAGCTGAGCTGGAAATGCACTGCTGGTAGGTGGACCGATTGCTTCTACTTGAATGAGAAACTACATAACTGATGCTAACTACAAGGGTATTTTGGGGTTGTAGAAACAAGAAGTGAGAACCATAAGAGAGTACAGTTAATTACAAAGACAAATTAACTGACCAATTATGGTCTACATTTCTTGCTAACCTGCCGAGTTAGTTATTTTACACTGATCAAAATAAATACATTGCAGTTATGCATATATTCAACCACGAGTCATTTGCTGTCTCAATAAAAAGGGAGAGCAGCTAAGATGTGTTAATCCTTTTCTTTAAAGTAAATGAATCAGTTTCTTTACTGTCAGTTGCCATCCTTTAGGACAAATAATCCATGTACTTCATGCAGAAAAATAATCAAAAATGCCTGCATAATGAAATATGCTTCTTTGAAAAAATATTTCTGGAATACTAGTGCAAAAACTCTTCTGAGACAAAATTGGTAAAGCAGTTCATTTTTAACCAAAGGATAGCTTTTCCCAAAGTACACCCACATTGAGATTATGATCAGAATGTGCATTTGACTGCAGAGAGTCCAGATCCATATGCCATTAAAAGAACAAGCATAAGTAACCTTTTCTTTTCTAGAAATACTGCAAATGCTTAATTAGGATTGAAGTTGTCTCTGGGGTGACAGCACCTTTACATATATCCTAAATGACATTTATTACCAGAACCTCCTGCATTCAAATGCAAGAAAAACTGGCAAGCAACCTTAGCTGTGAGCATTGCAAGGGAAGCTCAGTAATGAATCCTGGCAATGAGGCTCTAATCATTGCTTTCATGGCAATTATGCAGTGTACTGAGCAGGACTTCAACTCATAGAGAAAGATGGACAATGAATACTGAATTTTAACCTGCCTTTTAAGACATTCTAAACTAATTTAATTGGGATCACATAATTACTCAAAAGACAATCTCAAGTGCATTATCATCCTCCTGTGTCAGCCTTCCATGCCTTGTTATCCTGTTAGAGTGTGTCAAAAAATTGTCACAGGAGACTGAATCTTACAGAGGATAATAATCCTGCTGCTGCTTCTTCAAGCCTTAAACCTGAGATTTGAAATAATGAGAGGGCTCTGCTGCTGGGAAGAACCTTTTTATTTTGGGGGTAATTTTTTTTTTTTTTTTTTTAAGCTAGACCACCCATTTACATCTGTCATAGGGCTTTAAAAACAAGATTTTGAACAGTGGAATCTTTATAGCTTTTGCTCACGATTTATTATGCATTATTTGCAGAAATATCCAACAGTCCCTTGCTTGGTGGGCTATATATATTCCTAATGATCCCCTTCCATCCTAATAGAAAAGAAAGTACATGGAAATTATAGTTCTTAGGATGGCATCTCATCTGTTTTTTACAAAAGTTTACAAGTAGAATAAGTCTGATTTTCTTTTCCCTTTCATTTGAATCCACAATGAAGTTTGATAGCATACTGCAGCAATATATGTATGGTGTTACTGTTTGTACCATTTGTTACCAAAGAGAGAAAAAGGCAAATGAGCATTACCAACTAAATTCCTTGTTTACTTGTTATTCATGCCCACTCCCAAAAGCTTTGAATTCTACCAAAATAAAGGAATCTGATGGAACAGCTAAGAAAAATAATTTTCAGACAAAGTCTTCCATCAAACTTGGCTTTTATGTGTCAAAAAGCAAGATAATAAAATTCTTCTGCCACTGCCATCAGTATTTGGATTGGGAGCTTAATGATGCACAGGGGCATTGTCATTGCCACTCTGTCCTCAAAAGCAAATATTATACTGTCTTTCCTGCATTTCTTTTTACTTGTAAATCATTCATTTCACCAGCAGCAACTGTAGCCCTTCCTGAACTACTCCCTCCCCCATTTCTAGGGGCCATAGGTAACCGTGTTTTATCTCACAGACACTTTAAATTCTAACACTACTCCCCAGCTGGAAGTCATTTTAGATTCTTAAATTTTACCTGCAAGTTCTTTGCTTTCCATTCTTTTGCCAGACCATAAAAAGTTATGTAGCATGCATGGTGTGGGATTCAGAAAGGAGAAGCATCCCTTTTCATTTTGCTAATTTTCTGGGTGACGCTTTTAAAATCAGCTGAAAGAGAGACAAGCTATTGCTGACAGCAGGCTTGGCTTGAACAAAAGAGATCAATCTATAGCCAGATCAGTCACTGCTGCAAGTGCTCCCAGCAGCATTCATATCTTTTTACTTGAAGTGCTTCCATTTGGAACTACTATGCACAGATTTTCTTCCTCTCCACTTTCATCGGCAATGGTGATTTGATGTAAGGTTTTAAGGACAAGTAAATCAGCATAGAGCAATTTGAAAATGACTGAATTACTCTGTTTCTAAAATTTTTTTTTCAGACAGAACACTCTAGGTAATCAGGAACAGTTATAGATCAGGTTTAATGTGGTGGCTGGGCATAGCTTTATGACCCATAAGTGAGAGTGGACGCGCACTAACAAAGCTAGTTCAGCATATAATAGTCTCGAAGATGAGTGAAGGGCATTACTGGCACACAGTGCTCCATGTACAACCCAGCTGAATCTGTCCTTGCTGCACATCCAGAGAAATACCTCAGTGTATTCTTGTGACTTGATGTGATGGTGCAAAGTGGCAGAATTTAGGGGCAGAAGTGTTGGGGTATAAATAACCTGTGAGTCATGATGATGTTCCTGGTGTGGTGAGAAGCAATTAGGACCTCCCTAATGCAGATGGGCTTAGAGCCCTTAGGAAAGGACAATGACCTCATGCTGTTTTGACTTCTTAGAGGAGGAAAAAGGGAAGAAAATCAGTAGAAAACATGTGTCTTCCATGGACACACTACAGAAATGACAAGAGAAGGTCACTGTAGACAGAACCTGATGCCATTGTATATCTATTTTTTTGTACACTCCTGAGCAAATAGGGTTGATTCATCCCATTATCTAGAAAAAATAACATGTCAGTTATGTGACCAAGGGAAATTAACTTACATTACAATTAAAAAAAAAATAAAATAAAAAGAAACCAACCAACCTAAAACTGGTTGATGCCATTACTGGTATTTGTTTACTGGCCAGTACATGAAGTAAATAACTATTTAATATCTTATAATTTTGTCAATATATCACCAACACATGTGATAATGTTTTAATAAATATCAATTGTATGACGGGGGCACAGGCAGTCCCATATCTTTACATAAGAAGCAGTAACAGTTTGGAGCTCTTAATATATAAATAAGTATGTCTTTAATAAGAAAAATGTAACATCTTGAAAATTACTGCTTTTTGGATCAAATTAGCCATAAAAAAGATAGATGTATGATAATTATACAATTTTAATAAATTCTGTTTACAGTTAATAAAATAAGAATTGAAGAAACTGCAAACCAAACCAAATTTTACTAGTTTAAAATGTTTTAAAGTATTTTTACTTTTTAAGCACATGCATTTTTATATCTAAGCAGCCTTCCATTGCAAAATGAATTAAGAAATTATTTCATATTTATAGAAGTTTGGTCCATCTCTACTCACAAATCCAAGCAATTACCAAATGAAATACGTCAACAGAAAAGCAAAACTTAAATAAAAAGCTGTTGCCTCTTATCCTCATCTTTCATCAAACACAAACTAATTAAAATTTGTATTACCATAAGTTAGAATTCATTGCATGTAATCATCAGAAAAATAAATATATTTTTCTTTGTTTGCTATTGCTTTGTTTTCTATGCTGGCTTGTGTTGTGCATTCATTAATCCTATAATAAACTGAATTGATATGAGCATGTGAAAAAATATTTGGGGTTTCTCTTCAAAGGAGCTTTCTCTTTTAACAGGTATAACTCAGTCCTCAATTGTTTTTAGGTATAATGGTAATAGCAGTAATTATATACTACTCCTTTATCAACATATTCTTAATTGTCACTCACAGTTGTTTACATGTGAATTCAGAAATGGTATTTTACTTACTGCTAGGCAGCTGAGCAATATCAATTGTATAATTTATAACAGGACTAATTAAAATGAATTAGTTTTCTCTAACATTCTTTTCAGTATTTACTGCATGAAGTTTATTAAAATATTCAATGCAATAACAATAAAATCCTTATTCAAAGTAATAACAGGCATATATATTTAATTCAATATTAACTTGCTTTCTGTTAAACTGAAAATAGATTGAAAACTCTTTAATGGCACCATGGTGTTTTTGTTTATCTTCTTAATGTTTCCAAATACTTTTCTGGAGAAGTGTCCTCATAGGATCATAGAATGAGTTGGGTTAGAATGAGGCCTTGAAGATCATCCAGTTCTAATCCTCCTGGCAGGGAAGACTTCAACTGCACCACATTGCCCAAAGCCCCATCAAACATGGCTTTGAATTTACCAGTTTTGCTTCACCCTCCTGGTTATTCATACCTGGAACCAAAGCTTTAAAAGGACTTTTCGTGTAATCCAATTTACTGTGGTTTATTCACTTTTTTTTTTCAGTTGCTAGGGGAAAACATGGAGGTTATTGGTATGAATTTCAACAGCCTGTAGCTGTCATTGTTTTTAATTTTTTGCTAAATGTCATTTTCACAAAGTGCTATTGGTTATTTTCTTCTAGCTACATAAATGGCTCTTGTCCCCTCTTTGCATCCATCTCTAAGGACAATGCATTGCCCTCCTTTATCACAGTCATGAAAGGGCAATAACAGCACTCAGTGTTCAACAAGGTCACCAACTCTCCCACCACAACCAAATGTAGAGGACTATACTTTAATAAATTACTTGTTACAAATACTCTAAATATACATTCTCGCTGTGGGACCATTCTGTTAGCACAAAGCATCAAACTAATTAGCAATAGCATACATGCAGATGAGGTTGTTCATCTTAAAGAACTTTGCATAATGCCTATGATTAGCAAAGCAATTAAAACAGCAATTCCATGTCATTATTAATCTTTTTAATAAATTCTGTACACTAGATTTAGTTCATTTTTAAGTCCTAAATCAAAATATTTATTTGCATTATATTCAAGACTTCATATTGTTTCTTGGTTATATTATTAGTTTGTATATTTTTAATTAATAACTCCAGCCACTTAATTAAACAAAGTTTTCCATTGCTTCATCAAAACCAAACATTTATATGAATACTGTCCTAATATGAATAAGTGGCTATAGAATGGCTGTATCTTTATGACTCATTTATTCTAGCAGGAGAGAGCATTTGCATTATGAATTTCTATCCACTGTCTTTTTATGAAAGACAGAAATAAACAGTTCTGAGCTTAAACGGGAAGGAATGAAAATATTTTTTTATGCTCATTCTCTCACTAGTCACAGTTTCATGCACAGGTAGCAGTGCAGTGAATTCAAACCCTTGCTTACTGCTCACTGACCCCAGGGATAAAAAGCTTGTGTCTATGGCTTTGGAGGCAATACACCACTGTGCTGTACCTGTAAGGACCTGTTTTCAGGACAAAACATTGTCACAGTCATATAGAAAGATATAAAGTGAGGAATACCAGCAGCTAACCTTTCACCTGTTTACTGAATCCCCTCTCTGCTCTGTGAATTAATGAGGCCATATGCCTAACACACTTATATCTTTATTTTATCGGTGCTCAAAACATAAAATCAGTTCTATTTTCAGAAAGGGGCTGGTGCAACATTCCTTCCTATTTCTCATATCCTCTCTTCACGTGACCTGTGATGAGAAGGAAAAGCTGAAGGTGTTGCGCTGAAAGATGCTCTGTGTGGGAAAAGGGTGAATCCTTTTGCTTTGGAATGGTGTGAAGAAACCCAAGGTGGAGGAGCACTGCTGGGAAACAGATCTGCCGAAAAGGCCCAGAGAACCCAGCCTAAGATGAGCCAGCCGTGGGCCCTGTGGCAAAAGCAACCCCAGCCCTGGGCTGTGTTGGCAGTGGTGGGGCCAGCATGTCTGTGGAAATGGTCCTTTCCCTTCATTGGGCACCACTGAGTCTGCATCTGGAGAAAGATCCAGCTGCTAAGGAAAAGAGGGAGAGGGGGGAGTTCTCTGGAGTTCCAGGCAGGACCTCCCAAAGTGGCCTGTGTTCTGTATGCCATGGACAGAGGGAGGCTGTGTCCGTTCCATTTCATTTCTCCATCGCTGTGATAGCCAATTCACACTGGTATAGCTCATCTGGTATGAAATCAAATTTCCTCATGATCTCCTTGTAGCTGTCCGAGTTCCCACTCCACCCAGTGTCACTCAGGTTGCCCTCTGGCTACAACCAGTGCTATTTCATTCTCTTAATTACTGCCAAGAAGGAAGACAAGTCAATTTTACACAAAATAGCCCAAACCCAAATGCTGAAAGAGTATCTCTATTTTAACTAAGCATTGGGATCTACCTTGAATTCCCCCTCAAAACAGTATTAAAAAAAAATGTACAGGGTAGCCCATATTCTGCTCTGGTCATTAAGAGCCATGTACAAGTTCTTTAGCCTTTTCTCCTGACAGTAAGATCCTTTCTTTGCCTTCCAAATCAATATGACTGACTGCTTTTCCCCAAAACTTCTTCAAAATGCTTTCTATCTCAGAGATTGGTGTACTGTATTTCTCTCCTTTATCCCATGTCCTTAAAACCAAATGGTTTTCATTTAAAAATGACACTATCACCTGAGAGGAGTGGAACAATGAGTGCTGGAAATTTGACTCCAAGATACTTCTTCCTCTGCTGACCAAGTTGAAAATTCGTATCCTACCATAGTTCCTAGCACAGCACATCTTTACATTGAATCAATATGGATGTGTTGGTTACTGAAGTGTGCTTTGATCTTATTTTCTTTGCCCAAAGAATTCTTATACAGACTATGATATGTATGTAGCTCTTTTCCAGCTTGTTCTTTGGCTCAGATGACATGATATACTGTGATAAGGAATACTGCTCAAGAAATGTGGGAAGGAAGAAAAAAAGAAAATAAAAGAAAGCAACTAATATGAAGGTGTTGGGGCTTTCAATTTTTTTTTTTTTTTTTTTTTTTCTTTTGAAATTGGTTCTTGGAAGGCAAACAAAACCCCCAAACATTTTTGAATATCAGAATTATGCTGGCCGAGCATTTTGGATGAGAATGTGGGTGTCTTTATTCCTGTACCCTGATTTCTTTCTCTCTCTCTCTTTACACACTTATCTTAAAAAGTTTATCTTTGTCTAAATTGACATACCTCTGGGCAGCTTTTCATCTTTTCAAAACCCATTTTGATATTTACCTAACTCTGCTTTAAAGCACCTTTTTCTCCTCTTGTGAATGAAGCCTCCCAAAGATCCATTTGAATAACCCATGACAGATTAAATCTCACAGAGGTGTGGAAGGTATTTTGGGTGTGGTGCAGAGCACGGGGAAGGTAAGGGGTGGGAGGAGATGAAGACAGTGCCTGTCCCAGTGTGTGTCTCTGCTGCTCCTGTGAGGGTGACAGGTGAGCTTTGCTTGCTGAGCAGCCTGAGGAGAGCTCTGCGTGACACCAGCGGGGGATGAAAGGAGCTGTGTGCAGCATGGCCCTCTTCCTGTCACAGGAAGGTCGGTCATGAGAAACATTTGTTTGCAAAGAGAAAGTTTTTAGATTTTTACTTCTACTGGCTGCTCCAGATGATTTCACTGGGGAATCCATGCCTAAGGTGTTTCTGAGTTCAGACCAAATGTTTCTGTTTCATCTAAGAACCTTCCAGTGTTTCTATCTGTTTTCAACTTTCCATTACATCTTCTGATTCCTAAATTGTTTAGAGATGAAAAAATAAGCCTTTACAATGTCAGTTATTTCCAAATTCAAAGATCTTGCATAAAAATAAGAACTGGAAGTTTGCAACAATTTCTTACATTTTTCAATAAGGAGGAAGGAGGCATGCTGTCATATATATAAATTTATTGCCAGTATAGTTTTTGTTTGCTCCAGTCTCTCACCAGATGAGCTACATAACTGAAGGTAAACCCTTCAGATTACCTATTCTTTTTCACTATCTCAGACTTTATAAGCAGAAAACTGCTGAAAAACATTTGCCCTTCTCAGAGATGTCATTACTGCTTTCCAGATTGGTTCCTATTGCAAAATCAACAGAAATGCAAGAAGTGCTACAATTCAAGCTTTTCAGAGGGTGGTAAAATAACACCGGAGAAATGAAACTGTAGAAGATGTCAGCCATCTGTTGTTTAACTCAACCAAAATGTATTTATTGTAATTCTTTCATGAGGACTGTGTCTTTAGAAGCCAACACAAGTGCATTTGTTGGCAACAGAAGGCATCCTTTAATTGTAATAGAAAGAGGAAACATTCCTCTTTCCCTGATGATACAGAATTTAGTATCAACAAACCCAGAAACATCCTAAACGAAGAATCCAGCTAACAAACACATTGTACTCTCTTGTGTGGCTGACAAGATGTTCTAATATGAATCAGTCAGATGTTGAGTTATAAACAGAAGTCTGCAACATTCTTTCTTACTGACTCACTCCATTTCATCCAACATGATGTTGTCAGAAATGGAGAAAGATGGCAGCAAAATGAAAATCAAATGTGAAAAAGACCTGAAAAAAATCTCTAAAAAATGCATCTATCTTTATTAAATTTCATGACTTCAAGGACCTTTATGCAAGTGTCTGTTTTAGTTCAGTAAAAAAGCAAAATCTGATATTAAGTGATTTATTTATTAAGGTATTAACAACACTTCCAAAGCAAGTTAATCACCGAAATGATAGACATATTTTTCAAGCATGGATTTGACTGATGACAACAATTAGCAGCATAATAACATATTTGTTTCAAGTCCAAATTAAAATTAGAGATTCAAGAAGCTGCTGTTCTTTGGAAACCTATCTGAGTACACCACAAGGATTTTTTGATACTTCTAAAGTGAGAAAATTCAGCAGTTCTCATTGTACTGAAAATGAAGCCAATATTTTCAAATATGGAAAGGCAGGACACATTGAAATATGTCATAGATTAAAACATTCTTTAAGTATAGCCTTATAGAGCAGCATTCTTCTGAAATGGCATTACAAAAACATCAGGTGGATTAGTGTGTAGCATTTGTAGTACACAATTATACTTAATTTATTCTTTAAATTATGTTTCCCCTTTTGTTTGTATCACCATTGGATTTTTTTTTCTCTTTCATTGCCCCCTTTTTTTTCCTCTGGATAAAGATACACTTTATATATAGGAAAGTGTGAAAAATTATTCATTATTATTTTATTAAAAGCATTGGGAAACAAGACAAATTCTGCCTCTGGAAGCTGCATTTCCTACAGTAATAATTTTAAAATTAATTTGAGTTTGTGTTATGAAATTCTGTCTCCAGTGAAGGGACAGAAATATTGCTATTGATGCAAATTGAACCAGGATATCATCCATAAAGTAATTTCCTACTTAACAGAAAAGCTTATTTAAATATAGAACTTACAACAAGCCCAGCGGAGGAACTAGAGTCAAGAGCTGGGTGAAGAAAAAGCAATCTGAGATTTGATGATTTTTATCAGCAGGAAGGGAAGCAAGGGAAACAGGATGCTCTCCAAAGTGGTACCAATAAAAGCTGATTATCCCATAGCACAGTAATGTGTGCACTGCATATGCTGTCAAAATATTTTTAAAACTTTGATTGCAGTCTTAGTACCTGTGAGTCCCTTGTCATTAGAAAGGTTAGGTGCGGCCAGCATTGTAATTCTCTTTACACGTCTGAAATGGATCTTTGAACTCATGATTAATTGAAATATAGCACAGGTTATATAGTCAGTATCTTTCTGGTTGTGAGAGTAAGTCGGGCTCTAGTAACCAAGAGATTTTGTTTTTTCTTGCAATAAAGCTGCCACTACAATTACAACTTGTGGCCTCTGTACATGGGGCATCAGTTTTCATCCATAGCTTGGTCTGTCTGCTGGAGTGTTTTATCTGTGAGCTCTTGAGGAAGGAGCATTGAAGCAGTGGGGTGGCAGCAGCCTTGTGGTTCTGTCAGTGGTGTGAAGATGAAGCCCATCCCACTCCACGAAAGGGAGAGAAGATAAAATCAGAAGATAATGAAGATCACAGAATGAATCTCAGGAAAGCAGGCTGAGAGATAGCTCGTGTGTGAGACAGCAAAGTTCCTGGACACCCACGAGCAGTAGCAACAGTGAGAGTAGCAAACCCATGGGATACATCTGAATCTGTGTTTCATGTCACTGAGTTTGTGCTGAATGTCTGGGACAGGTGTCCTGAACCTGCCTGGACATGAAATGCAGTAAGCTGATCATAATGTATGTTTTTTGTATTTGAATACACTTAAATTGAGATTGTTTCCAAATTAATTCATATATTTTAAATTAGTTGCATCTAAAGGCTGTTCAAAACACCACAAGTGCTTTCATAAATAATAAACTGTTTGGTACATTTCTTTAATGTTTCATAAATGTCATTAAGTAGCCTCTTCCCTTTAATCTGCTTGTTGCTTCATCTTTAGCTATTTGATAGGACGGGGTGTGTAATCCTACAAATAAAGCCATATTTTGATCTGTACCATAACAAAAAAATTAAAGCATGAAATGTAGTAGTTTTTTGCTGCAAAGAACATCTGACAATAAGTGGCAGCATTTTCTGTCCTACAGCCTGCTTTGAAAATTGTTCTTTTAGACAAATAAAAGTTCCTACATTGAACATTACTTATGTTTATAGGTTAGTAGAATTAAAGCCTTCCAATGTCTCCACTTAATGTCATCAAATAGGGTACACCTGAATGTGAAATCCATAACACCAAGTTTTATTAATATTTGACAGAAAATACTAATAAAAGCATGAGTATGGTTCAATAGCCTATCAAATGAACAAAAGTAAAATTACACAATCTCTGATGCTTATTTGATTCTGCTTTGTTTCCATAGTAACTATAAATAGCTAATTGTAGTACTCTTAAAATATTTTTGCCTTTTTCTTTCTAACAATGGATGCTGGTTGTTTTATGGAGGACAAGAGTCTGTGCAGGAAATATTAACAAATTGCTTTACATTTTTCAGAAGTCCAAGCTGATTTATTTATATAATTAACATTTATTATAGCTTAATTTATCCTAAGTTATAATTATAATGAATAGCATTTTGTTGACTAGAAGTATCAAGTGCCTTTCCACAGGACATGACTTTATTATCCATCTTGATTAATATCTTAATTTTTGCTGTGGAAGCTAGAATTATTCTCACATGAATGGTTTTTACTGATGATACATAAAACAGGAGAGAATTAATATGTGGCAATATTGCTACAAAGAAATAATAAAATTTATATTGAGATATAGTATTTATAAGAAGATTAGAAATAGAACCTAAAAATATCAGCTTGGAAAAAAAGATGTGAACAAGTACACTTCCAGCAAAATAACACATTTTCAGTTCAAGACATAAAGCCAGGTCTAGCAACATCCTAAAATGTATTCTGGGGACCATAATGATGGACAGCAGGTGAAGTCAATCTTCCATGTAATACAGGTGCTCAAAAGGCTACAAAACTTTATTCTGAGCCTGACAGGAATTATTTATATCTCAGCATGGAGCAGTGCAGAACTTGCATTCAGTCTAGGATATTTCTCTCAGACAAGGAGACAGATGAGCAACCTGTGATGTTTGGAAAAGAAATCCTTACAAATAGCAGCAAATATTTGTATTTGGAATTCATTGTGTGATTCTGTGTTTCCTAGCAGAAATGCTTTGGGTTTTATGACTGGACCCAAGATCAAGGTACAGCAATGCTTATAAGTACATTTTATATAATTTACTGCAATCAATACTTCCAAAATATTCCACGTGGAGCACCTTCAAAGTCTACAGAGCTGAAAATTCACCTTTGACTATGAAAATAGTTAGCTGTTAGCACCATGCAAAACCTTAAACCCAGTGTAACAGAATAGGGGAACTGGAGGACTGCACAGCCTCTGGGAATTCATCCAGCTTTGACTCTGCTCTAAAAAGCACATGAGTCATGTACTAAGATGCTGTAAGGAGTTCATGGCTTTGCAAGTTTCATATGTAAAGAAAACCAAAATTTGCCGATTTTGTTTGAGGTTTAGGATCTGTCATAATGTGGTTCTCACAAAAGCATGCACAAGCAGAACACCAATGAGGAAAAAGTCAAAGAAACAAGGACTGAATGCAGTTTCCAGCAAGTGGGGATTTCAGTTTCATACTGCTTTACTAATGAGAAAGCAGCTTATCATTTTTTATAAATAATTGACAAAAGTCATGAGGAAAATAAGGAAAATATCCCATTTCATGTCATTGAAGCAATTTCTAGTAATTTTTTTTGAAGCAGAATATAAAACATACAGTTCACCTACCAAATGTCACTAGCCCCTAGATGTGCAGCAGCTTTTCTTACCTGTGTGAAAATCAGAGGTTATTTCAGAATATCAAAAAGGCAGAAGTTATATTGAAGAAATACCTGCTGCTGAACAGCCACTTCTTTCTAAGGGTCAGTCAGAACACGTGATGGATGGATCAGCCCAAGCCTGTGGGTTTTCCTTGGATGTCTAATAGAAGAGAGAAAGCAGAAATAAGAAAGTAATAATGTTCATTCCTGGTGGCTTTTGTGTGTGTGTATGTTCATAAGGAATCTGAAGAAAGGGAGAGGGCTCTTTCCAAGGTCTTGACAGGTTTGAAGTCCCACAGAAGCAGAATATGTAGACTACAAACCTGTGGCAGGACCTAACTACTGTCCTTTGTCCATTCCACAAAATACATAGTGCAGCAAAGTGAAAAGGAGTTAGGGAGAAATATGGGACAAAGGAAAATATGCCTGACAGATTCCTCATTCACAGGAAGGAATCCCTTATTATGCTGAGGACAGGATCAGTCTAGCCCTCAGGAAAGTGGACAATCATTACAGCAGATGCCAAGAACAATGTTTCTTTATCACTAGACTGCGAATTGTAAAATCATGTTTAAAATTGATTTGGAACAAAACCAGTTCAGCTACTGATTCAAACTTTAATTCACATTTAAGCAGTTGTCTTGTAGCATAATTCATCAAAATTCTGTGAAGACAGAAATGCTGCTCTAAAAAAAGGCCTGCCAGGAGTAAGCACCATAACTAGTATCTCTCAGCTGCTTGGGTACCAAAACATGGGTGGTAAAACCTTATAAGAAAAGATGTGAAAATATCTATTTTCCTTTTGGCTTGCCTACTTACTTGGAGAAGAAATAATGCTTTCCTTTCAGTTTGATGGTAAACATAAAGATTTTAGATACAGAGAAGCTATTTAATGCTTCAAACTGATTTCTTGGACTGGCATTTTTAGTTTAAAAACTCTTTTTGTCAGAGCTATTCAGCATATCCTTCAATGTTCAGCTTAGTAAGCATAGAGTTGTTTATGCATTTAGTGGCTGATAGTTAAAACCCCTGATTTAAACTTTTACATTACCCAGTTGGAAATTGTTTTTTAAGCAATTAAAGAATTCTTTATAATCACTTTATCTTTTTCTGATTAATTAATTAAATTTTTATAATCAGTAAAAATACTAATTCTACTTAGGACAAAATTATTGTCTATTCAGCTAATGAATTGTTCTATTCCCGGAATAATACATGCATAAGAGCAGGTGGTTTTTGTCTTTTTCCATGTATACAAAAATTTCTTAACATGGTTCTGTTTGAAAGTAATTTAAAAGTATGGCTTAAAGGAATCTCTAGCTAAAGTAAAATATTTCAAAAGTACCTTTACCAGTTCCCACAGAGCAGCTGGAGGTCACAGGGCACACTCATCTGAACTTGAGGTTACAAAGTGATTTTGTGCCTCTGAAGCCAGGCATGGACTTTGTTTTAATGAAGGTGAGACTAACAAGGAGGTGGCTAGTGTTATCCATGATAGCAAGAACTTTTTGAAATTCTCTGTACAATTCTCATTTAAGGAGTATAAAAAGGATGTCAGCAGTTTGGAAATGATTTATAAAAGAACTCAGGATAAGATGAGGTTGAAAAATCTGTCTCGACTGTAAAAGACCAAAAAAAAGTCAATTTATTTAACTAAACAAAAAGAAGGTTGAGAGGTGAATTTTTTGTAGTCTGCAGCTGCCCACATGAGGAAAGTATTCTGGTGCTGGAATGCTCTTTAATCTTGCACATGAATGGAGAATGAGACCCAGTGGCTGGAATCAGAAGCTTAATAAATTCAAAGTCAAATGAGGTAGACTTTTCAGCAATAAAATTTAATTAAACTGTGCAAAATATGCTGGAGTTTGTAGCAGATCTTCCACCATTTAAAGTCTTTAAATTAAGACTAGCTGTCATTTTAAAAGACATGCACAAACACCATCATTGTGAGCAAAGTGAAGAAATCAGTGGTTGAAGTTTTTGGAGCTTTTTTGCAGGAATCAGATTTAGATGATCATAATGGTTCCCCCTGGATAAAATCCTATGAAACTTCTGAGGCTTATATTCTGTTGTCTTTTCTCATAGTGAATATTATTTTCCTTTGCAATTAACCTCTTTTGAAGCTGTTGGCACTTCGTGTCCAAGATGTGTAACAGAATCTGGCTCTCAGGAATACTGCTCTGCAACCTCATTCTGTTTTAGCACCAGTAAGAAAAATAACATTTGAATTTGTAAGACATATAGTCCTCATGTGTGCAATGATTGTGACAGAAATCACTGTACAGTCTTTAGTATTAGTTCATATTTCCCCACCTCCATTCCAGCCTGGCACATCTTTGTAGTAGTGAGTGACCTCTGCTCATCGAGAAGAAAATCCCTGGAGAATTTTTAAGCATGGTTACCCAGGATTACTCAATCCATGGAAGAATCCTGAGTTCTACTCAGGGAAGCCACTGGAACCTCCTTTTTACAGGGTAACCTTTTCTACACTCTGGACTTTAGTGCTATAAGAACTGGATTGATTGTGCATATATATAAATAGGATTACAAATACATAATGAGCTTGTTTTGCTTGGACACAAAAGACCTACTTCTTAAATACAAAACATGCAAAAACTAAAGAGGGCTCCATAGAGGAGAGGGCTCTGACATATCTGGGGTGATTTATAGCATGCTCAAAGAAAGCAATTTTAGCATGCTCCATGAAGTTTGCCTTGATAAATATATTAGATTAACTGCAACTGAAAAATTATTCACAATAATTGATCAGTGTTGGACAAGTACAGTAGGCCCAAGACATCTTAAGAGACTTCTTAGAAAAGTAAATACTCAAATGTACATTAACTGAAGGGAAGGACAGATGGAACACTGCTTCTTCCCCCATCCAGGTAAAATAACCCAAACATAGTGGAAGATGAGTTGGGTCAGATGACAATATTTATCCTTTATGAGAGCCTTATTTTTTATGTTCTCGTGTGTCCTCTTGGAACTGGCTAAAATAAGTCCAGTTGATATTACACTGTACAAAAATCCTCTTGCAGTACATAACTTTACATGTGCAATAATGGTAATTATACAGACAGGCCATTTTCATCAACTAAACTGCAGCATATTCTGTAGTTAAGTATTTAAAACAGATTCCTGAAAAAGGTTAAATTGAATCCACAAATTTCACTTAACTGATTAAAATTTTCCATTGAGCAAATGTGGTGTTCCCTGTTTGTGATAAACAAGATGGTATTCCAAATGCTTACCTTCCACTAAAATAAGAAAATTACATTGTAATTTAGAGGGCAGCTTGCATTCATTTTATGGGACTATTTCCAGAAGGCATAACTAGCAAACTGACAACATGCTTTTTAAATAGCTCATATACTTTCTTGTAAAAAATGTACTGCACAAATGTTATTAACTTGCCTCTCTGTTTTATATTTGCATTATAATGCTGCTCCATCTAAAGCATGTAATGTGAAAACCAGCACATATCCCTAGTCATATACATAGAATATATTCAAATATTCATTTTATATATTTTATTCTTAATTTAAATAATTATTTTAAATTATATGTTTAGGTAATATTTCCTTATTTTATTTTCTAAATGCAAAAAGCATAATAATTGCATAAATATCCAATCCTATTAAACATTTATTGTGCAATTCAACAATAATACCATCAGATTTTGATATTATTACATAATTATTTGAAATTATATGAACTCATGTTTGAATGTTCCACACACAAGTGACTGCAGAAATTTTCCCATCAAAATCTTGCATATGTTCACAGTACAAATTGCCCTTTATAATTTTTATATTTAATTTTTAATTTTTATATGTTTATAAATTGTTATTTTTAATGAATGCTTGGATGCAAAATTTCAGCCTCTGTAAAGGAGGTCCTGAGATGGTCAACAGTGTTGTGGTTAAACCTCTTTGGGCAGACAAGCACCACACAGAACCTCACTCACCCCTTCTGCAGTGGGGTGGAAAGAGAGAGGTGAGAAATCTCATGGACCGAGATGAGGGCAGTGTAAGAGGTAAAGCAAAACCACACACATGAGCAAAGCAAAACAAGGAATTCACTCAACACTTCCAGGTGGTGTTTATCCATCTGCAGGAAATCTGGGCTCCATCAATGCAATGGTGGCTTGGAGAGATAAATACCATAACACTGAGTGCTCCCTTCTTGACTCCCCAGATTTTATTTCTGGGCACGAGCTCCGTATGGTCTGGGATATCCTTGGGGTCAGATGGGTTTGGCTGTCTCAGCTGTGTCTCCTCCCAGCTTCTTGTGCACTCCCAGCCAGCTCACAGGGGAGTGGTGGAAGAGGCAGAGGAGGTCCTGACACTGTGAGCTCAGCTCAGCAAATAAACAGATAAAACAACCCTATGTTATCAATTCTGATTTCAAAACAAATCCAAACTACAGCAACTTATGGGTTGCTAAAAAGAAAGTCGGCTTTATCCCAACCAAAACAATGAGAAAATACAGTTTTGTCTAAGTTTACAATAATGGAATAATTGAGTTTAGTAATGCAAATTCTGCAAATACAGTGTCAAATCCAAATTCTATATTTTATTATCCAACTGTCCCTTTGGTGACAAAAAAAATTATTTTTAAGAAGAAAACTTATTATGCCATCAAACAATGAAATCTGTAGCCTTCTAGTCCATTGAAGGACTTGCATGTCTGGCATTTACCATTTTCACCTACTTGGAAAGCAGTCTAGATCTAATTTAATAACTACTAGAGAGTCAGGCTTATCTACTTTGCATACATATGAATTTCCAGTTCATATCCCAGTATGGCATATCCCAGATTCTTGATGTGTTTCTTGAGTGAAGAAATGAGGAGGTACGCTGAAAGCCTTGGATATACTCAGGAAACTCATCTGCATTATTGATGTAGATGTTTTTTTGCCGTTTTGTAGGACAAAACGTGGAACAGAATCGGATTTTGAAAGTTATTTTTACTTGCAGTCAATAGAGTTAACAGTGAAGTGGCTGCCAGGTTTTTCAGGCATGCAGAACTTCATCATTTCTTCATCATCTTGATATATTAATGTTTCTTAATATATATGGAGGTGGGTTTTTTTTTAAATAATATACTATTTATTTCATGCACTGAAAGCTCTAGTCACAGGAATGAATATTAATCTTTGATATTTGAATATTCAATACTACAGGAAAAGAGCATAAACATTCATGGGAAGCCTCCTCATCTCTTCCATACCTTCTAATTCCCTGCTCCACCCACCACACTTGACAGGATTCAGTGTCCTAATTTTGTCTCTCTGAAAGTTAAGCATTGTTATATCTTTGGGGGAAAGAGAGGGACATGATCCAATGGAGGTTTACCCCATCTTAGACTTAAAAGGTTAAATTTCCCCCAAGAAGCAGATGTTTACAAATAATACCAAAAAGAACCTAGAACTTTTTGTGCCAGATTCACAGTTTTCAAATGGCTGTTGGGCACTATGAAGAGCACATGGAACAAACATCCTGTGCTCCTAGACCATCTGAATTTGTCCATAGTGCCCCATGGTGACATAAGCAGAAGAAGCTCACCACAAATTCAATACTGGAGTATCAGGTGCTGGCGTCTGAATGAAATTCCTCCCAGCTAAGTAGAGCTCTGGTCGGAGCTGCCCATATTTCTATCCACGGTTATCTCACATTAGGTCCTGCTGCTGTGTGCATCCATGCGATCTTTTCCCTGACTGTTGCTGGAATGCTGTGCTCTTTGTTGTCCCACCTCAGCATGCACTCCACATCCTACCCCTCCAGCTTTTTAGTGAGCTGTTGTACATTTGTGGTCACTACCGTTGTCCCAAGTAGCAAGAGACTCTTTGCCCCTTCTCAGATGTCAGTGCAGGTAGCAGTGCAAGGGTCTGCAGCAAAATAATATCTTAGCAATCGAAAAGAATTTAAACTTGGATTTGGGAAAGAGAAGGCTGTTCTGTTTTAGAAAACTGTATATTAGACTGCAATTGAAATGATTAAAAGGAGAACTTTTTCAGCTTAGATGCTTTCTCATTATCTTAGATTTTAAGTATGATTGTGGGATTCCCATCAGAAGGAAGCAGTTGTGAAAAACATTTTTGCTACAGTTAGTTAACTCTTCCATGTGCTAAAAACGTGCCAATTTTAGAATATGTTCATTTCTGTGGGAATATGGTTTCCTAATGTTTGTTGCATATTAAAATTAAAATAATAAATATAATTTTGCATAATAGCAGGAAATACACAGGTGGATGAAGGATTTTTATGGTTCTTCTTTTGCTTAGCTCATAAAGCTCAGAAATATAGTTTTGAGAAGTGTGTTAAGTAACAAAACCCATGACTGTAAAACAGTCTCAGAAGATAATTTGTGATGGTCAACTCATTAACCTCTGAATATTTTGCCTGCAATGTATTGACACATTTCCAAACAATTCTGTCCAGTAGTGGCTATTCATGATACCAGATTGAAAACAAGGTGTTATAAAACAAAACAAACCAAAACCAAAAATAATTGCAAAAAATCCTCTTAAAACCTAGTTCTGCCTCCTACAATAGAGTTTGGTACAAGAAGTTATGCACTGAAAGATGTAGGGGATTTTCAGACCTTCTATAGGAAGAATTGTAATATTTGAAATAGCACTTCATTTCTACCTCTAGCAGGAAGCCTCAGCTTTATTTGAGAGCAGTTATTTGCTTTTGTTACCAGACACATCTGTGACTACATATCAGGGCTCAGAATCCTCTGCCATGCAGTGAAGTCCTACAGAATCCAAAGAAAGGAGTGAAAGTCATCTTTAAAAATTAAGGAATCTGCAATGTAGGTGTTTTCTTCTGATCTGTTGACCTGGATGTCCTTTGGAGTAAGCACAATTGGTGTCTAAAACATATCAGATGTAGTGCATCTTACAAGTGCTAATTTAGTTCCATTGACCAAGGGTCAGTTAGCTTCAAGGTAGACTGTGCAAATGTAGACTGTAAAAGTTAAAGTAAGATCCAGTTAATTTTTCTTTTGCTACGAAAGGAATTTAAATTCCCTGGCTCTTGTTGTGTTTTTCATTAAGGAATCACAAGTGTGATTAGTGTTGGGCTCCATCAATGATCTCTCTTGTCATGAAGGAGTGAGTTAGGCCACTTAAAGAATCATTGTCAAAGCTACTGGTTAAAGCAGATTTTACCATAAATTTGTGACTTTAACAGAGCCAATGGCAAGGTTCACTCTATTACTTACTACGTGGTGTAACATACAAAGAAAAATCACGTTAGAAGCAATTTAGAATGACTTGGAAACCAGGGATGCAAAAGGTAAGGGTGCAAAAGGGTTTAACAGCACTTAATCATTGGCTAATTTAACATTTACAAAGTGATTTGATAGAGCTTACTACAATTGCAACAGTGATTTAATTATAGATCTGAGCAGCAACATTCATACTGTACTAGCTAGAGGGTATTTAAATCAATACATACACACACATGGACACATAGATGTATACGTTTAAATGCATAAAGGCATACCTGTTAAAAATTCCCCAATCCATCTTGCTCCATAGAGTGAGTGTGGTTGCCTCTTGCCTCTCTGCCTATAAACAGATTAATACCCTACTTAATTGTAATTTGAGGGACTTTTTTTGTTAGATTAGCCAATTATCAAGGTTTTGTTCGATGTGAGTGAGTAGTATTATATATGCAAGGTGGTCTTTGGAACAGTGTCACCCACCTAGCTTTTCCTCACACTCTAACATAAAAAATAGTATTCATTAACAAATATAATACAATGCAAATTAGCAAAGTGATTATGGGGTGCAGCATCTGATTTTGAGTTTCTGTCACTATTGGTGACCATATGAATAAGGTGTCTCACCAGCACTGATTTCATTCTTTACTCATTCCAGGACATAGAATATCTTCCCTGTGTCATGATGAACATGGATTAGAGCTTGCTGTCCACTGCTTCAGGCATGTTCTAGCAGTTGACACAGGCCATCATTCTTTACCAAAGATTCATTTCAGTGGGGGTAGGCAGTAAATATTTATATGATGTGCAGTTAGATTGTAACAGTCAGTAGGTTGTGACCTGAGCTGAAAAACTAAAGTCACTTTCCACAATTCGGTAAAATTACAGATATTTGAGTTATCACTAATCTCTACAGTGGTGTTGTCTGTAAGGATAGTGTCACAAATAGTTCTCGTACAGACACATCTATTTCCAACATATACAAGTACAGTTTCAGGAGTTTCTTCAGGATTTATTTAAAAATTACTCTTTTTTGGTGTCAAAGACTAATGTTTTAGGCCCATATGGTATTACTTTCACAAATAAATCCTGTTTTTCTCATGGAACACATGCATCAACATTGACAATTTAACATTTGTTCCCATTTTGTTGGGCCTGTACTCCCTGTTCTATTGGTTATAGTTCCATTGTGATTTATCCCAGTGCAATGATCCCCATACAACCTTGTCTTCTCCATGCTGAGCAGCCCCAAATTTCTCCCCCTGCTTCATAAAGGAGGTGATTCTGTTGCCCGATAAAAGAAATTAAAGACACATAACAACCGAAGTCGTTATATGCGGTGCTTTATTAGGGCCCTGGGGCAAAGGGGACTCATGTCCAAAGCCAGAGCCCGACTTAGTCACAAAATTTCCAGGTTTTTATACCTTTCTCACTATCCTTCTCTTATCTATACATTGTTTTTCTACATTCAAGCAAATCCTCCTTAGATCAGGTGCATTGTTTTTCTACATTCAAGCGAATCCTTCTTAGATCAGGTGTATTGTTTTTCCACATTCAAGTGAATCCTTCTTAGATCAATCTTATCTCTAAAGATTATGTCTTATCTACAAAGTCGTTATGCACTGTTCTCAAGACTGTTACAGTTAGGTACGGTTAGTTACTTAGTTACAGCCTTAAAACTATAAACACTCAGCACACGGTTTCTAACAGCATCGACTAGGCCTGATTCAAATCCTTAGCAGAACTACTACTACTTTATTTTTCAGTTTATTTGCAACAATTCCATCCTCTTATCAATGTCATGGCCTCCTCTGGATTTACTCCCACAGTTCCATGTCTTTCTTACACTGGGGACACCAGAACTGCACACACTATTCTGGGTGGGGTCTCACAAGAGCAGGATAGAGGGGCAGAATCCCTTCCTTTCACCTGCTGCCTATGCTGCTTTTGATGCATCCCAGGATTTGATTTCCTTTCTGAGGTGGGAGTGCTCAGACAGAATTACTGTTGGATATGGTTTATTTTGATTTAGCATCACCTAACCTCAGGACACCAGCCTGGCAGGCCTCCTGTCACTAGCATTTTTCATGACATTTGCTACTGTCATTGTTCCAAATTCACCTGCTTTAGAGTCTGATACTGCTGGGAAACCTGTAGCAAAAAAACAGTGCTTATTTCTGTTGTTTGAACTGTTGATCCTTGCTTACAGTGTAAGCTTTTAGTCTAGGACTTGTACAATTTTTCTCCCCATCGTCATATTTTCTCATTCTTTTGTGGTCACTTCTTCCAGTAGCAGTTTTTTTGAGACTGAAAGCAACAGGATACAATGGGAAACTACTGCAAATTTAATATTACTGCTTTTTTAAAAAAATATTTTATGACACCAAATTTTGACTGTGTTCATCTCTATCCGTTGGGATTAGAAGTGGCCTGTTATTTTCCATTGTCTATCCCAGTGAAAGACTGTCAGTTCTTGAGGAAAAAAAAAAAAAAAGAAAAAGAAAAGGACATGATTTCATAGAATTAGAGTAGTAAATTTAGAGCTATCATCCCTATTCACTCCATGCTTCAGTGTTCATAGAAATTATGACCTGGATGTTCAAAATCATCTATTTATGTGTTCTTTATCTACACTGAGGGGTTACAAAGGTACCTAAGGGAATGGTAGGGCTGCTTATAGAAAGTCTTGACAAGGTGCACTTTAGGAAAAGTGATGGCAAGTTGAATGTGCAAATGTGTAGGCACTCAAGTTATCTGGTGCTTTTAAATATCAATTTTTCTGATAATAGATCTTCCTCATCCCATATACATTCTGTACTTCCCTTTGTTTCAAAGAGAGAAAGCCTAAAAATATCTGAGAGAATGCACAGGTTTTCCTAACTAAAAGTGACTTAATCCTTAGTCATTTTTCTGAAAGCAATTGTTATAAACCCACTCGCATTCCATGCACTAGACCATCAGATATAGATCTGCAGTACAGTCTAATTTATATCTTCTGAATGCCAAAACTCTTCTTTGCCCATATTTCGCTCATACAAAATATTAAAAAGTGAGATAACTTTTGTCTCTAATTCTTTTCCCCAGAACTGTAAGTTTTACTATGTCATTTTTAACACCATGATTAAAAAAAAGGCACCACAAAATCTTTGCAGAAGAAAACACTCAGTATTGTAGATTCATTATTTTATATAGTTGAAAAGTAGCTGTTGTTTTCTCTAGCAATATGTAATTTCAGAATCATGACATCTTTGTCGTCTGACTTATCTGGAGAGTAACCAACATATTTGAAATATATAATCTTTATGAGATTCATTCATCTAAGTTTTCTTTTTTGTATACTTATATCATAAACTCCATGAGGCCTATGAATATCTGAGTGTGCTCCTTAAATGTAACTTCCTTCAGAAAAGAGAAATTTCTCAGCTGAGAACAGTTGCAGTTCATGGCTGACCCATTTAGACATCATAGTAGTGTCTCTCAAACTTGTCTGTGCAGAAGTGTGCTGTGGATTATCTACTGAAATTTGGTGTGCTGGAAGATCTTGGAAGTATATCCTAGAGGTGTATGTGATCCATGTATCTTTAAATAATTCTAAATAAATTCCTTGACATTATGAAAACAAATTAATTTGCAAAACAGACAAAAAAAACACCAAACCAAAAAAAAAACCACCAACAATAAAACCCCGCATCAAACAAACCCCCCCAAAAACAATAAAAAAAGTGAGCTAAGTTGTAAAGACAGAAGTGTCAGACAAGAAAATATTTGGATTATTTCAAAATCAAATATCTGTGAAGCTGGATGGAGATCTCTCCAGAAGTTGGACCAAATCCAGCTATACATCTTCAGATTATATTCATAAGAAAGATATATAGGACAGAATGCTGACTTGTATATTTATGCCATTTTTATTTAACTTCAAAAATCTTTTCTTGTCATTGAAAATGATGACAGACAGCTTATCATGAAAAAGTTTCTTTCCTGGATCACCAGTGCCTCATACTTCTCTTTAAATGCTAATGTAGTTTGGGCAGGATCTGTGCAGACATCTCCCTCTTCCTCAAACCAGCAATCATTAACCTCTGAGTAAAATGTACTTTCTTACCTAGTACAGCAATACAGATATTTCAATTTATTTCTATTTATCAAGCGTTATACTTTACAACTGATGTAAAACAACAGTTATGATTGTTACAAACTGTGTTTATACAAATAAAGGAGATTAATACTTTTTTCATTAAGGGCTCATAACTGAGACCAGATGTAGATTAGTGTCTCTGACGTGACGGCCACATTTATGACAACTGACTCCAATTTTTTCCTTTGAAGAACATTATGATGTTCTCTTTTTTCCAAATACAGTTTAAGATCTGGCCTAAAGCATAAAGCAAAAGGAAGACTAGATAAAAAAAATAATGAGTTCTTCTGAGAAAAAGTGCCTGAAAAATGTTTCTAAGCTTTAACATGTTCAAGATATCAATAAGCTAGTTTATCAGTGGTTACATTACACAATTAATATCAATTTCAAATTTTTAACAGGAGGATGAGTTGCTTCTCCAAAGCACAAACAAAATAAGCAGATAGCTTTGCATTGATACCCTTTCAGTCAGCTTGAATGATGACAAGAGATCTGCTGTTCAATTTTTCAGTTTTACTAAGATTCGCTTTTTCCCTGTTACTGGTGGAATTTGAGTCCGAGGACTGCAACAGCCTATTTTCCTCTCCTATTTTTAATTCAAAAGCCATTGTATAAATGCCACTGCTTGGCGACCTTTTCCTCCTGGCATGCAAAGTTTCTCTTGCAATGTCTCTTGCTGTATTGCCCTGTGAAGTGACACCAGCCAAAACAGTGGGAATGCAAACCTCTTCATGCTATCAGAGAGTACCCACAGGATACTGACAGTCTATTTTAAACTGTTTATAATTGTTCACAATTGCAGTTCCTCCAGCATCTGCATGGATTAGTTTCACAAGAATACCATATGCCTTTTCCTGAATTAAATTAGTTTAGCTTTAAGTCTTAATTAATTTTATAAGAGAGAATATACTACAGCCATTACTGGAATACCCCATGCCACTCAGCAAGCTGGTGACCAATGTATCCATAACTATCCATACCTTCCATTCTCCTTGTAAGTATTAGAAAATTAAAAAAAAAAATAAAGAAAAATTATCTCCTCTTGTCCACCATTCTTGCCAATGTTTTGGATGTTTTCTAAAGATCTGAAATCTGTTATACTTTTAAATGACTACAGTTTCCATCCTTTCCCAGAAGAAATGCTAATTTCTTCTTTTTTCTCAAAACTCATATGTGTTCTCATGTAGCCTTTTAAACTGATGGCTTTCTTGCTTTTATGAAGTGCCCTTGTGTCTCCTATGTATCAATTTCATCTTTAACTGGTTTCCATAAGAGATGCTATATCTGTAGTTAATGTTCTGTTCAAGTACAAATTTACCAGCCTCCATACAATTATACTGTGTTTTATGCTCGAATCAAAGCTGAATAATGGAAAGTGAATTCAATAATCAGAAAGGGGATTGGGAAGGACTTCAACTCATAAACATCTTTTGGTTTTCTATTAGCATACAACTTGCTGTCAAGAGTCCCACTTATCTGCTTTGGCTTTTGATCTAAAATGAAAAGCTGTATTTGTGCCCCTGAATGGTTTAATAATACTGACAGTTGAAAGATAGATACAACATACACAATCCTAATGTTTTCATTCCAGTGTGGGGAATTCTGAGATTTAAGAAGCCGAAAATCACTTTCATACTGGAGTTTATAAACTGAAATCAGAAGCTTGGAGGCAGTGAGTATTTCTACCTTAACAAATAATTTGGTGCAATATCAGCAGTCAGACTGAGCTGGTTTGTGTCAAGAACTAAATTTTTTCATTTTGGAGTTTTACTTCAGAATGGCTTCAGGCCCATCCCTGTGATTGCATGTCACCTCCATGTGTGTGACTCAAAGCTGCCCACGGGGAGCAGATTTGGTGCACACGAGGTTCTCTTTGAAAGGAGTTTGGTTCAAGCCTTCCCTGTAAGCTGTGCCTGTACATGGTAAATAGAGCAAATAGCCTGTAGAACTGCATGGCAGCTCTGAAGAGCTTGGTGAAATCCACAGGAAGAACTTCTTAATGAGCTGTAGATTCATCGTTCCTTAATACTGTCCTGATTGTATTTATTCTCTCTATAGAAAATAGCAGAGAACAAGCGGATTTAAATTCTAGGGGAAGAGGAGACTTTCACAAGTTTTGAGAGCATGGTCAAGAAAGAATCTATGTGCCCTAACATATGATGCAATATTTCCTTATTTCCTTATGGTTTCTGCTTCAGTTTTGACCTCTGTAGACTTCTATTTGTCCACCATGAATCCTGGGTGCTGGGCTAGAGGGAACTGTCAACTCACCTAGTATGAGCAGTCTCAGCCCCAGTCAATCATGGTAACCAAAACCAGAAAGTTTTTAAAATGTGTGTGGAGTGTGCCAGTACCGCTGTCTCAGTACCACTGAAAGACTCACTATTATTGCAATTTTTTGTCCATCTGAAATTTATAAAAAGTGCCAAAGTTTTCAAGAGTACATATACATATGTATATTTTTTTTTAATTTATATTTTTATATATATATATTTGGTGTACTGAACTCTGTACTGGCTGTGTAGCCTTCCCTATGAAGACAGTGGTACTGTTTTCTTAGTGCTTATGTTTTGACTAAAGTTCCAGAATTTACTGATTTCTTTTCCAGGATATTCTAGTTCATGTGTCTCAGAAAAAGACCCCAAACAACTAACTAACCAACCAACCAACCAACCAAAAAAACTCTCTAGTTAGTTTTGCAGAACCTGCTCCATGGAGAGATAAGTGATGGTGAGTTTTGAAGTCTCGCTAAAAGAGCATGGAAGCAACAGTCATATTTTTATGAGGAGGCAAGTATTACTGCAACATAAACAGAATAATCAGCTTCAAATTCAAACTCTTGACTAAAAGGAAATTGTGGATTTTGGATTGAACCTATAAGATTGGTAAGGAAGGATTCACTAACCTTCATCACCATTCTTTCTGCAGTTGCAAGGCCACAGGTCTCCCAAACCCATCCCACAAAGCACCTTGTGCAAGTGCATCTGAAATGGCACTTGGTGCATTTGCACTGCTGACTGAACTGAGCCACGGGCACCATCTCCTGCCACCATGCTGAAAACAGTGAAGTACAAATTGTTCTGCATGGATACTTTCATCAGCATGTAATACCCAGATCCTTCTCTATTTGATTTAACACCCCTCTGCAGTCAGACAGCAAAGGAACTAAGGTCAAGTGCTGATCATGCAGCAGAAATGTGAGTAAGACATGAATGTGAAAAAGAGAAAAGTGTTGCTAAGTCATGGAAGTGGTTTAGCTAGTGATTTAAGAAAGATCATCTCATTTAAGCATGCACAGGGTTATGCTTAGGGCTCTTATTTGTTTCTAAGCATGAGCCATATGAACACAAGAACAGAAAACCTGTTGCAGTAATCCCTTATATTTTAGCTTAAATGCTTTTATCCTAAAAATTTTGTATGTAATAGTTAAAGTCCTTTCTGATATAGCCGAAGAGAACTGAAAAGGAGAACTGGCTTTTTAAAATCTCACATGGAAAGCAAAAGCCACTTTGGCTTAGATCTACAGTAGTTCACTCCAATTCCTTTTAATTTATCCCAATTAGCAGGATTTGCATTTTGTGACTTGTTTGTATAGAAACCTTTGTGACTGATCTTGGATTGAAACAACACAACCGCGGGTCTGAAAACTGAAATGCAACCAATAAAATGGATCATCCTAAGACTTAGTAAGCTCAGAGAAGAGGAATCTGAAGCAAATGGAAAGACTGTACTAAATCCAGGAAAAACATTCTCTTTTGTGATGCAGGGGAACACTAGTAAAGCTGTCCTTGAAGCAGAACGAGATAAAAAGAAGAAAAATCTCAAATAAATGCTCCAAAATATTTCTATGATTTTAACAATAGAATCTTAATAAAAGAAGACAAAAAAGCAGGGCACTTGGAAGAATTGTAATTACTATGATTTCAAATGTAATACAAAAAGTTCAAATGAGAGGTTGTTTGAGAAAAATTGGTTATTGCATTGGACATCATCATCAACTTCTCTGCATTTTTTCTGGATACTGAAGAATTCAGGGGAGGATGGAACAAAACAAAAGGAACACTGCTTTTTTGATCCTACCTTGCTTTTGGAAATGCGTCTTGCGAACTACCTCTCTTTAAAATCTGGGGGTTTCTAGGTACCTTCATAAGGAAGATGTTCAAAGGCTTCCTCTGAAAAGCGGGTTTTTTTTTTTTTAAAGTTCACTGGATACATGGAATTATTACACAAGACTAAGTTAGCTATTATTTTTTTCTATCATTGCTTAAATTGTGGTAAACATACAGTGCTTCTAAATAGGTGTTTTGAAATTCTGCACACTGTGATTTCTTCCATAAGTTTCTTCAAACTACCCTGGTCATGAACCTAGCTTGTCTTCCTGGGAAAATCAAGCAACATATTCCTCATGGAGTTTGTCTAGAGAAAAGCAGGTAAAATACCAAGGATGTATGAATGTTGTGTTTCCCTGATTTTTGTGATAGAATACCCAGTATATAAGAGGTTCAGAAATTAATATTCTGCTCAAGTTCTGATGCTGCACCCACTATCTCATTTTCTCAACACTTACACAGCCTGATAATTTTTGCTCAGTATCTCCTCATAAATTATAAAATCTCTCCTTATAATTCCTCAGATGTAGTAATTTTGTTACTGATATTGAATCTATAGACTAAGATATCTACCTGTGCATGTCTAGACATGCATTCTTGCTATTGTAGTCAGTGCAGGTGTAGACAACAGAGTAGACTCCAACACATTGTTCATCTCATTGTTAATTAGACACCAGGACAAACTAGTCATACTTACTGCCTTTTTCGTGACTTGGAAAAGAAAAATATTTAGATGATCAGTGCTCCTTTTTCTCTGAAAGGTGAAATGTGTCATGGGATGATGCTTATTTTGCTCTGCCATTTTGGGGGCCCATTAGAAGTTTACCCACAATTCCACATTTCATGCTAAGCATTTTTAGCCATTTTTCCATCAATATATTCTTCTGGAATATTCAATGAGGCCTTTGGTACTTACACTCAGATGTAAAGAAAACTAAAGAAACATGTTTCATGGCTGAATGGTTTGAAAAAAAAATCTTTAAAAAATTCCTTAACTATGGGATCATTCCTAGAAGTTATGCTAACAAGTCTAAAACTCATATCAGAGTGTCAATGTACGTACGGTTTAATGTTCCCTTTAAGCTACCCAAAATACACATAAAGGCTTGTTGGACAGACCATCTGAGTCGTGATGACCTGTATGTTTTTTTACACTCCAAAACATGTGTTTTACCCACCTAAAAGCATCTTTGGAAAAAGGACTTGCAGACTGAAGTACGTTCCCTGTTAGCAGCAAAATTGTACCCAGGGAGAAGTTGTACACTCCTCCTTTCTCAAGGACAGATGAAGATACAACTTTCCTGCTCTTCTGTGTATTGATCTTTGTGAAAGATGTAGATATAAGGGCTACATTCCAATTATTTGAGCATGTTCATGTTGGTTTAGCTGTTCATCATCTAAGGCTTACTTATTTGAGAGAGAGACATTACCTTGGAAAAGATAAATCTGAGCATCTATTGGTGAAAAAAGCTGTATTTCACTAGTGCTCATCATGACATCAATAATGTTCTGAGTTAATGGCATGCAAAAATCAACCAGTTAACAGGAATCTAATCCACAGAAGTGGAACTTAACAGCACTGACAAAGTATGCCTAATATGAAATATAAAAGACGATCTTTCCTTTTCTTCATTGGTGGAACTGTGACAATCACTCATGCAGAAAATTTAGTAATTGTGTTTCTTGGAGAAAACTAGTTTGAATGATTGAAGAACATTGTTCTAATAAGGTTATTTGCTTCTTAATTGAAAAGAACAACATATTCACGAGAATTACTGTAAACTCCTAGATTTTCTTTTCTCTTCTATTATATTATTTCTCATGGATTTAAATACTGGAGGGATGAGTCCTTTTTTGTCACTAGTTCTTCACATGTAGTAGTATTGAACAGTGGAACTTTTGGGTTTTATCTGATAATGACAAGCACTTTGGTTACAATATTGGAATATGTTCCCGTGTGTTTACATAAATATCTGAGAATATATATCTAAACAAGTGTATTAACTTAAAATTCAGCTTCATAAATCAGGGAGTTATTGATTCTGTATCTGCAGCTACCTCTCCTTTACAGGTATCATGAATATCTTATTTTTCTTTAATACACAGTTCTTTGTTATGGGAATAAGTCACAGGTATTCCCAAATTATATTTGTGATAATATATTTTGCTCATTTGACCCTCCACTTTTTGCAAAATCTCATCTATGAAAAAAATATAATGAATCTTTCATTGACCTATTTCTTTTTTCATGTAAGCAAGTACACACATTATATACTCTAATATAAAGGAGATTTTGAGATTTCTGTGTGCTTTTCTACATAATTTCTGCTTAAATTGATTAAAAATTTATTTTTGATGAGGTACCTCAGTGGTAAGCATTGCATTTAAATCCACTGTGCATGGAAGACATGTACTTCTCTTTTTTTCCCTCTGTAACTCCATCCACACTGAAAAATGATGCAATGCAAAATTGTAGCCATTTTTTCAGACCAATTTCTTTTCATGGAATCATAAGGTCACAGAATACTTTGGGTTTGAAGGGACCTTCAGAGGCCATCTATTCAAACACGCCTGCAGGGAGCAAGGACATCCCCAGCTAGATCAGGCTGCTCACAGCCCTACACAGCCTGGCTTTTAGTATTTCCATTTTTCAACTCTCTGGGCATTCTGTCCCAGTATTTCACCACCCTCATTGTAAAAAATTTCTTCCTTGTATCTTGGGAGCTTGTTCTCTGCTGTCCTAATAGCTGGTTTGATCGAACTATTGATTTTCTCTCTGTGAGGGAACACTAACTTGCTCCAGGATCACCACAATTATTCCTTTACACTGTCTTCAGCTACTGACAGAGAAGCATAGGCAGAACAACATAGTGTATTTTTCTGTCCTTTTTTGAACTGCTATTTTTCGGTCTGTTCTATTTAGCAAACTGGGAAGAAGAATACAGAGGTGCAACAACCCTGAACTTTGACCAAGTGCGTTATGACAGCTCTTCAGCTGTGGTTTGGTTATAATGAAATGTATAGAAATATGCACATAATGGCAAAATAAACAACCCAAATGGACCCCTTTTTACATTCTGATACACTTATGTAAATGAAAATGGATTGAACAGAAGTAAACAGAATCTATCCATGTGAAATCCATGTAAATGGGAGCAGAAACAGCCCCAATTTTCTACTGTTAAATGTCAGCAGTTCTCTAATTTGTTGCAACACCTAGGAGATTTTCAAGACACACAAGTTCAAACTCAAGTATCCCCAGATATGTGAGATTCTTTATTTTTTTTTACAAAATCTGTCTACAGAGATCTTTCAATTCCATGTTTACAAGGAGAACTTATTTCCTGACTGAATCTGTACATCAGTAAAATAGGAATAATAGCAAAATATTTATTTAAGGAATGGTGAACACCACTAAAGTATTTCATTCTTTCATTCTTCATTTTTATTTTTAATAAATGAAATATTGTCCATAATCATTGTTTAAAACTCACTTAAAGAGAACGCCTTTTTCTTATTAGAATTCAGAAAATTATATGGAGTCCTAACTCTAAATAGAGATGCTCAATCCTTTTTTATCTTTGCACACTAAGGAAGTGGACTAAAATGAAACTTCATTATGAAAAATGCCTAAGCGAACAATTAAATTATATTTGAACACTTATTTTAAAAATTTTTAAAAATGGGTCTGACACAGCTTAGTTATCAGCCAGTACTTTGGATGTTCTTCCTCGTTATTGTTCACTACAGAGGTGTTCTAATTGGTTTCATTAGTTGGGAAATTAATGGCACTGACTATAAATTACTCAAGAAACACTGATAAAATGGAAAAAATTTGAGTCAGTGTGCACTGCAGCTAATATGCAGAGCTAAAAATCAGTAACAGAACTTTAAATTACCTTCTTCATATTCCATTCTGTCACCTTCATTATCTTGAGGTGATAAAGAATGAGGTTTTGAGAATAATGTAAGTCATTTTATATGCAGGCTGAAGTGAAATTTTCAGTTCTCTTAGGACAGTCTTTCATTGCATAATACACTGATATGAGAAAAGAAAAAAAAATGCCAACAAATTGATTGAATTCAATTTTTCCCCAACATCTTTCTTTCATCCTTCAACAAAAAAGAAATAAAAGGCTCACAAAGATCCATCTCGTGTTGCATTGCAAGGACGTCAGAAATACTGTTTTAACTGCTCAACATCATGCAGAGGTTAAAGTCTAACTTTTAACTTGCTCATCATTAACATTTTGATGTTCACTTAGCCTGTGTGTTCAGAGAAAGATGAATTCATTAGAGATAGGTAAATAATAATAATAAAAAAGTTATTTTCTTTCTTAATTAATATAATGACACACTTTCATGATGAATTTGCTAAATCATTTTCCGCTTATACTTTCCTCTCTATGGGTTCAATTATCTATCATAAAAAAGAGCTTTTTCATAGACAACCTTTAGCTATTTTTCATGGCCTAATTTAACTATAAAGCTGTTAACATCACATTTCAAAGATGATGATAGATTGCTTTTTAACCTATTAGAAATTTTCGGATTAGATATTATAATATTCATAAATATAACCTTAAAAATTAGGAAGAAAAACTCTGAAAACATAAATATGTCTTTAACCTTGAAACCTGACTGGGTTTCAGATGTGAAGTTGTCATGTCCTACCGGTGCTTTGACACTGCAAGTTCTGTGATGTCTTAAATTGGCTGAGACATGTGAAAGCCGGATTCTTCTGAGACTTTGGTTTGATACTTTCATTGTAGCTGATTTTATGGCCAGTTCCCTGAGGTCTTTCAGACAGGTTTTTTCCCCGCTGTTTACTTTTCCACTAAAATGACTCCTTTCATTTGTTTTGAAAAGGGGATGGAATTTGGTTGCTTTATTATCTTGCTGGTTTGCTTTGTCAATTTTGCTCTCAAAAATTAAAGAGTTGTATGTTGTAACAAAATAGATAATGGTGTAGTTACACAATTCATTGAATTTCTTTTTGAGTACTTGAATAATAATATTCATTGTAGGGTAACTGAGATGTTTCTGTGGCAGAAAAGATTCTCTGAATTTAAAAAATATTGCTAACTTATGTGTCAGAATTTCACAGAGATGCCTTATATAGACACCTAAAGAGTGTACACCAGCACTAACAGCCAGGTCTTTTTCTGGGAGACTCATGCTTGTGAGTCAATGGCAATCTTCCTTTCACCTGTGGACCATTTTCTCAGAGCACAGGAAAGACTGTTTTATAAAGTGATAAAAAAGAAAGAAGCAACTTTTTATCTATGCCAGTGAAGACTTCTATTGAGCTAAGACTTTTGATAGTTAAAAGTATGTTTTATGATTTATCAAGGAGAGCATATTCATTTTACCTGCCGGATGTGATCACTGTGTCAAAGTCCATCCTATTTGCCTCATTAGGTTGGCTTTCATTATGGCACTTGCTTCAGTGTTTAGGGACAGAATTCTTTGCCTAATTAACCTCTTTCAATGATGCGTTTTTCCTTTGTGGAAAATCTCACTGTGGTATCAATCCAGGGCTGCAGGTATCTGAGGTGTAAAGACCAGTAGCAGTCACCTGGAGCTCAGTTGGTGAACAGGAACACAAGGCTCAGCAGCAGCAGCATCACCACCTCCTGCAGATAAGAGCTTCAACTCTTTCAGAACTTACCTAATCCAGTGTTAATTAACAGATGGAAAAATGAAGTACCAGGCCACCAAAGAGAGTGTAACTTCCTTGTGCTCATCCTTGCTGAATATCAGGACTTGTGGCAGGGGACCCTGTCCCCCTGACCTCACAGCCAAGAAATTCAGCACCAGCCAAAGCAGCCTGTCGTGGTTCTATGGCTGCCAACTCCCTGTCTTCCTTCTATGACTGAAAAATATCATTGCAGCAATGGACAGTATTATATGTGATTAAGGGTCTGAGTTAAATCCATTAAGGTAATGAGGGCTAAAGTTCAAGACGACAAACTGAAGTATGCCCTTGATTCAGGATTCTTGGAAGAAATTTAATTTTGCACTATAAAGATGTCTTCCAGTGAGATACAGACACACCTATGATATGTTTTTTAATGTGTTTTTAAAACAAAAATATAGTCAGACACTTAGAATATGCAATTAATTTTTTCCCAGTTAATGTGTCTGGCAGCCACTGGTTCCAAAGCACTACATTGCTGAAATCTACTCATGTTTATGAGCTGAGCACAGATGGATTTGTTTTCCTGAAATGGTGTACTCCCACTGCCTGCTACTCCTTTTGATTTTAGTTTGGGTGCCCTTACCGAAGAAAACTTCCCATCCAATCCCTTGGTCTGATTATGTTGCTTAAGTCTCAATCCCTTTATTGTCTGTTTTTCTCCTTTCTGTCATGCTAAAACTAGTAATTATTTGATGACAAAACCCTTTACAATAACACTGATATCTCTACTTCTAGATTATTTTCATTTCAGCATTTACTTTACTTCTTTTCCCTTTATTTCTTCTTCTCTTGACTCAGCTTTGCTTCCTATCATACGCTCATCCTCCAGCTAAATCAGTCCTTCTCTTTCCTCTGCTGTTCCAGCATTCACAGAACACTCCCAAGCTTCCTTCAGCCAGTCGTTTCTTGTTGGCATGAATAACCATCCCATCCAGTACTGTCCAGTGCCTGGAGTTGGCTGTCACTGAAAGCTCTTTAATAAAATGCCTTGGAATGCATTTGTACAACATTGTGTAATGAACCAAGCACAGTATAGAGCTATTTCAGCTTAGAATAAGTGCATGTAAACAGCTTGGTCTGCTGTGAATATCAAGGCTCAAGATCATAAGGTAAACAAGAGAAACACATTGCAGTCATTCTCCATTATGCTTCTATCGTATGTTTTCGTCTTGATTACACTCCCAGAGTTCATATCTGAACATTTTTAACAGGAGTTTTTAGCAGACCACACCTCGAAATCTGGGTAAATCCAGTGTTTAGCCTCTAAAACAGTTTTAGTAAAGTCTATTTAGGCACCTATACATGTAGCCTGAATACCCAAAGCACGCATATATAACACCTAAAGCTGGACACACAGATACCCCTACCTCGTCCTGAACTGCAGAGTGCTCACCACTTTAGAAAATCAATGTTCTAAGTGGTTCACAGTTAGAATCTAGGAATCATCTTTAAGGTACCATTTTTATGTTCTTAACTACCAGGCTTAAAGCAGACCTTTAATGGAAAGTTGCACCTATTTTTCTCAGCTCAACAGTCTGAAAGCTGACAAGGTGAGACATGCCTGTATCCCCGAATAAAGTGCAGCATGTTTACTTTGGGAAATCCTCAGCTGTCCACATCATTCTCTCCTGAAGCTTTGTGGCTTTTGTGAAGAGTTCAGTATGAGGGTGAAATGTAAGGAGGGAGGGGGGATGTCCTGCTTTAATATGGATTTAAAAAACCTAATAAAATTTTTAAATCTAAGTCTTTAACAATGTTTTTTCATACCTGGCTCAGCAATTACAAAAATAGACCCAAAGTGTGTTTACAGATTCCTGCATTGAACTCTCACACCACCACTGTCACAAATCACATTGCTTTTCAACAATAGGTCATTTCTAGTGCTCAAGAATGGAAAGCTGTTTGAAATGAAATATTGCTGTGAATTGACAATTTATTTGTTGCCTTTAATATGGGCTTAAGTCACATCTCTCTTTTTTGGCATTTTACAATGTCTTGTTTATTTTTCTTCGCAGTATTACTGTGAAAAGGAGGCAGAGCTTTTTTCCCAAAGATTTATTTTACAAATGTAGAGTTTGCACTAAAATTTCAGCTTGTGTGCAAGTTTTTGGAGTACCTGTGCATTATACATTTGGAACATGCATAACTTATTTATTTATTTAAATGCTAAATGTGTGATGAGATTGTTACTGTTTCTAGTGGAGACTTAAAAAGATAGAAAAAGGGAAGGGGAAGCTCAAGAACTCAGCTCTTGATGTAGAACATTTCTTGACTCCAGATCCAGTCAGCCCAGGAGGCTGCCTATCTGATTTGTCTGTCACATGCTTAAACATACACAATATATTGCTAAAAGGAATAAGAACTACTTAAAAAAGAACAGTCAATTTTCTTGTCTTTTGGTCATAGTAACTTTAAACCCAAGGCTCTGCTTTTCAAATTAAAACAAATAATTTCAGATGGCTAAGAATTGTTTTTTTTATTCTCTCATAAAATATAGGTCTGGCTGAGGGCTTCACATTTCACTGAAGCAAAGATCCCTGTCCTGTGTAAACTTTATAAACATGAAATTCTTTTTTTTCTCCCTGCTGCCAGATTTTAATCTCAGATGCCATTTTCTTCTTAAATTATAATGTTGGTTTATACCCCATGGGATATGAAACAAACACATCGAGCATGATGGAGGAAATACCATAAACCTTCACTGTATCATTATAACAGTTCCTGAATTATTTCAGGAAAAGAAATTCTCAATAAGATAATTCAGATATAAAGATGTGGGTTTGTTCCCCATGCTGGGAACTGGAAGGAATCTAAGAAGAATAAAGGCTACAGACTAAGTATAAAAAGTTCTGACTCATCAAGGACTGATGCCTAAAATGAACCAGCATTTCTTAGTGTTACTGGCTTACTAATAAAGAAATAAAGACTGAAGGCTAATAACTATTATGGAGTTTGTCAACTCCTTTACCAAAAGCAAAGTTGAAACACCCCACTTGGAGAATGTGGCCAAACACCAAATCCTAATTTTCTCAGAATTAAGGCTCTTTCAGTTCCAGGATCTTTGTTCAGAGTTATTTCAGGAGGGCAGCAAATTCTAATTTGAGACTTATGCTCACAGAAATAATGCATCTATTTCTACTTAAACATAATGCTGCTGTAAAATGTTAAAAGGCTGGACATCACCTGCTGATGGGGAGTAAAGAACAAATCTGATTTTCTTTGCTTCCACTTATGTCTTTGCTTTGATTTTTTAAGCTGTCTTGACACACAAGATTTTACCAACTTATTTTCTTCCCCTACTCTCTGGCTGATGGGGAAAATGAGGGCTTGGTGAGCACCTGAAGTTCAGCCAAGGTCAACCCACCACAGTCCCTTTTGGTGCCCAACATGGGGCACGAGGCATTTGAGATAAGGATAGTAACTGGGAGAGGTAACAGGCAACACACGGACTGAGCAATGCTAGAGAGCAGAATGAGGAGTGAGGAATCCTTCCCTGAGGGGGAAAGAGTGGCAGAAATGTGATGAACCATAGCCCATAGCCCCCTTTGCAGCCCCCTGCACTGCTGTGAGGAGGAGGCAGAGAACTCTGGAATGAAGTTGAGCCTGGGAAGAGGGAAGGAATGTGTTGTATAATTTGACTTTATTTCTACTTACTGTACTCTGTTTTTTTTTGTTGATAAGTTAATTTCTCCAAGCCAAGCCTGTTTTGCCCATGATGATAACTGGCGAATGATCTCCTCACACTTATCTCAACCCATGAGCCTTTTGTTATATTTTCTCTGTCCAGATGAGGTGGGGAGTGACAGAGTGACTTTGGTGGGCACCTGGGGTCCAGCCAGGGTCAGCCTACGACAATCAGTCAAAGTTTCAGGCACGTTACTTCTGGTATTATCATTTCTCACTCAGGCAAATAGCCTTGGCTGGAAGGAAGGGCTTTTCTCAGAGCAAAACTGGAGCATGAACAGACCTAGACTAGCCCAAGAGCTGGCATCAGTATTAGTAACTGCGTTCAGGGTTGATGACTGAGGTGAACCCCTTTTTCTCAGGGTCAGGATTAAAAGCATGAGAGACTGAATTCTTGTTCAGATTTAGATGTTTATTATTTCTTACCTATGTTGCAGCCTCCCTGACCGTGAGTGCTTCTACATGCTAAGGTAACAAAGTAGAAATGGCACCCTGAGTTCTGTCTTCAAGGCCTTTTTAAACCTAAATTATCCAGTTATGAGATGCCAACCAATTTATTTTTACTTTTAACCCAATAACTAACCATGTGTTCTACACTGTGGGCTTTTTCAACCAATCGCACAAAATCACCCAAACTTATGAAGAAGATGGAGAAGAGGGACTAACCTACGCCCTAAAACCTCCATCTTGTTACATATTTATATATTACTATAACCCAAAACCTTAAATTCAAATTCTTTGACACTGTGATATAACACACTTCTATTGAATTACGCACTCATAGACTCAATGCTCTCACTCAGTTTTGGAAGCCTTTTCCATGGCCTCAGGTCAAATGCAGTGTATTTTTGAGGATCAGTCCCTGTCAGCACCGAAAGCCTGAAATCCTCTGTGTCCAGGGTTCCCACAGATGACCTCACATGCAAACATCTTACATGTCTATAACATATTTAGGACAAGAGCTGCCATCCCTGCACAGCTGTGTCATACTGATACCTCCTCCTGTTGGGCAGGGACACTATATTCCTTGATTGCATGGTGCAGGCACACCTGTTGCTGTGGGAGCAGGGGCAGACTTCTCCTAGTCAGCCTGCCTTCCTCAGTTAATGTAACAGAATGGTGTAAAATGCATTATTTTGGCTTCTATTAAGGCACTTTTATTAGGTCTCACTGGTAAATATATTGAAAAATAGAAATATATTCAATTTCTGTAACAGATGAAAACCAATAGTGAAGTGATAGATAAATATTTTGTAGAAAAGAAAAAGAAAAAGTATTCCAAGTAACAGAAGTCTCAGATGGTCAGAAAAAGAAAGAATTTCATATCAGGGTGGCCTCGACACAACCATATTTTTATCAGGGAACGAGTTGAAAGAGACCAAGTATCTCAAAGGGGAAAAGCAGCTTTGTTTGAAGCATAAACAGGATTTCTGACCCTCTATAAGTTAATTAAAGTTCAAGGAAAATGAGCCATAAATGGAATAAATTACTTTTTTTTGTTCTTAAATGATAGGCATATCTGCTCACAGAAATGCTATGATGGGACTGAGACAATTTTGTCAGGGCTTTTGATCTTTAAAAGGAGGTCATGCCCTCGCCTGTGTGCTGCTTGCAGCACCAGTTCTGCAGTAAAGAGCTGATGGTCATTTCATGAAAGTAAATTTCCATTTCTCCTATACGTAAAATTTTAACAGAATCTGGGAGCAAGCATTTCATAAATAAGAATGCATGAATTAATTCACTTACTCACTTATCTGTCTGCTGCCCTTCTAAAATATTTATTGCCTGAATGAGGTGTCTGGGCGAGCTGCATATCAAAGTTATGGGGCATTACAGGTCTCATAACATCTTCCTGCTTTTGATGGCTCAATAGCTGCCTCTGCAGGGCAGGATCTGAGCTGGAAAAAGGACAGAAAAGCCGCTGACTCACTGTCATGGTTTAACCTCAGCCAGCAGCCAAGCCCTAGGCAGCTGCTGGCTCGTTCCCCACCAGAGAGATTGGGGAAAGAATCAGAAATGTAAAAGTGGAAAACTCATGGGTTGAGATAAAGACAGTTTAATATGGAAAGCAGAAGCTGCACATGCAAGAAAAGTAAAACAAGGAATTAATTCAGTGCTTCCCATGGCTGGGCAGGTGTTCAGCCATCCCAGGGGCCCGTCACAGGTAATGGTGACTTGGGAGGACAAACCCCATCACTCCAAACATCCTCCTCTTTCCTTCTTCCCTCAGCTCTTTATGCTGAGCATGGCACCAGGTGATGTGGGATATCCCTGTGCTCAGCTGGGGTCACCTGTCCCAGCTGTGTCTCCTCCCAGGCACTCCCAGCCCCTGGCCAATGTGGCAGCACGAGAAGAGGAAAGGCCTGGGCTCTGTGCAAGCCCTGATCAGCAACAAAAATATCCCTGCACCACTGTGTTCAGCACTAATCCAAAAATCCACAAATCCACAGCCCATTACCAGCCACTGGGAAGAAAATTAACTGTATCCAAGTCAAAACCAGCACACTCACTCCACCTCATTTACAATTAATGACAATGGCATATTATCTCACCAATAGCACATTCAAATGAAGTAGGTTGTGATAAAGAAAATGCATCTCTGTGAGCCATGCAGGAAATGAGTTAGGTCAGGAATGCATTGGAGCTGGAAGCAAAGGAACGCTTTTTAGGTCTAAGCTTTGCCAAAGGATCTCTTACCTTAGATTTGAAATTCTGGTGGTATGATCTGCTGGATCTGATTCCCACTTAGTGACTTGTGACTTTTGATGTTGAAGGGTAGGGAATATGCTGTCCCTGTGCTTATGCACTGCCAACAGAAATGTGGCAGTCATCCTGCCTACCTAACACAGTAAAAATAATAACGATAAAATTGGTGCTACACTGTTATGTTGGGAAAGCAAGAAAAAACATATTTTATGTTTTTAGATATAAAAATGGCTGAATTACTCTATGGCATATTTTATGACTAAAAAAAATAGCACAGGATTTTAAACAAACACTGGAAAATGCCTGAGGCAGATTAAAATCCTCACAATTTGTTTGATGCGAACTATCTAATTCTAGCTTGCCTAAAAGTTGACATTGTTACATCTTAATACAAAAATGGATGACAAAATTCTCAGCTTTCTGTGACTGCAATGTTGGTTTTTTTTTTTTTTTTTTTTTTTTTAATTTTTAACCTATTCTAAAGATTAGTATTAATTCATTGCAGGTGTAATGTAAGTGAGAAAAGGGGAGAAGCTTCTTTGGAAATTTTGCTTTATACATGTCATGTAGAAATCTTGTCTTCTGAAGGAGGAATATGCCATTTTGCAAGGATCAGTAATGATCTATTGAGACTAACCAGTATTTTAGTATGACTGGAAACACATACAAACATATTTCCAGTTCTTTCATTTCCACCTCTTAGTTAAAAGTTACTGTGAATTATTAAGTCTCTATAGTTTAGAGAAACTTTTAATCTTAACCTGAAGGTGCAGGTGTTGCACATCCTAAGGAAAGAGTGCTGTGATATGGCTGTTACCTCTATTTGCTGACAACATGAGAGAATTAAATCTGATGACCTAAGACATGTCTTTTGTTCTGTTCATGAATTACTCCTGATCAAAATCTTAAGATGTTTTCTCTCCAGTGCTTTTACTCCTAAAGTCCTCACTGTTGCACCTGAAATCCATAAAGATCTTGAAGGATAGACTCATAATCCATTCTTTGTGAAAAATATTTTATAAGATGCATTATATGCTGTGACCTTATGTTTCAGAGGATTCTTGTTTAATTCAATACATTTGCATGTAAAGTGCTTCTTCTTGTCATTTTAATTTGAATCCCTGTATTTTTAAGATTTTATTATCCTTCTTGATGACTAGGATAATGTTATCTCATCCATCTTCTAAAAATAAAATTATAAAAAAGCTAATTAAAAAGTTACTTTTGCCTTCAAAACAAATTAGTAGTCAGGACAAATAAAACTTCAGGAATTTGAAAGCATAAGGTAATAAAGACCAAAGAGGAGACCAGGGAGGCAGGAAGGGATGAAAACAAAACTAACCCAAATATCCCTTATTCATTATGAGAAATTAACTATTCTGAACATTTGCTCACTTGAAATACCTGTACCCAGTCTCAAATCTAGGAAATCAAATAAATAACTACAAGAAAACAAATTTTATATGTAAAAAACTTTAAGAAATATCTTGTATATGAGACACACACACACACACACACACACACACACACACACACACACACAAAAACAAAACAAAAAAACAAAAAACAAACAGATAAACACCCAAAGCCAAACCAAACAAAACTGAAAGAAACCCCTGGTAATCTCAATCTATCAAAATAAAAGGAATAAACCTCCCAGAAGCATGGAGATAGAGGATGTAAGCATGTGTGTGTGTGTGTGTTTGTTGCTTTTCCCTTGGCTCATCTCTACAGCTGATTTCAGCAAGTGTTTTGTCCTTTTTTTGGGGGGTTGTCATTTTGTGAGGATTTTTTTCCTATTTGCCCAAAAACATCAAAAGTAAAAACCAAGAGATATCTAAGAAATTTTTAATGTGTATTTTTGTGGTCACATATATTAGCCAGAAATAGAAAATAAGAAATGTGCAGCAATTTATATACAGTACATGGAGAGATGTTTTTGTCTTTGGTGGATTTATGTTAGTGATATTTTAGTGGATGAAATAGAGAATTCTAAATGAATCAAAGCACAGAAAATTTTCTTGTTGGAGGCAAGAGTAAAGTGATGCGTATTAAGTGACACATAATCAAACAACTGAGCATCAGAGTTTTCTTATTACAATAATGTGAAATGAGTGTTGTTTATAGTTAGATGAACAGCAACAGTACTGAAGATCTGTGGTTCTAAATTATGTGTGCATTTGTTAGAACACAGTAATCTGTGCATAGTCAAATGGTTTGTCAACATCCTATGGACTGACCTGATACTTGTCTGGTCTTACATCTTCTGTCTGTCACTCTCATTAGGCAATACATAACACAAATGGAAATACAGCATGGTTTCAAATCATAGTGTTTGTCTCATTAATTCACATCTGCAATTAATAAGAATAAATTGTATCCATGCTGAATAAGAAAATATTGATTATCTTTAAAGATATGCAGTTATTAGTTTTATGGCACCTCAATCCCATTAACAGCTTGCTTAGCTCCAGTAATTGTAATTCACAACTGCAAAAAAAATTGCTGTTAAAGACTTATGAAGTATGCTTAGATAATATGAGAATTAATGATGATTTATAAGGTATGGATCATAGAAATAAACATTTTCCTACTTGGAATAGAACAAATATGGAATTTTGAGCTGGAGTTGTGATGTAGTCAGTTCCTAAATATGATTTTCACCTTTTTATCTACACCGAATTCATCTCTCCCACCTCCTAGGGAAAGAATAATGCTGCAAAGATCATACCAGAGAATATGAGAATGGCAACATAGAAGATGGAGATCAAATATGAAGAATTACTAGTTCAGCTAATGAATCGGACGCAAGTCCACTTAATTATCCAGAATAAGCAAACTAAAGAATAAAATATCTGTAAATAAGTGGGCAAGCCAGTGAGGAAGAAGAAAGCTATTCTTTTTCTGATCTAAACCCAGTATTGTGATTAAAATATTACTTCTTGGCATTTTTAGCCTTTTTGAGGCTAACAGTGTTGGTATGAGTTTTGCTACAAGTGGCCCTACCTTGAAGATGCTCACACTGGAGCAGGACTTGTGTCCCTGAGGGTATGATCTCTCCACTGGGAATCTGGCTTCAAGTTCTACTTTCAGCAGTTGTGGACTGACATTAATAATGCAGCTTATATCCATTGTCTCACTTGCACTATATTTATAAACTTATGTTTGAAAATTCCTAAAAGTTTCAATGTCAGTGTGTTATTTTTATACAATTTCCTTTTTTCATTTCTGCATCCGTCATGGGAAAATAAGTAAGCATCTGTGAGAGATTAAACTGTGCTGTTTAGTGCAGTCTAAAGCCACACTTAAGTCATCTTACAATCGTATTATATCATAAGAAGAGACAATTAGAAAAAGGGTATGAGATGAAGTACCTGTTTAGAAAGCTGTAATTTTGACTGGTAATTAAACTCAAGTGTTTCATTTTCCCAGTCAGCTCATCAGTAACTCTAGAAAATAAATTATCTGAAATTGAAATTTGTTAGGTGAAACAATAGTAATTAATTACATCTCTTAAGGGACAATATATTCCCAAAGCCTGTTTCTAGATAACCTCTAGAGCAATAGATTCTATAATGTACAGGAGGGAAACTGGGGGCAATAAGGAAAAAAAAAGATAACTTAATCTCAATATTCATGAAGCTTCCAGCCTGGCTTACAGTCTACCATATTTTCCTTACAAAACACAGAATTAGGAAGCTTTTCCTGTTGTATGACATGGTTGATAGTTACTACCTTTGCCCATATGAATGTAAGACAGTATTCTAAGGATTTGCTGCAGTGTTTTTGCTGTTAATTACATATACAGAGAAATTGGTGATAAAAAGGACCTAGTAGGCCAGAAAGCAATATTTCTTTGCAATGAGGGAATTCTCCCAAGAGAACACCCTATTATGTTTTTCCTCTATATTGGATTTAAGGCTTGAAATGTTGGGAATTCCCCTTTTGTTCTGGGAAATTAATCGATTCTACTTTTCCTAATTTTTTTCTGACTAATTTTTCTTCTGATTAATTTCCTTCAGTTGCCACAAGTTATTGTGCTTACTCCCTGCATGACTATCAATCCCTTCTCAGTTTTTGTTTAGCTACTCTACACGTATTAAAATTTTAATCTATTCGTGTATGTCAATCCCTTCAGACCTCTTACCTCTTATGTTCCAGTATTTTTCTCCATAATCCGTCTGTTCTGCATGCTCATTCCAGTTATCAATCATGCACAGTGAGTGTTGAATTTAAAGTCTCTATTATCAACACAGAAATTTTATAGAGTGAAGTAAAGACATCTTCCAAAAGAGAACTAGCAGTTTTGAAATTGTTGAGGTAAAATACCAATCTGTTCTTTCCTCCCTGCAGAAAAGGTGCAGAACTGTACCCTTAATGACTACCTCAAGTTCTTTGTGTGTTATGATAGTGGCCTTAAGAGATGAACTCAAATGAAGCTTTTCATGGTGGGACCATTGAAAAGCCTACAAGAGATGTTTCACAGCCAGCATGGAGGATAAACAAGCATGCTGCCAACAGCACCTCCCAGGACAGGCAGCATAAACAGCCATGACAAGAATTACAGATTTTTACATTCAACAAAGATTCATGATAATTTGGATTAATTTGTTCTGGGATATGGATGAGTTTCTTGCCTGCAGCAGTGTTGCTTTACCTACCTATATCAAGTTGGTTTCCATAGCTCCCCAGCTGTCCAGGAAAATCCAGGCAGAAGTTTTCTGCTTAGGCAAGAGTTCAATATCATCCTTCTTCACTAGCTCACCACTCAGGCTCCAAAGTAGATTTTTTGCTATTTTCAGTAAGCCAGGTTGCAGAATCCTCCAGAATACAGGGTCCCATGTGAGAGTGTTCACAGTGCCCTGATCAACCTCCAGACAAGGTTGGGAATGAGAAACAAATATTTCTTATTAAACCTACCTCTTATCAAAAATACCAGAACTAGCAATTGAACGAACAAACAAAAAACCAAATAAACAAACCCCAACATGATTAAAGATAGAGAATCTTAGGCTTTATTCAGGGTAACATCAGCATTTTATACCTTATTAATGTATTTTTTCTTTCCCTTGCCATTGGAGACTGCTTGATCGTGTCCTATCTTCACCATATGGTCCCTCCCATAAAGATCAGACAGCTTGCATCACATCACATCACATCCATCAACAGCCTTATATATGAGAATAATATACATTTATCAAAGAAATGTCTGCACTACCAGCCTATACCTCCTTAAAAACTTGTTGGCTTGTTATAGACAAAAGCTGACCCATCATTCCCATATCAAGAATAGTGTGGTTTCAAATTTTCAGTTCCCTGAAGTTAAACATTTTAGCACATAACAGAATAATAGAGTCATTTAGGTAGAAAAATGGAAAAAACCAAGCTGATATCGAGGCTCTCTCTAAGCATCTGAGGATATCCTTTTACCTTGAATTGCCCCCTAAAAATTTGAGTATAGAGACAAAAAATTCATATATCTGTTAATGAGGCCCTTTTATAGCTAAAAACCAGTGCGAGAACATCGTTCATATTTAAAGTAGCCAAAATTATTAAATAGCTTGTAAGGAAAAGTCCCTAATGTTTCATGCAGATAACTGTCATAAGAAGGTGAAAGATGAAAAAGCATAGTTTGTCTGAAACCTGTTTTTAATCAGTGGCCTCTGGGTAGAATCCAGCTGTTATGAGACAGATTTTCAACACAGGATTCCTAAAGATTTAGAGAGTCTAAATCACCAAGTTTACACAATTTCTGTGGCACTCAGTGATTGGAAATAATACCAACACATGAAGAAGCAGTGTTCCCATCCTCACAAGTTGTCTGAAGAGCAAAGACAGGATGGCATAAGCAACAAGACTCAAACCCAAGAATAATAAATCAGATTTATAAATAATTCAGTGGACAAGAATATTTCTCTGAATTTCTAACCCAAAACTTTAGTAACAGATTATTAATCCAAATTTCCTACAAGATTTCAAAAACTGTGGCATATTAAAAGATCTGAACAGACTTGCAATGTTGAATTTGCTGTTCATTTATTTATACATTTCTCTATATTGCATTAGTGCCCTGGAATAATTGCACTAGGCAACAGGCACGTACTATAGAGATACTGCCATTTGCCAGGGAAGCTTGGATTGAAGTATAAGACAAGAAGCACACACAGGGAGCTTTGTCACTGAGCTGTATCTTTCCAACTGCAGTTCTCAAGATATGTCACAGATCTGAGAGTAAAAACAGAAAACAAAAAGGCACAAAAGGAGCACAGAATGTACAAGGTTTTGTGATTGCAACAGTATATGAAGAGCTCTGATGAGGAAAACACTTAAACATATTCTTAGGCACTGGTTTATGACATTAATATTGTTTTATGAAAATTGGATACAAAAACTATGAAAGTATAAGATTCTAAAGCAAAAAAATAATGAAATTCCTTAGAGAAGTTATTAATCTAAAGTCATTGAACTTTTAGGTTAGCCTACTATTGCCTAATCAGTATCTTTATTTACCTGAAAATAATACTTAAAATATTCTAAAGATCTGAAATGTCACTTTATGAATTCAGTGTCTCATTCCTCCTTCATTCTCAAAAGTTCAAAACTGTCTAAAGACAAAATATTTGCCAATATTCTTTAGCTATCCCTTTACATATGTTAATACCATGTTACTCTAACCATAGGAATTTCAGATGCTGTTTAGGAGAGCATCTCAAATAAGAATACACATAACCTACAGCATTCCTCTTTCACACCTCACAAAATACAAAATATTGTATCCCTCATAAGCAAGGCATTTCTTGTTCAAAGGAATTTCCCTTGACAATGAAGAAGAAATTAATTACTTTAGGCATATAAATATTTTGAAAAATTATGGAATAATATCACTCAAATGACAGAAAAAGGAACAAACTATGAACTACTCAGCCACAATTACATTCTGAAATTTCCTCTTAGACAAATATTAATAATTTGGATAACAAAACTGACAGCTGCACTCACAAACTTAATTCAAAATCATTTATAACCTTGTTATAGAAGTTAATTGGTAAAGTCATATAAACTTCTGTTTTAAAATTGCTAAATGATCACAATCCAAACCCATAGAAAACTGCCATAAGTACATATCAGTATTGAATCCCAATGATTTTCTATGGTCATTTGAATATTTTTTAACTGTATGTTATTCACAGACTTCATTAGCCTCCAGTGACATATAGAAGAAAAATCTGACTTTGATGTTTTAGGTGAATAAGTTATTTCCTGCTTTTAGTGTCTTCAAACTATTACCTAAAAAATTGGATTAAAAAAATCAAATGGGATTAGAGGAGAGTTTTTGGCAAACGTTGAAGTTGAGGGAGTTCATGTTGCGATGAGAGGAGAGAAGATATTTTTTCTTTTTCTGCCTGGTGAAAAGAAGATAGTTTATCCTATGATTTCTTTTAGGCATATAGGCAGTGCATTAGAACAAATTCAGTTGGAAACTGGAACAGGATTAAAGCCTTTTTTAAAAGCTGGGAAACTGAACTAAAGCATTTTTTGTTGCGTTTTCTTAACAGGTATCACTGAAAATAAAATAAAAATAGCTGGAAACTAAAATTTCACCTTTATTTTTGTAGTTCTGGGTGTTTTTAAAGAGTATTGTTCTTGTGTTTGTTGAAAAGGGATAATCCTTAGTTTAACAATCTAGCTGCACAGGAGGGTTGAAAGGAATTTTCTTGAACCTTAGTTTCTTATAGACAGACTACTTACTGAGGAATAAAGTCCTGCCAAACTGGAGCAGATTCATTATGCTCATTTTGTACAGACATTAATGGCTTTAGACATTGAAGAATGAAGACTAGAGTAGGATCACATGTATGTAACCAATTTTGTTTGCTAAAATAGTCATTTGTTCATGTATGTAGCAGACATTGTGAGAGAAGAGAAAAAAAAAATCCCATTTCTGGTGTATGGATAAGTAATCAGATAGAAATTTATCTGACCAGATAAAATCATCCAAAATTTGCTGCAATTCATTTGGAGCTGCTTGGCCACATCCAAAGTCAATAGCAGCAAAGGAAAACAGTGGTTCACTTTGAATACTCGTTTAGCCTAAATTAACATGCAAAATTTGCAAGTCCTTTTTCTGTTTTTGCACAATTATAAGGCTGGATGAGAAAAATTAAAATCAGTCATAATGAAAAACTGCAAACCACAAAAGAAAATGGCAGATTTACTTCTTCAAATCAGAGGAAGTGTTTTAAAGGGAAATTTATATTCATTGATTAAAATTTTTTTGAGAAGGTTTTGGTGCTCATATAATATAGAGCAGAAAATCTTGTACAGATCATCTTAAAACTCACTATGACTAAAAAATTATTTTTGCGCCATTAAGGTTTTCATTATCTTTCCTGTTAGAATATTTTAAATTCTATTATGGTTGAATATTTGGCTTCGTTTCTAAAAGTTTTCATTTTTTTTGGTTTTGGTTACAAAATAAGCTTTTTGAGGCCTTCTATGTTGAGCAAGTATTTCCCAACGTATTACAGATTTCTATTTTAAAGGATTTGTTTTTGATATTACACCTTATGATCTATTCTCTCTTCAACAATCCAGTGGCCTGTGTTGTAGTGGTATAATCACATCCTCCAGCTTCTGCAGGTTTTTTGGGAATGTTTTTAAGTTTTCTGTGTTCCCAGCTCAAGAACTACTTAGAACTCTGACCACTATTTGTCATTTATTGTGATGATCCATCTTTGGGAAGCATTCACATCCAGCCCCATGTGCCATCGAGTATAAAAGAAGGCATAGGTCTTGCCCCAAAATTTAAAGACAAAGCAGATGGGCAATGAATAAACAGACATATTAGACATAAAAATTACAATAAATTTTCCTTTCTGATGCTGTTAGAAAGGTTCATACCCAGACAAGTATTTTTAAAGTTCCTGTCAGTTCCTTTATAATACCATTAACCCATCTGGTTAGAGTTTGTTTATGTTCTCTAAGGAGGGATGTTGAGGAGGAATCTGAAAGGAAAGGGAATAGATGGAGCATGTGTGTAAGCATCTGTGTGGAAAAAAAAAAATGAACAGAAAGAGAAGGTTGTACAGGCAAAGTGAAAGATTAAATTTGAGATGTAATTGGAAAAATGCCAAATATAAATCCTCAATGGAATATTAGGGGGGTGCAAGGAGTTGTGGTTTTCTCTTTTTCCTGGAGTATGTTTTTGAAAAGCTTTCTGGATGGTACATAGAAGAGGCTAGAGAAAGTCAGCCACTCTTGGGATGCAGATATTACTTTGGTAGAAAGAACAAGGACTCTTGACTTTATTTAGTGCCTAAATAAAGCAGCTAGTGGCAGCAGCCTGTAAGGAAAATAATGATCTGACCTTTGCCGTTGCCATGACTTTTCAGCCCAGGAAAAACAGAGAAGGGATTGTCACAATTGATGCTCCTCCTAGGCTGTTGACTCAGTCAAAAGGCTCAAACGAGCTATTAAGATTAAACTGGCAGTAAAATGCATGAATACAGTGGTGATATATTGCTGGGAGTCATATCTGTTTTTTCTTAATTTTGAACTTTACACATACTGAAAATTCTAATAAACCATTTGAAGGCAGCAATGTTTGCAAATGGCATACTATCACAAACTTGTTTTAAATTATTTTCTCCCTAGCTTTACAACAAAGATTGAAAAAGCTATTCCTCTAATTTTCTCTTATTTTTTTCAGTTACCACACAGTAAATAAGATACTTGGTTCTGACTCTTTTTTATTTGTTGATTTATAGCATATGCTTCACACACACAAATACCCTTTTTTAATACATCAGAACACAAACCCTGACATGACAAAAATGTAATTGATAAATTGAAAATGTGAAATGACTGAAAAGAGGCAGCACAGTGGGGTGAACCTTTGAGGGACTGAGACAACTGAAAAATGTTAGATTCTGCACTCCAGAGAAAATTTTCAGACTGCTTTCCAAGTTCATATTGTTTAACATAGAAATTCTGTGAAATACTCCAGCTTACATACTGAAGGCATGTTGTGAAATCAATAGAATTTAGCCTCAGCAGCAGCTGTAAGATTTGGCCTCTGGACAGTGTAAAAGAACAAGAAAAAAAAATATTCAGGAAGACCGTATATTTTATGAGTAGAAACAGCAATGCTAATTGAATTCTACAAAGAGACTATCATTGAAATGTGAAGAGCTTTTTAGTAAATTTATGGCCACATTATGCCTTCTTTTTGCATCCCATTGTGCTCATCTGGCTCATAACTTGGCTTCAAGAGCCAGATCCTCAGCTGCTATAAATTGGTGTCATTCCACTGAAGACAGAGAAGCTACACTGATTTATACCAGCTGTGGACCAGGCATGTTCATTCCATCTATTTTTTCCCACTATTTGAATGAAGGTGTAGCCAGAAAAGCTACTATGGTCTAAACAGAAGATGAATGAACATAGCTGGAAGCATATCCAGCATGGCTATAACATTTCTATTGTTTGAATAAAAAGAGAAGACTCAAACTATAGCTGGAAGTCAGTTAATTGGACATTCAGAGATCTCCCTCCCTTATTAATTACCTACCATACATACAGGCACATTCAGCTCAGATTAATTTAAAACTTCATTTTATTTGTAGAAAACCAAATAAAAGTGTGATTTTTTTTTTCTGAGCACATTTAGTTCTTGTGTGTTTGGTTTTGCATTTTTGGTTTGATTTATTTTTTTGGTTGTTTGTTTTGTTTTGTTGGTTTTTTTTTTCCTAAATCAATGAGTCATCATATAACTGAATTTCTGTGTTGATTTTTAAAACTCAAGGTCTTTTGATAGAACTAAATTGTATTAGTCATATTAAAATGTGAATGGCATGCATTTATGAACACAGTCTAACCTTGGGTAATACACACTGGCTTCTAAAATCAGAGTTCTCAGTTTTATTACATTCACTCTCCATATGTTTGTATCCTGTTTCATATGAATTTGGTGAACTGGAACATCTTAAACTGAAAAACTGGAAAAGAATATTGCTATTATTTTTCCTTAACAAAAACTCAGTATTATTTTTTCTCAAAAAGTCTTCATGATGAAGACTCCTGAACTTATGAACATATTTTACAGCCTGAATGTTCAATGTGACTCACACAAAGACTTGTGTGTATATTCAGAGAAAATAAGATAGAATTTCCTAATATACACTCTGCACTTTGACATATACCTGCAAAGTTGTAGATGCACTTAGAACAGCAGCTCTAATCTTCTCCTCTCCACAAATTAATCTGTGAGATCTGTTATGCATCAGAGTGCCTCTGCCTGGATAGACCCTCAGCATGGTAAAAAGAGGCTCCTCATTTCTGGGTTACACATCTCATTCTTTGATACTCAAAATTAGGAAAGCTAAAAGTGTATATCAGATCATTGAAAAATGGTTTCTGAAGGGCTTTGATTGAAGGTGTCTTCAAATTTCCTGAAGTGACACTCAGCCCTTTGGACCAGCCAAAAGTTTCAAATACTGAAGCACCAATTCAGTGACTGGCTGTTTTGAATTTTTTTTCACCTTTAATTTTTATTTCTTTTAAATGCATCTTTTTCCATTGGAACAAGTTAATTAGCCAGGACAAATTAAGAATAAGGGGCTAATTTGTGACAGGCTGGTACTGGCCCAAATGAAAGGTTCTAAGGACATTACATTGGGAGTAGGGGTTCCCTCTTTAAAAGTATGAGGAAGAAAATAAATATGAAAAAAATTTTGAAAAATATGAAAAACATCCCTTTGTGAGGTTTATTGCCTTTATTTAATTAATAATAATAGATTATAAACTATTAGTTGATTAAAACTGATCAGTTAATGAATAATTAATATTTAGATGGATGTGATTAATTACTAAATAATAATTAACCAACAAATGATAATGGTGATTAGTATTATTGATTATAAATTCCTCTTCCAGTGTGTCTGCAGTAAAGAGATTTTCCCTTTCCCTAAGCATCCATCCCCACAGCATCTAAAGTGCAGATCAATCAAATTACAGGGAAATGAACTCCTTCTTCTCTTTAAAAATATATCTAAGTGACTTTATATCTGTTGAGTAAATGGATGGAGCCTTTGGTTTGTCTGTAATATCCATTTGGATAGTCTCTGTAGTTCCTGTTGTAATTTTTTTACCAACTCTATGCCAACAGGACATGATTCTACTGTTGAGGTAATGTGCTTGTAATAATCTAAAATGCTATTTTGTAACAGATGTGTGGAAATGTCCATTATGTTATACATTTAGTTTGCCATTCAAGGAAAAAAAAAAAGGGCAATTCAACACAGTATGAAATGACAGCTATTAAGAGGGTAAGAGATGAGACAGAAAAATGAAGCTTGTAGAATTTTTTCATGAAAATTCTACAGATTGAGTTGTTCATCATAAAACTCAGAGTTGGAGTAATAATGTGTAACCTCAGAGTTTTGAACTCACCTGCTGTTTTGCAAGGACAATGTGAAATTTGAGAGGGAAAAAAAATCCATTTCCTTTTGAAATAAGGCCATAAACTAGATGGTTTAGAGTCAATATGGCTGGATCCCAAGAAAATACGTATATGGCAGGAGAACCTTCAGCAGCAAGTGGTGAAGCTATATTATGAGTACTACATGGTGACCTCAAATTTGGACCTGGTTCAACACTAGCTTCACTGAAACTTTTGAATTTTTGCTATTTACCACTCCATCAGCCTCCAAAAACCCAGAGCCACTGAACCTATAACTCCTCTGTGACCGTGATCTGTTCAGCACCCCCAGGGGAATAAAGAGGCGCCAGCCTGGAGCACAGATCTGAATTTTACCCCTTTCTATATTTGGTCACCAGTATTACCTCCTTAAGGACTTAAATGCCAAAACCAGACATTTTGCTATCTCCAGCTACACATGCTTTACATCTAGGGAGAGACTTAGCCTCATATTTGACTTCTGCCTAGGGAATCAGAAACTCAAACGTGACAAAACGTTGGCTGCCATGCAAGCCAGGTCCAGGCGTGTTTGCTCAGTGTTCCATGGCCATTGGTGTCTCTGGCACCTGTCTCTGTGTTATTTCTGGTGTGGAGCCAATGAGGGACTCATTGTTCATGTCTCTGTGAGCAGCATGATGGCAGCAGGCACTGGAGCTCTGAACTCCATCCTGTGGGCAAGGCTCTGGATCTCTGTCCCCTCAGCTGAGGTCAAAGGCTGATGGCTGAAACTCAGGGGTGTTTCTCACAGTGCTGCTAAAAACTCTGCATCAAGCTGCACATACAGGACTATTCAGTGTGAACAGAGGGTGCTTACCCATTGCCATTCTGAAGATGTGCCAGTTCTTTGGTGTATGAAATGGAAAGTGGCAGTAGGTTATAAAATTGTGATGGATGATTTAGGTGGCTGTATTCAGCTGTAAGCAATAAATGCTGAGCTCGGCAGAAACTACTAAAGGCAAAACTGCAAGTGATTTACTAGCAATTTAAAGCACATGAGATTTGTAATGCATGAGGCCCTCAGGCCCATCACTTCTCTTTAGTAATGGGAAACAATATTTTGGTGAAAAATGGCATGTTTAGTTTCAACTTGGTGCTGCAAAATATACAGGTAGGCCAGTTTTCTTCATTTCTAAGGGTGGAAGCTATTTACATCTTATTCAAACTGCAAGTTTATGTTCAAAAAAAGTTGGCAATATTAATGTTCCTTGAATGAGTTTTGATATGAAGGAAAATCAGTGCTTCAGGATAGCTAAAACTGCAGTTTTAAAACTTCTGGTCTAAGTGATTCACATTTCATCTTATATTTGATAAACTTACGTGAGATGAACTCCATACTGTGCCAATACAGCTATCCTTTGAATGAAAAAATGAAAATGTCACCTATTTCTGCACATGTACCAATACAGTTAAGTAGTTCAAATACTAATTCTCATTTAAGAGGGCAGCTGCTGAGATGAAGCTGGATACTGAGTTATCACATATTTGGTGTGACAGAGATAAGCACCATTCAGCTGGGGGCTTATGCTGGTTTTCCTCACATACCAATTTTTAAGTTCATGAGTCAGCCTTCAAAATACTGTTCCATTTTGAACAGTGAGCATGTGAAAATGGTGCAGTGGATGTTACTGTGGGTTTGTAGGATCAGGAATTCACGTAAAATCCATGTCTTTGTTTTCCAAGTATGTGTGACCTAAACAGTGCAAGGCACAATAAGCCTGCCATCTTAAAACAGCACATTGTGAGACAAAAGGCACTTCCACTAACCAGAGCTAATCAGGTTATGCCCCTTTTCCTTGGGTTATTTTCAACATGGCCATGTTTTCATAACTCAGGAGTTATGACTTCTTCTCTGTCAAAGGCTTAGATGGTAGGTGAGTTCTGCAAACAAGCAGACAGCGATCTAGTGACTACAAATCCTCCCTAGTTAGCAAGGATCTGGTGTCTGGTTTCTTTCCTTCTATGGTATCAGTAGCTGAGCAACAGTGTACTGATAATCCAAGATGGAGATGGATGATTTGTCTTGGTTGGCTCTGAGTACTGCCCTAAATATCTCACCTTCTGTCTGTTCCCTTGTCAGCTCTGCCTACCACACATCTTGTGTGCCCCTTTGCAGAAAGGATTGTGTCAGTTATAGAATAGCTGTTGCAAACATCCCAAATTCCAAAGGTAGTAAAAATGTCCTGAAATAGTTCTTCTGGATAGGTAAATGAAAAGGTGAAATGTGTATCCATTCATCCATTTGCTAATGAAGATTAAAGCCCAGTAGTAGGAAATGAAATTATTATTTTTATTTTTTTTCCAAATATAGTTAAGAATTTCCTTTGCTGAAAACTTGAACCTTTTTAAACTTTGTTTATCACAGCTAAACTCTAAAAAATTTCTATCCAGAAATACAAGTTACTTGACACTAAAAATCCTTAGATTGGCAGCAGAAGACAGGAGGGACAAAGTTACAGCTATGAGCTATTTATGCTTTTATTCTGAATCTATTGAAACCATGGTAATACATCAATCATTTCTGTTCTGCCAGTGACACCCTCCCAACTTGGTCAATAAAAGGATTTAGATGAAAGGAAAGTAGTAAAAGCACTTTCTGTTTAGTGGCAGTGTACATACCCACTTAAAATCAAGTATCTATACAAGTAGCTATAACTTCTGAGAGGCAGTTTTCATGTCCTGCAATGACTTTTTTCCCATATTATTCAACTGGAATTAAAACCCATCAAAATCACAAAAGTTTTCAGGAACTAAGACCTCAAGGTAAATCACATCAGTCAAAACATTTCACCACTTCTAAAAAGTTTTTTTTCCATTTTTAAGCAAAACTTCCATTTGTTTCTCCAGCAAAAGATTCACCTTTTAAAAGGCTGTGTTGGACTTTTTTATTTGAAGTAATTTACAAATGGCAAAATGCTTAGATAATTAAAGAAGTAAGATTGAATAATGAGACAATAAAATTATTTTGTAGAGTCCTGCAGGTGGGGACATGAAGGATTTTTGATAGTCAAAACTACTTAAAAAGAAGCAGATCCTAGTAATCAGGTGGCAATGGGTGAGAAAATTTTACAAGACTGCTGGAGAGAAGGCTGATGTAGAAATTACATGAGATGTGGATCTTCTGAGGTTAGGGATGGCCAGAAAGCGCAGATATCACAAATGCTGTAGAAGAAAATAACAAGATTAGGCACATCCATGCCATGAGGAAGAACAAAATCTGGATATGTTCACAGTTGCCTTCTTTCTTTCACACACAAGGAATTGCCATTGATCAAAGTTTATTTTTCCCATGTGTGGGTGCAGAAAACAATTGGTATTTTCATCCATTTCTTCTGATTTCCTTATTTTTAGGAATGTCTAAACAGTCTTTGAAGATGTAAAGAAATTTTCTTTTTACTTCTTTGATGCAATTCCCCTTTTACTCTCTCTCTCCCCCTCATCTGAACTCTGTGGAGCCTTTTTTTTTTTTTTTTTTTTTTTTTTTTTTTTTTTTTTTTTTTTTTTTTTTTATGAGCAGTATGTTTACAACATTTTAAATGAAAGAGATTGGATCCTGGAATATTAGAGATCACTATTCTTCTGATTCATACTTCAAAAGAAGTTCAGAAATAGGAAAGGATTTGCAATTTATGTTCAATAATTGGAGTGGAGCACCTGCTAAGGCAGAATATTAGATTGTTTCATACAGTGACAAATGATGACACACTGATGTCCAATGACTCTTTTAATGTAAATTGATTTCAGATTACTGTGGAGTCTCTCTTTAGTTGACAGTGATTGTACAGACATCTGTGAAAAAGAGTTAGAGTGCTCTAAATCCATGGGTTTTTACTCTATGTGTTTAGGGTTTCAGTAGCATGGTTTTAATGAAGACTGTTGAAGCTGTGACTATATAGAATTTACTTTGAATAAAAATATTTTCCGTACCAGGAGACCTCTTTTGTTCCTCCCCATGAGCGATATGGCCACAGTAGTTAGTTACTGTCATTTCACACTCCAGAGCCTGCTGAGAGATAGCAACCACATTTTTCTTGCCTCTTTCTCTGGACTTCTGCCTGAAGTCTTTCTTCCATGGAACACTCTATTACAAGCTGCTCAGAAACAGCAGGGAAGGAGCCAAAAGATGCAGTGCCCAAAGAGGAGGGACCTGTGAGTGTGTTCCTGCTTAAAATGTGCCTGGTGTTCAGATGCAATTGTGGCATGTACAGGGACGCTTCTGCAAGTGTTAAGGCCCAGAGAGACTGTGGTAATAATTTATCATATTATGTCAATCTATTTCAAACTTCCTGTTACAATAATATAAAGCCAAAAGCATATCCAGATTGTCATTATAAAGATTTTTTTTTTTAAGAGGACAAAGACAAAGATAATAACTTTCATGGAAGGGACAATTTTTAGATCTATTTCCCTCAAATCCCCTTTTTGTAGGATAGATATCACCTTCTGATTTGAATTTTGTTAATGACACTAGGTCTCAAGACTAGTGGTGCTTGTTTTCAGGAATGCTGTCATATGTGAATAGCATTTGGAGACTCTTATCTTTCAGGGTGGGATGGGAAGATAGAGGATTAAATAGGTTTTTATAACTTTTTTGTCAGTTATTTGAAATGTTTCACACTTTAATAAGGGGCACATTCAATGCAGACATAATCTGAAGATTAATCCTGTAGTCACTGAAAGCCAGAACTATTTATATACAAATTAAATATTTCAGAGTAAACTGCATGTAAGCAGATTGTGTCTTTCTCTTTGCATGTACAATTTCAATTTGTGTGCACATCTAAGCTTAATATTTTTAAGTTCCTGCCTTTGGTTCTTTAAAATAGAAGATTTATGTAATTTATTATTTTACTAATAATTACCCTGCAATGAAGAAAAAAGAATATCAATAACTTATAGATTTGGAGGGACTTTGTGATTGGCAAGGAGAGTCCCCTTTTGTTATGAAAACCTGTATTAAGTAAGCTCGTGCTTAAAATATGAAACTGTATTTCTCACTATTTTCTTGATTACTTTCTTTTCTTTATTCTTAAATATGGTTAATGAAAGAACAACAGTGTTGTTAACTTGACATTGCATATTTAATTGTCTAGATTTTGATTAACTGAAGTTCTTTTAATTAATCTTATAATAATGAAAAATGAACTTTGTTCAACCTAAAGAATCTGAAGACAGTAAGAGCAGCTTAAATTTAAGCAAACACCTGTGTACATCTTTAATCTATTTATATAGTTTATGTTTAACCTTGTGATGAATGAATTTAATGCCTGTAATAAAGGCCATTACAAGACGGGATAAAAATGTGATATGGGTTTTCATTAATTCTGTGGTGTTGTAACAGTGTTTATTACACCATCACAGAGATGTGGATGGAAATTATCTCGTTTCTCCCCCCCCCCCCCCGCCCCAGACAGTTTGATACTAGTTCAATTTAGCTCTTTATTCACTTTCTGTTGTAACCTGTGATTTTTACCTAATTTATTTTATTGTGTGAATGCATCAGAGAGAGGAGTGAAATATTTAAAGATAATCCATGTTCTTAGCCACAGTGCTGAATCAAACAAGAGTTCATCTCCAGTGAATTTAGACTTGGTCAATGTGAATGAGTGTTATCTTATGTCTGTGGTTAATTGTGGTTGTTTGACAGTTTCACCAGACCCCTGGGTTACCCTCATATCACCTTGGAATGGGGAAATATCAGCTGCACATTTGTTCCAGTAAATTACCTCTGTTTATGTGAGATTATGTGGAAGTTCTGATATGTCCTTGGTTTAATTCTATGGTTACACTGGCAACTTCTTTGTAAACCTGCTTAGTGGTTAAGACTTTTACAATGAATCACAGGCAGAATTCCCAGCATGGCCCTCCAAGTGCCTGGGATATTTCTTCAACCAAGCTTCCATAATATGAACTCAAAGTGCTCTGTACATTAAAAAAAATAAATAAAATTAAAAGCAAAACAAACAAACAAACGAACAAAATAAAAATCCACAAAAAAACCAAACCACTCACAAAACCAAAAACATCCAAACAAAATGAACCCACGCACAAAAAAAAAAAAAAAACCAACAAAAAGGCACAAGCAAACAAACAAAACCCCAGATAAAAAAACACAAACCCCCCCAAAACCAACTAAGTATAAACTATAATTCTATCTGGTTCATATAGTGTGGGTACAGCAGGAATTTGTCATTCATGAGGGTTAGGTACCCTGTTTGAGACAATTACTTCTGAATGACAGAGATGCATGGAATAGGCAGAAAAGAATTTTTAATTTGAAATTCAAGTCAAACTCTAAACAAACCATTGTCTCAATGGTTCAGGTGATTTTAACTCCTTTTGTCAGTTCTTGTGCCACTTACAAGTAATTATCCTGGCTTTATATAGAACAGAAGTACTAAAACAAAGGTCAAAATTACCTCAATTTAAGATGCTGAAAGCACAGTAACCTGGATAGGAAATGTTCTGGGATGGCATATTTGGTTCCAGGCCTAAGGATTCATATTCCATTTTAGTTTTGATACACCACCAAAAAAATTTATGGAGTATTTTATGTTATAGATGGTAACTTCTGTTTGTCTGTTGAAATTTTTGCAGTAAACTTCTGTTTACTGTTAAAATTGTTTCATCATACAAACGAGTAAACTGTCACAGGTCACTCAGATGGCAGAGTTCAAAGGAAATCTGAGCTCACAGGAGATAACCTGAGTCTAAGGGGCTTGAAGGAATATAAAGTGTTGGGTTGTGTTTACACATCTCACCCAGATGTGATATCGCTCTCTTCCTCTTTGCTGTAAAAAATGCCATTTGCATGAGGGTAGGAAAAGACAATTTAGAACTTAAAACATTAAACTCTCTTCTCACAATAAGTAGCACAGTTCAACCCTTGTGATTTGAAGCTGCCAAGGATCAATACTTGGCTAAGAAATGAGTGCAATTTTTAGGGTTGAAATTAAAGAACCTTTTTAGGAATATTTGGTGTAACAATGATGTCATGCAATGTCTCATTTCAGAGAAGCCAACTATGCCTTTCAGCACAAAATAGTAAGTTGCATTTCCTTTCCAGTTTTTTAATTCCCTTTGAACAATCCTTCTTTTGTCAGGGTGGATCATTTCCCAAAATAAAATAAATTAGAGTACGAAATATTGAAAAACTTTTTTTGAAAATGTAAGAAACACCTCTCTTGATATTTTCTACCCTTCTTTAGCCAAAGTTCATCTGAACTCACAAATAATTTTACATCTTTCTTCCTTTCTATAACTAGACATACACTGAGAAAAAATGTCTCTGTCAAGGCAAAGTGAATTACGTAAAATTTGTGGACATCTGAGGAAGCAGGCATAGTCATGGTCTATATTACTGGGAATTCTGTTCCTTGCCATCTCCTGAGTAACTGGGATTATCACAATTCTAAATGAGAACAAATGAACCCTGTTTAGGCTGTCTCTATTTGCAAATGAGTCTATAGTGGGTATTTCTCCCTTTTACCCACTCCAGTGTCTTCCGTTTGTAAAGAAGTTCCCCTCTCTACCAACAGGATTAAAAATTTCACTATATTTTTATCATCATCTTGAATAGCTCCAAGCAATTTATATGCATGAACCTTTTAATTGACTTAACATGCCTTTCTTAGGAGGATAAGAATTAGTTATGAAGCATTACTAAATAGGTCAATTCCCACGATGTTATAGTCTCTAGATAGTCCTCCATTTTATGCATAAAAAAGCAAAGGATTTTCTACCATATCTTTAGTGTAAGAAACCTTATGTTTTATGTGAAATCAGAAGAGGAGGACAGAATTATTATTTAAGCTCAGTTATTACCCATACCCCCACAAGAAGATATAGATTGTATCCAAGCAAGCCACGGAGATTACTGGCAAAGCTGGCAAAAGAACCATTGCCCCAGCTGTTTAACAGGCAGCTGGGAAGAGAATGGGAACACATATTTACTTCATGAGGGCAAATATTCCTACTAAAACTCTCCCAAAGGGAGTCTATTTCAATCTACTAATAAAGGGGATAAATTCTAGAAAAATTTATAGTGAATTAAAACTAATATATAGTATTTAATTGAAAAACATTTGTCTTGGCTTCTTTCCAAATCATACAACTTTCTTGCTGGTCTTTTGGCTAGGCTCCAGTAAAACATACTGAGTATATTAGAAGTATGAAAAATATATCCTGCATGGAGGATGTGGACTTGGTGGTCTGAAAGGTCTTTGCTTCAGCCACCGTGTTTCCATGACTACCTTTCAAATTAGCGGGAAGTGTTCATCCCCTAACATCAGAAATAAAATTCTCTCTTGTAAGGCATGAGTTGATTTTGTTTCTCACTTTTCACAGTTATCCACTTCTTGCAGCTAAGACTTAATCAAGCTAAGACTTAATCATCCATCTTGGCTCTCAAAGGAGCTATTGTCATATTTCTTTTCCCAGTTCACCACTCTTTTTTTGTCTGTGGTCATCAAATGGCATTTGGAGGGGAAGACAGGCAGCACTGGTCAGGACTCTACTTGGTAACACGAGCCAGAAATACAAGAAGCACATCAGCAATTGTTGTGGGCAGTGAAAGTTATTCAGAGACCCTTGGAGGAGTGATTGGCAAGACCCTCTTGTTCTTAGTGCACACAAACACCCAGATTCCATTTCCCTACTGCTCACTCATTTCAAAAGACTCCAAAGTGATGCACCTTTGCATAGAAGGAGTTATGTGGATTGAACTCATGCGTTTATCTCACAGCAACAGGAGCCTTAAATGGTTTTATATTTCACTGCACTATTACAGCTGTTGAGCTGGGCAGTGGTAATGATGAGGGTTACTTTGCCAGCCATAAACAGATGGAGCATTACTGTGCAAAATGCTGCGGTGCTGTGAAGACGGTGGGTGAAATCCCAGACTAGGATGGGAGTTCTGCTGGCAACCCAGATAGTTCTTCAGAAGTTGGCTTCTCACAATATTAGTCACCATAAAAGTGTATTAATTGTGTTCAACTGAACAGAAAATACAGACCCAGCCATTTGTGCCGGAAAAGTTTTGTTCTATTTAAGAACACTGCAGAATACCTTCTGTGGTCTCTACTAAGGCAGTATAGAAATACAAAATTCTATCCGTAGAAGATGTGAAACACATTTTGTAAAAATAAAAAGATACATTTTTATGTAATTTGGCCACCCAAATTTACCCAGTGGATTACAGAAATAGGAAAAAACAGTGAAACCAGGAAAAAAATAGGAACCCCCTTCATAGTTTGCAGAGAGATTGGAATTGATGGGTTTGGGAGAGCCCTTCCAACATAAAATATTCTATGATTCTATGAAATAATATTAACAAAATATGGGAGACACACCAGTTTTATAGCATGGAAATTAGAATTATTTTAATTAGAGGTGAACAAGACAAGCGTTTGTCCTAACTTTGAGATTTATGTTTCCAGTTCTTCATATCTTCAGCTTCTAGCAAATATTGTCTTTAACCAATAAAACCCCATCAGATTATAATATTAGATCCAAATTGATCACTATTATAATACCACTCACCTGACTAATTATGCTTACAGGTTTTATTTTAAAATATGTATTAAAATAGTACCTGAGCCATTAAGCAGCACATGAACACCCATATAAGAACATATACCTATTTCTCTATCATATTTTTCATCTAAGTTGTAGGTTAATGACATGCAATATTAATATAAGACAGAGCAGCAACCAGCACTCATTTTAATTCCACATATATTTCCTTCTCTAATACAATGAATTACCTTACAAAATGATTTTCCTGATTTACGTGTTTACTACTTTGCCTTTTTTTTTCATTTTACCTCTGCCTTTCTGGTACAAAAGCAGTACAAAAGCACTATGTTTACCACAAGTCAGTAGTGAAAAGAAAAATAAGTACAAAGATATCTGGGATGTTATAACCTAAGCTGCAAAGATATTCCTACTAGAAGCAGGAAGAATTCTAGAAAAAGTTAAAATTTTGGTGTGTAATGAACATGGGAGAGATTATACTCTTCCCCCATGAAGGTTATGATGCAATGCCCCCAGCCTATAAACAGTTATGTAAATGCTTAATTTGAAACATATGAGTCATCTCAGAGCTTACAGGGCGTTAAGCAGTTTCCTCATTGCAGAAGTGCAGCCTAGACAAGAGTGATAACAAGGGGGCTTTGCTGAGGTTTCACTCCCAATTTGTTTAGAGCCCTTTCCAGTACCTAGCCACTCTGATTTTATTTATTCTTTTCCTAATACGTTGAAAGTAATATTGCCTTACAGATTATAATGAATTAAACTAGACACCCTTTATATAAATGCATTAATAAATATTCTTCTTTCTTCACACTTCTTCAAGTAGCCTGCCAAAAACAAATGACCTCTTTGAGGAACAGATGAAGAAAGAGTGAACTAAGAAATGAGCAATCACAAATGTAACTAGCAGTGCTTGTTATCACAGTGACATTTACTGGCCTCCACCAGAAGGAGGTTCCATTGCAATTTAAATCCAATTTGCACAGAAGAAACAGTGTTTGTAGACCTACAGCAAGCAATGCATGCTACACTTATCACACCAGTGGGGTCCAGAATAAATAAGCTCTGGTACAGAAGCAGTGCAGATGATCCAATACAGCACTTTACAGCTGTATTACTTTCAGGATTTAGCTAGTTTCTGAATATTGGTTTACTGTGGGATATACTCAAGCCTGCCATTCAGCTGATCCTGGAGGGTCTCTGTTGTGGAATCTCATTGACTTGCTGTCCTTGTAGTTGAATTAAACTAAACTGAGGATTAGAGGACAAATTTGTCTGGGTCCTGGTGGCAGGTAAATTGGAACAGCAAGTGACAGTAAGTATCCTAAAGTCCTACAGAACACATGCAGTAGGGCTGAAACTACACCTAAATGTCCAGGTCAGTAATTTTTCCAGTTTGGGAAAAGATAGTCTCAGCCAGAAAAAATGGGCTTCACAGCATTTCGGTAAACCAAACATATTAGATTTATGGCAATCAATAAAGATCACCAAGCGTACAAAGCCCTGGTCTTGAACATTGATAGTCATGTGGGATGTTTCCTACCTGACCAGTAGAGCTGGAAGTCTGAGTTTCCTGTGTGCTACAAGTGGCACCTTGGAAGATGCCTTCCTGTCCAATATGACCCGTGTGCCGGTGGTCTTGGTGCATCCTGGGTCTCAAGGTGGTCCACAGGGCAGCAGTCTACAGCTGCAGCTTTGAGAAGCTCAAACTGGACTTTCAAGGACTGTGTTTCCAGGCAGAAAAACGTATAAGATTTTACAAGATCATTGATATGAAGCTTACCAGAGGAAAACCTTGGGGTCCCCAGCCCCAAGTAATTTACTCTCCTTGAAAGAATTTTAAAAATTTGGGAAAATAGGTGGTCAAGGTCCAACTGGGTTGCCAAACTTGTTCCTGCATGACTTGAATTCAGATTCTGCAAGTCCTGGGAGACATCCCAGAATCTCGTTTAACAGGCCAGCCTTGCTTTTGTGACTATCGTGGTCTAACAGCTCTGAGGTGCTGATCTATTCAAATTAAATAAACCAGCAGGCAGAAAAAAAAATCAATAAAATAAAATGGCAAATCTTTTTTTTTTTTTTTTTTTTTTTTAAATCAGAAATCCTGTCTCCTGGAAATCTCTTTTTTTCATACTGCTGTCTAAGCCACAGAAAATTAATTCTGTTGAACCCATGTGTCCAGTCTATGAATTATTCATTTATGAGCAGTTGATAAACAAAACTGTAAAAAAACTATCAAATATGATTTTATTCCTGTCTAATCTATTTAACAGTTTGCTTTTGTAAATTTAAATAATCTATTGGAGCTTTTCCCACTTAGTGAAAGGGTGAGCTAGTAGCTCTGCATTTTTTGTCTTAGTGAAAATCTGTAGGTTTGCAGTTCTTTACACAAACAAGAGCTCATCTGCAATATCTCCTATGGCACCAAGATAAGATTTTTTCATAAAACTGACATTTGAGTAACTCAAAGATTTTTTAATAGAAATACCTCTGCAATGAATATAGAAAATAAAGGTTTTTATCCTTCTAAGTCTTCATTTATGCAGAAAATGTCATGTCAACCTTTTTCTTCTGCCTTTCAACAAATGCTCTTTTCAAACTTAAATTTCATATTCATTCTAATATGTAACATGTGCTAATCGTGTTAAGAATGATTCATTTTATTCAGAATGGCAAACTGCTGCTCTTAGCTCGTTCTTACTAGTAGTGCCACTCCTAAACTTACAGCAGAAGTGTCTTTCTTGAGGATGAAGGAAAGTGGCTGTTCTCAGACGGTTCTCTCACGTCTTCTGCAGTGTTTTATTGTGTTGACTTTGTTATTTTTCTTGATCATGCCTCAAAGTAATTTCATAATATTTAATGATCTCTTATGTTAGAGACCTGGCACATTCCAGCCTTCCTAACTTTATGTGTGAAGACAGAGGTGTAAGGTGAATTTACATGTTAGCAGTGTACAGGCTGCCTCTTGCCTGTCCTGGATGCTGGAGATCAAGTCCAGGTGTTGTTTACAGGCAGGGACGTATATTGGAGATTGCAGGACACCTTTAGGATGGGGAGGAGGGATGGAATGAGACAGGGTGGCTGTGGGAACAGGGCAACAGGAGTGTTGAGGGATTTTGTTTGAGGAGAAACAGCAATATCCTCCTCTTTCAACTCAGCCTTTTCTGGAATCTGGTTTTAGGCTATTTCATTGTCACTAGGTAGGTGCCAGTAGTCCATCTCTGAGAGGTACCTTATTACCAGCATCCAGCTTTCCATGTACATGCTCTCAAAGAGGTCAGGTCCTGACCTCAAAAGCAATTTTTTTTTGCTTCTCAGCTACTCCTTCCACACAATACTGACCTAAACATTCAAGATGGAAATAGCTTTTACAAGAATTCCTTATTGAAATATAAGAGGGAAAAAATGACCAGGACAGTGAAAAGTTATTGCTGTTCTTATTGAATTAGATTTTTCCTCACACTCATCAGGACAGGTATTCATTTTAGACACTGGTCGAAATGAAATAGAAAAGATTCAGGACCAAACACCCTTTGTCATCCTATTACCTGCCTTTGACACCAAGAAGTGCTGCCTGCCGTCTCGCTCTTGAAAAAAAAATCCTCACTTCATCATCAAATGACCACCTAGAACAGGAGTGAAATTGCCTTTTTTTCCTCTGCCTTCTATTATTTACCTCTGTTTTTTATGCTTCTTAAATGATCTCATTATTTAGGAGTTGAACTTTAACATCTCACACTATAAAGTGTTTTAGGACAACAATTTATGTAAAGTATAGTTTAACATACTTGCTACCCAAAATCTAATGCATTTTAAAAAAACTAATCCTAAACAGCTCTCTCCAAACTTGAGTTTTAGCTATCTTTGATTATACTAAGAAGTGGAGAAAATAAATTATAAGTTGGAAGCAAAGCACTCAACTGGATAAGATCACTTAGCTTCTTCTTACACCAATAAATTTACATCTTTTAAATTCTCATATAAATGCATGTTTTCTTTAAAAAGCACATTGCTGAACTTCCATCAGTAGGCCTTTTTTTTCTTTTTTTTTTCTGTTTTTCTTTTTGTATCCCAGTGCTAATGAAGCTTAATCTTAGTCCTATTTTATATGCACATCATGTTAGAACAGGACTAATAGGACTAACTGCTTCCAAAAGACAGATATATGACCTTTTTATTATTTTAATTGCTGTAGTTAAAGTCTGTCAAAATTTTCATCATAAAATTAAGTTTGTTTTCAGGGACTGTGACACTCAGGTTTGCTTCATGCTATTGAATGGTACAGATACAGGATTCTGTGGTTGTAGATCTTGCTCTGATTCAGTAGGGATGACTGTTTTCTTTCCCACTTTTTGTGTTTGTAGATCCTAAATTACCATTACAATGTTTCAAAGTGTATTTCACCTCACTATTCTCACCTTAGATGATCCATATTACTTCCTTTTAGTATGGATTTAAACTCCATTGAGAATGTACACTATACATATGCAGGAAACTTGCTGGATATGTGATCATGCAGTGCTTAATTCTTAAGGACATCAATTTTGGACTGTTTATAAATAATACTCATTTTCATGTCTGCGTTTATGACACATTTTTAAAGGGATAGATGCCATTTAGATGGCAGAGGATTGAAAGTAAAGAGTTTACTAAACACTTTCTAAAAATCCATCAATGTTTTACTATCCAGTAGTTTGTCACAGCATTTTCAAATAATTGCATTGATAAATATCAAAGCCTGTAGCTGCAATGTTATTCTTTAGAGCTGATGATGGGCTACGTAGAGCAAGGGTTAACACACCCTCTTTTTCTTCCCCAGACTTGAACTAAATTTCTAGCTCCAAGCCACAAGTGCAAATGGGTTTTGCAAAGTTACTCTGGTCCCTCGTGGACAGGTGTCCCCATTAAAAAGCCATCATGCAGCTTGGGGACACTGGCAGCCTCAGCTCTGGGGGGACAGGGCTCTGGATGAGTGGTGGCACACGCCTGTGCAGAGACCTGTGCTGTTACAGACACCAGCCTGCCACCTCTCCCCTTGGATGGTTTGTATCATAAATATTGCATAATGAATATTTGTCTCTGTTCCTGTAACCAGCAGCTGTCATACCTTATATTTCTATTGTCACTCAAATCCTGCTTTTAGTCCTTTCTTTGAGACCTCCAGAAACTGTTAAAAGCAAATACAACATTGTAGACATTGTTCTGTATTTCCAGAGCTTAAATGGAAAAAGGTGAAATTTTCCTTAATTTTCTTACTAATTTTTAGAAATGCCATAACTCCAATGCCTCTCAGAAATGTAGAAAATATAAAAAATAAAAACAAAACAAACAAACAAAAACCTCACCCCAACATCAACAACAAAACCAAACACAAAAAAAACCAAACCAAAACAAACAAACACAAACAAACAAACCATCAAACAAATTATTTTTTTTTTAAAGAGGAAAATCAAAAAATAACCAAACTAAACCAAAAAGTACAACAAGGGCAATTACAGCATTGGTAGGCATGCAGCATGAGGAGGATGGGTTGCGTAGATTGTTCAGAAAACTCACAATTATATAAGTAGAGAGGATTAATATCCTGCTTGCTGACCCCAAGCAATTGGCTTCAGGCACAGGAGCCCTAAATCTCTTAGAAGTTTTGCTGGCAGGACCCTGTGCTGTGAGACCATGGAAATTACAACTAAAGGAGAATGAAGATGATCTAGAGAAATGATGCCCACATAACTGCTGCAAGAAGATAAATCATTTCAGCCTTGCTGCTCTTCAGACTTTCCAGTATTGAAGAACATCTCCTCTTGACAAAAATATGCAAGAAACCAAAATAATTTGATGACTAATTGTTCTTGAGAAGGAAGTAGTTTTGGGAGATCACATTTTAAAATGCCCAGGACTGGACCTACTTCAAACACAGATGGGGAGATGAGGCTCCTCTTCTTCCTACAGTACTTCCAGTCTGTCCACGTAATTTTCCCATTAGAGAGCAACAACCAATGTGAAGCCAGCCTTGATCAGGTGTTATTTAGGAGTACAAGAAACTCTCCCCCTCTGGCCTGTGAGATAGAAGGAATAGCTACTCCTTGCAGAAGGGAATGAATTTTCCCTGCTCTTCACCCACATCAAAACCAGAATGAGATAAGGGGTTGGGAGCAGTGGGCAGGCTCTGCCATAGAAGAGGAGCTTTCATACCGAGTGAGGACCTGGAGGGTGGAGCTGTGTGGCCCAGGAATGTGTGGCAGGAATGATGCCTTTAGCCAGACATGTATTTTTCCGTGTGGGAATTCTTGTTGTAACTCAGGTCCTCTGCTCCACAGGTCAGAAAGCAGGGTACAGCTCCAAGAATTCATGCTTACTTCCATTTATAAACTTTTTTCCTTTAAAGTCAGGTAACACATATGCTGAGCTAGCTGGATTATTTTTTTCATTCCATTGGTGGTATTTGTGCAGCTGCCTTCACCATGCATTGTCTATCAATCTGAAATTTTTTGAAATATAATCTAAAAAATGCCTGGCTGCTTTTCATGTGGAAAGGAAGGTGATCAATAGCAGTGGATTATTCCAGCATGTGTATGGTCCAAGAATATAGCACATTTGTCACTGAGAAGCAAATGAGTTTCTTCATTTGCATTTTTGTGAACCAGAGGGTTTTGTTCTAATAAATTTTGTTTCAGAGTTTTCTTAGGAAAACACTTATTAACTAAAGGTTAATTTCTTAACACATGTAAGAGAAATAGAAAGAGTACATAACATAATGTCTGCTGTGTAAAAGCAGAAAGCCTAGTGCTCTTAGGAACAGCATGCATTTCCATTTTATGCAATAGAAACATTTGATGTGCTAGGATTTTAAAATTATATAAACAGATACTAGTTCATATGATACTTAATTAAATGGCAAGTTGTTTCTCAGGTTATGCTAAGAATTAGTATTTCCTCTGTCCATTGGTCCATTGCATTGCACCTTCATGACTTAAAGTAGAAGCACAGAAGCATGTTTAAACTATGCATGCATTATATATATATATATATATATATATATATATATATATATATATATATATCACTATTTTTCATTCTTTTGTTCAAGTAGAAAACCCCAGTATGAATAAACATAAAATCCCTTTCTACCATCAGAGGCTTTACTGCAGTAAACTGAAAGTTGGTGCTGATTTTATTTATCTGTTTTATTACTAATCAGTAAGTTCATTTCATGAGGGCTCCAGTTTTCAGTGGTTCTTGATAACTTTGCTGGTGAAAATTTGAGCAGACTAGTGGTGTTACATATTTTCGAACCAAATTGAAGTATTTTGATTTACATAATAGATGTGGTTTATTTCAATTGTATTTATCCTGTTGTGCCACATTGCTTTTTGGTAGCAGTAGTTTTCCCCAGACAAATGTTTGCTAAACTAGTTTGGGTCTTTTCCAAATGACATTTTCCATCATATGATCTGATCTGACAGAACAGATTAATTCATGAAAATCTTAGAATTGGTGATGTTTGCAGTGTATGCAGAAAAGAAAGATCACCAGAGGAAGATAGAGTGTTTAATTATTTGTTTTTTGTAAGATGGAGTCCCAGTTTCCTTAGTAAGAACCCAGGTGTAGGTGACACTGTGCATGCGACTTTCAAAGGCTCTAATTTATTTTTTTTATATCTTCCATATGCAGCCCATCTCTACAGCATTTTTCAAAATACCTCCTTAGCCAAATAATTCTTTGTGTCCTACTGTCCATGAGAGACTTGCTTATGAAGAAAGAGCAAAGAGAGGAAAAGAATAGTCAGGCTGACCAATGGAAAATAAACCCACAATTTATTATTTAGTATATTTGTGTGACTCCAAAGTTGAGAATTTGATGTATGCACTCATATTATCTAATGATACAAAAACTGCAGTCCCTCTTTCCAAAGCAGTTAAAGAGCAGCTATTATGAGACATTCTAATATTTTTTGTTAAATTCTGTGTCCAAAGATTTTCAATTGGTTGAACAGTTAGGAGCTGAAAGAGTCACAAGAAGTTGAATTTATATTTAACCTGAATTGATAAGGCTGTTCTTTAAGACGTTGGTATTTACATTTAAGTGTGATCTGACATATTAAGTTGCTTGAAAAGTCTAGGAAAATAAGTATGTCATTTGTCATTATCTAGAATCCAGAATATCATCTGCTATTCTTTATACAAAACATCTTGTGCAGCACACCTGAGAGGGAGGTTGGGAGAGGTACTAGTTGTGATGATTTACAAGCAGAGTTTTTTGACATGGACTAGCACCCACAATAGGCCAAAGCAAACCCACTGTAATCTGTTCAGAAAGAAGAGGAAAACAGGATTAAAAAAAAAAAAAAACAAAAACCAAAAAACCCAACCTCCACAGGATGACATTTGAATGCTTTTATCTGCTGGAAAAACACTCTTCAGGTTTAGAAAAAATAAAAAAGGCAATTGTATCTAAAGTTTTCACAAACAAAATAAAGTGGAAAGGGATCTGTGCTGTTGTGTGTTACTCAAGTAGTTCCTCAGCAAAACAAATCCAGCAACAGCTGTGTTCTGACCATGAGAGCCCTGAAGTCCCTCTTTGAGCCTGCTGCTGCTTTACCTCTGGGTTCTGCTTGGGATGGAGAAATATGTAGTGAGAACTGCAATGGCTTGAAACTGTCTTTCCTAACTAGTGGAGGAGTTATTCTAGCTTTGTAGTTTCTTGAGGCCCAGTTACCTACAGAACTCCAGGAGCTTAGAAGTCCTATTGCATTTCTTACCAGTAAATATTTTTTACCAGAGGGACATACATTGATATTTTTTCCTCTAAGATAAACTCTTCAAAATGTGAAGGCCTTAAACAGGAAACCTCTCATCTTTTCTAGGAGTTTTGCAAAATATGGCTTAGAGCAGGACTTCCCAAAGCTAAAGACACAAAGCCTTCCTGGAGGTCAGCAGCTGCCGAGGGCAGTGGCAGCCCTGGGTGCGGGACTCGGGGACTCTTCTTGGGCACGGGAAGAGACCAAATGGTCCCTAATGGGATCCCTTTTGGATTCCTTTGTGCATTGGGAACTTTGGGCTGTCAGATAAGGTTGGGTTTTTTACCGTGTAACATCATTGAAATGAAAAACAGACACAACACGATAATCAAAGGCAGTGTGGTTTAAAGAGAAACCAGAAACAAAACACTTGACAATATTAAGCTGTACGTGGTATGAACAGATTTAAAGCTCACAAGTCACAAGGTTGTAAGAGGTAACAAACATGTAAAGTTTGACTTTTAGACCCACCTCTTTCTCTTTTTTTTTTTTTTTTCCAATTAGAGATATTTTGTTATCTAGGATATTTCCTTGAGACTTATATTTAGAAACAGGTAAGCTTTTAGAAAACAAATTGCTTTGATCTCACAGAGAGGGCACAGTAAAAAAGTGTTTATAAATGCATTTGCTAAAAAAGAATAGAAAATATGAGCTTCTAGAGTAAAAGTTAAGTCAAGCTTGTAAAACAATTGCAGTGGTTTTCCTTTTATTTAGCAATACTCTATGCTTGTGATTGTTGTCTCCCACTCCAGCCTCTATATCTGAAGAGGAAGGAGTGAAAAATTCTTGCTGAACAGCTAATTTATCAGCCTGATGTTACCATCTATCAAGAGGAGAGGCCTGCTGTTAGGAAAATCAAGATTATTGGTACAGGGGTTTTGTTACCTCTTGTGGAACAAGGGCAAGTTTGACAATCTACACACCTGAGAGATGTTCTGGACGTTTTGAGTCCCGAGTCCCATACATCACTTCTTTTTCTGCAGTCTGCTCTGGTGGTTGCTGTCTTCATTGACTCTCTCTGACAGTCCTGCTGCTAAAGAGCCCATTCAAAGCAGAAAGGATTTGGGTTTCTTCTCCTTCACAAGCTATGAAGAAGCCCACTACAAAATGCTTATACTCCTAGGTTGATCTTAGATCTCAGCATACATGTTTGAGTTCAGCACCTTTTAAGGTGTTGCAGACTCCAGTATCTTAGGGCTGATTGCAGGAGCATGTCAGCAGGAACACACAGACACCTCCTTTAGGGGTCCTACTCTTGAACTATAATTCAGCAAATGGAAGCCCTGGAAGACAAAGGGATTTTCATATGGTATTGGAAACCATGAACAGGTGAATGAGTTCAGCTCTGTGGAGAACAAGGACTATCTGCTAAGTAAGACAAAAACAACTAAGAAAAATCTAATTAACAAGAATTAGGCTTTTTTCTTTCCAATTAAAAAAAAAAATCAAAAATTGAAGGAAAGGATTTGTTTAACATCTCTCCTAAATAGTGATATTTACAAACTTTTACAACTTTTACAAATTCTGTAAAAGTTCAAAAACTATAATCTCTTTCTGGTCTTGTTGAGAAACTTCTGATGTTTTATTTTATTGTGGAGGAAAGGTAGTGTGTACTCTAAGTTTACACCATTGTGGCCTGAAGGACATATTCAAAACGTGATTTAGATTCCAATGCAATCAAAATTCCACTCTGCAGCACAGCAAAATATGGACAGGCCTATTAATGAAGAAATATAGCTGTGTAATCACATTCAGCACTTTGTATTATGTGCTTGCATGATAACACATAGTGGAATGATTAGGTCCAACCCCTCAAACTTACATCACAACTACTGAATTCAAAATAGGGGGAATTTGCACATTGTGTCTTCACAAATGTATGGATGCAAGACCTGATGACTTGCCAAAAACTTGAAAAAACTACTACTCAGTGATGAGATTAGAACTTTGCAATTCCCAGGTTGCAATTATATTTCAGAAAATAATATTTGGTTTTGCTTGGGTTTGTTTCAGTTTTGTGTTTGTTTGTTTGTTTGTTTAATTTTTTTCCTAACTCACTATATGAAACAAGCAGAAGGACATTTACATTATGTTAAGGGAGTACAAGATATCAAGATGCAAGAATATGTATGGAAACTGGAGGGCAGAGAGATGTAGGTGGTGCTTTGTGCATGCAAGGAAGGAATCCAGAGGAATCTCTGCAGTTCACCCTCTCCTAAGAGGATTCTTACAGATCCAGAGTAGGTGATAGTATGATGAAGTCACACAGCTAAAAACTATATGGTACCTCATTTTTCTTTTTTATTTTTTTTTCGTAATAAAATTTGCATGAAGGCTTTCAAATATTGTTGAATTGCTTTAGGACACAAGACTTCTCTGAAAATGAGAGCAGCTTCTACTGCCCTGCCCGCTGGCCTTGTCAGATGACATTGGCAAAACAAGTGGGTCATTGACTTGTTTCTGTCAATGCTGATCTGTCACCTAGGAAGTTACCAGCTTTCACAGCCCTCCACTAGGAAGACTGATATATTGGCAGTATTTTTTTCTCAAATGTGAATGGAAAAAATAGTATTTCATTCCCATGTGCGAGATTTTGATTGCATCTGTCTTGACCGTTTATAATTTCATTTTGAGACGTTAACATTGCAGAGAAATGGCATACTTGTAAGTGTATAGCTGTTGCCTGGGTATTTCCTGCACATAAGTTGTATAAATGGTTTACATTGCACAGTAAAAGTCCCACATTTCAGTGTAGTTAACATTTTCAGTCTTTCGGCCCTCCATATTCCTAGATGTTGAGAATGGCTCTCAGACAGTTCCATAAAATGTCTTTGAGATATCTTCTAAAAAGAAGTTGCAGAGCATTTCTGGTTATTATAGTTGCTGCCAACAAAAAATTGTTGCCCCTCACTGAAGAATCTGCCAAATCAAAGGTGAGGAAGGTGCTCTTGTGCTGTGTGGCAACTGGTACAAGTAATGGGGCAAGTGGAATCTCAGCTGGCTGTACAAGGTGGCATTTCAGCAATCACAAAACATTCACGATTTCCTAATTACAACTAGCACGTTCTTAGCAGGCTGATGTTTTTAATGAGAAGTTATTCACTAGGAATTTCCTTTTTTTTTTTTTTTTAAATAATGTTTGGAAGTTAGACAATGCCCTCTGCTGGGCGTAGGCTCCCACAGCAGTAGTTTGCAAAGCGCCCCAAATGTTGACAATCGTGAAAATGAACACAAAATCTGTGTTGTTCTGCTCAAGATATTTGCTGGTTTCAAGGAAGCACACGTTGTGGCCCCTTCTTGCATTCTGCTCTACTTGGAAGCACAAAAATGGGGCTCAGTTTGGACGGCAGAGAGCTTTTGACTAATTAGATTTGAACCCCGTTGGCTTGAGCTGACAGTGTGACTTTATCACAATAAGCAGCATGAACATGTAGAAACATGTAGGAACATACATTCCAATTTTATAAAAAAATAAATTCAATACTGTAAGAGCATATTTACCAGAAAAAAAGGGAGATGGAGAAAAATGCAGTTGAATTTACTTCTTATGTGTTTTCTTGCATGTCTTTATTGCATTATTTCACAGCTAAAAAGATTATAATTATACTGAGAAGTCAAAAAAATATTTTCTCTTTACCCTTTCTTTAAGTTGCTTTGATTTTTATGTTTGTTGTTTCGAGGTGATGTCAATAAAATAGCAATACTATAAGTTTCACTTAGTAATTCTATTTTGATGCCTTTGGATTTTTCCAGGGTCCATTAAAAAAATATGAAACAGAACAAAAATACCATGACAGACAAACCCAAACCAAAACAAAGCAGCTTACCCAGGATGTAACTTGAATTAACATCTTACAGTGAAGGGGACAGAGATTAATTTCCCTAGTAATTTAATTGAAAACATTTAGTAAATTTAAAACATGAAATTAAAATCCTTCTAAAACAGACTATGAAACTGTAAAATCCAGCATTTACAGAAAAAGTTAAACTGATGGTATAGAAAACATTATATATCCATTCATGAAACTTTTATGACTTTCAGATCTCTAGTTTTTCGAAGTACAGAAAACACATGGAGAGAAACACTTGCCTAAAGTTAACTGTGAGGGATTTCTACTAATTGACTGACAGGTTGTTTATACTTTAGCTTAAAGATGAAGAAAAGCAGCTCTTGTATTTATTATATGTTTCATGTGTTCTACAAATCTGCAGACTTTTAAAAGGAAATGTCGGTGCTGAGCAGCTGCTGGGTGCCAAAATCGAGATTGTCTGGCTGCTCACTTCAGAGGTGAACTTCTAGGGAAAACTGCCGCCCCTTCTACAGCACCAGCCCCTCCTACAGCACACACTCCCTCCCGTGACAGCAGCTCTGGAGTAGAGATCGAGATGTGCTCCCAAAATACTCTGCCCATTCCTAGCAGTGCCCTGCAGTCAGCCTTTATTTACATGTGCCTGCAGCTGGGAGCCTCTTTGCTTCACTGAGGGAGCTCCGTGCCCTCTGCAAGGAGCTGTGAGACCTGGAGTAACAAACCTCCTTATTAATGGCCACAGCTGGTCATTAGCTGATCACTGAATCTTCCTTGATGGCCAGCTAATGAACATCCCACTGGCTTATTGTGAAGATTGGTCAGGATAGACAGTACAGGTAATTTATAGCTAACGCCCCAGCATGCCAATGGCCTTCCCTGAGTAACTGCAATCAACACAGAACTACTAAGTGGCATTACATTCTTCCTAATTTATTTCTCAGTTACAGCTATTTCATGTTGAATGGAAACTTCAGATTCTACGCTTAAAGATATATTTGCATGTTTTATTTAGGGGGAAAACTTCCTTAAGAATTTAATAAGAAAAACTCTTTTTTTTTTCCTTTTTTTTTTTTTTTTTTTTTTTTTTTTTACAATTTTTGCCTCATCAGAAGATATTTATTTTTAAAAAACAAATCTATGCTCATAATATTCTTCTATAGAAGGCTCAGACACCCACTCAGAGCAAAAATAATCTCTCAGGGGTACCTGTTAGATGCAGGAGTCTGGAGAGCTTTGATGGTTCAGCACCTGTGGTGTCTAATCTCTGTAAATCATAGATAAACTGGCCAGAAGTTACAGTCTCTCTAGCTGTGATCTTGCCAACAATTAAAAGCTATAAAGCTTCAGCCATGCCTTGGCTAGGTTGGAAAGCTCTGGAAAAAGCCCAAGAAGCGGCAGTGATGCATTAGGTAGCACTCTCCTCTCTAAATCTGGTAGGTAATGCCATAGGGGTTGTCCGGTTATCACAGGAGTCAGCTTTGGCTTTAGATGTTCAGGTACCTTCTCCTGTTCAAGGGTGCAGATTCCCCTGTGACCAAGACCTTCACCATCTGTTATGGTTTTATATTTTCATTTTCACATTTCAAGTATCGTAATTATGTTGCAAAACCAAAACAAAAGCAAAGCCCAAAACCAAACAACCCTACCCAACTCCTACCTCCACTTGGTATATATCTGCAGTGCAACTGCTAAAAGATAACTGGGTTTGCATGGCAAGAACAAAGAAATTTATCATGTTTCGTTACAGGTTTTCGTGCACTTGAGCTACGTTAAGTGGTGTCCTCATGCTCATCTCATTCCCTACAAATGGCTTCAAGATTGCAAAATTTTTCCCCCAGTGATTCCAAATTGCACTTCTTGAGCCGTGAAGAGATTGAGAAATTGAATTTCCACGGAGGTGTCCTGACCATTGCTCCCTGGGGTGTTAAAACAGGAGCTATGCTTGTCTTTAGAGAGTTTTTTTTTTTGTCCTCTCACTGATGATACTCATTTTACATTTAGCAAGTTCGATCTAGAATATGTGAGATTATTAAAATTTCTTATTAATCAGAGATTCCATTTCATACTTTTGATTATGAATGAGACCTTTCTCTCCATCCTAGTTTGAAGTACTGGAATACTCCTGTCTCCTTAGCAGGCATTGCTTGCAAGAGGTATCATAGCAAGCAAACCTTCCTGAAATGACTAAAAGAAAATGAGTTCCTAAAGTTCCAAAACAGACTGTGAAAGCAGTAAGATGGTGCTTCCCTTGATGTTGCACATTTGGAACAAACATTTGGTTCCATACCTTTCATGGCATATATGTGAGAGTTCAAGCCAGAGAGGGGACTCTTTTATAAGACAATTATTTAATAATTACTTGTCTTCCTGTTACACAGAATCCTTCATTTGTTTTCATGCTAAAAAGTAAATATGCTATTCAAATATTAATGTTGTATTTTTGAGAAGGACCATGTCCTGACCCAAAGCAGTGTATTTTGAGGAAATTAATTGAACCCAGATGGACTTACGGCATCTTGGTACAGATGAAGTTGTGCTAACAATGTTTTTTTTTTCTTATTATTTGTCCAGGAGCTGTTGTCAGTCAGCTTTAAAGTCCAAAAATCAAAACCTGAAAGTGTCAATAAAATATTAATTTGGTTACAGCAGTAATATAAACTCCTTGGCAATACTCTCTTCAGGAGGGAAAAGACCACTTCTCAAATCCCAACCCTTCCTGAAGTTACTGTGTAATTATCCCCTAAAGGAATGCAACAGCAGTTTAGAAGAGTTGGTGCATGTTGAGACAAATCTCTTTACAGCAGTGAGTGGGAGATCTTCAGCTGTGTCTGTCCTCCTCTTTATCCAGTCTTACCAACACACAAAAAGTGTGCAAGTTGCCATTTTGATCCTGTATGTGCTCGAGATAAAGCCCAAAGCCAAGTGATACAAACAAAGTGTAAGATTCTGTAATGAAAATAAACAAAGCAAAGGCATATTAGTTTTTTTTTATTTTCATTTTCATGATTAAATAAGTAATGCTGTATGTATATATGAAATTTCTGCTCCCTTCTGCATGTTCTGCTAATGGTTCTTCCCATTCTAATAGCTTATAATGTCCAGAATTAGTTTGCATGTGCTTTTATCAAGTGTCAATGCTTAAAACTTTCCTGCTAAAGCAGTTTAGCAATGAGCACATGTCTTTCTACCAGCTATCCCTAGGGAATGGAGCTCTACAGGAATATACCAGCCTCTTTGCAGAAACCAGTACAAGGCTGGACTAACACAGATGTAATTGCACGTCTGCTTTACCTAACTTTTATCTTTTTCAGAGGAAAAAATAGAAATATTTTGTTAAGTTAGCTCCTTCTGAAAAGACATAGACTCTGGTATTCTTACCAAATAGAAAATGCGTTGGAAAAAGAAATTAATCCTGTTTTTACATGCAATTTAATTTCATTTTTTATTGTATTCATTTTCAGAAAATGTATTGAACCTAGTGTCAAGACAAGCAGATACTCTTGGAAACTTTCAACAGCAGCTGGAAATTGAGGAACTCTCTGAATATTTTGGTTTTTTAAAAGCAACTGATTTTAAATTTTGAAATAAACATATTTTCTTGCATTCTTTGCAACAGGCAGTTCTGCTAATCTAACCTGCAGAGCTTTCTTTGGATACAGTGGAGACGTCAGCCCTTTAATCTACTGGATGAAAGGGGAGAAGTTCATTGAAGATTTGGATGATAGTCGAGTCTGGGAAAGTGACATTAGGTAAAAGAAAAAGGATTTTCTTTTTTTCTCTCTATTTTTTGATGGTTAATGTTACACTTTTTATCACAGACTAACTGAGAAGCATATTGGGTCTGATCTTTGTTTTTGCAACATTCATCCTTTTCCTTTTTGACTCCACCAGCAGAGAACAGAAAAATGCCCTCCTCAGCCAAATCTGATGTTAAAAACTTGCAAAAGCAGAATAGCAACCCAAAAAGAGCTGTAGTGTTGACCAGCTGGAATTTACTTAATGACTTTTCCAAAATGTGGCAATGCATAAAAACAACCATGAGGACACTTAGTAAGAGGAAAAAAGAAAAATAAATATCTTGAGAAAATCAGCTCAAAAAAGTATTTTCAAACATGAAGTCTTAAATAAATGGTGAAGATTGACTTCCCTTTTGGAATGTTTTGATTTCTTAATGAAAAAAACCTGAGTTTCCTGGGATGTTATCTGACTTGTGAGAGCCAAGCATCCTGTTATGTGGGCTGCATATATCTGTTGAAATACTTGCTTTGGAAGGATCTGGCAATTCATGGCCTGTACTTCTACCACTCCTAAAAGTGCTACCTCATTTAGAAATTAAGGACAAAAGTGGAAACATATTGAGGAATACATGTTTGACATAGCATACTAAATCCTATCCAATATGAAGTATCTGCTTAGTTCTGAAGAGATTCCTTTTTCATTTATAACTCTGTATGTGTGAATATCACTATTTCTACGTATCATAGAAATTAAAACTTAGAAATTCAGGCAAATCTTAGTGTGCACATCATGTTTTAACCTCAGTCAGCAAGTAAGTTCCACACAGCCACTCACTCACTCACTGCCCTATTATCCCCCTCAGGTAGGGAGCAGTACCAGAACAAATCTTGTGGGTCGAGAACAGTTTAATAATTGAGACAAAACAAAAGATTATAACAATACTCAATATATGACAAACATATATTATTAATAATAACTGTAAAGAAAATGAGACATAGAGGAATAAAACCTAAGAAAAAGAAATTATGCACAATACAATCACAATTAGCAAAATCAAGAAGACCGCAGAGACTTTCAGTCACCATCTCCAGATATAGGCAAAACAAAAGTGTATTTTACCCTGGTGTACTTCAAGTTTATTCTGTAAAAGTCAAGAGCAATACACTAAATGGCACATGACAATAAAATCAGCTATATTTTGTGTTTAAACCTTTCCCAAGTCCTTCAGCCAGGGACTGGGATATCTGATGACTGACAAAAAATGTGACAAGAAGCCTGTTACAATTCCTTGTTTTGTGGAAGCAGGAGCAGAAAAGATAATTTTTACTTCATTTGCCAGGCCTGGAATAATTTATCATTTGCTTTCCTGAGTTTCTGAAACCACTGATGGTATTTTCAAGAGGGAAAAAAAGTAATGGGTAGACAGGTGGAGTCTTACACAGGAAGCCTTTTATTTACAGTCTGTATGAACTTGTGGCACCTGGTATACCAGTTCTTCCTACTGTTCAATAAAACATTATCAAATTTTATAATGCATTCTAGAAATTATCTCTCAGACCACCCAGACTCCTGGTGTGATTCTAAACCCCTGGAATAACTGTTTCCATTTTCTCTCTTCTACCTTTCCAAGACTTCATGGATCAGGGTCTCCATCAAAGTGTGCAATGATACATTATCCATGTGCTTATCATTCTGCTTAAAAAAGACAATGAACTGCAGCTCTCATTAACATTTACAAAGCCAAACCTCCTCATTAGAAGTGAGGAAGAGAATTATGATATAATTAAATTAAGATTGCATCAAGCCATAACCAAATTTGAAGTCAGAAAGTTGAGAGTTGTAAGTAGCACTATTATGTCATGATTATCTAAAGCCTCACTGTGGTACAAGCAGAACAGCAGCGATGTTTTTTTTTCCTCAGGGTTCTCAAGGAACATCTCGGGGAACAGGAGGTTTCCATCTCATTGATTCTTGACTCAGTTGAAGAGGCAGACCTAGGAAATTATTCCTGCTACGTCGAGAATGGGAATGGACGCCGGCATGCCAGTATTCTTCTACACAAAAGGGGTAAATATGCAGCTTTTCTCCATGAAAGGGTGAAATGTAGGGGGGATCAGTTTGTAGAAATTCCCTCTGATGCAAGGATGTATTTTTGCTTCCCAAGAATTAATAGTCAATGATTAGTTTTCCACAGGAATTTGTATGATTTTTAAAATAATAGAGAAAGGATATTGTTAGGTATGGCTGTAACTGGAAAAAATACAGTAACACCTTTTAATTAACTCTCTGTACAATATTCATTTAATAATTTATTAACTTTAAATTTATAAAGACTCGATAGAGAAAAAATAGTAGGAACAACAGGTGCTATATCTCTAATAATTTTAAGAATAATTGTAAGAAAAAAAAAATCCAATTTTAGGAAAATCAGAAAAAACCTTCCACCTCAATCAGAAATGCCACCTAAGCCCCATGCCAGGGGGTTTCCTGGTCTGACGTGGACATTTTCCTTCCAACATTTCTGTTTAACTTCAACATTTCTGAAGGGAAACATCATGACTGAAGCTTCTAAGAGCCTTCCTGTTTCTCCTCACCACTCACATCCCATGATTCCAACCAGCCTAATGGCCACAGTCATCTCCCACACAGACGATAACTGGGAGATGGAGAGTCTCCTGCAAATCAAAGCTCCCAGACCCACTTAAACCACTTTACCTCCCAGAGGGTGCTCCACATGCCTGGTATCGACACACTCCACCCTCATGCAGCATTCTGTTGACTTAAGAAAGAAAAAAAATAAGTAGGAGCAGTGTCTGCATTTTGCTGACATTCCTGTGCTTTTTTAAGACCGTCTGTTAAAGTGAGCAAACCAGGATCTTACTGTGGTGCTAAAGTACTTGTGGCATCTCAATTTATATCAAAGCAGTGATATCTTTCCTAAATTTAGTTTTGTAGCATGCAAAGTCTGTCTAAGTGTAGAAGGAAACCATAAATCAAGATAGTGTGACCAATTTATTTAAACATATTGTTGAGTACGTCCAATTACTTGAATAAAAATTGCTTCATTTGTAGCCATTTTTCTGAACTCTTGTCATTACTTTTTAGATACTGATGTGAATTACCAGATGTTCTGCATAGCCTGGCATTTGTAATATTTTCTTGAATTTACTGAGATGAGAAATTATTAAGTAATTGAACCTCAACAATATACCAGCTAGTAGTCATATACTCTGGTTCAGAGACACTTGAACCCAGAGCAAGAGCTTAACCCAAAAAAACACTGAAATCCAACAGCTTGTTCTTAATAATCAAACTAATTGATGGAATACTAAAAATAAAGATTTTTTTTTAAAGCTCAAATTACTTTAAAAGCAATACTTGTTTAACAGACATCTATTAAGTCACATGCTGATGGTGAGTCCTTATGTTCTTTACCATAAAAGCAGTAGCTTCAAGACTAAAAACATGTAAGTCTTATCTGTTCTGTGACCACCAGATTTCTAATTTAACTTTGTGCATGCATGAATTTTGCAAGAATCTACTTTCCTTGCTCCCTTTCTTAGAGAATTCAGTAAGTAAAACCACAATATGTGGCCCCATGATGACATGCTTAAGAGGGAGTAATCTCAATATTTAATTGCCCTTATAAATAGAAAAAGGACAAAAAGAGTAGAAAACCTCAAAAAATATTTTTCCTCTTTAAATAAGGCTGAATCTGAAATAGATCTGGAAGCAAAATCTCTTGTGCCCTCTAAAGACAAAAGGTACCAGATACAAGCCTTCTACACATTTTGCATGTTGACAACTGTTTCAGTGAAATGATAAATTAAGCATGACAGATAAAAATTTGAGCTAGTCTCTCAGGTCTCCTAGGAAGAGGAGTTTTGCACTGCTTGCTTAGTCTCCTGTATATCACCATGACAACCTTTCAGTGTAGGTTTCCTTGTTTAGATCCATATTTAGTCTCTGCTAGGAATGAGTTAGCTGTTTATTAATTTCTGATTATTTGGCTGACTTAGAACAATTGGGACCTAACAATAAGGTAAATTTTCTTCCTGAACACCAAGACATTTGCAGATGCATTAGTTTTGGCTGGTTTTCTAGTTAGTGGTCTTTTTTTTTCCCAGCAGTATAGGAGTATAAAAATGAGTAATCTGGAATGTTCACTGCATACCTGAAATTATAATCCTTCTTAAACTTCCTGTGTGGAACATTATCACCAGGATCAGAAGGGACAGAGAGCAGAAAACTCTGCTACTGAAAAAGAGAGTTCCTGGAAAAAGAGGTATTTAGGGCTAAATGCTGCAGTGGGGATTCAGGTACAAAGTTTAAGCCTTTCAAACACCCTTGCAACTACTGCTAGGTCAGTTGAGACCTAGTACTGTCTCTGTACTCTTAAAATTCCAGGGGGAGATTTTAGACATTCCTACAATTACACAGGCCCTGAATATGTAAGAAGTCAACTGTTTAAATCACTAGAGAAAGTCTGGGTGCATTGTCCTTTATATTCCCCCTGGTGAGCGCAGCAGGGACACACCCTCACCACACAGAAACCCCGGGCAGGGGCCATTGGAGCGTGGTCCCAGCCCAAACCAGAGCCTGGCACGTTCAGCCACAGAGAAGGGGCTCCTGCTCTTCCCCTGGCGTGGCACTGGAATGGAAAGCCAGAGCCTCTCCTTTCCTGACATCAACTCATGTCAGGAGGGGAGCAGAACACAGTGCCCCTGGACTCCAGCACCACCTGTGCAGGAAAAGTGAACCTAATTTCTGCATCCAGCACTGGGAAAAGCTGGGGCCCCTGGAACCACCCTCTAGTGCAAACACCAGTGCTTTGTATCTCAGGGAGCTCAGCTCTTATTTTCTCCTCAACTTCTTTTACTTTTTGACACCAGCAGAGAAAACCTTTGATCTATGTTTTTTTGCTGCCAGCTAACCATTTTTAGAGTCCTAAATTTCCTCAGATGCTGTACATAAGGAACATTTAACTCGAACTAAAGGCAGTAGAGTATTTTAAGCATGACAATGCCAATGCTGCTTCATTTTCTCATTCATTCCAACAAAATTATAAAAAAATAGGAAAAAGAGAGCAATCAGAAACCAAAAGATTTAACTTTCATCCCTTTCCTTCACCTTCTGACCAAATCCCTGTCACCCTTACAATAATCAAGTTATTTTCTCTTTTATGTGGGAGAAAAAATCTACTTGTTGTAATCTAAGGTTGATTTTGTTACTTACTGGTGATAGGTGCCATCGATCATCCAGAGCAGTTACCAGTTAATCTTCAACTGGGTAGAGGAACCTTCTAGAAATTAATTCTGAGAGTGGCACCGACAGCAGCTAAACAGAAATTTATTAATGACAGACCACAGTTTGCAGATGATATAACAGGTGGTTCACAGACTATAATTCTACTTTTTTCATAAGTTTTTTAATTAAAGAAGACAAACCTATAGTCTATCAATGTAGTAATAAAAATGCAAGGCATAAGGAAAAAAAATGCTCTTCTGCAATGTTATGTATTGACAAGTATGATTTTCATGTAGGATCAAAGTCTTCATAATCTTATTTTATCATAGGCTGTGTTGCAAATACAATTGTAATTTGTAATTGTAAAAATGTAATATGTGATTACTTTTTTGAAAGTCTCTGTATGTCTGCAAGTAGACCTCCTACAGCAAAAATAATTTCAAATTCTATCTTGACATTATTCTTTAAATGATATGGATATTGTTTTAAAAGCTTAATAATATGATGGTATTTTGCCTGGGACAGAAACCAAAACTAAGTTGACATACTTTCATGCATTTTTTCAAAGTATAAACTTCCCTTTCTTTCCATTGTCATCTACACAGTATTATCATCTAATTTCCTACTCTTAGCCTCTTTTACGGTTTCTGTTTGTTTTCCTCTGTCATAGGTGTTCTCAATGGGCATTTATGAATCTTGTTGACTGTAAGTGAATGAGGGGTAGTTAAAACAAGTTTGGGGATTTTTTCTGTCAAGAAAAAAATGTTTTCTTTGAATTAAATTGTTTAGAGAAACAGTGTGTTTAAAATTGCCCATGAAAATACATGTCTGAAAAATATGCAAGATAATTTTTCCAAGATGGAATGCATCTTGAGGAAAACCACCTTATTTTAAACTCATCATTTCTTAATGCATAAACATCGTATTAATATTTCCTGTACAATATAATAGCAAATTCTGAATAGAAAGTAATTTCAAATTATCTTCATGTGGTTATTAATGATAATAGAATTGCTGACAAGCACCCTAAATTGTGGAGCAAGTTGCATAATAGTGTATATCTGGCTTTTTACTTACATATCTGAATGTGTTATTTGCATTTTCAGTCAGTTGGACACAATTTCACACAGTGGTAGTGATGAGTGACAATTAAGGCTTAAAAAAGAAACTAACTCTTTTCTAACCTCTGCAAAGAAACCCCAGGTGTTTTATCTCCTTTTACCAAAAAAAGCTTCACAATGCTGCTGAAATTTCTGAAAGAAAACTCATCATATGAAATATGAGAACAATGAGTTATATTTCAGCTTCTGTTAGTTGGATTTGAGTACTTGTTCAATCCAGTGAATCTCTGAGTCTCAGTGGAAGTAGAACTGTTGAAGAACTCCAACCCACTTGGTCAGTTCTGACCTTACATGAGTCTATCTTCCCCTGTACCAAGCATTCAGTTTTTATTCTGCACTGCAGGAAAAGCTTTTCCAAGACCCTCATCAGGTTTTAGAATTGGAATTGAAATTGGATTGGATTTGATGGAAATTGATTTTTCATTCACCTATGAATGAAAATGGCCACTGAAGAAGTCTTCAGGTTGTCACTGTGCTCAGCAATGCAAAGGTACATTCTCCCAAGAGGTTCATGACACAGGGCCAAAGGTCAAATATCAGCTCCCTTCTTGTCCCAAATCTAACTGAAAGTGACTGGCCTTTTACACTCAGCCTCATTTAAAATCAGTCAAGGAATAGAATACTAAAGACCTCTGCCTGAAAGAAATTCTTCATAAGATCACCCTTTTAATCAGTCAGGGTTTTCTCATTCTTTTGAAAATTGGACTAAGAAAACCCCAGTAAAAAGGCTTGTAAGATTATTCAGCATGTGCCTAAATCTAACGTTCCTCTGACAAATCTTAGTGCTGACAATGTGTTAATCAAGTTGGTTTGTTTAACAGATTACTTTTTAAAACAACTTTTGTACCACTTTTATCATAATACTTTATTTTATGTAATGTCTAAGTGAAAGTCTAACCTTTATTGGCAAAGATGAAAATATTTTAAAATAAAATGTCACAAATAGTTCCCATAATCCATCCACAGCTAAATTATTCATTAATGTTATCCTCAGAAATAAAAAAGCAAATAGTATGTTTTATGATGTTGCATCCTTGGAACTCAGTACCCAATTTTTTCCCCACATTTTTAGCAGTTCTCTGTGCCTCTTACATTCATTTCTTTCAGAAGATCTGAACAAAGTAATAGTGTGGACTTGCCTGATTCCTGTAATACAATTAACAAATAGAAGCTCTCCTAATGAGGAGGATTTCAGGTCATGCACAATTCATTAATTTGGGGAAGATAACCAAAGATTACTGCAGTTTCACACCATGAAACATTTCCTTCAATCTATATCATAAACTGCCTTTAAAATGCATTGATACGCATTTAAATGTCTCAAGCTTCAGTAACATTGCAGTATCTATATTTTCCCAACCTTATCCTCTTTTGATCTAACATACTGCTGGAGATAGTCAGTGTAATTACTCTCCTACTGGGAACAGGTATCCTGCGCTTCTCAGCAGAAATAAAAATGCCATTGGTAAGAATATAATACTTCTATTATAATAATTTACTATCTCTCTTCTAATAACACTGGAAATCCAACAACACCAAGGCTCAGATATGTTTCCTTCCATTCTAATGAATAGATTAATAAGATCCCTGTGTTGCATTTGCACACATATATGCTTATGTATATGTAAACCCAAACCTGACTCATTCTTTTTCATAAGGGAATCAGGAGTATATATTATTTATTGTTATAAAAAATAAAGAAAGACAACCAGATCCCAGTAGTACTAATAAATAAAATTAAACTACTGCACTGAAATCCATATTGAAAACCATAACTAAATTCAGCCAGCTTCAGACTGTTCTGCAGACATCCACAGGCATACATGGCCCATGCTGGCAGAAAGCATATACGTTGTGCTATGAAATGGTTTTGTAATCAAGCTAATGAGTAGCCCACATTTGCTTCTACTGCTATCAGAAGTACTGCTGTCCTACAGTATCAATAAATAATTATTCACAAAAATATCCATATAGGATATCCATATTGGATATTCACACATATCCATCTAGATACCTTTAGCACAACCAGATTTTGTCTGGCAATTTGAAACAAACAAATAAACAAACAGAAGTCCTAAAAAGTAGAGAACAGATTTTATAAATACTCTTATTGGATACGTGTACGCTGTATAAAGCCATGGTTCCATTTACTTTGGGAAGATAATTTGTTTTACAGCTATGTCATAACAAATACCATACTAAGCAGGGAAAAAAAAAAAAAAAAAAAAAAAAAAAAAAAAAAAAAAAAAAAAGAAAAGAAATAGAGGAAAAAAAATGTGTACTACTTCATTTTAAAACTGTGAGTATGATTTCTTTGTTGCTAACTTAAGCTTTGCCTACTCTTTATGGCTGGTCTCTGAAATGAGACTCGGAGAAGTGTTCCTGTGTTAGCCAGCCTCCTTCTTCCTTTAGAAGAAACACACCCATCCATAACCAAGCATGCATGTTATAACATAGCAGTCCCTGCTCCCCTTCCAAATTATATTCATTATCTTTATGGTTGCTTTAATAATTGATGTCTATGAAAGTATACCTAAACAAACTGAGAACTGCCTCTAAACAAACCCTATCTCTTAGTGAGTTAAATCACCCAAAACAAGAAGAGAATGGAAATCACTTTAGGCCACAAAGTTGCTAAGATTTATTTATGTGCTAACCTGAAGCTTTTTGAATAGTCCTGTTGACTTCAGAGGGATTACTTACAGTCCATGGAGTTGAGCAATATGTGTATGTGATTGCAAAATTGAAACCTTAGATAGACTGTAATTGGATTTTGAAAAAGGCTCAGAAACTGAATACACAGCTATAAATCACATGTGCTCGAAGAGTTATAAATCTTAAAAAAAAAGAATGTTTAAAATAAATTCTTTTTCTTGGTAGGTCATCTGTATGAGTGCTAATTAATGAATAAAATTAATTTTAAATTTTTACAGATCATTGAATGTAAAGCCCCTGAAGCATGTCATAAGTCAAAAGATATGAATCTTTGACAGAACATTATTTACTTTCTTCTTACAACTTTAGCTATGATAAGTGAATTACCTGTATGACACAGTGAAAGGAAGTTTATCAAATATTAGAGCCAGGTGTAGATCAAAGATATAACCTACAAATGTGTCCAATAATTAGGAAAGAAAAGGTATATAAAATGAGTGCATTTATTACAATCCATATATGCTAGATATTTGGAGAGGACACGTGCTTTGTTTTAATTAGCTGTCTCTTTCACTGGGTTGCTTGGCCAAAGCCTCCTGATAAGGAAAAAAAATTGTAGCCATTGGTCAAAATGCTTGTAACAAATCTTGTTTTAAATTGAAGCTATTTATTCAGAAACCAATCTACTACTGCTGCAGCAATCAATGTGTTTTCCTTGGAGTAGAACAACTCCTGTGCTACTGGAAGACTGTTGTTAATTGTCTGTAACTAAATGATTGCTTTGCTTCTGGATGTAACTCTCCAGCACTTGCTCATTTGTTGTGTTTAACAGAATGTCTGTCCCCCTAAGGGTTAGCCAAGTAATTTTCCTCTACTATTTTTGACATTCAGTCTCAGCTCCTTATATAGGGCCAGGTCTGTAATTTGAGCAACCCAACACAGGGACTAAAGAGATTTTTAAAAATTTGCCCTTCTCATGTGTTGCTTCTGACATGGAATTGTGATGAAATTGAATCTTTTTAGTATGTAGCCACTACAGGAAACTTGAATTTCAGCAGGAAAAACAGATCACACTTCAAAGAGAGTGTAATGTCTGCTGCAGCAACTGTGCTCAAATGACACTGTAAAAAGCAGAATAAAGCAGCAAAAAAATAAGTTATTGTGAAGGCAACCGTGGGCTGCAACCTTGCTGCTACTCTTTAACTTGTCTTTAGCAGTCACTACATCATTGTTGAATCTGTTGACACACACATCACCAACACTCTGGGCACTCACAGAGCGTTTTTCAGGAGTAAGTTCTCCTAGGGAGGAGTCAGAGCACCTTCCCCAATTCACACTGGGAAAACTGAGGCACAGAAATGTGAAATGGCTTCAGTCACCTCAGGGGCCAACAGCAGAGGCAGGACTGAGCCTTGTGCTTCTTGCACCTTCAGTTCAGCTCAACACACAATAACACTGTTCCTGAAATCCCTGAGGCATCTCAGAGCCAGCCAGTGGCCTTTTGGGGCACAGTTTAGCATCTTGCAGACACAAAATCAAGGCCTGGAAATGATCAGCCCGCTGTGGCACTGTGCCCTGGCCATCCCCCTGCCTTCCGCGGTGCTGCACGGATGTGGCTCTCCCACTTCCAGCGCCTGGAGCCGGCTCAGGCAGCTCGTGGGCTGGGGGTAAGGGAACAGCAATCTGCTGGGTTAATCTCTGCCCCTCTCTGCCCCTGAGCCCTGACAAACTGCACCCACGACACACAGTGAACATGTGTTGGTAGGTGCTGGCCAGCACAGAGCGGAGTACGAGCTGGCTCTGTTAGATCAACAGACCATGAAACTTCCTTTGCAAACAAATCTGCTTAAGAAAGAGACACTTTATCTGTGTACAATCACGATGGCTCAGCAGCATCACATGAAAAGGTAATTGCTAATAAGTTTCAGGCTGACTACAGAATTTTGTTGTTTGCTTTGATGGCCTAATTAAGGACAGTTTCATATGCTTTCAGATATATTGTACTGAATCAAACATAAAGGCATAATCTTACTTTATAGGGAAACACATAACCAAGGGGGACTCTGATGGCAAAAGTGATGCAGTGTATTAGTCTGATTTCATGCACAATGTCAGAAAACAGATGAATACCTGCAGTTATTTTTTTCCATTTAATATAAAAATCATTAGTTTAGAAAGAACTTCTGTTTTCCAGTTGTAAAGTTTTTCTTTGCCTTTAGTGAGTCATAACAGCAGGCACATAAATAGAGTACTTTGTGCCTAGCAACCCAAAATATTAAAGCCTTTCTTCTAGTTACCATTGAACAGCTGCATCACCTGTATTACAAAATGATAAACAGGGTATAGTAAGCCAGTGCAGAGTAATTTCCATTTCCATTTATATTCTAAAATACTGCATTACTTGTCTATGCAAACCATATTTTGTCGAACGGTTTTAATAACATTTCCCTCTCTGGACCAGAAAAGTATTTGGAGTTTGAAATAACCATGTCAGTCTTAAAAATATCTAACACAAAGGAGTTTCCAGCACAGTTTTGGAAAGAATGACATGGAATATAAATGCCTTTTTATTTTATTTTATTACCCTTTTAGTGTCTTCTAGAGAGCAATGAAATCTTCTTACAGTTGCCTCATAATAATAAAAAGAAGGTGTGTGATTCTCAGTAGATGCTGTCAAATAAATGTGATTGTCGATTTTTCCTCTAACCTTTTGTTTCTCTAATTGAATTGTATTGTGCTGGATTATCAAATCTGCACAACCACACACATACACAAAAAAGATTACTCCAGGTCCACACTACTTCACTCAGACAGAAGCTGTCCACCAGAAGAGGACTCTGAAAATAACACTTGTTCCAGCACAGATTTTTATGAAGCAAAATCTGTATCTTAGATTTCCAAGAACTGGTGCTTTTTCATTCCTCAAAACTGAGTGATTTGGAAAAGCCTGGAAGGTCTTCCAACTTGCCATCTAGTGATTTCAAATTACAAAATTGTTAGCAACTCTCCTCCTACCCTCCTTTTTTGACAGTGTCAGTTTTCAGTCAATGACCAAATGAAAGCTCTGTGAGCTTCCTTCAAATGGGGGGAGGCAAAATTCCACACTGGCATATTACCTTTGGCCTGAAAAGTGGCTCCACTGCTGGTGCTGGACACTTGTGGTGGCCACAACTGACCACTCGCTGTCCTCAGGAGAAGAGCTCCATGGTGGTGATCTCGATCCATCCTGTGAGCCCACGGCAGCAAAGACACCGAGGGGTTGGTCCAAATGGGAATGTCACAACAGACAAACCAGGAACTGTTTGCTGTGTCTACACATTAGCTAAGCCCCTGGGGGAAAAGTGAGAATAAACTGCAGACCTCTTGGGAAACTTTTAAAAATATTATCACAAATATAACTGAGATGTGAGGTTGTCTGTTTCCTTGGATAATATGTCTTCATATATCTCAAGTGTTTTGTGAGGGGTTTTTTAATTATTATTATTATTAATTTTATTTTGGAAAATAAATAAAATCCTTAATCTTGTCCAGTTTACCCACATTCTATTTGTGTATTGAATAAGGGAAGAACTGGTTTTGCACTTCAGTCCTCAAAAAGGAAACATTCACCTTTTCTTTAACTCAAAGTCAAATGGCAACATTTATCTAGGTAAAAAAAAAAAAACCTGTGATCTATGTACAGAAAGAAAAAAGGAAGAGAATTATTAAATATATCATATATATTCACATACTCGTAGACAAACACACATACACCCACACATCCACAGCAAAAATTTTTTTTTTTTTTAATGAGCAATGCATATGGTGTATCAAAGGGAAAAAAACCAGCTTATTGAAGATTAAAATACCCATCGATTAGGTATTCATTCAAGGGCTTTATAATGAAATAAATATGTACATAACCCATCATTCATTATTTTATTTTATTGTTTATCAGAAATGCAAGATCTGACGCTAATCTTTCTGTGCTTTGGAATGTGGTTGTTACTGCATTTTGTAATTCTTTGCAGAGCTGATGTACACAGTTGAGCTTGCTGGTGGGCTTGGTGCTATTCTGCTGCTGCTTGTTTGTTTAGTGACTATCTACAAGTGTTACAAGATAGAGATTATGCTCTTCTACAGAAATCATTTTGGAGCGGAAGAACTAGATGGAGGTAAGGCAGCTTCTTACCACATTTCCTACTTTGTAAGAATATCTGTCTTTTGTTTCTCTCCACCAAGGCCCAAATTTAATTTCGGTTCAAGATGTGTTAACAACTGCAATTTTAGATGCTGACTTGAATATATATTCCTCATGCAGCACAGAAGCACAGTCACAGCTGAGCTGATGGATGTGTTGCTCTCTGGAGCTCCAGAAGACATCCATGTCTTTTAGATTTTTATTCCCAACACTGAATGTAAATTGCCAACATCTATGCATTAAAGATTTTCACTTCCTGTCAGTACTGAAAGCCAGTGTTACTTCTCTGTGAGCAAGGGGTGTTCTCCCTAATTGTATTCAACAAATAGGTAGAGGTTGAAGTGAATCTCAATTTACTGCTTGTTCAAACTGATCAGTTTCAATAAACTTTACTGAGTGTTTGGGAATGTACCCAGTAGTTCATTTGCTTGAGTTCATTTACTTAATCACTGGGCAGGCTGCAAATGGTCATTAAAGTTGTTCTGTGATTCAAGGACATCCAGCCTAAACAAAAGTAATCCACAATATATGCACCAGCTCTGTCAAACATATACATGCATTTTCATCTTTATCTTTTTAAGCACTGAAAGAAAAGGTCTTCTTTGCCTCTAGCCTTACTAATCAAAATTGTTGTTGAACAGCAAACTGGGTTGAGCTGTAGACTCTGATTAATTAGATTTAGTTTCTTGGGTCAGAATTCTTGATGTTTTGGGCTAGCAGTATGTCTTTGGTGACAGAACCTTTTTTTTCTACAGAAATACTAATAAAAGGGTTTTTTTACAGGTCAAGGTAATAGCCTGTAGGCAGAAGCCACTGTGATATATTAAAATAAATATGTACTGATAAACAAATGATGGCTAAATCTGTCACTGATAAGGAAAAGAGCAGTTGCAGAATTACAGGTCCTTATATAATACATCCATAATAAAATCACTAGGGAATGACCCATTTCTGCCTCCCGTCTAAAAATTCACAAGGATTCAAAATAGAAAATGCTCAGAACAACAAGCCCAAAAACATCAGAACATTTTGTAACCTTCTATGGGATTTACAAAAAGATGCATTAATGTAGCAGCTCAGTGAGGAATAAAGTCAGGTTATTCTATTTATTTTACGGAGGAAACTGAGGCCTAGAGGGACTGTGAGTCATGGAGGATTTTGACAGACACCTTCTTTTTTTTTCAGAAGCTGAAATCCTCTCCTATCCACAAATCAGCTGCCAGTTCAAATGGGCATGCTTATTTCCATAAATTATGTGAATTTAATAATAGTCATATTAGAATATGCAGAAATAGACACAATAATTGTTTAGATAGATGTAATTTAATTTTTTTATGTCTTAGTACCAGTAATTCTTGCTTTTATAGTTGTCATTTATCATTTTCTCAAATAATTCCAATTCATTTGCAGTCAACTCTGACAGGTGTTACACTCTTGCCTCTCTCTCTTGTCCCATCCCAAACATTGGTCACTTGGGAACAGCAATACTCAAATCATGGATTTTAAACATAAAAAAAAAAAAAGTTATCGCTAAAGAATACTATTCTGTTATTCAAAAGGAGAAAAAACAGTATCCATTCAGTTTATCCTTCTGAGCAAAGGTCATTGTTAAATAAGGTCAAGCATGGAATCTCCTTAGAAGATTAGAGCCAACACTGATAGCTTCAGTGTTTAACCACAGGAATATAAAAGAAAAATACTACTTACAAACTTCTAATGCAAACATGTAGCTTCTACCATGTTCAATACTCTGGCAACATGGATAAAATCCATTGTGCTAATGAAGTGACTGCAGCTGCACATTTCACTCTGTCTCCTTCACTTACATTCATGCAAAAGGAGGAAGATGGAGAGAAAATGTTCCACAGAACCCAAGACATGGATTGTGCAGAAATGAATTGCAGACACACACCGCGATCCCTTCCTTTGGCTTAGTTTGTTATTGACAGACACAAAATGCTGAACTCTAAAATCCTCTTCTAACTGCAGCTCCTGCAGTGCAGCAGCAGAGCGCCCACGTTCTATTCATAATTTACACCATGTTCTATCATACTTCAGGACAGCATGGAGATAAGCAAACATCAAAATATCAGAGTCTTTTTTTTATGTGCACTGTATTGTACCCAGAGAGGATTTGAAACACTTTAAAGGTGAGGTCCAATTAAAATTTTCAGTTGAAAATCTTTTTTAAAATTCAATGCTTCATTTCTTCCCTGATAAGAGAACAAGCCCTTCAGGATGTCAAATCTCATCACAATTCCTTTTTCCTTTCAAGCTTTAGACACATCAATTTTTCTCAGGCTAACTAACATACACATTTTTGCGGGAGGCATGGGTAAATTGTCAGAAGTATTTGAAAACACATTATTTAACCCTTACAGCTAATACAACTCAATTTATTACTTTCTGTAGGGATACTGCAGATTAAACAAGTGATAACAGCTGTCGATTCCTCATTTCTCTAAGTTACAGTGTTGAATTTCCCTATGTTTTTTCTCAGCCCTGAGGACAAGACTCCTGGTTTTTCTCTCTCCTGCAGACACTGCAACTCAGTCGTGGGAATGGGAATTGAAGCCCCCCCCTCATGTTTTCATGGCTGATTCCCTGCCTTTCCTACTAATTTGGAATACAGTAATATTGCTGCCTCTCCTCTCACTCCATGCCTGTGCTTTCCAGCCGGTGGGAGCTGGCTCCACACCAGGGGATGACGTGATGGACACCACAATGTGTCCTTCAGTGCAGAGGAGCACAGAGTGCCCCTGTCCAGTCAGGGGACCTCACTGTGAATGTCTGACATCTCCCCTGGTCACTGGAGCTCAGGGGCAAGAGAAACACTCTGACCCTTGGCAAAGCAGTAGCTTTTTACCTGGAGGTGTTTGGCATGACCTTTCACCTCTGAGCCATAACTCACCACCACTACCAGTTTGGTGGCCAGCAACTCCCAATTCTGTTTAAGATGAAAAATCCAGTTCAAGATCTCTCTGCATGTGCAGTAAAGATGATAGCTTGAACTGCTATGCAAAGAAAGAAATGTCCTGTTCTGTTGTGAAAACAACAACATTTTCAGAAATAGATACTTCACCGTGAACTTCTGAGGGCTAATCTTTATCAAATGTCAGGTAACCTTTTTAGTTTTGCAGCTTTAAACTTCAAAGCTTATTTTAAAAAGCCTTGACCATAAAGCACACTTTAGGGACTAAAATTATATTAGTAAAAGCTACTTTTAGAAGTGATGATTTCTTCTATTTTGTTGTACATTGAGCTCCAACAAAAGAGATTTTATACCATGTTCATTCTTTGTGTAGCTTTTTAGCTGTTGCTTTTCATGTATTTTTACTTTCTAAGGACCTTCTCTTGCTGTTGTTCCCAGTTTTTAAATGACTTTATGAAAAGAAGTATTTTACTTTAACTGACAGAGTGAAAATGTAAATAACCATTTACAAGTACCTGCGATCAACACATACCCTGACTTCTTTCTAGTTTGCACTCTGTGACCTTAAAAGCTATCAGGAGATATTACTACTGTATAAAAATCTGCTCTTTCTCTAGCTGACTTCCAGGCACTCTAAAATCAGTGGAAATTTCCCCACTATTTTACCTGGGACAGCTTTCTCCTTTGTATTGTTCCTGCTCATCAAATTGTGCAAGGATCAGTCCCCAGGCATGACAGCCACATCAGCCACAGTGAGGGTGGAGAGGGAAGAGTCACTTCTCTCAGTTAAGATGCCAGTTAAGATCCTTCCTCAGTGGATAGGAGGCTCAAAGTGACCAAAACAGCTATTTTTTACTTTTTTTTTGCCATTTCAAGATCTGAGAGGTTCCAGTGCATATGTGACTGTATGCCAGTTTTAATTTACATTATGGATAAATCCAGAAGTCTGTTGCTGACAGGCTAAAAACCATTGGGCATGGTTAGGCAAAAGTACTGAAAAACTTCTTTCTACATATGTTTGTGGTTTAGATTCTAGTTTCACAGACAAGAACATATGGTACCACTAATAATAGAAACAGTTTGCAGGTGTCTGCTGCTACTATTACCTGGGTAGATTTGTAACTTTTAAAATTGGTGGAAGCTTTTTATCAAGGAATTAGTAAGCAAAGGTGAATACAATTTTTTTTTTTTTTTTGCTAGAAAGAGAAAATAAGTGATTTTACACTAGGAGGCTGGAAAAAACAAATAGTAATCGAGGAAAAAATCTGATCAAATGTGTTGTAAATTGTTTTCTTATGAAATTTACATAAATTTCTCCCATCTATGCTGACAAGAAGTCAGGCTTTAGGCTCAAGGAAAAGAAAGAAGACTGTAGGCTGATAGCTAAGAAGTGAGAACTTTGTTTAAGAGCTGAAATGATGACCTTCTCAATAACCCTTGGTGCCTTTAGGTTTCATCAGCTGTTTCTAAAATATTGGGCAGGAGCTCATCGTGGTGTCCTCAATCTTCTCAGCTTTCTTTGCCATAGAAACCCTGGTGAGCTGAAGGAAGCCATGGCCTCTGTGCAGATCCATTACAGCTGGGCCCACGCTGGGGAACATTCAGTTCTGAAAGAGGGAAAGTGGCTGCTTTTTTGTTTGTTTGTTTACCACCACATTGCTGAAATAAAGCAAAGTGCTCCTAATAAAATTAAAATGTGCCACTGGTGAACTCTCTCAGTTCCAGAGACCTTGTTTGGATTTGGTACATGACATCTATACTGTTTTTTGGCTGGGCTGTTTGCCCTTTCATGAGAGATGATTTCTACTTCTTGCTGAGGGAAAGCAAATCAATGCTCAAATTAGGAGATTGATGAAACTGATTCTTCCTTGTAGTTCCTGTTGCACCTGGGAGTCCTTATGTAATCATGATTTTGTCCTTGCTATTATTTAGCTGCAAAAGACAAGCAGGGTTCATGGATGAACCTATGGGAATGCCCAGATAATATCTTATTAACTGTCCAGGACAAGAGCAGGTGAGAAATACTTCTTTGTGGTTTCCTGGGTTTCATCCCAGTGAAACTCTTAAGCAGCAAGGAATGGCAATGTTTTGAGATTCTTCAGCTTTCTGTGTGACTAAGTTATTAACTTTCAAATATAACTTCTACCATTGGTTTAAGCACCACTGAAGCACTTGTGTTAATGATTATGCTGTGCAGGTATAGCTAGACTGAAATTATGCTGAAGTTAGTGACTTTGCAATTACTGAACCTTCCCTGGGGATGCACAAAATAAGTTTGCAATAGCTGTCTCACCACTCGGTTATATATTCTTATTGGCTATTGGCAAATTGTGACGATAAGAAATCCTGCTCTATGAATATCAATTTCAAATTCTATTAAAATCACCTTAGAAAAATGCAGCTCTCTTCTTTCTAAACATTACTGATTACAAAAAGGGATTTTTCTCTTATTTAATTACAATTTTATTACTGGAAAACTGTTTCTTTTAACTCTTCTTGTTTATGCTATTTATTTACATCAGAAATGCAATTCAAACAATAAAAACTCAATTTATGTCTCCAATGAATATGGGATTTTCTATATTCTGGGCATGAAATGTGCTAATTCAAAGGAAAATTCCTGCTTTTTTCTCGCTTCCTATTCCATAGCATCTAAAGTGCATGTGTAATTTATGTCTTATATATATCTTATAAAATAAAATATTACCACGATCATCTTTAGATTACAAGGTAAAAGATTGTCATAGGTTAAAAAGTTCAGATGTAAAGTAAAAACAGAAAAAAAAAAAAAAGAGACTACCATACAATTCAACATCGCTCACTTGCACAATATGAGCTATCACAAGGAATGCTACATTTAAAAAATACTATGCCATGGAAAAAATTGTGTGGGTAGTTCTTAATTTTTATTAACATTAAAAGGGCTTGACATTTAAAAATAATAGAAAATGTTACATCAGCAACATTAAATAATGCGAGGAAAAGTATAAGTATTTTGAAAGACCTGGGATTTAAGCATTTTATTCAAATCAGCATTAAATGACATTTTTTCATTATATTAAGGATAACCACTAACCCAATGTATATATTAAATGTGGCCCCCAAAGCAGTGAAGCAAATACAGATTAAGAAATGCCATAATTTTGAATCAACTGCAGTCTCTGAGAAATTTTGAAAGGTTCTTTGTAACCTTTCCTGAACATAGCACATTTTATTAAGACAAAAGTTTCCTGTATCAGTTTGACTCCAGCTCCCTGCAGCATTTGGAAGGATCCAGTCTCCTGTTTCCAAAGCTCCCTTGAAATCCTGAAACACTGAGTTAAATCAGTGCATAGCTCCCAACTCCTGTCTGGGTATCTGAGTATTTAAGAGGTGAGCACCTGCTCTGCTGAAGGAGAGGAGTCAGCCCTACAGTTCCCTGTTGACCTGGCAATGGAAGATCTGCCCAACCTTGCTGGCTACACTGAGCTGTGGAGCGCCCAGTGCACAGTCAGCTGCCTCCAGTGTGCTGAATGTTTCTGAAGACACTGCACACTACTCTGAGGATTTCAGGATGCACAGACACATGAGCTGACTCCTGTGTCAAGGTCTTAGGGCTTCGTTGAAATAAGGTTCACTATGAAACACAATATTGTGGGATTTCTCCTTACTTTGATCTCTTAATCTGTTCTGTGCTAAAATGTATCATGCCAGTTAAAAGTCAAAATTTGTAACTGGCTTGAACATGGCTGATAAGAAAAAAAAACTACTCTAGAAAGCTGCTTTTTTTTTTTTTTTAATGAATATGTATGATTTTTCTGTCCCCCATTAGCAGAAATATCTTCAATGTTTAAGTCTAATAAACCCTCAAAGGCCCAAACTGCTGACTTCTTGCAGTGCAACATGGAAATCATTAGAAAACACATATATCTATAATGCAAATTTGATGTTAAATGTGTTTGGTGGTCCCTGTAGAAGAGAAAGTTTTATCTTTCTTTCTGTAGGCACCAGCTTATCATTTCTTCACGTGTAGCTGTTAAGAGAGCATGCATACAGATGAGTTCTTAGATGTCTGATAGCAATTTACTTACCCAAAGATCCCATTTGCATGTGAAAAAAGTAGATGCATATAGTCTGGGTTTCATTTTATGCTTATATTGAGCCTTTAAGTGACTGCTGCTGAGCACATCCTTGGAATAACAAGGAGCATTTACAGCTTCATCCCCTAAAAATTTATATCGCTTCTCTTGGATTAACATGGTAGAAAGTTACAGGGGTATGAGAGCATACCCTGCATTTAGATGAGTACCAGAAGGAATGGGCAGTATTAAAGAATGCATGTTCCATTCATGCAACAGGTGTTTTGGCTAGGATCCTGGGCCACTAAGTGAAGTAATCTTTCCATGTGTTATTAATGAAGACGAGATTTGACCCTCAGTGTTTGCCCCTAAGGTCTATCTAAACCTGTGGCTGTGTGGCTCCATGACCATTGCTCACTTAAAAACTTTTCACTTTCCACTCCATAGAATGGTTGAAATGATAGGACAATTTGCAACTCTCATTCTGCTTTGCCTCAAGTCATGCAGTACCAGTGGTTTGGGGCTCACTGAAACATTTGTGGACTGAATGCATCACACCTTGAGCACAAGCTCATTTATGATTTGCATTTGACCTCATTGTGATGAAATAATCCAGAGCTTTCCCGCCTGATGCCCGAAACACATCTCTGCAGATATACCCTAGACCCCAACCATCCTTTGCCTTACAAATACTAATAAACCAAGGAGAGATATTTTCCCTGCCATACAGGATGATGCAGCTCTAATTAGTGGATGTGGTGGAGCTTCCATGATATGAAAAATCTGTACTTTGAATAAATGCATGTGTGATATTTGCATATGCAATATAACAATGTCATAGCACAAATTATTTCCCCTCCAAGTATGAACATGCAAACCATCTTCAGAGACAATGCTTATCCTTTAAAATAGTCTGAATCCTGCATTATTTCTTATTATTTATTCCTTTGAGAAATGATGCATTCTCATCTTTGCTCAAAGTCCTTGAACAGAGCAGCACTGGTCTCAAGCATGTACCATGGTCATGGCCATTAATGAGGTGACAATAGAATGGGTCATTGCAGCACCAGCATTTTGCACTTGTAATAGTTTCCTCATATATTTGTTGACCTCACTGTGTGCTAACTCTTTAGCTGGGTTTACACTGTCATAATGCAGAAACAAAACTCTGCTCTATATGTCGCCCTATGTCATACTTGATCCAGTCTTATTTTAAGTCATTGTCAAAGGCAGGAGGTCCTTGCCTGTTATTAAAAAACATGTTTTCATAAATACTCCGTGGTTTACAAAAAATCATGGGAAATTTGAACCATAAAAGGCTGAGCTTCTCTTTTTCTTAGTTTCCTTTTTTGGCTGTTGTTTTGGTTGTTTTTTTATTTGTTGAAGGTTATTTTTTTTGTGGCTATCACAATCCAATAGATAATATCCCACAAAGGATGTGCAGGGCACACAATGAGCACATGGCCATTTCATGGGTTTAGAAAGTTTTAAAGTAGTAACAGTGCAACCAAATTTGTTCTGTCATCTGCACATATTAATGAGCATGGAGCACATAGTTCCTCAGAAGGGAGAGAGGACTGCTCAAGATTAGCACTGCTCCATTAGTTTCATTTACACTCTTTGCATCCACCCCACAGCTGTCAGGCTTTTCAAAATAATGCTACCAGACTACAAAAAGGTGTAAAATGAAGAAAGGAGGAGCTTAATAAATAAATAAAGTCAGCAATGACTGAATATAACATTATTTACGACACACAGTATTTAGATTATTCAATCAGATCTCTTTTATAAGCAATTGATATTCTGGGTAGTCTGTTCATAATGTTGTCAAGCAAGTTAGAAGGATGTTAATATTTCTTTACTCGTCATTGATTTTCCTCTGCTTTCTTCACAACAAAAGTCAAAATATGACCTCTTATTCCACTGAATTAGTTCCAGAGCACTTGGCATTATTGACCTCCTAATGAAAATTATTGGTGGCTCTTTTGATTCAGTCTTTTCGAGTAGGCACACCAAGCATATTTAAAACACAGGCATGGTTATTTATCATATTGAAGTGAAGTAACACACTGTTAAGTAATGAACTGTACATTAATGCAACATTAAATTTGCAAATCTAAGTACACAGAATTCAAGAAACTTAAACTGCATTATCAGGAGTAGATTCTGGAAAGATTTAAGCTTGTCAATAATTTCAGACCTGGAGAGCTAAAGAGTTTTACAAGGAATGCTATATGTACACTTAGATCATTTCAGCCACATGTCCTAAATTTATAGTAAAATTCTGGAAAGACTGAAATACATTTACTATGCAGCAGAAACATTTGCTCATTATCTTACGTATTTCTATACTCTTCTTTTTCCTTTTATGCTGGAGAAGAATGAAAATTCTTCTCAGTAACTTTTGACTTTTGTGCTCATGAGCTGTCGCCCTGCAGTTGAGTGGATTTCCTTCATCCAGATTCTCTCATAAACTGACTTCTGTCTATGGATATGGACCCTCCTTCCTTGCATCTATGTAACTAAGGATTATCTCTACCAGGTGAAACAGGAAAGCTGAATGGATGCATATCTGGAGACCGGGTGAAAGCTTGCCATTTCTTTTAAACCATTTCCTATTCCTGTAAAATTCTCCCAGAAATAATACCTGGGGAAATATCTGGGAAAACTTCTAGAATAAGGAATAAATTAACCTAATTTCCCTCTTTCCTTAGACAACAAAGACTATGATGCATATCTATCTTATACCAAAGTGGATCCTGACCAGTGGAATCAAGAAACTGGAGAAGAAGAAAGATTTGCTCTTGAGATTCTACCAGATATGCTGGAAAAGCATTATGGATACAAGTTGTTCATACCAGACAGAGATTTGATTCCCACAGGAAGTAAGTCATGTCTTTATTCTCATGTGATATTGAAGGAGAAAATTAGTAATTGCAGTGATTGTTTTAGTCTTGTTTCTATACCTGCTCCTTCAGAATGTCATCTTTTCTCCCATGTCTAAAGAAATGATGAGGATAAGCCACCAAACATTAATGTGCGTTTCCCTGATAAGAGGATTATTATTTAGTAATCGTATTGTTTTAATTGAAGGTAAAACAGTGCAGAAGGGGAATGAATAAGTAAAGGAAATGAAAGAGACTAACATTTTTCAGATTTTTTGAGAACTTACATCTCTGGGATTGCATAAAAAGTTCTTTCTTTTCAGTTCCTTAGATTTTGTTAGGAAAGATGAAATTCAAACAGGAAGGAAAAAGTTGTGTTTGACCTAAGGCAATGGCTGAGTAGTAACTTCTACACCAGACAAAAGTTGTGAATTCTGTCAGTATACACTGTAGACAAATGTGTAGTGGATGTACTTGAACATTCTCAGGGTCTGAATACTAAAATTGATTCCAGCTGGTACAAGTAGATCTTTTCCATGTTTCTCTCACATATGTGAACATAAGTACGGTAATGTTTTGTAAGTTGTTGTAATATTCTTCATGACTTCAGTGTAACCATGTAGACAGTAACTAAGTTCAATACCTTTAATGAAAGATAAAAGAAAGAATGCTTGGCATAGGCAAAGCACAACATAGAACATCAAACAATCTCATGGATATTTTTTTAAATCTACAGCAGATTAAATACTAATTTACAGGAGACAAAAGTGTTTTTATGAATGTGTGTAGCAGGGGCATGAAAGAAAAACAGAATCTAAGCCTACCAAAAAACTTAAAGTATCATTTGGGTTTAAGACTGAGGTTCTGAAGCACATGGCAGCTGCTCTGTTGTCTAACTGGGTGTCTTTGCCTTTTTAAAGGTAAAAATCATGATGGACATATTTGTTCCAATAGCAATATAAAGGATGCAAAGCCACAGTTCATGAACAAGCACTCATACTCATGAACAAACAATCCATAGCATGTGTGGGAATAGATGGTTTGCAGGATCACAAAAGGGTTGAGGCTGGAAGGGGCCTGGTCATCTTTTCCAACCTCCCTGCACAAGGAGATCCACATGGAGCAGGCTGCTCAAGATTGTGTTCTGCCAGGCCAGCCTGGTACATTTGTAATTGATGTTTTTGCATATTTCAGTGAGATCTGGGAGCAAGGATTGCTGTCGTTTCTCACCAGTGTATGAGAACAGACTATTTTCTTAGATTGTTTTTTGAGCAATTGTTTTGTTTTGTAGCCTACATTGAAGATGTGGCAAGATGTGTAGACCAAAGCAAGCGACTGATCATCGTCATGACTCCAAGTTACGTGGTAAGAAGAGGTTGGAGCATCTTTGAACTGGAAACAAGGCTTCGAAATATGTTAGTCACGGGAGAAATCAAAGTGATACTGATTGAATGCAGTGAACTACGAGGAGTTATGAACTACCAGGAGGTTGAGGCCCTAAAACATACCATCAAGCTCCTCACTGTCATTAAATGGCATGGACCAAAATGCAACAAGTTGAATTCCAAGTTCTGGAAACGTTTACAGTACGAAATGCCTTTTAAGAGGATTGAACCCATGACAAACGAGCAGGTTTTAGATGTCAGTGAGCAGGGGCCCTTTGGGGAACTGCAGACAGTCTCCGCAATTTCTATGGCTGCTGCCACCTCCACCGCTCTTGCCACTGCCCATCCAGACCTGCGCTCCACCTTCCATAACACATATCACTCACAGATGCGCCAGAAACACTATTACCGGAGCTACGAGTACGACGTACCTCCCGCCGGCACCCTGCCGCTTACCTCAATCGGCAACCAGCACACCTACTGCAACATCCCCATGACACTTATAAACGGGCAGCGGCCACAGACAAAAACTAACAGGGAGCAGAACCCCGAAGAGGCTCACACAAACAGTGCCATACTGCCCCTCTTGCCACGGGAGACCAGTATATCAAGTGTCATTTGGTGACCGACATGCAAGGGGCTGTCAACCCCCTTGAGCAGGAGCAGAGTCTGCAGTCTGGTGCCTGGAACTACATCCTCGACTGCTGCTGTTAAACATGCATTACAATCGATAACAAACGAGGAAAAACAGGGTCTTGTACATATGTTTTTGCAATTTCTTTGTAGCATCAGTCTTCCTGTTTTACCCATGTCTCTTCCCATTCACATTTTTGACTTTGTTTTATATGTCATTGGAATTTGTATATTTACATTTTTTTTAAATGAAGAGACTGCTGTATAGATAGGAAACTTTTTTGCTTCATTAGTATAGTTTTAGACTTTTTGTTTGTTTGTTTATAACCTCTCTTGGGAATGCTTGGACAAAGCTATGTTGATATCAGAAGCACCATCCATTTTGTTGGCCTGCCCAGCCATACCTGCTGCAGCTGACCTCTTTTGGAGAGTTTTTGTTCTTAGAAGGACCCCATTGCTCACTGAGAGCTCCAGTCTCATTTCTATTCCTGTAATGTGCACTGCTCCTTCCCTGCCCTTACAAAGACCCCATTTGGGGTAACACTACAGTCTGATCACCTAACATGTAACTTGGTAGATACCTGTCAAGCAAGAGAAAATACCCAATCTGTATCGGTTGCTTCACAGTAGTCACTAGAGTGTGTAGAAACTATAGCTGGTTTGGTTTTTGCTTTCTTGGGTTTGGTTTTTTTCTTAATTCTTATTTTAAGAATGAGTTGGTTGTATCCCTTTTATAAATATAAAAGCAACCCGATTTTTAACACATCCTGGAAAAATATTAATGTGGTTGTGGATTTTATTTTTTAAGTACTCAATTTTTTTTTTTCTTTCTCAACTTTAAAAATCCTGCAAATAACATTTGCAAATGTCAGGCGAGTAAGACAAGTGAGGCAATAGACACTGAAGTGCAGAGTCCTGCTGATATGTACAGTGATGACTTCCAAACCAAAGGGGAATAAAAAAGACAGTATTGTAGATGGTTTGTCACTTTGTATTATAGAAAGTGTTATTTTCAAAAAAAAAAGTAAGAGCAAAACATTATTTTCCTGTAGATTTCAGAGTCCCTTGTATTTTAATGTTCCAAAAACTGTATTTGCTTTAAAATGATATATTCAAGATTAAGAGATCTTCTTTCATTTGATTTTAGCTTGTAATGATGAATAAAACTTTATTAATTTCAACATTATTTCAGTAAGAACTCAGGCAGAAAAAATGACGTGATTACCAGAAATATAATTGTTTTCAGAATAAACTTTATTTATACAAAATTAATATTTAAATCAGACCTGGAAGTATTAAAAGCAATTTATTCACTTTAATGAATAAATAAATTAGTTTTATTTTTATGTATGATTCTATCTTTGAGGAGTTGCAAATAATGCATGTACCATGGCTGACAGGGAAGAATAAAAGCCCACCACTGTGTTTACATCCAGATATCTTTGAGACAAAGTAAATAAGCACCTTGCTCATACTTATGTTTTAAATAACAGAAAGTCCTTTCTGGTTTTAGAAAGAGAGAGGAGTGGCAGCTCTGCAACAAATTCAGGCCAAGATCTCTGCTAGTCCCTGCTGGCAGAAGCAGAGGAGCTGGAGTAGAATTACTGGTTGCAGCACACTGTCAGAGAGTCATGGGTTTGATTTACTCTGGCAGAGTCGTAACTGGTGTCCTGGCAAACAGGCCTTAGAGTCTATTTATGTCATTAATTAGCTTTAGGTATTTGTATGGAAGCTGAATGATACCAGCCAATATAATGGATGTTGTGGCGTTTGCTCATCATGATTGTCACAACAAGAAAAGTATAGCTTAGAATATTTTAGTCTTCTTAATGAGAAGTGAGCAGAGAAGCTGCACTTTGGAGGGTGTTTGTGGGGGCAATCCAGAACTGAGAGTGTGGGAGGAAATGACTGTGCTCCTGTTGTGAAAGTCAAGGAATCTCAGTATCTGCATAAGAAGCTGATAGACCTTTGAGGTGTGCACTGATTTTTATTTGCTTAAAATGTTTATTTTTCTGAGATTAAGTTCAAGTCCTTTTCTACAATGTGTTCTTTATGTAGTGTCTCTGGACGTGTGCCAAACATCCACAAAATGTAAATTAGGCTGCCAGGTCACATCAAATTTTAAGAGAGCTTTGCACTTTTCCTTTAAGAAAGCTATTATTTATTTGCTCTTACAGACACCTGTCAGCTGCTGATGGCATTTTCCTTCATTCATCTGGATGCCTGTCCTGGTTTTCACTGGTTTGAGGTGGGGTGGAGAGAAGGATTTGAGTGAGTGGCAGTGTGTTGCTTAATTTCCATCTGGGCTTAAATTAACCACAACAGTCCCAAATACCCCAGGATCCTCTGAAAGCAATGCATTTATTTTCCCCTTTACATGCCCTGGTGTAAAGACTGGGATGTGGAATAAATGTAGGATATAATTATTTGACCACACTCACATTTAGACAATTGGTAGGTCTTTTCTTAGCCACATGGCAAGTACTTTTCTGTTCTATTTTTAGTGTAGGTTTAAGCACTTTGAATAGCATGATTCAGGGATTGACAAATACTATTTGGTATTCTCACTACTTAAAGAAAGATTTTCTTATAATGTTTTGTCATAATATTAAATATAAGAAAAACAAACAAAGAAAAAAAAGAGAAACAAACCACAAAACCTGAAATAAGTGGAGAAGTTGTCTGTGACTTTAGAAACATTCCTCCTTAGTATTCCTCTTCTGTGAACAACTTTGTGTGGGGAACAGTGAAGGAAAGTGTGTGTTCACATGCTTTATGTTTGACAAAAATTCTGTTGGAATGCAAAATAGAATGGAAACAAAAAAACAAACCAACCAAACCCAACAAAAACTGTCATTGCCCTAGTGCTTAGGCTCCATCATTTTTGGTGAAGGTGTTCTGGGTCTTGACAATGCAGCCTGAACTGTGCATGCAATAGACACATATAAGGTTTAGCCATAAGCAAATAGCACTTTATTTTAAAAAAGTCACAGTGTGATGATTAGAAAAATTTACTCTGCCTGGTCAATAACTTTGGGTCTGTATGTGGATTCTATGCATGTGAATTACCCAAGTGTGGTGCTCTGTCTTTTAAAGACTCTTGCTAATCAGGGTAGTCTGTCTTATAACAGGACTCTTGTTACACAGCTTGTGTAAATTCAGTATATGGGTTCTCCAGACAGCATATATAGCTGGACAGAAATGGGAGACTGTATAGAATGCAGCTAATTATTTTGAAGGCAAAATGCACTGCTGGGTCTGATTCTGTTCTCAGTTACAGCACTATGATTTGAGAGTAAATCTAGTAAATCTCAATGAGCACAAGATTGATTCGTGTGCGAGAAGAAAATTGGAAAAGTAAAGAGAAAAAGAAGTCATATTTGCAGTCTGTGACAAGCTGAAATCACGGCTGCAAAGAAAAAAAACAGTAAAATGCCTTCTGGATTTTAATGGGGACCCAGTTCTCACCTGGCAGTCAACATCAAACACTTTCAATATGATCTGGTTCAGAGTTCAATACTGTTAGGCTTAAATGCAAACTAAGATTTTTCTATTACTGCACAGCTATGAAAACCATGTGTATTTTACATAATGGGTCATAATCAGTTTCAAAATAGTCAGAAAGCTTGTTGTACCCACCTGATCAAAATTCACAAAGTTTTATTTGGATATTGTGCATTTATGACCCATTTAAATTATAGCTAGAGCAGTGAGATTTGGGGAAAAGTGGCCAAGTAAACAGGATTCCTTAATTTTTAACTAAAAAAAAAAAAAAAAAAAAGAAAATGTCAACCTAGTATCAACCTAGTAAGCCTAAGGAGAGTTTATTTAAAATCTAAAGAAGGAAGAAAAAACACAGTAGTAAAGTAACTCAAAAATAGAACGGCCAATGGAGAATAAAGGGCAAAATACCCACTTGCTTTTTGACTGTATTGTGGTTTCTTTTGTCATGCAAAGCTCTGTACTCTGGCTGACCTACATCAAGCAACTGGCTTTTTTGGAGGCCATCCAGACAGATCAGCAGCACAAATATGTCCCTGTATGTCTAATACACTTCCAAATGATTTTGTACTTGTTGATAGTCTAGCACAGAGAGATTTTTGTTTGTCTTCTACTCTTGTTAAAAAGAGGATGGCAAAAACCTGTCGGCTTTAAAAAAATCCCTGTAACAGACTTAGTTTATCAACTAGAGTAACTATATTCCTTCACTCCCACCCCCTATCTGCTTTGGTGTTATTAGAACACTTTTTCTAACCCAGGTGAGAAAGAGGTTAAAGTGGCTGGCAACGGAAAAAATGTAAGCAACCTCATAACAATGAGTTTCCTTGTGTTACGAAGGATGCAAGTTCCCTTGCTTTTTTGTTCTTTTTTTTTTTTTTTTTTTTTTTTTTTTTTTTTTTTTTGAATAAACACATCCTTCACCTCCTAAATAGCCCGCTGAGTAGAGGTTTAGGAACACCACTGAGTCTTTAATTTCACTGATTTAGCATGGATACTGATCTGTTTGTGATGTAATTCTGCTGTGCCATTTTCCATTGACTTTTTCTATCCTCCAAGAAGATATTGGCAGCATCACACTTCATCAAAATGCCTTGACTTTATGTTCCAAAACTCAGAGTTGTTGCCCTGGGGAGCGAAAATGATAAAAGTGTTTCAGCTATTAAGAGTTTTCCTATGCCTTTTTTCTTCTCCTTTTTTGCTTTAATTCTGCTTATAACAAAGTTTGACTTTTGCTCTGGACTAATAAGCTCTGGGTATAGGTTTAGAGTCTACAGAGTCATTAAGTAGTTAGAGAGGAAATATAAAAGCAGGTCTGATAACTTATGTGGAAAATATGTCAATTCTGAAGCTGTTCATATCACTGAAAAATGAGTATATTTTCTTTGAGGGTTTTTAAAAGGAAGTATTCAACTTGTCATTGCAACCGGCCTTATCCCAAACACTTATCAGCATTCTTAACATTAAATAGCTAATACCTTATTTTCAGAAACATTCAGTAGTCAATTCAACTATTTTTATTTGGGGGGAACTAATATCCACTTACATGATTCTCTAGTATCTAAATGTTAAATAAAATAGATTATCTAGTACTGAGCTTATAGAGATAACAAACTTTGCTTTCTTGATCACTAGTATTAGGAAAATAATTTGAAGCAAAATGCAAGAGCTAAGAATTTGAGGGAGGTATTATTGATATCTTTCATAAAGACATCTCTTAACCATCAAAAGGAACACACAAATTACAAAAAATAAAATACATGTGTTTTTTTAACATTCTCTTTCTCTGTTAATTAAATATTAGCTCTCTCTCAGCCCTCCTCAAAAATACAAATTCTTCCAGGAACAATTAATACCTACTGAGCCCATACTCTCAAACACATTTAGTGACAGATAAAGAAGCCAGAACAGGCACACCCTATGTCTGGGACTGAGAATCTCCAGAGAGGGGAAAGTGAGTTCCTGTGTGTGGAGAAGGAGAGCATAGCCCTCTTTGGCCGCAGTTTAGTTACTCCTAGGGCAGGGGGGTGCAGAAGGAGCCGTGGGCTCAAGGTATCACCTTGTCCTACTTGCTGCAGGCAAGACACAGGGAGGGAAGGTGGGCAGTAAGTTGCTACTGATGTTAATGAAAATAAATATGAGGACTATCAGAAGTTGAGGGACAGGTACCCTATGGTGAAGCAGCTGGAAGGGCAGGAACAGCTGACAGTATTTCCCATTTCTTCCATGTTCCAAGTAAATGCCAGCACCGACCATAGAAAGAGGTCAGCTTGCTTGGTTAGTGTGCAATCCACTTAATGACAGCTACAGGAAATTGCCATCTCAATCAGGTAACACCACACCTGAGCACCCTTGCAGAAATTTCCATCCCATCCTATCCTGTCCCATCCCATCCTCTCATATCTGTTTACCTTGCAGACTGAATTAGAAGTACGAGCACACGAGTACAAAGCTTGTTGTAAAGCTTGTAAAGTTGGGGTCCACACAAAAACTCTTTGCAGAGGTGTTTAGGCTGAGGAGATATCTTCTTTCCTGAGACTTACAGGAGTAAAGTTCTGAGCTGAAAAAAGGCTGTATTTTTGTTCCCTGTACACCATTTTTCACATCCACACAGACTGCTCATATGAAGCAACATCCTGATACTATTCTGATCTCCTGTGAGGTAAAAAGAAAGTCTGAAAATGTCAGTTATGGGCTCAAGATATTCCATTAAACTGTAGTCTGCATGCACACACACTTGAAAAACAAACATAAAGAAAGAAAAGCAAATTAGTAATGTAATTACTTAATCTTTTTAAACCTGGGTTTAGACAATTCTTTTTCAAGACACTGTTGTTTTCTTCTGATGTTTTGTAGGAAGTTAAGAGACTTTTCCAAATTTTCTCTCCATTCTTTGCATGACAGGTAAATCATAGAGAGATTTGTTTAGGAAATCCCATTATTCATTGTAAATTTAAAACACAAGTGGCAATGAATTTACTGACGTAGAAGAAGTTGTTTGCCAGAGTTAATATTCTTTGGTGAACAGCTCACTGCAGCCTTAATTGTGTCCTTAGGAACGCTTCAGGAGAAAATTTAAGCAATTAGTTTTATATGTTTACCTTCAGCATCACATTAGAACGCTGTACATTTGTCATCTTAAGACCCAGGCAACTTCAAATGGAACAATTATGTAAATACAAGGCAGTGAGGAGAACAGTGGCACAACTGTGTCTCCTTCTATCTTAGCAAAATGGTGCAGTGACACCAGGCTCCTTCTTTGAGACCACTAACCTATGCCTACCTCAGCAAAACACATGGATCTGCAAATTATGCAGATATCTGGGACAAAATTGTTGCAATAAGCACTCTCAAATCTTAGTTACATCACAAAAAGCACTTTATAAAATTTTATTCCTGTACACAGGCATTTTAACTTGCAACCATTTAATCACAGAACTGTACAACAAAATAAAATAAGTAGCACTCCAAAAAAGGCAAGGAAGTCCCAAAAATCTGGTTTTTTCATAGCAAGACATTTCCCATGTTCTGCAAGGAGATGACAAACTTGTATCCAAGCCATTGTTAGGGATTCTGTGCCACAGATACATTGCTGGGGTGACAGAGGGTGGGAGAGGCATAGGGAAGATCTTTATCGGTCATGTAATGACCAGGTAGGTTAACAGAACTAGCATTCATCTAGTCCTGCTGCCACAGGAAATTACAGATATTTTTTGCCTGGAAACCCTAATTTGGCAGATACTTCCTTCACCAACTGGCTGCTATCTGAAGCCATTTACATAACCTTGTTAGAGGTAGGAAATGTTTGTTAATAGGACCCACCTGAATATCTGCCAAATTTCCTATTGCAAATAATGGTGTCAGTACAGTTCATCTCTTATTTTCTCCAATTACCTCTTCACTCTTCTAAACAAAAGAGCTTGTGAATAGCTCAGTATCACACAGCAAATACCATTCCTACATTTTTTTAAATGTTGTTAGTTATTTGAAAAGTTAGAAGCAGCAGCAGAGATGCTATCTGCTTGAAATGACACTTGCCAAGTTGTTCTTTAGGGAATGTTGAAGAAAAATTCCTTTTTAGTCATCTTGGGCATCTTACCAGATATACAACTTTCAAGATCCCCTCAGACAGCAATCTAGAGCATAAGGAGTTGGACACAGGCTGAGATGCACATGCATATAATTTTCAAGAATATTTTCATTCCTTGTAGCTCCTTGAATTGTGTTTTTGTTTGTTTGGACTTGCTTTGCTTTGTTCTGATTTGTTTTCATAGGGAGCCATCAGGACTGAGATACCATTGCACTACATGAGTTTATTAGAAAGAATGGAGTGGAAATCCAGAGAACTGGAGTAAAATGGTCATAAACGAGGCTGAAAGTCTCCTATCTGTGTACATAGCAACTGTTCAAAGAGCTGCTACATTTCCTTAGCTCACACTTCAGTCAGTTCTTCACTTTATAAACAATCCAAAAAGTAGGTATTTTAAAGGAAAGTTGTACTTTCAGGGGCCATTATACCTGGAGTCTCAGGCACAGTAAGTCTGATTCCCTCTGCTCAGTGAGCAATGAGCTTCCTTTGAAAAGCTGAGGTTTCCTCCTCCAGCCTTCTGATTTCTGTCGGCTTTGTAATGCTCTCCAAAGTCTTGAAAAACAAACTGCAATTTAATATTTCAAAGTCAAGGTGAATCTATGGGAATTTATAAAATCATTGGTTATTTCAAATACTTTACTAGAACATAGATATCTTCCCCTTCTTCCTATAACTATTACAGTTCTTCTGCCCTAGATAGTAATTTGCTTTAATTTATTTTATATGTCCTGTAAAAATATGACCTAAGATATTTTTATGTTATTCAGAAAACTCATAAATTGTTTATAGTATACCTTCGTCATGAAGGCTTACTGATTTGTTAATGGTACATGTTCAGCATGCTGATAAAGTTAAGGAAGGCAGCTGCCCAATGCTGGGCAGCAGTAAAGCAGCAACAATTAGTGAGTGGAGGATGCTAAAAGACAACATATTAATCTTAGCTTTTACAGTAAAAGGAAGTTAAATTATCTCACAACAATGCATCTAAATATCCACTGCTGTTACTCATGGCAGTTTTGAGCCACCTATGAATTTTGCAAGAAAAGCGCACTATTAATTCTGTGCAGTTACTAGTGTGATGAGACTGCTCGTAATATATAAAATTAAGCATATGCACCATTTCATAAGTAAATCTTTTTATTAGCATATTTTACATTCTGCACCTCCTTCAGGTCACAAGAAAAAAAAATTACCAAAAAGATCTTTAACAGAAAGGACACAGATGTAGTTGAAATACTAGAAGAAAAATTTAATCGCTTTCTCTTTCATGAAAAAAAAAGCTGCAAAAGTAATACAAATAAAGCAATTCGTCTAGGGGATTTAGTTTCTTTAATTTTATTTAGTTGCTTTACTCATCTCAGAAGGAGCTGACTGTCCATAAACAGAACGCATAACACAACTCAAGCAGTAATAATCCCTTCTTGGGAGCCCACCACTGTTAACAGTTAACACAGATAACACTTGGATAAGCATCTTGATAAAGCACTTTGTTAATAAAGCTCTCAGCTGACCTTCCATAATCTGAGGAACCCTCAGAGTAGAACTGCTCTGCAGCTCCTATTGAATACATGCACATACATTGAAGATATGACTGTCAACTTACCATGTTTAATTTTGCATTGATGGAGTGAAACAAGGAAGAGCCACGCTAGGCTTTGGCACATTTTATCTTAATGTTCTTAATAGTTGATTAAAGTAAAAAAATATTTCTAATGAAGTCATCAGCTTTAACTGCAGCTGTGTATACCTGGTGCAAAATAAAGAGCAGAATCAGGCCCAGAATTTGTGAACATGAATTTCTGTCTATTCTACAGTGTAACTGAAGTTTCAGCATCATTGCCTTTTCTAAATGTCCATAACTATTGCCATACAAACCATAAATAATCATATCCATTCTTGTCTAGGTTTTCTTTAAGGCTACAGGTATGATTATAAACTGGAAAAATGTCTCTTCCTTTATACACTTTGTTCAAAATCATTAAAGTTAAAAATAGAAGCACTAAAGTTAAGTAGAAATACATCAACCTATATTTATGCCTACTGTATATTAAAGATTTTACTTAAAGAGATTAACTTATATTTATTTTTTAAAAAATTAGATGGGTGATAGTTAAAAGGAATTGCATTTTTGTAGTAATACTATACTTATTGCTGAGAAGCAAGAGAGTAATGATCAAAATGTTACCTAGTTTCAGTGTATGTTACTTTAAAAAGAACATGGTTTATGTGATCCTAACTTTTGGAAAATTCACCAAGCCTGGTATAAAAAAAATGAAGACATTATTGTAATATCTATAACATATTAAACATTTTTGTATTTTCATCAACTTTATTCTTACAGGACAAAAGACATCATTCACTAAAAATGAATGCTGCACATGTTAGCAATAGAAATATTGATTTTTGTAACTTTGACTGCACTTGCCTTAACTTTTCCACACATATATACAAACACAAATAACACATGGGGGGGGAGAGGATTAAGAGAAATAAAACTCACAAAAGTAGGCAAGTTTTACATTATATAATAAATAACAACACATGAGTTTTTCAATACAATCCTTGTAAAGAGCACATGATGCCATAAGTTTGTTAAAGCACAAGGTGTACTTCGTCTAGATTAAAATAAACCCAACAAAACAACACAAAACCAAACAACAAAACCCCTTTTGGTGTGACTTTGACTTAGGTTTAAAAAAGTTGGGTGTTTAAAATAATCTTTATTACTTGCATATGAATATTTTTGTATGATAATATACAAAGAAGGTTTTAAAACAAAAAAACCCACTTGCTTTATAGTGTGCAAATTTTAGAGAAAAGAAAACAGGGTATGTGTCCAATTTGTAAAACAATGTTCTCCTTTCAAGATTACTCTTTCACTGACTAAAGTCAAGTTTATGACAACTCGAAATACTTTTTTTTTGTGAACTGACAAAGAAAAAATAAAGCAATGTGAATAATTTGCATATGCAAACTTTTTTTTTTTTTTTTTTTTTTTTTTTTTTTTTTTTAATAAATTGTTGCTGGTAGCAATACAAATTTAACAGCATGACAGGGAAAGCTTTGAAGGTACCAGTTCAGTGATTTGACTAGAAGGGCATACTGGGCCAGAGCATACGCATTGGATAAGCTGGCACAGATTCCCTGGAGGCAATGGAGCTGCTCCAGCTTACACCAGCTGCGAATCTGACCTCTAATATTTTCTTTCTTGTTTCCTCTTGTTCTCCTGTTTTATTTCTTAAGGATATTTTCTTTAGGATATATTTTTTATGTGTGTGTACTCTTTTTTCTTAAAAACTCTAAGGGTTATAGTTATAATCATTGTAAAGCAAGAAATGCAGTCTCATAACTCTCTGGGGCAAAGAGTTTGTGTGTGGGTGGCGTATACGTGTTTGATTTGTTACAGCATTGCTCAAGTTTTGTGGCAGTTTAGCTCCACTGGAACCACAGGGTGACAGGGGAATAGAATAACATGGTGGAGAATAGAGTAACATGGTAGGGAATATTTTTTAGCAGTCCATGTGTGTGTGTGTGTGTGGTGTGTTTGTGTGAGCATCATGGAAGACCCTGACTGATACAGAAACTGTAGTGGAACAGAAGGAGCTCAAATGACAGCAATGTTGTCATTGTACCAATGAAAGCTAATAGGAAAATGTCAAAAAGGGCACTAATGAAAACCTGGATGAATGCTTTTCTTTTTCTAAGTTTGTTGAATATGACATCATGCCTGGGTCAGGACAAATTCCATTCTTGGGTTTCTGTATAGACTGTAAGATCTGTGGTTCTCTTCTAAACTGCAGTGGCATAAATCATTATCCAAGGCAATGGGTTCATACCCAAGTTACACCACTCAAATAAATTGCAGTCCTCTTCTCTATGGCCTTCCTATCAAGACCCTCACCTTCTGAAGTCCTGAAAGATGCAAGGAATACTTAAGTTGTGTCTATTCTTTATTAGTTTTTAAGCCGTGATTCTCCTCAGATGCCGGGGGAATTGCTCCAAATTTGAACCTCTGTAACACAAGAGCTTGGGGCCTTGCAATAAGAGACAGGCACCAGAGCACAGCAGCTCTTGCAAAGGTCTATCGTGTGCCATAGCTAGAGCTTAAGTTCTCCAAAGGGCTGGTGGTCTTCTGGCTCCAGAAGCCCAGGCCATTGACCTGTGCCAGGCCTGTGCCTCTGTAGCCCATGAGTATCACAAGACTTTTAAGATGTGACAACTGATTTGGTTTACCTGCAGCAACTCATACTTAAATGCATTTTTAATATTACTGTATTTTGCACCTGCAGTCTGAAGTCAAGGTGAACTATATTAAAAAATATTGTTTCTACAGACAGTCACCCTTTTGAACTTTGTCTGCTTCATCTACTTCTCATGAGATTTTTATCTTTGCTATACAAAATATTACTAAGATCATTTAAATAAATGATCGTGTTTTCACCAGTCTCAACACGATTCATTGGCCTGGTATGGTGGCAGGAAATGCATTTAGCATTTGATTAGACATCATAAGAGTTGTGATTATTCAACTACCAGCATGTGACGTGCACAGAAATATGGTATCCACTGTAAATTAAAAAAAAATTTATGTATATTTAGTTACATTTTCTAAATACTGCTATTTAACAAAAATTAATAAAAAAAAATTGAAGAACATAATTCTCTATTCTTTACTGCATTACTCTGCATTTCTTGAAATTCTTAGACACTTGACTAAGACAAATACAAATGCAAAAAATTTTATTAATTGCTTGTATTCTCTCCCAAAATCATGCATGTGTGAAAAGGCTGGGAAGCCACATAGGGTTGCATGCTTGAAGAGGGACAATCCCAGGGAAAAATTAAGTAAGCAAGACTATTGCTTGAAGAGTGCTGGAGTCTTGGTTTCCAAAAATAAATAAATAAAGAGAAAGAGAGAGATAAATAAACAGAAAGAATAAAAGCACCAATAAGCACTAATATTCAGCAAAACATTTAGAGCACCTCTAAAACACATCTTTCTTGGATTCCCCTGACATGTACCACTTATAATCAATTGCATTGATTGATTAAATTCAATTTTCCCTCTCTTTATGAGTAGTTATTTCCACTTTTTATTTTTCCCAGTGTCCTGGGGTGACTTCATGATGTTTTATCCTGGCATCCTCATCACTCCCTTCCAAATTTGTCCCAAACCAGGACACCCAAGCTTGTTTTTTTGGAGCACGCTTCTTGATTTTTATTTTATTTTGCATAAATAATAGAATTTTGTATTTAATGAAAAAATAAAAACCATTTAAGTACTAAGTTTGCATTGTTAGGAATTTAGTGTTGTATCTGCAATTTAAATACAGGTTTATGAACAGACCCATGAAATGCAACTATTCACAGGCTGTGAGCCTACATGTCAACTTCTGGATCAGGGAGATTGGAATGTCGTTTGAAGTACTTCATACATAACTGAACATTAAATGCTCAGGTATTTACGGTATCCACTGAAATGCAAATAAAATTGTTGCTTGAAAGTAAAAAGCTGTTTTATTTCAACTGGAGAATTTTACTATAAGGTCTTCTCTTAAACAAGAAACATAAAAGCCACCCTGATGGTCATATACTATAAAAGGGTATGCTGAGAAAAAGAGACATTATGATGCAAGATAGACCTGTAATTGTAGTTTAAGTTTTCAAAATTGCTCTAAAAGGTCTGGGAAATACACTCTCACCTCAAATATACTCATGGATTGTACACAGGTTATTTTCAAAGCTTGGTGAAAACAAATGCCAAAAGTAAAATGAACAGTAAACATATTTTTCTGCAGAACAGGAACTGCACTATTGAGATTAAGGTGAACAGAGGAGATAAACCAGTAACATAGAAGTGATGTCCAAATGCATTGTCTAGAGATTGAAAAATAGGCTCCAGAAAATTATACAGAGATCTTTAAAGTGTTTTACTTTCCAGATGCATGCAGAATGGGTTCATTCTTTTAAATCAATATGCAAACCACAAAATCAAAGAGATCTTCTTCCCTGAACGCTGATGAACCTTACCCAGGTCAGCATGTTCTCCCTGCTTATACTGCAGGGAAATAAGCACTGAGCAAGGTAAAGTTAGGACAAAGCCTGGGCCCCCTGTGATTACTTTAAGCACTCTCATTTCTGTCTTGAGAAATTAGGTGTTGACTGTCTTCAGATTTAGTATTGGCTGTGGTGGAGACAGCTGTCAGAAGTAACAGAGCCCAAATATTTGATGTGGGAATATACTGTGGCTTTTCTGTCAGCAGGACTGGATACACTGCCAACAACAAGCACAAGATTTTTGCTCTCCAGTGAGCACCATCTCACACCTGATAGCAGCACCACATGTACTGGAGAGAATGGAAAGGATACAAAAGCATTAAAGGAAGAATGCACTATGAAAGAGGATGCAAGAAAAATAACTATTGCTCCTGTGTTGGTTGACACGATAGATAAAATCCTTGTTGCCTCCTCCAGGCCTTTCTCAGTCCTGGTTTCTGGCCTCAAATGAATGAGATCCATAGGCAATGCTGAGCCACAACATTTGAACACTTCCAGGCAGTACCAGCTCAGCCACCTTTACATTCCCCACTGCAAGAGGTGACTTCCTCCAAGTTAACTTCCAAATCTTCCCTAAGTGTAACTAACTATTATATGTTCTGCTAGGATAGAATTTTGTGTGCTGTCAATATGCTACATCTGTGTCTTAGTTTTTTATTTTTATATGCTGCTTTTTTTAATACATCTAAGAGGGCATTTTTGTTAAGAATTGGTTGTAAAGCTAGAGTATAAATTTGTCTGAATGTACAAAAGAGAGGATCTTGTTATGTGGTGGTTTGACCTTGAGTGGACAGCAGGTGCCCACCGCAGTCACTGTCACTGCCCTCCTCATCTGGATAGGGGAGGGAAAGTATAACAAAAGGCTCAAGTGTTGAGATAAGGGCAGGGAGAGATCACTCATCATTCCTCCTCCTCCCATGCAGGGGCACAGGGAATGGGGGACATAGTAATTTTGTCATACATTGTCTCTGCTGCTCCTTCCTTCTCAGGGGGAGGGATCTTCATACTCATCCCATTCCAGCGTGGATTTTCTCCTACAGGACATGGTCTTCCATGAACTTATTCAGCATGAGTCCTTCCCATAGGCTACAGCCCTTCACAATCTTCAGCATGGATCCCTTCCTCAGAGCGCAGCCCTTCAGGAACAGACTACTCCATCATGAGTCTCCCAAGGGCCCACAGATCCTGCCAGGAACTTGCTCTAGCACAGGCTTCCTGTGGTGTTACAGCCTCCTTTGCACATCCACCTGCTGTGGAACAGGGTCCTCCACGGGCTTCAGGTGGATGCCTACTCCATCATGGGGTTCCATAGACAGCAGGGGCAGAGCTGCCACACCATGGTCTTCATTATGGGCTGCACGGGAATCTCTGCTCCGACACCTGGAGCACCTCTTCCCACTTCTGCTTCACTGACCCTGGGTGCCTGAAGGTCTGTTGCTCAAATATTCTCACTCCTCTCTTCTCTGGCTGCTGTTGCTTGTTGCACATTTTGGATTTTTCCCTTCTTTGCTTTGCTAGCCCCGTGGTACTGCCGCCGTCACTGGTGGGCTCAGCCTTGGCCAGTGGCACGAATCTCTTGTAGGCAGCTGCCTTTGGCTCTGTCAGACACAGGAGAAGCTTCTGGAGGCTTCTCATAGAAGTTACCCCCATCATTCTCAAAAGTTGCCCCATTGGTTCCCCTGCTACCAAAAACTTGTCATGCAAAACCAATATGAGTGGTGTGAGAGGGAGTTTGAAATTGTAATGAGGTAAGAAGATGTCATGGGTTTAAGGCTGAAACCAGGACAGAAGTGCAACATTTATTCTAATGACTGAAATGACAGAACATACTCTTCCAAGCAAATAGTTAATTAACGATTAAGGTAATCAATAGATGCCTGGGGGAAAAAATCTCTATAAGTTATAGGTAAGTGAAATACAAAATATACAGCAACCTAAAAATCATTTGCCAAAAAGATTTGAGCATCTTCTAGAGGAACTGTTTCAAGCTATTAAGTTTTCTAAAACCCTCAAAAACTATGTTTTCATCCATAATAACTTTGTAGAAGTTGCCTCAGTCTCTCTGGTAAATAATTATAATTTTTAAACTGATTAAATAAATATTTATATTAGAGATTAGAAGGGGTTTCAAGGGCTTATTACAGACTCTCTTTGTTGTAAATAGGATGAAATGGCTCTGATCTAATCTCCTGGGTAAATACCAGATTTTATAACTTTTAATTAAAAATGGGAGAAGTGAGATCATTTTAAACAAATACTAAATACCATCAAGAATTTGATTCAAAAGTGACAAAAGACATCAGATATAAAAAAAAAAAAAAAAAAAAAAAAAAATCCCAAAAAACCCACAAAAAAACAGAAGAATATTTTATCCTTGATTTCTGTTTTCTCAATAAAATAAAATGCCAGTTGCTGACAGTTCTCTTCAGAGCTTGTAATGTGGGACTGAAAAATGAGGTCTGGTCTTCAAACATGTACGGACCACTTTATAAAAACTATTGTGTTTTGAAGCTGGCTTAACTTTAAGCAGACAATTATTAAGATTTGATGTCTAATATGTTTTGAACATCAGCAGAATCTGGAGAACAAGGGATAGAGTTACAAAGATTTTATTTTAGTGTGAAAAGAGACAGCTTTGTTCCTGAAGACATTACTCTCACAGGTCAGGAGTTTTTGTAACTATTTATCCCTATATTAGTCTTCATTAAAAAATCCACTCAGAAACAAGAAGAAGATCATTTTCCTTCTGACTACTACTTGTAGGTCACTTAATTATATGAGGAAGAGACTTTCACACTCTTTCCAGAATTATGAATGAATTTACAGTGGTTGTGAATTAATTTCCCCTCCCATTCTTCAATTGTGAAATTATTTCTGGGGAAAATTTTCTCCCTTAAGAATTTTCTTGTCTTAAAATACTTTGTAGGATGTGGCCACAGAGAAAAATAAATTGTGAAGGTGTGCAGTAGAAATGTAAATCTCCTCTATTATTCATTAAAAAGACATGACACAAAAGAAGTCCAAAAAAAGCTTGGTACTTACTTCAGATAGCTCTTGAAGGTGTCATGGAGCAAAAATAAATGACAGTCCTACAAATATTGCATGAGGAGAAATGCTACTGGCTGACAAGTCCAGTCCTTACTATAAGTACCCTAAGTAACCAATGCAGTACTTTTCTTAAACTTGAATCCTAGTTTTTTTATTATTACTATCTTATATTTATTGTTCCAGGCCATCAATTTCTACCTGACTATACTGTTTCTGTGCCAATTTTGTTTCTATGCACAATTAATTCTCTCATTCTTTGCATTTACTCAGAAAATATGTGGTATGATGTATCATCCATGTATCTTGGCCTTTTTTAAATTATATAAACAAGACAAGATAATCTCATCTTCCCATAATTTTCTTCCCCCTCAGCATCTATAAGATTTCTCCATGATGGTGCTGGTATGGTATGGTATGCTGTTGAGGATCTACAAGAAATCTTCCACCAAAACTTTGTAAAATGTCACTGATATGTTTATTTCACATGTAGTTTTCCTGATTAAATATAGTGGGGGGTTTTTTTATTAGTATTTGTTGTAATTGTTATAATCCCTCATCTGCTTCCAGGCTTTAGTTAAATCTTAAAATCCTCGGATGCTTGTGTGTGGTATTCTACAGTGCATCCCAAAGATGTGAATCAGAACTTTTCCAAATTAAAACAAGGGCAGGGTGCGAAGACTGTCCTTAATACTCATCTAAGAGTTTCGTTACCAACCTCTCCTAACTAAAAGATTTGTTTTCAATACAGTTGTCTTAGTTTGGAAGACAGCTATCGCTAAGGACAAACAGGATCCTCTCCTGAAATGGAGAATTAAAAAAAAAAAAACAACAAAAAATTCCTCTATCCGAATTGTTATAATTTTAGAATTAAGGGGCTCTCAGGCGAAGATGTGAGGATATGGATAACAGTTCTTTACTTGTGTTTAGCAAGGCAAAACAGAACAACAATAACTATGATATGAATCACAGACAGAACCAGGGAAACAGTCCCAGTTTTCTCTGCCGCTGGCCCCCTTTCCCCGTTGGTGCAGTTCCCGACACAGGCAGCTGTGGTGCAGAGTCCCGGGATGCTGGAGATGGATCAGGAGCTCCCCGGCGGTGGCTGGAGCTGCAGCACGAGTCCCGGCAGGCAGGGGGTGCGGGCTGAGGCATGGAGAACACTCGGAGCAGGAGCGAAGGGACAGCGAGGGGGGCAGGAACTGCAGCGGCTCCCGGCCAGGCAGACAGGGGCAGGGTCAGGATTGCCGGGGCACACACGGAGAGACCGGGGCAGGAAACCCCGAACTGCGCTCCAGTGGGGCCAGTGGAAAAGAGATCTCCCCCCGTGCAGTCTGAAAGCCACAGCCTGCTGTGTCTTCTCCCCACAAGCACACCCCAGCAAAAAGTGAAGTCCACGTGCTCCTCCCCTCCCTCCACCTCAGCCACTTCTTTTGTCTTCTTAACTATCCATAAGTACCCAGAGATCAGTTCCCTGGCAATTTATGGGAAAAAATTCTACAAGAGAACCTGATCCCCAACAATAGTCCAATGTAATCCTCTTTTTCTATTATTTATCCATTTATCTGTATTATCTAATAATTTCCCATGCGTGTTTTACTCAAATCTGGATTGATAAGCGTCACAACCCAATGGTGGTGTTTGGTAAATTCTCATTAGGCTGAAGAAAGACACCAGACCCCGTTGTCAGGGAACTCAGGCTTTATCACCATAACTTTAGCAACCAGCCCACTGTTAAGATTGGAAAGACACTGGTTAACAAGCCCTTAAATTTGTACAATAGATTTCCCCAAGAGTGGAGGCAAACAAGCCCTTAGTGTTGTACATTGCAATTCAATATTCACCTGTTCTGGCTCACAAGTCACAACACACCTCCATAATCCCCAGCTCCCACAAGTGTGTTCACTGTGTAGTGTGGGATAAAATATCACAGACGTTTTCTCAGAAGACAAAGAATGTCAGCAGCCCTTATATCCCACACGGGTCCCACGTGTGTATGGTCTGGAGCTGGAGCTGAGAGACGAAAGCGAAAGAGAAAGAGAGGAAAGGAGAGAAAGAGAAAAGAAGAAAAGAGCAGGAGAGGGCCCAATCTGCTCCCTTATTTAGTTCACCAGGGCACTTCTCTTATGTAAATTAGCCTTTCCATGCATTTTGATCATGTGTATCCAGCCAGCCTTTTTTTTGATTTGGGGTGGGAGCTGAGCATGAGACTCAAGGCAAAGCAGGAAGTCAGCTGAGACCAGCACTGCCTCACCTCCACAGGACACCCTGCTCTAATCATGTTTTTCCTGTCATAACAGTCAGAATTTGAGAAAAACATGCTTAGGTCTGTTTCTCTACAATGAGTTATATTTCATTTTTGTTTTCTAAGAGGCCTTACCTGGATGGTATTGCATAATCATGATAGACCCACACTACTCACCATCATTTATATTTGCTTCCATACCTTTCAGTAGCTTTTTTTTAAAATAATCTGAAGTCCTGACTATTGTTTAAGTCAGATAAAGGACTGTATTCAGTGGTTGCTCTTTCTCTATTTATTAAATGTAATTGCTGCAATTCCTACTGGTTAGCCAAGAGATACAGTTATCAGCGTCATAGATGTATTGACAATTCTTATTTGAATTAAATTTAATGTGCAAATTTTTTAGACCTTTGTAATGGATATCTCCAAATTAAGATATCTCCAAATTGAGTTTCTTACATTTAGTAATTTTGCTTGCTTACTGTGTCTGCCATTATTTTGGGGGATAGTTGACTAACCTTTTCCATCAATCATATCAGGAAAAAGACAAAACTTTACTTTTGGGTACATGCCAACACTGCCTTTAATTTGTGCTCCATCCTTACCATATAGGAGGACTGAGGGTAGAGATGGGACATCTTTTTTGGTCTTGATTATTTACATGACTATTTTTATGGTATAAAAAATAGTCAGCTAAATCTTTTTGACTTTTGGGGTTGTTGATATTATCTGACCATAGACTTCTAGGTTCACTTGCCAACTATGTATGCCATTTATTATGTTTCTTAATTAGTTTTTTGTTTATTCTTTATGCAGAGGGGATTCTCCCAGTGACTCTACTGATTTTTTCCAAATGTATTTTCACAAGACTTCCTCACCTTGGTCACCTTGAAAGTAGCAGAGGAAATGGTGACTGACCCATTCTTTGGTCCTGAGGCCAACTTGTGCTTCAATACAATTAAAACTCTTTTGGCATCCAAAGGAGGTGCCTCATCCAAATTGTCTATTAGGAACAGTCATGCAGACTTGCTTAGGCACTGACTAGGAGAGCCCTTGGTGGCTCAGAGTAAAACCATGCCAGAGACCCTTTTAACAGCATGAGACTGAGATAATAGAGCACCACAGGCAATGTTTAATTAACTCATGTAGATGAGTCACTGTGATCCCCAGCTCTTCCTGCACATTTCCTGCAAACAAGGGCAGAAAGTTGTTAATTCTCATAATCTTCTCATGATCTTACATTTTGGAGTATATCTTAAAGCATAAATACACTAAAATAAATATTTTGGGATAGTTTTACTATGCATTCTAGAAAAAAAAATGCAATTTTTTTTTTTTTTGTTAGTTGGTTGGTTTGGGTTTTTGTTTGAGTTTTTTTGTGGTTTTCTTTTGCTGTTTCAGTTTGTTTGCTTGTTTTAATTTACCAGTGGAGAAAGAGAAAATATTGCTTACTACTCGAACACAGGACTTTCAATAAAAGTTATTCTGAACCCTGATTTTTATTCACTCCTCATTTCTATACCAGAAATAAGAAAGATGTTTTGATTAATTTCTTCTGCATTTTCAATCCAACTACTGACCTAATTTAACTGTAATCTTGAGCGTTTTCCTGGAGAAAGCACGAGCTGGAACGTGAATCAGCACATAAGCTTCTCAAAGGCTGCAGCAACTTCTGATGTTAAGTATCAAACCACAACAGGTTATGGATCTACTGAAAGCACAAAATAACAACACAAGTAATATGTGAAACATCCCTTTCATGGGTTTGAGAGAACAGCCAACTAAAAGCAAAAAAAACGCACAAAAACCAACCAACCAAAAAAAAAAAACCCACAAAAAAACACCAAACAAAAAAACCCTCAATCAACCAAATAACCAACAAAAAAAAAACCCGAAAAAACAAAAAACCCAAAACAAACAAATAAACAAAAAAATCCACACACCCCCCAAAAATTAGAAAGTAAAGCATGAGATTTATTGTGTGTCATCTGAAAATGAGACAGCAAATTCATGAGTTGAAATAAAAATACATTATTAGTAGTGCAATATGAGAAAAAAAAAAGAAAGAGAGGGAAAAAGCTGGAATATTAGTAAATCTTTCACTTTGTATTTGAAACACCAGTCATTAGCTTTTTATAGTTTTGTTGTTTTGTTGGGGGGTTTTGTTCTATTGAACAAGCTTTTCCAAGACATAATTTAAGCCTCAAAAATACGATGTTTTTATGGTAATGCTATTTGAATCTGTTGAAAAGAAGTTTGAGTATCCTAAATTCCTGATCTGGATTAACACACTAATAAATAAGTTTAAAAAAAAATGGGAAGCTATCACTCTTTTTTCTTTTCCTATGAGGCATTTCTCTGTAGTGGAACTATTGAGATGCTTTCTTGTGCAACTATTACTAACACTAGCATCTTTCAAGCTGAGTTTTAAAGACAGGCCACAAAAGATATTTTCTTTTCATTTAACTGAATTTTCTGGATTGCTGAATAATTATCTTTAAAAATATCTTGAGATATTTTACATATCTCAATCCATGTTGCAATGGTGTTGTTTGTTTGTTTGTTTGTTGTGAAAATATTCTTGTAGAATCTTGTATTTTCTCTCTATTTTCATTTGGTGAACTGACCTTGGCTATGCTAGGTACCCCCATGCTGATCTTTTTCTTCCCCTCCTGAACACAAGAAGGACAGAAAATTTAATGGAAAGCTCTGTGTTGAGATAAGGACAGGGAGAGATCACTCCCCAGTTATTGCCATGAAATAAAGAGCTTTAAGTTGGAGAAATCAGTTTAATTTATTAATTATCAGAACAGAGTAGAATAATGAGAAATACCAGCAAATCTATAAACTCTCTGATCCTCACAGGCTAAACTTCATTCCCAACTTCTCTCCCTCCTCTCTCTGAATAGCCCAGGGGGCCCTTTCTTTCTCCTCATACTTTTCCTCTGCTTCAGGATGGAGTCCCTCCCATGGGAGACATCCTGCCAAAACCTCTCCGGTGCAAGCTCTTCCCACAGGCTGCAGTTTGCAGTTTGCCATGCAGTGTGGGTCTCCTGTGGGGCCATGGGTCCTGCCAGCAGACCCGCTCCAGCGTGAGCCCTCTCGGGGTCACAGCTTCCCTGCCACCAGCACCCTGCCAGCTACACCCACGACATTCAATTTCTGGGACCTGCAATGAGTTCATCTCATCATTCTCTGGAAAGCTTCCCTGCTTCTCTTCTAAGTTGTCATTGTGAGTATTTGCCAAGAAAATAGTGCCTGTTCACAGAGGTTCAATGCTTATATAAGTCAGCATTATGTTGAAAGATGATTGCTGTTCTCTAGGAAGCACTGATTATCTAGGTTCATATCAACAAAATAATCACAGTCAAAGAAATACCAATTAAGGTACTTTTAACTTTTCAAAAGTTTTTCAATACTTTCCTTGTAAAATCTGTGCACAGGTTATTCATTATTTTGGTTTGTTTCACCCAGGGGAAGCATCTTTCATTTATCTTAGTTCCTACATAGCTTAACACCGTACCACTCTTTAGAAATCCTTTTTTGATTCTTTGTGCCTGTGTCTACTGTCTTTCTACACAGGACGAAGTACCTTTCTAGTTATGGACTGTACCAATGAAATGCAAATTACCCCAGGTCCAAGAGTACCCAGAAACCTAAGGTGAAGGCACCTGACGTGTTCATGCCACCTGCCACTGTACTGAACTAATCTGAAAGAGGGGAAGAAGATCCACCACAGTTAGGATTATGGATGATGCATCAGACATTATTTTAATTTTTTTTATCTTCTGTCAGCATAAATCAGATTCTTGAAAGGTGCTGGGGAAGAGAACAGAGCTGCAAAAGTACCTAAATTATTTTTTTTTATTATTTTTACCTATGAAACAGGATATTTTCTGTTACTTATTCAGAGTATTATCTGTTGAATGTGGTTAAAAATACAAGATTTTATTTCTTCTGCTGTTATAGGCAGCTTCAGCTGTGTTCAAATGAAGGTTTCTCCCCAGAAATAAACAAAATAACACCGAGTGCAATCTGAGGCAATAATCCAATTTACTGATGCCCTCGGGTTGCCTAGGTGCCACAACTGACTCTAAATGAAGGTAATGTGACTATACAGCTGTCACCAAGGGAATGGGGAAACAAGTGGTGTTCCAAAAATGTACACAGGGTGATTTGACCCAGAAAACAAAGAATGAAGAAAGAGGCTGGAAAAGGCTGATTTTGGTACCTCATTTTGGATGGAGAAGGAAAAACAGAAGGATCATTTTGTTAGCATGCTCTGCCCATCGCTGGGTATTTCAGTGTCAGCGTCACTGCCAGCTGTCAAAACACAGGTGTATGCTGCATCCTCATGGAGGAATTTGAGACAGCTCAGGAGAAGTTAATCTCAAAATGAAGACTGACAGTGCAGTGCCCAACTTTACGGTGCAGTTACCTGGCAACATTCACAGCCCTTCCTAAGGGTTTGTGTTCTTTGCGCTGTACAGGAATAAAATCTCATGTTTAAGAAGGCAAATCACAGAAAATAGCACACGGAGTAATGAGCATTTATGCCACAGGATATAAAACTGTGCGAACAAACATGAATAATAAAGTTTGCCTTTCTCTCAGAGTTAGACACTTCCCTCAGGTCAATATAAATTGTCTGTCCCTAGCAGAAATTTAGCCCCTGAGCTCAGTGTCTATGAAAACTCCTTCTCAAACCCAGACTTGTGCAGGGGTTGTGATGGCTTTTCTCTTTTCCTCTGTTCCTGCCAAGGGCAATGGGACTGATTTAAGCATTATCAGGTAAGTAGTTTTGAGGCTGTATAGATTCCTTCCATTGAAGACATTCTACTTGATATACAGTAATTAAATATTCAGTAGTCCAAAGAAAGCATAGGAAAAATGACTTTGTAGCCTGTGGGTAAGCAGCTTGTTTATGAAGATGTCCAAATTCATATACCTCCTCTCTTCATTCCTTTCAGATGTTGCCTAAAGTTTGCAGCATCAACATCTCCAACAAATTAACTATTAGATTTTCCCAACCAACATGAGACAGCCAAAGACATTGGGTCTCAGAATGTACTGGGATTTTTTAAGTGGATGCAACCTTCCTTTTGTTTTGTAGATGGATATTTCCTTGCAATGCTCTTTGTTTTGGTCACATATTTCATCATACACTTTTCCAAAGTAATTAAGTAAAGTAGTAACATCAAATTTTATTTTTCTAAGACAAGATAAAAATACTGCTGTGGATTTTTTCCACAGTTTGTTTCTACTTGGAGATTGAGAAAAAAACCCAAACACAATTTCTTTGAGGATTTGATACCAGATTACTGCTGAGTTTTCAGAAGTCCCCCATGATTTCCTTGTAATTCCATACAACATATTCTTAGATGGAACAGAATATAAGATTAATTCCTGAGAAGAGATGATTAACCATGCAAAGATTTCAGTGGGACATGACTGTGCACAAAATCCCTTAGGTAGGATTTTTGGCTACCAATAAATACATCTGAAAACATCTCAAACAGAAGGTATTTCTTACAGCCTTGATTAAAGGTTAGAATGCCCCTCCTCTCTTTTCCTTATACTACTTTATTGTGCTTTCTTCAATTTAATTTAATTATTTATTGTGCTTTCTTCAATTTAATTTATTTGTTGTTTTGAAGTTTGAAGGTTTTCATAAAAACCTGGTAAACACACTTATTCATTAATTTTCTGTCCCTAAAGTTGAGAAAAATTCTGTAGTTGTTTAGGCATGAAAGTAAAACTATTGAGACTACCTACCTTTAAGGATGATTCACGTCTATTAATAAAACCTTTTCCTGTTCTCTCCTTGTCTGCCTTTAATGCCTCAGAATCCCTTGTTAGCCCTTTTCTTTGGATGGAATTAAATGAGCTAGTTTTAATGTTGTTGGATTGTTGAAATTCCCTTTCTGAATTTCCTGAAAGATTAAAGGAGAAAAAGTATGCCCAACAGGAACAAGTAATTTATAAATATATGACAGAAGTAGTTATGAAAACAAACAAAATAACTGATATATTAAAGTGGGTGAAGTGACTTCAGAATAATTTGCAATGTATTGTGAATCAGATATGTTTTTATCAGATAAAGCCTTTTAATAGGCTTTCATTGCTATTGGGTCCAGATACAGGGAGAAAACAGCCATTTAAATTTATTGAAGTTTACAATGATACAGATGCACTAAAGAAGACAATGGTACAGACTGTGAAAACAGGGCAAAAATTCTCGCTTCTGACTTAACATCTTAAGAAAAACCTCTACTTTTACTATCTTATCATCTTGTTTTCTTGGTAGTGCTGTACTGATGCTCATGGCAACTACTGCACTAGTCCACAGAGACCTGAAAATTGAGCAAAGTCTATATTTAGGCTCAACTTTCTCATGTTCGGTTTTGCATATCTTTTGTACACAATCTTGTAAACATACTCTGACAAGGCTCTGTATTCTCAAGCAAGCTCAGGTCTGACAGATACCTAGCTTGAAAAAGGCACAGTGTTTTCAACAATGTTTTCTGCACCAAGCATAGCATCTTTCAGCTGGAGCTCTCTGGCATCTGTTGGGTGGAGAATACATGACATACCACTCGAACATACAGTTTATATAGCACAGTCATGGTTTACCCCAGTAGGCAACTAAGCCCCCTGCAATCACTCATTTACTTGCCCCTGGTCAAAAGGGGAGGAGAATGATAAAAGTGAAAAAAACTCATGGGTTGAGATAAAGACAATTTAATGAGTAAACAAAAGCCATGCACACAAGCAAAGCTGAGAAAAGCAAGGAAGTAATTCAGTGCTTCCCATGGGCAGGCAGGTGTTCAGCCATGCCAGGAAAGCTGGGCTCTGTCATGCAGTGGTGAACCATCACTCTGGACATCTCCCTTTCCCTCTTACATCCTGAGCCATACACACCAGGTGCTCTGGGGTGTCCCTGGGGTCAGCAGGGGTCAGCTGTCCCTGCCGTGACCCCACAACATCTTGTGCACCCCCAGCCTCCTCCCAGGTGTGGTGGGTGAGGAAGAGAAGAGGCCCTGGCACTGTGCAAACACTGCTCAGCAAGATCCAAAACACCCCTGTGTAGTCAGCACTGTCTCCAGCATAAAACCAAAACACAGTCCCATGCCAGCCACTACGGAGAAAATTAGCTCTACCCAAACCAAAACCAGCACAAACAGACAGATGAAAAGTTTCCAAAAAAAATCCCCAAAAAACCCAAGGGAATAAAAGAATAAACCCTGATTTGAGCAAATGCAGCACTAACCTAAAGCATTTTAGGCATGAAATGGTCATTTTGTAACAGTCTGAATGTTATAAAGATCTCTAAAGCAGTTCTAGGTACTATGTATTGGTACATAATTTCTTGTTAGATTAAGTCATCGGGAAAACTATATCCAAAAATCTATACATCCATATATTTAAATTTATTTTTCTAATCTTCATAGTGCACATTCAAGCTTGGCATCCACACCTCCTCGTCTGTCTGATGGTTCTTGCTCCAGCAATAAGGAATATCAATGCACCTTCTGAGGGCAGCCTTGACATTGGAGTCTGCCATCTAGGACAGAAACAGAGAAATTACACAACAGGCAAAGCACTTTGAAGGTAATTCACAGGAAATTATTGTCGAGAACTGTGTTCATTCATTTTTCAGATGGATGATTTTTCATATAATGCTGATCTGTCCCTTGTTTCTCCCTCCCTATTCTGTATCTTCCAATATCCTCTTCTTGCTGGTAAGAAAAAATCCATTTTGGTAACAGAGAGAGAGTGACTCTCCAGCTACCTTAAAACATAACCTAAATCATTACTTTCATAAGCAATATAAACAAAGACAAAAGTTCCTTCTGTGTTCATTCTTGTGATCACATGAATGAGTAGTACATGGTGTTTCTGCAGCTTCTTTAATAGAGTGTCTCAAACTAATTTTCCAGCAATTAACAAAATTGTAACACATAAGTGACCTAAGATTTTCAATAGTCCTACTTGTTTCAACAACAAACTTCATGTTCTTAGACTTTAGAAGATTAATTTTAAAATACACTTTAATAACTTTTATCAGATTAAGAAAAGTTAATTTATTTTAGAATTTGAAGCTTAAATATCAGTAGAATTTTAAATATATAATTATACAATTTTTAGAAGTTGTTATGGTTATTTAAAACATAAACCATCTAAAATTCTGAAACATGAAGTTACAAATAGCTTAATCATTTTCTATCAGTGTTTATATCTGTTTTCAATAACAATATAGAATCCAAACTGGAGCAATGTAGAAAAGTGGAACAAAAACCAGAGTGATGTTAAATATTTCTAATACAGCATATCGCTGAAAATTATTAACCTAAATTATATGGGCTGTCAGATACTAACTATTTATGTGTATTTATTCTTTTAAAAAGCAGCAACAAACTAAATCCTCCTTTGCAGTTGTCATTTATGTTTGCATCCAGAGAGAGGCAACAGAGTAGGCATTCACATCCCTTTTAGTCATTGTAACACTCTAGACATGATCCTTACTAGGAAGGTGACATGTGTTCACCAAAACAGAATGGGCCTCAACTCTGCTGAGAGCCTAAATTCAGAAAAGCAATGAGTGTCATGATAGACTCCTACCACAAACCACGTCCCCATCCAGAGTGACACAGAATGAGGGCTCTGAGCAGCCCTGCTATGGGCCATGACAGAAACACTCAAAGGGTCTGGGAGGGAAAGTCATCTTCAGTATGAAGCTGTATCCACTGCTGAGTTTTGGAAAGTTCTACTTTTTATTTGCTTGATTGCTCATAATCTTTAAATGAGCTGTACAGAAATTGCTGTTTTAACAGAGCAGCTCTTTCTCTGTCAAGAATCAGAGGCACATGTTGTTTCATCTACACAACAATAAAAATTATGCTAAGTGTAAAACACAGTGGGTCTCATTCTTAACCACATTGGTATTTATGCAGCCTTTCAGGGTCCAAAACAACTGGCAGGCAGCAGGCAATGTGGTTCAGATGAAATGTGTACATAATATCATGGATTAAATTTTTATCATGTCTGCTTATGTTTTTCAGGAGACATTGCTATTGGATCAGTTGAAATGGAGTATCATGGTGTCTAAAACAGAGCACATTCTAATGTGTGTAGGGAGGAGTTGATTGTTATTATTGCTTCCATGATCATATTTTGGAAAAGCTGTGAATTTTCTTGCAGACAGGATACCTATCAGGTTTACTGGATTTCTATATTCTTCAGATATGCTTTGGGACCACATTATGGAATAATCCGTACTAGTGGCTCCTTAAGAAAACTGCCAGCATATTGTGTCATTTGAAATAGTTTCCAGCACATGCTTAGCAAATGGATTTTCCTGGCACTCTGTGAAAACTCCAGATGCCCATGCAGAGATGGCACCCAATACAGAAGACTGTCATAGCCTTTCCTAGAAAGCCCCAGCAGCTGGAACTCCAGTGAACTGGGGCTGTGTGCTGTGAACAAATGATCAGATGTGACAGGGCTTTTTGGGAACATATCCAGCAGTGGGCACACATCAATACTCTCTTTAATGTCTTTGCATATCAGGCCGTATGTATAGCTGGATACTATAAATGATATACATTATATAATCGATATAATTGGATCAAATATAAATAACTTTTTTAATAAAACATAATTCAGTTTTGATGACAGTAGCCTTCCATTTATATGGTATGGGGACCTCAGAGGGAGAATTATCCCTCAAGAACACCTAAAGATAATGATGAAGCTGAGACAAAGGTAGCATTTCTGGGTTTACCTAGAATAACAGGTTCATTTATATTAGCAACAGAAAAAGTGGCTAAAAATAAGCTGAACCATAACTACATATTGCAAAGAATGGAAACCCCAGCTCCACACAATTTTTTTTCCCCCTTCAGTTTACCTCCTCTGGAATTTTGTTTCCAGGACTATCTTCTCTTTAATCTATGGAAAAAGAAATCTTTTCAAATTTTTGGAGGAATTTGGACCCAAATAAAGGATAAATATTTTTCATTTCAAATCCTTGGCTAAAGATTTTCTTTCACTCTAGAGAACTTACAGTAAGGTTGTGTTTAACCCATTGCCTTCATCCATATGAATTAGAGTGGAAGCATCCAAGTGTGAAGGCTCAGAAACCTGCATAGATTGCCTTGTGGCCCTTGCAGAAGAGCCTGCATGCCAAGGCAGGGTACACCTGCCTAAGGGTTTTGGAGAGGCAGAGACGTTTGTGCCACTCCCTGATGTGGGCAGGTGCTGGGAAGAGTGGCAGCAACAGTGCAGTTTTCCCCTCCCCTACTCTCCTCCTTTCCATAGTGTAGTCTGGTTTTCTAGGCCTGAGGTTTCTGAGTTTCTGAACTCAGTTTCTTCGTGGTGTTTGGGTTTCAGAAGACCTTGTTCCGCCAGACTTGACCTAAACATCCCAAGTGTTATTGTAACGAGAGTGATGTTTTACATTCTTTTCTGTGGGATGGACTTGTCTCTATCCATTGCTTTGGGCCAATGGGAAGAAGAGTTCTGGCACTCTTCTAACCAATGAGAGTGGCCTGTTCTAAAAGGTATATAAGGAGGGCAGTTGTTTTAATAAAGTGGAGTCAGATGCAGTTTTTTATAATGAGGTCTCATGTCGTTTGTTCATCGCTCGCAGCAACACCATAGTCCTCTTCAACTTAGATTTGCATTCACTATAGGTACAGATAATGTCTAAAAACATGAATAACCTGATAATCATGAAAATGTGAAATGATTACTTACTCCTTTTCACAACTTTATTCTTCCTCCTGAAGATAAAACTGATGGGAATAATTTTACAGCTTTTTCATGTAAGCACACAGCGTTTACATATAACACTTTCAAAAAATTAAATATGTTCTCATTTTTAGATTTTACCTACCTAGCTCTTTGGGGCATATATGGGAAGTTGGAAAGCTATCTGCTCTAGTTTCTAGGACCTGCCCCACCTGCAAGGCAACTTCCAGTGGCATTTGCTATTTATGACCATTCACATTTCAAAGGACACCCACAGCATCCAGAAGAAACATGTGACACTGAGAATGTGCCCTGGTACCATGGCACAGATCAGTTTTGTCTTAGCAGGAACCTGACTTGAAATATTCCAAGGGAGCACTTGTAAAGAAAGATTAATGTCTCTGTTGAGGAGAAAGTAAATCAGGATCCTCTTAATTTCAGTGTTTGATTAAGTTCCCTCGGATTTTATTCTTCTAAAGTTTAAACCTAAACTAACACGACGGTTCACATCTATTAGTTCCTGAAAACCACAGGTCTAGTGTCTAATAGAAGATCCCTAAACACAATGACACCTTAATTTTCCTTCTGCATTAGAGACAAAAAACCTGGTTTTCTGAACACTCTGTAGCACATAAAGTTTGATTTTATTGACTCACATTTTTAAAACTAAAACTACCACTTCTAACTTATATTTACAATGGCAATCCAGTACCAATACATTATGACATTTGATTTATTTTGATAGCTAACCAAGCTCATAGCAAATCACAAGTGAATGCAGTAGGTTGTGGAAGAGAAAATGGAATTTTAAATGGAAGAAGTAGCAAGTATGATGCAGTAGTTGAAAAACAATAATACTATTTGCTATTTTATTTGCGTTTATGCTCTGTTCATCATCTCTTACCACAGAGGGAGAGGAAAAAAAAACCAAAACACAAAACCCAGGATGTTCATAATAAGCCCCATGATTCTGTCTCCAATATTAACTGGTAAATATGCTAATACTTCACATTTCATGATGGACTATGTCTGTCTACATGACTTCTAAGTCGTATGAAATCCTTTAAAATTAATGCCCTTGAGAGCTGTAAATTTTATGAACCAAAACTGAGCATTTTAAACAATCTTCTAGTGGTTTTTATGAGACTTTTCTATACGTCCTCAAAAACCTGGTTTGTGCTTTGACTAACATAATTTTTTTCCATCCTCTTTTTCCCTCCTATAACAGATTTTAAAAATGCCCTCCAAAATGAAATTATGTACTTGCAGTTATTGCAGTGGTATTTTCTTGTCTTTCACTCTTTTAACAGTTTGCAATTCTATGAAATGGAAACTTGCCTTACTCTCAAATTAGAATATGGCTTTTACTCTTCATTTTATCCAAATCCTTAATTCTCAGAATTAAACAACGTTAACTATCACGAACAGTAAACAATTGCTTCTGTGTATTGATTAAACCATAATATGTTACTGTGACCTTAACGAGAGCCTTTAAACTCATATCCCTGGTGTAATTTTGGGCTAAACTGCTGAATACCAGCATTTCAAAAGCTATTTGAGTGTTAAGGCCTAAGTGACAGATCACAGATGTCTTACCTATTAAGAAAATGCAATGACACTATATTAAAAACAAGTCTCTTGCTAAATACACTTGCAGTTTTCATGCTCAGAAAAAATTTCTTTTTTCTTTTCATATATAACTGTCTCTTGTGACAAAACCATAACATACTTGTCATCAATCAGTTCTAGGACATCCAGGAAATTGCGAATACACAACAGAGCTTCCTCAGCATTTGACTGAAATGGAACACTTTGAAAATCAATTAAATTTTAAAACAGTAAAAGGCCTTTTTCCAATGACATTTTCCATGGTCTGTATTTATTCTGTTTAAGTAATTTTTAATTAACTTTCTCTTATTTTAATTTTTTTGAGGTAATTTTTTTCAGGTTTGATATATATCATATATCAAACTCAGAACAATCTGCTTCTTACATCACACAGTTCTTTAGTTGCTACCAGTTTGGTGATTTCAACAAAGATTTGTGAGAAAAGATAGGATAGGTAGCATTAGCTTTTCAGCAGTTCACAGAGGAAAAACTTTTGGTCAGGTGCCTAGTAATTTTGTCCCAGAGTGCCTTAACACTTCTGCTGCTAATGAAAGAGGATAACCTGAATCTCTGAATCAGCAATTTGTTCAATAAAAAGGGGATTATTTCCACAGCTGTTCACTTAATAAGGACTTTACTTACACACCTGGATATGTTTTGGTATCATGTTTGCAATTAGTAGTGTTAGTATAAGTCTCAAAATTTCCTGTTATAGCCCTAGCAAGCAGAATTTAAGATAATTCAATTTTTATAAGCAAATAGTAAAGAAATGTCTTTGCTTCATCTCAGTTTCTAGCTGGTGATGGTGAGAGGTAAATTGACTCTGGTGTCTTCAAAACTCAAAGCAGATGAAAACAACATTTGTTTTATTTTTGTTAACACTTTCCTGAGGTCTATTCTCATTGAGCATTGCATTACTGCTTTCCTTGGATCAGGAATATTATCTCCAAATGTTTCTCCAATGCACCCAGCTTATGATGCTTTGGTGCACACTACGGATTTGGCTCAGTGTGCTTGATCTGAGTTCCCTTTGGACGGAACTGAACTCTCCAGGTATTCACTGAGTGGGAGCTCAGGCCATGGAACCAAACAAAACTTGGCCTGGAAAATCTCATTTTTCTCCCAATGCTTGAAATTTTTGCACCATGGGCGTGGCATGCTCAGCATGGTCTGGTCTGCTTGCCAGGGCTGCTCACATTGCTAAACCTGACTGGGGAACAGAAACATCATCCCTCTTTTGCCTCCTTTCCTTCCTGCTTACAAAATAAAGCTGTTATGAAATGTAAATGCCTGAGAACATGAACCCTGGAAAAACTTGGTGTCAATCACTCTATGCTAATATACATGTAATGAAATGCAAATGTCTGTTTACAAAATTAGTTTCACAAGGAATTGCTTAATGTCTGTTGGCCTCGTATTTCTCAAAGACCAAGATTAAAACAGATATATGCACGTTACTTATCACTTAAGTGAACAAGATTACACAAAGTTGGTTGGAGAACAACCATCCTTACCATAGGCTGCAGTTAAGATTGTTATACAATTGACATTTTTTAGAAAATCATTTCTTATTCAGAAAGATGAGTAGGTTTACCAGACAGGAACAGGAACACACTGACCTCATCTAAATGGGTACAGGCTCATGGGAGGACTTTTGATGAAGGTTTTATAAAAATGTCAGACAGAATGATTTTACAGACAGCAGACCCCCATGAACCCTCATATGGTATTTTCAAAAGTACTTGCATGCACTTGTAAGATGATGAATGCACTAATAATATGAGAAAGGAATAAAGCTGCAGAAGATTTAGCTGGGTCTCTAAGTTAAAGATCAAAAAAATATATCTTATTGCTCAGATTTTTTTTTTAATTTTGAAACTATCCAAATGTCAGAGACAGGATTATGACCTCTTTGAACTTGCTACCATTCTAATATCGGAGTGATTGCAACTGAAATAGTATGGTTCATTTTCAACAGACAAGCAGGTAATTCCAGATAAAAACACATACTTTCTTCCCTATTCTGTTATTACTTTAAACAAACTTCAGAGGCTAGAGTGTCTCCAGAGTGTAATGCAACCAAAGATTACTCAAGAGCTAAACCAGGAGGAATTATTACCCTTCTGAGGATGCCTAATGGGTAATAATGCTGACTAGTTAGGAAACCATAGTTCAGTATGAAAATTCCCATTTTAAAATTTTTGTCCATTTAAAATTTTTGTGGTGGATGAGAAAATTCCCTTAAAAATCTATCATTTCCAGCTTCTGTTCTCAAGTCCTAATTCTTTCCTCTTTTTAACTAATTAAGATTGTATGTATGATATCACTTCATTGACAGAAATGGGTGTGTGAGGAGATTTCTGAGCTCAGGTCAATGTCGTTCATCATTAGCCATCAGCTTTTCTTGTTTCACAGCATTGCCCTGGTCCAGAATGAGCCCAGACTTCATTAATTAAACATCATCAGTGCTGTTACATAATCCAACTGCTTAGAAATGCTCAGATCAGCTGCTCTGTGTTGCTTGGATGGGACCAGAGTCAATGAAGATACAGGGTTTTATGGGCCATTGGGTAGCAGTGGATTGTACAATATTGTAACTTCAGGGTATTTCCTGACCCTCATTGCTCTACCAACCTCTTTGCAGCACTGTGGGCGTCAGTGAGAAAGTGAAAGGTAAAATCAGTGTAACCACTGCTGCCTGGGGCACCATATTTAATCCTACTGCCCCACCTGGAATGTTAAACCTGTGCTTACCCAGCATTTCCATGGGTAGGAATGAAGGTATCTGTGCTGCTTTAGTACAAGTGTACAGTCTCACTCATCACAGAACCAAAGGCAAAAAATCCTCGTGGTTACCACTTGAATTTTTCTAGTTTTGAAATAGGGCTTCACCTAGTCAATGTATTCAAAAGGCATCCTTCCCAAAATTACATAATGTTATTTCTGAATATATAGTAATTCCTTATTTTTCATGGAGAAAATTAGTTAGTTCATTTTAATTGTCTGTCCCTCCTTAAAGCAATTGTTCAAAACCATTTTGCAAAGCTTTTATATGAGTTCACACATTAATTCACATCCTTTCAACTGCTATATGGCTACATATTGAATATTTATGTCATAATAAAAATTTAAATTTCTGGTATTTTAGAAAAAATTGTTTGTTTTATTTTCTTAAACTGAAATTTCCATTAGAAACAAAGGTAGATAGTTATATTTTATTAATATTTCCAGTAATAGAATTATGAGTATAATTTCTTCTAGTTGTTGTTTACTTTCAAAAAAATAATTAGTAAATAAAAATCAATACATCTAGAAAACTCTGAACACCACATATTTCATTTACATTAGCCAACCCGTGGTTGCAAAGGAGCATATTCTTAACTTTATTTCCAGGTCACAGAATATTCTGAGTTGGAAGGGAAACACAAGGATCATCAATTCCAAATTTTCTTGCAATTATGTTCTCAACTTCTGTATCATCAGATTTGCGTGTTTTGGTTGGGCTTCTTTAATTTTTGAAGGGGATGTTTGATTTGTGTTGTTTTGGTTTTCCCTGAGATCTGCCTTAGAACGGTGAAGTGTTTTGGGGCAATCTCATCTATATCTGAAATAATAAGTCCTGATGTGCCTCAGGTGCAGAATGAGTCTGTGCCCAGCCAGAGCTGTCCAGCGCTCTAAATTTCAGAATGCTTGTTAGCTGGAATTCACTGCTGTACCTGAGCAGGATAAATCTGTTCTTGATACATTTGTTTAAGCTATGCAACATTTCCAGCTTCAAAGTGAAAGGGATTTATGGTAGCCTGAGCTTTATAAGTTGTAATAAATGTAAGGTTATGCAATGAGTTTCAAGGCATGGTCATTATGAGAACTTTTCATCATCTGGACTATCCCACCCCCTTGTTTGTTTTTTTTTTTCTTTTAATCTACATAGCGATCCTATCAGGTATCTCACAGCCCAGAGATAATTACATCCAAAACAAACAACAAGCCTACCTTCTCAGTTTGACTCCTCTCCAGCCTGCTGGCCTCAGCTCTTTAGTTCTTGACACAGCAAATTCTAATCACAAACTTAACTCAGAAGAGCAGCAATTCTTGTTAGTCACTGCACTTAGTATGACCTATTTAAGATGTCATCCTAGCCCTGCTACTCTTGGAAATTCAATCGATAAACCCAGCTCTGCTCTTTCAGGTGCCTGCCCTAACACAACCATTAAATGTAAGTGCAGTGACCTTCCCCAGCCCTGATATCAATCAAATGCCAAATGCCACTGCTAGCAGTGACCTTCATCTTATCTCTGCAGGCTTTGTAGGATCTCTCAGTGAAACACTGTGGTCAGACTTGATTCTAATTCTAAACCAGATTCTGTCATTGGTGTAAAAACAAGATACTGCAATGACCTTGATTAACTCAAGCAACAATCACAGACGTATAGCTCACTAGATTTGTTATTTTCTGGTTATACCTTCCTTCCAGTGGCAGTATATGGATCTAAAGAAAAAACGTTTTTTACCTCATGCTAGTTTATTCTCATATAGTCAAGAAATTAAGCTAACCTCAGATAAATTCAGCCAGTTTTCTCAAAGATTGACACGAAGTCTGACTCAAATGTAGCACTACCTTTGAATCAATCAGCAGCCCTCTGTTGGCATTCACTCCCACTTAGTATGATAAAATGCAATAATTCTTCTTCCTAAAGCCTAATGCCAAACCTATATTTAACATAGTAGTTTATTAGCTCCATCTAACCAGGACCAGCACAAAATGTATCTAAAAGCCCAGCTCTGTGTGCCAGGCAGAATTCGTACTTGACATTAATTCTCCTATTTTGGCAGGCCAAACCCCACTGCAGGCCTAAACATTGCCTTAACACAACAAAGGACTCATCCCTCACAGTCTCAGAATAAATTATACACTGAATATGGCAGAATTAATCCAGGAGTTAGTCCTTCAACCCCTGCTACCCTGAGATCTAACTGTGGGCTAAAATAATCACTGCATCTTGCAGGGTTAGAGCAGCCTTTCTTCCTCTCCCAGGGATGATCTGGAAGTACTCAAACACCCCATGATTCACCTTCCCTATTCCAGGATTGCTTGTCACTGTTAGACAAGCAGCAATTTCAGGCAGAAGCATGGGACTGTTCTGCACCTAACCACAGCCATAATGGAAACCATTCTAATTCATTCTCCTCCTGAATTCTGTATAAGAAATTTGCCCATATCAGCAACAACCTTTATTGATCTTTGCAGTACCAAGATATACAGCTGTCTCCACTGTTCTAAATTTTGCTGCTGCTCTAGCAGTGGTGGCAGGGACCTCCTGCCAGCTCCTGGTCTGACAAAGTGTCCCGGCTGGGCGTTTTCAGAGAAGTCACTCACAGTACTAACGTGCAGCTTAGTGTTAGTTCTTGAGCCAGTGACAGATTCTGCTGTATGCTGTCAAGAAGAGATTAAGACTAGAGTTAGAGGACTGGAGAGCAAGAAGGCACTGGGAGATTTATTGCTCACTCCTGTGAGGCTAGGGGTAGGAGTTTTTCACAAGCGAATGTTTTAAGACACTGTTAGGAATTGATGAGTGGTGGCACTGTGATTTCATTAGGGTTAAGACTAGAAGTAACAGGATTTGAACAAAATGTGTCTATATCATGACAGATCCACAGCGTTAGGATGTAATTTTATGTTCCTGTAATATCAGTCTTTCCCCCTTGCTCTGACAGGCCCCAGGGTGAAAACCAGCTTCCACCCTCATAGGGGCAGCAGTCACAAGCACCAGTCTTAATCAAAAATTCTCATACAAATTCTGCTGGTTAAAATCCTAATGTTATCAGCAATATCTCCAGTTCTCTATCAGTCCTCAGACTTCATGTAGGTCACAGGCCACAGATGGCCTGGGGGCAGTCATACTGGCATTATAGAGTCAAGCAGATCAGTAGATCAGAAACATGTTTTCAGATTTTCAGTTTCAGAAGAATCCCAGGTATCATCCATAAAAGTAGGAAAAAGCATATTTAATAGAAAGAACAGTCAGCTTTATTTAATGAATCAATCAATGTTTGGATTGTCAAATTACAGTCTCACAAATAATCAATGAACACCCATTCCTTCCATCAAACACCTAGCTCCTCCTTGGTTCCTGCAGAAGTCAAAGAAATGTTGGACTCTAATTTTATATATAGAAGAATAATTCTTATTCTTTAGCAAGCCACAGGTATTTCTAGTTAGATAAACTTTTCCCGTCAGTTCTCCATTTCTATTGCTTTGTCTGGAAATGTATATAAATAACTATAAGAACAGCAATCTAACTATAATGCACCACAAAAAAAAAAAAAAAAAAAAAAAAAAAAAAAAAAAAGCTAAGGAAAACTCTTAATTTTTCTTTTTGACACATAATGAAGACCAAGTATTTACACAATTTTCCAATTAGCACATTATTATATGTTTATACCTGTTCATCTCCTGTTCATCGCTAGTTAAGGTAGCCTCTAATGCTGGTTAACTTGGAGCTTAGGGCCTTCATATACCCAAGTTCATTCCCCCCGACCTCTGCTGTCTTAAATGGTAAAGCAAAATCAAGTTCTAACTCAAATCTTGCCAGTCCCAACTACAACACCTTGGTTGTTCTCAGCCCACACTCACCTGCTTGCCGATGCAGGAGGGAAGAATGTTCATAGACAAGAAAGACAATTACTGGTCTAAGATGTGCAATTGTTTCAGAGCGAGGATTAGTCTAGGTTGTATTTTAGGAGTATTTAGATCACAGGACTGCTTTAAATATTGCAGTAAAGTTTGTGTCTTGAATACAATTCAGACAAAAGAATATTTAATAAACTGAGTTATTCAAGGCTGGTAAGAATGCTCTGGTGAAAAGAAATAACCATCATACTTTAGTCTGGACCAGGATGGGTTCACTTGTCAGCAAAACATATTAAAGTTTAAATCAGCAATATCTAAATAAATAGTTTTACTGCTTAAATCATCTTATATCCTTGTTAAAATTTGCAGAAAATCTCATTTTTTTGTATAAATGTTGTTTGAAGAAAAAGTGGCTCAGCTTCAATTCAGCGGTCAGAGCAGAAAAGATGGAATAGCTAAGATTATTGCTATGGTCAGAAAAAGTTTTGCATTCAGTTACAAAGGAATATGATCATCTCTGGTCTAAGGGCAGAGTTTTTGCTTTTTTGAGGGAAGCAAGATACTTGTAGGCTTGTAGTGTTGGGCTGAGCTGCAATGGTATAGTTTTAATTTGAGAGGTAATCATGAACAAGAAACTCTAGCATGGCTGCTAGAGTTCAGAAAAACGAAGATACTTGGTGTTCAGAGATAGATTACAGTTTCAGAGTTAGGTTTGTGTCTAGCCTTCCAAATGTATCAAGTTAAAATCCTGTGTCAGTGGGAATTGAGATTATGATTTATGGTCCTAACCCTGGTGTAACTAGGCCATTTTGGTATAGCATGGATCAGTTCTCAAGCTGAAAGCAGCAGTTGATCAACTGGTACATCAATTTCTATATCCTCTCAAGCAGTTAATACTGCTTGAGATCAGAGGCATCAGCAGAAGTAAATAATTCAAAATCTGATTTTCAGGGATGTGATAGTAACCCATGGATTTTTGTAGACTAATTATGTTTAAAGTTTCATTATGGGTTTGGCTGAGGTTAAAGGCAAAAGACCTCAATATCCTCTTGGGAAGTGCAAGGAAGGAGGACTCACACAAGTTTAAAAGTGCAAAATATTGTGGCACTGTTCTGAGAGCAGGTAGGATTTACTGCACCTCTGGAAGTTTCATGTTGATGTTTGCGTTAGATTTGGAGTTAGGACTCAGCAGGACCTGAAGTGATAATTTTGTTTCTCAAATACCACAGGACAAAAGTCAGGGTTAGTAACGATGTAGTGCCACAGCTAAAGGGATAATGAGGTGCTCTGCTGTGTGGGAACCAGGACATCCCTCTGACTGTCTTGGGAAATTTGTAAGTTACAAGAATTTAGGTAGAATGATAATTAACATGTCACAGACTGAAAAGGTAGAATTTTGGGGGTTTTGAATGCAAGTTTAAGGGGCAAAGATGGAGGAAATAGGGTGTGTCCCTGTCCTTCTTCTTCGTCTTTTAGACTCCATCTTCTGCTGTGATGGTGGCACATTTTAATTGGTTTAGAGTAAAGGTACATTGTTTGATGTGGTTGATAGGTTTTGGAAGTTGTTGTAAATAAAGCATACGTAATTTTTAGTATAAAAGATAACGACATCCCAAAGAGGAAGGAGTTGGAGAGTTTTTCACAATCTGGCCTGCAAAGACCTCAGCAGGCTAGAGCCACAATATGTAAGATAACAATGAATAAACAGTCCTTGAACACGAGAACAGACGATCTTGACCTCTTCTTCAGACTCTGGGCTGGGGGAGACAGAAAGCCTTCAAAGAGACAGAGACAAAGTCAGGTGAGACAACAACACAACAACAAAAAACATATTATTTCATTTTTTCTAAAAACCTGACACTGCTGTAGTGGTAATTTGGCCCCAGCGTAGATTGCAGTCACAAGTGCCTACATAGGAAATATCCTGAATTCTAATACTAAAATGAGGATAAGTGACAATAGGAATGTTTAAGGGAGACATATTGGAGTTGCAAGGTTATGACAGTTAATTCAGAGTTAGGAATTTACTTTAGGGGAGCAGAGACTAATGACTGATTTGACTTCATTGCTGGTCCTTGCTGGGTAAAGGCAGTTGTCACTAAGCTGAATACTTTGTCGTCATTCCAGTGACATAGCACTCTCTGTGGTGCACAAGTGGGCATGATTCCACATGTTTCAACGTAAAGATCTATATATGTAGAGAATATATTTGTCTAAAATATATGTATCTATACACGTATGTAGGTATTCACAGAGGTAAATTTTGACTTAGGACTGAATCTAAGTTGGTTTTCAGGAACAGTTTTGAATTGAATGACCTGAATAATTAACTATTGAATCTTAATTCCTTACATTCTTGAACAAAGAAGTCTTTTGGAGGCTATCTGTGTTATTAATCATGGAAATAGAATTCTAGCCACTGGACTTCCCAGAACACTGACTTGTTGCTGAATTTGGAAAGCCCTACAAACAGATTATGTATACTTCAGAAGTCAAAGAGGGTTCACCTGGCTCTGATATTAACATGTACGTGAAGGCAATAAAATTCAGCACTGCCTTTAGCCTCAGTTAAAGGAGAGGCAAGAGCATTGCCTTTAGACCCCAGCTAAAACTGTGCTAGTAAAGGCATCAGATTGTGTTTCCTTTCAGCCTAGGATAGATCATCCAAGCAGGAAAGAGTAGAAAGATTTCAATTTCTACAGTTCATTGACTTGTTTGTTTGTTTCCTCTCTTCAACACCAATTACATGAATATATGCAGAAAAGAGGAGCATTTAGCTTAGTTATTCCACTGAAAATATCAATGTGGGGCTCCATAATATAAAAAGGCTGGGTAAAAGAAGAATTTAAAAACAATTAGTTCAGGGTTTAACTTTGTTTCTTACAATAATAGGGATCAGATAGAAGCAAGTAATTACTTCATTGGTTACATTGTTCTTTCTTGTTAACATATAAAACCAATTATGAAAAATGTAGATATTTTAATATAATTACTACATTGATTCATTTTTTCTTGTTCTTTTTTATTTCAAAAGAGCATGACAGATAAGTTGCTACTATAATCAGTTTGAAGTGAATTTTGTGCTGGTAAATGAGGTCAGACTAATGGTCTTCATAAATGAAGTTTTCAGAAGTAGTGCTAGTTAAAAAAAATATTACTTCCTCTACTGAAAATTTTGGGATTTTTTATATATAAATTGAAATGCTTCATTTAATTGTATTTATTTGGAAATTTGACAATGATTCCCTATATGATTGAGAATATTAATGCCATTTTACTACATTCTCCTATCAGCTGGGTCTAGCACCCAACCATAGTTATATATTTAAATTAATACTCTGCCTATTTTTCCATTATTTTCACAGTTGTTGAAGAAAATGTTGTATAATTTAATCTGGTGGACTACATAATATTTAATAAGGCAGAGTTTGTTCAAATAGGGCACCTAATACAGGAAATTTCTTAGTCTTGATTGAAATGGAAACCAAAATATTCATAGGATAACAGAAGCTGAATGGAAGAAAGTTTTTGAAATGAGTTTCTATTATTGCATTTGACACTTCCTATGGTAAACTACATTCCAATCTAATAAATATATTTGTGAAAAAAGTTCCCTAGCTCTGGCTGAAAACTTATTTCCATTAAAATCAGCACATAAGCTCTTGTAGGCTATGAAGGGTCCAAGACTTCAGTGTTTCTTGTATATACTTTTATACCAAGTCATGCAGAAGCACACAGACAGAAGGGCCCTGCCTAAGTAAAGCAGATCATGGTGGTGTGGGTTTCTGAAATGCTCATTCCTCTGCCCATCCCAATAATTTCTCTCCTTGAAAAGCTACACGTGTCTCTGTGTGAGAGAGGATCGACACGAGCTCATAATCTCAAACCAGCCTCAAGAGAAAGAGCCACGGCCACAATGAGGTACCTATGTTTCTCTTTTTAGCTGCCTTGGACAGCTCTTCTCAGCCCTTTGCCCTTTGTGGCAAGGGACCCTGAGGATGAGACACTACCCATGGCTTTAGCTCCTAAAAGATTGGAAACCTCATTTCTCATGCCCCTTATCAACAGAATTTAAGAAATTACTTTTTAGTATTTTAGGCAAAGCATGTAATTCTTTTAGGAGAAAAAGAAAGATTTAAAGCACTTTAAATCTTTTTTTCTGTCATAATTTTGGAGGTGTTAAATAAAATTTATTACTTTTGGTTCATTTTGTGGGAAGCGTTAATCAGAAAAGAGGTGCAGCTATAGAAGCTTTTTCATCACATGCAAGCACTTTCATCATTAAATGTGGACTCCAATCCTATTTAAGTAAAAGATATTTTGGCAGCAGTACCCATGTGTTGTTTAAAAAGTGTCCATCCTCCCCTATAGTTCTTTATGGCATAAGGAAGTATTTCACAGAAAAAAATTGATCAGCTGAAACTCACTGTTCCACAGTGGGAAAGTTCAGGGTTATAACAAAACATTGCCAGTCTCAGAGCTAGTTCCTGTTTTTACATTTCTCAGTAGGAACACAGTTTTTGTCTAATAATTACAAATTCTTTTGTGGATACATGATGTCACCTGAGTACATGGATTCCAAACCCTTACAAGCATTTGCCATGAGGCAAATTCAAAGTATTAGTAACTTCTAGACAAAAAGAGATATCAATTACACTTGCCTGAATAGTAAAATGTTTTCTGAAGTTGACTGTTTTTCCAGTGTTGAGTAAAAGTGACAGAAAATCTGTCATAAACATCAAAAAAGAGGAAAAAAAATCAGACCTAACACAGCCTAACACATTAACAAATAACAGGTTGGGAAAATAAAAGCCCTGGGTTCCTCCTAGAGTTCCTGCAAACGTTTGTACAGCATGGAGTCTTCACAAAGCTTTTGCAGTGTTGGTCTCACAAAACTGACTACTCTTGTGTCAATGGGAATTTTACAGTGAATCATGCAGAGATACCCAGAAGGATATTGAAATGGCTTCATTAAAGAGAAAAGAAAAAAAAAAAAAAGAAGAAAAAATATCACCTGTGCATATATCATTTGCAGAGGCAAACTATTTTCTGTGTCTCAGGTCTTGACTCTAAGGTTCTGCAAACCTGTAGAAGAAAATAAGAAAAAAAAATATGAGCTTAGATGAAAATGTTTAGATTATGTCAGTTATTACTTTCCTAGTGCCAGTAGTATTTTCAGTTCTACCATTCTGTCTTAAGGAAGTAATTAAGAGAAAAGAAACAAAAACAAAAAAAAAATTTAAACTTATTTATTTGTTATGGACTTCAATGGACAAGCCTTTTTAATGTCCTTACAAGATAGAGGCTATATGATAGAAATACAAAGCATATATAGTGATAGGGATATATGAAATAACAGATGCCATTACAAATATTCACATTTCATAAAATGAGTGAAGACACATTAAGCAAAATAGTGAATACAGTGTGAAGAATTTCTTTCTTTCTGGAGGAAAATGCAATCATTTGGATCTAAGGCTTACAAGAAACTTTTATCTTTATGTGGATAATAGTTACATCCATACTGTACTAGTCAGGAAAAAGGATTGTGCATTGAATTTCCATCCTTGATGTCTTAAACATAAGAGGAAAATAATCCATATTAATTTCTATTGCTAAGAGAGAATGTATCCAAGAGGATCCCAGAATACAAAATAGTTGAGGCTTTGCACTGACAAATGCTGCCTAATGGGAGGAGGCTCTGTAGGGTCATCTGGTTGGTGCTGAGGACACACATCTGGGGAGCAGAAGCAGGGGAATCCCATCTGCTTTTTCCTGAAGTAGAGGAAAATCCTTAAGAGTGAAAAATTTTTTGACTGCCGTTTTTCTTGCTCTCTTGTTCTGAACTTATGCCTGACCAGGCTGCAGCACATATCCAGGTGCAGGATATGCATGGTGAGATTCAGAGAGGAGTCACCATCAGGGCCACCACTGCCAGTAAGTGTCTGCCGCTTTACTCCACTAGGCGAGAGCAAAGAAAGCAATGCATTCTGCCACTTACAGCCCTTAAAAACATTATTATTTGCCACACTGAAACATATATAAGCTCTCTTGAATGGAAGAATTTGGATTTCCCACTATGAATAAAGCACCTGCTCTGATGCTTTTGGAGGAATTAATGAAACCCCTAAATCTCACAGCAGTTTCCTGATAGACTTAATGAATAGCTGTCAGCACAGCTGGCACTAGTTGGCATGCTTCTGGATACCCTGAAGAAGAAGGAGCCAAGTGGATAATAATCTCATACATCTTTGATTTATAAATGTTCAGAGTCAGACTGACACTTCATTTCTGGGGTGGTACCTTGATATTTGTATTTTCATTTGTGTACTGATCCTTGTTCTGTGCACATGCAGGGATTCTAATGTCTCCAAAATGTCAGCTTTGCATTTTTCCAGAAATCTCTGTGAAAGAATTTTATCAAAAATGATTGTGTGGGCAGGAAGGAAAAGGAAAAAGCTTCAAGTTGTAAAAGGAAAAAGTAACTTGCATGCGATGCTTACAACCTCAATTTCATCAATCATCTATCTATTGTGATAATTTAAGTAAATCTAGACATCATTGATTTTGCCCAGACTAACTCCCATGAGGTCTCTGGCTTTCAAAGCTTTGCCAGTCAAAAGTTTCTCACCAGTGATTGAGATTTAAGTGCAAGTTGCATGCTTGATGGCTTATACCCTTCTCAAAGAGAGAAAAGGATCTTTGCAGAGGGGTTATCAGGGGTCAGTGAAAGAGATTTAAATAGATATCCAGAGGAAAAGGGATAAAACCAAACTCACTCATGACAAGCCTGGGGACACCACACCAATATTTGAGGGATGGTTGCTGTGAGGTGCTTTGGTCTGCTGTCTAGAGATCTATGAAACACTAAAGACACAAGGGTTATTGATGTGCTAGGAATTTTGGAAATGCCTGAGAAAGACCATGTACGAATTAGGGAAATTAGGTACTCAAAAAGGTGTTGGGATCAACAGCCCAGCTGAAATGCCCCTACACTAATGCACATGGGCAACAAACAGGAGGAACTGGAAACTACTGTGCAACTGGAAAATGATGATATAGTTGTCATAACAAGATGTTGTGGGATGACTCACACAACTGTTACAGACCTCCCACCCAGGAGGAAGAGGAAGATGAAATAATCTGTAACCAGCTGTGAGAAGTTTCATCATCACTAGTCCTTGTACTCATGGAGCACTTCAGCTTGCCAGATTTCTGCTGGAAATACAGTTCAGAAGAGAGGAAATACTATAGAAGTTTCCTGGAGTGTGTGGGAGATAACTTCCTGATGCATCTGGTGAGGGACCCAACAAAGGGATGTGCTCTGCTGACTTGCTGTTTGTGCTAAGAGGGAGATTGGTGGGTGACATGATGTTTGTTGGCCTTATTGTGATCAGAAATTCTCAATTCTCAGAGAAGTAAGGATAGTCAGCACAACTGCCACCTTAGACTTCAGTAGGGCAGACTTCGGCCTGTTTTGGAGACTGAGAGGCCTCCAAGGGACAGTCTTTTAGACCTCCTTTGGCTTCAGAGGATACTGAGGGAGTTGGAAGAAGGGCTCTCTGAGCCACTTTCTGTCATTTACCAGCAGTCATGGATAACCAGGCAGATCCAGTTGACCTGAGCTCAGTGAATGTGATGCCAATCTACAAGAAGGTCTAGAATGAGGGTGCCTGTTGGTCTGACCTCTGTGCCAGGGGAGGATATGGAACAGACCAGCCTGAGTGCTATTGTGGGTAGGACAATCTGGGGATCAGGCCAAGCCAGTATGGGTTTATGGAGAGCAGGTCCTGCTTGACCTGCCTGATCTCCTTCTATGCCAAGGTTGCCTGTTCACTATAGGAGGGAAAGGTCATGGATGTTGTCTACCTGGACTTCAGTAAAGTTTTGACACTACTTCCCACAGATTTCTCCTGGAGGAAACAGGCTGTTGGATTGGATGTGTGCTCTGTATCCTGGATAAAAACTGGCTGTGAGAATGGTGGGAAATGGAGTTACATCAAGCTGGGGCCAGTCACCAGTGGTGTGCCCCAGGGCTCAGTAAATGGTCCCAGTCTTGTTTCACACCTTTATGGATAATCTGGAAGAGAGGAGCAAAAGTACCTTGAGGAACTTTGCAGACGACACTAAGGTGATTAGGAGTGTTGATCTGCTGGAGGGTAGAAGGCTCTAAAGAGGGATCTGAACAGGCTTTGTGGATGGTCCAAAACCAATTGTATGAGGGTCATGAAGGCAAAGTGCTGAGTCCTGCCCTTGGATTACAAACACCAGGCAACATTACAGGCTTGGGACAGAGTGGCTGGAAATGTCCCTGGAGGAAAAGGACCTGGGGGTGCTGGTCAGCAGCAGCTGAACGTGAGCCAGGTGTGCCCAGGGGGCCAGGAAGGCCAATGGCACCTGGCCTGGATCAGCAATAGTGTGGCAGCAGGAGCAGGGCAGGGATTGTCCCCTGTGCTGGGCACTGGGGAGGCCACCCCTCCAATCCTGTGCCCAGTTTTGGGCCCCTCACTACAAGAAAGGCATTGAGGGGCTGGAGTGAGTCCAGAGAAGGGTAAAGGAGCTGGGGAAGGGTCTGGAGCACAGCTCTGCTGAGGAGCAGCTGCGGGAGCTGGGGGTGTTCAGCTGGAGAAAGGGGCACTCAGTGGGGCTCTCATTGCTCTCTGCAACTGCCTGGAAGGAGGCTGACATGAGGTGGGGATCAGTCTCTTCTTCCAGGTAACAAGTGACAAGAGCAGAGGAAATGGCCTCAAGCTGCACCAGGGGAGGCTTAAATCGAGAATGTCAGGAAAATTTTCTTCAGGGAAAGGGTTGTATGGCATTGGAACAGACTACCCAGGGAACCAGCTGAACCACCATCCCCAGAGGTATTTAAAAGACGTAGTTGTGACACTTGGGAATGTGCTTTATGGTAGACTTACCAGTGCTGGGGTTGCATTCAATGATCTTATTTTCCAGCCTAAATTATTCTGTGATTGCAGGAGAGGTTATTTATGTTTAGGATTTCCCCAAAATATCTTATGTGTGCTTATGCCTTTTGAAGCACCATTCTTGCCTGAGAGTATGTCCTAGGGTGATGTTTGTATCCCCATTTGTGTGTACTGCTGTGTTGGATGTTATGTTCTGTGCCTGTGAGACTGGCTCTGAAGGACAAATGTTTTGTTTTGGTTCTGTTATCAGCCTGCTCCCCCACGACTGGCGGGACACAGAGACGGGGCAGCACATAGTGGGGCTTTTGTTTTTTGATGGGCTCTTTTTTTTTTGCTTGACTCTAGCTCTGGCTTCTGCTTTTGCTCCTGCTTTGCTTTGCTCTTTCTTTGTTTTTTTTTCCCCTTTTCCTTTCTTGTAACTACTGGAACCTGCTCCGGGCTGGCACCTGAGAACACCTTGTGTCTGCAGCAGCCATCCCCAGCGCCGGAGGGAGTGACAGCAGAGCGACCACCCCAAGAGAGACTCGCTGAATTTGTCATCTTTGTCAGAGCGGTGAAAGAGTGTTGTCATCTGGTATTGTTCATTTTGTGTGCTGGGGGTGCTGTGCCTGTTAAATAAACAGGTTCTTTCCACTTCTCTCCGAGGAATCCTTCCTGAACCGGCTGGCAGGAGGGGCCGTGTGGGTTTGCTCTCGGGAGGGATCTCCCTTTGGAGGTTTTCTCCCAGATTTGCCCTAAACTAGGACAGAGTAGTAGCCATGGTTTGAAGACATCAGCTGAAGATGAGACATCATTCTGAATAACTTTTTCACCTTGCTTACATTAAAATGTTATGGTTATGTTCTTATATTTAACAGAAATTGACCCAAATTATTATTTAGAAGTTCTCTGTTCACAGAAGCTACAGTGAAGGTTGCCATATCTTCAGACAGGTTCTCTCAGAAAGCTCAGTATCAGTTGCCATGTACCAGAAAGTGATTAATTTTTTAAATCTATTCAGCACTTCATTTCCACTTCTGGATTTTGGCTGAAGTCCAGAATTAGAGAAAAAATTTGGTAGTAGTATCAGTAACAGCATCTTCTTCTATATATAGATGTGTGTTTTCTCTTGATTATCTAATTTTTGGGCCCAATGATAACTTTTAAAAACATTCAAAATCACGAAGAAATCAAGCTTTGATACAAGAATATAATACCATAAAATGGAAATTTGAAATGTAAGGATAATATACTAATATAATTGAATCAAAAGAAAAGGAAATGCAATTATCTTCTTGGAACAAGGGCATTTTAATTATAATGGTGGCTGCATTAATCAGATCACATATTAATACCTGTAATAAAATGCCTTATGGAACTTTCTCAGAACAGAGAAATACAGAAAATGTACAGAAAAGAAGAGTGATGAAATCAAATGTTAAAAGAATAAAATTGTCTTGAAGCCCAGGGTGGATTAAAAAGGATTGATAGAGTCATGCGAATTCAGGGGGATGATTTTTTTTAAATTCCTAGAAGTTAGGCAACGAAAAAGGAAAAAAAATGTATATTTTAAAGCAATGTTAAAATCAAAGACTTCTAAAAGAATTTCTAAGAATTGGTCAGTCATGTCCAGTGCTGTTAATCTACCTAGACATTCTATCAATTGCACCTTATCAGTGGCATGCCAAAGGAGGCACCAGCTACCTGCAACTGGAAATTCTCTCCAGCTGACTAGATGCAGTAACGTTTTAAGGCTGTCTGGATAACGAGAGTGAAAACCACTGAGTTTTGTTCCCTTGTGGATGAAAAAATGATTATATTCCAGGCATGGCTCTCCATTTATTGCCACAAAGTTACTGGCTGTGGATCCCCAGAGGATGGGTGCTGCTGCCTCCTCCTCCTCGGCAGCCGGGAAGCCCAGCCTGCTCCTGGGCACCCCTGCTCAGCACGTGCCTCTCTCACCAGCAGCACAAAATACACACGTTCGCAAATACTTCAGGGGATTTAAGTTGGTGAAGTTCAGGCATGTTCTGTAGCCTAATTTTCACTGGGTCTTGTTTCATTTTCTCTCCTGCATAATGCATGAAATGGCACATAAGAAAGCAAGATATAATGAAAGCAGGAGATATAAATAAACATGAAAACTTACCCACATGTTTTCTTAAAGGAAATCAGATAATGGAATCAGGCTCTCTTACGGAAGATGGATTCTTGTCTTTTCAACCAGTGGTCTTATGAATATTTTCATGACAATGCTTTGAATGTTTCAGTACCTACAGCTACCATGTTTGGAGTACTGAGGAGAGATATTTTCAGAAGAAATCTGATGCCTTTAATGCTGCCTCTAACTGCAGAATTACCTGCTGAAAGACAAAGAAAGAGCTTTAAGATTTCAATTCACTTTCATTTTCATTTCTATTTAATTCTGTTCCACTGGATCAAGCCCTATCATTTCATAAGACCATTTTTTGCTTTCTGCTTGAGCAAAGCAATGAACTCAAAAGCACTTTTAATCATAATGAACACTGAATTAGTTTAGGTTCTCTATTCAATTTTTGCATATTGGCAAAAGATAATTATATCTCACTTTAAAATATTTCTTAAAATGTTCTTGACTGATCCACTAAATTTAATATATTTATAAATAACAGGAAAAAAAATTTAAGCCCCATCATTTTAGAAGAGTTGGTCTGACAATGTTTACTTAATTATAGAAGCTGTAAAATTCCAAGATGCTTGGGCTTATTTTAGTTGAGCAGATCCTGTGCTGTGGTGAATAATGGTTCATTAAAGAAGAGCCTCCTAGGAGAGAAGTTGTCTAAAGCATAATGATTCAGATTAGCTTTTCAAAGGAATTTGAAATAGTCAGAGCCATCTTTGATCTTGTTTAGTACACCAAAATGAGGATTCTGTATATCAAGTCTGCAAGCTAAATCCATGGCAAAGGAAATTGAATAAAATGGATTATTTCCTGTGTGAGGTCATTTGATAGACTCCGTTCTAAATGCTCTCTCTCTGGAATTGCATGAAAGCTGGAGAACACACAAGCAGGAAGATGTGAACGAGGCTGCCTGGTTAAATCCACCAGCAGCTGACAGACTGAGCTGAAACAAAGTTGTGTGGATTTTCCAAAATGTAATAATAAGTCAAGTAAGGAAGTTGCTAATACTTTTTAAAGGGTACATTTTGATCCAACATCAGTTAAAAAGCATAATACAGTACCCATGCTAACACAACCCCTTGCAGCACTCTCCCCAGGTTGCTGGAGACTAAAAGAAGGGATCTGTGTTTCTACCAAACCTTTCTTATGTTGTTGTCGTAGTTTGGAAAAAAAATGAGTTTTTTGAACTTCAGTGGTCAAACCAATGAGTGCTCAGGTTTAAAGACTGGCACCTGGTGTGGCCACTGAGGACAAGGATCCGCCTCTGAGCACACAAGGGGTTCAAAGCAGAGGGCTCCCCGGAAAGCTCTCTCTTGGTTCCGGTCCCTGAGGACGGAGGGATCTCCCCTGCCCAGCGGCTGGCTGGGCGGGGGAGGGGAAGCCATGCGGCCTGGGTGAGGTAGGCTGGAACCTTGGGCACAGAGGGGGAGAGGAAAAATCCTGCAGGATGGAAGGGTGGAGAAAGTACAAGAACCTGGAAAAACGTCAGACAGCCTTCTTTTCCCTTTCCCCCCCCCACCCCACCCCCCCCCTTTCCCCAGAGAGAGAAACTGAGAAACCGTGTCTGTGATCTCCGTCACCTTGAAATTTGATATCAACAACTAGACAGCACGGCCGAAGGAGTATGGGGGTGTGGCGCAAGAAGAGTGCCCAACAGCAAAGATACCGTGAGAGTTCTGAAGAAACAAAACCCAAGATTTTAACCCTTTTCGTAAATGATAGAAACTTTATAAATGCTAATCCTCCTGAATTTGAAGAAGAAAGATAGAAAGAATTAAGCAAAGATGATGGAGTGGGAATGCTGAAAAGAATCCTAGGTGGGAGGAGATGATAGAGTAGCTTTGGCTGAACTCTTTTGTATAGCCATAAACAGACTCTTTTTTTTTTCCTGTAACATAGAAGCTGTATCTGGGGAGAGGCATTGGCTTGGAGCCAAGAGTGGACAGTAGTGTGAACAGAGATGAGAGGAAGAGCTCTGTTCTCAAGGCCCCTCGGCCCCAGGGGGTAATATTGGGGGGGGACTGGTGTCCCAAAATTTGAGAAGCTGTCGTTTCTTGGAACTAACCAAAACATCTTTAAAAAGAAGAACCCTCGAAGCAGCTCTGGTCCATGCACAGTGGTGAGAACACTAGACATAGAGGAAGAGGCCACAATGTGGTGCAAGAAGGACTCCTATCTCTCCTCAATGAACTGAGTACTGATTATCGGAAGGGTGGTAATAGACTAAAGATTAATTATCTAAAAGGTGGTAACGTGATGGGGAATTTTCAGTTTGTTTTGTTAGGTTGAGAACTGGTGGGGGGGGGAGGAAGAATGTTTTTTTTAAAGTTTCCATGTTCTTCTGTATGTGTCTTCTTTGCCTATTATAAGTAATAAAGTTTTTTTCTTTTACTTTCTAAATTAGAAACTGTTTTGCTCTGTTTTTGGTCACATCTCACAGCAGATACCAGGGACAGTATATCGTCATAGGGGCACTGGCCTTGTGCCAACGTCAAACCTTTGACAGTTGTCAAAGCCCAGATAAATCCATGAAGTTTTTGACCATTTAGGGATGCAGATACGTAATCTCAGATTACTCTTCTCTTCAATCTCCCTGTCGTTTTCTTTCTCAGGTCACATTCTCACCCACACTGGAAGCATGTTTACATTTCCTTTATAGGACATATCTTTCTTCTCCCAAATAGTTTTGTATTTATATTTCATTTGTCTTATTTCTTTGGCAAAATCACCAAATGCTTTTTCATTCTTTCATTATGCCTCAAATTTGGCATAAGATCATAAAATCTGGTGATTGGACATTATATCTGATGACTGAACATGTCTGAAAATTTGAAAATTAGCTGGAGATTTGCCATGCTGCAACATTGTTTTAAAAGTCCATGTACATAAATTTTCTAACATGCACTAACTCCTTGGGAAAAAGATGTTATAGAAATATTCTTTTAACAATATATCTGCTTAAAGACATTTAGTCTGGATGTGTTATATTGAAAATATTAGTACATTCAAGAATAAAAGATAGAACTTAAACTTTATATCACCACTATGATTTCTTGAAATCCTGGATATATAAATTCAGATTCAATATATTTGACAGCCTACAAAAAGGCAATATAATTTTGGCAATTTTTGAAAAGCTAAAAGAGGCCTTTAGTAAGATAGTGTAAACCATTTTCATGGAAAACTAAGGCTTTGTTTTTCTTTAAACACAAACCAGTTTGGGGTAAATATACAAGCATCTCTAGCAACAAAAAATAGGTTTATAGTTTTTTATTCAAAATTGAATGCACTTTTCCTACAAACAAAAGTCATGTATATCTAACTACCACAAAACAGAGTGTTTCCTGACCCTCATAACAGCACATCTCTTGTGCCTTTCTTTTGATTCCATAGTTTTCTTTAGATTACCATAGTTCTGTGTTTACCCACCATATCATCAACTTTGCAGATTTGTTTGCTAGTTATTTCAAGAGACCTCCACATTTTCATTCCAATATCCCTTTTCTCATCACCATGGGAACCACTGTCTTTTTATCTTCCAAGAATATTATGTTTTAGAAAAGCTCTCATCCTTGTAATGGAAATTTGCAGGTGAGAACAGCTTCATTCTGTATTCTTAACTCACAGACAATTTTGCTACTTGTAGCAATCTATCATCTCTGTCGGTTCTGTCCCCACTGCAGCCAAAGGTACCAGTGCACCTCCTGGAAATGCAGTCACAGTGTCCAGCTGAATACTCACTGCAGTTTTTGCACTGCACAAGGGTGAGTCTGCAGTATCAGCAAAGGGCTCTGCAGCTGTTATAAAAGCTGCTCCATAAGGCTTAGCTGCATCCAAACGTGCACATTTTAGAGCTACTTTGGGTATGCCTATGCAATCTGCAGCTACTACAGGTTCGCCACTGCAGATGTTATTTTGGGAGCCATCTCTGTATTTTTCTCATTTAGTAGTTTGCATTGATAAATACTAGGGAAGCCAGGGGAAAAATCTAGGAGGAGAACTGGAGTATTAAAAGATCTCATTACAGAATTAACATTAAAAAGAAAAGAAACAGTGGAAGGGAGATGAATATAATTTTCAAGGCTTAAAAGAAATTTTAAATTGCCCTGAAGGATAAATAGAAGAAAGAGAAGTGTATTCCCAGAACAAATTGTTCTGTACTGGGTTTCCCTCTCTTTCACACACTCTGGTTGTAGGACTTTGGGAGCAATGTCTCAGAGGCCATCACAGTAAGGATACTACAGTAGATTTGGGAAAATTAGCTTAATATTTGCTTTCTTTAGGGTCACCTAGATTTTCACATCCTTGAACTACAACTGTCAGATGACATTGTGTTATCATCTCATAGTAAATTCCATGGATTTGTTTAATGTTTGGGGTTTTAGCCACAGTTTTTCTGACATGTGAAAGAAGGGGATGAATAAAGAAGGTAACTGTTTCCCAATCAGCTCATTTTGTCACCCAAGTTTCTGCTGACATTCAGCTCCACCTGCATCCAGCAAAGAAAATAGCTCCCGCTTCTGTGCCAGGGAAGGTGGCAATGATGGGTTTGGTTCCAAATCTGAGGTGGCTGAAACATTCTTCAAGACACCTGTTTTCTATGTGCAGGCACACAGTGAAATACAACTTGGCTTCTAACTGGACCCCCCAAGCACTACCATAATGCAAATATCAACAATTTATCACATGGCAGTGAAGTACAGCCAGCCAATAGCAGTAATCATATTTCCCATTCTGTTTCTACAAAAGTCCTGTCAAAGCCTTTCAGTCATGAGTATCTGTGGACAGGATCCTTAGACAGTATGAAAACTGTGCTTCATCCACATTCTTTAGTGCCATGCTGTTTCCATCCCCTTCCCATCTCCATTCATCAGGCACACAGACCTAGGTCCGTAACATTAAAAGCAGAGAACCAACTTAGATATTTAGGTAGGATATTTTTCAACTGTTTTTTTGGTTTTTTTTTTAAAGAGATGAGCAATATGGTGCATTAATGCCCAGGTCAAAATAAAATCCTCGTACTTGATGTCATATGTCAGAGTCCTTGTCTTTCCTTCAGAAAGCAAAGCATTTTTTTAAGTAAGCAATCTAGTTAGTTTATAATTTACTGGTGTGACTCAAAGTTACTTTTATCTACTAATTCCCTTTTTGTTTCCTGGACCTTGCACATTCAGAGAGCAGTTTGAATCTGTGATTCATCAGATTTTCAAAAACATGAAAAAGTATATTAGAAGAAGCTAGTATAGAACATAAGTTGTCATGACATGAAAGATAAAGTGCTAGTGCTGTTAGGGAGCAAGAAAAGCTAAAGAGATAAAACTAAGTAGGAAAAAAAAGTCAGTTTTCAGCAGGGTGAAGGGGTAATGGTGGGGTGTGATCAGACTTGTAGCACTGCTCTCATTATCAAAACTAAATATAAAGTTACACAAGTTGAAACTGTTTCATGAAAGTAATAAAAATCGTTATAAAAGTAAAAAAAAAAAAAAAAAAAAAAGTTGCAAAGAGATAAATTAAGAAGATTAACACTGTTTTTATGTAAATGTCCTGAAGAAGATAAAAACTTATTTAACAGGCAAATATAGCAAATATTTTAAGAACTCTTCTCTATTGTCACTTACATAAACACGAAGTATCGGATTCTAAACTTATGAAAGGAAATGTTTAGTTTAGACAATTTACAACTAATCTGTAAAATTCATGTGGTGATTCAAGCTAAGCAGTATGGACCTCAGTAGAATAAGAAGTGTTTATAGTTTTCCCACCAATGACCACTTTGCTGAAAAGCAACACTTCAAACATATTAAAAATTTTACTATTTGTAGTGATTTTTCCTTTTAGAAAAATTTTATATGTGCTTTCTAAGAGAAATAAAGCAAAATAAAAATATTTCCACATCGTTTAAATAAAATTTTTCCAACTCATTATTATCTGATCTTTTATTTTTTTTTTAAATTTCTCCATAATATTATTTCATTTATTTTCCTTTCATTTCAAAAGTTGAAGAATTGAAAGGACTGGCATACAAAGATTTATGGCCCACCAGAAACAGAGAAGAAAGCAGACATTTTTTGGCTAAGTGTTTTGATTCAAAATGTATCACCACGTAAGCTTCATAGCAATCATAAAATCATAAAATACGCCAAGCTGGAAGGGACCCATCAGGATCATCAGGTCCAGTTCCTGGCACTGCTCTGCACAGGACACACCTAGAATCACCTTATGTGTCTGAGACACAAACTATTCTTTTAAGAGCTTTTTACTTTTATTTTGAAAACTATTACTAGAAAATGTTTAACACGCTTCCAGTCATTCAGGAGAATTTCAAAGTTAAAGGATCCCATTAAGTAGGAATACAAGCAGTGTCCTTACAGTAGGATTTATATGAAAATTCTTTAATATTATAAAAAAAAATGTCCTGTGAGTGGGTCATATGGTTCTTTCAGGCTTTGTACAAAGCTGTTGTGCCAGTTCATCAGGAAGCAGGCACTCACTCACTGCATGGTTTGGAGGTGCTTACACAGCTGTAACTTGTTCCCTCTCCAGGGGACTGTCACACATTGCGCAATGATTGACTGTGTCTAATGCCTCACACTGTCCCTCCTCTCCCTCCTGTTGTATTGGACTCTGGGGCCAAATTCTGAAAATGCAGACTAATATCCTTCATGATGGAAAGTTTCCGAAAGCATAACAGAATATCTAAAGTTGTGACACTGACTGGACTAAACCAGCTCTATCTGCAGCCTGTCAGTATCAGTGGGAGCAGAGCACACATCCTCTAGTCCCCAGCCTGTACCTGTGTGTCTGTGTGTCTGTGAGTGTCTGTGCATTGCTAGAGAACATCCAAAAACACCCATCCACCATGCCATGTGTAGCACAGAGGGCTGAGGCAGGTCAGCAGGTCCAGAGGGGGCTCCCCAGATGGTGACACTGTCACAGAACATGCAAGGGATTTGGGCAGGAGGCAGGGTGGGCTGTGAGGGCTGACCTGGCACTGAGATGGTCTGACCCAAGCTCAGGCCATTCAGGGAGCTGCTGGTTGGGTGCTGGTTGGAGTGCTTGGGAGAGGATTAAAGATTAAGGGTTTATGAGGCAGGAGATGGGCTGGAGGTAGGAACAGCGTTCAAGTGGGGCAAGAATTCAATAGGAAGAGGAAGACAAAAGTTTGATATACATATAAGAGCATGCACATCTATAAAATTATAAAATTCTAAAATTCTAAAATAAATATACACACACAAATGCACCCATGAGCAAGTGGCAGGGTCATGCTCGGGTGAGTTTTGAACCTTCTGGTCGGACTCCTGAGACCTGGAGCACCCACACAATGCCACAGGATCCTGACAGTGAGAAAATGCCTTTCCCTCATCCCATTTACATGCCACACTGCTGTACAGGAGAGGCATCATTAAAGCACTTTTAGCCCCACAGGCACGTCAGGCACTGATCTTTTTTCCAGATTTTGTTATAGAGAAGTAGAGAGGCAAACATTTCTCCTGTGCCCTCTGAACACATCTTAGGAGCATGAAAATGTCACATATCCTGTTGATCAAGGTGCCAGGGGAATTCCACACAGTGAGACTCCTTTGAGGCTCATTTTATTGGGGATGGGGGAAGGAAAGAAGAGACAAAAGGCCAAACTTTTACAAGAGGCAGAACTCTAAACTGTGATTCTTTGACTTCAGTGATTTGACACTTTTCTCTATCAAAGATGAAAACCAGTGTTAGTTGTTAAGAGAGTGATCAATTCTGCTTTCCAATTTCTTGAGTTTTACAATTCCCATTAAGAATTTTCATGATGTTTGGAGTGCATTTCGTCTTCAAAATGTTGAATTAATTCTTACTATTTTTCTCTAGGAGCATTTTCTTGTCATTCCTTCATCTTCAAGGAAGCTTTCCATTTCTCTACTTTTCATTAAGAGTCTAATCCTGAATTCATAAATATTAAGTGATATGATATGCAAACATAAGTATAAAATATTAAAACTTTTACACGGTCTTCAGGATGACTAAAACTTATGGGATAAAATCTTTTAGATTTCAATAGTCACTAGATGCAACAAAGGTAATTCCTCAAATCAAAAATAAAACCTGACATTGTTTTTTCTTTTCTACATGACATCCTTCACAATGATACTTCTTGTCCAATTGAAGACTTTCATATCTTACATTGAATTGTCATCCATAGGCCAAAAAAGTTAGACAAGGAATCTATCGTAAAATTTCCCTGTACTAAATTTTTTTAATTGTATTTTTGTTCTTAATCCATCATCTCCAGAAGATTTTTGATGGTATCTCATCAGAGTCATCAAAGACTATACAGTTTACCAGTCTATTCCTGCCCTACGCAGACTTGTTCCCTATCCTACAACATTTCCAGTATTTTGTTGATAACATCTGGCATGGGAAAAGCCCTGGGAATTCCACAAAACCTCCTGGGGGTAAAGGCCTTCATGCTTAATAAGGTTGTTTGTGAAGTCTACTGAATCTTCAGGACAGGAGACTTTCTTTTGGATTTATCATTCAAATTCCTGTGACACTAAAAAATATTTGCTGGCACATACCAGGGTCTTATATTTGCTGATTCTATTAACAAATCTGGCAGCTTTATGGAGCATGAATTGAGCTGCAGTCTCTTTCATGAAACAAGACACAAATCACACCTCAGATCAAGTAGCATAATTTTCATAAATGTTTAATCCACAAGCACAAGTGAAAGGATAAAAAGAAGTTTTTATTTCATAATATATGGTGATGCATATATACACAGTTGGCACTTATTCCAGTTAAAGTTTCCCTTAGGCAAGTAAAGGTCAGGAAAACCTCAAATATTACCAAAGAACTTTCCCAGACCAAGATATATAACTTCTTAGATTCAATTTTAAAAACTGATTTTCTGCATGGTAGAAGCCCTTTCCCTCTGTAAAGTCTCTTTTCACAGTTATGGGAGGTGTCATTTGAACAGGAATTACAGTTCCCTGTAGAGGAGCCTGTTGACTGACATCCTCTCCTTCATTCCATCTTGTAAATGCTTTTAAATTCCATCTCTGTAAAGTTTTTTTCTCCCTTCTATATCATTATTTAAATGAACTCTGACATTTCCAAGTACAAATCAATGGGAGACTTCACTGCATTATAGAAGAGATGGTGGAACAAAATGCCTATCTAATATGCTAAGTGCAGTAAGATGTTCTCAAATTGGCAAATTTACCTTTATTCCTTGTTCCCATTCTTCAGTTTATGCCTCTGTTCCTGTTATCTATGGTTAAGGTGTCTCACTGGTCATAAAGCTGGTTTAGCAGTACCACCACAACTGACAGAGAGAATGTGAGGATGCACACATGTGAATGTGTGAGCAAATACATATGGATGTACCTATAGGAGTACATAGAGATGTATGGAAATTTATGCATATTTTATATGTATATATACACATAAATATATTTATACATTTTATATAAATATTATATGTGTGTCTTTAGATAGATAGATAGATAGATAGATAGATAGATAGATAGATAGATAGATAGATAGATAGATAGATAGATAGATTTGCAGGAATCGGGATTGTGACAATTTAGGAGGTTTGCATATCAACAAAGATTACACTGGAAATTCCCTGCAGGAGCAGCCTCTTTGGAATACAAGCAGAGGCAGTCGTTGCTGTCAGACGAGGAGCACAACCATGAGATAAAATTCCCTGTCCCAGTGAGCACGGCTTCCTCGCCCCACTGCAGCACCAATTTCATACAACTGTGGCATTTCCACTCCCAAAACTAATTTCCTTTTGGAGCACATGTGGTGCAAAGGACTCTGCATCAATGATGAGAGTAGACTGAGGATTTTGTCTGAGGCAGCCCCACAGCCCTGTGTGTGTTTCCTTTACCATCCTAGGGCTTTTTGTGTCATTCAGGTACCAAATACAGTCCAGAGTGAAAGCAAATGGAGGAAAAGAGAGGAGACAAAGAGACAGATCATTTGTCTTCAGGTTTATGTGAAATAATTGGCTAGAGAGAGAGAAAGAAGGCACTGAGAAAGCTGTTATATCCACTTTTTCCTCCCAGCAGAGAGGAGCAATGGGGAATGTTTTGGAATGAGAAATCTTTTCTGATGCAGAGCAAAGGCACATCTCCATGAATTCAAACAAGCCTTTAGATTGATTATGTGCTGAGAGTAACAAATTATGTTGCAAAGAGAGAAAAAACAATGTTTATTTCAACGTCCAAAGTCATTTATATCACCTCAAGCACTTTGAGGAGTATCTGATGCTGTCAGAACTATTTTTCAGTACGATTTGTCTTGAACTGAACTTGTCTGTGATTTCAGGCAGCACTTTTAAGACAGCACATACTGCACATATCTTCATAGTATGCCCAGGTCTTTTTTAATCACTTAATTAAATAAAGTAATTTTAATTGTTTTGGGAAGATAAAAAAGCTACACCTGAGCAAAACAGTACTGAATCCAATTATAATTGTTATTACCATCCTTCCTTTGTCACTGTTTACATCAGCATCAGTGTGTTCACAGAATCAGAGTGATCCCAGATGGACTTCCCTGGGAATGGTGCATCAAGTCCAATGATCTTGCCACTTTCCTTCCCTGCTCCTTAGATGGCTTCTTTGGGTTTGACTGAGGGGGAGCAGATGCCCTGTTTACAAACCCTTTCTTTTCCTCTAAGAAAACTTAGGAATGCTGGATACAAGTGTGTTGTAGGGAGGGAGAGAATGAACTTGGCACTGTGACCATCTGATCATGCCAGCAATGTAGAGCAGGGACTGATGAGAGAGTACTTCAGTAATTTCCTCACCTTCAATCCATCTCACAAAATATGTGCATTGCTCTGGCACAACATATAAATGTTATCAGCATTTAGGAGAGAAAGCCAATGGGAGGTGAAAGGTTCTCACTGTTGCATTTCCATAGCACTGAGGACACCTATATGCTGAGACAAATGCTTCCCAATCCCTGGATGAAAACTGTTATGGACAGACAAAAGACATGTTAGAAAGGAAATAGGGATATGCTGGAGATGTTGAAACTGAAAAAAATAAACCTGTCTTGGATGTAGAACTGAAACAGATTATCACAGCTGGAGTGGCAAAGTGGGGACCTGACAACAGGGCTGCAGCAGAAACAGGGCTGAAGACAGGCTGGTGACTGGGAGACAGGACAAGCTGTAGTGTCAGGTTCTGGTTTTCTGACTTCTCTGAAACACACCTACACGTCCAGGACAAAATTTGTTGAGGTGAAGTAAAATCTCAGTCACAGATGTATTTTAACACTGATTTGCTCTTTCTCTGTTACCTAAAAAAACACATCTGCTTTTCATTTGCACCTGCAGCTATTAATAACTTGTTTCTTAGTGAAAGCAAAGTCTTTCATTACAGCCCCTGTGCTCTGCAAGGAGCTGCACATACAGACACAACCATATCCCACTGCATGTACCAGCTCTGCCTTGGTGGTCAGCAGGACTTCTCCTGAAATAACCACTTGAAATAAATTATAATTCAGAGTATGTAAGACTTGGATGAACCAGCTCATCAAAGACACTGTAAGTGTTCTTGTTTGAGGTATTCACCATGGCCATTTTTCAGCTATTGCCAGCAGGGCTAAGTGGATAGGATTGCTGATCTGTGGCACTTAGGCCTTTCAACCATAGCAGTTGCATTGAAAAAGACTCTGCTAAGATGCAGCTCATTATGTCACCTTGGCTCTCCTGCTTTGGCAGCAAGTGATTGAGATTCTTCAGTCTTTATTTGCTGTTTGTTTGGGGTTTTATTTTTACAAGAAAAATCACTAATTAAATCTGAAGTCAGAAAAAGATGCTATGAAATCATTGTAACAATTACAACTAATTGTTTAATTTTGTAATGTGTGTCTACACCTGTCTTTAGTGATTTTGCATTTGTCCTAAAATTTTATTTTTGTCAGAGAACCTTTTTCTTTGTTCTCGATTACACAGAACATATTAGAAATAATGTATTTTCAATATTTTCATATTTTCATATCTTCCAAAATTAATCCATTTTATGTCATAAATACCATGTGATGGTAAGAAATGTCCTGTTTGTCTTAGTTTTGAACTATAATTGCACACATTTAATTTTTAGGATAATAATTAACGCTAATGATCTTTGTAACAATCTCCTAATATGATTGCCCCCTAAGTCCCAACTATCTAGCAATCAAAAAATATTGTATGAATCTTTAAAAAGAAAATGCTGTTATGTCAAAAATAACCTATCTGGTTTCAAAATGTTGGAAAATATTTCTAATTTGGCGTTGGATCTCCTGGAATTCCTGTCCACTCAACCACCCACCATTAGACACTTAACACAGCAGTCAGTAACTTAGTAGTAAGAGAGGAAACCTACAGGTTAATATTCTGAATTAATTCTGTCATTCAAACCAAGGTCTTGAATCTTGGTGTCCTCCATCCATGCCTGTTTAATCCAGCTAAGTCCAGAAGCAGCCTTTAGTTCTTGAATTTATATGATGAAGTGCCTCCTGTCCCCAGTGTTGTTAGGGGTAAGGCACATAACAGAATGGCTGATGCTGAAAGGAGCTTTTGGAGGCCATCTGGTCCAATCTCTCTGCTCAGGAGCATGTCTAGATGGTTTTTGAATGGATTACAAAGAAAGACTTGCATAACTCACATATCATTGATTTTTAGTCCATCAAAAAATGCCCATTTCTAATCCACTTGTACTTGTCATAAAATCTACTGCGTATTGCAAAAGAATATTTTCAATATTTTTTTTTTGCATATCAGAAGATCAAAGGGAATAAAAATGCTATTCAAACCAATTTGTGTATAGAAGCCAAATCTTCACTTTTAAAACTAAGAAAGTAAACAGATTTGGGGCAAAAAAGAACTTATGATTGTATTGTGAGCTCACCATTCAAAGCTATGAATATTGGATGCTCATGAGTGAGAAAATATCAAATCTGAGCAGAAAGACAGTCCATGTTACTTGGCATCCAGTTCTAGGAATGACAAAATGAGAACTTTGCATTGGCTCAGGAAAAAAATGGAGCTTCAGTGGAGCAAAGGATTGAAGGTGATGGGATCAAATGAGAAATTGTCAGTCATTTGTGATGTGCTCATTGCAGTTATTAAAATTATTAACATTGCAGATATTCTTAACACATACAGCCCATGTGGAATATTGTCACATACCAGTTATATACTATTAGGATTTACCAAGATTTAGGATGTGAAGAAAATTGAAATTTATATATATATTTATTGTGTGTGTGTGTGTGTGTGTGTGTGTGTGTGTGTGTGTGTGTGTGTTTTGTGTATATAGTTTTTGTTTTGTTGCTTTGGTTTTCTTTCTTGTGGGTTTTTGGGGGTTTTTTTGTTTTCTTTCTTGTGGTTTTTGGGTTTTTTTTGGTTTGTTTTTTGTTGGTTGGTTGGTTGGTTGGTTTTTGGGTTTGGGTTTGGGTTTTTTGTTGTTTTTGTTTTTTCAGGTTTTTTCCCTTTGGTAAATTTAGTCTTTAACTTTCAGAGACACAGAAGAGTAAGACTCACCTCTGCAGATGTGCTTGTTTTGTCTGGGGTAGAATTAATTTTCTTCACAGTGACTAATACAGATCCAGGCTCTGGATTAGTGCTGAACACAGTGATGATAATACAGGGATATTTTTGTTGTTGCTGATCAGGGCTTGCACAGAGCCAAGGCTTTTCCTCTTCTCGTGCTGCCACACTGGCCAGGGGCTGGGAGTGCCTGGGAGGAGACACAGCTGGGACAGGTGACCCCAGCTGAGCACAGGGATATCCCAGACCGTGTGACATCATGCTCAATGTATAAACTGTGGGGAAGAAGGAGGAAGGTGGAGGTGTTTGGAGTGATGGAGTTTGTCTTCCCAAGTCACCATTATGCATGATGGATCCTCTTTTTCCTGGAGATGGCTGAACATCTGCCTGCCCACCGGAAGCAGTGAATTAATTCTTTGTTTTTCTTTGCTTGTGTGCATGGCTTTTGCTTTTCCAGTTAAACTGTCTTCACCTCAACCCACAAGTCTTTCAACTCTTACCATTCCAGTTCTCTCTCCTGCTGGTGGGGGAGTGGGTGTCAAAAGAAGTGCAGAACAAAAGATTTTGAGCTCTACAGAAAGGGAAAAAGAAGTGAAATATGACGTTGAAACAGAGGATGCAAGTGACTAGAGCTGGAAAGTTATTTCAATTGCCCTTGTTCCTCCACTGGACCATACCTCTGCAGTTGACCTGGGATAACTGGCAGGAGGGCAGACAATATTATTCTTTGCTGAAATTGCTGTCATTTAACACACATAGTCTATACAAAGCTGAAATAAAGCTTTTAATTAAACTAGAAGACCAGCTTCAGGGCAGGCTGTTTCTCTTAGTTTTAGTTAGAAAAGATGTCAAAAATGCAAGGTGAGAGAGATCACAGACCTGACAAAGTGACAAAGTGCACTCACTCCTTCTAAAGCTTTGAACTATTCATGGTCTCTTTCCATTCAGTCCACCTGGGGGAAGATTAAGGGAATGTCTTCTGGCCTGATTGCCAAAGGTGCTGAGTACTTGCCACTACCCTTGACTTTTTGCTCCATTTGCCTGGCTTCCTGTAGTAAAACATCTCAGACTTCTCACAGGAGCAGCCCCTTCTCAGCTTCTCTGTGGGAGGCTGATCAGCTCCACCTGAGGCAGGAAAGTGAGAACTCTACAGTTATTCCCTGTGGCTGTAAAAGCTCACACATCTTCCCTGTGCAAACTACACCAGGAGCAGCACTCCAAGGGACTTCACTTTACCCTTGACATGTCTTGATATAATAAATATTTGTAGCTAATATTGGCAGCTTTTTTTACATTTTGCAGCTCTTAGCATTTTTTGTGGTACCCAAAAACATTATCATTCTCCATTTGAGAACATTGTGCTAGACTGGCAAAACACCAGGGCTGAAATCAGGACTATGTCTACCACTAAATTGCTGGTGCTTGGAGTATGTAAAGTGAAACTGTTTGTTTCCCTTTCAAATAATTTGAAAGGAACCAGTTCATTAGTCCCCCTTCAAATAATAAAGAAAATTATTTATTTTGCATTTGTTTGCTTTTCAGTGAGAAAAAATGACTGGCTTATTAGCTGCTTGTTCATTTACTGTCATAGAGTGTGCATCAATTTTTAGGAAATTAGTCTGTATTTATTCTACAAAAAAAATTTGGTACATGCAAAATACAAGCAGTCGATTCCATCAAGGTGACAAGGTGCAAATTAACTTTAATCTATTTTTATTCTAGTAATCATGTGGCTACTCAAAAGCCAAATGGCAGTGGTTTTGCTTGAAGAGGTGATCTGTTCTGCATAGCACTCTATCATTTTAAGCAGAGGAGTGGCAATTTTCTATTGTGCATTAGCATATATATTAGATCCAATCTGTGCACAATTTTTACATTAGCTGGCATTGATTGCAACATGAAAGGGGCTGGTAATATCATGCTACATCCCAGGCAGTCATACCAGCACTTCCTGCTGGTGCAACTTTCCACTGCAGCATACAAGCTTTCCCACTATAATCGACCTGGGTTGCTGAGAGGTGAAGATGTGGAGATTCATTTGCAGTCAGACTTTAGTATATGAATTGGTGACTACCACAAAGATAGAGAGTGAATTTACAGAGCCAGGTCATTTGCACAGTTATTCATTGGAAAATGCAAATTCATGTTAAGTTGCTTGCCTTCAAGCAAAACCAACATTTGCTACCCCACAGTCCATTGTGTGAGAGGAGTCTGCCCTGGGCAGTTGGTATAGATTAATTGCTTGTCTGCAACTTCATAGACTGCAGCGTGTTTGTCACACACCCATATCTCTGCATTACAATTTCTTGTATTAATGCAAATAAACTTAAAATGGAGAAGGGAATCATTACCTAGCTGATATAGGTGGATTTACTAGTCTCTGAATTGCCTTTTATCATATTGAGCTCATACTTGTCATTCATGGTACACTGGAAAAATTATGAATGAGGTCTGTGATCTAAAGTCTGTCCCAAAATAAACTGTAGTTCAGAAGCAGAGTTAGTGAATATTTGACTTCCCCAGAAAAATAGGCAAATGGAGTTGGCATGCAGACACACATGGGAGAGTCTGCTCTTGCTAATTTCACTCTTTAAAAAGCTGAATGAAACACAATTTATTTGTTAAGGAAGTCAGCACTTTACATTATCAAACTTTTACCAGTTTTCCTCATATGACTTCTTATATGAAAGAATTTGTTACCCCACAACAATCATAACTAGGGAGTAATTAACATAATTTTTTTTCTATTCCTGTGTTGAGCTGGATTAATCTGGGATAATAGATATAATGAGAGCAATCACAGGGTTTTATTTCAGTCTTGAGAGGTCTGCTGACAGCAGAAACTGCCAGGATGGCAACACTGCCAAGCTGCCATGAGCTGCCACCAAGCCCAGGGCATAAACAAGGTGTGGGCAATTCCTCCCCTGGGGACAGTGCTGCTCCCAGAGATTTTCTTCAAGCCAGATGCTTTCCAGAGCTCCAGGGGTGAGCTCTGGTGTGAGAAAATGTAACTGCACCTTCTCTTTTTGCTGCTCTTTAACTTCCCTGGGGAACAGCAGAGAAATAATACTTCCTGGAAACCAAGACAACCAATAATGTAAATGTCATATCTTAAAAACCAGATCATTTACTTAGAATTTGATATACAATGGTAGCACAAGAAAAAAAAAAATGCGATGTAGAAAATAATCTAACAAACCAACAAGCAAACAACAGTTGCTTGTTAAAAACACGTTTTTCCTTTGCATTTCCCTATTTTCCCTCCTTTCCCTGAGCCAGAGATGACAGCTTTGAAAATGTTTGTGTCAGGTCACAGTGAGTATCGTAACAGAGCATAATAAAATGATACCTACATTTGTACATGTAGACCTAAATCAAAATTTTGATTTAAATTGGGTATGATTACATTTTTGCATAAGATATATCTTCTAGTTATTTTCTACCATTTCCTACCACTGTACTAGTGTACAGGAGAAACCCCCAAACTCCAGTTACAAAGTTTCTAAGGTTTCAGCAGAAAATTGATGCCTTGAATGACTACCTTCAGGCATTTCCATTATCTGGGGTTTTTTTTTTTCAGCATTATATAAGGTGTGACTATTTACAGAACAGGGCCTTCCCATTTTTCTCTGAAATAACAGTGCTCAGACTTCAACTGGGACTATTGAAAACATTTCAGAACACCTCAGAAGTCAGTTTGAAATATGGATATATCTTCTTTTTTTATTCTTGTTCTATACAAGAAGGGTGATAATGATTTTAATGAGGGAGATTTTGGTTATTTTTAGAAAGGTGACAACACGTTTTAAATTACCACAGTCTTTATTTCTTAAAAAAAAAAAAAAAAATGAAGATAATACATATATTTTTAGTTCTGAATTAGAAATTTCAAAGCAGTTCTGAACTGGAAATACCTGTTCTGTGATTAATTTAATTATGTTAGTCAATTAGACAATATGAAAGAAAAATGTGGATGTCACCAGTCAGGAAAAAGGGGACGTTAGAAAAAGAAGAGATGATAAGGTCATCAGCTCGTGAGAGACAAAAAGAGAAATTGGTAATTATCAACTATGGAACACTGAGCTATCTGGAAACAGCAGTATGCCATAATACTAATATCTCAATTGACTCAATGGCCTATAGTATCTTTAGAGATCATTCTACTTTGAAAGCATTTTTTGTGAATTCCTGCTGCCACAGTGACATTACCAGTGCCGCCCAAAGTTTTATACAAAGTTCCAGTCAAGGAGGTTAAATCTAGATGCATTTGTGTTACTGTGATGTAGAGAGGGAATGCAGCAACACACAACAGGTGTTTAGGTAGAGAAGAAGAAAAGAACTCTATAGTTTATTGTTGACTTCGTATACATAAGTTTCTGGACAGTAACTAGAGATTGGACAGAGAAGTTCCCACCTCTCCATCTCCACTGGTCACTTGAGAAGCCCATTGGGTGATATCTTTTCACAAAGGAATGCAAAACACCATCTTTTTTTATCTTACAATTCATGGCAAAGTACATTACAATTATGAAAACAAATCAGAAGGTTTTGAATCTCAGGGTGACAAGTTTGTCTTAAAACCAGAGTTAATCATTATTATAATGGAATTATTTATTACTCCTATTTCTGCTGTCTACTACTATTGCTATTATTCTTGTTCTGTACATTGTGAGCCAACATTTAAAGGAAAAGGGTCTTTCACTTGGATTAAGTCAAATATTTAGTCTGAAACTTTCACTAAGGTCCTTGAAGTCAGCAAAGGTGCTACAAACGCTCTCAGTGTGAATTTATAAAACAAAAGATGCCTTACGATTATGAATTCAAGCCCATGGTTACAATTGTTCACAAGTGCTCTCATTTTAGGTAAATAACACAACTTTAAAATTATAAAGGATGACAATTTGCAAACTTTAAGTAGGTTGCCTCCCACAGTATCTCTAAAATATAGGCAAATTAGAATTCCTTTTTTTTTTTTTTTTTTTTTTTTTTGATGGCAAACTGAGGCAGAAGAAGTCATTAAAACTTCCAGTTTCACAGAGTTGCTGACTGTTTCCACACCTTCTGCTCTAGTGGACTCTTCCCCAGGAAGGCTTGCAATAATTCATACTGTTTCATACCTCTCCAGGAAACTATGGAAGGAACCAGAGCCCAAAGCACCAATCACATCTAATGTCTTTTCATTACATGAGGTCTCAAACCTAGCACAAATTCCCTCTCATGCATGCATCTTGCATAGGAGCAAATGCCATGTTGAGACATTCCATATAACTGCTATCCTCTCCTCTCCCAAGACAGCGGTTCATACAGGAATAATGGCACCTGGAAGCCAGCAAGGAGAACTTGAAACACAGAAAAACTGAGGCACTAAGGAGGAGTGACTGTTAGCCAACCTCTACATTAGATTAAAATGTACTGAAAACAGTGAGGATTACTTGAAGGTGACTGCTTTCAGTACCAGACTGAGATTTCTCAAGTTCGAGCTTGTGTGATGTTGTTTTTCTTTCATCAATTTACTCAGCTCCCAGGAACTCACCCAGATAAAACCAAAACAACTGAAGTTACAGTTTTGTTGGTTACTCAGGGAGTAATGCAAAACTCAGGTCAGTAGAGTGTCTAAAATGTTTTGAAACTGAGGACTTCAAGTTAGTTATCACAACATTTAGAAGATACCCTGCAAGATGAATCATCCAATGCAGATCTCCTTTACCAGATTTTGCTGATACTTCAGATTTTTTTTGAGTCTAACTTACACATTTTTCACATAAATCCTCTGCTTTGTTTGTCACCACTGGCAACTGTCTCATCTCCTGTGTCATCAAAGACCACAAAGTTGGTTCTTTTTAAAAAAAACTTCTCCCTTCATTTCTTTTCCCCTCGGTATTGTCATTAAATCCTGCTGCTATTTCTAATATATCTGAGAAATCCAGTCATTCCTCTCTGTCCCTACCAGAAAAAGGTGTTCCCTCTACATTTTACTTCTTTGCTGTAGCAGAAACATTTCACTTAATAGTGTTGCCATTAAACCAGCTCATATTCATTCCTCTCAGCAAAGGAGTGTGATCCAAACTCAACTTTGTTTTCTCTGCCTCCTTCTGCATCTCAGGCTCTAGTCTTCTATGCATTTGACTTTTCAGGTGGTGTCCATTGCTTTCCTCCCCTCCCACGGGAATCCTGAAGGACTTCTTAAATTGTTGGTGTAATTTTTTTCCTTGTCTGGTTAGTTCTCTGTCTTCCACTATTTTGGTGGTCTCTCACCCTTCATGAAAGAAATAAACTAGCTAAAAGAGGAAAAAAAGAGGAAACTGATTTTGGAGAGGCAAAGTCCTTCTTCCAATGGGAAGAGGAAGACAAAAGTTTGATATACATATAAAAGCATGCACATCTATAAAATTATAAAATTCTAAAATTCTAAAATAAATATACACACACAAATGCACCCATGAGCAAGTGGCAGGGTCATGCTCGGGTGAGTTTTGAACCTTCTGGTCGGACTCCTGAGACCTGGAGCACCCACACAATGCCACAGGATCCTGACAGTGAGAAAATGCCTTTCCCTCATCCTATTTACATGCCACACTGCTGTACAGGAGAGGCATCATTAAAGCACTTTTAGCCCCACAGGCACGTCAGGCACTGATCTTTTTTCCAGATTTTCTTACAGAGAAGTAGAGAGGCAAACATTTCTCCTGTGCCCTCTGAACACATCTTAGGAGCATGAAAATGTCACATATCCTGTTGATCAAGGTGCCAGGGGAATTCCACACAGTGAGACTCCTTTGAGACTCATTTTATTGGGGATGGGGGAAGGAAAGAAGAGACAAAAGGCCAAACTTTTACAAGAGGCAGAACTCTAAACTGTGATTCTTTGACTTCAGTGATTTGACAGAGAGCCTTTTCTCTATCAAAGATGAAAACCAGTGTTAGTTGTTAAGAGGGTGATCAATTCAGCTTTCCAATTTCTTGAGTTTTACAATTCCCATTAAGAATTTTCATGATGTTTGGAGTGCATTTCGTCTTCAAAATGTTGAATTAATTCTTATTATTTTTCTCTAGGAGCATTTTCTTGTCATTCCTTCATCTTCAAGGAAGCTTTCCATTTCTCTACTTTTCATTAAGAGTCTTATCTGATTCCCATCTAAGTAAATGGAAAAATAGTGCTTGTTTTACAAATAAGGGAATATGTACTTGGATTTCTCTTTCCCCTGTGGGATATTTTTTACTTAATTCTTTCCTTTCCTTTTGATTTTTTGTCATCTCTGTTCCCTTAGATGATTCTTAACTCCTTCGTTTAGCTTGTGTCAGTACGTCACTTGTTCTGCTCTCTATACTCTTTGTCTCATACTCCTTTAATTTTTTTTAGGTATTTTATTAGTGTTATTTGTGAATATGTCCTGCTTCCCTTCTCCTTTTGATCATTCATTTTCCTCTCTCTTTTTATATTTCTTCCACTACGGCAGACATTATGGAATGTTGGTCATGTAGGAAAAGCATGATGTTTTTGAGTTCTTTGGGTCAATAGTGTTGGAAACAGATAGAATATGCACGCATATGAATAAATCCATTATGCCTCCAAACTATTTTAATGAGTCATTTTAAAACTATTTTTCTGAAATTGTATACCTCTGTGGAACTCAGTGGTGTCACAAGTGGACAAGAAGATAAAAAAAAATCTTGCCAGCATCTCTGAAAAAGATGAAAAAGGATGGGGAGAAAATCTGTACAGTGACAGTGTTTTTTAGGGTAATGTGTTCTGTGGGCACCGTTCATTTGGATGTTTGGGTTTGTTTTCATTAGAAAGCCTATTCTTACGTTTTAGCTGTGGTGTTATTGCTCTGTGTTGGCAGTGTAAATTAAAACCCAGCACTGATTTCTTACATAACAGAATAAGGTAAAGTCACTTGCACAATTAAAGTCACAATTCCTGAATAAAAATCCATCACCTTTTGTGCTAATATGCCCAGCCAAAGGAGTTTTTCCTATTTTGTCTCCCACATTTCAAGGCCATATGAAATCAAAAGCTGATTTTAAACAACTGGAAATAATGCTTTACTTCCGTACCAAAGGACAGGCTCAAACCCTTGATATTTGTCTTACATTTTTCATATAGCTATTCTGAATCTCACAGGTCATTAAATAGGATAACTCTGTGCCATGGTTTCAAAAGACACTGCAAATTCCTTGCATTTCACCAATTCTAGAGAGAAAGATGACTTTTAGAAGTTGATGTACCTAATTGCATTCTTTTTTTTCTTTTCTGAATGTCTAAAAGCATCTGGGATTTTTGCCTTTTTCCAGAATAGCAGTTGTGCTTCTTTGTCTCTCAGTTGGTTTGGTTTATGGGTTTTGGTTTGGGTTTTTTTTTAAGATAAATGAGATATTGCCTTGGAGCCTGAGCCAGGTGAGAGGTGAGCAAGGCACCTTTCTACAGATTCCTTCTACCCTGTGATCTGTGAGAATGTTTGACAGAAGGAAGAAAGAATAAGACAAGAATATGAGTAAGAGCCACTGAGACATAAGAAGCTTCTTCCTAAAAGAAATGGGAAGACAGTTTCAAGCTGGCTCTGCATAGGCACCAAATGAAGAGGATGCAGGTTAGCTGCACTCAAACATGCAGGTGTGGGGCTGTGCCCCCATTCATTCAGTGGGGTCTGAAAATGAGACTGGCTCACTGCCCACACTTTGGGCTGCAGCAAACCTGACTCCTTGCTGTTGGCACTGAACTCTAGAGACAAATGTATATGTTCATCAGATTCTACAGCTGCAGTAATTTTTGGAAATTATTTATAATATTCTACATAAAAAACTTAGTGATTTTGACTGCAGCTGGGAAACTGGAGGGTGACAGGACTGTCTGGTCATTACTTGTGAAAATAACAGAAACTCTCAACCATGACTCAGCACCTCTTAAACATTATGGAAAGCTTTTTCTTTTACATAATAAGTAAATAATAATAAAAAGTAAAAAATAAATATTTACATTTATTTATTATATATATAAGAAATAAATTTATATATGTAAATTTATATATGTAAAATATTATATTGTATTATAATTTATAATATTATATATTATTAATATTTATTAATATTCATTTTAAAGGAATAAGAAGAGCAAAAAAAAGAATTAATTCACTGCTTCCCATGGCTGGGCAGGCGTTCAGCCATCCCAGGAAAGCAGGGCTCCAACACGTGTAATGGTGACTTGGGAAGACAAACTCCATCACTCCAAACAACATCCCTTCCTTCTTCATACCACCACTTTATAATGACCATGATGTCACATGGTCAGGGATACCCCTTTGGTCAGTTGGGGTCACCTGTCCTGGCTAACCATATGCTCATTAGAAACTACCTAGCTCACATGTAGCTTGCTCTCAAGAAATTTTCCCTCTGCAAGATGAGAGGTATCAGAGGGACAGGGTAGAACATGCTGAAACATAGATGGCCCTCACAACTCAGTTTCTGAATTAATAATAATTTCAGCAGTAATTATTGATTTTAAAGTGCATGCCCAAAATATGGCAAGCTCTATGTTTCCTTTCAGAAAGATGTCAGCTTTGTAATTTAGAATTGTAAAATGGCTGAGCATTGTATCATCCATCTTGAAGTGTTGCACCAGGACTGTATTGCCAGGGCAGGAGAATTGCAATTTTTCCCGTTTTCCCTGCCTTTGACTGAGAGTTTACATCTACTTTTTAAATAATTTTTATAGTATTATTCATTATTTCAGCTACTCTGATTGCTAATGAAGACAGCAGAGAGTAATGTAAATACCATTTAAGGATCCAAGTCATGTCAACTACTCTTTAGCATAGCTCGCATCAAGGGGCACAGAGAAGGTTGCTATAGCACATTTCCACTCCCTTAGCACTGAGGGGAGACCAAGTTCAAAGGCAGCTCTTTGTGCTCCTTACACTATTCTGTGAATGTTTTTGCAAAAGCTGCTGAGCTTGTTTGGTCTCTAAAGCCTATTTGCCTTTTTGCTCTGTTTTGCCGACTCATGGGAATATAAAGAACCTCAAAGTGTACATATACCAAAATATCTAGCAGGTAATTTCTGTGAGAAAAGAGCTGAAAGTAAAATTTACACTGATGGTGAGCTGCAGCCACACCACTCACAGTACCTAAAGTGCTCATCTCATTTCTTTTGCTGCAGAATTGAAGATGAGAGAGGCTGAGGTAAATACACTGTGTAATATCATTTAAGTGTCAGGGTAAAGTTACACTTGATGTCTACATTTTGACATATTGTGCTATACCACCTAAATTTTTAACATTTCTTTAACCTGAGGTATTAGATTGTTTGGAGAGCTGTAAGTGAATATGGATATGGAAAGAGAAGTCCTCTTCAGGACTGCAGATGCACACCAAATGGTGGAGGCAGTAGGGTAATCTCCCCACTTGCTCCTATGGACACTTCCATCACACCAGATTATGTCCAAACTTTTTATTCTCTTTCTCCCTTCTTCCTTCTTTTTCCCTTTTGCTTAGAACAGCACACTAACAGCAAACCTGTACTATGAGCAATTTCTTCCTTCCCTGATCTCTTTTTTAATACCTTTTGATTTGATAATTCCATATTGGGTTCCTTTAGCATTTTACACTCTTCTATAATGAGCTAATTAAAGATATACGAGATCTCTTTATTGAGGCATATGCAGGCTGTTCTTTTTGTGTTACTTTTTTGTTTCTGCTGTGAGTCAGACCTTTCATTCCTCCTACAGTCTCCTCTTACTGGGTGGGAGGGTGGGTTTTTTTGAGATGGAGGTCAGAGAAGGTTATTCTGAAGCTCATTCCCTCTTGTCTTCTGGCACTGTACTAAAAGGTTCCCCATGTTCCCTGGGATTTTTTTTTCCTTGTCAAATAAAGTACAACAACAGCTCTTCATTGCTTAGCTTAGCTGCCTTGCTCACCAAAACAGAGAAAGCAGCACGCTCAGCAGCTGCTCTGCTGAGCATGAGTCTGCTGTATTTGCTTTCTGGAGGAGCAGAAATGGGATTTCAGCCTCCTCTCCCACAATTAACACCAGTACCAGTTATTTGTTCTTCCTGCAAAGATGTACCATGAATGTTGTAGCTTTCTGCAGGTGTTATCTCCTATTCATACAAAAAACCTCAGTGGTCAGCTCTGTAGGTATGGAGCGCCAGATGACTGTGGCCAGACTTTTAACTTGAAAGCAGAGGTTTTGGCATAACTGAACTCAGTTTTTCCCCTGTGTTGACTAGCATATTCTCTGAAGGTGAACTGAAAACCTTGGAATCCAGGTCTTTTGAAGCTTCCTGGTGAGATGCAAGGAAAGCTCATATCTTTTCTGGGATATGAACAGTATGCTAGTGGGTGTCCTTCTCAAGTTTCAGTCTGAAGGCAAGATCCAAAATCTGTGAAGTGCAACATTTCAATCCACAGACATCTTGAGACCAAGCCATGATCTCCATTTGGGCCTTTAACTTTTCTGTGTCTTTTCTGGGTCTGGAGACATTAGAGGAGACCACACAGCTCAGTTGTGCTAGGGTAGTTTGAAAATTATGTTGAACTAAGCAAGGGAAATTGGTCAGTGTGCTCTTGAGATCAAGCTGTAGGCTGTTGGTTCCTGGTGGCACAGCAATTATTATGGTAAGAAGGACGGATAAACTGGCCAGCATATAAAAATGGAGATACAGTGTCTTCCAGTGAGGTCTCCTTGTGGGACATGCAACGTCTTTTTTGCACACACACTGTCACTAAGACAGGACAAATCAGGAAATTCATAGCTATCTATTCCCTCCCTTCTTGAACAACTCATTCTGTGAGGAGAAAGGGAACATTTAGATTTGTCTGTTTCCCTTACCTCCACCTTCACTTAAAGCAAGAGATCCCTCAGTCAAGCTTCCAAGTCCTTTCTTTGATCAAAGCCACTTGGTAGAGTTATTTAGAAGAAGAAGGAAAAAAAAAAAACCAAAAAAACCCTGTATTTAAGCAAATATTCTGGTCATCTCTTTAAATCATGCACTGCAGAATCTTGTCTTTATCATCAACAGGAAGGTCTTGTCACCCATGCACTGGTGTGTGATGAGCAAACTAATCAGCCTATACCTATTCTCCTTCAGTAAAACAAAATAAAATCATTCTCTGTTCTCTACTTTCACCATTTTATTTGTAGCTGGAACTGTCAATGATTGCAGCTATCCTAAAAACATCTTCCTTATTAATTCCTGAGGCAGCTATATATAGATGTGTTCTGAATCCCCAGTACGTTTTATATCTTCTCTGCACACCTCAAAAGGACCTTTTTTGCCCCAGTAGCCTGAGTACTATAATGTCTTTATATATATTGGTAGAATAGCAAGAATTTTATTATGTACCATATCAACGCTTCTGAGATAAGAGAAGAAATGGGAAAATATGAAAAATACTACACTTTTACATCCGTTAATACTGGTTTCCTAGGTTACCTTAATCCCATTATTACATATGGACAGCCAGCATGCTAGCCAGAAGAGAATTGCCTAAAACAAATAATTTCACTTGGAAAGAAATTTTTGGGTTTTTTTTCTGTCACAGATCAAAACAAGGGAATTTTTAAGCCTCAGTATCAGTAAAAATGCCATTGCAAGACACTGCACTTATTATCTTGTAATGATTTCCACATTTCATTTTCTTATTTCACAAGCCAAAACAATTAAACGCTGTACAAGGAAGTACAGGAAACTCTATGAAAATTTCATAAGCATGTTTGCTACATTGGAGTGGTAAATGAATTCAAGTGGACATATAAAAATGATAGAAGTTTTAAAGTAGTGTAACATAATTAAATCTGACATTTTGTGCGTGAGATTATGCTGAGAGGAAGTTTAGTAATCTGTGATCATGCAATTTATACATTCCTAGTTTTATGCTGTTACTTAATTTAATCCCCATTTGGTTCCCAGACTGCAACAAAATACAGTACTCTTCTAGATATGTTTATACACATTATTACACCTCTAGCATTGCACATTATTATATCTCTGACATTATGTATAAATCTTATACAGGACTACCTACCTGTTAAAATTTTCCTGCCAAAAGAAAATGGGGCTGAATTAGTAATAAAGATGAGAAACCTCCAATTCAGTTTTGCAGCAACTTCGAGGATGCTGTTGTAATGTTGTGGCAAATGGGACAGGGCACCCATTAGGTTTTCTTTTCCTAGGGTTAATGCATTAAACCAAGCATATAAAAGGATATAAAAGGATTGAACTGCCTATGCCTTCCCCCACCTACAGACAGCTGAGCTAGCCATAAACACAAGAGTATGGGCTGTAAAAATAGGGTACCTTCAGCAATACACACCTTAAGGAAATCCCATATTGTGGCAATGAGGTTGTTTCTGATACTTGAGCTAAGCTAATATGAAGCTGGTGATACTGAAGCATAGACATGGGCTTTTAGTGCTTCTTGATGTAATCATGTTTTCAGAGCTTCACAGGTGCCTTCTGAATGTTCTTCTGTTATGCTGGAGATTATTTAATGGCCATATTTTTCCTCCTAAAATTGGAATTTTGGTTTATATAAAATATCTAACTCAAAAAATCTGATTCTATTCTCACTTATCATATTTTTCCTGGCGATATATGAATATAGGCATATATAATATATATATATATATATATTATTATGTATGTATGTATGTATATAATATATATATGTATGTATATATATATGTATATGTATATGTATATGTATATGTATATGTTATGTATAGTGTATGTGTATGTGTATGTGTATGTGTATGTGTATGTGTATGTGTATTGTATGTATTGTATGTAATGTATGTATATGTATGTATATGTATGTATGTATGTATGTATGTATGTATGTATGTATGTATGTATGTATGTATGTATGTATGTATGTATAAATGTTGATATATTTAATTGCTGATAGATATTAACATATCTTTGTTTATCTATTCATATAAATGTATAGTATCTTTAAAAGGAATCCAGCAGTTATACCGCACTGTCTGTTCAGGTCAGATCTTTTGGAGACAATGCATCCTTTCCCTGGCCCTTATTTGTAGAATAGAGTGTGCCCAATGTACTTACTGAAATGTTTGCTTCTGACATACAGTGATAACAGCTGCTCTGAGAAATGTGGGTTTACAGATCTGATCTGAAATGCATAAAATAATATAGCTCCAGATAACTATTTCCTTGATAACTGTAAGAAGTTGTTTCAAGGAGTGACAGTTCTTTAAATTCTGCCCCATCTCTGAAGTTCTTCAGAGAACTGGCTGTTACTAAGAACTCTGTAATGTAATGTAATGTAATATAATATAATATAATATAATATAATATAATATAATATAATATAATATAATATAATATAATATAATATAATATATAATTATATAATTACTCTCTTCTCTCTCTCTCTCTCTCTCTCTCTCTCTATATATATATATATATATATATAACATATATATATAACATATAATATCTCCAGTAAGCAAAAAAATCTGGGCTTTGCTGATCAGAAGGCTGAGTTACAGAGTAGATGTGACCAATACGCACACAACCTAAAAGTAACTCTCAGTTAATCCCCAAATTTACCTTTCAAAAAGGAGTTAAATAAAGATGATTTAAAATGTTTACCCGAGGCAAAAGCATTGGAATAACCCATCAACCAGAAACCCTAAGTTTCACCTTAAAGGTCTTTGTGAAACTCAGCTTTTTGCCCTGAAGGTATAAAGAAAGACATCAAGTTTGATTCATCTTCACATTAAGTTATGCTAGTATAATTGCATCCCTTCCAGTGGATTTGCATAAATGCAAATCAGGCCCTCTCTATCTTACATGAAAGTAAAGAGATTTTTCAAGTTCTTTAAGGCATTATCTTTACCCTTTTAATGAGTTAATTCCCCTCTCTTACCATTTTAACCATAAGTTGTAGGAATAAAGCAAGGCAAAATGTGATAAGTTATCATTTAGAGTCTCATGTTTCATTTTTCCACCTATATTTATAACTCCTGAGAGTCATCTTAAGATCAGAGAATATAAGAAAAAGCTCAAAAGCTCAGACGAGTTTTACAGTCTCACAGATGAATGGCAAAGACTAGCATTTTTTCAATGCTTTTTCTATCAATACCAATTTTTCTCTTCTTGACAAAGACCCATTATCATTCAAAAGCCTTTTGTGAATCTCAACAAAACTACAGAAATTATTTGCAATGAAAAGTGAGAAACAAGCATATTTCACATAATTTATGGTACTACTAGGGACATTGTGTTCTACTGCAGCCAAGCAAGTAATTATCAACAGAAGGACTTGACTGTAGAATTCATGAGATGATGTTGGCACCAAAATCCTTTCAGAGATGGGTTTTCTTGGACCCTTCATTGTGCTTTTCTTTTGCCTTTGATAGTAATGTGATGACAGAACCCACTCTTTAGTAAAACACAATAATGTGGTATCTATAGGTACAAACAAAACTATCCTAGGAAGATTTGAGATAGTCTGAAGAATTCCATCCTACTTCTAGAAGTTCAGAAACCCTGCCATGTGGAGCTGACATTCCTCTTTTTCCCAGGAAGTTGTGTCCCAGAGTGTAGGACTTGCTTCAGCTCTTGCCACGTCCTGGCAGCAACATCACCTTCTTTCATATTGTGTCCTGAAATAAAAACTCAAAATCTCTTATTCAGTTTCTCTTCCAGTCATGTAAGCCATGCTATGTATTTAGTAACAAGTGTGTGTATTTAAAATGGATATATCTTACCATTTTTAGGTAGAATTTCCACAATCCACTGGAGAAGCTCAAGCCTTCATGTGTTACACCTGAGTTTAAGGAGTGGATAATCTTATGAGCAATGTTTGCAGTTAGCCATAATAAGCTGGATAATCAAAATTCATGTGACAGAGGATAAAATAAATCTCATTGGGTTCAAACAGGAATTTATAAGCCATGGAACATATTTCAAAACTTGACCAGGTACATATTATTTTAAATATTTCTTTTTGCTTAAATATCAGTCAGTGATCATTGGCAAAGCATGAAACATTCACTTGACCAAGCTCAACATTCTGCTCTGAAAACTGAGCTCTGTCTTTAATTACACCCTACTTTGGATAAAATCCAGTGACAGGGTGTAACAGCAACAATAAATGTATTTAAGAAAAGACCATATGAGCGAATTGTTGCAAGGCACATGACTTCGCTAATTCTTAGACATTGTTAGTGTGGGCAACATCATTAAATAGCTTATCACAGTCAAAAACATTCTCTGAAGGCAGATGGTCTACAATTGCATGATTTTATTTAGGTTTTGATTTACATACAGATCTGAAAAGACTTTATGTCATTTTACATGAAAATGAAAAATTTAGTTGCATTCTTGTACAGATAATTTCATATGCTTAATTATCTCAGCAGAATATGTTTTATTAATGCACATGTTTTGCTTTGAACATATTGTAATTTGCATTTGTGGCAAGAAGTTTCAGTCTTTCTTCTGCACTGTCCTACCAGAATCATTCTTTGGCTGGAGGTGAAAGGATGTTTTGTTTCTTTCTGACTGAGTATTTCTAAACCAATTTTACTGTCAGGGCCCTGAGTACACTAATTGGTCCCGATGGCCATGACCAGCATCACCAGAGTCCTCCTCTTGTGTATCCTCATCCTCTTTGCCCAGGAGCCTCCTCGGTCCAGACCTCTCCTGGTCCTGCCCCAAGCAATGTTCCTGCCAGCCCAGGCCATGCCAGACCCTGACTCACCTGCCCTGGGCACCACTCCCAGCACCTCTGGTGGCAGTCCCTGTCCCACTCCTCTGCCACTGCCTGTCCCACCAATGCTGCATCCTGATAGTCCCTTACACATGGACATTTTTAATAGTTAAACCCTTCCATGAGGAAGTTAGAGGTGTGATGACCATTTGTAAAAAAAATATTCAGGCAGCTACAGCATTCAATGACAATTGGCTGGCAATGAGTTTCATTTGTGTTGAAGACTGGGGTTGGGATTTACTGCTTGTTCTTGTCTGTGATTTGAACACATCTGCATTGAGGGGATATTTTTGTATCAGGATGCTGAGTAACTAAATGACAGGTCCTCTCAAACTCAAGCAATACTTAAGTGTTTAGTCAGAAAAGGGCCAAAGGGACCCTACAGCCTCCCTGTGGAGGTGGATCTTTCATCTGTCCTTCAGTGACAAGGAATCTGGATGAGCATAAAATCCCAGACATCCTGGTCCAATTCTAGAAACAGAACCAGGACAATGTCTTAGTGAGACACTGTCTGATAGTGCCAAGGAATGTCCCTCTGGCCAGGAGAATGTTGGAGATTCCGTCTCAGCTTGGGATGGTGACTTCCAAGCCAGAGGAGCTGCCCTCATTTTGAGAGCTTATACTTGGTCTTTCTTGTAGAATGACACACCCTCTGCCTCCACACAGCCATGAGCTCACTCTGACCTGTAGCAGTGCCTAGAGGTGATATCAAGAAATTCTTCTCTTCTAAAATTTTGACAAAGCCATCGCATTTCCAAAGATAAAGAAGAGAAGTCATTCCTGGACTCTACAGGATAACGTTGAAGATGGGAAGCACATCTGCAATTCAAATGTTAGAAGAAGATGGCCAGCTGTCCTGTTTGATGAGACAACCTCTTTTTTTGCAGTCAGGTGTCCTGTTGTTTTGATGAGTTTTATGCAGGCTGCCATTTGTCTTGCATTGTAGCTATAATATAAATATTTTAAATTGTCCGTTTCATAATGCAGATGTGAGGTGTTCCTGATTACCATGAAGAAGCTTGCTGAGCAATTTTATTTTAATGTTGGAAAAAATAAGCTGTAAATTATCTTGGCATCATACCAAAATCTATAGAATTAAGAAGCAGGTTGATTGGGTTTTATGCTTGTATTCAAACTGGGAGTGTTGTAATGAAGGTTTTGCTTTGTTTCATCAGCTCTTTCTTCTGCAGTTCTTTGCAAGTGGTTTTGAAGAATTGCCTTATTTGGTCTCCTGATCATGTGTTTGTCAGTTTATTATCACTTTTCAGTACAACACAGATAAGCCCTAATGTGATAATTTAATGAAATTTTAATTGCTTAACTTTTGTTTTGGTAGCTTTGGACTTAAATAGAATAACAATATTTTTGAGAAGTCACTTGGATATCATGAAATACAAATAAACTCAGCAGTCACAATATAATTAATTTTATTTGAAAAAATGTGTTTGGAGTGAACAGAGTCAGGATTGTTTCCTCTTGCTTCACTTAAAGAAAAAAAAAAAAATCAGCAGCTGGTATACCCTGGAGGGTAAGTGAATTTGTTCAGGAAACAAATGGTTCTAGATGATGGCAAGTGTGGCAGGAGAATGAAATTCTCAGCATGGAATGAATCAAGCAGGTCTCAAGATCAAATTCTTCTGATATAAGGGCAAGCTTGTGTACAGAGAGCTTTTTGACAATCAGCAAGACGGAACTGACATATTGGTAAAATCATGTTTAGAATACTTCTCACTGCTTCTCCAGTTTGCTTATCAGTTAGTATTAGTTTTCTCTGTCCAGAAACCTCATCATTCTAGTTTAAGCATAAAAGAAAATATCCTGCTGGAACTTAAAATAGTTCTCTGTATGGGAAAGATTTGCATGGACTGATCTCAAAATCCTAGGTCCTAGAACAAAACAAAGATTTCCCTGCATCAGAAGGGTGATGAAAGACCTCAGTCTAAAACTGAAAGTGAAGACCTAAGCATAATAATTCTGTATGCCATGCAAGAAGTTTAGGGTGATTTGGTTTATGAAATTCACTTCTCTCCTAGACATTGCTTCAACTGACATTTAGCTATTTTTGCATCAGCTATACCCCTGGGAGAGAAGTATGTTTGGAGTTTTTAACTTTTCAAATTTAAACTGTGAGAATGCAGAAGATATGCCACAGAAATCTGGAAAAAAAGAAAAAAACCAAAACTATTAAACATACATTTTTGCTGCCTTTTATATGACAATCTCAACCCACTCAACCCATAGGTCAGGATGAACAAACACAACAGGCGTATGGAGAAAGTTAAATAAAATCTTTAAAAGTAGCATCCTGGTATGGATAATTTTGTCAGAACTGCTGGGAGAACTAGAATAACTTCTCTGTTCAGTCCAACAGCTTTGGACTTGGACTTTTCGGCTCTGTTCTTGGTCAGTATAGTGCTGAAGATGTTGCTCCTCTGTGACTAGTGGATGCTATAGCAGGTTTTCCTGTTGTATGCCCAGCCAACAACCTGCAGACTGAATCCCTGTACATCAATTCCTGTACAGCAACACAGATTTATGTGGCTTGTCTTCCAAAGACTCTCAGTCCAGAGGTAGTTATAAGATTAACTTTTTAAAGGAAAAATTATAATAGGATAGGAAAAACTATAATAGGTGTGCTGATTTGACTGCCCTGCCTGCTACAAAATCACAAATCAGTGTAAAGTCCTGTAATTCTGTCATTCACACCCTTTGGGAAATCCAGCCACCAACATCATACAAAATCTGAGATCATCATGAATGTGTCAACTGGGAGATGGTGCAACTAGTTTTGCTGTCGATTGGAAATAACTTCTGACTCAATTGTAACATAGCAATTATATCATTCGCTGGCATTGTGTCACACCTGTTCCCATTTCCAAGACACCCACATGGAATAATCATTTTGAAACTCATCATTTATAACAAACTACTGGAGGAGGTATCCCTTAGGATCTCAGCATGCCAGCTATTTTCAGTGTGGTCACACGCCTACAGGAGGTTTGCCCTGAGGCACGCTTTGAGCAGGGTGCTGGGATTCCATGATCTGCTGAGGGCCCTTCCCTCTTGGATGCCCCCTGTGATTCTGTGAGGCATGGGCTGGTGTCCTGGACACGGAGTCAGGGCTGAGCTGTACTGAGCTGCCCTGGCATCAGTCACGCGTGATGGGATCCCTGCCACTCACCGGCTGACACCTCAGTCACCACCGTGTTCTGCTCCACTCTCATGTCTCTTTGAAAAATACTTCTGAGAGACCACTGGCCTTCTGAGGGACTTCACAGATGGGTTAACATATTTTTGTTTTGACACTGGGACAAAGAAACATTCCCTGACAAGATCAGTAAATCTGTGAAGCAACGGCTGCTGGTATCAAAGCTTGTTCATTCTGTTTTATGAATAGTTCCTCTTGTGCTGCTCTCACTGGTTTTCCTGAGCAGCATGAGTCTGCAGGGCTGGGAAATATAAACCAGGGGAATTTCTGTTGTGCTCTGTGCTTTAGGTCTACTTCAGTTTTTTCCCTCATTTACAAACAGGATAATTTGTTATGCCTTCATTGTTTTTCTTCTGGAAGCATCCCACTGTGTGCTGTGCTGGGCACACAGAGGTTGGAGCAGATCCTCTGGGCCGCTCCCATCAGCTGCAAGGAAGTGCAACCAAGGCACCTCTGCCCCAGACTCCACAGCTCTGATAATCACTACAAACCAGGTCACCCTGCAGCTTGAAAAATATTAGAAGGGTTGGTTACCTCTGCAACTTCATTCTAATCTAAAGCAATAAACATGTAGACATAAATGACATTTTCCCCTTCCCAGGAGGAAATTTGAGATGTTCAACAATCCTGCTGTGGCTATATTTCATGTTTTTGAGGTGGCTAGAAAATGCTTTTCACAATAACCGCAAAATAGAAGATAATAATATCTTGGCTTGTGAAATGGGAAAAGAGTTTGATTTTTCTAGTTAACAAGATTTAAAAACAAAGATAAAGAAAAATTTTAGAAACAATAATCAACTTTCTGGAAACAAAGTTTAAATTTTCTGCAATATGACTCAAAGGAAAGCAATTCCTCTTCCATGAATGCTTCTGAATTAATTAAAAAAATAGCTTCTTGGCAAAAGGCTAATGATTTTATGACTTGCATTAATGAAGTTAACAACAATACATATAGAAGAAGCTAACCTTTTTTTACCAGTTCCCCCATGTTTAAAACAAAATAAAAATGAAATGTAAATGAAGGTCGAAAATAAATATCAAGATAATATTGATGCAGATAAAGGATGAATAGATGTACTCAAATATTTGGGTACACTGCATTTACCTTGCAAAAACATGAAAGCACAAACTGAATTTTCATTGGCAGGAGTAAGAACTATTGCATAATTAAATATGTTGCTTTCACCTATGAATTCTTTATGAAGAGATGAAAAGTTCTAGTTTAGCATTGGAATTATTAATATTGTTATCATAAACCAATATTTTTTCTACTAAATATTTTATTCTTTTTTTTCAAATCTTAGATTTTAAGAAGAGATACACTGTTCAGAGGAACATGAGAACTGAGAAGTCTCAGTCCTACAGCTGCAGAGTATTTATGAAATAGTAATATTCAGGAAGCAATTCAGTAATGTTACCTAAAAAAACTCTAAAAAGTTGTGGAAAGCACTTTCCCAAACATAACACTTGGCCTCATGACTCCTATTGCTTCCAGCAGTTATAGCTGTAGATAGATAGATAGATAGATAGATAGATAGATAGATAGATAGATAGATGATAGATAGATAGATAGAGATCGTTTATAAAGATATAGATGATATAGATGATATGGATGATAAAGATAGATGTATAGGTATAGATAATAGAGATCGAGATTGAGATAAAGATAGAGATAGAGATAGAGATAGAATAATATAGATTATATAGATATAGATATAGATTAGATATAGATATATAGATAGATATAGATATAGATATATAGATATATAGATAGAGTTATGGATGCAGATTTAGATATATAAAAATAAAAATATATAGATGATATAGATATGGATAGATATATGTCTTGACTCTAACAAAGCAAAGGTAATTAGTTCATTTAGCCTAAAATATTCAGTATATTAAACCTTTGTATTCCCTACACTTCATCAAGTGTGATGATGTGGAAGGCTGAGCATTTAGGAAGTCATGGTATGAACCAGCTGCAAGCAGTAGTTATGTTCTGCAGAGGACAATGTGATCTAATGCTGAATATTTAGAGTTATTAGACATGTAATTTTTTTTGGCTCATAAAGAATTTGGAATAATCACAAGGCAAGCACGATTCATTTTTTAATTGGCATCGTTCCTTGTGTCTTTTTTCTGATCCAAGAATAATTTTCACTCCAAGGCTTTCTATTTTATTCCTTTTTTCCTCAAAGTGACACAGTCCCACATATTCATCAGCTCTAGCTATGAGAACCCCTTTTTTTCAGTTGTTTTGCTGTACGTATAAAAATTATTTGTCTCATAAATTTATCTTTTTAAAAATTGAAAGTAAAACCTCTATAAAATATTTGCATGTTAAACTTACCTGCTGTAAGCTAAAAACCATGCTCATAATACAAACACACAGACACATCAACAAGGTATAGCTTTTACTGTATTAACATTGAATTTAACTATATTAATGCCAAATAAAACCTTTATTAACACGCAAGATCAACACAGCCAATCAATGAAAGCAAGTAACCATCACTACACAATAAAAGTGCAACACCACAAATTGATGGGAACCTACCAGTTATATCCAGAGGAAAAAAAAAAAGTCTGTGGGAAATAGTTAAGTAATTAGAAACAACTTAAAGAAGATAAGCATTTTAGGGTGCAGTTTCTTTTCAGCCAGGGAATTCAACATTAAGTATTTACTGAACCGCTCACAAACTAAGGAAATTCTGAAACTGGGCTGCATATTTGGGACCTGGCACTGTGGAGACCTAAAGAAGAGGTAGCTCTTAGGGGCTGTTAGAGGTAAGTGCTGCTTAATTTTCATCTGAAAGAGCCACTGACCGTTTCTTATGGAAAACCCTGTACACAGGGATGCCATAACATTTGCAGAGCTTCCATACAAAGTCCATTCATCACAGTATTGATTACTACCTATGTCTGAAGTGTACCAGAGCAGAGAGAAACCAGAAATGAGCTGCAGCCAGCAGAGAAATCCACATGAACTGCTAAAAGGCCCCTCTGTCTAGAACTGTAGGGAAGATCCAGAATAATTGTTTTGACAATGACAGAGGCAGATCCTTTCTAGATTTTATCTTTCCCGAGGTCATTTATTCCTTTCTCATTTATGGATTCCTGTCTGGGCATGTTGTACAATGAAGAGTAATCACAGGGCCCCCAGGAAAAATTAAAAACAGAATGAGATGTCACTGCCAGCAGAGCAGTTTTTCAAGCCTGCAGATGGGTTTTGAGGAGCTCTTGGGAAAGATACTCAACCAGAGAAAGAAGGTTATTAGCTGGATGAACTAAGCAGCAATATCCACTCTAAAATGTCATTCTTTTGCCATAAATATGCACCAGAATCGATGAACTTAATGCCTTTATCTTATTTCTGTGTGGTATTTATGATCTCCAGCCTGCATAGATCATCCTTTCACCATGAGAAGCAATTCTGAAAGGAAGGGTAAGACAAAGTAAATCTATGTGACTGTCCCACAGATTATTCTTCACTGTGAGCAGAACTCCATGTCCATGAGGACCAGAGAGCTGCCTGTGTCCCTTTTGGATCTCTGCCTGCAATCATGAGTCTCCTGTCAGGGTGCAGCATGGCCAGGGCAGGTAGCAAAGGGTCCCGTGGGACAGACCAGGGCAAGGACCTCCCCTGGCAGCCTTGTCCCTCTGTGAGGAGCAGAGCTCAGCCAGGGGTGGTGATGGGGCACACCAAGAACCTCTCACATACCAGTGTGAGTTCAACCCAGGATTTCTCAAAACCACTTTGGGAGCCAAGACAAATGACCATATGCTACCCTGAGAAATGCATTTGGAGGGAAAAAATGAAGCAGAAAGAAAGACAGTCTTATAACTCTGAGTGTCCTGCTCGCTGCCCTGTCCCTGAAATAATGTCCCTGCAGCAGCAAGAGTTCAGTGGGTCAGAAGCATGGGGGGAGGAGGAGGCCATCACACTAAACTGCACTGCAGCAGCTGAGCCAAGAGAGCCCAGCAGAGCAGGACTGTCCAAAAGCACTGCTGGGTGCTGGGAGCAGAGATATCTGACACAGCTTGTACAGGGTGATTTATAAATGGTAGAGAGGAAGCCTGTGACTAAGAGCCTGTTGCAAAGGGAGAAACACGTAAAGATGCTGCTGTCAGTGTGATGGTAGAGGAGTGATTCACTTGGCAGTCTTTCAGATATACTGCTGCTACTTTCATCACCAAAGAAAGTTTTCTGTATTTCTTATTAGAACTGAGATCTTATGAATAGAAATGTGTTGTTTATTAATGTAAAAAACACCATGTAGAAGGATCAAGCATGTTATAGAGTTATGTTTTTATTTTTAATAAGTATCTCAGCTATTTAAGCCCACCTCATATTGTTGTCTACCATATCTCACAGCAGGCTCCTGGTAACTTGTTGAAAAAAACTTCAAACTATTTGCTGAAGTCTTCCACAATATCTAGAGAAGCAGTGATGCCATGGCCAAGTGAGCTGTATATCTATGTGTGGAAGGTAGAGGACTATAGCTGATTGGCCTTTCCTAACAAAGGGATCAGAGACTGCATTCAGACACACACACCTAGAGCACATGGCTTCACAATAGAAGAAAGTTCAATAATGCCACTGGCCAAGTCGAGTCTCTGGGTCTCATCCCTCCTGCCTAAAATATTGAATGGATGCAGAAGTTACAGCCACTGAATTAAGGGCAGAGATTTAATTTTGGCACAGAATAGGTTCATTAAGTATATTTCACCCATGTTGCTAGCATTGTTAATTTTTTTTAAAGTGCTGTGAAATTTGAAGGCACACATAAAAAGAATTCTGCTGAAAACATATCCATTAACACAGACCTCAATGACGTCTCTAAAGCTTTTGCATCATTTCAGCAGCACTCTTTATCACATGTATATACTAGGCAATTTATTTTTCAACCATAGATAGTTTAGGGATAATTAAAAAGGAGTCATCTTTATAAGGTGACAATCCAGTTGCAGATCCCAAGTGCAGCACCCACAGAAACATGATTTGATTTCTGACAATATCATTTTAGATAACTCTGAAACAGCATTAATTTCACCTTTCCTTGCTTCTCCCACTGTGCATGGCACTCCCTCCTTCTAAGTTCAGATGAAGAGCTGAGAAACTCAGAAAATACCCAAGGGTCAAGAAGTATTTTGTCAGCTTGAGAACAGAAGGGGAGATATTGCTAATGCTTAATATGTTCTAAATTGTCAACACTGAACAATGAAAAGGGGAATAAAAGAAATTATTACATTTTGGCAGAATAGTAATAAACTTAAAGATTAATGAAACTTAGGAAATAATTTTGAGGATCTGAACACAGCTAGTGACCAAAATGAGATGTGTCAAAGAAAGACTGTGAAGAAAGCCATACTGCCAACCTTTGTACAGAAGGACTGTGAATACTCAATTTCTTTTTCCATAGCTGTGAAGTAGTACATTTGATAGGCTAGATTAAGTAAGAGCAACCCAAGAGTCATAATTAGCATCTGTTGGTGGTGCTCCCTGGAGACAGTAACCATTTAAGAGTTTAACCAAGGAGTAGAGGCTTGTAAGGTGCTTCAGAATACCTGCTGAAAACAAGAGAAATGCTGCATCAGCAACCTCTGTGATTTCCTGATCTTCCTCACTGTCCTGCTTTCCACATGTCCAGCTGATGTTCCCAGGGGTCTTTTCCTATCCAGACCTGAGCCTTTTAAGTAGACAAGCATGCTACATAATAATGGGGATCTCAGAACTACATGGATCAGAGAACTTTCTGGCAGTATGGATTCAGAATACCTTTTTATTAGTCCCATTTATTACATTTATTACTGCCATTTAATAATGGGAGTATTTATGATGGTAAATGTTGCAGATATCCATAACCTTTAGAATGAAAACCCAGGCTGAGAGACAGCTATTCCCAGGCAATTGCAGAAAATTTACATGCTTGTCTGCTATACTCAGCTTTACCTCTGTAGGTTGCAAAAGCTGTCACCTTAAAATACAGAAGATACCACTGCTAGGAGAGTAGGAGGGCAGAATGTTTTTTTACTGTTATGAATGAAGTCATCAATCCTTTAGTTGAACTGAAAATAAAGGGATGATTTAGAAAATTCCCTCCAGAGTGATTATTGTGTGTCATCAGTTAGAGCAACACACATTGTTCAGAGCCAAAGGTAGAAGACAAGAAGCTCACCAGCTTCAGGAGTCAGGAAGAAGAGAGGCCGTGGACTGATGATGCAATAATTCAGCATTCAGCCAAGACAATCCAACAGGGTGACTACAGATACCTTGAGTTTCAACACCATCAATGCAGATTCTGAAATGTCAGAGGCAGGCTCCCAGATGTGCTAACCCCACATAACTCCCCTCTGTGTCACAAAGTCTCACATTGTCACTTCACTATCTTTATGTCATATTATTGTCACTTCACTATCTTTATGTCATATTTATGTTATTTGTTCTTTGCACAGCTTTACTCGTTGATTTTCTTTTGATAGTGAAATCACTATAGCTTTCCATCTGATTTTTCTCTTTGCTGTCTACAGTGGGTTTTTGCTTTAGAAAATAATGCATCTGTTGCCCCAGTAAAAGTTATGGAATACTCCATTTACCCATAGAGTTTTGCTCACTCTTTTATGTTTTCCTGCTCATCAGTATGCACACCATCTGTGCCTCTACTACAGTGTTCTGACATGGCCTCCAGACTTAATGGTTTTAAAGTTTTATTGCTTTGTCCTTCAGTCTCATGTGGATAATTTTGCTCACTGTTTTAAAAATCTGCCCTTTCAAACCTTGCTCTTAGCATGTCACCCACTGAGAAATTCAGCCCCCTCACCTCTATGTGATATCAAAGCTCATTGTATGGTATGGCTGACAATCAGTGGAAATACTGTAATAACAAGAACTAAACATAGCAATTATATTCCAGAGGACACAAATTTATTAATTACAGAAGAAAGAGATAGCATACAAAGAACACAGGGGAAAAGCTATTACCAATAAGTATAAATGAAGAAATGCTTTTAAAGTAAACTTGGTCACTTTTTTTGATGCAATGATTGAGAGATCTCAGACAGCACCTACAGATAATGTATGTAATGCCAGCTGGAAATACATTGTCACAGTTGTGCTGAATCCCCTCAGTCTCTAATAATGTGTATTGTGAATCCTGATAACTGATCCTCAAATTGAAATTCTCCCCTGTTTAGCTAGGGAGATTTTGGACACTGGGAACTCTTGCAGGCGGATTTCATGGAACACTTGGAGCAGAAGGGCTGGACAATATTACTTCATCAAACTCAGTAATGTTTTGCAGCAAAGCTGGTCACTTTCAGGCTGCAAGAGGAATAAAGGTTTTCTGATTAAGGCACTGAGCAGCAAGATGAAAGTGTAAATCCCAGCTCTGCCAGAGGTTGCATGTATATCCCTGGGCAAGTAACATCACCATTCTGTGATTTGTGTCTGCAGCTACAAAAACGGAATCATTATTTTTCCATCCTCAAGCATTTCTGAGAGTGAGAGCTCCTTTGGAGTTGGACTTCTTCCAACAGTATATTTGTAAGTACCTAACACAAGAGCATTTTATCTAACTGAGACTTCCAGATGTTCTGTGGAATAGACCATTAAGGCTTCTACTTAATGCATAGTATGAAAAAGAAAAACTGCAAATGATCTTTCAATTTTTCTTTCGTAATGGAAGCTAGGAATAACGTACACTAGGATATTTGGATTTATATATGTTGTTATAAAGGCACAAATGAGAGCACAATCATGACTTAATCATTCCGAAAGATTTTACTATCTAAATCTGATTTTGTTTATTGGTGTTTTCAAGTTTGTGGAACATGAAAAAGAAAACAAGAGATGCTTCATTTTCAAACTGATGAACACATTAACATTTATTACAGAAATATCAACAAACTTTGCAGGAATACCGACTGCTTCTTTTGTGCCCTATCAGTATTCTTGAGGGAGAGCACAGTGGAGGACTTCCCTGCAAAGTTATTTTCAATGACAACTGAGTTACTTTGCAACACTTTATTTCATATTAAATATGATTGCATTTTATTATCTTCTACAAAAATCCTATTCATTGTTTTCATTTAAAAAACTAAACCCTTTCCATGTTAAAAAAAAAAAAATTATGCCATTTTCATCCAATCCCATCTGTTCAATTTTCATTATCACTGTTGCAATGTATTAGTATTTCTTTTCTATCAGAAATAATGAAAAACTAAATAGAAGCAGTTGTTATTTGTAAGAAAAGCATTTGTCTACCCAAAGCCTTCAGCAAAGATTATTTTAAATTCAAATTTAGTTACTTATCAGAACTACAACAGTTGACTACAAGGTAAATAAATATATGCATAAAAATTTGGAAGAAACCAATTCCAGTGCAGCTTTACAGCACTGAAAAGATTGCACAATCCTAAATTTTCAAATATCTAAATTAAATTGAGGTTGTATTTCCCAACAGGATGAATGTTGGAAAAAATGTGACACAAGCAACAGTAAAGTAATTTTAAAATCATTACTTATTACAACAGTTTAGAAATAAACATTCTAAGTTTGAAATACACATGGGCCAATTCTCAGAAATGAAACAATGAAATACTGCTAAAAATGTATCCAAATCACAATGACAGAATAAATTAACAGTATAAACTAAAGAAGTTTTAGAACATTGTTCAGCAAAACTCCTTTCCCTTCTTTTTCTTAATCCAGAAATTAGTCTCTTCTCTCATGCAAAATTATTTACCTAAATTATGAATCTAAGGAAACTTTATATAAATTTCCTCATTTCATGAGTTTTTAAAGAAGTTTTCCAAATGAGTTTTTCCTTCAGGCTCTTCCATGAGGTTTGCCACCTTAGACTTACATATAGAGGCATATGTAGAGATTTTTGTTCAAAACAGTGTGATGAAATATTGATTTAGTTCTAGCCATACCTCCCAATTCAGCAGTCCCACTGAAACTTAACTTTAGCCTTCATTAAAATTTCACTTCTGCTGTATGCTAATCATTGGAATTCTTGCTCATCTCCTAAAAGTTTTTTCTTTCCAGCTAATTAAGAATTGTCACTCTGAGTGTCAGCAAAACGGCATGCTCTTAGGACATTTTTGGGACACAAATATCTGAAACAATCAGATGGTTTTCCAATAGGTGTGATGAAAATTATTTTCTTAACGGTGAATGTGTAAGCAAGCTCCAGCCTGATGGCTATAGATAGAATTATCTGTTCTTGAAAGTGAATCTGGATCTGGTCAGGTGAGAAACAGATCAGCTATTGTGGAATAACAGCCTGTATAACTCAGCCCTACATTAAGAGTAGCTGTCCCCAGATCTTAAATAACAACAGTCCATTTGCTGAGCTCTGCCTGAATTATAGTTGCTTTCAAAAGGACAATAATATTTGCTGATTTTTCATTTCTCTCAACAGTGTTTTCTAAAATGACTGCAAGCTGCCAGCGCGGTACTCTGCCACTAAATTAAATGAAATGCTCTCCCTGATTTTTTAAGGACCTGGATCTTGGAAAATATCAGTCTGGTCTCCCACCCACATGCTCTCATCCTCTTTCCCTCATGCACACAGCATATGCTGCAGGTCAGGCTGGCTCCAGTGAGCAGCCAAACAGGAATGTGTCTCTGGAATGAATGTCTTCATTGGCAGTGGAATGGTCAGTACAATGGTCACAATGCCATGCACAGCAGCCACAAACCCTATAATCTAAATTTCAGTGAAAACACACATTGTCACAAACAGCTGGGCCTTTCTAAGGACTGGCCAGCATAACGAAAGGACTACTTAATGGTCCTGAGATTAAAGTTACAATTCATTCCCTAATGAGGATATATAAATTCTTTGAGCTGTAGGACTGACCATACAATTGCACCTTTTTGTAAGGGGCCTATTTAAGTGATGTTTAGAGTATGACTCTGGTGAAAGACATACAATGTGGAAGTCTCCATGATCATTAGTTCTCAAAAATAATTTAAAAAAAAAATAAAACTCAAAAGCAAAAGTACCTAAAACATCTAAGAAGGCAAAGATTTTTGTGAAAACACAATTTATTTTTATGAAAACACAAATTCATAAAGCTTAGCCAGAGTTCAGTATGTCATGCTGGTTTCATTTATTTGAAATATAAAACACAGTCACTCCTCTCATCACAGACATGTGATGAAGCCTCCTAGAGCCTGTCAGAAGAACTAGTAGTTTTGTGGGTAAAGCTGTGATTCGTCCTTCTTACCATCCTTGCTCTTGGAATACAAGAAATATATTTTTTTCTTGTATTTTCTTGTATATTCTTGTAAAAGACAAGTCTGTTTCACAAACTTTGCTGCAAAGTCCATGTCCTTTGCACTGTAACACTTCTGGACTCTCCCAGGTGACAGGTCAGATCTCCCACTCTAGCTGGGCTCTGTTACACTCCAACACCAGGATACTGTAAGAATACCATGGTTCCCTCTGGAAGTACAAACCAAGATGACAAGTGGAAGAGATGTGCATCAACTCCTCTTTCTTATCTTACAGAGACATAATTATTAGCTGTAACCAGCAGTTTGTCCAGCTGTCCTCTTATGTTTAAGTTACAAGCATTTTGATGAAGGGCATGTCCTGATGTTGGCGTCCAACAATAACTCCATGCTTCTAATTACTATTACTTTCCTCATCAAGTCTTCCCAAGTTCTCATGGATTATAGGAAATTGCTAAAGAAGCATTAGAAACAATCCCCTGGTCTTCAGTTCATTTTTGCTGTGGGCCCTCTAAGTGCTGATGGTCAGACCTTGTTGGTTCTTGATGGGGTTCTAAAACACAACTACAAGTTTTGAAATATATTGCAGCTTTCTGAAAATGCCTGCCCAAGGACAAAGTAAGGTTTTTACTCAGATTATCAAAGATTTATTTTTATAAAGCATTTATTTTTCAATAAGAACCTCTCTGACATGTTACTGTTTCTCAGATTGAAGCACCTTGAAAGATCTTTCAGCATAAATGAGAGCTGATTACTCACGGACAGAGGTGCAGTCCTCTCTACTGGCACCAACCAGTTTTTGTTACCTACGAATTTGCTCTCTTCTCCTTGAATGTCTTCTGCAGCCTTCTTAGTATAGAAATTTCTTTTCTTTCTAAAACTATTTGTGTAACTCAGAATAATTACAAATCCAGCAGTATTCATGAGATCAAATTATTTTTTGAATGACTCTGCAAGGACACCAAACAAGTTTTTTTTCTGAAATTATATATTTGCTTTTAAGAAGTTCGATTGTTCAGACTTCTTATTAGACTCATTAACATAATTGTGCTGACACAGAACATAGTGTTTCAAAACTTGTAAAAGTGACTAATTAGGTATGCAATACCTTGATAAACCTTCAAAATGCCCTTAAAATGGCTATTAAAAAATGAGGTTCCATGTTCATTTTTCCTTTATTTCACAGGATGTGTATGGTGGGCTTCCTGACTAAATAAAACCCAGGAATAAATTAGAGAAAATGGTAAAAAATAATAAAGAGTTTAGTAATTAAAAATGACTAAAAGACAGAAAGGAGTGCAACCTGTACAGCTACGAGAAAATGGTAAAGAGCAGGTATGTGTGTCTAACTACTTCAGGAGAAGTAGCATAAAATATGGGGAGAAAGTATTTCAAGTTATAAGAGCAATAAAATAAGAATCAGTGGCTGAAACATGAAGAAAGAAAGTTATTTTAGGTTATGCACAAGGAATCAAAATGCTAACAAGAACAATTAGACAATGGAAAGTTCTACCAAGAGGGGTAATTGGAGGACTACCATTAGGAATACTCCAGAGTAGACTAGCAAAAACATGCACAGATTTTATACTGAGAGTAAATCCTTCCCTGGTGCAGCATGAAGGTAAGCTTTCCTATGTTATCTAACTAATTGTCACCAAAAAAAAAAAAAAAAAATTGAGGTACAGATGAAGGTGTTTTAGTTGAGCTCAGATTTAACAAGTTTCAGAGAGAGATTTCCCAAGCTGAATTCCTCCCAGAGAGCTTGAAGAGGGAAATGAAGACTGACAAAACTAAGCATGGAAGCCTGACAGAGGATGTCAGACAGAAATGAGAAGAAAAAAAAAATCACCAGCAGCAAATATATCTGGCATAGCCATATGCTGCAGTCGTAGTGCCTGCCTCCCCCTCGTGCAGACGCCACCATCGTGCGCCGGGCCCGTCTGGATCTCAGAGCACGGACGGACACACGGCTGTGTGCCCCAGTGTGCAGGCCTCCAGCACTGCAGCCCAGCAGCCTCACAACTGCAGCACAGCCCCCAGCAACACTTCCAAATGTGCATTAATTACTGGATGTGCACTTAGCTAAGGCAAGCTGTAATTCCATTTAATTTCTACTTTTTTAGCCAAAATCGCCCTGGCACTAAGCAGAGGGTATCAAGTGCTTTTCTCGGGTGTGGAGTATACAGTAGCTCTATTATCAGCCCATGATAATTCATAAGCAGTTTTACTCCTCGTCTTAATCTCTGATCTAATTTGGGATCTAATTTTCTTCCATCCTTATCCCATCTCCCCCTACATTATCCTCCAAATAATATACGCTCTCAGAATACCAGAATAGAAATAGAAGTCTATAAATCTTTCAGAAGCATTTATAGAGCTGCTCTGCACTGTGGCATGCGTTCAACTGACAGCTGCTGCATGCCTTTGCGTTCCCATTCATTAGACATTGCTGTCTGGATTACATCGGCAGAGTGGAACTCTTTATATCCTAATTATCCTTCTGCTCTTTCACTTACTTCACAAGGTAGATGCTTTGTAGGTGTATCAGGAAGAATGTGTGAAGATTTGCTCTGGTTAACGAACAAAACATCAAAAGTTCTGCTGAATCTTCTCACAATTAAAAAAAAAAAAACCTGAGCAGTAGGTTGAGGTAGGTCAATTTGTTTAGGAAAGGAATTAATAATTGACATTTAGAGGCACAATTAAAGTAAATTAAATAATGGCCTTCCTTTGACCTCATTATTTAAAGAATTTCAGGTATTTTCTTAAAAAGAAAAGAAAAAGGAGCAAGGTCAACTGGGCAGCATAAAAGGGCTGTGGTCCTAAGCTCAGACAGAAAATAGCTTTGTTAGTTTAACAATGCTGATCTGTCAGCTGTGCCACAAGTTTCAAATGTATTGATGAAAATGTAGCTTTGAAAAGACCACCTCCATATAAACTTAAGTGCTTTGCCTTTACCTAAATACCAAGGACATCACTACACCATATCTGATTGCAAATGAGATATAAGTCATCCAAAGAAAGAGATGTGTTGGGCAGGAATAGCCGATGAACTGCATTTTTAATTTCTCCAATTTGCTAATTAAAAATCCTCCTTGGACAAAATGATGGTTAATAATATTAAAATAACACAGAATTTATCAAATTATGGTTTATTAAAACATCCACATGTAATGCCATTTGATTTTTCTATTTCCAGGTCTACTCAGGATCTTATTAACAATATATGCTGTGTTTATTAGCAAATAATACAATAATTATGTTTGCAGCTTAAGGAGTTGTGACTTCTGCAGCAAAGCGAAAGAGCTGTTTATCTTTGCTGCATGTTAATGGCACCATTTCCTGCACTGCATATCTTCTGGGCCTGCTGGCCTCAAGACTCACTGTGACTATGTCCCAGGGGATGATAAGACAAAGATGACACAGGGTGTATAACTCTGGCAGTGGACTCTCAAATGGAAGAATGACTGCAATATACTCCCTCAGTACACTGGAAAAAGATTAAAGCTGGTGCTCGTTACAGTTTTTAAGTAAAAATGCCACCTGACTTTCTTCTCTCAAAGTCTGCCTCTTGCCTCATTACAGCTTCATTTAGGTGCTTGGATTCTTGTATCTTCACACACAAAAAAAATGGTTTCTAAGTTGTGGCAGGGAAGGATGAGGCTGAGATGCACTTTGTAAGTCAGCCATTCCTAGGAAATTAGTTTGACTCTTGAAATTTGTGTATGTTGCTATATATCCACTTATGTTCATGCTTTCCTAGACCATCTGGAGGAGGTGCTGGAGTACTAAGAGTGGTCACCTCTTTCTCACAGTCCATATCTAAGTTGGATGCACTTTTCTGTCACTTATCACAAGTGGTACCATTTCTCCATCTTTAAATGCTTACAGATAAGGATGTCTCTCCATTATATCACACAGGTTAGAAGGCAGAAACCAGCAAGAATAAAAACCAAGACTCATTAAATACGGTGGGGGAGCAATGCAGATTCACAGCAGCTCAGGATGCTTCAGACTCACAATTGTGATTTACAGAGAATTGGCAGAAAGGAGATGAGACTTACACATTGGGTGGAAAAGGATTTAGTCATGCAGGTGGTTAGCTGCTGAATGACAGAGTAGAGAAGGCATTCACCACAGCAAACAGCTGAGTCTGTACCAGCCCTGTAGGGATACCTTTAGGGGAGTTTTCCAGCCACTGAAACAGTAGGGTTCAAAGGGGGATGTGCAGACCAGGACATGACCAAAGTCAGACCAAGGTGGCTTGTGCATGACCAATCACGTGATGATAGTTGGACTGCATGCTCAGCAAATTACTCTGTAAATACTTGTATTAAGAAATACATGACCAGTACAAACAAGGCTGGTGTTTTTGTTTTTTTTTTACTGCAGAGACAGAGAACATATTATTAAAAACTAAGGTTCTAGTCCCTCTATCTTTTACCAGAATACTGAACCCACCAGCCACAATGGAAATGGCTTCTCTTAAGACCTGTAGTTTCTGCAGTGAAAATAGAGCATCTTCAGAATTTCAATTCATTAGTTGAAGATTATTTTAGCATTCCCCCTCATGCAGTTGCCAAGCCCTCTGGCCAAAAGCACTGAGACATCAAAGGTCATCTGGACCAATGATTACTTTTGTCAGCTGGGTAGTTTCTTTCACTTGGTTAATTAATCATGCTCTGCATATTTCTCAGCCTCAGCCTGTTTCAGAGAAACAGTATGTGTCATTATTGGTACTGGGTTTATTAAAGACACAGCAAAGAAACTAATTTGCAGATAATGCAAAATTACAACTACAAAGGATAATATCATAATATTGGACATTGTATAATTGACCGAATGGATGATGGAAATATTTTGCTTTACTTGCACCTCAGATATTACCTAGTGGGGCACACAGAATGAGAGGTAAATAAATCTGGGACTCAGTTTAAATTCTCCAGCCTTGTCAGATTGTAATTTGATTTGCAATAATTTTGCAAAATTGTCCTCTTACTATGGTGTACAGTTCACCTTCATACCATAACTTAAGATAGGAAGGAAAGATATTTTGAAACATGAAATATTAAAAATACTGAGATATTGAGGTCTACAGGCTGAATGATGAAAATTAGCACAGCATTTTTGAGGTAAACATATTCTTGTGAGAAAATACACGTTTTGGGGCAGATTGTATGTAGCATACTTCAAAATTTGTAATTGAAGTTACAAGTTGTCTATTGTTTATTTCACATTAGGAGTCAGTCTAAGCTTAGCTTAGCTCTCTGCTACTATGAATGCAAAAAGCTGTGGACAATAAAACCAGATAAATAAACACAAATAAATACAGAAAGTAATTCCTGCTAAAAGCTTGTAAGTTAGAACTACAAATTGAAAAAGTACATAAAGGAATGAGGTACCTAACATCTAACTGTGGATAGTAAGCTCAGTTTTTAATGACTTGTCTTTCTTTCATTTAACAATGGGTGTCTTTATTTTGGAAGACTGACATAAGCTGTATATAGAATAATGTTTGCATTTTGGCAAAGATTGGAAAGATTAAAGAATATCCTTAAGTTTATATTTGGGGAGCTCTAAAATGTTAATTTCTTATTTTCCTTTCTAGTTCTTTACCTATAGAACTATTTTCTTCTTTCCATGGGACAGCACCGGTAGTTTTAAAGTTGTGTTTAGAAATTTGTCTTCCAAAACCAAAGAAAATGTTAAAAGATGCATAGGTAAAAATAATATATGAGAATTTAATTAATAGACATAGGGGAGGTAGAAATTTCTACGGTTAAACTTTTTCAGTGTTTCCCATAAGGAGGCAGTTTTCAGGTGCTTGCAGTATTTTTTCTGAATTTCATCTATTCCACCTGAGACAAACATATTATTTATCAAATGCTAAAAATATACACAGATTTTTTATTTGAAATGTTGTGGCTGTGCTGTGGTTTCATACTTGGCAATATCAGGAGTGGTCTTCTCATGAAAATATTCTGGCGTCTGGACTAAAATCATCTTTTGAAATAAGAATTACTTAGGTTGTTCAGCTGCAAAAAACTTCTTCCCCTCTCAACCCATACAGTTGAGAAGAGTGAGTGCACAATCTCTGCAGGAAGAGAAGTAGCTTGCAACAAAGGGCTATGAGGATTTGGAACATCTTTCCTGCAGGGACTATTCCCAGGAATGCTGGAGGTAATGCAGATAATGAAATTGAATGTGGAAAGTTTATCCTCTTGTCTCTCTCTCAGTCTTTGTAAGAGTAATTTCAAAACGTGCACTTTCTTGCCCTAGAAGCATTCTCTTTCCTGATGAGTACTGTGGCAAAATCAAATGCAGAATGGCCTCGTGCAGTAAAGAGGGAGAAGTCCAACACAGGACCAAGGAAGGATGTCGTGTGCTTTGAGACTCTGGGGAGCCCTGCTTGGAGAAGGAGGCTGAGGCATCTCAGGAGACAGGACTGGGGGAGGGAAATTTTGAAGGCAGGGGAGAGGTGGTGATACCAGAGAGAAACAAGCAGAAGACATACCCAGCAGAACATATGCCCAGAGCTTGGAACAGAAAACATGACTCCACTTTTAGGTTTCTCTGCTATCAGCTGATAACTGTGAAACTCGCTGTAGAGCATCTTGCCCCTAGCTGAGTGTTGCTCTGCTGAGGAGGGGATAACTATTCTATCCAAAATTCTGTCAGCTCAGAGGCCTTAGGTCCCTGGAACAGAGGCACAGACCTCAGTAGCTGGATGATTGTTTTTCTGTTTTCCTTCTTTCTATAAATTGACAATTTCAAGTCAAGAAGGTTAAAAATGGAAAAGATCATGGTTAATGATTAGGTGAGAATTAGGTATCGTTTTTGGTTTATTTTTCTTCTGCTAACTGTGGATGCTGTAGATATGGTTATTTTTATTTACATAAATTACATTGTACACAAGTTTACATTTCATTTTTTTTCCAAAGGAACCCAACTGCACTAACACCAATAGATAATTCTTTACCTGAATCAACTATTTTATAGATATGTTTATGTATTTATTTTTGTGTTCTGTTTGAATGATTATGTCTTTATATATTTATATTTTCTGTTTAGCAGTGGGCTTGTGTCTTTTTTTACTACACATTATGAATTCCATGCTATGAAAATAAATTATTATTAACTTCCTCACAGGGTTTACTATAGCTATCTGCATTAATGCATCTCAGTACTTGACAGTTATTTTGGTCACATCATCACAGTGGTGGCTGAAATGAGAAGGAACCAAATCCCATTCCACAGAAAGCTCTGAAATTATTTATGTCAAAAATTGCCAATAATTTTCATTATGTCTTTGACTTTGACTTGAACATTTTAATAATCTATTTCTATATAGTGTATAATGCATTCACAGCGTTTGCAAAGATATATATCCGTAGTCAAGATGAACTGGTGGTTTGCTTCTGGAAAGCAACACAGCCAAGATGGGTCTACCTTTCCACAGAAACAGAAGAAGCCAAAGGAAGAGGCAAAATTGTGGAAGAGGCAAAACTGGGGGGTGGCATCCAAGGAGGGCTGAGACCAAAACATTTTCCTTCCTGAAAGTGAATTCTGGAGAGACAGGTTTGCTGCTCCTGCTGAAATGAGAGGTAGGGCAAGAGGTACAGAAATTACCAATACTTCTTTGAGGAGTTTTATTACTTCACAGCCACATTTACTGGCCTATATCCACAAACTTTCTCACAGCCACAGTAAAAGTCAGCTTGTCTTTACAGGACTGCTGCAGGGCTGAGCAGTCAGTGGGGCATGGCCACTTTGAAATATCCCTTTTCCCCACTTGTACTCTGCTGATGTGCTCTATAGAAGCCAACCCTGGATGCATCACTTACCAAACAATGTTCCGTGTGTGTCATAGTTTGTCAAGTCCTCTGACAACTTTTTTTTTGCTCAGTATTAAAACTTACTCATTTTAACAGGGAATTAGCACATAACCTTTGTTAGTGAATCAATAATTCAAGCTTTTCTTTTGCAATATTAGCTCATACAGCAGGTGTTCCAAATACCTCAGTCCAATTGTTTCATTTAAAAGATAACAGTAATTGTCAATCAGCTTTCACTTCCTGAAGTACTTTGTTTTATGGCCTGATAAATATTTTTCTTCTCTTTCTTGCTTTAAAAGCTTAGTTTGGAACATCATATAAATTGGTTTGTTGTTTTTTCTGTTTTAAAATAATCCAGTTAAATGCCTTTTTGCCCAGAGATAAATGCTGTTCAAACCCGCAGGGGTGGCTATAAAGAAAAAGCTGTCACAGGGACAGAAGAAAGAAAACTGTTCATCTACCTTGTATAAAGACATGAAATGGAAAAGTCAAGAGAGAGTAATAAGGAAAGGTCAAGGAAACTTCAGAGAAGTCTGATTAGAATGAACCAGAGGGAAATGAGGTGGGGTGAGTGAGACTAGGACAGCTTTTCAAAGGAGAATGCATAGAGAGTGTCTTCATATGTCTAACAGAAATATTTTTATTCAGATAAGCATCTATTCCTGATCTGTATAGGCCACTGGCTTTTTCCAAGAATGCCTCAAGCACAGGATATTAATTTTTTTGCTTCTCAAAGTAACACATTTGGAACAGTGAATTTTGTAGAGACAATAGAACAAAGAATCCTCATTTAAAACTCATTTTAGCATATTTGAGTTTAAATCAGCAAGACTCACAGTTGGGGTAGATAGCAAAATAACACTTCTATCATTCTGGTGAATTTACAGAGATAATTCAAATAGGAGCATTAAAGAAAATGGTGGGCTTGTTTGTTCACGGAGAGGGGAAATGGCAGCCACATTAAGCAAACACAAAGAAAAAAGGGAATCAAGCAGCGAGCAGAAAAAGCATAGCAGGAGCGTGAGGAGAAAAGGCAAAGGACGGAATTATTCAGCAGCTCCTCAGGAATATGATAGATTCAATCTGCTTCGAGCTTTAGTCTGCTCATTGACTTCAGTGACAGTTGTATCTAGCTAAGCTCTAGGGAAATTAACCATTAGAGTTTCTGTCTTTAACAGGAGACATGCCTCCCAGTTAGCTAACAGTTTAGAATTTACTGGACTTGAAAAAAAATGTGACAAGTCAAGAATTTGGGCTTCCCTCCTTCACTGTACCTGAAGGAGCAGAAACACGATGGATTTGCTGAGACATGGCAAACTCCTTGTGGTATGCACCAAGGAAATGTAGCTACAACCTTAGTACTTTGTACTGGCACGAGGGGAGCAAAAAGAGTTATCATCTTTCCAGTTATTTCCTCCCTATCAAATTGGCTGTCTGTCACTGCTTTGTTAGGAGCCCTTAAATGCTACTATTCATATTAACTCCTTGAGATCCACTGTGGTGTAGCAATCCCTTGCTGGCATCCTGTCTCATGTATGTTCACTCAGGGCAGGCTTTGCAGTTCAGTCTGTGCAGTGTTAGGAGCTGTACCTGCAGCAGCAAGCTTCAGCCCTGTTTTTCAAGCTTTGCTCAAGACAGATACCTGCAGAGCCTTCTGTAGAGTTGGGTGTATGCCTAGCACAAATTGAACGCTGCAAAATTTTTACAGCCAGTCTAAAGAGTTCTGCTAAGCATGTAAGAACATGATTTTTGAAAGGCTTTACAGGCTGGTCAAATCAGTGTAAACAAGCACACAGAAGCAATGGCCACCTTCATGGCCTCGAGATTAATCCCCTGTGAAAACTGTAAACCACTGCCTAAATAAACAAAGACAATAGTGCTCTTCATAGGAACTACTGGAGATGCTGTAACTCAGGCAAATCCTTTCTTTTTCTAACTTTAGTTGGGAAAACACTATGAAATGTCAACTGCAAGCATTACTGCTCTCTCTGCAGATAGATAAAAGGAGAGCATGCAGTCACCAAATTACTACAGCATGCTGCTTCTCTTGCCACAGTCTGGTTTTAAATTCTACCCAGCATTGTTTACTGAGGTGCTACACTGCCGACAACAGAGAGGAAAACTCTTCGTTGTCCAATTTACTTGTTAGCTTTGTATCTTCAGTGAAGGCCTAATCAAACATAAGCTGCTGCCCAAAGTAGGACACATTTGTTTATTTTCTTTGTGTGTGTGTGTGTTTAAATGTATTCCTTTAATCAATTCACCTGTTCACTTATCTATTGGAAGATATTTTGGTTTTTCTCAAAGAAACTTCCAGGTTTTCATGCCACTGCGAGGTCTGTAAGTTTTTTAGTTTGGGTTTTTTTATCTAGAAAGAAAGGAATTCCCTGCTAAATTGGACAGAAGGCAAGGGCTTTAGCCCACTGAACCAGGAAGAGCAATTTTATTTAACTGTATGAGCAGTCTGGTGCAAAAGGTAAGTGAAACATGGCCCATCTCGATCTTAAAGGTTTAACGGGATTTTCATTGCTAATATTGCATTGAAGAAGAGCTCATTTTTCTGTTTGTGGCTCAGGATGTACAAAGTAAACATGTCCCTAGGAGGAAAAATAATATCTTCAGTACAAACTGTGAGTCATGGCTCACTTGAGAAGAGAACCAGTGAGGGAGCAGTGCCATCTGCGGGCTGTATCCCTGTATCTCCCAACAGGGCTGGATATCACGGTCCTCTCTTTCAGGCACTGACATGAATAAATTAAGCAGGGTTTCTCAACAATCTGTCATATGTACTTCACTACCTGTTGGGGATGCATAGAATAAATTTTGTTCTTCATTATTTCCTCTGCTTATGATCTCTTTCTAGCATGCCCAAAAATCTGGCAGCTTTTTCTGAGGAAGGGAGAGTACTTTATTTTGGAATTGAAATCTGCAGGGCTGCGATGTGCTCTGAGAGCAAGAGGTTTCAATGCTGAAAGGAAAATACTTCTTTCTATAACACAAATTTATACAAAAAAATATTCAGGGTTGAGGAGACTTCAGATGAGCAATGTGTATCCATGGTGTCCTACCAGAAGATTAAATGTCCCTGGTATGTGCCAAAGCAATGACTATGAAGAATATTAAGTAAACAAAAAGCACAGTGATTTGTTGAATTTACTCCCAGATGTTACCATGGAGCCAGAATTTATATGTGTTCAGAAAGGAGTTAGACCCTTGCACAGATGGGAACAGCTGGTCCTTACATGCTAGGAAAAAGAGTAGTCTGGGGTCCATTTTTTCAAGGAAGTCTCTAAATTTCTGAGCTTCTTTTCAGTGAGTTCCTGTGCACTGTTTCTTGTATTTGTTCTCTGTACAGCTGTATTTGCTACCAAGAGGGAGAAGATAACCAAGTACAGTGGAATTTCACCTCACTCAGTGCATCTATTACAGTTCTATTTATAGAAATAGCTGAGTGTGCTTGCAGCAACTAATCCTAATACAACACTAAAATCTCAAATACAAAGGAATAAAAAAAGGTTAATAAAGGTCTAAACCATAATTAATGTTAAGCAACATAATGGGCTATGCATGGAACTTTCTTCAGTGTAACATATCAGAAAAGATCATGTTATTTTGCTAGATTGTTTCCAAAACCAAACAACACAAAAATCAGTCTGGGAGAGAAACCTGCTGCAACTGAAGATATGAGAGAATGAGTAAATGAACCTTGTCATTCTGAACTTATATTACATAATGAAAAAAAGAAATGATAAAGTGATTACACAAATAGGCCTATTGTCCCTTTTTGGGAGAACCCAAATAAGCATTTTTCTATGTTTTTCTCAGCTCTTTAAACTCATAAGTCTGTAATCAACAGAAATATAGACCTCATAAAAAGTTGTTGGCTAAGAAATATGTGTTTTCTTTCATTTCATTTTATGCCTAAAAACAAATTCTCATTGTTTCTCATGAAATTGATCAGTACAACTAATCTTAAAAGTGACTTCTTATTTTTCTCTTATTCAGATCAGGATTTTTCCCTATTAGGAGCAGGCACAGGTGTGCTGCTCATCACCAGTGTTTTACACATTCTTTTGTTTCTTGCAATCACATTTTCCTTTGGCCTTTGGAATGGCAGAAGTCCTAAAGTGATTAGTGAATATCAGACAAGATGCATGATGTTCACTTGGTACCAGTTTGAAGCTATTCTTTTTTCTGCCTTCAAAGGAGTGGGAGACCTGATACCCTCCATTTAAATTGTGTTCATTTAAAGGCTATCACATTCCCTCTGGAGTTCTCAGACGACTTCCCATCTCAGATATAATCAGAAGAGACTTGCAATGTTAATCTCAGTTCTCTAATCAAAAGAATGCAAATTTTACTGCCCTATCGCAGTTTGACATCAATAGGACTACTGATTACCACTAAGGGACAAGGGTTATGCTAAGCTTGCTCTTCCAGGGAAGAAATATTTTATGCCTTTATGCTGTTGGTGAGATGCCACCCTATTTCCCTTCCTCATCATCATCATCATCATCATTACTGGTAATCATAGAATAGAATTATAGAATCATTTTGATTGGAATGGGTATTTAAGTCCATCGAGTCTAACCATTATCCCAGCATTGCCAAGTCCATCAATAAAAGAGGTCCCCAAGTGTCACATCTACATATCTCTTGAATATCTCCTGTGATAGTGATTCAATCACTTCCCTGGAAAGCCTGTTCCAGCGTTTGACAACCCTTTTCCTGAAGAAAATTTTCCTAATATCTAAAACAAATCTTACTTGGTACAACTTGAGGCCATTTCCTCTGCTGCTTTCATTTTTACTTCAGAGAAGAGATTGAATGCAACCCCAGCACTGGTAAGTCTGGTACCAGAAAACACATTTCCAAGTGTCACAACTACGTCTTTTAAATACCTCCGTGAATGGTGGTTCAGCTGGTTCCCTGGGCAGTCTGTTCCAATGCCATACAACCCTTTCCCTGAAGAAAATTTTCCTGACATTCTCGATTTAAGCCTCCCCTGGTGCAGCTTGAGGCCATTTCCTCTGCTCTTGTCACTTGTTACCTGGAAGAAGAGACTGATCCCCACCTCATGTCAGCCTCCTTCCAGGCAGTTGCAGAGAGCAATGAGAGCCCCACTGAGTGCCCCTTTCTCCATCTGAACACCCCCAGCTCCCGCAGCTGCTCCTCAGCAGAGCTGTGCTCCAGACCCTTCCCCAGCTCCTTTACCCTTCTCTGGACTCACTCCAGCCCCTCAATGCCTTTCTTGTAGTGAGGGGCCCAAAACTGGGCACAGGATTGGAGGGGTGGCCTCCCCAGTGCCCAGCACAGGGGGACAATCCCTGCCCTGCTCCTGCTGCCACACTATTGCTGATCCAGGCCAGGTGCCATTGGCCTTCCTGGCCCCCTGGGCACACCTGGCTCACGTTCAGCTGCTGCTGACCAGCACCCCCAGGTCCTTTTCCTCCAGACACCTTTCCAGCCACTCTGTCCCAAGCCTGCAGTGCTGCCTGCAGATGTGACTCAAGTGCAGAATGTAGAGCTTGGTCCTGCTGGGCCTCATGCAATTTGCTTTGGACCATCAACCCAGTCTGTCCAGAGTCCTCTTCAGAGCCTTCTACCTTCAGCTGATCAACACTTCTGACTTATATGACATTTTCTGCAAACAGTGCAGGTGTCCTAGCTGTGTGCAGGCAGTTTCTCCAGGAGAAGTCTGTGGGAAATGGTATTAAAGGCTTTACTGAAGTCCAGGTAGACAACAACCTTTTTCTCATCCCCCAAGTGGGTCACCTTTTCATAGAAGCAGATCAGGTTTGTAGAGTAGAACCTGCAATTCCTAAACCCGTGCTGTCTGGGCCTGATCCCCTGGTTATCCCATTTGTGCCACATGATGGCACTCAGGATGATCTGTCTTTCCCCGGCAATGAGGTCAGGCTGACAGGCCTGTAGTTCCCTGGATCCTCCTTACAATCCTTGTAGAGGGACATTAGGTCCCTTGCAGTCAGCTGGGATCTCCCTGGTTAGCCAGGACTGCTGGTGGATCCCATCTGGCCTCACAGACTGTGTGTCTCTAAGGGGGGTAGCAGGACACTGTACATTTACTCTTGGATTATGGGAGCTTCATTCTGCCCCCTTTCCCTCTCTTCCAGTTCAGAGAGCTCAGAACCCGAGAACAGCTGGTGTTACTACAACAGACTGGGGCAAACGAGGCACAAAGCACCTCAGTCTTTCCCTCAGCCTTTGTCACTGTGTTCCCCCCCTTCATGTATCCAATGAAAGATGGGGACGCTCCTTAGCACTCCTTTCATTTCTAATGTATTCATAAAACACGTTTTATCGCCTTTTACAACAGTAGCCAGACAATTTCTGGTCAAGGTTTGGCTCATTTTCTCCCTGCATAACCTCAAAACATCCTTACAGTCCTTTTGAACAGCCTGCTCCTTCTTCAAAAAGTCATAAACTCTCCTTACTCTCTTTTGGTCTTGAGTTTTAGCCAAATATCTCTGTTTAGCCAGGCCAACTTAATTCCCCTGCTCATGTTTGATCAAGATCATCATTAGATCACACAGTAGGGATACAGCATGACCATTTTTATTGCAAAGACTATATATGCCCTTTTCCCTAACTGTTTTATCCCTGATAGGGATTTAGAACAAACTGAAATTTAATGCAGGGTATGTTTTCTATTGTGAACTACAAATATCTGCTCTGGAAGTGGTAATCAGTAAAGATGATGGGCCACATTGTTTGCTGCATATGGACTTGTTAAATTTTTGATGCATGTTTCTGGTTGCTTAAAAAGTAATTCTGCATTTTCTGCCTATATGCTGCTTAGGATCATTTCTGCATTTCCTGCTGCTATTTTCACTACTGTTCACATATTCCCTGGATGCTATGAATGGGAACATAGCAACCTTTCTGGATGTGATTGCCAAATGAAAACAACTAAAACATGGAGATACGCAAGAGAGTCAACTATTCTGAAATCAAACTGGGGCAGAAATAGATGAATAGAAGTCCGATTGCATTTGACTTAAGTAAAGCCCAGTGCTTTACTTTGGCCTTTCAAGATCATTGTACCATTTGTACCACTATAAGTATGCAGTATTATGCAAAGGTAAATCTCTAATACCAGAACTGACAGTAAATAAATCGAGTATAAGCTCAACTTTTCATTGATGAATTGCAGATGTGTTTCAATGTAGTGCACAAACAAAAATCTGACATATAAGCAGGAGCAGTAGAAGGAACTTCCACTATCTTCAAGTTGATAAATATGCATCCAATTTCAGATGTGACAAAACCTGCTCTGTGGAAGAGGTTTTTAATTATCTAGTCATCTCATCCATAGTGGGACACACTGATTCTTACCCAAAGTGTTCTTTAAATATACACCATCCACAGGCTCAAGTTTTAAAGAAAGGTTAATGGAAGTGAAGTGCCCTACAACTTAGTCCACTTCAAAATATGCATGTATTAAAAAGTCTGATTTCAGAACAATGGATGAGGGAACAACAGAGCAATGGAGCTGAACAAACAGTAGTCTTTTTTTTCCATTTTATTTTTTGCTTAAACCAGAACAAAAAGCAAATCCTATTTCAAAGTTCTGAGAGGTTTGTACTGGAACTGAAACTAAATCAGTTGCTGTCACAGCTGAACTCAAACTGGCCTAGGGCAAATGTATTTGTTATACAGGACCCAGAGGTCAGATGCTGAAGAACAAGAATGTGGTCCCAATAGGAGTTTATAAACTCAGTGATGTTCTGGTGATTTTGCTCTGGGACATTCTCATCTGTCTAATATCTTTCCTTTGGCCCACTTTTCTATCAATTTAATGTAATATCTTTTTGGTTTATGAAAAATGTACACATGTGAACTAATATAATAAATATTTTTAAACAATAGAAAATTTACAGAATTTACTTTCCTCCTGCTACACTTTCCAGAAAAGCTAACACCAGCCAAAATTACCCTACCCATAAAGATTTTATTTTATACTCTCTATCAGACCAGAGATAACATTATGGAATCTGTCTCAGAAAACAAGAAAATTTAGAAGCTGACTCTGCCCCTTTTGAGACTTTGCAGCACAAAGTGCCATTCAGGGAAGCTTGGATTGCAAGAAAACCAAACGTATGGAAGCAGTCTACAGTCAGCTGAAAAAGCCCTGAGCAGACTTCCCTTGAACCTCCCTGGGAAGAAGTGGAAAAGTGGGGAAGAGTGAGAAGAATCACACCGAGTGTTCCAGGACAATTTAAGCTGGTTTCAGGCCCGATTTCTATCCTGAAATACTTGCTTCATGCTGTATTTTAGCCAGATACATTGTCAGAACAAGAAGTAGAACCTGAAATCCAAAAATTTTATGTAATCTTTTATGCTGGCAGATCCAATATTGCATTCTTCCAATAAAATATTTAGAAAAATGCAATTTTGTGTTGTCAAAGACCTTTATTTTCAGTTGTTCTGTCACTCCTCTTAATATGGGGCCTATTTACCAGCATCATTCCTCCTGGACTGCCTCTGTAGGGATATAATGTATTCTGATTGCATAGTGCCTATTCATCTATAATGCTGTTGAGTCAGTTGCAGACATATTTGAACATTTGGTAGTTTAACCTTGAAATAAATGGTAGAGGGATGTCTTTTCATCACACCCAAATGTGTTCCTGACTAATCATCATTTTTTTTACTTCCATTCCCCTGACATTATTACAATTCCATTTTTACTGCAGAAAATCATCCTCTTTAAAATATTTTCCATTATCCCTATATAAATGACCCCACCATCATGTTTAATATGCACTTGTTTTGTGGGGTGTTTGCAGGTTTGTGGGTGTGGGTGTGAATGCATGTTCTTTCTGAAATTTCATCTCAAAGTTAAGCTGAAAATCTGTGCTTTGGTTCCAGGCAGGAATGCAGCTGCCTGTTTCCCAAGGGAATTAGGGAGCCTAACAGCTGGCCCTGTTGGAGCAAAAGGAAAACAGATATTTGGCTTCAACAGCACCAGGATTTTGCCCTCCTTATGCTGGAGACTTAAAGGTTGTGAAGTCTTGAGCAAAGAGAATTTCACAAGGCGCGCTGTACACACTGGGTTACACAAGTCTGTGTTATTCATCAGTAATACCTACACCTGCCAAGAACTAGGTGGTATCTTTAGAAACACCCAGTATGAGCTACCAGGAACTACAACTAGCAACAAACATTTTTAAAAACCTTCAGAAACACATAATAATTATCCTTAACATCCCTTCTTGTCACATGGATGCAGTGGTACCTCAGGTAACATGACCCTGCACTGAGAACTCAGGAGAGAAGGCTCTTCAAAAAGCACTTTTTAAGTTCCACCTGAGCAATGGGCACTTATTCCCTGGCACATGCCTGTGTAACCATATCAATAAGTTGATATGTGTAAAGGCTAAAGGATGCAGCTTCATAAAGCCATTGTGGCTGGAAGCTGGGCCACTCTGAATCAGAAATTGTGAACCCTTGTCAGCCACAAAGAGGTTTGAAATGCCCTAAAATGTGCATAAGGAAATGATTGTACATGAAATTAATAAAGGTACAGAGTCAGCAAGGAGCACCTCTCTTTATTATAACATATCCTTACTGTTACATATCTTTATTGTTAATTTACATATTCCCACACAGCAATCTTTCTGGACTTAGTAGGCTACAATTTATAGCTTTTTCAATAAACATACATTTCTGATAACTTCCTCTTTTTTTTTTTTTTTGTAATTTACTCTACAAAAAGTGATACCAAGGAATCTGAAAGAAGCCTGCATATCAGGTCTACAGGCACACAGAAGTCTTGTTATGATAATCATATATACCATGCAGACTGTTTACATTTTTCTGTGGAAGATTTAGTATTTGGCAGTAATTCAATGAAGCGTAGTGGACCCATAAAATTGAAAATTTAGAGGGTCTATGGTCGCAAAAAGTGGAAACTCATTACATTTACATAATAATGGTAATAGAAGATTTTATGCATTTCAGTCTCTAAAAATAATAGTCATAATTAACCAATAACTAAATATTCAGAAAAAAAAGAGTTCAACCAAATAATTGAAGAAATACTAATCTTCTTTATAATTCTACTGTTATCAGAAAAAAATTAAGCTTGTTCTGACAAGATTGATTTAATCTACATTACTGTTCACCATAATATTTCTTCAAACGTTCTCCAAAATTTTTAGACTTATTAGTGTTGATCTCCAGGCTCATAACTAAAATTAAGTTAGGTTTTTAAGTCGTTTAATTATAGTATTTTTATATATGTTTTTAATTTATAAAAAAATAATTAATTTTAATTTACTAAATTATTTTGCAAAGGAATATTATCATGTCAAAGGTCCCAATTTTTAAAATTTAGATTGGCTCTGCCCTAGTATCATCTCTTATGTTAGTGTTCCCTTCAGGTGTCACTGAATGTTTCAGTATGACTTTGTATTCTGACTGATTTTCCCAGAGTGCTTTTCTCATTGATGTCTGGTAAATGCAGCAGCCAGCAAGGTGATTGCCTTCTAGGCTGGGTTGATTGCTTTCCTTCTAAATGATAAACTGTTTTTACGATTCTCATAGTTTTTGACATTTCACACTGTTCTGAAGTGATTGCTTACTAGGATCTCAGAATTTTCCAACTATGTACAAATTCTGTTGTTTGGGGTTTTTTTAAATAAAAATTTTAGACTTAAAAAGTAGAGATGGAACAGCACTATCTCAGAAGAAGGAGAGTTTACTGGTATAAGCAGGATGGCTTTGAGGTAAAGTAATAAAATTATGCAGTACCCTAAATAATTTATTAGGAAGACAATAATATAAGGCAATAAAATAACTTGTTATAATTTGTAATAACTCTTCCTTAGAAAGTCTGTAAAAATTATGAGAATAATTAATCAAAAGGAGAAAAAAAACCTGGGTATTTAGGAAGCTAATACAAAGTGAAAATTGTCCTGCCTACCTTACAAAATAGATGAAAGCCAGTAATGAGCATAAAATCTGAACAGTTGCCTGTGAGGAGTCAAATATTTTAATGATGCCTGACAAACAATAGGACCTGAATATTATTGTATTTAATTAAATAAATGTTCTTAAGATTGGGAAGACAAAGAGTCGCATTTTATCCTTCTGAGCATACAGAATGCCTATTTATTGCTGTAGTAAGCCATCTAAAAACATCAAAGATGAACAGGAGACCAGATGAGATGATGGGTAAACAATTTTTTTTTAAAATACCATATACTACTTCTGGTTTTGTTCCCCAGTATCTGTGAAAGTCTCATTAGCACATGCTAATGAGCATTTCTTGTCAGTCCTCAGTAAAATTCATGGTTTAGTATATATTTGTTTATTTGTTTGTTTACCTCAAAAGGCTCTTACAGGGCCTTCAAATACAGTCAAAAGTTGATACTGCAGATCCTCCTGCTTCTTGCTCCCTGTTCCAATATTTTTACTTGGTTCTAGTGACTCTTTCAACTGCTCAGTTTTCGAAGCACTGCCTAGGGTACAAAACCTGGTTTTCACTAGCTTCACATTTCACATGTGCCACAGAAGACTGTTTAACTGTGCTTCCCAAAAGCAGTGATCCATTCTCTCCTCTGCCACCTTATTAATGCGGTTTTATTTTCTTCATTGCAAGTGCAGCAAGGGTCGCTGCACTTTCTCAGTAGGCAACAGACAGCTTACAAGAAAATTAGTGTTTTAAAGGTGGTATATTATTGTCAGAAAACTGGCAAGAGGGCAAGACAGTGGAAGTTACATCTGGGACACGAGAGCACAATATGTTGTATGAAGAGAGGTTTTGATATGGGCAACAAACAGATGCTCAGCAAGAATCCTCAGATGAATCCTCAGACAATTGAGGCAGAGATTTCAAAGGCATCCCTCCACCTCCTCCTCTAACCCCTGAACACAAACTAAAGCATCTTCCTGTTCTTCAGCAACTGGTCTGCAGACAGGTGCCATTTGACAGATCCTTACCAGAATTATGTAGTAAAATGGTGTTATAAGGTCACGTTATTCCACCCTTCAAACAAACTTAAACGGTAAATGCATGTGTACAGTCAGCTCATTTCTACATTTTTGAGGGACCCAGCTGGCTGTTTAAGGGAGCTCCCTTATTCAGAGCAAGAAGTGAATCAAAACTTCAGATGTAGGTGTCCAAAGCACACGGCTTCAGGTTCCCAAAGCAGGAAATAAGTTCTATCCTGGTTTTTTTTAGAAGGTTTAGTGACATCATTCTGCATCCCTGTTACACAGAGGTAAAATATGTGATGTTTCAATAGGAGAACAAAGACAACTTTACTCTGCCTCTAAAACAGACCTCTCAGACCTTACTGAGAGTGAGAGGACAAGACCTGGCATATCCTCAGCCATTAAAAGAGGTGAATTTATACATTGTATAAATGTATATTTATATAAATATAATACTATCCAAATTAAATCCAGAATTAAAACTTACTGCAAGAGTATCATATTAATATAAATCTATGCAAAAGCATAACTTTATATAAATTCACTATAGTTATATTTACATAAATGCATTAAATACTTGCATTTTTGAAAATTAAATGTAACTATAGAAATATATATATTAAATGTAACTATACAAATATATATATGCTCATCCCGAAATGACTGAAATTTCAGAACTTTTGTTTTTTACATAATTTAAAAACAGTACTCCATAGGACACTCACTTGAACTGCATTTGAGGTATTTCTCTGTATTAGAAATAAACATGACAGAACAATTTCATGTCAGGCTTGTTCATTTGAGGATACAGAATTAAAACTAAAATATTTCTAATTCAGGTATGCAGTTTGATTTGCTGTCTCTCATGTCTTTTGTGCTTACCATTGCATTAATATTATTAAAGTAAAAAGGAATATTTCAAGAAGACTTTTTCACAACAGAAAATTCAGACAATATTTCTTTGTAATTTAAACACAATATTTTATTTCAAAATTGGTAATTACTATATTTAAAAATAAATTTATTTTTTACAAGAAAAGAAAGAATAGTTCTTTGGTTTGCTTATTTTTCTGAAAGACTAGACAGCCTGTTTCCTAATATTTCAAGTGGAAGGGAAATGCAGAGTTCCATGAAATTTAGTGTTCCACTGAAGTACAGGAAACAGCAGTCACAAAATACTGCTTGGAAAAAAAATTAAATTCCCTTGTGGCAAATTGCACTGCTCGAGGAGAAACCCTGTATTGGTTTAAAACCAGACAGAAAAGTACCACAAATTTCCTCCAAGAAGAGTGATTGTATTTAACAAGTTGCCCTTTGCATCTTTTGTATCTCTGATGGCAGCTGCCTTTTCTTTCACTTACTGAAATATGCCCAATATTATAGCAGAATTGTATGCAATACAGGAACTGCTGGCTTTATTCATAACTATCAAAACAAAACAGTTCTCAAAAGACTTTTTATTTGTTGGCTTTTTTACGTCTCCTAGGATCTTTAGAATCCATGTGTCTCAGAAAAGTTACTTTCCTTTTATCTGGGAGCCTGTGTGACCCTCAGCGGACTTCCTAGGGAGGAACCACTGTGACCTGGCCACTCTGGCCAACATGGGGTGACATGTAGGTGACCATTTATAGGGTTCATATCTGCACCTGCCTTGTAACCCTCAGAACTGGTGATGCTCAACTACAGAAAGCTACATTCCCTTCCCTCCTCTCCCCAAGTTATCTCAGATTTCCAGATTACATACCTTATTTAAGTATTTTCTGTAGCTAATAGTCGTCTCTTCTAATTTCTTATGGAAATCATGCAAATGTAGGTGTCATCTCATTAGGTAGACATTGTAATTGTGTTTCCCTGTGGACATGTAAGTCTTTCAGTTGGAAACATCAGCTTCCATCCATCATGCTAAGGAGATAACAACTCATACCCCTAAAAAAGGAGAAGATACACAAGTGTTTTGGCCCAGCCTGAGCACTAAGCCAGATGGTCCATAAAGTTATGGGGGTTGTAGATGTCAACTGCAAGGAGTGTTCTGTGCACACACTCTGAGAAGGCAACAGAAAAAGAGAGGGGCTGTAGTAGGTTGACCCTGGCTGGATTTCAGTCACCCACCAAAGCCTCTTGACTACTCCCTTCTGCAGCTGGACAGGGGAGACAAAATATAAAGGGTTCATGGGTTGAGATAAGGACCAGGAAAAATCATTCATCAAATGCCATCACAGGGAAAAACAGGCTAGAATTAGAGATATTAATTTAATTTGTTACTAACAAAATCAGAAAAGGATAATGAGAATTAAAATAAGACCTTAAAAACACCTTCCTCCCAACTGTCCCTTCTTCCCAGCTCTAACTCCTCCCATCAGTGCAAGGAGACAGGGAATAGAGGTTATGGTCAGTCCATCACAGGTTGTTCCTGCTGTTGCTCAAGGAGAGGAGTCCTTTCCCTGATCAGCCTGAAGTCCCTTCCACAAGAGACAATTCTCCATGAACTTCTCCAGCATGAGTCCATCTCACAGGCAATAGTTCTCCACAGACTGCTGTAATGTGGGTCACTCTTCCACGGGGTCGGTCCTGTAAGGACAGGTTACTCCTGAATGTGTCCCCCACAGGGTCAGAAATCCTACCAGGAATCCTGCCAGGATCCTGTTCCAGCATGGGACACCAATGAGTTCACAGCCTCCCCTCAGGCATCCACCTGCTCCAGCCTGGGATGTCTCCATGGGCTGCAGGTGGATCTGTGCATCCCCCTGCCCTGATTGGGCTGCACCTGGGCTGCAGAGGAATCTCAGCTCTGGTGTCTGGAGCAGCTCCTGCCCCTCCTTCTGCACTGACCTTGGTGTCTGCACAGTTGTTCCTCTCACATGTTCTCACTCTTGTCTTCTCTGGCCACAATTATATCTGAAAAATAACTTTTTTTTCCTTTTTCTTAGATATGTTATCTATCACAGAGATGTTCCCACCGTTCTTGATGGGCTCAGCCTTGGCCAGCGGCAGGACCATCCTGGAGCTGGCTAGCATTTGCTCTGCTGGACATGGAAGAAGCTTCCAGCAACTTCTTACAGAAACCACCCCTGTAGTCCCCCCATTATCAAATCTGGCCATGCAAACACAATACAGAGGCAAAGACTGACTTCCCTTTCTCATGAAATAAGCATACCAAATATCAAATACCAAATATCAAAGGAACTTTAATTTTCCTTTCCCTTGGTATAGCCTCTAAATCAGAGCCGAGAGAGGGAAACAGTCTCTATGACCAATGAGTACATGACATGTTGACTTTTCCAAAACAGATTTAGTAAAGCATTTATCTAACCAACTAATGGGCAGGTTTGGTTCTGTTTGGTTTTCCCCACCAGTGTCAGGAGAGATTCCAGGCTCCAGAACTGCAGCAAAACCTACTTGTGGCAGAAGGTGAGACACAGTGGGGTCAAAGACCAAGCCTACATAGGAGCAGAACAACACAGCTGTGCACTGAAAACCTATTATTTACATTATAGGGCCTAAAAGATATTTTACTTTGAACAAACTCTTGCTTGGTCCCATGAATTGCATGTCCCAAGCAGCTGAGCTCACCCCCAGCTTGGTTTCACCTGAAGGGAATCCACTCCTGCTCTTCAAGATTTTTCCAGGGTATGAGCCAAAGCATGGTAAACGGGAGTGACTGGAAAATCAGCTTTCAAAGGGAAGCTCCCAATCCAAGTGATGCTGCTAAGGATGGCTACTGTTACATTGTGTGAAGGCACAGGACCACACAGATAAAACCTTTTCTTCAAAACAGAACTGCATATCTGGTACCATATTGAGAGAAATATATATATATATATATATTATTTCTCTCAATATGGTACCAGATATATATATATAGGAATTCCACATATCTAATTTAATTCTCCTTCAAGTCTAAAAATACAGGAGATCTGAATTAAATAACTACATCTATGTTTTCCCTGACTCAAGTCAATTCTGTTAGTTCCAATTTTACCATTACCACACATTTTTTTAAAATAATATTAAGAACAAAACCTAAAAAGAAGGTCCTGATTTTTTTCCATTTTTGAATTTTAAATTAAAAAAACTTTGAAGAAAAGAAAAGATTATATCTGCCTAATCACAAAAGTTTCAACACTATAGTCATTATATTCTTGTATTTAATTTTAAAAGAAATTAATTTTACACAAGTTACAATGCTGAAAGGAAAAGAATATGAGCTTGTAATAACTTTTAGTTTTGTTGTGAATTAATATACCTTAAACATCAGCAAACATTCTAATGAAATAGCAGCAGAAGCAGTAGTGCATAAAGTTAATATTCAGCAAATGACAAACAGGAGATGATCTGTTGATAGGTTGATCCATAAAGTTTGTGTGCATAATTCAAATTATGTTTAGCAATTCATATATCTCAGTTATAGCCCGTTTTTATTGCCAAGTCACAGATTGTATTTGTTCAAGTATTAATATCGCTTTTTTCATGGCAAAGTTTAAACAATTCAGATGTCAAGTATTTGATCTACCCATGAATGCTTTAGAAATGGGAAGCAGGGCTGGGGGTAAATAAATATAGCAAAGATTTTACCAGATACAAAGACAACAGAGCAACTTGTCACTTTTTTTTTTTTTTTTTTTTTTTTTTTTTTTTTGGCAACATAACATCAGCGTAACTTCAGCTCCTGGAGAGGCTTGTACTAAACTGAGAAGGATTTCAGTTTTCAAGTTGATGACTTGAACATTATTGAGACATAAATGCCTGCAATTTAAGCTGTGAATAATGAGACTACTGCTTATAGAAAAAGACTTGAAAAGGGCTGAGATACAGAACATTTGTATGAGGTATAGAAAGAATTTATATTTAGCAATTGAGATGGAGTCTGACATACTCTGCTGACATATTTGCATTTGATATCCAGATAGGGCCAAATTGTTTTTCTTAATGCAAAAAATCTTGAGCTTTAGTCCTTTCAGCCTAAGATTTATAACGTGGGCACAAAGAGACTCTGGTCTTTGAGTCTTCAAGAACAGTCAGCAGCAAAATGGCACAGCAGTGTAACAGTGACAGATATCACAGAATGATGTGTTCCCATTATAGATCTGAGAACATGGATGGATTCACAAACAAGGGGGGTAAAAGTAGAAAAGGAAAAGGCATACATCAGATTATTACACAATCATGCAGATCTCTGCTAGCTGGTGTAAAAAGTGCACCGTAGTTAGATACGCATAGAATTTACATGTCACTAACAGTTGTTTTGTTATTAGAAATCAACTGGGTAGTTAAATAGAAAAGAGCACAGTCAGATGGACTTTGAAGAGTCAGTGTAAAGGTGGCTATTATTGTTTAAGTGTTAATGTGCCATGGGAAACCTTATCACCACTGATTTTAAGCTAAACAGTTTCTCTTACTCTGAGACTTTGAGGAGTCTCTTCCAAGTTCAGAATGACTGGGAGAGGCCAAATTAAGGTAATATATTGGTTAACTGAAAAGTTATTAAGCATGAGTGAATATACAATGAAAAATACTTTCCAAGTGTGTCAAAATGTTTCACCTTTAGTGAAAGAAAAGTCTCATGGTAAAGTTGTATAAAATATGGAAATTCTGTTCCACGGAGGCTTTAAAATTTTTCTTTGTTTTGATTGTAAATCAAACACAGATTTATTTTTTTGCATGATCTGCAGAGGAGCTCAGTAAGGGGAGGAGGGGAAGAATGCTGTCTGTCAACCAAACCTACATCTTGCTACTTTATACTAATGCTCATCAAAGCCAAATGTAAAATTAAAAACAAAGTGAGACAAACAACTTGAAAAATACATCTCATTTCAGCCCCTTTGAGAAGGATATTTGACTATATAGAAAGAATAGATTTCCTTTCAAATAAAATTGCTATCAAATGCACACAATTCCTGAAGCTTTAATACTGATAGAATCACACATTCTCAGGGGATTTAGCTCTTCTGACTGAGAAGATGCCATCTAAAGAAAGGTAGCCACTAGGCCCACATATTGGGGAAAAAAACAAAAACCTCAGCCACATGACTGTGCTGCCTATAGAAATGGACTTCATGCAGCTGGATTGCTGAATGGGCCCTGTGGAGACATTGGACTGTGTAGCCCTAAAAATCCCTGTTGATATACATCATATTTTTGATTATATTATCCCTCTCTAGAAGCCGGGTATGATTCACATAGTGGTCCAAGTTAGGAGTTAAAAAAAAAAAAGTATTAAGCTTATTTGGAATTCTTTTTGGACACTTTTAGTCACTTGGAATGAAATCCTAGTTATGCTGAATTTGCAGGGAGGCTCAATCATGATTTTTAAGCACTCATGATTTCTTTCATCCCTTAGCGTCTACTTCAGCATTGCAAACTTGCATTTAGCCTTCTTAGTCATTCAGATTCTCTCCTACTGACAAGAAGAGAATGATTTAATATTGTGAGGATAAGAGTGGAGGTCCCAGAGCATTATGTATTTTTTTCCTTTGATTATGTGCTCTCATTTTCTTACGATTTTATCCCTTTTTCCTCTTCTATTTGATTTTCTTGCTGAGCATCCATTGTAATAAAGTGCCATGTTCAATGAAGTTGCAGTGAGCAATTTAAATAATAGCAGGTGTAGATGTGTAGGAATTTTGATTGTAATGCACTGCTGTGAAGAACTCATGCATTTATAGTGCAGTATATTTCTGAAACCATTATGGCAATAAGCCAATCGACTCGAATGTGCCAGGGGCAGTGCTGCAAATGTATAGAGTTGATGGAATTCATTTCAGTCACTTATTCTTGAGGTAGGATTAGAGGAAATTTTGATCAGTTCATGCATCTCCAATTTGGCCTGCAGCTTTGAGCTCTGGCTGCAGCAAAGCTCTCAAGCTGAGCACAGATGGGGCTGGATAGTATCTGGGTGAGAAGCTTTCAAAAAAATCAAAATGCTTCAGTGCGTAGGTGTTGGTAACTCACTAGGCAGCATGCTTCCCTCGGGTCTGCTCCTTAAATTCCTGCCTTTCACCATGTTGGAAAATGCCAGCTTGTTAGTGGTATTTCCTTTGAAGATAAGAGTTAAGATCAAATTCCTTATCTGTTGAAAATCCTATTGTGTGTTCTCTACTACTAGCCGCCTTATTATGTCTAGATTCCAGCTCTAGCAATTCCATTACATTCTGTCTGCTTTTTCCCATTTAATTTTCAAAAGGAGTGAGGTTAGGACTGCTGTCAATATAAAACACCTATGACTACATTTTGCAGAGAATTAGTTGAGGTTATTTGTGTTAGAAGAAAAAAGGGTACTGGTTCTGGGTACTAGTCACAACCTACTGCAAAAGCTCAATTTCAGACATACCTGTTGAGAAAATTTAGGACAGTTACTTTGATAGTATAATCTCTATAATCTCTTCAAGTTATCCCTTATCTTGCAGTTCAAGTCAAGCCTTAGTTTTCAAACTGTATCTTCAGTTGTGCTAGAGGAATTAGGTTAAAAGCTCAAGCACTACAGCTGGGAATACTTTCAGCGTGTTATTCAGGTAAGCATGACTTATAATTTATGTACTCTATGAAGCACTTTCTCACCCACTGGACACAATGTTGAACAAGAATTTTTACAGAATGATCTGGGGCAAAGTAGAAAAGGCCACTTTACTTTTTTTCAGGTGCTTAACAGCATTTTTTACCTATTGGTTTTGACACTCCTTTGCAGTCCAGGGGAGGTATCTCTCAGATCTACTTCTAACACATTTGCCACTTAGGAAACTTTGTTAAGCTCTTCAAACATGAAGGAGGTTTTTACTGAGTTCTCTCACACCACAACTGTGTTAGGAAGCTGGGGAGTGAGTTTGGTGCTCAGCCCTGCTGAAATACCAGTGGGGACAAGGGTGGGCGAAGTGGCACCACGGCTGTGTGAAATGTCAGTCATGCCATGGGCCAAGTTCTGCTCAAGATGCTTCTCCAGCCTGTAAAGAAAAAGTGAAGTTGCATGAGTGTATAGCAATCGAGAGCCTCGTCTTAGCCTGAATTTGTTAATCTAATGATATTGCTTTGTAACTACACAATGGATTGTTGATTTTTTCTGCTTCATGTTGTCTACAGGTTAAATGTGTTGGTCAAGGTATTAGCGGAGGAAGCATAGGTTACACTGTGAAGCTACATGCAGGAACATTACTTTTACAAAGTGCTTAGGAATCAAAATATACCCATTGCCACACCATCATCACATCTCAGTAACTCGCCCCCAAAACTAACAAATGTAGACAAGATGATAACTGATGTAATTTTGGTGAGAATATCTGTGATCTACCAAAATTTAATCAAGAGATGTTATCATCCTGGACTTCTTCAAAGAAATACAGAAAAAATATTTTCTGTAGTGGTGGAAGTGCATTTTGAAAGATGGGAGAGAAAGCAGTCTAACATGTAAATAATAGCAGCAGTAGAATGGTCCTAGCTATCATATATTACTAAAAAACAGAAGGCAGAAGCTTAAGATATTTTTTTATTCTCTTACATCTTGAAGACTTTCAGTCTTACTCAATTTTGGTCCCTGTAGTTACAAGACAAAATGAGTGTTTTAGGTTGTCTGATAAAAGCTCACCTCACACCCATGAAAGGGCCCAGAGAGACAATGGAGCAGAAACACCCCAAATAACACCCTGCCCTGCCAGTTCCAAGCCCACCCCTGCAGCCACAAACCAGAGAAGCACAGAGGGACAACATCAGGCAGGGGAAACCCCAGCTCAAGACTCAGAGGGAAGGGAATCCTGTCTGGGTCTTGTCCAGGGATGCCCAAGTAGAACTTCAGTTCTCTGAGTCATCTTTTGGACTAAGAATGGTTCCCATCTAGGGGTGGGACACATCATGGGAGGCAGGGGAGGAACATTTTAGGATTGCATAGGATTTCTTAGAGGAGGACTCAAAGATGAGAAAAAGAAAAGGATTTGGGGAGTTTGAGGAGGAAGAAGACAGCAAAATGTTTCAATTAACACAGAAGCAAGGTCTGCTCAGTGCAGTTGTCTCTCCCTGTCTTGCACTTGATCATTGCAGTCTGCCTCTCTACTTTTTAAAGTCCACCTCCAAGTGCTTTCCAGCAAGGCACTTTTCACCCTCTGTGCGTGTCCCTGTCTGCCTGCCTGTGAATCTGTGGTGCCAGCAGCTGGAGTGAGGCTGCACCCTTGGGAGCTCCTGTGTGCAGGTGGCCCCAGCGGGGGGAGCGAGCAGCCTCGCTGCTGGCTGGATGCACCTCGTGCGTGTGTTCCTGCACCCCCAGGGGTGCTCTGCTGTCCTGCCCAGCCAGGCAGGGCAGCAGGACAGGGCTGGTGGTGTTGCCTGTGCTTTGGGAATGCCCTGGGTGTCTGTCAACAGCCCACAGTGCCAGACAGCTCTGTATGTGCCCTGTGCCTGCTGGCAATAATTTTTCGGCCTCGTTATCAGTTGGATCTGGGGACACAGAGTGGCAGCAGCCCTGCCTTCCTCAAGCTGTCAGGTCCAGCATGATACACTTTATATATTGGGAATTTCCAATTCCAACAGAATGACCACCAGTTTTAGCAAGTCTGAGCAGGTCTGCTGCTTAGCTTCCTGAGTGCAGTTCTTTCCTTTGACAGGACAGAATTATTTCACTTGTCAGAAGAAATGTCTACCCTGAGAGTCCACTGGTCACCATGATAGCCATGAGGTTCTCACTTGGTGCTGGCAGCCACAGTGTGCAGATTTAGAAATCCCTTTTAAACTATTCAAATACATGAATACATGAATATATCTCAAGTTACCCTGCCACTTCCATTGTTAGATCAAGAAATGTCAGACTGCTGAGTTACATATGGAAGAAGGTTCTTCAAGATACAAAGTATAATTTTCAAAACTCTATGTCTAAGAAGTGATTGTTGTTCTAAATTAAAAACTAGGCACATTAATGAGGACTTAGGTACACAAAATTTATGTGAATTCATGTGCCTGTGATAGTACTGGAAAGCGTTCAACAGGAATCATACTAATATTCATATGCAGAATATTTTGAGGGAGAAAGCTATTAAAACTAAGAAAAAAATCAATAGAGATTAAAAAATATCAGATTTGAAGGAAAACTGCAAGATGTCACAGAACAAAATAGATAAAAATATTGACTTTCATGAAGCAGCACCGTAAGTTGCAGATGATTTATATTCATTCTGCAGATTACTGAAAAAAAGAGTCATAGATGCTTAAAAACCTTAATTGGCTATTCCTGTCTCAAGAGAGAGAAAAAATAAGTCTGTTGTTGAAAAGTACATGAGGAAGAAAGAAAGCTTTTGATAATGTAAGCATGGATCCAAATAATTCTTTCACAGGCTTAAGGTGAATATCGATTAGTGTAATTGCCTTGCCTTTTGGACTGTGCATTTTTTCACATTTCTCTAAGGAAGTTTCAAAACAGTCTACAGTTGAGGTTTTTTCTTCTCATTTCTTAGTATGCATATAACAGCATCTGCTTTTTTCCCCAGCAATAGCAATGATACGTCTCTACTGCCTCAGTTCTAACCAGTTTAATGTGCTGAAAAGCACAGTGTTGCACGATAACAGCAATTCTGCAGAGCAAAATGTTGATGGAAATGGCAGGCTGCTGTAAGAGGCAATGATGGGGTTATGGGAAGCCCAGATTCTCTGTGAAAGGAGTTGGTGAGGGTCTCTGGGAAAATATGGAGCAGCAACATCTGTGTTTCACTGAGCTTTCATGAGGGAAAATCTTCTGGATGTATTTTATTACAGTTTTTTGATGAAACTGAGATGGCACCATTGAATGCATCCAAGATTAGAAATGTTAACATTTCCTTCACCACACTTGGGAGCTGCTTTTGACAGAATATGGCATAGCAGACACAGGGAGACCTGCTGTGTAGCAGATTTTGCCAGGCTCTATAGCAGTCATCATATGCTCCTTTAATCTTTCTGCCTTCTTTTTATTTTAGTTCATTTTTCCTCTTCTCCAGCAAAATTCCTGATGCAGAAAAGCCTGTGTTGTTTGTGAAGCAAAAGGTCTGCAGAAATGGTAGTGTTTCACTTTTGATGTACAGAGTTCTTCTTGTTGCAAACAAGATTAACTGTTTTTCTTTCATATTCTCTGCATACTAATTCCAGAGGAATTGCTATGTTGCACATGCACTTGGTTCCTTTTCCTTTCTATGTTTAAGACAGTTTCAATAAATAAATTAAAATCCACCATAAAGCGGCACCTATTTTTCTCAAGAAAACAAAATAATGATAATTGAGACAATGGCATATGCTGACGCAATGAACTGCATTTCAAAGACTCAGGGCAATTAGGCACTGAAAACCACCCATCCACCAAGCTCATCCACCCACACTGACAGTTTAAGAATAGTCCCACTACGGAATTTCTACGTGTTTTGTACAGTCTTATTTTTAAATTTCACAAGTGTCAAGACCACCTTGAAAAAAGAAAATCCAAGAGATATTTCAAATATAACTGCATATAACATCAAATATTACAACCATGAGTTTAGAAAAGTGTAAATACAATCTATTCAGAATGTTTAGAACTGAAGCTGGAAAATGTTTTAACTGTGAGTATTGACTATCAGAAAGTGCTAGAGTGATATAAAATAAGTATTTATAAAAATGTCTATACAGGGTTCCATAAAGGGCTATTTAAAAATTGATTACAAGATAATGTAAATGGATCACAGGAGACTATAATTCATAATTTGTATTTTTTTCTATTCCAGTTGAAAAATCTGTGAGTTGCAGTTCAGGAAAGGTGTTGACAAAATGGGTGTATAGAGGAGGTTCTAGGGAACATGGGTAATTGAAAGGATCCTGGAAAGGAGCTTTCCACAAAATGTAAGATTAATAGTCTTCAAATATGCAAGGGTCTTCTGCTGCGAAGTTCGTCCACATGGCTGGTTAAGAAAAAGGGAGATTATGCTACAACATAGAAAGGCCAGCTCAGATGCCTGGAAAACTTTAAAATTTTAAGGGTAGTGACACAAAAACAGACTGAATGGAGGTGTCATAGAGTCCCCATCACTAAAATGTTTAAAGACAAATTAGACAAGGTCTTGCTATGTATGACATGGTGTACAATTCATCCTGTCAGGACAGGAGGATGGATTAGATGATCCATGAAATCCCTTCCAGCCATATGACTATGTAGAAGAAGAGATTATACTCCCACTCCAATTTATAGCCTGTTTCAGCTTTACTTTTTTCTTATCACTTTTACTGTTCTGTAATTAAATAACTGATGGAAAAGGGGGTTCTTTGCTGAATTACTTCTATGGTTTGTATTAAGGAAACATTGAGACCATAGTAACTCCAAGAATACTGGAGTATTCATGAACCAGGCAAAACTAAACAAGCAGTGCCTCTTTCATGCTGTGAGTAATTGCTTTACACTTATAAGGGCTCTATGTTTGTCCCACAAACGAGGTAGAAAATACTTTCAAATATTTGTCCCAACATGCAAGACAGTGACAAGGAGGGAAAGACATGGACAACAGAAACATGGATTGCTCATTACTGAGAAAAGGAGTGGTCTGCAACTTCCCTGCTGCATCTGGAGTAAGAAGGGCAACCTGCCGTGTGTGTGGTGGTCCAGAGCAACAACCTGACTGGAGAGAGCCACAGCTTCCTCTCAGCCCACATATCTGATGTACTTCCTATAAAAACCAAAGCACTGGGAGAGAGGGAGGGAAGAAGAGAACAGAGAAAGGAAACTGCAGGCATTACACTAGGGCAGAGCTGGGCTGTAGACTGACTGTGCCTCTGGTTACAGGAGGGAACATTTCTTACTGAGCTGGAATCTTAAAGTCTAAGCTATTTCTGAGCATGATTTCTAGGCAGAATAACTAGTTCAAACTGATTAACTGTCTTAGAGTTCAACCGTATGATGCACCTACCTTAATTCAAAGTGTTAACTAGGTTGTGATAATTTGACCACAGCAACTGTTGGTGGAAGTTTTCTGTTCTCAACTCAAAATCTCAGAAATTATAGAAAAGACCTGTTGAAAATCAGTTTTAAGGTGGTAACTTCTTGAGTTTTGGGACTTTATCAGAACCCACTCAAGCATCATTCTTACATCCCTCAATTTCTTCACAGATTAGCGTGTCTGGAAATCAGCTAGAAATAACTTATAAATTACAGGACATAAGAGCTATCTCAGCCATTTCATCTTGTTTGGGAACTGCTGAATAAACTCAGATCCCACCCATACCAGGATTTTGTTCTCTTTACCTTGTTTGATAATTGGTTGATGGAGAAGCAGGATTCCCACCTAATTACTCTAGAATTAGAAAAACAGCACTGCTCCTCAGCTTTCTGGAAGTTCATCTTAAAGATCTCCTCCAGCTCTGTTTTTTCAGGATACCAAAGTGTACTTGACAAGAAGTAGTATACTGAATGTCTGCCAAGTTGTAACATTTTGAAGACAGAGTAATATCTATTCCTATATCTCCCTGATCTGGTAAAGATAACATGGGAAAACGAAGAAAAAAACTATCCCATTTATAATAACAAAGATAAAACCCCGCATTCCAGTACTGATTATTTTGGTCATTTGATCAGTCAACCCTATCTGCTCATTCCAGTTTCAAAGAGACAAAATAAACTGGATTGTCTCTTTCTTTGAAAAACAGATTAATTTTCTTCAGCTGGTTCTTACTTAGAGATAGCAGATATTAGTTGTGTACTTAGAACTGCAGGTCTGCTCCTAGGGTGAATGTAGTTACATGTACAAAAGGCTTTTTTCTAAATACTTTTCCCCTAATTTTGGAGGCTTTACTGACTTTTTTGTTATTTCTGTTAACCCAGCCCCACTAGAAGAAGAGGATATGAATTGTCCTGCTACATGTTGCTAGGGTGTATGGGTATGTGCATATGTGAGAAGCTTCATTTTGGTCTCAGCTGGGAGAAGATGGCTGATGGTTTGCCAGTGGTGAGGGTAACTCCAAAGTTTCACTTTACCAAACTGTAGTGATTGACAGCTCAGTGTATAACTTGAATAAAGCCTTATTCTCGGAAGTACAAATCCATGATGCCACCCTAAAGCAGGGATGCTGGGATCAAAAGGAACCTGGAGGTCTTTGTGTCTCCCTATCCTCTCCAGACACAGCCCAGATGCCTCAACTAGACTGGATGTTCAATTTTCAGACAGCTCAGTTTCAGCAAGGTGAAATTCATCCCTTGTGACAAAACAGTGAGGTTTTAAAGAGGTTCTTTTATTCTGAACCCAAAATTGGTGTGACTTCCCTTACATAAAATAAATAAATAACATCTACACACAGAAGAAAAAGGGTCTGTGTATGCTTGCAAAACACTTGTGTGGTTATTTACCTCTAGTCTGTTTTCAGGCCTGATGTTTTGGTTCTCTAATGTTCTTTTCCAGGAAGGTGCGATAAACAAGATTGTTGGGGGGTTGGGTCCTCTTGTAGATTTTTTTTCCCTTTAAGTTGCTAAGGAACTGATCTCTGGGAACTTATAGATAGTTAAGAAAGACAAAAGAAGTGGACGAGGTGGAGGGAGAGAAGGAGCACGTGGACTTCACTTCTTTTTGTGGGGGTGCTTGTGGGGACAAAGGAACAGCAGTCTGTGGTTTCCAGACTTGGGGGAAGATTTTTTTTTTTTTTTTCCACTGGCCCAACTGGAGTGTAGTTCGGGGTTTCCTGCCCCGGTCTCTCCGTGTGTGCCCCGGCAATCCTGACCCTGCCCCTGTCTGCCTGGCCGGGAGCCGCTGCAGTTCCTGCCCCCCTCGCTGTCCCTTCGCTCCTGCTCCGAGTGTTCTCCACGCCTCAGCCCGCACCCCCTGCCTGCCGGGACTCGTGCTGCAGCTCCAGCCACCGCCGGGGAGCTCCTGATCCATCTCCAGCATCCCGGGACTCTGCACCACAGCTGCCTGTGTCGGGAACTGCACCAACGGGGAAAGGGGGCCAGCGGCAGAGAAAACTGGGACTGTTTCCCTGGTTCTGTCTGTGATTCATATCATAGTTATTGTTGTTCTGTTTTGCCTTGCTAAACACAAGAACTGTTATCCATATCCTCACATCTTCGCCTGAGAGTCCCTTAATTCTAAAATTATAACAATTCAGAGAGCGGAGTTTTGCATTCTCCATTTCAGGAGAGGATCCTGTTTGTCCTTAGCAGATACCTGTCTTCCAAACGAAGACAATTATGGAATGTTTTTGTAATAATATTTATGTCATTCATTCCTTCTGAAAGGAGGGATTTCTTCTTGATGTCCTTCTGGCTTGATCAATGTGATTGAAGATTTGCCTTTCTTTCACCAATCACATTGGCCTGTGTAAAATCGTATATAAGGGAGAACCATCCCTAATAAAACAGTAATTTTCTTAGCCTTCTGATCACGGAGTCCATGTCGTGTGTTATCTGAAATAGTGACATCTACCTACATCTAGACATGTTGTGAATATGGAAATGAAGCTGGGTGAATTTTATTATTGATACAGCAGTGAAATGACTACCCAGTCCTATCACCAATGTGATTTATATCAACAATGTGAATGATTCATGGATTTGCATAGAGCTAATAAGTTATAGCCCTGTGACCTCACAGAGCTTATAGATTTAGGAATGACAGTCTCTTTGTCTCAGCTATTGAATTTTACTCATGTACTTTTAGATTTAAAATACTACACTTCCATAATTTAAAATAAATATTAGGAGTCCTAAGACAATATGTGTGTTCAAAATTCAAGATGTATCTCAAAATTTCAAATTTTGTTACTATAATATTCGCTTACACTGTTTGGGACTTTTTTTCTGTGACTTAAAAACTGATAAATTGCAGTGCCCAGAAGGTTCACTAGAGGAATAAATTCTGTCTGAAAAGAGATGAAAATGACTGGCTACCATAATTTCAATCCAGTATATGAGACCAATTCAAAACAAGAAAATTTGAGTTGCAGAATCCCACCTTTGATAGGAAAGTTACTACTCATTAGGCATTAACAACATTCATAGTCTACCCACAACAGCAAAATGTTGCACAATTTGAAGCAAACTGTTAGAAAGGTGACCAAAACAAGGGTTATATATTAAACTTGGAAAAGTAAGATTATAAATAAATGCTGTGCTTTTCCTTATCTAACAGAAGCACTCATACCACTGAAAATGCCGTTTGATTTTTAAATTATCCTCTCTCAGATCTCTTCAGAGAAAAGGACACGGCGAGGCTACTCTGCCACATGGTGCTTTGTGATTAGAAGTCATGTCTGGACTGCAGGAGTGGCAGGCCTGACCAGGAGCGAGGGGAATCTCTGCTGAGCTGGGTGGGAATGGCTTTTTGTACAGCACTGCTTCTGCCCGAGGTACTCACCGTGGGGATTAAATTGCTAGGGAGGCTGCTCATAGTTAAAACGTCTTAAATACTCTGGAGGGCTGAGAAAAAAATGGTGCTCCTTAGGAGACTCATGCTAGTAATGACAGGGATAGAGAGAAAACAGAGAAAATGCTAAAATATTTTCAGAATCTGTGTATGTGATCTGAAAAGCAGTCTACTGGTAGATTTAGGACCATGAGGAGAAATTCTGTGCTACACAGGACAGGGCAGAGCTCCCAGCACAGGGCAGAGCTCCCAGCACAGCACTGCTCAGCAGCGGGCAGGGCTGGAGGTGTTTATCTCCTCAGGAGTCCCAGGCAACTGACAAACAGAGCTCTCACACACTACCTGAGGCTGTGGGAGGGTCTTGACCTCCTCCCCTTCTTCTAGTAAAGGCTACATTACTACAAAGCATCCTTTGATGGCCACTTTCCTTTCCACCCTGCCTCCCTGAGGTCTCCAGTGCTTTGTCCTATTCCTGCCCTAGGATATCCAAAAATATCACCCCTTGTGTCACAGCAGTGGCCATGACCATCTGAGGCTGAGTTCACCCACACTGTACAGGACAGAAAAGGTTCTAACTCGGTACTTCTCCCCCCCCCACCAGCAGAAAAATGTGCTGTAGAGCACCCAGTTTTGTTGAATTCTAAAGCACTGTACACTGTTGAAGGCCGAGGAGCTCACTCTCCACACCTGCACAGCTGTCTTTATGGCCCCTTCTGCAGCAGCCAGCACCTGTGGAGGGAACAGGCCACCTGTCCCAGCAGGTCACTGAGGATGCCTGTGTCCTCTTCAGTGTCTGGGGTTGGTTCTTCCCTGATCCAGAACTCTTTTGGATTTGACAGAAAAGTGACCACTTTGCTCAGTCTCTGGCTTGTTTCTCTCTCCAACTCCTACTTGGCTCCTGCCACATTGTCCCCACACTAAAATCAGACCCTTCCCCACTGCTTTCCAGAACCACACCCAACTCTTCTCTCCCATTCTTGCATAGTTCTCCCAAGTCTTCAGCCTGGTTCCTCCTACAAATCTCTTTTCAATGTCTTACTTTGCCCTTCCTCTTCCTCTGTCCTATGAAGAGACATCTTTATTTTTTTCCCCAGTTCTCTGCAAAAACCTTGATAAATTTGTTTTCCCGTTCAGATTTCCTACTTACCATCCCCAGGTGCTTCCATTAGAATAGACAACAGCTGAATGACTAACAGTACTGCTGATCCAAGAGAAATATATGATAGAGTACTGTTCAAGGTGGATTTGGAGTGCACATTTTTCATGACAACTTCAGAAAATTGAGCAAAATATAAAATTTGTTGAGACATCAAACCTGGGGATGTAAGCAGGTACCTCTGAGTCATGAAAACTACAGTATTTAGAGGCACAATAGACCCAAGATGTCTCAAGGTTCAGCTGGAAATACTGGCCTGTGACCAAGGCTCAGCTATTACAATTAATTGTTAGGAGTACTGCCAACAAGTTTCTCCTACCACTTAGCAGAGAAGTCTGAACACTAGTGTAGTATTAATGAAGTCTGTGTGGTGATGAAGTTGTTTCAATCTGAGGGTGTTGGATTATTTTTTTAGTTCTTACACAAGTTTCATTGTCTGCCACTGCCACTTTTTAAATGTTTTAGCATCATGCTTTCTGTTTTTGTGAAAACAGGTTTTTTTGTCAGGCATCCTTGAAAACTAACTCTTGTGAGCTCATATGCTGCCTACAATGAGGGAAACATATACACATATTTGTGTTACAGAGATATCAGGTAAGTTCAAAAGCCATTGTAAACTCACAGAACATTTACACGTGCACAATAAATATTATTCACATGGAGATGTTTGTTATAGGTGTGCATATACGTGTGTGTACATAGAAAAGGATCAACCTAATATAAAAACTAAGCCTGCTCTATTAAGGTCTGAACTGACCAGAAGCCTGGACTGATAGTAAAGATCATTTTACTAATATATTTTTTCTTCGTTTGAATTTTTGGGAAGTTCCTCATGGTACACAAGCCTAAACAGAGTTTTGTGAGCACCAGAACACTGGTGTTATTTGGGATGGAGGTTGTGTTTCTTTCTCAGTTATTTTTCCTTTGACAGCATCAAAGTCCATGAGGAGTTCCTTAGTGCCATGGCAATACAAATTTATGAATTAACTTGTACACCTAGGAATGTATGGCTACTTCTCAAACAATTTCTGCTTCCCATGAGTTTTATCTGGGTAGGTACAAGCCAACAAAAGTGCCCCTGCTCCTTACCTTAGAGTAGGAGCTGTGATTATCCTTTGCACAAGGTGGCAGCAAGAAAAAGCTCTTCAAACTCCTTCCTCCCTCCGCTGCACATCTCCTATTAAGGAAACTAACACTAACTCCCTCAACTTTATTAATTGTGTTCTAGAAACCACCTGTTGCTAGTGGTTAATATATGTCTGAAAAATACATGGGAGTTATTGATACCTTTTACTTTAGGAACACTGTCACACTTCACTCTCCATTTCTTATCAACATTCCCCTAGAGAAAAGCTAGAAAATTGAATGCAAAGAAAGGAGAACCATGAGACAAATCCCCCTTAAATCACTGATTTTCCCTTTCTGATTGTAGTTTTGCAACAGGGTATTTTTCCAATGAAAACACAATGACTTTGGGAGAAAGGATCAAGTCCAAGAAAAAGTAAAATAAAATAAAATACTAAAATAATAAATAAAATAATAAAGTAAAATGTTAAGCTACAAGCTTAAGACATTGTCATATAAACTGACAAATTGTGATAGATGTACCAGTGGTACATGTTCCAGCATAATAATTTGTTTTTCAAAATGGAGACTCTGACTAGTGAAGTCCCAGTTAGTAGTTATCTAAATGAAATAAAAGTTTGGAGTCCACCCTGCTAGTTCTCCTGACCCTAATCGGCATCTGCTGTTTGCATATTTTGGGGGGAGGTTTTTATTTACTTGTTGTTTCGGGGGACAGATTTATTTAATTTTCCTGGAACACAAAATGCGTTGAATGGAATGTTTTACTCAAATATTAGAGTTAATGAAGCTATTTTAAGGTTCATTAAGCCTCAAAATACTCCCAACACTTCTTCCCCATATGGAAGAAAACCTTGGGTTAATATTTAATAACCTTCATAGATTTGACTCTGTTAAAGTCAATAGAAGTAATAAGAATAGCAGTAACACTGTGCTTATTCTGAAAAATCAGGGATTACTCACCTTGAAAGTACAAATAGTAAATACATTCTTTATTCATGGTAAAAGAATAGCCAGGTGACTTTGGATATGGATATACTTCTACAACCTTAAAGCTTGTTTTGATGACCATAAACTTATTCCAAACCAATGTGTTTAATAAAAATTACTTTCAGAACTTAAAGAATATTTTATTATGGAATACAAAAATACTATCTATGTAAAAACAATAAGTTAGTTTATTTACAATACTTTACACTATGCTGCTCTGGGGCTTCCTTTGTACTGGAACTTCTTTTCATTATTTTACACACCTTTATAATTTTACTTATAATTTTGCACAAAGCATTTCCAAAAGCATATCATCCATGTTCACTGCTCCAATGATGGGCCTGAAGAATAATTCAGCAACCACATTAGCATTAATAGATCTTAACAAGGAGAGAACAACATTCAGCTTGGCAAATCTGGCTTCATCACCTCTGTGAATGAGTCTGACATGTTCATTTAGAGCTTGTTGTGCTTCCCTCTGCAATCCTTCAATGTACTGTGTACACTGCAGTCCAGGTAGGTCTGAAAAGAAAAATAAATTATTTTGTTACATATTTTTTTGTTTATAAAACAACATTATTCTTACAGAATATCTTCTTATCCTAACAGCTCATAGACTTAAGGAAAGAGGCTAATTAAATTGCTAGAGGACTTCTTGTATGCAAAGTCAACATGCCAAATTTTATTGGGCAGGTCAAATTCTTATCATATTGGTGTTCTGGATATTTAATACTCTTCACAACTTGAAACATGATGTTTGTCAACATTCACTTAAGTGTTAAATAAATTATTTGATAAAAGCTTTGATTGAAGAACTTTCTCTAAAATATCATCATAGTAGGGAAGACAACAGAAATAACTTTTTCAGTTTTTCACTTCTACAAAAATGCATTGGTTACATTTAAGGCATCTTTTGACAACTGTTTCTACTCCAATTTATAAGTGGCAAGAAATACTGACTCCAATATGCAACAGGAAGTTTCCCAACGAACTTGAATAAGGATGCTGAAAGACTCTAAGTGCAGAATTAAGGCTATATGTGACCTCAGAATCTTTTTGGATGGAAAAGACCTCCAAGATCAGCAAGTCCAGCCATTAACAAAACACTCCTAAGTCCACTACTAGACCATGTTCCTGAACAACATATCTAGGAAAAATCTACACATTTTGAACACTTTCAGGGATGGTGATTCAACCATTTCCCTGGGCAGTCTGTTCCAATGCATGACCACCCTTTCTGAGAAGAAATTTTTCCTGCCAGAACAATGCCTCTATCTTTTTGCATTAGACCAACTTCCAAATTTGATTTGTGTAACATAAGCTTCACCTGAACTATTGTAACTTTTTCTCTCTTATCTGAGTAGCAAACAAAGCTACACAAGCAGGATGGTAAATGCAAAGTACCACGATAGGAACCTAGCGATCAGTAACTAACAATTTGGTAGTGGGAGCGCCAGCAGAGCCCTGTCCCACTTTCACAGGATACTGCCGTACTTGGGAATTGCCATATCCAGCCTGCCAGCTACCTTTCAGGTGAGTCACCAACGTGATAATAAGTCCCTCGCTAGAGCTGCATCTATAAGAGTCTCCACAAAGGGAGATGGGAAAAAATAAATAAAAAAGAAAAATTAAAAAAAAAAAAAAAAAAAAAAACCACCAAAACAAAAAAAAAAAAAAAAAAAAAAAAAACAACAAAAACAAAAACACCAAACCAAATACCCAAACAAAAAAACCCCGAAAAACCAAACCGATGATAAAAGCTATTCCAAAAGCCACAACAGCACTTTGTTGCTGGAAGCCCTGAGCCTTCCCTTGCTTTCCGGGCGCTGCTCGGACAGACCCGCTGCCCTCGGGCCATGGAGAAGAGGTTCCGCCGCTCCCGCCGAGGGAAACAGCAGGAGCCGCTGCTGCCTCCCAGCTTTCCCTAACCGACTGCCAGGCGCCTGGAATTCGCTTTGCTCGTGTAAACTATCTGTGGCTATGGACCTCAGGACCCCAGATCGAGCCGCAGCCAGACCCCCTCCCTGCCTGCGGCCGGGGTCTTGAGGAAGGGGCAGAAGGTGAAATCTTGCTCCATGTCCCTCTCCTCCACCTTTTTCACGCTGAAGAAAGCCCCGAGTCTGTCCCGCTTCTCTGGGGACACGGGCGGGCTCTCCCCGCCCTCCTCGCTGCCCTGTAGCAGAGACCCGCTGCCCCGCCCGGCTACTCACCCGGGTTGAAGAGCACCGTCCCCTTGAGGTAAGCGTACTCTTTGGTGCTGATGTCCAGGCTCCAGCACTTGGCCAGGAAGCCCTTGATAGCCTGGATCTCGCCAGCCGAGGGCAGGTGCGGGCCGTGGTGCGGCCGGCCCGGTGCCGGTGCCCGCGGCGGGGGCTGCTCGCCCTGCTGCCGGGCGGTGAGGATGCGCTGCAGCATGCTGGGCTCCGCGCTCTCCACCGTCTCCAGGTGCACCCGGTCCTGCGCCAGCCCCAGCAGCAGCAGGGGCGCCCAGCAGCTGCGGACCAGCAGCAGCTGCTCCTCCAGCGGCAGCTCCTGGAAGCAGGGCACGTTCTGGACGAAGCGCAGCGTCTTCACCAGCACGGCCGAGGCCGCCTTGCAAGCCACCTGCGGGCTCCGCAGGGCCACCCGCCGCCGCGACCCGCACGGGCAGCCCCGGGGCGCCGGCCCGGCCAGCGGCAGCGCCCGCTCCTCGCTGCGGAGGATGCTGTAGAGGATGCTGCCGTGCCGCCGGCCCTCCGCGCAGCAGCGGCAGCGGCGCTCTGCGCACGCCATGGCAGCGCGGGGCCGGCGCCGGGGCCGGGCTGAGCCGCCCGGAGGCTCGGCGGGGCTGCCCCTGCCTCCTGGTCCCGCCGGCAGACGCGCACCGCTCGCCCTCTGCCCGGCTCCTTAACTTATTTATAGCCGGCGGGGGCGGGGGCGTGTGTCCATGAGTGTGTGTGCAGCCGCAGGCGCTGTACCGGCGGTTCAAAGGGGCAGACACTTTACTGGCTGGAAAAGAGGCGGGGGGAGGAGGGGAGATGAAAAAAAAAAACAAAAACAAACAAAAAACAAACAAACAAAAAAAAACCCTCCTCCTCCTTGCCCGAGACAGCGATACCCGGGGAGCCGGCGAGCCGGCCGCCTCTACCCGCAGGCAGACTGAGGAGCGGCAAATCGCACCCTCCTCGCCCAGCGCGGGATGAACCTTCCCCGCCCCTCTTCACGAGTCCCAGCCCGGCTGGTGTTATGCCGGGGTGCTTCGAACGGGCAGGGTAAGGCATGGCAAGGAAGCGAAGGCAAAGCAGGGCAGCTCCCGCCGCTCTCTCATTTTTGCCACCGTAAGAAGCAGCTCCCACTCCCGCGACCTCCGCGGGACCCCACCGGGAAATGACAACCGGCCCCGCTGCCTTCATATGCGCCCGAGAATTGTCCCTGCCCAAATGCATCCCTGTGAGGGATGCAAACAAGGCTCTGTCAGGGTGCCTTGAGGCCGGTGCCACAGCAGCACCCCCTGGGATCCCCCATGGAACCACTCCTATTAGTCATTCCCTTGCTCTGCCTTTCAACACATGGCCCATCTTTCTGATGTCATGTTGTTCCAACTATTTTCATTATCCCTTCAGGCTCTGCTTCTCCATGAATCTCTCCTCTTAGATGCTTTTCTGTGACCTGTGTCCTTCAAGTGGCATATGGACTCCAAAGCAAGGAAGCCTTCCATCCTTCCAGGCCTTGATGTTTACACAGGAAGGACAGAGGAACAGTGATTTTCCAAATGTGGACTCCTAAATGAAAAATAAGCACTTTTTAAATGAAAGTGGGTGCAGCAGAGTGGAGTAAATAAACACTACAGAAAATAAAGTTACTTCTGTCTGCTGCATATGGGCTAAAACAGAAACATTTTCTGGTTCATGTGATCTGAAAGAACCTTGACACAGAGTTGGAGAAAGTAGCTGGGTTCAAGCAAAATTTTGTACCTTCTCCACCAGTATCTGCTACCAAGAGAAGACAAAATCACCCTTGGAAAGCAGCGTTTTCTTTCCATAAAGCTGAGGGGGGGAGGGTTTAGTTGTTTTTTGTTTGGTTGGTTTTGGGGGGAGGGATATTTTGTTCTGGTTTGTGTGTGTGTGTGCTTGTTTGTTTGTTTGAAGCAAATACCATTGAGTGCTTTGGATGTTATAGAAACAAAATAATTTTGGGCTTGATCTTGGCAATTTCTTTTCCCTGTGAAGTTAGTCCTACCCTATCAGCTTACACAAGTATAAAGTCCTACAGTCTTTTCCCTTTAAGTATTTCTTCACGAATTGGACTCAGAGGGGATATTCATTATGAATGGGTTTTACAAATGACTTGTGCTTTTTGTAAGGCACTTTTCTATAAAGTTATGTAAAACATTAATGGGCTATCTGCCTCAAGTAAGCCTTGTTTTCCAAATGCAAGCTGTCCAAAATCCAGATTATCATACTTTTGGTTTTACCTATGAAATACATTGTCTTTTCCAGACCCAAGCATGATAAAGCCCTTTATTTGCTTTGCAGTAGAACTACTACAGTTCACCAATTAAATGATGTTTGAAGTTTGCTGACAGGTCAGTGGCTTCACCAAACATTCTTTAAGAAAGAAAAGATGGTAGATTTACAAAACAGATGTTAATATTAAATATTACCAATTTTTTTTATTTGGATAGTATCACTGGTAAGGGGAAAACAGTCTAGAATATTTGTCTAGAATATTTCTTTGCCATTCTAGGTAGTATCCTGTTATAGTCATCAATGTTTCCTCAGCATTAGGATTTTATATGGTCTCTTTCAGCCTTTTTAGTCTTTTTCCATCTTAGTTTTTTTGGGGATGGGTTGTTCACTGTCTTCAGACCTAAATCTTGCCAATTTTTAGAAAAAAGAGCATCTCTAAGCTTTTAGTTGTCTTCAGTAATATTTCTCCTATGAAGTACAGATTAGTAATCTGACTGTGGAATCTAGATTGTGTGTTTTTTATGCATTTGTAACTTGGAAAATATCTATGGGAAAGCACAGTACAGCTGAGACTGGAATCATTGCCTTTGCAGTTTTGACCTTGGACTACAACTGTGGGAATGTTCTGCTTTTTATGGGAGGATGCTGCTTACACAGGGCTATAGACAAAGGAAATGCTTGTAAATATACATTTTATACCAAGACTACAATAGATTTTTTTTCCCTGATGTAGCAATATTGGTTGGATGTGTTTAATTTTTCAAGGTTTTTCTCAAATGTAGATGGAATTCTTCTGTTATATAATGATTTTGCTGACTCTTCATTTTCTAAACAAACTTATACAAAAAGTCTTTGTCTTTGATAATTATAACAAAATGTGTACCCTACACTGGAACCAAAACTTGGTTTACTATTCAGTGCCAGAAATCACATTGCTGTAGTTAAAAAGTGTATTTCCTTCTCTGACAAGTGCATGTAAGGACTCATTTCTCTCATTCTAATTCTTAATGTATTCTGATATACATAGAAGTTTATTTTATTCAGGGTAGATGATGTCTTTCCCAGCTAAAACATTAAGAATATCCTATAAATATTTATTTGTGTTCTTCGTGTTGGTATTTTGCAATTTTTACAGTCTTTATTTAAAAATCTGGGTTCTGCCTGTCCGTTGCATTCAAGCTAAATTAACAACAAAGCTTTCTATTCACAACCAAAACCAAAATGCCTCACAGAAGCCTAACTGTTTGATGAAAAATGCATGAAAACCCTTTTAGAATAAATTGAAAGTGCCTGTTTTCTGCTGGAAGATCTGATGTTACATGGGTATTACCGAGGTCCTTGTGGTACAGTCATGAATAGGTTTACAAGCTTCCAGACAAAGGATTTCTTGTTTGTATTGTTGGGGGCTTTTTATTTGATTGTTTTTGTTTTGGGTTGGTTTTGTGTGTGCGTGTGTGGTTACAGGGTTTTTTAAACTCAGACAAAGCCTTGGATATGGAGGTGATACACTGCAGTCTTGGCAGCCTCACTCTCTCATGTTGCTGCTCAGTGTCTCTGTATCACTCATCTGGTAGCACATTTGGTTCTTGGCTAGAGGGCAAGACTTCAGTTTCAGGACAAGACCAAACAAGCATTTGTTTTTGTGCCATCAGTACTTCAGTACACCATTAGCTTGAGAAAAGCCTTTTTTCAGTGCTTTTTTCCAGTGTAGAATTTGATCCTGATGTCCTATAAATACACACTATTCCTTTTAGTATAAAAGTGTTGAAAAACAAGATTTGATTTTAAGATCAGATGTAAAGCAGACTCAATTTAGTGATTACCACAAGAAAAGTTAACTTTTCTCTACAGAAAAAAAAAAAATAATGTAGAATATTGTTATATGTTTAGCAACATCTCTTTTGGAAAAATAAATGATTTATTCAAATAAGGCTTTGGAATTGAAGCATATTGCTGCTTTTCATTCTTTTCTCATTGTGACTATACATTTGTTAGACAGACCACCATTCACATTTCCCCTATTTTTTCTGTGCTGTTTTTTGAAATAAGGGGATTAAGGGACAAGTAGTTCTACCTATGTGCTGTACCACACACTCCTGATGGCATTATTGTCCCTTTCCTGGGTGGGCAATGGATTCCCTAGGAGGAGCATACTGAGAGCCTGAGCCAAAGAGGGTTGAGGAGGACCCAACTGAGAGATGCTGACCAGAATTTCCAGAGCCTTTTCAGCTTCCCTAAGGCTGTGATTTGACAGTGTTTCTGTATCCCACTTCCAGCTCACCTAACATATGTGCTTGTTCTGGAGCATTTTTATGGAATTAGCCAGAATATATAAAAAGGAGCCTATCCCCGGTTTAGACCTTCCTGCCAGATGCTTGAAAGCAGATGATGTCTAATGTGGTATATTTTGCAATGGTGCAAAATCAGTCTTTTAGCATAGCTTAGAGGAACCAGAACATGCAAAAGGGAATATGTTGTTGTTGTTGTTGTTGTTGTTGCTATCAGATCAGTTCCTTGTAAAATGTGGCCATGGCAATTTGGATACAGAAATAGCAATTCTGAATTTCAGTGTACTCTTATTGCACCATGCACTTCACTGTCATATTTCCACTGGCAGATAGCAAATTTAAGGAGGCCTCACATACCCCAGGCCTGGCCTTTTTTATTGTACCCATATGCTAATTTACCTTAGCTAATGCTAGGTTATTCTGTTAGAGTTAACTAGGTTTTGGGGTAGGCAAAATTAGGGAAAGAAGCAAACTTGTAAACTTTTTACAGTGAAAGCTACTCAGTTGTTTTCCATTAAAAAAAAAAAAAAAGATAATAATTTATTTCTGGGCTCTGTAAAGAGATGTGTGTCCCAGTAATCCAAAACTGTATATTTAGATAGCTATTGGGGTTTCACTGTTTAGATAAAAGTAATAACTTATATTTTGGTCCAAAGTGGGTTCATGGGGCTCCCAAACACCTGACAGTGTGGAATGCTTCAGGGTGCAGTCCCATCATCCTTCCAGAGCCAATCTAGCAGCTCACTGGAGCTGGGAGGGGACTCCCACAGAAGTGCTGCTGCCACTGCTTTCCTTGCTCCAGTTCTGGCACACACCTGATTCTTTAGTGAACCAAATCTTCTTTCTAACCTGGGTGCATTTTTGTGACAGCCATTAAATGAAAAGTAGCAGAGGAATGAGATACCTTGAAATGTGCTTTCCGTGCTTTATTCTACCCAGTGATACTTTTGAAGTTCCTGCCCCACCTGAGAAGTTGGAACACTAATGATACAACAGAACTGTGCCTGGTGAGTCAACGAAACACTAAAACAACAAGAAAAAAAACATGTAGTTTTCTGCTAACTGAACTGACTTCAGCTAAGACTAAAATAGGTGCCAGAGCAGGTGGAAAGGTGTGGTCTTATTACCCTTGCAGGAGAATGGGTAAAGAGCAGGAAATACTGCTGCAAACCAGTGGAACTGCTCCCTCAGGAAGGTAAGACCCTAAATCTTGAGAACAGAAAATAATAGGTGTTAGGAGAAGGCTTGTAACAAGCTTTGGTTTTAAATGATTCTTTTAAATATCATGCAAAATTGATTTGTACTCTTGCTAATGGCACTTGAATAAGGGAATTGTGTTATAAAATATTAGTGTAAAAATAGCTTTCAGTTACTTACCTTGAAGAACACATTGCTGATACAGAATAACAGATGGGTAACAGACAAAAAGCTCAATTAAATTAGATACTGTTCAAGGTTCTGGCTTAAAGAATAAAACACATTCTAGCTCTACAGTGGTAGGAGGATACTGTGTATCTGTTGCACCAATTTTTAAGTTAAAAGTTTTGTCTGTTAATGCAGCTAATTGTCTGAGACTGGTGAGTTCACAGATACACTTTCATTTATAACTAATATCATAGGATAATCTCCTAATAAAAATTTACATTCAAATAGGCCTATAATTTGGCATGTATTTTATCTGCAGGTTTTTAAAATCCATATATCTTTCTATAGGTTTTAATTCAGACATATTTCATCCAAGTTGGGTATTTAAAAAAACTGTTCTCTGGTGAATCAGTGATATAATTTATCATTAGATCAAATTTGGTTTATGGTATTAACACTGTATTTCTTTGTTTTTTACTATTCTTCACACGTGAGTTTGAAAGGTACATATTGAATTTAAAGCTTCACCTATTATCCGTATATATCTGCAAATACTTATGATCTTCAAATAACTTCAGAAATTCCTTGCATTCTTTGCTTCAATCACCATTCACCAGGTTTCTAAATTTTCTGCCCATTCTGTAGCTAACAGGGAAATCATCTGGCATTCTGTTCTGCTGGCAGACAAGACTGACTGCATCTTCAGTTTTGTCATAACAATCATGTTAGATTACCCTCTTTAAAGAAAGGATTTTTCTAACCCAGATCCTTTCAACACAAGTGGATTAGGGAGTGACCCAGCAGTTCTGTTGGTACATTCAGTGTGCTTGCAGTCATTGCAGCCCCAAGTACAGTGGGAAGTGCTAACGCCTTAATCAGTGCGAGCTGCAGCCAGACAGCATCCTTGGCTGGGCTGACACATGTTTGAGGGGGACCCTCAGCTCCCCTTTCTGGCTTCCTGAGGACACTGTTCCACACACACCTGTTGCTGGCTGAAGAGCAACCCCTGCTCAGCTCTGTGCCTCGGCAGGACACCATTCATCTCAGTTTGCAAACTCAGTCCAAGACATTAAAGCCCAGCAGTCCACTGGTTGTTTATCCAGGTTTTTGCCACTCTTACTGTATAAAATTAGCACTGTGTTGCTGCTTTCCAGATTCAGCTTATAACTTCTAGGCTGCTGATACACACTTCCCTATTAATTTGAAATCACAGGAATAATCCCTGCCAATACTCACCCCTTGTTAAATGAGTGAAACATGTTTTATCTTATAAACAGCTTTCAAGCTAAATCTTTGAAGGTCTTTTTTCTCTTTAGACCTGTTTCTTAGATCCTTTTTGTGCCAACTGCAACATTTGCCAGTTTTTAAAGGCTTTTGAAGTGTGGATATCAGAACTTTTCAGAGGGTTCTTATGCTGTTCTCCCCAGTGCCAGGGAGAGAAACATAGTAACTCCCCAACTCATACTGATTACTCTATGCTTCTACATTAAAGAATCATTTGGAGTCATAATTGCATATTGCACTGGGAACTCATGTCAGACTGTTCCTCTTCTGTGACATTCTGCATAGTTTTCTGATCTTCTTTCAACACCAGAGCTGTTTATTAGCAGAGGTAGAATGTTTTATTGTTCCAATTCTGCGCTTGTCTGCATTATAATGTGTTCCATAAGAACAGGTCCAGCAATCCAAGGGGAGATCTTTTCTGGCCTTCAATTATTTCTCCTCATCACCATTGATCCTTGTCTTCATCCACGAATGCCTCCACATCTCTTGAGTGGGAGATGGAAATATTTTCCTCAGTAAGTGTGTTTTGTTCATTGAAATTCTGTAAATTCTTAAGCAATGTTTGCTATTGCATTGTGCTGATGTTTTAAAAGGTATGTCATGTCACTCAGAAAAATGCCTTACGAGAATTAGAAAGAATGTTGTATCTGAGTAGTTACTTTTTGCTTGACCTAGACAGAGTTGAATATTATAATGCACTACTATAAAAATTTATTTAGTCTCCTCATAATTGAACATTTTCATGTAATGTATTGTGTTAGAGAGATATGCACAGCATTTTATGAAAAAAAAAAAAAAAAAAAAGTGAAAAAAAAAGTGAGTTTGAATCTTCTGGTGCTTCCCATATCTAAGGACTTGAGTGGTAAGAGTTGCATTTATTTAGGTCCACTTCTCGAAACATTCTGAAACTTCTAAATACTGGGGTAGTAACACTGAAATCAATAGCATAAATGTCACTGAAAAATTCAGACAAATCAAGGCTCATATGCTATTTTAGAGTCAATTGTTCAATAAGAATGTAATAGGCAATCAATTTAATAAAGTTTAGGTTGTTATGCTTTGAATACTAATCAAGTAATAAAGGAAGTACATTGGATGGTGACATAGTAGCCATAAAATGCGACACAAAAATAACAATGTAGAGGAAAACTTTAGTTAGCAAACTGGAAGAAGAAATTTGAAGTGATGAGAAATAAAGAAAGAAAAATGAAAAAGAACTGAAAATACAGAAAGGCCGTCAGAGGATAGAGGCCTTTTAGAAACAGACAGAATTAAGACAGTTGGTCCGACAGAAATAGGAAAAATTGATAAATACTTTTTTTATTCTCATGCAAATCATACTTCACATAGACCTCTCTTTTTAGTGAAATTTCACCAGAATGTGATCATTTTGCTATTTCTTTACTTACTCTATCATATCAAAGCATGTATTTCTAGGTTTTGTCTCTGAAAATTTGGGTTCCTTAGAAGAGGCAGATTGCAAATTCCTTCTTTTACACTTTTGTTGTTTATTTTGCTTGCTTGTATGCACCATGCAGAGGGTCCACCTCAGAAAAAAAAAAAAAAAAACACAATGTCATCATTATCACTTCTTTATCTCTTTCTTGCATCCAGGAACATACTCAGTTTAAATCTTCCACCTTTTTTTCACAGTCAAGTTTTCTCCATACACCTGTAGCACACTAAATCACATTGTTAATTTTGTCCTTTTAATGTCAGAACTCAGCAGCTCTGAGAATTGAAGCTGATGCTGATTGTAGATATTAATATTTAAAACTTTCACCAATTACGTGAGGGTTAGAGTAAAATCTTCATGTTTGCTTGTGATTTGAAATATTACTTTTTCTTTTTATTAGCTACATTCTATCCTTGCAATAAAAGTGTCCATGTAAAGCATAGAAAACCTAATCTGATATTTTATAGCTTCTTTAACTTCTCCTGAAGCAAAACTGTGTGTTTGCCTTTATCAAACTTGGCAAGGGTTAGTGCTTTACACACACAAATCCCAGAAGTTCCCTGGAGACCTTTTTCTCCCATCAGCCTCCTTCCCCTCCACCTCCAAAACCTTTGTAGGTTCAGGTCTCTTGAAAGTTTCAGCCATGGTCAACTGTCTGATTCTTTGACACTCTTCCCTGGAGGGCTTAACTTGGAAGCAGGTCATGCTACAGTTAAAAATGTGTAAAGGTGAGAGAGAAAAATGACCTTACTGTAACAGAAACTGGCTGAGTTTTTCCCCAAGATCTTGCTTACCAAAGGGCATACAGAGTCTGAGCCTGTAGATACTGAACCCCACCCTGACCCCTGACATTCTTCTCTGATCACTGGAATTATGCCAGTGTTAGGGCCTATTTAAATTTTGGTGCCTTGGACTATTCAAAGAAAGCCTCTAAAATGTTTTCCTTCCATCCCACAGAATTAGACAAGGGTAGATTTATTAAGTCTAGGAGGAGTAGCAATGACATGGTGGAAATGACAGTTACTGTCCAAGTCCTCTAGACTGTCAGCTGTATCACCTTCATTCTAATGGTTAAATTAAACCTGCAGTGGTTCCACATCTTCATTTTGATGAGTAGAGATACTCTTACTAACTGATTTGTTCCCAGTGATAACTACAACTCCTGATGTTATGAAGTAACAGAAAAAGGAAATCCCCTGTGTTCCCAGCATATGGAGCCTGTGCTGTTCTGAGATTGTAATTTGGGAAGGATGATGCACCACTAAAAGAAATTAACAGTTTTCCCAAAACATTTAAAAGCTGAGGTGATGTTGCTGCAGCAGCATCATTTCATGTCTCTGTTGCTGACACAGCTTGTGTAGAAACAGTTTTAATAAAGTCATTACAGGGTCAATGGAAAAATCTCTGTACATATCTGAAGTATTCTGAGTGATTTATGTAGGCCCATGCATATTCATAATGATGATATTCTTTCATGTTTCCATTGACAGGCAGAGCAATGTCACTGGTAATGTCCAAAATAAATTATATCATCATAAAGTTGGACCTTAAATGCAACAGAATTAAATTTAAGGTAACTGTTAAAGACTGGCAATGAAGGAAAGCTAAAGGACATATTTCTAAGAGTAAATTGCCCTGCTCTGGGTAAGTGTTGTCATTCAGTAGGCTTTGTGACACAGAAACAGACATATCATCCATGATCCGTGCAAGGGAGGGATGTAGTGAGAGAGCCTGTCCTAAAACCTCACCTTGCCTGGTTTATAGGTACTTTGTATCAATACACTCTTTTCCATGCCCTGTGTCTCTCAATACTTCAGTTTTCTGTATTAGGTGTTCACTGTTGTCTGTAACCATCAAAAATTCTTCAGTGAGGGCTCATGTGTAAGTACTCATGATTATCCCCAGCAATTGTGCAACTGGGCCCAGTGAAAATTAGGAGTGCTCATGGATTTCCTGATACAGTCTGCTTTTATATTGCCATTTATGTGGAATGGTGACAACTAAAGACTGAGATGTGTGCCATTGTGCTTAGGAGCTCTGACTAGTAATAAGAGACTGTCAACAGTTTGGCACAGGGAATATCACTATTGGCTGAAGAGGATCGAAACCTCAAGGACAAGCAGCAAAGATATGAAATTATTCGCCTGAGATTATTCATAATCAAAACAGAATTGTAAAGAAAATCAGCCAGTTTGTTTAAGACAGCAATAAATTTTCCCCTAGGTTCAATGAGGTCAAGGTTCATCCCACATATTATGGATTTCCCAATTTATCCTCTCTTCTGCACCAGACCTAGCATACACCTAAATTTTAAAATACTGCAGGCCATGTTCAATACAGTGCGTTCATTTTGCTGAAGATACAAAACCAAACTGGAAACTTGGTTCTCTAATCAGCTGAAACAGAGGTCAGCCAATTTCCTCAACAATGAAGCACTGAGAAACGTGAGCAGTATTCACAAAGGTCTGAATCATGCTGCCTATTAAATGTTCTGGGTCAAAGCACCACTTTCAGAGAAATAGTGGAAACTAACATAAAAGGGAGTAGTCAGCATTTCTGGATACTGTACCAACAGTGGGAACCTTTACCTTTTTATCCATCACTGGTGATGTGCCAGAGCCCTCTCCACCCAGTAAATACTCCAGGACAGTATCAATTCTGCAAAATTTCCCATTTCACTTGCATTAATCTTTTTTCCTAATGTGGTGTTTTTATGCGTGTGTTCGTTCTCTAAAGCCCAAGTTTTTCTCTGAAAATGCTTTTGTAGGCATTACAGGGCCCCTAACTTCGGGATCCAGTCTAATCTGTAGTAGGTTTCTCCAAAACAGAAGATACTGATACACATCTGTGCTACATTTCTTGAAAGCATTCACTGCTCCTGGGGAATGGGCCCTGGAGAGAATAAAAAATGCTTAGAAAATCTGAATAAGAAGGCCTGTTCTTTCATAATCATCTAAAGCCATCAGAGTGGTGTTTTAGTTCTTTGTGATAAATGAGAACAAGCAGGAAGAAGATCAAATGAAAGAGAAGATAATTTTCCTATGTTGAAACCTATCATTATGATGAAATTAAGAATATGATTAATATCCTTAAGGATGTTACTGGGGAAAAAAAGGGCAACATTTTGAGACTCCAATTTAATACACACAGTTTGCATGCTGTTATCCTAGATTTGACTGCTAAAAAGGAATGAAAGCTTCAGTGTTTTAATCCAGTGATAAATAGTGGGTTAAGGAAAAGGAGAGGCTTTATTTTCCCCATTTAAAATTGTACCTGCATGAAAGCCTTGCTGTATATCCCATATCTACTATCAGGGCATGTAACTGCTCAGCCCAGTGATTTTGGTCAGTGACACACTACTGCTAAACAGTCCTATGGTGAGCTGATGAAAAAAAGGTATCAAAATATTGAATCTTGGAGTTCTGTATAGAGAAAACATTGCCCTTTGCTTTAGCAGCTTTACACTTGTTCAGCTGCTTCATTGCAGACCAAGAGCTATGCAGAAAGGAATGGAAACAAGATGGGTAGAAACAGGGAGAGTAAAATTTGTGGAGTCAAAACCTGTCTGCAGTTTCCCTCTACATAAGGCTGTTTGCTAATATCAAAATCTTTATTTAATACTTAATCGTATGCAAGAGTAATGTGATTTTTTTTATTAAAAGGTAAATAATTAGAAAGAAGTCTGTGATTTTGTTTCCATTAAATTCACACTTGAATGAGTGATTGGGATTGAATGCTTTCGTTTACATTTTCCAGTAAAATGGTGCAGTTGTGATTTAATTTAAATAGTTTTATGGTCATATGATCTTATACTCCTAGCCCTTTATTCTGGTGCCAAGAATTCAGGGTTTAACTCAGGGAAATTAAAAAAATCCAGTTCAAGGAGCAAACCAGCTTTCCTATTTTTTTGGGTTTTTGTTTGTTGTTTGTTTGTTTGTTGTTTGTTTGTTTGTTTGTTTCAAGAAAAAATAAGCTATTTCCATAAATTTATATGACAATAAATTTATAGCAATTTTTATACCAGGAAAGATATTAAATTGGCTTCAGAAATATGTATTCATCCATATTACCATATGGATGTGCTTTACTCATTCTAAAACAATGTAGCTGCTTCTGAAGAAGACCATGGCTGGATTAATGAACTGAAAGTTTCAAGATTTGATGACTGCTGAAAAGTTGATTGCTTCCTTAAAACATTCTAATCAACCAGAGAGACCATCACACAGCAGCACAGATTCATTTGATTCACAATCAGATTCACATATTTTAATGCAGCCTTCTCTGCCAGTTTTCATTTTCTTTTAGCTCATACGAGTGTATAATAGGAATAAAATCCATTTTCCAGTATTTTTGAAAATAAACAAGTAAAAAGCTCAATGTTCAATTTACCAGTCAAAAGACACTCTAAATCTTTTGGTTAAAAATTTGAGATCACTTAAGTAAACCCACTGTTTTGAAAATTAACTAGATAAGAAAAAAACAAAACAAACAAACAAACAACAAAAAAAAAACACACAAAAAACCAACAACCAACAAAAATCAAATGTCCAAGAAAATGAGTTCTTTTAAGAGATGGGAAAAAGCATCAAGATTCCATGAGTGACTGAAAAACAATTCATGATGCACGGTATGATTCGGACAAATAGTTTATCAGAAATTTGTTCTGAGAGGTGGTGAACCCCTTTATTTGCCCTCTAGCTCATTTTATTTTGACTCTGAGAGCCATTCATCACCCTCCCTCCCTCCCTCCCTCCCCCTCCTCCCTCCATCCATCCCTCCATCCATCCATCCATCCATCCATCCATCCATCCCATCCATCCATCCATCCATCCATCCATCATCATCTCTTTCCCTCTATATCTACTAGTTTCATCTATGACTAATATATTCTATGTTTTTGAGTTAGTTTCAACAAAATCCTCTAGTTATGGTGATATTTTTATTCTCTTATTCAGATTCTGTACAGTATGAAGAGGTCATAGGTGAGCCAAGTCTTTGTAGTGCTCAGCCAGTAACAACAGGGAGTAGAAGCTTGACCAGTGTTCATATAAATTGCATCCTACCTTCCAGGCTCAAGTCAGTCCCATTTCACATCCTGTGTTTTCCATTTCACATCCTGTGTTTTGCCATTATTGTTAACAGCCTCACTAGAAGACCTAAACCTATGGAGAGTTCTCTCAGTGCTTAACTTTAAACTCAGTGCTATAACTTTGAAAAGTCTGATTATTTACATGAATTCAAGAAATCTGCCCTGAGCATAATATTCGAAATCTTTGAATGTTGGGGAATGTGTCTTTTTGACTCCTAATTAAATTAAATTAAATTAAACCCCTCCCTGTCAGTTCACCTCTTCATCATAACTTTACAATTTAGTCCTGTAATACCTAAATTCAAACCAAATTACTCAAACAGATTTGGATACTTCGCTTGGTTTATTCCTGCTGTCTTGGCTGCACTTCTGCTGTCAGTCATTTTCAGTGAAATAAAATGAAATAAAGAAAATCTACTGTATTTGTATCTTTCTGTCCTAGCGTCACGTAGTGAGAAATGGATGGGAATGAAATAAAGAGGCTCAGAGCAAAAGAAGCTCCAGCAGAAGAATGCAGAAGAAGCGTTTTGTGATAATTTACATAATCATTACAATATTGGACCACTCTGTGACTTAGAATTTGGACCATGGAACAGCATATTCTGTATGAAAAAAATCCAAGAGCAATGGTAAACTACAGACCTAATCGATTTTGGTTTCTTTCCCCCTCCCTGTACTTGTGTGACCCTAGACTGTGCCCAGCCAGGCCTAACTCAAACTATCTCAAAGCAATTTGTCTTACTACAATATGGAAAAGTTGGTTTTGGGTTTTGGGGTTTTTATTCCTTAAATAAAATTTCATCAGCAAACAAAAATGTCTGGGCCATTTTTCAGGTGGGAGGCAGTAATATGTTCCTGTCACTACAGGATAAACAGAAATGCAGACAGTATCATGCATCACTGCTGAAGCAGGACTGCAGTGTTTGTTTCACCTACTGTCTCAAATGCCTCGAGTGTTGTCACGGGTAGAGAGACTGTGATTCACAACAGGTTATTTCAGCAAAGCTTCTAGTGCCCGTTTTCCACTGACTATTTTATTTATTTTTATTATTATCCCCATGCTAAATAACAAGCCAGGAGAAGCCTTTTGTCCAGAAAATGTGTGATAAGGCAGTGCAGATGTGGTTCGACTGTGTCATTTAAAAACAAACAGGAGGCAATTTTTCCTGATGTACAACAGCTGTCTGATATCAGTTCTATTTGTTATCATTGCTATTAGAAAAATGATCTATTAGGACTTCTCTTTCCCCTAGAGAAGCTTAAGTTAAAACTCCAAGGACATTCCCAAATAGACTGTAATAGTTCAGACATTCTTATCAGCAGCACATGATGAAACTGTGCTGGCTTTCTCTTGCTTTTCCTACAAGCCTATGAGACTTTTCTCAAAACATCAGCAAAGGAAGGGCAAATTCTATGCACATAAGTGCAAAACACTACCAACCTGCATGGAGCTAGCATATAGACAACTGTAGATGACTTTGCACCTTTTCTGAGTACCCAGTCTTCCACACCTATTCTCTGTAAGTTATCTGTTGAAATTCCATTCGTAAAGAATTTGTCCATACCCCAAAGAAAGCTGCAGTGGATTCACAGGAGGATGACCATGCTTTGTAAAATGCAATGAGCAGCTTGTGGTCTTAGTGATGAGGCTAGTACTATTTAGAAAAAATATTCAGCATGGCCCTCCACTAACTCACAAATACTATTTCAGAGCAGATTATTAAAGTCTTAAACACACCAAATCCTGCATTGCTAAGACTTATGGCCTCTTTTGACTTTTAAAAATAATATATATTTAAAAATGTATCTGCCTTATAATGACATTAAAATCAAATTTATCCACTAGGTTAGGATCAGAATTTAGGCAACAGAGTAGGCAAGTAAATTCTTATTACATGTTAGAGTCACTTCTGTTTTTCTGTCCATTGATACTGCATGAACTGAGCATAAAATCACACTTTTTTTCTGATTACCTTGCACAACAGCCTTGTTGACACATGTCCACTACACCACGTTCATTGTTTTTATGACACAGTTCTTTGAGAGAATCTTTCAATTCTGATTTCTTGAAATTCACCTTTCTCTACGCCCTCTTTTTCAATGGTCATTGGGCAGTGGAAATGCAGTGCTTGAGATCTGTCTCATAGAGCACAGACTCAGGTAAGGAGAAGGGAAACGTGTTATAGCTCTAAATTACCTCAACAAGACAGATTTCAGCACATCATCAATGCTGCTTTCAGACTGCTGTCTAGAGCACGTAGCTGTCTAATGGATTCAAGTACACCACACAGACACACTGCCACGTGCACTCACACTGTGCCGTGCTGTGAAAAGAGCAAAGGTCCAGGGATTTAAAGTACACAATAGACTGATATATTTTCCTTAATGAAAAGCAGTAAGTGAGAGCAGAAGCATTTTTTGTATTTGACATTTGATACTGATAGTTTCTAATATATTAGAAATTTACATGGTAATTCACAGAATTGTAGAAGTGCAGGCTGCTGTCCAGAGGAGTTTGGTGCATCTCCTAAAGGTGTCCTGGGTTGCCCTGAGCTCCATTAGCAGGAAAGGAGCTATCCTGGATATTGTGCATAGCAGTTCCTAGGTCCCTGTGACTGTCTTTAGCTACATCACCATAACAGGTAGTGGCAGCACAGACTAGAAATTGGTTTGTAATATTGTGATTTGCCTTTTCCCCTATAACTCAGTAATGGAAAAAGGTATCCTGTATCTGCTTATTTATTGTTAAATTTCCTTGCTTTCTTTGACTTAGGGATTGTATTGAAATTTCTTTGAGTTTATTTTTCTGATCTTTAGAGGGGTTATGGACAATGCAAAAACGTAAGCAGAACAGCCCTGCTTCTGTCTCAGTGTTTGGGCTTTGACTGTCAGGTAAACAAAAATGAAAACCAAAAATGTTTATGACTTGATACACCTATGTAAGGGAAAAAAGAAAAGCTTGTTTACTAAAACTTCCATTTATGACCTTTAAAAACATGATTACATTATTCAGAAAGCAAAGAACAGTGACAAGCCAAATGTTCTTTTCACTAGAAACACTCTTCTGAAATTATTTCATAATTACAAAATTTTATGAGATACCAAGGACAATAGAAATATAATGTTCCTCAGAGACAAAAAAAAAAGGCATTGTTTAACAAAAATGCTGGCAGTGCAATGAAGCAATTCAAGAAACTCACAATAATATGTTAATTTAATTTGCCTCTTGTGCTCTCTTAACAGAACCCTTTATGTGTTTCTGTTTACCACCTGTTTCATCCTTCTGCCTACCATTAGATGCTAAATTAGTTCTTCCACATGTTAATGGTTCTCTAGCTAATCACTATCCTAAAGCATGGTGAAAGAGGTTTTGGCTATTTTTCTTTCTGATGTTTTTTTCATACAAAGAAAATGAAAATTATGGATATATAAACTGAAAATGCTTTAACTTTTACCTTGATTTTAAAGGTCTGCATAGTTGGCTTAATAATATAAATATGGCGCTATCAATTTCAAGTTTTAGATCTAACATATTTTACCATGTTATAAGAGAAAAGGACCCTGTGATATTATGGGCAGTAACAGTAATGTATGACTTTACAGAGCTCATGTTAGAATTGTGACATATTGAAAAGAAATTCTATTTCCATATCCCACTATATTTAAAAATACAGTCCGGAATATAACAAAATAGGATTATTCTCCTGGTGAATTAAATATTAACTTTGATTAACTTTGTGTTGCTGTACCATTTAATCCTTGATATTGACCCACTTTTCTCATTAGTCATTTGAAAAAGTTATTGCATTGAGACTTATGCCCTTGTTGTTTGGAGAAAAAAATGTCGTACCGTTTTAGTCTGTAATTAAAATAAATCGTATTTACTGAAAGTTTTAGTCTCGCTGTGTTAACTCCTTACAACCTTGCAAGGAGGCTTGCAGGCAGCAGCTTATTTTAAGGTGATAGAAAGTCTAAATTAAGGTCGTATTCAATGCAAACATAATGCTAGAATTAGATGGAATGCTGGCAGAGCAGTGGTGCAGGGCGGGGCAGGTCTCTGCTCATTTCCCAGCTCAGACAGCAGATACTGTGCCTGACCTTGGATAAAACAGTCTGTCTCAGACTTCAATTTCCCGTCTCCAAAAGGGGACTAAATATCTTCTCGCTGCAGAGGTCTGTTTTGAAAGGGATGTTTATTCATGACACAGAAACAGTTACTCAGGGTGGCTTATATAGATATTTGATTGTTCCACCAGCTGCCACAGAAGGAGGTGGTGCAGGTCATGAATAGTGTGCCTGGGAAGGAGGGGTTCTACCTGCTACTGGTTGCTCCCATACAGCATCTCAGAGCATGGCTGAAATCCAGCTTTATCATCCTTATGTTCATACTATTCTTTTCTTTCTTTTCTGTTTCATATTTTTAAGTTTTGTTAGAATGAATTAGAATTATTAGAGTCCATCTTCTGGCAGATATGTCTGGTTTACCTCATGTTTTGTAAAGACAGCATCTTTTAAAAAAACTGCTGCAAGAAGAGCAGAGATACTATTGTTGGCAATAAAAAAGTTGTGGTAGTGTATAAAATGTAAGGGGTTGTAAAAATATAGGGCTCTGCTGGTACCACACCATCTTTAACAGGTGTTCCAGGCCAAGAGCAATTATAAAAATGTATTTAAATCTGAATAGTGCTACACTTCAGAGATAGGTAGTATTTCAAAATTTATTTCAGGCTGTGTTACTATCTCCTGTCATCAAAATTATCCCAAATAGGATAGGATTTGCACTCTATTTAAAAAGAGCATAGAAGGGCAACTATTTATGGCTTCTTGTGACAACAGTTCATGTATGAACTTCAGAATATTGACGTATGTCTTTGTAGAGTACACTCCAAACAGGAACTACAGGGTTTATACTTTGTTCTTGACTAAGAATTCTCAAATACTGTTGAAGAACCGTCTCTTACTACTGACACTTGACTACATGCTGGTCTGCCAGTGTGGGTCAGAAATTACCCCCAGTAGAAAGAAGGCAGGAGGGAAAGAAAGAAATGCAACTTTTGCAAGATGTTTCCACTTCACTGACATTAGATATGAACAGGCTTTTTTGTCAGATGTTTCAGACCAATATAGTTTGTTTACAGCTGGGACTTTGTCTGAAGGCTGATATTCATGAGCTTCATAGTGGGTTTCTAACTGCAACTATCATCCTAAACTATGCACTAATGGCTGGAGAATACACATAAATTATGGAAAATTCAGTTACTGATCTTTACAAAATTTTGCCTTTCATTACCCTTTCTTTTTAAGCATCACAAGCAAATCTAGGTAGGTTTCCTATTTTGACATAGATACAATAAGTGATAATGTGCCCAGATGTTTAAGATAGCCCTAAAGGTAGCTAACAATGGAGAGCCTTACCACTTCCCTTTCTTCATTGCATTCTTTAACATTGTAAATTATTTTTTAGTATTATTTTATTACTTTTTAGTTGATTAAATTAGTAGATATTCCATCTTTTGTAGATTAGGAATACGTTCTCAAAATTTTTTCTTGGATGTGGTCAATTTAATTTGCTCCATTTTGAATTATAATTAGAAATTAAAAATAAGAAATCTCTATTTCTTTGGGGGTTTTACAGTGCAAATTCTTATACATAAAAAGATCTTGGTATTACTGGGGCTAAATAGAGTTGTAGAATTTTTTTGGCTTTAACTGTGAAATTGTATGCAGATGACAAAATAATTCTGAAAAGGCATAGGTCTTGAAATTACACAGGCAATTTCCTAGCATTCAGTATTTTTTCTTCAAGGGTCAGTCTATTTTTGCTATGTTTTCTTCACAAAGATACTATAACAGCATGCCTGACCAACCTTAAGTTGGCTGCAGATGAGTGAAAACTCCAAGTTAATTGCTTCTTTCTGTCAAGGTCAGGAAAATCTTAATTTGGATCCACTGAGGGAGAAAGTTTTTCAACCAACAAGTTCAACCTATTAGAGTGTCCTCAGCTTTATATGACTGAAAGCTTTCAACAGCACACAAGGGCAAGCTGACCTCATCTTTCTTGTGAAAACTTATTGCCAATTTATACTTTTTATCATTTGAGAAGTGCGCGTGCGCTGCTGTGTTGTGAATCTGAGTTTGTCTTTTTCCAAAGCCTGTTTTTTAAACCCATTTCCTTCTGCAGCACAGCCTGTCATGGGTGTCCTGACCTCAGCCTGTTTATGCACACAAGAATGGTGCAGCAGCAAACACACATGCTGAGATTTAATGAGGTTTTTGAAAGTTTGAAATACGAATTGTTTTTTTACATGTTTAAACCACGATGCTGTGTAATTTTTATATTCCAAATTTTTGCTTGAAACCAGGAATTTTAAATAGGAAAGGTAAAGGAGGGCAGAAAAATCATAAAGGAAGTACCAAATCTCCTGAACTGTTGGAGATGCTGGCTTCATACAGGCTTGTCCTGCATGCATTCAGTAACGGGTCTCTGCTGACACCTTCTATATGATCCAAAGGAGGCCTTGCACTGAAAATCCATTTTTATGGAGGCAGTAAGAGGCAAATTTGATACCCAGAACAAAGCAGTTTCCTGCAGTACAGCCTCATCATGTGTTATTTTTTCTTACTGCTTTGACTCAGATCTTTTTTTTTTCAATAAATCTGTTTACAAATAGATTGGACTTTCAGTAAGAAAAAATTGTGACATTGTAATAAATCCAGCAGTATTTATGAGGGAATAAAGGAATCACATTTATTTTTAATTGATTGGTGTGTTCATAATTTCTTGCAGTGACTTGAGATGAAAATGGCCACTTAATTTCTAGTGTTTTATGTGATTTTCTTTTGTTATTCTCCTTTCTGGGTTCATCAGTATTTGATGGCAAAAGAAATGAAAAGTAAAAGCAGTAGTTTCAGTGAGAAGAGCAAATCCATTCAGGCAACAGCTTCAAGGGCCCTCTCTGAAACTAAGATAAGTAATTTTTTAAGAAGGAATATGTTTTTCTACATGTCTTCAGATTACTACTTAAAAATCACTTTGTTCATATATTAATTGATGTACTTATTTTCTGGAACTTCTAAGTGACAATTTTCCCCTTGCACACTCACTTTTCCATTTTCTTCATACCATGTACATCAGCTAAAATGCACATTTTGATTCATTTGCTTTGTCCGGGATTCTATGAATAAATATTTACTATCTTTGGTTTGCTTATCTTCTTTAAAAATCTTGTTTCATTTAATAGCTGATGCTATTTCTTCCCTTCCCAGTTTGTTTTGATGACAGTTATGCATTCATTAGTCTTCTTTCTTTTTAACTTAGACAGCTCTGCCAGTTCAATTTATTGATCACATTTCTTAAGAAACAGCTTGTTCTCTGATATCAATGAGCAAACCACCCCTAATAGTTCAGGAACATCCAAAATAGTATATAGGTGTAATAAATGTCAAATTTAAAGATGTCATTTGAAATTATTTTGCTTTCCTGTGTACATTCTTTCACAATGATTTAGCTGTTTTCTTCTAGTCTTGTGATGTGACTTTTTTTTTTAATATTCAAGGCAGTACTTTACTACCTGCTTCTTAAAATATCAAGCAGAATATCAAGAGAAAGAAAGTGTAGTAGAGCTGAAAATATTACCTCGGCTGTGGCTTCCACCATCACAGGTACTATTGCTAGAACACTCTATTTATTATCTCAGAGAGCTTGCATCACATTCAATTCAGATGAATGAAGAAACGTGGGGAAGAAGGAAACTTAGTACAGCAGCCTAGTCAGTATTTGAGTTCAGTTCAATATCCCTGTACACTGTTTGCATTGCAGAGTGGTGCTGGATTGTGCAAACCAGATTCTTCTTGGTGAAGCTAGACTGAGATAATATCCCCAGCAAGGCACCTGATGCTCTCCAGCTGCCAGTGGGATTGGCTCACCTGACCAGACCGGAGCCAACCCAAGGAAAGCCCCTGGAATACAGGCAGCATCACAGCTGAATTCTCAGCACTGTTTTATTCTACACACTGGCTCCCACTGCAGGGCTTGCTACCAAGGCTACAGTGTGATTCTGTTCTCACTTTCTACAAACCCCTCACAAAATTGTTGTAGCAAATCCCAGTAAGAGGCAGAGAGACAAAATTCTTCCAAGGGGAGGAAGAGTAAGGCTACATTTCAACAACTAGAAATGCTCTTTGTGTAGGATGGTCTTGGAACTCTCTTACATAGAGAACCCTTAAAGAAAAGGAGAATCATCTGGATTCCTGAAAGAGATGAATCAGCAGCAGGAGACTGAAAAGGAGTATTTTATGTGACCAGGCCAGGTTTCAGAAACAGAATGAACAGAAAAGGCATAGATGAAGGTAGAAAACAGGAACATCTTTTCTTTCTCTGATATTTTGGTTTTAGTAAGAATAAAGTTTTTAGAGGAAAAGGACAATCATAGAAGGGCATTGCTTCTCCCCCTGCATGCAATATTTCCTCAGCAGCATCAGTCATCATGCATAATTTCTTAGAAATTTCCTCAATGTGCATTAACAATAATTTGCTGTTGAGCAAGATTTTTGAATCAAAGGCTGGGACAAAAGTCTCACTTTTGCAGAAACAAAGTCAGTCTATGTGGTGACCTCCCAAGACCCTGATATCACATATTCTTGTACAAGTGTCAGTCCCAGAGTACCTGTACTATGTCATGATAAAAAAAACATGAAAAAGTTCTCCAGGAAAGACAAGCTGAATCTTACCAGAGGGGAAGAGCCTTCAGTGTTTAATGATAGAAAATCCTGCAGATACATAAAATTCTCCCTCTTTCCTGAAAGGACACGGTATGGAGTGTCTTTGGTATCCCTTTCATGAGAGGGTCTTTCTAAAATAAATTTACACCTAGAGAATTTTCTTAATTTATATCTAATAACTGATTTCATCAGGTCATCAATTTATGTCTCAGATCCTTTGTTCTCTAATACTGAGAATGTCTGTTATACAAAAATTACTTTTAAGTTTTCTGCTGGCAGACTCAACTAAACACAGTAGGTAGATAACAGTAAATGCTCAGCTTGACGTTAATGAAAAAATTAATGACGTTCTAGTTTGGATTCTCATAAACAAAACACATCTTCTACAAGTAAAATTCTTTTCCCTAATACAAGCATTCATCTTTTTCAGGTGCCATTTATTTATATAATATCTTGTAGCCCATCTTAGATGCTTTATTTTTCCTAAATTTCATGTGCATCCTTCTTTTCTCTTATATTTTGGTAGCATGCAAGTTTAGGTTCAGCTCCACAGAGAAAGTAGTTGCAGCTGCAGCTGTGTTCAGAATTCAAAATAGCCTTAAAAGTCTGAGACACATGTTTTAATGTCACTATATCCTCTAAATGGATTATTGTCCTAAATTATGTTATTCCTCCAATGATTGATCAACAGACACTAACAGCGTCTTTATAAAGGCTTGTTATATGAAATAAATCACAAAAGAGTAAATTGGTATTACAGCACTTTAAAGTAATTCAGTTAAAGTGTAGTCATTAAAAACTTTTCCATGATTCACCTTATCAGGGTTTAATTTTAAGTGAATAAGGAAGTCAACTCTCGAAGTTGCCCTTACACAATCCACACTGTTACTTCTTTGAAGCTTCTGGTCACCAACACTGTACATATTCTCATGCATTCCCAGCTGTCCTATTCATCTTTTTCTATTTCTTATTGATGATGCAGAAATATCTGATGGATGAAACACCAACTTCTGATTCCTATTCAAATACAATTTCTTCTCCTAGCTGTCATTCTTTATTGCATGAGGAACAGGTGAATGATGTTCAAAAAGCCCTTCATGATGTGGGAAATTCAGAAATTTCTTGAATTATCCAGGAACTCGTTATTGAACAGGTAGTGCAAGGAAATGAAGGAATACAAGTATTGGATTCACAATAAATTCTATAATTTGATATAATTATGCTTAGAATCTACTGTTTGTAAGAATGTTGCATTTGTGATAGCATTTAATGATTGAGTTTTTAATTTTCACACTATTTATCCAAAAGCTGATGGGCTTCTACTGACTTTTCTTACTTTTATGCAACCAAACCTAATGTTACTCACTTTCAAAAGTCTTTAAAAAGAGAACAGTGAAATCTTATCATGAATCTTCATCATTTTTTCTGAAAGCAAGAAATATTTTAATTGTGGTCAAGGATTCAAACAAGAATTCTACAGTGAAGACAGCTTTAAAATCCATGCACAACATTTTTATAGGTGCTGTATAGTGCAAATGTGTTCCAGGGATCTGTGATGATGTTCACAAAGTGCTACTCCAATAATCTTATATTTCTGGGAATGAAGTTAGTGTCATCTCTTATCTTTTCTAATACTGTGGATATAGTCCTGAAATTTCTGTTATTGGGCATTGCTAAATTACTGCATTAAGAAATGTGCTCACTATCATACTAAGTCTGTCTTGCAAAATGAAAATCTGGATGAATTCTTCCAAGGTTGCCTGAAAAGTTTCTTGGACAACATCCAGATACCGCAAAAGCATTTCCAGGATTATCTTAGAGTGAGGAATTTCTCAAATGTTCAGAAAGGCAAAAGCCCCAGGAATGTTTCAATGCTTCCTGTTTGTGGCACACACACACTTCCCACACAGTGTTCTCAGTGCCAACTAAAAATAAAACCAGGTCTGCCTTTGGGTCTCAGGAGTAGGTGCCAGTACAGATTTTTATATGTCTAAAAAGACAGAAACATGTAAATTAGCCTTTTTTTGAAGTAGAACCATTAATAGAGTTCCTTCCCACTGCATCAAGTTACTTCACATATTATAAGAATGTAGTGCTTTCGTGACTTAAAAGTTACTGAGATGGAGAACAGCTATGCAGATTGGGGAGCAAATTTAGCATGATTGCCTAATTATTATTCTTTCCCTTTGAGATAAAAGTTAAAATGAAGGTGGAGCAACAGTTCATAAATGACTAGCAAATATTTTATACATCTCTGTCCCCAACACATCTCTGTATGGATTATAGTCAAAATTTATCTACTTTAAAGTATTTTTCTGCGTTAGCTCACAGAGCTGTCTTGCAGTGTCCAAGTCCTACATAACTTAAGAAGTTTATGTGCTACAAGCAGGTTTGGATCATCCACTCCAAAAACTCTAATGTGGAAATGCTGGTTATTTCAGCATGCATCCAGTAAAAATGCCTCATCTGCTGTTTACTACATACTAGTGACACAAGCAGTAATATTCCTTTCAGGAGGAACCAGCAGAGTCCTTTGGTTACAGCTTGGAGAGCTTTGAAGGGCAGCAGAGATGAATCAGAATTCTTTTCATTTTCATGAAATAATTGAAATAAATACTTGTTAACCTGGTGGGTGTTTGGCATAAGAGTGTGACTGTTTAAATGGCAAAACCAAAATGACTGGTTTGCATTTTTCAATGTCTAAATGCTTATTTATTTTAGTGCTGTAAGTGTTTATGTTGTTGATAGGCCACACATTCATGCAGGTTTTGTCAATAGGATTATGTTGCAGCAATTGATTTTCTTTCAACGAGTAAACAACAAAATAATCTTGCTTTGCCTAAGCCTTAATAAAATATAAGTCATATTTTTCTGTGGGAGGCTGCATGCTCTTATCCTTCAATAGGTTATGTGGGCACTGATGAACTATTTCTGCAAGTAGGACAGTCCTTCAAAAGTCACCTGTTCCTATTCATGTTTCCCCCACACACACTACCAACAAACACTATTTTTCCAAGGAGGTCCTGTCTTCATGGTGCAAACCTGATTATCTCGTGTCATATCAGGTATTGCTCATTGTTAAAGACCTTAAAAATAGATCTTTCTCTGCTGTGTTATGATAAAATAGTAGATTTCTTTCCTTTTTAAGGATAGGCAACGCTATTTATTTGAAAGAAATAGCACCTAATTATTTCTTTCGAATGTGTGTGTTTAAAAAAAAAATCTTTACAATCAACAGGAAGCTAACATAATTTCATTATTTCAGTGGACGTGTGTGAGTTTACAAACAAGTTATGACCTTTTTTTTATACTGCAATATCACAACACTAAAGTGCTTATATTCTCAACATTGTACATATTTTGTTGCCAGGCTCAGACCTAGTGATGGTGGGGGGAAGTAAAATGTAAGTAACAATGTAGTGATTTCTGAATAGGGTTTTAATTTGGGTGTGGTTTTGGTTGTTTGGGGTTTTTTTGTTTTTTTTTTTGGGGGGGGGGATACTAGAAATAAGATGGAAAATCATAAAAAGATTGAGAATATCCTTTTTGGTCTTTGAAAATGAATGCTGATCACTGTTTCAGTAATCAGTGAAACAAAAATAATGTCTGAGTTTTAGCTAAAAAAATATTTTCTTAAATTTCTTTGTGTAACTTCCTCTGAGAAGGCAACCGAGCCTCTGCTGGACCAAACTTCTTCTGCAGAGGGTGGAAAAAAGAGGTGATAATGTGTTTCATCCTATTTAAAATAAAGGGATTGAGTGGGTGTCCTTCAATATGTTGAGGAGGATGACTGGCAAAGATATGGAGATATCAAAAAGTTCTGTGATTCTACACCTAAAGTTGCATTTCAAAATAGACTTTCTGTGAAATCCAGTTTTTGAAAAGCCTTTATTGTAAATTTTCATGTAGAATTATGGTATTGGATAAAATTAGCAGAACAGCATTTTACGTACTTCACAGAGACTTTGTATGCAACTCTTGTGGTATCTCCAGATCACTATTGCTCTTTTTTTTCAAGCTGCTCACAAAATCTTTATCCATCCTCATTAGTAGGTCTGAAGGCTTTTACCAAGAATTAAAAATTTCTAAATATATACATATATGAAAAAGTGTATTTTGAAGCTTTCAAAATTACTCACAGAACCTACCTGCCAAGAGAAGTAATGCCAGAGTCTCATAACAGCATGTTTTCTTCACACACACTGAAACAGCCTTAGTAAGACCACTAAGCATTTGTGATTTCCTCTCCTGTTCAGTCTTCTGTCAGATCAACACATGCTAGATTCCTCAGCAGCTGAAAAGGGTATCTTGTTCAGGATATAACAATGAGAAGGCTGAGTAAGGAGAAATAAAATGACATGTATTTACCATTTTCTAACATGTTGTGGTAAGAAGTTTGGGCGCTTTAACCAGGTGATTTAACTTCATTGCTTTGCTTTTGCAAGACTGATTAAAATTGTATCAACTATGAAATTCCTAATAATCTGCAATAAAATTCTTTCACATAAAATCCTCTCTTATGATTTTTAATACTAGTCTTGTCATAAGGAAATATCACTGACCTAGTAAAGTGAAAGTAGAAGTAGAGTTTCAGCAAATCTGCAGTTTGCAATTCCCTCAATGTAGTGAAGACCAAAATCAGCTTTGTTTGGCTTCTCCTCCTGTAACTGAAATCCTAGAAGCAATAAAAAAGTTTTTATTAGACATTTTAAAGGTGAATGAAATCATAGCTTGAGCAAGCAGCAGGGCAGCTGCAAGAAGAGCTGGCATCCTATGGAGGGGTGTTATTGAGCAGCCCTCTGTTCTGAAAGGTAGGAAGAGAGAAAATGAGGCTAGACCAAAGAATATATGGATTTTTTGGAGGGTGAAGACATTAGAGAAGTTGTACAAGACAGAAAAATCATCAGTTGCAAAAAAAAGTTTATACTTGCTACCTACACCTTTTGTCCATTATTTGTTCTCTTTTGAATTAAAGATAATATTCTAAGTGAAGCTGACAGCTGTTGTGAGATGTTATTATCTGAAGTACAAAGACTGACAAAATGAAACATTCATTTGTCCTTAATAATCACAGAGTAAATGCATGGAAGGTTCATTAAATTAATCTGGTTTTTGTCAAACCTACAATGGAAAATCTCTGAGTAAGGTGAACTAAATTAATATGTTTGCATAAGTCAAACCAAGGTTTTCTGTAATTTTCCTGTGATGTTTATTCAGCAAACAAGCCCAGTATCTTTACTGCATTATCAGTGGCTGAGGTGCACCCAGTCTGTGAAGTTCACTTTTAAATCTTTCATCAGTGTTTAGTGTTCCAGGTTTCATTGACAGATGACAGGTGACTTTGGACATATTTTAATGCCTATTTTTTATTCCTTTGTTTGCGTGACAGCTTATTTTGACATTGCTGGCTGCTGATGATTTATTTTTTTGGATTTTCAACCTTTTTCCTTTATTTAACCATGAGGTCATTGGATTCCAAGTTTGTGTGAGAAATTAAGGTCCTCAGATAGACACAGTGATAATGGATTTGAATTAAAGGAATTGAATTATAGGTTGCCTAATTGGGTGGAAGTAAAAAAGAATGTGAACAGAATTACAATAGTCAGGAAACTGAAATAACTGCTGATCTGGGAGCCTCCTCAGAACTCTCTTTAGGTGTTTCCCTCCTTAGATGAGGGATATTCAGTACAGCTGTGAAAGTCTAGAGAGCAGTCAGTACCTAAGTGGGAGAAAAAATACTTAAAATTTTATTTCTTAATGTCTTACTTGAATTTCATTTTTTTCCATACTTTGAACTTTGTGATTAAAACCATAAAACATAATTGATAAAGAAAAATCTCCTTTCTTTTATCAAAATATTCTGGGGAATTAAGATACGTGTATTTTAATGATCCATGCTAACAGTAGCAAGATGTATTAAATAGATGGTATCCTTTCCTTTTTATCTGTCATAAAAATTAAACAACTGAGCCCCAAACAACATTTGGCTCTGGTTCATGTCAACTCTTAATTTCCTTAATATAATTTTAATGCACTATCAGTCTAAGAAATATGAAAATCAAAGCTAGAAACTTCATTTTGACAAACAAGCATGTCTATTTTCTTTAATGAAATATCAAATGGCTTTGTGCAAGGAGTAAGAAAATTTGGAAGGCATTATTTATATTACCATATATATTATCCCATTTTCAGAAAAGTCTGTGTTACATTTTCGATCAGAAAACAGGCATGAAAAACTTCTGCTACTTTTTAAAAATTAATGTAAAAACAATATAAAATCCTTTTATTTGCTAATGACACAGTTAATTATGATTTTGGAAAAAGCCCCTGAGTTTTGACCAGAAAAGATTCTTTGTGGTAGAATGAAATACGACAGAAAACTCCTGAACATCCTACTCTTCAAGTGATCTCCATAGCTCACCAGTAAATGACATTATTCACAAGTATTTCAAATAAATTGTGTTCACTTTCTGGCACCTCCTTCTGCACTTCCACATAGGATTTCTTGTAACTTCAGAGAAAATAAGAGAGCAGTCTGCCAAAGAAACACTAGAAATAAGAAGTTCATATTCGAGCCTGACAGATCTCAAGAAGTGTTTGGACAACACTCTCAGGCACATGGTGTGACTCTTGGGGTGCACCCTGCAGGTCCAGGAGTTGAACTTGCTGATTCTTGTGGGTCCTGAAAGACACAGGATATTCTATGATTCTATTCCTATATTTATGGGAGATACAAAGAGAAGAAAATACAAAAAAGTAGAATCTAAAAGAATGAAAAAAAGAAATAGTTGAAGCCTGTTTCTGTTTTCAATTGACTTGTTAAAAACCCTATGCAAAACTGTCAAAAGATGCTGGAGGTGTTTGAATAAAAACTGTAAGATTCTGAAATGGAAAATGATACCATTCTTTTTTATGTATACAATTTATCACTCTTTCCCAGTTAAGTACATGAGGGAAAAAGAATTCCCTATGTTTCAAACAAACTTTCCAGTGAAATTTTTAGTCTCCTCTGAAATTCCCTGAGTGATTTAACTGTGGGATCCAAACTGGGTCGAACTCTTTCCGTAGTTGTGGAATTTTCTGGAGTTTTCCAAAGACGTTTCATACCCATGCCAAGAAAAGGATAAATTATGTTACTATTAAAAGCATCTTTCTAGGTTTATATCACAAATACAGTTTTGAAGGCCTTCATTATCTATTTTGCTAACACAGTGTTTGAATGAATTATGGCTGAAAGTGCTACCTATAAAGAATTTCTGCTCTCAAAGCAAGGATGACACAACAGAAAAAGGTCCAATTTATTCTCAAAAGGTTGTAAGAACTCAGAACTCTATTTTGTAAAGATCTGACAATCAGATTGTAGCTTCCTATTATATTACAGCTCATCACCTGTATCAGTGTTTCTGCGTGATGCCCTTTCTTTATTCAGAGCAAATCTTTGATACTTAGGCTGGGCAGTACAGCAGGGATGAGCTCACACCTCATGAGGTGAAATTCATCTCAAACCAAAGACAGGCTTAATCAAAGTAATTTAGGCTCCCTTCAGAGGGTCAGTGAGGGGACAGAGGTGCCCTTTGCTGTCATTCATCTCATCTAGACTGCTGTCCTAGGGTAAGAATGATGAACTCAGTCTGGAAAGTTTCCTGATGGGCTATTATAAGTCATTCATGGGCCTGAGCCCTGAAGCAGCTCTTCAAACTGGTCTACAGCCTGCAGGATGGATAAATTCCACCAGAAGAACTGTCAGACTACTGGTTTAATGCTCTGTTCACCACCTGTCCCTTCAGATTTGTATTGAAGTGGGCAAAGGTGACTTAATGCATTATTTCTGGCACATGAAGTTATTTCCTTGTGTCTTCCACCCTGTTCTGCATCCAAAATACCTTCATTTCTGCCATATGGCAGGTGCAGCCAAACATTTGAGAGGGGGTTTCCATCTGCCCAATAAGCATATACTGTCTCATCATGTATTGAAATTCTGTCTCTGGACTCATCTGTTCTCCTTTGTCTTTGTCCAGTTACTATAAGGAAAACAATATTTTGCCTGTTCACCTTATGGTCAAAGCATTTAATCTTCGCCTGTACCCATTCTTTTTTCCTAATACATTAGCAGGACCATTCTGTAAATTTCACAGGACAAGTTCTGATATTTATCAACTTCTCTTTTAAAGATAATGTTCACACAAGAAGAAGAGCTGACATATTAGAAAAGCTAACTAGAGAAAAAAACTCTTTGCTTTATACATCACTACAGTGAGAAATTTAAAGCTTGAGGAAGATGCTGCAATCAGTAGAAAATATCTTACATTGTGCAGCAAGTCAAACCACATGATCATGTTCCACTCAGGTCTCAAAATCCATGTATTTAGCCTGCTAATTCTTCTCTATTGAAATTGTATTTCTCTAGAAGTGACTAAGATGTTAGACTAATTGAAGTTTAGGATAATCAAGGAGTTTTAGTTGTTATGGAAATAGAAGCAGTCCATACCAGATAAAAGTGATTGAAGCAGCTTGAAGGAAATCACTCTCAGAATAAAAGAGAAGTGATAAAGAGAGAGCCACCAGGAATATGAGAGGGCAGATATTTAACTGTGCTACAGACCTGTCTGTGTCAATCACACAGTCATGGCTGCACAAGCCTAGAGGAAATTACGGGTTTGAGTCCTGGATTATTATTTTGTTTGTAATTGCTATTTATTATTTCTGTAATTATCATAGACCTGATCTTTATGGAAGGAAGATAGGCTTTTTTAAAATATGGAAATATTAGAAACTTTTAGCTTCATATATTTTGTTAACGTTTCTGAAAATCCAGAAATCAACTGGTAAGAAAAGTAATTAATCTAATCTCCGAACTGAGCTCAGATTCCCTGTGAAGAAGGTCAGAAATATCTGATCATCTTTCCTAAGACTCTAGTGTGTGTTAAATTTCTTTCTGCCAAGAGATAACTTAGCCTCAAGAAGAAGATTTGTGTCTTTAAGTCACTAATTGGTTAATGATTGTCTAAACAATGATACTGAGGTGCACAGTGGTGCCAAGAACTGGTCTCAAAATTGTCCATTTTCAAGGGAACATATCCCTACACTTCTGCAAGGACAGGGCAATCATTTGCTCATGGGCTAGCACACTACCTGGTGAGGTTCTAAGCAATTTCCAGACTCAGCTTCAGAATTAGGGCACCTAGAAACTATCCTTCCTTTTCTTGCACACTCAAGCCTTTTATGCCCTTGACTATGTATCTCTGAAGTATATTCTCCCTATTCATCTTTCCTCCCTTTATTTCATCCTAATAAACTTGTAGGAAATAAGTTTCTACTGTGCACTGAACCAACAAAAATAAAGGACATATCCAGCCTCTTATCATTTTTTCATAGCAGGAATCTCAGAGCAGCACAGAATCTATGAATACATCGGAGAGATGGACCTCAGCTTCTACCATCTTTTCTAACCAAAGAACTGAAATATTGATGAAGAGTATAAACCACTTAAAGTTAAAATATGTATTGTAAAAGTTAAAATATGTATTGTAAAGCACACACCAACAGATGACCCCAAACTGGATATATAGCTGAATTAATTTTGGTTTCATGTGATGTCAGTGTGGCCCATTGAGTTAGTTACAGCCTTGCACTCAGTCTGGGACTATCTATTATCTAACATGTCTTACTTGATTTTCAGTTTCAGGCAGGCAAATTGACCATGTATACTTGCTTGTGTCAGTAGCTAATTTTAGGTAGCTAGTCTAATTGAAGATGTTATGCTCCTTTAGCTTGTCAAATAGAAATTCACATTTTCTGATTAATGTGATTCATTTATATCAGACTTGACTTGTCAGGATTGACAATGTGTAATATAGAACACAAGGATGACAGGGTTCTCCATCTCCTCCATCACATTTCATTATCAATTTCCTAGTGAAGGCTGTGGCTTCAGTTTACCTGAGATATAATAAGATTTCAAAAGTACTGCAGCCACATATGACTGACAAAATCTGTTCCCACAGCTGGAGATGTGTTTTCAGAAGGGTGACAAACTAAACTGCTTTCTTACACTTGTAACAATTGTACATACCTGGCTTTGTGACCTTTGGGTATGTTGAAAAACTACTGAGAAAAACTTGAAGAAAAAGAGAAAATTCCTCAAAAGAAAGTTTAAAAAACTGAATTATACAAAATAGCAAAAATATTTTGGAGGGGAAGTATGCAAAGAAAGTTATTGCTAACTAACACATCAGCTGGTGGAAGTGAGAATGTGTTAGATGGCGAATGTGAAGCAGTATCTAGAACTTGAAAAAGATGTCAAGAAATAAAACATGGCAGCAAATAAAAGAATACCAGTAGTTCCAGCACAGATAAAAAAAAAAAAAAAAAAAAAAAAAAAAAAAAAAAAAAAAAAAAAGAGGAAAAAGCAGTAGATAATAGAAAAGTGGCCCACAGCTGTGTCCATGGTGAAGGAATACACAGAACCATCCACAGCATGGGGCTTTGAGTCAGAGACACAGAGGGTGGTCTGTCAGTCCAGGGCCTCAGACTCAGGGACACAGGAAGCAAAGGGCAGAATCTCACCAACACTACAGATGATATAAAAGATGTGGGATAAAGTGGAAAATTGTGTATCCTGTTGCCTCTACAGGTTAAATGACATGCATACTTACAGTGCATCTTGATTACTCAATTTCCTGTGCCACAACAGCGTTCTTTCTAATGGTGCTTGTAATCTCACTGCCTTCCTGATAATAGTGGTGAGGGCAGGACTTTGCCTGCTGGAACAGATGAATCTGCACAAGCAATCCTGCCTCTTCTGACCCATTGGTGCTACGAAACTGCCACTAGAGCTGCACACATACAGCTGTCACTGACAGGTAGCACCACTCAGCTTGGGTGAACCCTTGACACACATCTGGTCCAATCTCCTGCTCAAATTAGGTTTGACACTGAGTTCGGGTTTTCAGGGGCTTTGCACAACTGGGCCTTTGAAGGAAGAACTGTCTCTAAGCACAGACACCTACAACCTCTGAAATGTCCAGGTTAAAGCCCCTATCTCCCTTCTGTTGTAAGAATTAACTTCCAGCCCTCCCTACTCCCTGCAAAACTGGATGTGCTTCCCCATGCTTACTCAACCTTCCTCAGAGTACAGGACAATAAGAGAGTGAGAATAGAGAAATCAGGAACCAAATGGAGCTCAGTCAAGGAGAAGGCTATAGTCAAAAAGTAGTAATACTGCTACAGCCACCATGGATAAAGGCAAGGCATAGTGCTGAAGACAAAACCAACTGGGATGTCAGGGGAAATAAATAAACATTGATATTTCCTGCCAACCAGTATATTATAAATATAAAATATGTCCTTCAAAATCAGATACTTGTTTGAGATTCTTTGTTCTTTATGCAGACTCTTGTACTTCCATTTTGCAATTTTGCAGTTGCAATGTTGTTGTAGCTTAATGATCTTAGGACATTTTCTGTCGGTATATTACATTAAATAACTCTATTTTTGAAACATAGGAGAGAATCTTGGTGTTTTGTGGTCAAGGGAAATAAAAATGATAACTGAAAAAAATGTTAAAGTACACTTAAAACAGATAAATTCGTGACAGTGAGGGACACCTACACCACATGCTCCATGCAATGTGGAGATTGCAGATGTAAGAAGCAGTTGGTTGGTGGTGATCTATCTTTTTGAAAATAAATGGAAGCTTTTTTGTCTTATCTATTTTTCCAAAGAGTAAAATTTACTACCCATTCTCTCCATCCTTAATTTTTAAAGAGAAGTTAAAATATACAGACATGTTAGAAATAATTGGTGTATATTGTATTAATGTCATTTTTCAATGAAAAAAAGTTCATATTCCACAAACAGAGTTGGCATATTAGTACTGATATTTGTGAATGGTAATAAAGGCCTACAGATGACTTAAATTAAATTGGCAACAAACTCGAGCTGTGCTTCTATTTCTTCATAAATACAGCAAAATGTTGCTCCTGTTTTTTGTAAGTAATACATGTGGCAGTACACATAGAACTATAAATATGAATACAAGAATAATGTAAGTTGTGTGGAAAAACTCAGAGCTGTGTTTTGATGCATCAAGTATAAGTGGTATCCACTGTTCAGGAATCCATAGAAGAGGACCAGGGTAGCTTTAACATTGTGTTCCACTGTTGCCAAACTAAAGATGCTCCCCTTTTAAAAATCCTTGTTAAAAGGGCTTTTTCCAAAGAGCTATGATTCAGCCACATCTTAAGAGCACTTCTCCTGTTACTGGCTCTCAGCTTGTCTCATCAGGGTCCTTGTATCTTGGGTGGCAAGGCCAGTCCAATTTTATTCCTCCATAAAAATATAGCACAGGTAGAATTATTCCAATGTCATCATTGATGTTACCCTTTCCTCAGTTTCTGGTACTTGTTTCTTTTTTGACCATTAAAGAAATTCTGGTGTCCCAGTATATATTGTAACTTTAGCACAGATTGTATTTATTTCAGAATTCCTGAGACAACCATGTGTGCAATGATCATATTCCTTCCATGAATACTGCTGTGGTAGTTGATACAGATTTGGAGGTGAAGATAATGGAACCAAAAAGTTTATGGTAGTAATCGATCTCTTCATTACACGAGGCATTCTAATTCATATAAAGTTCCTTCTCCAGTGGAGGACTGCAGCAGATTGCCCATTTTTGAGCTCAGTATTAATTATGCTTACTAGTGATTCTGTAGTTGAAGGTCCTGCGATAAACTCTTATTTTATTTTTAGGGGTTCATAATTCATTTTTAAAAGCCTACTTTGGACTGAAATATGTCACCACAGTCTAACACCAACTTATCTGACCCAGCAGTAATATATGATAGATATGGAGGGAAGAGGCTGCACTTTGAATAATTCAAGGTGATTATCTCATGTGCAAAATCATTCTTTTCATGTGCATGTCATCAGAATGGCCATATAACTTTGCACCTAGCATTGACAGGCTGTATCTCATCATAGAACTATGTCAATAAACACAGGTTGGGTCCTCTAGCCTATTTTTTTTCCCTGACACATTTTGCATAACAAGAACTGAAATAGATATTTTTTAAAAGTCAACAGAAAATGTGGAAAAAGCTAAATTTATCAGCTTTCGGACATTCTCAGAGCTAGGACACATGGTAGCAAGATTTTTAATAGAAACCTTAAATTGTACATCACCAAAAAAGAAATCATCTCCTTATATTCTTGTATGGGGGGGGGGGTGGGTTGTGAATTATACAATTATTTGATTTCAGAGCAGAGTTAGAGCTTTAGAGAACAGGTGTGTGCATCATAAAGCCTGGCACTAATGAATCTTGATCTCAACAGAATCATTGGACTTAGCACTCTTTTTCCAAACTATAGACTCAGCTCAAAATTGAGTATCAACTTCTTTCTGCCAAAGAATATGAGTAAATTATAAATCGATGGAACCTGGCTGTCAAAGCAGAGTCATAAGAATAATGATTAAACTGTCCTTTGTAAAAGGGAAATTAATCTTCTACCTAATCCATCTCATCCCAAGGGATTATAATTAATGCCCTCTTGTTTTTCCCCCAGTCCCAGTAATGATGGGGAGCAGACCAGGTGCTCACTGAGAGCTGGGAGCATTAACCCAGCATAAGAGCTACCAGACTATAACAGACTCTCCTCATTCTGTTTGTATACTCCTCTAAGCTCATCAACTAGCCTTCCAAAAAAAATTATATTGTACACCAGGAAAAGCCCTCCAAAAATACAAAGATGGAAATACGGATGTAGTTATAGCAGTGGAAATAACAAGGGTACAGAGAAGTAGAGATCTTTTCTCCTCTAGAAACTATTGCAACATAGTTTTACTTCTCCATTTACTAGCTTTTACTACACTGAAAATGAGGTAATGTTTTAAAATAATTTAAATTCAGAACTAAAGTAGTTGCAACACTGCTGCTATACCCATCTCTTTCCCCTCTTTTCCTATTATAATCTTCACTTCTATAATTTTTTTTTATATTAGTGGACAGAAGTGATTCAGTGAAAAATGGCTGTTTATATATTTGCTGACCATTTGACATTGATCTCCCCTTTTAAAGTGCACCATGTACTTTGCTCATTCCAGAGCACAGCTGTTTGCACCTTCCCTTAATCTGTACATACTGCATAGCCTTCCTGGGTAATTTGTTTTTCAGACATTCTTTGCTCTGATGAACTATACCATCAATATTTCTGGATTTTTCATCTGAGTATAGACTTACAGGATAGCTCCATAACTGAAATATGGCACAGCACACTTCACTTCCAAAGCTCTCTGTACAAATACTGGGACTAGAGCCCTAACATTTTAAATGTATTCCTGTAGTATCACCCTTCAAATATATGTATTATGAGGAGGACCTCCCAGAGAAAAAATAGTGGTAGAAATTGTGCTAACTATTAAGAAGCACCAGGGAAGGCAGTAAATATCTCAGACAGCCACTGTATTTTTAAAATATGTGAATAAAAATGATCTTAAAAGAAGTTTCTTCAGGATTCTGAAGTCTGTTGTGATCATATGCCATGCTTATTATTTCGTGGCTTCTATTAGAGCCAGTATGATACTCATAAAATTTTGTTTAGAATTTTACTTGAAATGGTTCAAGAGTTTTGAGGAACATCTCAGGAAAATAATTTTAGCATGTGTGGAAGTGAGGATAAAATATCCTTCTTTACGGTGACCTAATTATGTATTGTCAGTAATACGTGTTTGATTTTTCATAAATGTTTTCATTTAATAAATAATTCCTAACTGGTGTTCAAAATGTAAGTTTAAAAGCATACAGATTGGATGCACTCTAATAGCATCTTCCTGAAATTATTTCATTATCACTTTTCATAAAGTTCAGATCTAAATACCTTGCTATTCCCTACTGTTATTGGCTGATGTATAGAATACAGTTTCAAAAGCTGACAAGATGTACTTTAATAGTTTGAAATTGTACATTTTTCTCATTAATAAAAATAGCAAATATTCTTCATTAATATAATAAAAGTAACTACTATCATATTCAAAATGATCAGTGTAAATTATAATCAAAGTGCATTTAAAAATATTTTAAATTTTTCCAGGATCCTAAGTAAACCTAAGGATCACAAATTAATTAACATTTTAGGCTTCCCTTCATCCCCCAAATCTGAAAGCTGTGCCTCATTTACTTATTCTTGAAAGGGTGAATTTAAATTTCTGAAAAAAAAAATTATTGGAAACACTGAACAGGATTGAAAAATTCCCTTTAAGAGAGCTCATCATCTCTCTTTGAGACAGCACTGCAAACTCGAGTGCATTTTGAAGTCCATTTGTGCTTTTCAAAGATGAACTAAACATATGAACAATCACTGCTAAAATGCAGCTAGATGTCAGATGTACTGTGACTTTTGTAAGAAACAGCTGATAGACTTTTGTAAGAAACCTCTGATGCTTTCTTTTTTTCTGTTAGATGAATAATACTATGTAAAAAAACCAGCAGTAGCAAGGAAACCCACCACTGCTGTCATAACAGAGCTCTTGTTTCCTCAGCAATTCTGTACATAGAAAGAAGAATCACTGCTTAGGTGCAGTGGATACTCTGGCTTAATGAGGCTGATAAGGGGAAAGAAGAAGCTTTAGCAGAGCATGTGTTCTGTCTGCCTGTGTCTCTTACACGTTTTGCTTTTAGGGAAATTGTCCTCATCTAATCTTCTTCAATGTCATTTTATCAAAGCTCTTGTTTGAGGAATTTGTTGAGAAAATTAGAAGTGATGAAGTAGCCCAAGGAGGTAATGCCAGAGTGCACAAGAGATTCTGATGTGAAGCCCTGGCTTCCTAATTGTTATTATATTTACAAGGACGCCCTTAAAAGAAAAATGAATGCCTTGTTTCACACCTGCTGTAATAGGTGCTGCAGCTCTGGAGCTTGCTTAAATCATTCTTCCTGCAGCAAACTACAGAATGAAACTCAGGCCATTTAATTTCCAAATACCAATAATTAAAATGAGTCACATCATCAGAGTGTGGAAGGGCTACAGCTTTCTTTTATTTTTTCATTTCCACATAAATTTCAGCGAAGGTCAGATTTGTTGGGGGAGGAGAAGAACCTGCCTGCTTTTGTGCTTGCAGGAGGTTAAAATATGACTTGTTCACAGTGTCCCTCATAGTTCAGGACTTAATGGTCCTTGACGGGGATAACCTAGAAGTTAATTTTACTTTGTGTCCCAAAAGCAGTCATTGTCACTGCAATCCTTCTTGCAGGCTGAAGGGTATCTTCACCACCTGATCAGACTTTCAATAGCAATTGATGAGCAATATCATCAGCCAAGAAGCACTTTCCTAGTGTTTTCTGGCAAAAGACAAAAAGAAAAATAAAGAACTGTGCCAGTACACCTTTTCATAAATGGAATCCTTTTCAGTGAACCTTACTTTAAATGTGAGCTTTTGCTATTTGTAAAAATCAAAGTCAAGTACAGCAAAACAAGAAACTGCTTCCTCTTTGTCTTCCTTCTTGTTGTTTGAGGCCAGGGAGAAGGATGAGTACATAATGGGGATATACACCCTCCTTCCAGATTGTTTATCCAGAGAAAAAGAATACTTCAAGCCAATGATCAGCACTGGCAGGAGGACCTCTTCTCTAACCTCCTGACAGCAAAGTGTCCCATTGTACAATGAAATCTCAAAATAAATTGATTTCCTGACTGATAATCTCTAAGCCAGTCTGGATAACACATCTTTGAAACATATACACACGTGATCTCTTATTTGTTTAAACTTTTCCAGATTCAGGAATGCTGTACATGGCAGGAAGAGCTTTGGCAGAAGAGCTGCCCTCCAGCCCTGTTTAAAGTCACTCTTCTAAGACCCAAGCAATAAATCTCAAGTCAACAGTTATAAAGGTATTTTAACATAGGCATAATAGAATGCTTTTTTCCTTCACAGACTTCTGTACTAAAACTGAAAAATCTAATGTTTAATTCTATACTCATAATTCTATGCTATAAAGGATTTCCTCAGCTGGAGTCAACTACAAAAGCACTGGCTTTAGGACAGCTCTGACATTGCTGCACAGGGCATTTGTCTCTACAAAACTGCACTAAATGTCAAGTTATGGAAACAGAAAACTTTGTTGCGTGATGGATTTTGTATGTGATTCTATTAAATTCTGTGGAGATTAGACAGAATCACTTAAATTGTTTGAGTTATGGAAAAGAACCCCTACATTTAAATTTCTCTAATTGTGAAAGTATTGCTTCAATAGCAACTATGATCCTAGTCTTATTTTTCAAAGAAAATGTCTTTGATATTTTTTTTTTACCTCAGGGAAGATGTTAACATGATAATTATATTTATTCCTATGAATGTTACTTTCTATTGGGAAGATTTACAGGGTACTTTGATGGATTTAGTCATTCTAATGATTCTTCAAGGGCATGTGGCTCCAGAGGCATCTCTGTGAGCAAGGTAAGATATTTACTGGAATTCTCAAAGTAAAAAATCATGTTGAAAATTGTTTCAATTCTATTGCTGGAGAAGTCAATCTGACTTCTTTTTCCTAGAAGAGCCAGTCTTGCCTACTTAAACAGGCTGGTAAGATTGACTTTGGGATTTCAGCAGAGCCCCTGAAAACAGCAGATCATCTTCACAAATGGAAAATTGGTGCTGTGGCTGACAGCCCTACCCTACCCATGTGTAGGGGCTGCCACACCAATTTTAAACATCCTTTGGCATTTGAGGACGGGCTTACCTGGCAAATTTTGCACTACAGGAACTGAATGAACGTGAGAATTATGTGTTTTTAAAAGATGTTTAATGTTAAATAAAAATCAATTATAAATATATCTACAAATGGGTGGAATAGTTTTAAATACACTGCATGCTAGAAGTTTTATCACAGCTGATATTTCTAGAATTAAAGCTCTATTGTTTTGTATAAATAATAGTAAACATTCCAAACATGATTCAGACGGTTTTATGTTCCAGCAGAAAGTTTAGGTTCATGTAACATTGTCTCCTAACTGTGATAAAACCTTCTGGCCTTGAAAGATAAGAAAATATGTTTCTTGGTCCATGTTACCCTTAGTAACTGATAACATCACTTTATGAGTATTAGTGACTGGAAAGGTGAAAGCAGTTTGTGTGTTCAAGGAGAAATAGGCAGCTTCTTTCCAATTATATGAAAATGGAATCTTCTTTACTCTGATCAGCTGGTATGGTAGGGATCAGCATCTCTCAATAAGTGTCAAGTTATTTATCAACCAGCATATGCTGTTAGAACTGGTTTGAAGTGTTGTATTGTACTAAGTAGGTTTGTTAAATTGCACTAGGTGTGTTTTTGTTATCCACACGAAAGGATGTAACTTTCCCATGAACCCCTGTGCCCCTTTATGTGACACCACCCCTCCCACCTGTCCTGGAATCTGCCCCTATGGGTCAGCAGACCCTTCCTTCCCCCTCCCCTTTCCCAAAGGGGCACAAAACCACCTGGCCACGTGCCCAGGTTCTCTTTCCCTATCAGGATCCTATGGAGTAAGTTCTGTATTAAAGCAGCAGGACCGTGCCTGAATAGGAGGATCACCTTTGGTCTTCCATCTTTGTCCTCGCCTCATTTTCCCCTCTGAGAGTCTGTACTAGCCTGGCTGGGACTTCAGGGGTGTGGGAATTGTGGCATTGAAGTATGAAGAAGAGTAAGCAAACAAAATAATTTGTTTTTATACAAATAGTACTTGAATAGTCAGCCATGAGGAAAATTCGCTTCCCTGACACTGCTCACATGAGTGAGGATTATTCAGTTTCACAGTCCTTGAATTATTTTTCACTGGAGTCATCTCTTGTAGGAGATTAACACAAAGCATTTAGCAGTACTAGGAATGATCACGCATATTCTCTAAGCTGAAATTTCATAGTAGTGATAATAACAGTCTAAAGGTAAAAAGAAAAAGTAAAATATTCCTTAAGGATGCATAAAAGCAACATAGAGACCATTATCATCCTCTTTGACCTCTCCTACTATTTCCAGTCTGGCTGCAGTTGAACAATATAAATTTCCAATTCAAACACTATTTGCCCTTCTGAACACTCAAAATAGAATTAATTCATTATTACAGGATTAACAAAGTAGAATATATTGAGTGTGAAAATAAAATGTGACTTGATTTAAACTAAAATAAATCCATGCTTATGAGGTAGTGCTAATTCCTGGGGTTTAACACCTCCCAGCACACACCAAACACACCCTGATGCCACAGCCCCCGCAGCTGTGGGGGTTTATGGCCGGCTCATGTTCCCAGGACTAACAGGGAGCACACTCAGCAGCAGGAGCAGCAGCAAGGGTGACTGCAGGGCCATGCATTACTCACAGCTCCATTGTTGTGGTGTTTATTTTGATTCCTTGTTCCTTGTATTATTTTGTTATTAACAGTTCCATTGTTATTTGGTATGTTCCTGTGTATCCCTGTATTCTTCCCCGGTTGATTTGTCCCTATATTGTATCCACTCCTGAGTTGCCTTCTATGGTGTTCCCTGCCCTTTATTCCTGCCCCTTTCCCTATCTGTCATTGTATCCCTGCCCCTTGTTCCAGTACCTTTCTTGTCAATCCCTCCTTGGGCCAATCCCTGGTGGTTCCTCCCCTTTGGAAATCCCCTAATCCTCGATGTCCCATTGGCCCACATGACCCATGTCCCTCCATGTGCTCTTTCATTGGCTGAATGCACTGTCAATCCTGCCCTGTGCTCCTCCCTCCTCCCTCCCTCATTGGCTGCTGTCCCTGGGACCGCCCCCCTGTAAATCCCCTGCCCGGCCTGTCCAGGGGTCTTTGGTCCCTGACCCCCTTGGGGCAATAAACTCGTTTGGAACCAAACTGAAGGCTCCTCCCTGATTCTTGCTCCAGTCCTTGGTGCTGTTTCCAGCTCGTGCCATAGAGAGCAGCCCTGCTGCTGGGGACTTTAGCACCCCTTGCTAAACTGCTGCCCCAACCCAGCGTGGGCAGGGAGCGGCCAAACTCAGCACTGACCAGGAAGGGCTAGCTGGGAAATTACTCCAGCACAGCATCACTCTAATGAGACATTCATTTTGAAGAATTAAGGATTTTTAAGTTGCTGAATTAGCTAAAGTAGATAGATGAACTTTGTCTGTAGTTAACAAAAGCCAGATCATAGTTAAGCTATGCCAGATCTGATACCTCATTGCTTGTCAACTTTATGTTTATGTAGCTGTGCTTGTAAAAAAAAAAAAAACAAAATGTGGTAAATAGATCGCAGACACTAGATAGCCACAGACTTCCCATATTTGAATAATCCATTAAACATGAGAAAGTATAGGTTCTACCAAGGATTCATTTGCCACATGTGCATTGAAAAGGTAGAAAAGTCAAAATAAGGAAGACTCATTTTATTTCCTGATTTCTAGCGACCCCTCCCCAGAATAGACCCCTGATTCATTTCAGGGAACAAACTACACATGCTTAATAGCTTTTTTTCCAATTAGCATATGAAGCAGAGAAGAGGAAGTGGCAGGGGTACGAATATGCATTTGTATTTTGTATATTCAACACTTTTGTAAATAAAAAGCTTTGCAATTACCAGTGATCTTTGAAGTGCACATTAGGGAGTTATCCCATGCGCTGCCCGGCATCGCAATAAACATACACTTTCTAACTTTAAACTGTTAGGGAGTTTTTGTCCGTCATAATGGAATACCGATATTAGATTGATATTCATATTTTAGTAATTCACCATCTCTGTGTGCCAGGCTGCAGAGCCACCCCGTGCCCCGAGAGCTCTGGGCTCCTTCTGCCCCACACAGGGAGGCTGCCCCGTGGGGCTCCCACAGCTGGGTCATCCTGTGAGATTGAAGGAACTCACGGGGAACATCATGACAGGTGGGTTTAGCCCCTTACTGCACAACATTTCACAAACTATTTAAAGTGAAGAGGGAAAATGCAAGTATTTTTCCAGTACCTGCTGGAAGCTTCTCAATTTCTCCTCTTTTCCCCATTAGGCCCTCATTAAAACAGGCACTCCGAGATGTCCTGGTAGCTGTCTGCCAGTGCACGTCAGAGCTCCTCTGAAGGAGACTTTGTGCAGGAGACTCTCAGGCCCTGTCAGGTGTGAATTCTCTGCTGCCTGCTAAAGAGAGGTCACATTGCTCTCTTCTCTTAACACTTGTTCAAAAGTTATTTATAGGAAACTAATTGTCTTTGAGATGTCTGTCCCCTGACAAATTTAGATAAGATTGGTCAATGAACATCATTTTAAATTGATATATGAGGGTGTATAGCCATCTACAAGGAAGGTGAGTTCACATGCAAGCCTTTGGAAACATGCTGAAAAAGAAACCCCACAATTAAAAAGTGAGAGCATGGAATAATGAACAGAAATGAGGGGAGCATGTTTTTCTTTTTAAAACAAGACTTAAAAGATAGATTTAAAAATAAAGGTGTGGGCCAGTTATAGAATAGAATTAGGAAAACAGAGAGGACCAACTGATACTTAACTGTTTTGAAGGACAAGAGGGCCCTTTATGAAAACACATGGTAATAAACCCAAAATAGAAGGTACTTGAAGTAAATTACTTAGATTTTTAAAAGGCTCCAACATACAAAGGACAGCATTTGCAATTGCCATAGCTGAGATGGCAATTACATTAATTATTCATCTTAACAATTTGAAGAATAAAATAAGTGCCATGATCCAAAACGTCAATCTTTTTGCTTTGCAGTTCCTCTCCCTCAGTTGCCTCCCTAAGAGACAGCAATACTCAACAGTAAATTTTAGGAAACTACATCTTTCTTATTTCCCTTGTTTGTAACAGTAGGCACATCCTGCTACTCTATCATGTAGTTCATGTAGGTGAACTACATCTTCATTTTATTATGGACAATTTTTAGGATTTATTATGGATAACACATACTCCTGAAGACAGCAGAGAAATATCATTCAAACCTCCTCTAGGAGAGGTGCATTTTGGAAAAGTCACCATAGTATTTTGACTGGCCTCTACAGTGTTCTCATATTTACACTAGGATTGGTATTATCTTATTTTGTGCTTCATTTTGACCTTGTTCACCTAGATACCGTGAAAACAAGCTTATTTTTTCTCCCCCTGACAAATATGCTGAGGCCATTACTGAATCATAAGTACTAGCAGGTCTCCTTCAAATGAAATTGTCCCTAAAACAAATTCTGATTCTCCAGTATTTTGTGGCATTGGTTTTATGCTTTAGCGCTGAGCTTTCAGTTTTATGCAATCTGCTGTTTGCTAGTCTCCTGTGATCTTCCACACTTTGCTGTTTAGTGACTGAAGGAACAAATTAACTGAGCTTTGTATTCCAATTTCAAATTCATCCAACCTAGGATGTACCTAGACACAAGTCTAAATATATTTTAAATTACTTGTGGTCTTACAGAAAAACTTGCTTGAGAAATCTGAAATTGTATTAGGCACCTCTAAAATCTCAATAATCATTTTTACATTGCAACATAACCCTCTTTCATATTTTATATGAACGGGGGGAAAAAAAGAGGTTATTTTTCCACAGGTTTGAAAACTTATAATTGTTATGTTTTTATGTAATTTTTGCTCCCAATTTCTTTACAAGAACTTAAAACTGTAAAACTGAAGGTTCCTGATGCTCAATGCTTTTAAAAGAGTTAATTTACACATTAGAAAAAAAAGACAAATTTCACCTGCTGGTTTATTTTTATTACCTAGCTAATCCCTATCCATTTGAAACATCTCAAAATATTTACGTATTAACTCTCACAACATTTTGTGAGCTACAGAATGCTATTATTTTCATTTTACAAGAGCCTCTAGTGATAGAAATGTGTTTCAAAGCCTCCAAATCACAGGCTAGCTAAGTGTCTTGAATATTTGTATCTATGAATTTTTGTCCTCTCTTAAGATGAAAAAAAAAATTGTGAAGCAGAGCAAACAAAAAAATCTGTGGATTAACACTGTTATCTATTCATTCAGCTTTTGTATTTCTATTAATTCCTTTCTGGTTAATCTTGTAAGATGCTGGAGATAGTGAAAACTGAAAATCTTAGCATAAGTGGTAGAATGGGATAATAGTGCATTAACCTTTTACAATTTGCTCACAATTTAAACAAATGCAAATGTTATTCTGAAAGAATTTCAAGACTAATAAATGTTTTTTCACTTTTTTAAAGAAAAGGAAAGACAATCTAATTTCAATGTCATTTCTTTTCTGGTACTAAGACACTCAGAAGCTGCCATTAACCCACCATAAGATGTGTTAATATTGGCATGAAGAACACCAATAGTCTGTGTGTGCTTCTGTTCAGCTTCTTTCAGGATGGAATTGTAAGACTAGGATTTCTTTGCAGCTCACAAAATCAGTGTTGGACTCAGTTTAATAACAGACAAGAAACTAAAGAAAACTGAGGTGTAGATAGCCAAGTGGAACTTAGTGTTTAAAACTTCTACTCATGGAAAATCTAAGATAAATGCAAGGAACCAAATGTGAATCTGAATTTCAAGTTGCAATCTGATAGATTTCAACATGGTATCAAGGTCCTCACATACTATAAGGCAGCTTTTCTCACCCCAGTTCCAACATTTCCAACATCAGTAATGTGCATAGTTCTAGCTTAAGGAATTTTTTTCCATAAAACTTTATTTTTTTTATTATTTGGGCAATTTAAATTGTTTAACACTCTTAGGTACAGCTTTGATTTTAAACATGCACAAAATTCAGGAGCCTTGGTGCTTGGAAAAAGGCAAGAAGTTTCAGTTCTGCCTTTGACTATACCTCCCAAAAAGACGTAGCTAGACAAGCAAAATTAAAAGTAAACAAATACAACCAAACCAAAAACTTTAATTCATCACCATATTTCATCACCAGAGAAGACTTGGCACACTGCAAAATTAGCAAGTACATTTTTGTTGCTATCTAGCTATACACTTAGCCTCCCACCTGTCTGTACTGGCCAGCATGGCAATGAGGTTGAGAAAGGATGAGACAGGACACACAGAGTGTGTCCAGAGGGGACACCACCCACCCGGGAGGGGATAACAGGGCAGCATGACCCACAGTGTGTTATCTCAGGAAAAGGCATCCCACTCGCCAGTGACAGCAGGGGCACGTCCAGCACCTTCTGGAATGTGCACAGATCCTCCACCCTTTGCCTTGGTGTGCTGCAAGGGAGGAGACAGATATAAAAATGTGCCTCTTCCTGGGTGCTGGGTTCTTGCTTGCTTGCTTGCTTGTTTCTGTTGTGTATACCTTGAAATCAGGGAGTCACTTCACAGACTTTTCCAGAAAGCTGCAGGAAAGACCTTTGAATCCAGAGCTCCTCTGAAGCATGTTACAGATTTCCATGGGAGGCCAAAGGAAAGAAGATAAACAATTTTAAGTTGGTTCACCTTGTCAAATTGTAAAGAAAAAGGGCCAATGTCAGAAGGTGCACATGGGTACTATGTTTAGCTCATCATAGCCAAAAATTTCTTAATACCTTACACAAAGTTAGAGAACATATATAATGTCTTATACACTTGAGAGGATAAAAGAACACAGGAATTTCATTACATAATGAAATTGTTGTGGAAGCTCACCTGCATATTGCACTTCCAAGTTCTGGTCCCACAAAACTGAGATGGCATGAAATCATATTGTCCTGTTCCTTTTTTATCCCTGATGAGAAAAAGAAGTCATTCCTAAAGCCCAGCAGTCAAGCCTACTGCCAAATCCCCTTAAGAAATCTTTCCCAGGCAAATGACTTACAACAAAACCAGAAAAAAGTAATAATGAAATGCCAAAAATGCTTCAAATCTGCACTGGTAAGGAATATGTTTCTGGGACAGGATGACCCAACAACCACCCTTATTTATAACTGCGTAAATTGGGCTAAATTATTATTTGTACAGCTATTACTGGGCTCTGCACACACTGAAAGTTCTCATACTAAAGAGTTTGCTAGCTAATAGCAATTTATTTCTAAAAAAAAAAAACCAAACCAAAAAAAAAAAACCAAAAAAAAAAAAAAAAAAACACCAAAAAAACCCCCGCAAGATAATTGGGTAAAACCTATGACATTGCTATAATTAAATTCATAATTCTCACAAAAGGAGCACCTCTTTTATAAGTAATTACTTAAGGAGTTGAAAAATGTTCATTAAAACTCTTTGATTTCTAAGGAGTAATACTCATTACATATTTTGTCCTTCATTTTTTTATTTTCTACAGTTTTTATATTTTGTAATAGCATGAAGCAAAACAATCTAGACTACCTAGATTTATTTTGTTTTCCTAAGGACTTGAGTTGTAATAAGATTGGAGAGCAATGGATGGAATATGAACTTTTTTTCTTTTTCCTGAAGTTTAAATTAAGATTTCTGTTTAGTTCATATTACAAAAGTCTATTTATGTTCAGTAGAGCAAACACATTACTCAAGAGAGTTTGGTACACATGAGATAAAGCTGTGAGTTTACCATCCTAACAGAACATTAATCCTACACATATAAGGGATTTGTGTTTTTTCCCACATAATAGTCTGAAAAAAATATTTGTTAGTGGAGTTTTTTCCATTATTATTTTCATGCCCAAAGGACCAGACCAGCAAGGGTTTTACAAAAATGCATTTTGAGAAAGTTCTTTTCTTGTAGACTACAATTTAAGTAGAAAAGAGAGAAATTAGTAGGGGAGGTCTGACAATAGAGACATTACCCAGAGTTTTGCAGAATTTTTTATAGTGTATAATTATTATATTTACTGGTATCTAATCCCAACAGTAGCTCTGTTCTAAAACCAGAAGCAATGATGACTACATCTTGTATTTGAGATTTCACTGAACACTGAGAAACAACTAAAAATCTTGTTTGCATGTGTGTGTGCATGAAATATATTAAACCAGGCTGAGTCTTACAGAATACCACCTGGGACTTGTTAGGGGTGTTTTCCAAATGTTACGTTTCATGGAATTTCTACTCTTGTGTTTCTTGGCCCAGGGAGCACATCCTGCATGAGCCCAATCAGAAATAATAGCTTGGACTTATAACATACGTGGGCCATAGACACAAACAGAACACCTCTGAGGCCATGACATGTCTATCACTGTTACTGCAATTTAAAAAAATATTTAAAGAGGAATAACAGGCAGATGGCAAACCCACAAAAGCTATGTTTGGCTAGGAAACTATGCTGGAATTTTTTTTTTAAATGTACCAGACTCTAGTGTCTTGAAGGATGGTTATTTTTCCTTTGATCTGAGTTTGGAATTAAGACATATCAGGATCTGAGATCTCACCTGAATCTGTTATTATTATTCCAAATGACTTTATAAGCCCTGCATGTGTTGAATCCTAAAGGTCTGGATACCCCAGCTGAGGTGTTGGGCTCTATAGTGCTTACATGAAGCTGTTACCTTCTCTGATCAGATTGTGGCATGATATCTATGTCCAGTCACAAGGAACTTAGTTGTCATCCTTCAAAAACCTTTTTAAAAAAGATCATTTAAAATCCTTTTTACATTCAGAGCCATATGCCCTCTGGCTGATAGGCCTGAACATCAAATAAAGCACCAGCTCATCTTAACAATATGGCATTATATGGAATTGTCCATTGAAATTTTAGCAGTAGACTTGAAATGCCCAAAGGGTATTATATAGGTAATTTCAATAGCTCAGTAGTACTATAGAGCTTGAATGGGAAAGTGATTCATTCCTAGATACCCTTATCATACCAGATACTGTTGATAAGTCAGGCACAAAAGAATTTGTGATTCAAATTAAAATTTCTTTCAAGTTCATGATACACTTTGACATTGCTAAATCCTGAAGAAAGGTAGCTTAGCTGTGACAAGTCTGACAGACATTTTTGTGAAACATTTGTAATAATATTAAATAAATTATAGACTCATACATTCCTGGTTCCATAATAGAAGGATAGTAGGGGAGAGATTCACATTCAGGAGGTTTATACTGCCTCCTGCAAAACAGGATGCTCACCAACATGCTCCCAGGATAGAAAAGGCTCAGAAATTCAAGCACACCTAATCAAACATCAAAGAAACATCTACTGTCAGAGATCTCTTCTCTCTTCTCACACCTCCCAGGTGAACAGCTAGGGAGCAGACAGGAGGGTGAGCTGCCAGTGAGATGGATGTACCACCAGGATTTACTGTAGATTCCCTGCTCACTTACTCTACAAGACCACAGTCTTGACACTGGAAAACCTCTCAATCCCCAGTAGCCTGGCCACTCAGTTTTCCTTTAAATTCAGTTTTCATTCAAATGGAAGGATTACACAGCTACAACTGTCCTTTACTCCTCCTGATCTACAAAACAACCCACTGTATTCAGCACATTGTCTAAGGAAACTCCAGTCCAGTGTTTTGCACAGGGCCCTGTGGGTTGAAAGGGACCACTAGAGGCCATCTGGCCCAGCCTGCTGCTTGCAGCAGGGTTGGTTACAGCAGAAGGCTCTGGACAGTGTCCTGTCACACTTTGAATTCTCCCCAAGGATGGACATTATGAACCTCAAGGGTCACAGCGACCACCCTGATACTGCTTGGGCTTGGCACAGCTGATCATCCCAGTTTTAGCCCAACAGTCCAGACAGTTTGTAACTCACCATCCAACCTATCACTCACCAGTTTAAGGATACCAGAGGAGATCTTGACAAAGGCTAAAGGCCAGGTAAACATCCAGGACTCATCCACACTGTCATCCCTTCAGAGAAATCAGGTTAGTCAGGCATAATCTGCCCTTAGCAAATCCACCTTCATGTTTCATGTGGTTGGAAGTGACTTCCACAAATATTGGTACCCCAGAGATTTATGATAGACTGAGAAGCCTGTGTTTCCCTGGATTTTACTTCTTTCCCATCATTTTTCCAAGAAAGTTTTTTCTTGAAAGGATGCAGGATAACCAAAATTCTGCTAAGTAACAGTTCATATCTCCAAAATTCCTGCTTGCTTTCAACTCACCTCTGAGAACACCTGAACCTATGAGCTTTCACAAATACTTATTCACAGGAACACAGGAGCTATTTGAGGGCATGCTCAAAAAAATCCCTGTTGGACAGTGTCCAGCTGAAAACTGAAAATTCACTTCAGAAAAGTCCCATCTAGTTCTCTTTCCAGACTCATCTGAACATTTGAAGCAGACTTCACAAATCATGACTTTTTCCCTTTCACATGGAAGTTTGTTGAGTAAAACTCATGCAAAATGGGAGTTACACAGATTTCCCCTTCTGCCTGAGGAACCCAAAATTTCTACCAGAGCTGTGCCTATCTTGCCCTTAAAATGCTACATTGGCAGAATTGCCTCAACTTCCCAAAACAATTTGCTTTATTGGTACACAGTTCTCCATCCTTTATTTTCATCTCCTTTTTATGAAAATTTAAGAAACTGACTTGTTTCCAGAATGGAGAATATTACACACACTTGCTGAATCATTTTGATCATCCTGTTACCCTTCTGTGCACACTCTCTATACTGTCAGCATAGTGTCCAGAGTTGAATACAGCCAAGTCTCCACTATGCTGAGCAAAGATGGAACAGTCTTTGACAAGCCTTGAAAACAGCAGCCTTGTTTATACATCCTAATTTGCAGAAGTTCCCCACTGAACCATTATTTCTCCCTCTCTTTCTTTCTGATTTGTAGAGTTTGGGTTTGGGTTTTTTGGTCCTTTGGGGTTTGGGTTTGGCTTTTAGGTTGGTTTTTTTTGGGGGGAGGTGGGGAGGGATGGTGGGGTGACATGTCTTAGGGGTGGTAGGGGATACCACGGTGTTTGATTTTAAAGGTTATAAGTGCAGTTCTTCAAGAGGGATTTCAGCCTGTGGAGCCCAGAATACTGAGATGTCTCTATACAGCACAGCAGTGAATTAGTCACCTGTGTCTCTGTTACTGAAATGTTTCTCTCACAACAGCATTTTGAAAATAATACCCTCAAAGTATCTGGAGACTTAAAGGCTCTGCTGAGGCATCTGGTGCCCTTTGTGTAGATCACCGTTTCCTGAACTGCAAAGACTGGACCTGGTTACCTACTCCTATAGGGATAAGACATTTTAGTGAAGTCCCCATGGGAGTTGCTTTCAGCTCTATTCACTGAAACTTTACTGGCACAAAGAAAACTGTCAAGAGTGAAGTTCTGATGAAAACCAGCATTTAGAAGTAAAATACAGACAAAAATCTTTCTGGATACTCTGACATTTCCCTTTGAAAGAGTCACTTGACTCTGTGAATTCTAGTAACATACGCTTTGTTGTAACAAACAATGCATGCCCTGTTTGCATTTAACCTGAAAGTTAAACTGATTTTGAAGTACTAGGAAGCAAGCAACATCAAATATCCTCAGTTAAATGCCTTACTGCAGTGGCCTGAAATGAATGTGTCCCAGCAAGGCTTTGTCTGGAGCCAAGTATTTTTTTAAAATTACAAATCTGCTCTTTTTCATGGTACCCACACTCTATTTTGCTACCCAGAAAAGCAGTCTGGAAGTGCCCTCATTAACATTTTACAGTAGGCTTTTTTTAAAAATATTAACTGGACAAGCTTTATTCATAACAAGGGGTACACCTGGAGGAGGACCCGAACTGTTTCAGAGCAGCTGCCTCTTTCTCAGGTGAGGGGAGAGAAGGGGATAGGCAGGAATCCACCCTCCTTTCTCTTGGCTTCTCTCTGCCTTTGGCCTCCAACATTGGCTCCACACAACAGAGGAGCATAAAGGGTGTTGAGTACCTCAGCCTGCCCCTAGATTTGAAGGCAATTGTGTGCTTTATTTTGGTAAATCTCTGGTAGTTGTGAGTTTGGATGCTGTGACAGCAACTCTGAGGTGCATTGGCACACGAATAGAGCTGCAGGAAGGAATGCTGTTCCACACTCCCTGTCCCTCCCAGGTTATCCTTCTGAAGGCACCCCACTGAAATAAAACATCAGAGCGTTTTTGTTGGGTTGCTTTGGAATTTTTTCCTAAGTGAAGCCAGGAGCTACAGTGACATGAGAGACTGAACGTGATCTGATTGAATTAAAGGGTATGGAACACGGTGCACACAAAGGCTTCAGCAACCACAGTTGAAACTGAGGCAGCATCCCCTGGAAAGAGAATTTATGAAAGGTATAGAGATAATTTAGAAAATGAGAACAGTAAAGAAGCATGCTGGTAACTTATGGGCAATCAGCATGTGTATAAGAAAGTGTTAAGAGGAGCTGAGGAGCACACGGGGCTGGGCAGACACTGCGAGGGCAAGTGACAGCCACGGGAGGAGGAGAAAGAGGGGACACAAGTGGAGGGCACAGTGCTGGAGACACGGCTGGAGGCACACCTTTATGGGAGAAGGTGCTGGGGCCTGGCACTGTGCTCACACCTGCTAAAACACTGCTGGAGGTGATGGCTTCACACACAGTTTGGGTTATGGTGCTGCTGGCCTGGCCAACACAATGTTTTCACACGGGCAGCAGTAATCTGTGTATGTTAGAGCTGAGATCATGTTTGAATACAATTTTGACTCATCCTGTCCAGAAGCAGGATACTGGCCACAACTTAATTTTCAGTGGAGAACTGAGTAGAGTGAGTTATCTTATCATTCAGTCATTAAAAGTTCAAAGAAACACCTTAGATTTTATTCTTTAGTGGTGTTGAATAAAATCTCTAAAATTTTTCAAGAGATCCACTGATGTCTTCAACTAATCACTAGTTATTGGCAAGAGTATAAACAGTATCCTTGTAAGTTGTGGAGAGCAGGAAGGAGAAGGGAAAAGTGCATCAAAGTTACTTTCACATATACCATTCCAGAAGGAAATTGAATCCTGAACTATGCTGTAAATCCTGCAGTATCCACATGAGGTACTCCCGTTTCTTCCATTTGACCAGCTGATAGTGTAGAAGGAGCTAATATTTTTTCTGCTTCTCAAAGTGTCATGGTAGTACAAAAGTGATTAGAATTGCCAGCCAGCTGGCATGATGCTAATGTGAGTTCTCCAACTGTGCAGCTGCTGCCCTGGCACCCTCTGTTCTTTAGATAGCAACAGTTGCATATATTAATTATGCCAGCAGGGAGACAGCAAATTTATGACAGTGCTTAGGGGAAAGCTGAATATACCTGGCATTTACACAGAAGAGCAGAAAAGGGAGCAAGCAATGGTCTTGTCTTTTTACTGGTAATATGAACAGTTATTCTTATAGCATAGGCACTCTGGCATAGATTGAGGTGAGTAGAAATGTATTTTTAAGCTAATGCGTAGATTTAATCATTTAAAATGCTTTTAATTACCTCTCTTCCAAGGTCTTTAGCACATGTCAGCTTGGATAACTCAGGCCTGCAGTGTCCTGCTTGCTTGTGTCCCTGCTATGGTGCGAGGATGCTTTGCAGACTCCCAGGGGGAATCCCGGAGCCAGAGCTGATGGGTCCTGGCCGCAGGGGGGGCTCCCGGCCCTGCCCCGCCCCTGCCCCTGCCTCCTGCCGCTGGCAAAGCATCCATCGCTCCTGCACTGCACTGCCTGCTGCAGCAGCTCAGCCGAGGAAGCCATAACAGGACAGCAGACACACAGCCTGATAACCTTGTTCACTAGGTTGAATCAGAGTTCCTTACAAGTGGAAGAGTTCAGTAAAGTGGAATAACAATATTACAAATACTTGTTGTCGATGGCTTTTCAGCTGTACCTTTGAAAACAGAGCATTTCTTGTGCTTTTATCTAAGATTAAAGCTACGTTCAAGGACACTAAACAACATTAACAAGTTACTTTAGAAAAATCCTACTACAAATTCTTACTGGAGCAGGCAAGCAGACTTCTTCACTGTGTTGAAATATCAGCAAGTAAAATGACATGAAAAGATATGGATGTGCCATTCCAGAAATCTCTGTGCAGTAACAATCTACAATGAGCTGTTTCATATTTCATTAGGACCAGGCTGTGACAGTGCCAGAAATCCTAAACGAAGGGCAACGTGTATTAACACTGTCACATTAGCAAGGGAAGAGTAAATTGGCGACCCCAACCATATCAATCACCCATTTGTCCTCTTGGAAAGCAGTCTGAGCTTCCCTTCCCACAGCAGTTACCCTGGTCTGACCAGTGCCCCACAGCAGGACAGAGGCCAGAAGACAGCACATCCCACACCACTGCTCCTCCTGGGCTGCGCTTCCTGAGACAGTGTGCACACACATGTGTTCTAGTTAATTAACAACCAGCAATCCATAAATCCCATTTTTCTTCTTCTGTGATTATTAGTTTTTTCTCCATTACCTAACCATAGTAATCAAATCTTTTATTTCAAAGCATTCTGCCTTAAAGTTCATTGAAGACATTTATAAATACTTGAGCAAAAAGTTGTATGCAGTGCTAAATAATGTCTACAAAAACTAGAAAGAGAGAATGTGTTATCTGTGGTCTTGACTTCCTTCCCTGGAGGAATCATGTATCACATGGAATAGGAATGTCATTTTGCTTGTACCATTTCCCAGAGGCTAGTGAAGACTCATAATGTGAGATGCTGTTTAAGCAAGGGATTTTTTTTTTTAATTCAGAGAATTAAAATTAATTATATTGGTAGCATTTGTTCTATTTTCAGGAGAGATGAGCAGGAAAAAAAAAAAAAAACATAACTACAATATATAAATAGTTGGAATAAACCCTTCAACCCAGATTTGCCAGATTTGTCTGTCTTTCAGTTCCTAAAAGTGGCATTAGTTACTAAGAAATAAAGTGTTTTCTGGGAATCTGCCTAGTGCTGAGCACTCATGAAAATCAGATCGCTTGTCTACATGCCAGAAAATAGATTGAGAGGTCTAACTTCAGGCAGCCAGGCTTGAGAGGGAAGAATCAATCTTGAGGAATCTTACTGTTCCATCTGTGCAGTTACATCAGTGTAATTTTTGGCGTAGGCATTATTTTCATAGAAGAAATTGTCTTGTTTATCTTAGAGAAGCTATTTTAGGGTCTGCTTTCCCTGGCAGAAGGCACTTATACTGGTAGGCCTGTGGCTTGTTTTGGTTAGAAAAGCAGCACAGTAAAGCCATGAATTTTGAGGAAAAGTAGCTATGTTTTAAAAATGTATTTTTGGTAGTAGTGTAATTCCCTGAGATGTCCTGCTGACACAACTGCCTTGAAGATTGCAAGTTTTACCTCTTCAAACTGTACTACCTGAGCTTGCAAGGATGTGTCTGTGTGCAATGGCAGGACAGGGTCCTCACTGTATCAGATGGGAAGAGGAGGGGCAGCTCCAAATCTCTGTTTCACACCACCAGAGAGCCTGGGGAAATATCCTAAATGGATCTGCTAGGGAGAGAGAAGTGGACTCAGATTTCTATGATCCTTTGGGGCAAGGGATACAAATTTTCTGAGTGTTCTTCAGACACAGCCTGGGACTGTGGTTAGGAGAGGGCAAGTGGTCCCCAACTCTCTGGTGCTGCTGGCAGCCAGGTGCCCAGGGACATGGTGGGGGGACAAGGCCTGGGAAGCCTGGTCCAACATCCGAATCCAGCTGCTTTCATCAGGAGCCACGGTCAGGGGGTCTGCAGAGGTCCCTTGCACCTTAGTTTATGTCAGGACTGTGCAGTGAGACAGTTCTAGAGAAAGGAAGGAATCAGCTGCATCTCTCTCCTTCCTCTCTCCCCTGTCACAAGCAGGGTGATGGGCAACAAATTATTTAAGAGTCAGGAGGTTATTCCAACTATAAAAAGACAGTTATATAGTAAGGATTTTCCTTCACAAGTTTCTCCTCAGCCTCATAAAATGAGCCTGAATGCTTTTTGTATCTTTAAAAAATGTTTAACAGGAATCTTTTAGTTCTTTAATTATTTTACAGTGCAATACACAGAATTTTCTGTGCTGAGTACATTACTGAAGCCCTATTTCAAACCACAAAACTTGGGGCTACTGAGAAAAAGGCTTTTGGGGGAAGTTTCTTGATTTTACTTTTCAAAGATCAAAAAATAATTTAACAGCATTTTTTAATAATAAATATAGCTACTACAAAGTCAATACTATTGCACTGAATCTCTGTGTGCCTCTGAAAAATAATCTTTTTCTGAAAACCAAGGACCCCAGTTACAGTCTTGATCCAGCGAACAATGTAAGTATGGGTTTAAAGTCAGTGTTATCCACTTCACCAGAAAAGATAAAATTTCTGTTCCAGAAAGCAACCTTTTGAATAATAGAGATGGGATCTATCTGAAACCATGCAACCAGCTGCTTAATTTCTGCTACTGGGCTCCAAAACCTTGTAGAATATGAGAGTTTTTAGTTCTGCTAATGATGCATCATATGAAAGATTAATGTTTGGATAGCTTTAAATCCCCTGAAACTTCTATTAAGAAAGAATAACTCTTCACTGAACTGTATTAAATAGTATCGAAATACTTTCACTTTTTAGAAAAATCCCATAGAATTAAAAGAAAATAAGTTTGCATTTCCTAATAATTCTTTATTAGAGCTACAGTGTCTGATGACATTGTAATGGATGTTTTTAAGATTACAGAGAGTATTATTTCTCATCCAGTTCAATATTATTTGTCATCTGTGTTCATTTAACACTAGAAGAGGGAAAAAGGCTTAATTTCTACCTCCCTTTTCTTAATTTGTGGAACATGTGGTGAAACACTATATCTGCATAATTTTTACAAGTTCTCTCTTATTATATTTTCCAATACTTGCAAGTCCTGTGTGATATGAAGAGATTGTTGTTTTTCTCCAAGGTGAAACTTTGAATAAAATAACATTTACTATATCTTCATTTAATGTTTACTGTTCGTTTTACTGTTTATTTTCTGAAAGAATTTCAGGTTTAAATAAACAAAGTTCTTTTCAGCCTTGAGTATTAAGCCTGTAAAAGCAAATTTTGGAAAGAATTTTAGAGTTACTTAACATATTTTTAAATTAGGCACAGGTCTGCTTCACACTGATATATCCCCTCTGGATTTCAGAAGGGTGCTGAGCACTCACATCTTGTGGGCATAAAGAGGAACTGGACATACTTTGTATAATCTCTTCCTTGATGACTCAAGACACGCAGGCTGACTTTGTCACCACTTTCTCAGGATGGATGTAAGTAAAATTTTTGCATAGAGTAGCCATTTGCCTCATTAAACATACTCAGAGAACGCTGATATTTTGTAGTTTCTGCTGTAAATTTCTTTACGCTATTTTGATCGAAGATAAAATAAAAATTAAAAAAGGCAGCCCAGAATTAGCTCAGATTTCACAGAGGAGTCTTCCAAGCTTAGTAAGAAAATAGAAGATACTGTTGGCACCCCCAGTGAACTTTTTGTTGGTGCCTACATCTTTGGACAGAGCTGGACAATAGCACAGGTCCTTCTGTCCCACTGGTAGCAATGCTGCTGGTTCCAAATGTGGAAAGCAAAGTAGATTTGCTTTCCCCATACAGGAATCTTGACTTATTCCTTTGTTTTGGGATTTTCTTTGTCTTACTAAAGTCTGCCTTTGATATAGGCAGCTCCAGCCTGAGGATATATAATATATAGATAAACATGTACAATACATGCATAAACAGCTCTGAGCAGCAGGACAGCTCTCTTGCACCATCAGAGCTCTGTCCGAGCTTTGAACAATTCCCAGTTGTTGTGCCTGTTTACAGCCACACAGAGCAACAGAAACCAACCCCTAGAGTGAAGCCCTTCCAGCTGAAGACTTGGCACTCACCCTCTGAATGCAGAGTTTCAAGAGTTTACTCCAGATCCAAATTAGAATGCTAATTTAAATACATCCAGTAGACTGGATGAAACCTGACATCCTTTTACTTTTTCCCAGAAACAAGAATTGCTAAATTAAAATTTAAACTCCATCACTGGAGGACATGCATTTTCTGCACTGTGAACTCGATACTTTCCCACCTCTGAAAGTATTTGTCTTGCCACTTGCTTATCCTGTCTGGCAATCCATCAAAGCAGCAGGAAAAGGATGAAAGCAAGCAGATTAAAGTTTAGAAAGCTATTTGCAAATCTTCTAGTTAATTGAAGGGCTACTAAGGAGGTTATAAGGAACTCAGTTTGGGTGCATATAGTGGCGCTGTAGCCCATGTTAAGAGGGTAGGAGTATCTGTCAGCTACTGGAGCTTCACTCTAATGGCTGAGGACTGTGCTTTAAGCTAAGATGCAACTTGAATGACTTAGCAGGAAATAAATTCATCATGTCCACCACTCTTTTCCTCAGGATCCCCTCATTTGGAGTTGCAGGACACAGCAGTGCCAACAAATGCCGGTCAGGGAGCTGCCCCTGCCTGGTGACCCAAGGACAATCAATGTAGTCCATGTCCCCACACCACAGCCCACTTCTACAGAGGTTTGGCCACACTCCCATTCGTGCTTATTGTGCTGTGAAAATAAAGCCATAGCAAGCAGCAACTTTTAATGAAGCAAAAGCTAGAGAATTTAATGGTGCTTTTCATTGGCCACAGTTGCAGAGATCAGTCTGTGTTTTCTAGTATCCCAGTCAGGCTCTCACTGTCTCTCACTAGGATACAAGTAAAGCTTATCACCTCTTCACTTCCATGAACTTCCATGCACTTCTCCTAAAGGAGACTTTCCAATTAATTTCCCTAAATCTTACAAGCAGGTTCTGAAATCTGTGTGGAATTATGCTTGAGGTGAACACTGAGCAAGGGATGTAAACAACTGAAAGACAAATTGGAAAAACAAAAATTGCCTTTAGTGACTATATCAGGTAAAATCCCATTATCTTTTTTATTAATGTGATGTTTGACTGGTAAGGATTATCAACTCCATATCATATTTTTTGAAAGCTTTCTTTTTTGAAAAAGCCCAGGACCTTTTGTTTGCCATAGAATATAGGTTTGTAAATCCATATGTTTTGTAAAGCAATAGAATAAATTATTGTCACATCTGAAATACCAACTGCATTTCGGGGCTCTTTTTTACCTCTCCCCAACTAGTGTTTTTTTCATTAAATTCCAAATAAAACACAAAGGTAGGGAGGGCATCTTTGAATATGAAGAGATTCAAGTAATTCCTGAAATATCCCCAGATCTATTGTGTTTTATAGGTCAATTGATTTAAAAGGAAAAAAATAAAAAAAAAAATTAAAAAAAAAGAGGTGTTAAATCTAATGAGATGAAACCCAGGGAACCAACATGGTTTTATAATATGGTAAAAATATCCTGTTTTACCCTTTTGTTTGTTATTATTATCGAGCAATTATGTCAAGGGCATGAATGCAACATTCATATCAAAGGGGAGCATTCATATTAAGCATTCAAATTAAAAGGAACTCTTATTAAAAAGGTGAGTGGTGTTGTTTTTCATGCAGAAGTCACTGAGGTTTATCTGGTGCTGTGACGTTGCTGTGCTCAACAGCATGTATTAAGCAATAAAATGACAGAGAATGCAATGCTGAAGGTTAAAATATGACTAAAGGTGCATTATGAGTCACAAGGCTGAGAGAATAGAGATTTCAGTCTGGAGAGCAAGGCAGTCACCTTCTGAAAATGGACTGCCCAAAGTGACTTATGATTATTGTATAAATGTAGAATACCCGTAATGCTGTGGTTCACTATGGATTCTCAGATCCAGATCACTCTGTTACCTGGTTGGAGGTGAGCTCTGCCAAGGGAGGCAGCTGCCTGCACTGTCAGAAAGGAGTGTGGCCAAGTCCAGATACACATATTGACCAGGAAGTGTAGATTTGAGTTGTTAATTTCTTAACAATTTCTAAATGCATGAAGTCTAACTTGCTGAACTGCTTAACTCAGCTGATAAACAGGAACATAATGCTTTGCTCCATATTTTCAGGTATTACATAAATCACATTATTTTGGAAGGAAAGATAGTTTTAATGTTTAAACAGTAGGTTAGATTTATTCATTTCAAGATAAAGCATTAAAAAATCCAATTTCTGACCTAAGATCTTGAACAAAGTCAAAGTTAAAACCTTATTTATTTCAGTGTAATGCTGGACTTATTATAGAACCTCATTTAAAATAGAAAAAAAAAAACAAAAACAAAAAAAACCATGTTGCCAAATTGCAATCTAGAAGATGGCAGTAAAATTAAACTGTCAGCTGTTACTTAGAAAATCAGAGGTATTGGTTTCTTCCTTTTGAATCAAGCCTTTTGATGTTCTTCTAAGCTCTAAATTGATACAGAAATTTAATTAAGACAGTGTCTGCTACGTACTTCAATATTCTGAAGTCTATTTCTTATTTCCCAGTGATCAGTATACGTTTCAGAGTATATGAATAATTGTCCTCTCTTTTTTTTTATAGAGTTCTTTCAATTCATAGAACTGTCAGTGCTTTGTGTTTGCTTACAAGAACTTTAGGTTAATTTAAACCTGAACCAGGCTCCTTGAGATACACCTCTTCAAAAGATAAGAAAATGACACCTGCCCCATTCATGAATAGTTCTTCAAAAACAGCAGAAGCTTCCAATGGGAAATTTCTACTTGTGATCTAACAGCTTAAAGAATCATTCTAAAACTAAAATATAAAGCAAAGGTTTTGCCAAGTGCATAAACCTGTGAAGGCCAGTTCCATCAAAAAATCCCAAAACATCATCTCTGACTGGTTTCATTATTTTGAAGAGGGAAATGCATTCTTTGCTGCCTAATTAATGATGGGTTAGTACAGTCAGAAGCAATGGCACATCCGACCCAGCATGACAACAGCCACTGAGGAAACTGGTCCCCAGCCTTTGTTCCAGCAACATAAGGGTGGAAAACTGGTCAGAGGATCAGCAATGAATTCCCCAGGAGATATTTGTTCTTGCATTACAAAGTCTCTTGCTTTAACCTTTCCCTAAAACTGTGAACCTCATGCAATAATTTAAAAGTCTAATTGACAAAAATTCTGTTGATATTTGTCCTTCTCTTCCTGTGATCAATGGATTTTTCCTGTAATTGCACTATCTCAGCTGAGGTCCGCAATGCACCACTTCTTAGGCTGCTTTGATAAAAATACCTCAGGCTCCTCTTACTCATCTCTCAGGTTAGAATCTTATTTTGCCTTCCAAAACATGCTATAGACCATTTATGGTTTTCTAGATTAAATGGTCTTAACTAAACATTAATTTTAATTGTTTCACAACAAAAAGAAATAAGGAGAGAGAAATATATGCATGAAAATTCAGTGAAGTATTTTCTGTCTCTGCCAGCATTCACTCTTGTAATTAGGTGTAACTAATAAAATTGGATAAATAAAGTTTATGGATCAGATTCAATAATATTGAATCTGTGTGCAGGTTTCCAGGATTTTTTTCTGCCTTACTTTCAGTGTTTTTATTCTTCTATCCATCTTGCTTCTCGTCTCATTGCTTTTGTCAGACATTTTGTGCTTAGAGCTCTCATTATTACCAGCAGAGTTTCCCACAGAAAAGCTCAATTTTATAAAGAAGAAAATAGAAAGGGAAAAGAAAAGTTGTGTGTAGTTATACGGCAGAGTCTCATATTCATCTATATATAATTGCATTCCCAGAATAAATAAAGAACTTTCTTTCCATGTTTTACTTAGCTTTACAATCAAACTTTTTTGAGCTTCTGATGTATCAGGTATGGGTATGAATGTATGTTGAATATGTGTGCACACAGAAATGGAAGCAAAGATGAAAAAGAGCTTACCAAATCAGCATGACAAAGACTCTCCAGCTCTACCTGAGGGCAGTGATCCCTAAAGAAATGAAGAATAGATCTCCTATTAAAAGTGAAAAAGAGAAGTTCTGTGCTGAACTGTGAGACCAGCCATGACATGGCCTGAAAACAGCAGAAGGAAGCCTGAAACACCAGAAAATTCCTGCCTTTGCAGGGCCTAATTACAGGACTTAAGAGAATCATCAGACTAGAACTAAATTGGATAAATAGAAGCATTGGAAAAGGGCCTGGGAAGACACCACATTGGTGATTTAAGGTCCGTAAAGATGTCCATTACAGAAAAGAGGATGGTGTGATACTTAATGTGTGATAAAGAAACCTCTGGATGCTTGCTTGCTGCTTTTATGTAATTTACAGAATGGAACCATTTCAGAAATTCTTTAACTATCTTTAACATTATACATGAAACTATTAAAAGTCTGTGTATGTGCACTAGGAAACAGTTCTATTTTCACAAATTTAGGAAGTCTGAGTCATGTGTTACAAGATTTTATAATGCTCATGAGAAAGAGAGAGCTAGTCCTTTCTGTTGCAGAAATACGTTGTGGCATGACAGAAAGATTCAGTTGTCATAACAATTCATTCCTCCCACTTTTCCAATTTGTTAGCCATCTTTTGCTTTGTCAAAGTAGGCTCAAGAGTTGTTGTATTGGGTCTTCAAGCATTTGTGGAATGTCATTAATTTTCATGTACTTCCAAAATTAAAGCATTCACACTGTGATCCTTTACATTGCACACATCACTAGAAAGGTCTTCAAGACCTTCCTGTCTTTACAAACCACATCCACATACTCTGATGAAGAATGAACTCTGGATATGTACTCTGTCTGCCAGTGTTCCCACAACAATTTTAAGTATCTTTTTATATCCCTTTAGAATGCCCCCCTTTTTCTATTCAAATATAATGCCATTCCTTTTTAGCATTATTCTAAGTTAATTCTTTTAAGTATTGCTGCTTTCCTTATGAACATAATCCTATATTATTTTTCCCTATGCTTCAGCAGACTCCTTCTTTGGTCACCAACAGCTTGAGCAACCCAGACTCATGATCTGCCTCTTTCCATTATTTAAGCACCCTTTCATTTTTTTGATATTGCCAAAAATAGCAGCAAAGGTCTATCTTTTCTTCCTAATAAAAGCACCAAATTAACAATCAGCAAAGGTTTGTATTTTCTTATCTATAAAAGTGCCAAATAAGGCAGTGGCAAGCAGTCATGCTAGTGGGAAGATTTCAGGCAGACTTCTATTCAGTCATCATTTCCCATGGACAAGTGCAGCTATAAAGCCAGGCATGGGTTTGTCCATTTCATGGACCTACACCAGAGACATGTGACATGATCTCAGATACTGTTCCCCACTTTGTAAAGATAATTCTTTTCATTCCCTTTCAGAAAACAAGAAGCCTATTAAGCCCTACCTAAGATTAGGTGCCTTGAGACAGAACATAAAATTGAAAAGTAATGTAAGACAAAAGCAGTATCCTTAAGGTCACATCGCTGTGTGTCATCTATCTACATTGCAGTCTTGTAACCTTCCTGTCCAAATATTATTAAATAAAATGTCTCTTATTGTACTTCTGTGAAGTCAGGAATCTTTCATTAAGAAGGGTCATCTTAAGGCCACAGTCTTTTGTTATGTTACTTCCACATTGTTCTCCTACTACTGTCCGAAGGGAGGAATAATGTAGACATTGCTAGTCACTGTAGTTACAATGTTATCCAATCAAAAATTGATTGTAGTATTAAGGTATGATACTTGTGTGAAGGACACTCTGTATCTTAGGATTTTTTTTAAGAACTGGTAATAGTCAAGCTGTTAAAAAAAAAAAAAGAAAAGAAGGATTAAAATTAAATGTGTGTTTTCTCCATTGTGCTGCATCTGTTTTCTGTCAGAATGAATCCTGCTGATCTTGGTTTCAAGGTTTCCATTCTGTGTGCTTTAAACCAAGGTCAAGCAGTAGGCAGCAGAGGGACCTTGAAGGTGTCATTGGCTAGAAATACATAAGCTTTATAGCTACACCACTAATTATTTATCATTCATAGAAAGAAATATAGAGGGGCAAAATTATATAGATACCAATACTTCTATAGCTGTACACAAATCAGAATGGCAAAAGATAGACATATTTGGCTGTGCGTGTGAGTACACATTTGCATTTATTAGTGAGTGCAAATGTCTGTATGGTGATATGTATTCCAACCTCTGCATCCAGAATGAAATTGTTTCCAGTATGTGCTAAATTGCTCACACATATGGTCTAAGATGCCTGAGAAATCTGTGAAGGGAAAAATCATTTAACAAAGCTGTCTGCCTAGTATGGTTATATACTACTGTGCGTTTTTTCAAGGCAGTTTCTTTTCATTAAAAATAAAGCCCTTGGAATGAGGCCTTCCACCTGAGAAAGCAGACATTTTTTTTAGTGAAAAAAAAAAAGAAAAGATTGCTTTAATAAATTGGGGCCTTCTCTGTATTCTTTGTTGTGTTTTTCCTTAATTTTGTGTTTGCCTTGAAGAAGGTACAACATCCTTGTACACATTTTTGCTAACTTATGGCTTCTCACGCATTATCTGTTTAATTTGAATTTAAAGCAGATTTTATAGGAATGGTTAATGAATAGGAAGACATCCTATTTTTCTAAGGCAGTTGTGACTTCTGAAAAGCAGCAGGAGCAGGGCTTTACATTTGTCAGACAGACACTGTGCAAACTGACACATTGGGATCTCAGGAGATATAAAAAACAAACCCAAATAACTCATCCTTAGTGTCCAAGCATAGGGGAAGTTTTTCCTCTCCAGCTGTGCCTACACTCCTGGACAGACATTCCCTATCAGGATAATAGACCCAACCCTCCTGGCCCCGAGTCGTCCAGGCCAGGGAGCTGTGGAGGTGCACCTTAGCTCAGCCCCTGCCTCTGGGTCCAGATATCAAACAGGGCCAGGCTGAGCATCCAGAGCCCAGACTGGGAAAAGCACTTCAGCCCCCGTGGGCTGGGTGCTGCCTCGAGCACTGAGTGCTGGCACTTTTAATCTGCTTCCTTTGCCCAGAGTGCTAACACAGATCTGCCGATTGCAGCAGTCCGTGCCCAGCACGGGGTATGCACCACAGGAACCTGGGGCGGCTGTGCCAGAACAGCTTTGCTCTGGCTCATGGATTAATTGCTCATTAGCAGCTGAAGTACCTCACGTAGCCACCAGGACACAGTCTGCCAGTTCACTCTCGTCAAGGAATCTGGTTTGCATCCTCCAAGACAAATCTCTGATGTGAGATGCAGTAAGCAGGGACAAAAATGCACTCCTGGTTCAAACTAAAATACCACGCATGGTCATTTCATGAATGTGGCACATTGATATACTGCACCTCTGTGACTTCCTGCATTTTCTGGAGGCAAAGTATGCAAAAATATTCAGGCTTCACAAATATAGATATTTTTCATAAGAAAAACACCCAATGTTTGAAAGAGGACGTGAGTTTGATTCACACAGTATATGGCTTTTTTATTCAAACTGTCAAAAACCACTGAATTTATGTTGATCTAATAAAAAGGTTGGAAGAAAAATTCCTTTCATAAACTTTCTTCTCTTTAATGTATGACTGAAAATGTTTCAGTCTATCTATCAAATCATCACTGATGTTAACAAACTCATATTTCACAGATTTGCCAGGGAACCATGGCATTTCCTTATTAGGAAATACAAATTCAAAAATACCGTCTTAATTTAACAAAAAAAAATATACTCAATTTAGGCCACAGCACAGCAGACTGATTTTCCTTCTTTTATTGCCTTTCCTTGCTAAACAATACTGTGAGATAAAGATCAGCTCCCAGAATTTCTCCTTTTATAGAAGAAGCACCAACACCTACATTTGCTGACCATTAGTATTGTATCATACTTTAACATCTTTCTCAGTTTCTTCAAGTTCTTCCTCTCAAAGAAGGATTAAATTTCCTCCCTCCCTTCAACCCCCCTCAATCCCCTATATTTTAATGACTATTTCCAATTTTGTCGGCCTTGTTTGCTGCTTGTTTTCTTCCCACTCATCCAGCGTGGTGGGATACTGGAGTAACATTTCTATCACTGATAAGAACAAAAAAACCCTAGTTATTTTTTAGACTTATAATTGCTGCCTGCATGAAGGTGCACAAGAAGCTCAGCATGACCCAGTGATGCACTCACAGCCCAGAAAGGCAAACATATCCTGGACTGTGTCACATGAGCAGCGGCCAGCAGGTCAAGGGGCGATTCAGCCCCTCAGCTCTGGTGAGACCCTCCTGAAGCAATCCATCCAGCTCTGGGATCCCAGCACAGGAAGAAGATGGTCCTGAGAAGGGCCATGAAGGTGAACAGAGGAATGGAGCACTTCTCCTATGAAGGTGGGCCAAGAGAGTTGAGGTTGTTCATCTTGAAGAAGAGAAGGCTCCAGGGAGACCTTAGAGCAGTTTCCAGTTGCTAAAAGGAGCCTACAAGAGAAAGAGAGAGAGAGAGAGAGAGAGAGAGAGAGAGAGAGAGAGAGAGAAGGATTTTTACAAGGACATGGGGGAATGGTCTTAAGCAGGAGAGTAGATTTAGATTAGATATTAGGAAGAAATTACTGTGAGGGCAGTGGGGCACTGGTTGCCCAGAGAAGTTGTGGATATCCCATCCCTAGAAGTGCTCCAGGTTAGATGGAGCCTTGGGTCTGGTCTGGTGGAAGGTGTCCCTACCTGGGGCAGGAGGGTTGGAAGCAGATGATCTTCAAGGTCCTCTCCAACCCAATTCAGTGGTTCTACAATCACTTGACATAGAATTCAGGAAGTTTGTTTAGATTCTACTGTCATGAGAATGGGAACTAATGAATTTTGGCTTCCATGGGATTAATTGCTTATAAGTTTTGTTGAGTTTCTGATGACTAAGGTGATGAAGTGTTGCAACTTACGTTTGTCTTAGTCTCTTGCTCCGTCGCTGCGCCGGGCCGGCCCCGGCGGCTTTGGGGTGGCGCTCGGGCAGGGCGCGGGGCGTGCCCCGGCCCGCCAGGCGCGGGCTCCTGCCGCCGGCACACCGTGTGCGGCGGCACCGGCTGCTGCCGGGCGCTGCTCTCCGCCTGTGCCACCGCCTCCCTGTGCCCTCCAGCTCCTGGCAGGCCAGGGCTGTGCTGTGTGCGGGCGGCTGTGCCCTGCCGGCCATCGCGGCTGTCCTGCTGCCCGGCCGAGCCTGCGCCCCTATGGGTATTCCCAAATTGATTTATTCCCGAAGTTGTGTCCTGTAGTCTGGTTTTCTAGGCCTGAGGTTTCTGAGTTTCTGAACTCAGTTTCTTCGTGGTGTTTTGATTCGGGAAGACCTTGTTCTCACAGACTTGACATAACCATCCCAAGTGTTATTGTAACAAGAGTGATGTTTTGAATTCTTTTCTGTGGGATGGACTTTTCTCTATCCATCGGTTTGGGCCAATGGGATGAAGAGTTCCGGCACTCTTCTAAGCAATGAGAGTGGCCTGTTCCAGAAAGTATATAACAAGGGCAATTGTTTCAATAAAACGGAGTCAGATGAAGTTTCTATAAACGAGGTCTCGTGTCGTTTGTTCATCGCCCACAGCGACAGTGTCCTCCCCCTGTTTCCCTCTATGGATTTTCCCGCCAGTGTTCCAGTCCCTTCCCTGTCAATCCCAGTTACCCTGCCCCTCGTTCCGCCTCTGTTCCAGCTCCTTCTCTGTCAATCCTCCCCAGAACCAATGCCGTGACCCCTTCCCTCCCCTCACTTACCCTCATTCGTCCCTAGACCTGTGACCCAACCCTTCCACTCCAGCCCGGTTTAACCCCACTGGATAATGTGCTGTACCCGCCCCTTGTTTTGAACCCGTATAAAATCCTGTGCACAGAGCTGCATGGGGCTCACTTCGTGTCTGTCCCCTTCAACCGTAATGAATCATCCTGGTTGGAACTTCAGCCCTGGAGAGCCTCTCTCTTTCTTTGCCTGAGCCCTGGATGCAGTGAGACTGTCCGTGCTTAGGAACCTGTGCTCCTAAGGTTCAGCTGAGGGCACAAACCCCACACCTCAGCTGTTCCCACCCCCGGCGCGGTGCCGGTGTGCCGTGAGCTGGCCTGGCCTCCGGTCCGCCGCGTCAATGAAGCATTAACTCTCCCTGAAATATTTTGTCTGGGATAGGCATCCACCTTTCTCTGTGTATGGAGCCTCAGACACTTCACATGAACAGAATCTACTTCAGCCTTTTTTCAAAGTGGGCCTGGAAAGTGTTTTCCTTATCTACCCAGCTCCCTAATAGGTGAAAATATAACAACTGAGATTTCCATATGCTGGTCAGTATGAAATCTGAAAACAGGTACAGGTTTATGGTGGAAGAACTAGGTAAAACAAGGTGTAAAAATATTTCCATTTTTACTTGGGAGAAGGGAAGGAGGGGAAGGTGGAACTGCTCATGAAACTCAGCATATATTGACAAATTATTTTGATTTCTCTGTAGATATATTTCAATGTACTAATTTGAAAAATTCCACGTAGCTGTATTTGTAATTTGCAGTGCCCTGACCGGACCCCTTACCTTTACCCAGGACTGCTGCAGTTGCAATTCATACACCAAGTCCTGGGTACCCCAGACTTTGCACACTGTGGCTGAACTGCAGCAATTTTGCATGAGATTCTTTACAACAGGAAAATAGCTCAAATAGCATGTTTTATCAGAAATGGGTTTTGATAAAAAATGCACTCCACAGGGAGCACATCTAAAACGGAGCTTTCTCCGCAGGCACTCTCCTTTTATGCACATACAGCATCTGTAATGGAAATGAGCCTCCCAAACTGCTGCTTTTAGGTGGAGAAAATGGGAGGGGAAAATGAACCCACAAGGCAGTTTCGTTATTCAGAAGCTAAATGGATGTATACAGGATTTATAAAACTTTTTTAAACTGATCACTGAGCTTGCTAATGTCTTGTATTGTTAACTGGGAGTAGACATATGACATCTGCGTTGCTTTAAATGTGTTGGGAGTTTCTCAGTATCAGTCCTTCCGTTGTTAACACTACCAGCAAATTGCTGCTCATGCAAGGTCATTATAATCCTGAATATAAACATCAATACTTCAGATTAATTTGATTTGTTGGGAATAGCACTACTTAGATAACTCTTAGTGACCCTGCAGCCTAAAAAGATTTCATTCACAACAGTAACTTTGCTTCTTCACTATTTTTTATCCCTGCCAATTAGAGTGAACATATTCCTTTCTTTTATTGTCTTTCACATCATCCCACAGAGTAGCAGCGTGTCAAGGTTGCTGCATCCTGCAGAGGGAGTGAGAATTTGATCTATTTCTTGTCAGGAGAAGTGTGGCAGATAGGAAGGATCCCAGCAGGCACCAGCACTGGCATGCTCTTCCAGCTAGACTTCCCTCTTCCTTTTCCATCCTGGTGACTCTTCTCCTCATGAGGTCCCTTCCTCCCCATGTGGTAAGCACCTCCTTGTTCGCTCTCTTTCTCTAGTCATTAGATTAAATTATACTTCTTGATTAAGTGTAAAATTAAGTACTATCTGTACTAAATAATCCCTGTGTCATAAACCTATTTGTGTGGGTTTTTTTCCCAGATGTATTAAAATAAGTAGCAGCCTAGTCACTAAAACTGGTGAGGGCCCCTAACATCTAATTTGCACTTTCATTTCTATTGTGGGAATTGAAATTCCTGGAAAATTTTGCTTTATAAAACTAATTTCTGGATTTTTCCCATGCAAGAACACCAAAGAATGATTGAACTATGAAACACAAACTCATCCAGGCTGATGTCTGACTGCCACAGATGTGTGCTGGAAAATTATTGCATCTGTGTTGAACCAGCCAAAGATCTGTATATTTTAATCCACATTGATTAAACGAATATTTTTCCAGTGACATTTTACACTGCACAGGCAATCTGGCCTCTTCAAAGTTCCAAGAAACACTAATCATAAAGGGGTTCTAAGAGTCTTTATTAACAATTTAATTTCTCTAGGGTATTTAATTCAGAGTTTTTAATACTGTATTTGACCTTTCCTTCCTACAAACTTATTTAACTGTGCTCCTAAAAGTGATTTTTGGGACACTGTATTTTTATTTTTTTTTTAACTGTGAAATGTAGCTTATTCTCATTATTTGTTTCCAAAAGCCACCTTGGAGTTCACAGACAAGGACATAGAATCTTCAGAAGTAATTCTCTTCAGTTTCCTAACGTACATTCTTAGGCTTCAATCTCCCTAGAGAAATACAGTCCTAATGAGCTAAAACACACAAATGAAATTACCTCTCATTTGGTATTACCTGTGCCTGGTGTTTCAATGAGGTCATGTGAAATTTTGGCTGTAGTAAAACATCCATTTATACACCAAATAGACAAAAAATTACACTTCCTTTAATTTGTTTCAAATTAATGTGTTTTCAACAAGTTGCAAAAATTGTAGTTAAGCAAAGGAACCATTTTATATCCTGTGCTGGTCTTAGCAAAAAAAAGAATTTTGCTCAGCAAGGAGCCTCTGTTTCCTCTTATATTCTAATATAATGTGGGGATTAAAAAAAAATAGATAGTGAAATGCTAAAAAGGTCTTTTCAATTTTCCTGTGCTAAATTGTGCTGTGACTATTTTATCCCACCTGGATTTTACCACAAGTTCTGCTCCCCAGTTCACTCTCCAGGTAAGTAACAAGCTGGACAGGACCCCAAGCCCAGGACCAGGTCCCAAACCAAGAGCCAGGTCAGGACCTAAATCCATCAACACATCCAAGTGTTGAGATCCCCTCCTTCCGCTTCCTATCCCTTCCCACCTCCAAATTAAAGTGAGATCCCTGGTTTTCATTTGAAGTGAGGTACCAGCCTGTTCCCTAGGGCAATTCCCAGCTCCCAGTTTATATTTGCTCTCAGCTGCTCTGCTGTACCACACTCTGCAGGCCTGGGTCCTTGAGATAACAATTATTACTTCTTAACCCTTCAAGCAGAAAATTTCTGGAATTATCATTTATTCCAAATGCAGACAAGCATCTCTACTTATCTCCTTCCTTTCACACAGTAAAATGTATCCCTTTTATTACAAATAAATGCAAATATTTATTAGCAATGTGTGCAGCCATTATTATTGTTGTCCTGGTTAATGCTGTCTCTGAGGCAATGGCATATGAAATACTGCTTATGGCATCCCCAAGTGGAAGCAAAACTGCTCTTAAAATGTTCTTTGCAGAGTTTAATAGAAAGAGTGAAAATAAATAATGTCGGGTCCTTGCCATGATCTGCCCATTTTAAACTTTTCGATGGCACAAATCATCATTAATGAAGCACTTAACATTACACTCCCGACAGCACAGCATAAAAATTACTGCAGTCATCCAAAGGATAAGAAGAAACATGGCAGATAACTTCTGGAGGGGAAAGATTTACACTCTTTTGATGAAACTTTATGGGTTCAAGTTTACATTAGAATAAAGCAGAGGAAAAATGCTTATCTCTTGAAAGCTTTTGAGGGAGATATTTGGAAGGAAATTGTGGGCTTTTTCCTCAAATGAGTGAAGAAATGTCAGAGAGCAAGGTCTCAGCAGCAGTGAAATCTGGTTTGCATCATCAGCTATTTTGGTATAAAATACTGTAGCTGGAGTAATAGGACATAGAGATTTGCATTATAATGAAGACTAAAGAAATTCTATTATGCAAGTCCCCTTGTTACATAGTTTTAGTCACAGTTTGCTCCAAAATAGCTGACAGTAAGCTCAACAGCTGGTATCTAATGCTTAATATCCTTCCTGTTTATTTGTAAAAGCAGAATATCATGCTCTTTTTATAAAATTATGCATAGAAAACAATCTCAGATTCATAGGTCTGGAAACATGGATCAGCACAATGACTCCAGTTTGTGATAAAGGATTTGACAATCCAGGTGAGAGTCTGTGAGAAGCAAGAGGTTTCACTTTCCTCCACTCAGAGGTATGGCAGGGTTTCTTGGGGCTGGGGTGGAGGCTGAGCAGGTCCTGGTGGTGGAGGGGGTGATGTCTTCTGGCACAAGCTGATCAGTGCCATAAGAAAACACCTCTCAGTCCAGACTGCTCCCTGGAAGGAAATAGGTTTTAAGCCAGGATGTGGCCAAAGGGGAAGAGGAATAACTTCGTAGAAAGTAATTAGCATTTGTGATCAGAGGACAGGAAAGTATACAGATGGAGACATCATTTGGAAAAAAAAAAAAAAATATTTAAAAATTTCAGTGCTACATTTCATCATGCAGCACTTTTGAACAGAAACAGCAGAAGAAAGAGGTAGCCTTTAGCTTGGTTCCACAATGCATGTAACTAGAAACAGAAGACTTGGGTGCTGTGATGCCTTCCAGTTTAAAAAAAACCCAAAAATCCAAACACCTCCTCCCAAAAAACCCACCAACCCCAACCAACCAACCAAAACTCCTACCATTCGTCAACATTTCCCACTAGTCAGTCCAGTGAACACAGAATTCTGTTCTCCTGTAGAAAGTATTTTGAGGAAAACTAAGCAATATATTATATTCAGTGAAGTGTTTTGCTCTCCTGAGCTTACAAAGATGGCATCTAGGTTCTGAAATTCAATTTGTCTTCTTATCAAGAGGAACATTTACTCTCCTCATTGCAATTAGTTCCTACTCAAAAATAAGGTGATGATGTTAAATGCATATATTTTCTCAAACTTGATCCACTTGATTGGAAATGTGGAATTTTCTCTATATTTACTAACCAAAGTATTTCTAAATTTAATCCTGCTTTGTTTTCTATGCAAGTACATGATCTATTTAAACCCTCTTTGTATTGCTTCACACTTTCTCAGAGATTCCCCTCATTCGTTAACATACTTAGCTTATCCTTTGCAAAGAACAAATTGTCTTTGTGGAAGGATCATAACCATCTTAAAGTCTGCTCTGCTCTCTGTGTTCTCTATAGTAATTCTCTAGAGTATCACAGATTCTCCCAAATGCTTCTGGGATGAAATAACAAATAGCAGCAGGAAAAGCAGTAGAAATTGTGATGTATTCACATGTTACTAACCAAGGAAACTGTAAAAAAAAAAAGGTAGCTTAAATTAAATTTTTGTTGATACTAGATCAATATTTTGCTGTTATCTGCATTATAAATCATTATAGCTGTAAAATTTATAATTATAACAATTTCCCAAACAGGAAATATGGAATTAACTCTGCTCATAAGTTTCTAGAAAATGTATCACTAAAATGCCACACAAAAGGTGAAAGTGTCGCTTTTCTTTGATCCATTAATTTTGCTTTCTATCTAAAACAGGTCAAACATTGCTACAGTATAATCTTTACAGTTTTTTTAATTAGAATGATTTAGAGGAATTGGGTGTAATACATCTTAACAATTGTGCAACCAGCTTTCAGAAATAACACTATAACTCTGCCTCTGATTTTATCATGGAATAATGTTTTCATTTGACCTATTTTCTTCCAGTATTCCTGATGGTTGCTGTGGGAAACCAAGACAATTCTGAGCTTCTGCTAAGTTGAAATGTGTCCCTGTGGTTATTATTTTTTTTGAAATATAGGGCTAATGTTTTTCAGTACAGAAGCTGGAGAAGATAGGGATTACTGGGTATGTGATAAACGCTGAATATGATGGACTGCTGGAAATGTGTTCGATACCATGGGGGAGAATTTCAAAGGCAAAAATAGGAGTTAAGTGCCTTTGAACATTAATGAGACATTGGTAGATGAGCACCCATAACCTTGATTAACATAATGACAGTGGGAAAGAATAGAAAATAATTTGGTTACTAGAAACCTGTTTCTTACGCAGTATTCTGTGCCTCTTGATACTGAGGTGAGATGTTCTAAGGGATCACATAATTTTTCTCTTAATTTTTCCACAGAGGGAAATCATGCACTTGACTCACCTGTCCAGTTAATCACTACAGTCTGGTTTGTAGCTGAAAATGCAGATAAACCTGATGAGTGTAAAACTTGGCTATAAGGTAAGTCCCTTCTAATCTCACTAATTTTCTCTTCACCATGTTGAAGATAATTTTGATCTCAGCTGCTTCTGCATTCAGCATCCACAGAGCTCTCTTCTAATTGATGCAGCTGACCGGAGCCCAGGCCAGCTCGCAGCACACCGGCACCGCACCGAGTGTGGGGAGCAGCTGAGGCACGGGGTTTGTGCCTTCAGCTGAACCTTCAGAGCCAGTGCTCCTAGGTGCAGATTGCCTCACCACGTCCAGGGTTTGAGTTGAGAAGCAAGAGAGAGGCTCTCCAAGTCTGAGGTTCCAACCAAATGGTTTATTGGGGTTGAAGGGAAACAGGCGAGAAGAGCCCTGTGCAGCTCTGTGCACAGGATTTTATACAGATACAAAACAGGGGTGGGTTCAACACACTGTCCAATGGGGATAACCCAGGGGTGGGGTTAAGGATCAGGTCATGGGTCCTTGGACAAATCAGGATAGATGGGAGGAGGGAAAGGGTCAGGGCACCAATGGGGCATCGAGGTTTGGGTGACTCCCCGGAATGCCCAGGGGGAGGGACAGCAAAGGGATTGGCTCTGGGGAGGATTGGCATGGAAAGAACTGGAACAAAGGGCAGGGTAACAGTGATTGATAGGGAAAGGACTGGAACAGAGGTGGGGAAAAGCCATAAAGGGAAACTGGTGGCAGGACATAACTCTGGGAACAAACCAACTTGGGAGTGAACATGGGGGAGAACAGGAGAACAAACCATTAACTTAAACCTTAACAACAAAGGAATTAAACTCAAACAAGCGTGAGCCAAAACACTAATGTTTGGCATGATGTGACAAAGGGAGTACCAGAATTGGTCATTCTGACACTTCTATCATCATGTCACCATGACTCATGTGAGCCTTCGATACGATCAGTGGTTATTCTACATGAATACATATTTCAGGAACAATATCTTACCAAGCACTGAGTGTTTTTACTAGGGGTTGCAGGGGGGCAGCCTGTTTAGCCTGGAAGGACTCTGAAATGGCAAATATTTTGCTTTTTGTCTTTTTCTTTGATTCACAACAGCTTGAATGATCTCACTGAATCTACCACATACCCCACTGTGCATCAAGCAGGACACACAAATGGGGCACATGGTAGCCCTCTGCCTGGAAGGTGTTCAAGGACCAAGCTGTGCCTTCACAGGCAGCTCCTGTTCAGCTGCTGAAAATCTGACAAATGCAAAAAGCTTTTATGAAGTGAGTATTGTCAAGCCCTGAAAAGAGTCAGGGCATTTCTTTGCCTTGGTGCTCTGGAGGCCAGAGAAAGGTTTTCAGTGAGGCTGAAGCAGCAGTGGGCACTTGAACTCTTTCTCCCAGGGCAGCAGAGGAAGAAGGGCCATGCTGAGACCTTTGGCCAGCAGTAACTGAGGTCCAGCTCCAGAAATCCCCAAATGCCATCACAGCCACAGCTGCAGGTGGTGACCAGAGCCTCCACTGCTGCATATGCACTGGCACACGAGGAGGCAAAAGAGATGGCTGAAGCCTCACCTCTTCCTAGGATCAACAAACAAAGTGCCCAGTAAATACTCTTGGTTTGATGGGCATTTTTTATGATAAATGAAACATTATCTTTGTAACTGTTACGTGACATTTTGAGCCCTTCTGTGGAAAGCATTTTCCACCAGAAATGTTATTACTATTTATTATTTTCCATTTGGTTTGAGGTGCAGTTTATACACAAGTTATCCCTCTCAAGAGAAATAGACATCCATGGCTTACAGTTTGAGCTGAAAAGAGATCATTAACATGTTGGCATTTGTGGAATCATTAGCAAAGGTGATAGGTACCCTTGGCAGCTGGGGAAAGATTTTATAGAGTGCATAAAGAACCTAAAGGTGTTCCTTGTAAAGATCATAAAGACCTTCTGTCCCAGTGACATAAGTCATGCTCTGACTGACAGTACAAGATTTAACACTAGTTCTGTGAAGACTGATTTTCAGTTTAAACACTTAAAAGCTTGCGTATGTTGTCTAGGGAAGCCTAATGAAAGCAGAAATAAAAGCAGGGTGGAATAGTTAAACACAGAGAAACCTGTCAGAGAAGATGTGAGCAGTGTGAGCTGGAAGCAGGGCGAGGTGAGACAGCAGCACACAGTGCAGTGGATGTCATACTGCTCACCTCTGCTGCCAACACCTGCAGGAACTTCTGGGAAGAGATATTGTACAAAAAGTGTGACTTGTTTTGTGTATTAAATCAAAGACAAAAAGATATGTTTGGTACATTCATTGGTAAGAAAAGAAAAGCAGAAGGCCCAGAGAGAATAATCTGTATGCTTTTTTACTACTGACATTTTAATATCAATACTGAATGACAGCTCTCTGGCTGCTCAAAAAATGTGCCTCTAACTAACCAGTGATAAAACTCAGAAGAAAAGTTCGATGCAACAGAGGCATAATTTCCTCTCCCTACAGCAAACTGACTGAGGCAATTACACATGATGTCTTTCTGAAATCCAGCAAACTCTTGTGGATAAATCCCTTCTTTCTACACTTCAACACTCTTTAGAGTGTCACTGTTTGTGCACAGAAAAGGTAATGATTTAGACAGCAATTTCCAGCCAACTTTTCACATGCCATTCTGTCAGTAGTCTTCATCCCAGGATGAAGAAACATTTCCAATGGTTTTAAAGTTTTGGAAAGTCCACTGAGATTTCTAAGACCAATTACAAAATAAAAGAGCTACTCACTACTTTAAACATCCATTTTCAGCTAAGAGTTATATGATTTAATGCCTAGGATATTTGGGTATATTTATTTTTATTTTTATTTTATTTAAGCAATATGTTTCTAGATTTATAATTTGTGGATACACATAGGATTGCTGTATATGGACTTCTTAACTCACAGTCTTCGTCTCAACATTGAACTCCTGTGTAATACACCAACAACTTCCTATTGACACATCAACATTTGCTATAAAACCATCCCATGGTGGGAACCTCAAATGCCCTCCCCAAGGTCATAAGCACCTGGGCAAAAAAATTCAAGCAATAGCTCCTCATTCACTGCACAACATTCCTTTACAACTCTCTTGTTACATCCTCTTTCCCAGCACTTCTTCCATTTTTGCAATTGGTTGTCGGGTCTCTCCTGCTGTATATGTGAGCTCATCTTACTCCCTCCTTTTCCCTCTCTCACCACCTATCTTTTCTCAAGGTTTTTGCAACATGACCTCTTTGGAGATAGTATTTCTGGCTGCCCTGAGCACAGAGCAAACAACTCAGTGGCTGAGCAGCTCCCTACGTGGTTCCCATTCAGAACAGAGAAATCCTGGCTGAAGAGCCAGCCCCCAGCACCTTACCAGGCAAGCCCTGTGAAAGTGGTGGATACCCTCTTTCCCCCAGGCTTTTCCTGAGAAATTTAGCCATGTTTTGGCAGTCTATCTGGAAAATCTCCTGAATGCATATATATTCCTGGGGTTTACTAGTACTAATGCTTGAGTCCATTCTCTTCCTGCATGCGGTTAACAGCAGAATTTCTTCTTTGCAGTGACCTACCTGTTGTCTGTGTAACAGGCTGGAAGCTCTGCTTTGGTAACACCAGCTCAGCTGCACAGGCTGAGAGAGCTGGGGCTGTGCTGCCTGCAGAAGACAAGGCTCCTGAGAGACCTCAGAGCCCCTTTCAGTACCTTAAAGGGGCTACAAGAGAGACAAAGAAGGGCTTGACACAAGGACTGCAGTGACAGGACAAGGGGGGATGGCTTTAAATCGAAAGAGGTTTAGGTTAGATGTTAGGAAGAAATTTTTACCACGAGGGTAATGACGCACTGGAACATGTTACCCTGAAAAGAAATAGAAGCTCCATCCCTGGAAACATTCAAGGCCAGTTTGGGTGGGGCTCTGAGCAGCCTGGCTTAGTGGAAGGCATCCCATGGCAGAGGGGTTGGACTAGAGGGCCTTTAAAGGTCCATTAAACCCAAACCATTCCATGATCAGGGGAGCAGTGAGGCAGTGAGCCTTCCCAGGGCAGGGGCTGCAGAGGGAGCGAAGCTGAGCCTTGCCGGGGGGGGCAGGGAAAGGTGAGTTTGCCCAAATGGCATGTGTCATCTCCCAGCCCTCAAAACAGAGCCAAAGCTCCTTACCTCCTGTCCAGGTAAGGGGATCAAATGGCCACACAAAATGCCTCTACATTAGGAAGGGAAAAAACAGCAAGCCTGAAGACCTTGAAGGCCTGCTGGTACATTAGTAGGTGTCAAAGAGATCTTTCTGATTTAGTCTTTGACAGGTTGCTATTTTCTACGTTTTTCAAGCAGCTAAAACCCAGATAATTATCTGTGTCTGATCCCAAGTTCTTAAAATGCCAGACGAAGGAATTTTTTTGCAGATTTTCCTATAGTGTGGATTTTAAAAGCTGATAATGGTAAAACAATGACACCTTGTGGCACAGAAGAGCAATCAAACCCATACAGCCACAGGTTCAGATAAAGCATTGCCACAAAATAGATTACATTTCCCAGAAGTACTTGGAATTACTGATGAGCTAAGTTTTCAGCCACAAGTTTTTGCTTAGATCTTGAATCTAAAACTGTTCTTGATGTTTACAACATTTGAAAGTAAACTTTTAATGATGGGAATAATTTAGATGCTTATTATTCAGGAATATAGCAAATTTCCAAGATAGTTCTGTAACTATTCTCACAGTGAATAATAATTTTTTTCACTTATCTAATATATTCATGTTATTAAAAAACACTCGGGGTAATTGTTCATCTTTTCAATGTCCCTGACCTTACTTCAGGAAACAAGGTGATTTAAATTGCACTGGCTGGCAGGATAAATGTTGTGCAGAATTGCTAACAAGAAAGATGTGATGCCTGTTAGTTTCATGTAGGTTAAAGGGAAGACTCCAGCTGTCCAGAGTTTTCTCAGCAATGAGGATTTTCTGTTGTAATTATTTTAAATGGGCGTAACTGAATGGAACAGATGTGATGCAATGTAATTTTGGAGTTCTTATCAGATTTTAGAAGGTTTGATAATGGTGATTTTATATCAACCCTATTAACTCCAAAACACTGGAGAGTTAATGATTTGAAGGCAGCTCGTCTTTAATTTGTGGAGCTGTTCAAATCAGAAAGCATTAATGACTGTAAGTGGATGAGAATTCCTACAAGCTGAAAAAGACCCCAAGATTGTTGCAGCCTCACAAGTAAAACACTTCAAACTTTATACAGTTCACAATTATTTTCCTATCTACCAAGTACCAGCTTTCAGTACCAGCACTGATTAGTGACCTTAGCAGTATCTTTTCTGACCTCCACTTAGACAAGGTATACTCCAAATTATCAAGATTTTGAGTGAATTATGACCTGATTAAGATGACTGGTGAGCTATTCCTAGTATTACATTATGCAACTAAAACATTATGCCTGCATTCATATATTTTATAACTCTAAAAATTGAAAGCTTTTTGTCAGCATAATAACATTGCTGGGATAGCACTGCTTAGTTCCAAGGGTTTTCTGGGGACAGGAGTGAAACCCACAATGTTATATAAAAAGCACATCATCATCAAAGAAGTAATATACAGGAACAAGGTATATTTGGTGCCTCTGTCATTTGCCAGTGAGGAGTTTCAAATCTTGACACTCTTTTTGCATCAAGAGGTAGGTTTTTTCCAACCTGATGGCAACAAAATATATGTTTTACATTGGCATAGTGGAAATTACAAAATTAATCTTAAATAGCATTCACCTCAAACATTAGACAACAAATAAATCAAGTATATCAGCAGTGGCACATGACTAATAGCGCACTTACATAAAACGTGGAAATCACTTCTGCTCTTGTAAAGAAGCCTGTGCTCACCAATTATTGCAAGACCTAATGGTGCATTAAGTGATTGCTGCTGTAGGCAGTGCACACCCAAAAAATCACAGAGCTTCTCTATCACACACTAAACCAAGCATCCCCCTCGTGCTGTCTCCAGACTGCAGTGCAGGCCTTGGCGTGTGCTCGGCTGCATCTCCCACCTTTCAAACATCACAGCCTGACACGGGCACCCGGCCCCCAGTGTGGGGCTGAGATCTCTGGTCCAATGGCAGTGGTACTGGTGGTCAGCAGGGCAAAGAGGTGACAGTTTGCACCTCCCTTTTTCAGTGCCTGTAAACTTGTTCTGCAGAGACCAAACCAGCCCTCAGTTACACCTGGGCTTTGCCAGCTCTCCTGCAGCTGCAGAAGAGCCGAGGGCAAGTTCATGACAGCCAATCCTCTTCTCACCCATCTATTTATGCCTCTCACCCCACCTGAATCCCAGTTCACCCAGATGCTGAAATATTTCTTATGTCCAGCAGTGGTACAAAAGTTCACAGGTGAGAGAGCTTTCCCATGATCATTGTATACATATTTTTTTGTGTGGCATCCTCTTACAAATGTGCTGTATTCACTCAGTTTACATCGGTCATTGAATTCAGGGACTGTTTCTGGGTTTGCACTTTCAGTAGAGATGAGGGAGTTCAACTGCCAGTTTTTAAGAGAACATGAAAATGCTGGAAAATGACAGAAGATAACAGTTATTATGCTTATGCTCAGTAAAATATCCAGACTACTCCAAAAAAAAGGGATGTGCATTTTTACTCCTTATTACGGTGTGATGGAGATAGAATATCTTATGTCCTGATGTGCACAGAAAATGAGATGCTTTTACTTGCTTGCTGTCTCATTGAGTCATTAAAGTGAGTTGGTAAACATTAATTTTTGCATCAGAAAAAACCCCAACAAATTAATCTTCCTTTCTTTCTTTGTAAAGGCTGACACTTTCACAGCTCGCAAATGAGAATTAACCATCCTTATTGTGAGTTTGGAGATTTATTTAACCTCCTTTGGCCCTGTTGTGAAGTACACCTGTGGTATTCTTAACATTTTGCTACCTTAAACAGAAAAGTAGATAATGAAATCCTGAATCTTCTAAAATCCATTAAATATATTTTTCTTTCCTGTTTTGCAAAATTACCCAAATGTCTCTGTTTATTCTGACCTTTTGCTTCCTTGGGTTACTAATCTTCTGATTTGCAGCCATTTCAATCCTCAGGGTAGCATTCTTCCACCTCATAAATCAAGGGTTCAGGGGGACCTGATTTTGGGACTGCCTGGAGGCTGAAAGCTTCAGGCATCAGTAAGACTGTGTTCAACCCCTCAGAAAGGCTCCAAAATCTCTCTGCCTAGTAAAACCCCTTCTAAAAGTAATGGCATTTTAACATGAGCAACATGTGAACTGCATGTCAGGGTGAGGATGCACCCTTTCACGAGCCTCTTACAATTCATTTGCCACGGACCCTGCCACATGTGGAATCCTGACAAAAATATAATGAAAAAAAAAAATCTTTCCAACCATGGGCTGCTTGGCACTAATATTTGAACTAGTATTAAGAACTGCTGGAGGTCAGAATTCCTCCCCTCAAAATACAGGCACAGGAAAAGCTCCAGAAAATTATCCAGGGTGGAGCTAGTATCTGGCAGATAATCAGATGGCACAGGCTCAGATTTCCCATCTTGAAGTGCAGCAGAGATATTGTCCAAAACATAATGACCACCTTTTTTCTGTCTCCATTTCCCCACCCTTGCATTCAACCAGTCCTTCCTGTCCACACCTTGCCTGCCGCTGCAGCCCAGCCCTGAGCCTGTGCTGCTCCAGCACTCCGCTGCCGGTGGTGAAATACGAAATACGGTGACTCACTCGGCCCTCGCTGGGGTGAAACCAGTAGGAAATGAAAGTGGGTACAAGGCTGAAGACATTTGAATGTGGACTAGCTGAGGGAGGTGCCATCTGAACCCCCACAGAGCAACTACAGTTCGGAAACAGGGCTGGTTTCCCTGCGTTTCAAACAGCAGCAGAATAATTTTTTCTGGATGTTTTCTTCCTCTCCTTTTCTTCACATCAAAAACTTTTGAAAATGGCTTATACTTGTCTTCTTTGCTCAGAGAAGTTGTTTCAAACTCTCAGCAGACTCAGAGATATAAGAAATTTCTGAGTATGATCATAATTTTTTCCTACAAAAAAAATTTACTTTTTTCAAGTAGCTGGCTGTAATTCTTGAATGACCACACCAGAGGCTAAGACACACTCCCATGGCTCTAGGTTCATTTCAACCATCCACTACTCATTTTCAAAATCTTTTTTTTAGCCTTAGTCAAACTTGCACTTTAGCTGATAAATAAACCATAGGAGCATGCCCTGTACTCTACTTTATGATCTTGTGCATAAGAAAAAGGGATGTTAAATTCACACAGCTTTTGGGGAGGACAAGAGGCATGTTTTAAAAGTAATGTAAGATTAAAGCTTCAGAAGGAAATTGCTCTGAGTTGAATTTTACAATCAGGACATGTCTAAGCTAAAAAATATTTCTTCTTTTGTTGTTCACAACCCCGTTGTGAAATGTGTTTCAATTACAGAAGCCTTGGACTAACATTACCACTGCACAGGTCAATTTAGCTAACATGTTTCTAAATGTATTATGGCCTAAACTTTATAAAAATAATTTAAAACCAAATTGCTTGAATTATGCACTCATACATTTTTAGATATGCATCAAGATATAATTTCACTACCCTAAATATAACCGCAATATTAAATCAGACTGTTTATGTGAGGAAAATTATTTACATATTTCCTCAGAATTAGTCATTTGGTTCTTAAATTCAATTGTGGCTGTTGCATGTATTAATGCTAAAATCCTTTAAATACACTTTTTCCATTTCTGGGAAGTAGACAAAAACCTCTGCTTCTTCTTAATATTAATACCCTTTGTCCAATGTGTTCACCAGGCCCAAAAGTGAAAAGATCAAGTATAAAAATCCCCCAAAACTGATTAAAACCAAACTGTTTTAAATACTCTGATGAAAAGGCTTCTCATTTTGCTTTGCTCAACCTTCAATCCTTCGCAGACTAAATGCTCACTAGTTCCTCAGTCATTCATAAAAAGGAAAAGATAAATAACTTTGTCTGGTTTGCTTTTGCATGTTTTTAGTGATTCTTATTTAGATTTAGCTCAGTCAGAACTCAGTCACTTTGTCTTGTGTGCAATGGTACATCTACCATTGCAACAGTGTGCATACTGAATTAGTACTTGACTCAAAGCTAGCTTCTTTGATGCAAATTTAGAAATTTTTACTTGCAGGTGGAGTAAGTGTATAGCAGGTGAAAGTTTGCTCTGCAGTGATACCAAATACAATGAAAAGGAAACAGAGGAGGTTGAACAAATGAAATCTTGAAACTGGTCACCAGAGTGAAGAGATCAGTGCTTAGGACAGCTTTGTAACCCCCAGACACCAGATAATTTCATCACATTCCATTTATCCCAGCCTTGTATCACTGAAAGTGATTAGGGGGCTCGTTAAGTTTAAGGTGCTGTTGAAGCTGGAGAGCCCCACAGGGAAGGCTCTGCTCCTGGAACAGCCCAGACACTGCTAGGGGAATTCCTTTACTTTGCATGGAAGGATCAGGGGGAAACTTAAACCTGCATCCAGCCTACAAATTTTGACTCTAATTTGTTTCTTTCTAGGAAAGATGCTGCACAAAAGGCTTGTGTGGCCAGGAGAGGTTTCAGATCTTCTAAACTTGCCTAATGCAGTCCAGCATCTTTCTGAGTGATTTGATGTCCTGGTAACTCATGGAAAGCCTCCAATTAGGATGAGAAATCAACACTCCCTGACTCCATTGATATGGTCAATCAGCAGGCACAGCTTGAATTTCGACTGACAACTCACACTGAACTGGTCAGAGTCCATTCACAACAGAATAAAATGCCAATAGGAAATCATTAAGATATCATTTCAATGGAATAAATGCCAGAAAATAACCTTATTCTCACTGCAACTTCTGCAAGAACAAACAGAAACAGCAATTGTCCAGCTAATTATTGAAGGTGATTATAGAATACTTTTTATTGTTCAGATACTGAATACTGTCACAGAAAATGTGTCTACTCTTCTCTAAAAGCTCCTTTATAAAATAATTCAATATAAAGGTTTAATCTTCAGAAATTATTTTATTCCTTGCTTGTACACTTGAAGTAGATATAAAATTCAGATCCTGTCTCTCATGTAAATTACAACGTTTGTTTCAAAATTCACCTGGGTCTGTATCAAAAGCTATGCAAAAGTATGCACACACTTTATGGTACACACTCCCCTGTGAATAATAAATTGTGAATAAAATACCTGTCATGTTTTCAAGCGTTGTTTGCATGTCATCTTCACAATTAATCCAGATAAATTGTGAATTGTAAATGTTCTTGTAAATAATGACAGAGCCTGTATTTTCTCTCCTAAGACTGAAAAGTTCAAGGAGAGATTTTTTACTTAATCTGCATGTAGAAGGGATCTGATGGCAACTTTTTAAGGTTTTATCCCAACTGTGTTTCCTTGGCACGATTTAAATATCACTCGCTTTTACTTTATTTTGCGAGTTTGAGACTGTTTTAATTCCTGTGGTTAGACACAAAAAATGCTTAGTGGTTATTGTCTACCCACAATCTTCACCTTATAATGATTTTTTCTTTAGATTGCAGTTCCTTCTCATTTCTTATAGAACAAAACTACACTCACGATTAGATTTAATGAAAGCCAGAAAAAAATATGGAGGTCAGACAATATAAATTATGTCCTTTTCCATACTGCAGTACACTCCTAAAGAATTGCTTAGCAGAATGGAAGGCTGTCAAAGTCTTTTTCCATTCCCATGCCATCTTTTATTTCACTTGTATGAAAAAAAAACTAATTAGTATGTCCGAAATAATTATTTTTAATGAGGAGTTACCGATTCTTTTTTTTCATAGAGAGTTCTGGAACAAGAGTATACATTTAAGAGATGACAGTTCAGTGATCCAAAGTCTTTTTATTTCCCAAGGTGATATGGATCAGCCCAAGTTCCTACTTCTTTCTATAGACACTCTAATAGGTTTTCCATTTCTGGAGAGTATTTTTGAACAGCTAATTCCACTTTGAAGAAATAAGAAGCTTTCCAGATGACATTTTACATTCATCAAAATATGTCATGCTAGATGTATTAGGCCTTTCTTCTGCTAATTTATAGACAAAATGAAAAAGGATAAAAAATCTGATTCAAATTAGTTTTAATGATGTGCATCAGAAAGACTTCAAAATTAAGCCTTAGTCAAGACATGGAAATGGAAGAGTACTAAATATGGCTTCAAAATATTGTTCATAATATACAGCTTATATAAAAATACATCCAGCTACAAATTCAGATCCAATAGAAAAATGTAAGAACAGTAATTTCTTTATGCTTTCTGCCTACAATGCTGCATACCTATTCTTTTCCCTTAGAGCTCACAGGTGAAAGCATCTTGTTTTCTTTCTTCTGTATCAATAAGGTATTTGCCAAGGTAGGCAGCAAACATGCCTGATTTTATTAAAATTCAGAATTACACAACAGAGTACCTCTTACCCTTACAAGGCTTGCCACCCAAGAACCAAATTTATGACCCTTCTTTCAGTCAAAGATACTGATCTTCATTTGTCAAGTGCTGTGAAATCTCAAGATTCAGCTAAGTCATCCCTCACTCTGCACAATGAAAGAACATTATCAAGAGTTTACAGTTCTCTCTGCCTTAAAAGCAAATTCATGTCTTCCTTTTGCAAATGGATCTGGACACAGTGCCTTTATTTCATTGCCTCCAGACTGCATTGCTACAGCTGTGACTAATGTAGAAATAAAAACAAAGAAAAAAATCTATGCTTTGAATAAATCTGTTCCTTCAAAGGCTGCAAAGCAGCACACAGGCACAGTAGGCTGCAAGGACCATGTGCATTCTGCATTGGGTTCCACAAAATTGAATACCAGGGTCTCTGTGGTAGCGTGCCTTTAATCAGGACAAGCTGCTCTGAAGCATTCTCATTTGTTTGTTTGCTTCTCCATGTCCCACTCCCCCAGACAGCTGAAATCTAGAGGCCTGATTTTTCAAATGCATTTGTTTTTTTGTCTCCCACTACAGCAGATGCAAACAATGCTACAGCTGTGCTCACGTGGAACAAATCAGGTCACCCAGGCTAGAGGGAGGTAACTGAGAAGCAGAGAAGTCAGGCATGGTATGTAGTACGTGTAAAAGAAACTTAAATAATTCCAAGTGGTTAAAAACAGTCTCCAGGGCATTCTTCCTAGGAAAACCTTTCCCAGAGTATGACTGGTTTCCTTTTAGTGTAAGTAAAGAATAAGAAATTACTTCATGTTCAAGAGAAAGAGGAAGCCAGTGGGAAAGCTGCTCTCTTTCCCTGGCCAAGGGAGAGCTGGGAGCCCACTCTCCAGGCTAGGCACACTTCCATACTCAAACCATGGCTCTCATCCAAGAATCCATTTAAACATTACCATTTAACCATTTAACATCCATTTAAAAAATACCTATCCCAGAATATGAGGTTTTCTCTACATAATACTAGTATGCTTCTCAACTGCATTCCTTTCTTCTTGTTATTAATTCACTCTGTAAAATGAAATTGGAACACTAATATAAAATTTAAAGTAACTCTTCTTGTCCTAGATAGCGCAGTAGATTCTTGGCACACTATCATGATATCTTTATTTGCTGTTAGTCTCTCTAATATTTGGAATTCACTGTTGGAAAATCTCTAGAGGAAATGCTGAAAGGTAGAAATCTGCATTTTAGCACGAAAATTGGAATCTGTATATAAAGAATGGCAAGTCACACCAGAAAAATTACATTTCTTCATTTGTATACCCCTCTATTCTCTTACCATATCTGGAGTAACCACTCCATTTATAAAAGTTAGCATGCAACTGGAGCCTCTAGACATTTCCTTCAGCTCTTATTTTTCTTAAGGAATTATGTCTTTAAAATTGGTTACTCAAGTAACTGCCTTTTCTTCCAAATTGACATTGTACATCCTGGATCAAAGCATTTCCTGGGAGTCTCAGGTTTCTCTCTTTTTCAACACTTCTGTTCTCTCCTTTTGCCATCTTTCTTCTCATATAAATGCAATTTTTGAGGTGTTCTCTCCTTGTGCCTCCTAATTCCTGTGATCTGAACCCATGAGTCTTTTTGCCCAATTTCATTCTACTTTTACCTTTTTTCTCTCTGGTCTCTGTCTCCAGTTCCTGTGGTAGGTGTTGACACAACCCCTTTGCTGTACATTTCACCACACACTGGGCAGCCCCAGTCAGCTCTCCAGGGCTGTTTTCACCAAGCACTGGCCTCTTCTGATCTCCTACTGTTTGTGTTTTACCAATCTTGCCATTTTCTGTGCTTTTCCCACTTGTCACTAGCCAACAGTACCACAAACTTTTATATGGCCACTCAGTTCTTCCAGTTCAATGACATTTTTGCATCTTAAGATATCTCCTTTCTATTCTCTTTCCTTTCTTCTATGAGCATAATTGTTGATTTTCCCTGTTTCAGTCATGACTTCTAAGTCTTCCTAGACAAATGACTCTGCTTTTGCAACTCTGTTGACCACAGCTCTATATCCTTTCACATCACACATTTTACCTGACGTCACACATTTTCCCATTTCCCTCTTCATTATTTTTCTTCATAAAAGAACTGTTGAGCATGCCAAATTAAAATTACATTTTAACCTTTTGATTCCATGATACTTTACTTTTTCATGCCCTCCTTTTTCTTGTACAATTTCACCCTTCTTTTTAAAATTAATCTTCTCTGTGTATCCATGGCTTCATGTCCCCAGTACAATTTCTTTTGCATTTCTCCTGAATTCTTTTTATCTTTGCCTTCACAGTACAAAAATGTTTATTCTGTTTAAACAACAATTTAAAAAACCCTTTAATTCTATTTGGTTTCAGAATAACTACACCTTCAGTTGTCCTTTAACCTTAAGTTTATTCCTCATGCCAGTTACAAATGGTGTCCATCAACAGACACAGATGGCTCTTGTCCAAATATCAGCTTCTGCATTCTCAAGCACTACAACATCCTTGTCTAATTCAGTCCTGCCTTCCTCACCCTTCTACAAAAACTATTTTAGTATTTCTTTGTTTTGAGCACATCATTCTCTCTCGATCCCTCCACTCCTATCCTGCCTTCATAACATCAAACATAAATAAAAATGAAGTGTTACATCTCCTCACAGCCTTACCCTATTCAATCTATCAAAAGCAAGAAAACTAAATAAAAAATAATAGCAATAACAAATGATGCATGGAAACACACTACCTCCAAGATTATGAGATTTGAATGTCTCATTGTGAAAACATCAGTCTAACCTGGCACATCAGAAAGCTTCTGTCCCAGTTATAATCACATCACTGAAGTTACTATTCATATATTTTGGATAAAATTTCTTTCTTCATATTAAAGGTTTGCATCTGGTACCTTGCTTAAACTCAGTAATATTTTACTTTGTTTCATGACTTAGTCCACTGAGGTCACGACTTGCAAAGAAAAGTGCTATTTAATTGGAGCCAAGATGATAAAATTCGCCTATTAAAAAAAATGATTTAAATATTATTTTTAAATTTGTATTTGAATGACCATACATTTTTTCCTCTTCTTTTGCTTTACTGTTTTTTAAAATATGTCAATCACATTTAGCAGTCAAGGATCAGAGGCTGTGTGACTTCATTAGATAAAAGAATATAATTCATGGATTTTTCCCCTATGCTGTTGTTTATGTGAGCAGAATAAGGAAACAGATCACTGGTGAACTTCATTTCATGGTACATGACAATTGGCATGCATACAGAATGCAATCTCAAACTGGTTTGTCTTCTTACAACTGCCTTTGATCTTCAGTTGCATATTTCTATACATCAATGGTTCAATAATCTCTATAGTGTATGTAATGACAGCTGATATCAGATTAATTGATTTTTACACAAGTACCTTTGAAATATGATGAAATAATTAGTAAATAATCATGTTCCTGACTGAAAGGTAATATATTCTTTTACAAAGGGATGAATCCATCATTTTAATAATTTCAAATAGATTTAATGAATGTGATTCTATCAGGTACCATTCTGCTTTGCTCCAGCCTTCAAAAGTACACTTATGAATAGACTTTCTGTTTTCCACAGCAGTTCTCTGGATTCTATGTTCAGTCTGAAATTTTATTTCTTTTTTTTTAATAGGTCATAGGCAAATTTTACTATACTTGTTTTAAGAAGCTTATGTTGTTCTAATCAATTCATTTTAATAGTTTTTCCAGTGACTAAACCTCTAGCTTCTTGTCTAAGTTTAGCTGGTCAAGGCCTGAACTAAAAGTAGGATGAAGGGGAAAAAAAGCTACCTTAGAGCTGCTCTGTATATCACCATTGATTCGGCTGTGTAATGTACCTGTGACATCCTTATGCCAAAGGAGAGCACATTGCAAACTGCCTGTGGCTGCATTACAGAGGGATGTATCCAAAAGACAAAGTAACAGAAGTAGAAAATAGCAAGACCAGAGGAAAGAAAATTAAATTAAGTGCTCACAGATCAAAGTTGTTAAGAGATGATAAAGCAAATTGTGTACAAAGAGCTGGTAGCCTCATTGGAGTTAAAACTGTAACTTCGATGCTATGGGTTTGAAGTAAAAATTAGTTCTGTGAATTAAAAATAATTAACTAGTTCTTTTTTCTACTAATAAATTTCTTTCTACCATTGCACACAATCCAAGTCTCACATCTGTCTATAATGAACTGTGAAGCTTTATATAAAATTGAATGCCTTAACAGCAATTTGAGTTGCATGCTTTCATGGCCTTGAAAGTACTTCAGTCAAGCACTGGGCTTCTGAAGTGACACTTGGGCCAGCTTTTGCTAAATAGGTCAACTAAACCTTGAGATTAATCAGTTTAATTTCAGCTGGAACTGAAAACCTCTAACTTCTCTTTCTTAAAATTGGTGAGCAAACCTTTGTTAAGCTCTTTCTTCTTCTTCTTTTTTTTTTTTTTTTTTTTTTTTTTTTTTTTTTTTTTTTTTTCTTTTGATACAGTTTCTATGTAGAAATGCATTGGAATGTGTCATCTGTGTTAAAACGGTACTGATCAAATTATTACTGGTTGTTTTTTTATCCTGTTCCATCCCTGCCCTCCAAACAGGATCCATTTTCAGGAAAGGAGCTTATGTGTAAAGATGAACATTGGACAACTGCATCAATGAAAATACCAAAAATGCCAAAGTCAGCTCTACCAACTATGATTTCATTCTTATAGTCTAGCTCTGGTTACAGAAAAATTAGATTGTAAAAAAAGCCACTGCGTTGCCTGACTCTGTAATTCCTGTCTTTCCCATTCCCATTGCTTGTTCTTAAGAAAGGTCTCCTATCCCATTTTGTGTTTAGCAAGCAAAGTTCAGTAAAGGAGGAAAATACCTGGTGGTCAGAGCTGAGTAAGCCAGTGTGGGGGTCTGGAGGAAGGTTGGGGGGTGTCTGGGTGGCCACTGCTCCAGCAGCATCAGCAGCTCCTCCAGCCCCCAGTCCCCACTGTCAGCCCCAGGAGCAGGAGTGGAGGCTGGAACACGTCTGTCCAGCATAGCTGGTGGGCACTGCTGTGGCCAGAGGTCCCTTGTGTCTCCTGCCCAGATGTGGAGGCAGAGGGAAAGAACAAAAAAAAAAGTTATAGAATGTGGCATTCTATAACTCTTTACGCTTGAAAAGTGCCATGGGTGGAGCTGGGGAGATTGCTGACTTTTAAGTACAGAGACACTCCTTCCATCCAGGGAGTGGCTGGAAATGCTGCCATCCCTCAGGCTTGTCTTCACTGGGGAAATTGTGAAACCTCTTTGCTCAGCTCCCCAGCATCTCCCAGTATGTTTCACAAACTCAGCTCTGCAAGGGCTTCCTCCACCTTCACAAGAGTCCCTTGCTTCTCCCACAGGAACTTAGGCCTTCACCAGCCTTTAAGTGTCTCCATCTCCTTTGCCTGTGGTTCCCTCCAGATGTTCAGCATCTGACTGCTATTGTACTGGTTGTTCTGGTTGCTTGGGAGCCAAGATCACCTTCTGTGAGGGGGGATTATAGGGGCAAGGGGAGGTTAGAGAGCACAGGGGTGCAGCTTGCAAAACCAGCAAACACAGGATTGTGGGGCAGGAGGATGGAGGGAAATGCTGGGGCAGTCCTGGAGGTTTTGAGATGGCAGAAATGCAGGAGCCCTCAGTGACCAGCTTTGTGGAAAGCTAAAGCAGGAATGTCACATTGTGAAGGACAGCAGCACAGAGTTCAGTAACACCAGATGTTAACAAAATGAGGCACTTTTAATAATCCTAGAGGGGATTTCCACTTCAAGCAAGGTGGTTCATTCAACATTTGCCCTGAAAGAGATGTAAGAAGGCCTGACAATGAGCCTCGGGAATATTGTTCTCTTCAGCCCTTAGAAAGCCTGCCTAATGTTCCGAAAAGCCATCCTAATCCTGTCAGCAGAAATTGCCTGTGAGACAGTAAGCCAGCTCTTCCTGGTACAGCAGAAGCAGAAGTAACACTGCAGTGCACAGAATAATTCTGGTTTTACCTAAACTTCTGTTCCTTTACATGTTAGTCATATTCTGTTACATATTTCTAAAATGCAAATGCTCTTCAAAGACAGTGATGGTTTTACCCAGCACAACACAGATTGGGAGACCAGGTCTCAGTCCCTGTTAGCTGACGTGGCTCCACCAGCTAGAGACCAGCTCTGTCAATCTGGATGCCAATACATTGATTTAAGCTTCTGTCATGCTCCATGTAATTAATGCAGATGGAGAAATTCATGTCCCTTCTGAGCACTGTCCATAGCTCTTGTATGAATCTGTCAGAGAGGGGGTGACTGAACAGAGAGGCGCCAAGCAGACACACACCAGCTGTCCTAGACATACAGGTTGTATTTAATGAGGTATGTGGCAAGTTAGTGTCCTTTCATATGTCAATATTGGTTTAAAATCTGCAGTGAGATGTCTCTGCAACATGGTGATTGATCTCCCTAAATTGATAATTATCCCTCCTGTATCTGGAAAAAAAAGGGATCCCTCACATACTGTCCATACGAGCAAGATATGTTGCAGCAATTCTGATAATAAAAGTAACAAAACCTGCAGTCCCTTTTACCCCCTCGTGCTCAAGCCATTCATACTGGCAGCTGGTCTTCAGTCTTTGAAAGGACAGTAGAAGGGGAATGAGATGAACCTTGGGGTGCTGGGAGGTCCCAGCTTCCCCAAGGTGAAATACCAGCAATACGCCTGGATGGAGTCAGCACTGTAGAACTTCATTTATTTCAGTTTTGATGTTTGGCTTTTTGCCTTCATCTGAACCTAGCAACCAGAGCATGAAATGCTCACTTTCACATTCAGCAGAAAGCCCAGTCTGCACTTTATATCCCTTTTGCATCCCTCCAGTGTTTCTTGGTACAGACAAGAAATCAGAGCCAGCAAAGGGGTTAAAACCAAAGACAGCACCTACAGGATCCAACAATTTGACAAACTCTTCTTCCCTCTCTTTTCTCCCTCTGCCAAGGGCTTTTCTTGTCACACTACGCATCCAGCCTTCCTGGCGTCCATAGGTAATGTTCATCTGCCACAGTGATGGGCTGAGGCTCTTGGAGGCACAGTCACACCATCTATAAAACAATGAAATTCCTGGCTGCTATAATCAAGTTGTCAGCAATGAGTAATATGTTCTGCAAAAAAGGCCTAAGGAAGCTGCTGGAGTATGCTGAAGGTGGCTATAAACTATCCTTCTGAGAACCAATTCCTTGACAGTTGGTCAAAATATCAACCAAAGAGTTACTGAAATGTTCATCACAATTTTCTTTGCCTTCTTAATTTATGTTAGTCATATTAAAATAGCCGTGCTGTTAGGATGTGTTGTGAGGGCAGAATTCAAACGCTCTCCAACACACACTCCCCAGACACCAGGGCTCCTATCAGCATTTTGACAAGCTCATGTCAAGAAATTATATGCCCCTGACCAAAAATTAGTTTTTTAAGATCTGTGAAAAATATCGGGATCTCTCTCTTTAAATGCTTGACCCTGAGGCAGAAGAGGAGGTGGGGAAGAGAGAGAGGAGAAAGATAATCGCTTTAGATAACAATCTGAGTCATAGTAATAGCAGCCTAATTGCTATCCAAGTGCTTTCAGCAGGAAACAGGCACACCTAGAGAGGCACCTGTGCAGGGCAAGATTAGGTGTAAATGAATGAAGGACAGAGATAAAAATGCACTTTGATCTGAGTATGGTGGAAAGTAAGAAATAGTTGTTTATGTAGAAACTGCCTGAAATCCAAGAGCTGCTTCAGATAATGGAATGTAGCTGGTATGTAATTCGTGTGAGAAACAGGCACACTATAGGGCTTAAAGTGAAATGGGCATTTATATTTAGGCAGAGAAAAGAAAATAACTGTATGTAGGGAAGAAGTGGCTGATGCTGTCTTTCCAGAATAAATCAGCTTCTGCAATGATTATGACCTCTTAATAAAATAAAATAAAATAAAATAAAATAAAATAAAATAAAATAAAATAAAATAAATAATATCAGTCTGACAATACAAAATAAAGATCTTTCTTTGAAAGTCAGTATGACTGCAGTAAGTGATTGTTTGGAAGAAAGCTGCCTGAGAATGGAATGGTTTGTACTTGATTGATAAATATCAAACATGCCCTTCATATGCATTTTGTGCATTTAAGATTTGCTGTTCTTCTCCACTGCTGTTCTCTGAGCACTGGCTCTGGCTGCAGCCCCGACACAGCAGCTGTGGGAGGTTTCCACTCAGGTTTGGGCAGAGCTCTTGGCCCCTGTTCTCCAGCTGCCCTCCCTCTTTCCTGCTTCGGTTCTGAGAAAGAGGACATGGTGACCAGGTGCTGCCCATGTGTCTGGGGGGGAAATGAAGATAGGGATTTCTGAGTAAGAGATAAAATGCTGTTTTGTTTGCACAGGACGAGGTCTGTGGAGTGGGGAGAGCTGAGCACAAGAATCGATTATATCCTCTGATGAAGGAGTCAGATCTTCCAGGAAGGGTATTGATTTAGCATTCGACTCTGCAAGTTGTTTTCCACTACATCTTTTGCAACTGAAACTCAGTGATGTCAATGTCAGTAGGCATGAGCAAAAGCCTTGTGTTTTGAAAAGCCGGAGTCTGTATCTGTAGGATATAAAAACTCTTACATTTCCATACTTTTGCTCTCCTCTGGAAGTCATTTTCCAGGTTGTTGGTAATGGATGTTTCATGCAGAATGCATGCATGTGCCTATGCATTACCATGATTGTTATTTTCCCTTAAAAATAGCCCTCTTTTTTTGTATTTGTTAATAGCATTTGATCACAGTCTAGAAATATTGCATGCCAGAAATTACCTTGTCTTGAATTGCTGAATAATAGTATTTGGGTAGGCTCCTATGGCAACAGAGGCACACCCTCTGGATTTAAGCATCACAGGGTCTCATGGCAACTTTTTTTTTTGTACACCTGCACATGCAGGAAAATATGCTGAGCTATCCCAGTAATCTCTGGAAAAATGGCAGCAACAGAATAAACTGACAGGTAAGGTTTATCGCCTTACATTTTTTTTTGAAATATACATAAAAAAACCTGCCTTAAATAAAATACATAAATAAATAATTCAGGGAGAAAATAGCACACAAAGGCCAAAACAACATTATGGAAACAATAACATGAAATAATTTTATGAATATTTAGTATAAATTAGTATTTATGTTACACTAATACTCATTACTGAACTTTAACCAATGTTATATTGGCATTGTCAATACATTATACATTACAAACACTGAGTAAGCACCAACCCTTGCCATGAGGCAGGTCTGGTTATTGTTTTTTTCTTTGTTTTTAAAACTTGGTGAAATTTTACAAACTAGGACCTTCTATCAGAAATATATCAAGTTCAAATGACCTTGACTTATGATACAACCGTAACAAAAGTGTTCAGCCATGATATCAAATGCTCCATTTCAGCATTTCTTCTGCATTCCAGAGCACTGTTCACATTAATCCAATTTACTTTGGAGTAGCCCTTTTGCTTCAACATATAATTCTCATAACAAAGGTGAATTCTCCTTCCTCTTCTCCCTTTATGACTGCTGCTGTCCCCACATGACCCCTCCACAGTGTCAGGTGTGTAAGCACCTGGCAAAGGTGGTGTCTGTCAGTGATCACAGGTCCCCAGTGCTCATTGAGAGGGTTCAAGTCAGTGCAAAGCACACAGCTTTACACACACACTCCAGAGGATGCTGTCTGTTCAGAAACAGAGCTTGTGCTGCACCAACAGGGATGGTAACTCTTGAACAGGAAGACACCAATTAAATAATTGGGGTTAGCACGGAAAGAGCTGTAAAGTGTCTATCCCTTAATATCTTTTAAAAACAAACTATAAAACCCTCTGTGAGGGGTGTCCTAAGTAAAGCCCTTAAGGGCAGTGAGGTGAAATGGATTACATCCTAAATTCTGTATTTCTGTGGCTGTGCCATCACTGTGTTTGCTTGTCCTCACATGAGTGTAAGCCTGCACAAGCACAGACCCAGAGGTAGGATGGCAGACGCCAGAGAGAGGAAATTTGAAATTATACATCAAATATGCTGGGAAGAAAGTGAACACCTGAGCACCTGGGAGTTTCATATGCTCTTAGTCATTTTTCTGTGAAACTTTTTTAATGTCTGAGGTTCATTAAAAACACTTAAAAGATAAAAAAAAGGCCTTACTTGTCCACAATAAGAGCTGCACAGCACAGGACTACAGGTAGTCTTACTTATTTAATATGTACTGAAAGGTTTTATTTAAGTGATGGACGGTAAGTGCATTTTTATTAAGCAGAAAGTATCTTAAACTAAAAACTGACTTTGAAGAATGTAAAAACTTTCTTACATTCAAACACTAAGCATTAATATGACTGTATTGGGAAATATGCAGAGTAGGTGTGCTCATTTCTGAGGAAATCTTCCCACTGGCTATTTGTAAGAAGCGGCTAATGACAATGTCTTTGGCCTTGACAGTCTCCATGTTCCTCTCCCGTGATATCTGCATGCTGATTTGATCCACGTTAGTCATGATTAGCTCCGAGGCCAGGATCTGGGTGGGGGAGGCCCTGTTTGCTGTGCTGTCCATGATGTACTGCTTGTACAGTTCCACCAGCTTCTGCTCGAGGTAGTCGTTCAGGGCAGAGTCGGAGAGCGGCTGCTGGTGGGGCCCTAAGCTCGCCAGCCGCCAGCACGAGGAGTGGCCCTGGGCTGGTCTGCGGATGGTGCCGCTTGTGGGGGGAGCCTTCACTGACTCCATGGCCGGAGGAATCTCCGAGGACTCCAAGAAGGGGCCTAGGCCGCTGTCACAAGCAAAATCTGTCGTGTCTGAGCTAATAGGCACTACATAGTCCCCAGCTATATGCAAATCGTTGTAGTTCTTGCAAATGCTCTTGCAGGAAGGTGGAACCAGGTAGGTGACTTTTTTTGTCAGCTCCTCACAGACATGCTTATCTGGAGGTGGCTGCCCTGTGGGCACTGGGTGCTGGACAGGTTGTGGGACATTATCCTTCTGCCTTCTGCTGTGCTTGCTGCCTCTAGAGCAGACTGAGGAAATGCACTTGCCAACAGATCTGCATCTCTGAAGGGGGTTTTTTCCTTGGGCTTCACCTGTGGAAGAATTAATGGACATCATTTCATACACCCCTTCATCAGGCAAACTCTTGTCGAGTGCAGGGTTCAGGTCTTCACAAATATAGGTGATTTTATGAAGGTAACCTTCCGACAGCATCCTTCCCCAAGGGAAAGGAACCACCTGCCGACACAAAGATGATAAGAAGAAGGTAATTACAAAAAGTTCCTTTTAAACTCCCTGAGCTGTGATTACACTTGCCAGTCTGCTACTAGCAGCAAAGAGATGTCTCCAATTTGGACATGAACAAGAGTGTCTCTGCCTAACTAGGGGACTTGAGTCAGTGAAAGATCAGCCAGTCTCCTTGTGCTGAATCTCACCATATTCTGCATATTCTGTATAACATAAGGTATGGCACATCCAGTGCATCCAATGGCAAGTGAGTTGTGGAGAGAGGGACAAGAAGTTTTTTGTTGTGGAATAGCTGCTGTAATAGCTTATACTTAAATACATCTAATTTTGCACTGGAGTTCATTAGGAAGCTGGGGCTTCCCCCTTTTTCTCATATGATTTTAAGCAACTTTTGTTGTGTGTGGTTTGTCAGCTGCCTCTGAATTATGATGATTTGAGATTCATATTGAGAGTATCACCTCTTCTGTTTCAGACTAATCAACAACTGTAGTTGTGGTTCCTTTTTCATTAAGAAATCTCAGACCATTACATTTGCACTTGGCACTTCTGCATTGCAATCAGGATGGAATTAATTGTCTCTGCCTTTTATACATGAAAATGTCAGTGGAAAAAGCAAAACTTTTTGGAGCCATGATTCATCTGGCCTGGTTTAGACACCTAAATCAAAACGAATTGTGCCCTAGATTTGCTTATCACTCTCCAGTTGCTATAAAAGGATCTTAAACTAGATCCTGGATATAGATATCTGCAGGGCACATTTGAAGAGACAGATTTCAGTGCAATGCATAAGAAAGTGCACATTTCAGAAGTACTCCAGCTCACTCTTTCACTGTTCCGTACCACAGCTCTGGAACTGGTTTTCATTGCATTTCTGCAAAGACACAGTTGGATTCCAGCAGTTACTAACTCTCTCCATTCTCTGAGCAGACAGCTCAGACCCAAAAGCTGTACAGAAATTAGTTAGTAATTAAAGACAGGATTTTCCAGCAAGGACACACATGCTCCACATCAGTAAATGTTCTGCCCAAGCTTTCACAGCTCCACTACCAAAAAACTTGTTTAAAATCCACCTCTGCCTTCTTTTTTTCAACAGATGTCAAGGATACAATCAGTGGGAAAGATGTTCTAAAGAAATTGTTTGGTCCAGCAAAGAGAAAGTAGATTTACAGTAAAAATAAATTAAAATTTAATTTCTTTCTTTGTATACTGCAAATGGTCTTCTCCAAGAGTCAAGGGACTCTCATTTCTTAGTAAAGTTTTCATGTGTCACAGTTGCTAGTGCAAAGTGCTGCACTAATAATTGTTGGCTAAATCCTGCCTAAGCATGAAGATAGATTTTGCACAGATATTAGGGAGAGCACAGTGTGAGAAGAAACTTTCCTTGGGGTGAGGGAATCACTTCCACACCATGAAGAAGGTTGAAGAGAAAACTGAAGAGAAAATAGCCTTCCTTTAGGGAATTAGATATGTACAAACACTTGCTTTGGTGACGCTGGATTCTCTTTGTTGCTGCCAGTTGTGTGAGATTTCTCACAGGCAGTAACATTTCATTAAAAGTGACCTATTTACACAGAAGGGGGAAAAATCGTATTTGGGTCTTGGCTGTCCTTGCAATATGCTGCTGTTGTCTTGCTTTGGCTTTTAGCTGTAATTAAGGTGTCCCCCCAGCAATCTTAGCCAAATGCTAGAGCTGCTCATGTTATGAACTCTCTCTTCTGCTTCTGTTCCCCCCTTCTGCAAAGGCTGTTCCCTTCCCCCTGCCACCCATGGCCCAGATGTTTTTATTGCAAAGTCACCACTAACCATGGCTACCTTGTTTCTGGAGCTGTTACACACTTATTCATGTTATTTTTAATGTGGATTCAGAGAAATGAGTGGAAATGTAGCATATGGCCTGTCCACTGCTCAACCAACATAGGCAAAGGCAGTTGTGTTCAGGTAACGTGACACTTTGGTCTTTCCTGCTCCCCAGATGTGAGTTGTTTCTACCATAAGGTACTACATGAGGGAAATGAAACCATTGGTTTCATTTCTTTGCACTACATTCTGCTTATTTCAAGAGTGTTGGAGCACACTGGGACAGGAGTGGAAACAAAAGAATTGGCAAATTCAAAAATATTAGGGTCTTGTGCTGAGAGTTGTGTGTTCTGATGAATGAATTATAAGCTTACCCTCTGAAGCTGGCAAAGGCTGCCACACTATTCTGGCTCTTCCCAGCTCTGCAAGGAAAACTGACTGAAAAAGCAGTGCTGAGAACATTAATGCAAAAGGGAGGTGCATGTATCTGTGGTGTTTCTTGTCCTAGTGCTTAATATAATATATACCTCTGTCATGTTATTATCCTGTCACTCCAACTGTACCACCTTTAGTTTTTACATTTTAAATCTGATAAGGATTGCAATATGCATTAATACTGCTTTCTCATGCCTCTTTTCTTAATCCCCTCTCCGTGCCACAGACACACATACACCAGGATTCCAAGGGCACAGAGATTATATCTAAGGTCTTTCAATATTTCAGTTTCATGCTACTCAAATCCAGATTTCACTTACATCTGCCTGAAAATAATTGTGTAACTTTTTGTTGCACAAGGAAAACCAGTCCGTTTTATAATTTTGATCTGACACATTTTGCATGTAAGGTGAACAAAAAGAATTTTCCTTGTGTTTCTACTGCCCTGGCAATGGCCACTGACTACATTCCTCCTAAGCCTAGTGAAGATAGAGGGAGAAGACTGGTTTACACTGTCTTTTCTATCTGGCATAGTCTTGATTACAGTCAGATGATCTTAAAACCTCCTGTTTTGCTTGAGGTTTGTGTTCAGTTCTTCAGCAGATGAAAAGCCTGAAGGCAGGTTGAATGTTTAACGTCACATAGAGAATCTAGGGGTATTACCAGTGTGTGGCAGAAAATTTGCTAGGTTATAATGCTTTTAGACAGTGCCAATGTTTGCATAGAGACCTCAGATTACAGTCTGAGGGCAGGAAAACAGAACGGGAGTTCTTGGCTCAGGATAAGCAAAACACTTATGGAAAGCCTGAGAAGTGTGCACAAAGAGATATGATAAATTGTGTCCTGTTCAAAAACCTAAGATGAAAAGTTGCTAGAGAAAATGGAAAGAACATGGTGCCAGCTGGGATCACAGCTCAGTGGGCAAAGGGACATTCTTCTGCATTGCAAAAGGAGGGGATGGAAAGTCATAGAAGAGACAAGCTTGTGTTGGATATGTCTGGCTTTCAGATCCCTGACCAGGGCTCTGAATAGCATTAAAGTTGTGCTGCTGGGGATTGGAACTCAACTCTTACCATAGGGTATACCTTGAGTTCTAGCTGATTTACTATCTGGGATCCCAGATGACAGTCTCCCTGTCTCAAGGGAACTCAAATCCTATGGATTTGTTTGTAGTATTTTTTCCCTATTTCAAGAGATGTTTTTCCAGTTTCTGGAGATAGAAACAGATCCCCTCAGTGAAGTGTGGGCTCCACCTCAGATTGCCAGACAGACAGACATGCAAGAGCCCTGGCAAGCAGAATAGTCTGTAGAGCAAGCTTACATGTATTGCAGGACCTATATCTCACCTTCCCCCTGGGGCTGTGTGGAACAGCTCCCAGAAAGCCTCAGCACAGCCAGTGTGGGGAAACCAGGACAGTGAAGAAGGTAGTGTGATGAACTGTGCACATGGGTAAGTAGACCCCATCCTTAATGCCTGAAACCAACACATCTTTGGTATCTGAGCCTCATTTGGCTTGGGTAAAGGTAATGCTGATGACACCAAATCATGTGGTGAGATGGACACATTTTACAGGGAGACCTACACAGTCTGGAAAGTGGGCATCAGGTTTAACAAAACATCAGGTTTAACAAAGGCAAGTGGCAGCTCCTGCCCTGGATGACCCAACCAAAAAGCCCAGCACAGGACCCGTGTGCTGGGGAGCCTTGCTGAGAGGGACCTGGGGGTCTTGGTGCACAACAAGGTGACCCTGAGCCAGCAGTGCATGGCTGCAGCAATGAGGAAAATCAGATCCTGGGCTGCACCCACTGGGGCGCAGCTGGCTGAGATAGTAACGAGATCTTCCCACTCAGCATTTTTCAGGCTGCCCCTGGAGCATCCAGTTCTGGTCTCAAAAAATTCAAACAAGATGTGGACAGACTGGAGTGGGTCCAATAGAGGGCAAAGAAGATGATCAAAGGGCTGGAAAAGCTGCCTTTTGAGGAAAGTTTGAAGGAGTTAGGACTCTTCTCCCTGGAGAAGACTGGGGGAAGGAGACAGCTCAGAATATTCCAGTATCTGCAGCTGCAATGAAGACAGAGGCTCTCTCTTCACAAGCAGCCACATAGAGAAGATAAGTGGCAATGAGCACAAGCTGCATTGGAGTAGAATCACAGAATCACATAGGTTGGAGAAGGCCTTTAAGATCATCAAGTCCCACCCTTAACGCAGCACCACCATGTTCACTGCTAAATCATGTCCCCAGGTGCCACGTCCATATGTTTTTTGAATGCTCCCAGGGATAAGAGGGAAGAGGTTCATATCAATGTGAGAAGGGAATCTTTTACAATGAGAACAGTCAATGTCTGGAACCTCCCAGGAGACATGGTGGAATCTCCTTCGCTGGATGTTTTCAAGATGGGATTGGACAAGGTTCTACATAATCTCATCTAGGTTTCCTTTCCCATGAAAAGTTGGACCAGATATTTTAAGGTCCTTTCCAATTTATGCTGCTCTCTGACTATGATTCTACAGTAGTAGTTGCTGCTGTTTGGTGCAGGAGGGGCTCACTTTGCCCACAGCAGAGGAGAAGATGAATAGCCAGAAGGTAGTTTTGCATCCGAATGCTGCCCACTGTCTTTGACACTTCCTCTCCTTGCTGCTGCTGCTGCTGCTGCTCTGGAAGATCTGGGGCACACAGAGCTGCACCATGGGGCTCTTTCAGCAGTCATCATGACCCAAACCACTCTTGTCCCCTCCCCACAGCTCTCTTCGCTCTGATCTTTTGGTCTTCCCACAGGAGAAAACACAAGCTCTGTACATCTTCTTTAGTCACATGTCAATAGTTGAAGAGATGCAGAAAAGCTGGAGTAGCTCACACACAGGGGAATGTGGGCTAGTTTGAGAGGAACAAGTAGGTTTGAAAGGATAGTAATCTTGTATATCAAGAGTATGAGGGAATCTACTGGAAGAACAGGCTAAAGAAAGCAAGAGAGGAGGCATCTTCCCCAAGAAGTCTACTATACTGTTGAATGCTCTTGTTTTACAAATGCCTACCAATTTTTGATCATGTTAAATGGATGGCAATGAGTTTCAGGAACATTCAGCTTCTTTTGTTTAGAAACAAATACATTCTCAGTGTATTTTTGAGTGCTGTTGTATCTTTAAGTTGTGTTGGGGAGAGGACATGCTTCCATAAAAATACAATGAAAACTATATGTTGGTAAATACAGTTTCTTGAGCTCTCAAAGTTTCCCACCTAAGTTTGTTTTATCAGTTCCTTGAAACATCATATAAACCAAGCCTGCTTCAACATTTTCCATACTTTTTTTCATTATCTATAACTATACAAAGTTGGTTTAGGACCCCATTAATCTGGTTTGATAGCATTTTACATCTCATATCCACAGCTATAAACAACAGCATGAAATCTGAGGCAGGAAAGAATCATGCTCCACATTCATAAGGAAGACTTGAGTATGTATTATTTCTACCCTGTGTTTTTATAATTTTTTCTTGGGGTGGACATAATTTCATGTCTCTGGATGTCTGTGTTAAATTTAATGAGTTGTTAGCTGTTATGACTGAACTACAGTGTAGTTTAGCAACATTTTGAATCTAAGCATTTGAAGTAAAGAGGCAATAAATCTACATGAACTCTTACAGAAGAGAGCACACTCTCTAGAAATGAAAAGAATAAACAGCAAAGCAAGAAGAAAAGGCCAAAGGCGTTTCCCAGAAGGAGTGAAGGAAATGTTCTACAAAAAGGCATTGAGATGTTAGTCATGTTTGCTGGAGAGCACAAAAAAGAGGGGAGAGGAGGCATGTTGTGCACGTATACCCTAGTCAAACTGTGAATTTACACCAAACCAGGAAATTCACTGAGAATTGCAAAAAATGCAATCAATAAGTTTCTTTGATTTTAATTTTTAATATCATCATGTTTTCATAGAAGCCTCATCTTTCTTTTTATGAACTTTTTTTTTAAATATGATGCCGTATTCATCCATTTTTGGTGCCTATTTTTTTTTACAATCTACAAATAGAGTACTCCAGTTGGAGGACATTACTTAGACAGCAGAGTAACATGCACAGAAATTTCAATAACAATATGTTAATTATGATAAAAGCTACACAGCTAGTAAGCCTCATTTTAAAAATATTTTGAAAGACCTCTTTAGTCTAATTTTATGAACGTCTTTGAAAGTATCAGAGAAAAAATTTTGTTTTCATTTTAAAGTCTCATTGCAACTGCAGTTGGTCATGGTTGTGAAGATGGCACCTTAGAAATGTTCTCATCACCCTTAAGGCAGCAGAAACTGCCTGTGGACGGAGACAGATGCTCTGCAAATACATGTATATTCAGAACAGAAAAAGTGCATCATTTTACCAGCTATCAGCTGTGGTGACACACAAACAGAACCAAGACATTTCATAAGCAAGGGCAACATTTCCATACATTTATATAATGCACAGTATATTTTAGTTCTTACCTCCAAAGATACAGCAGCTGACCAGGTACAGAAAACTTGATGTCTTCTAACTAGTTTGGAGCTTCCTGTGAGTCTGTCCTACCCCAAAATGCAATATTCTGTTTTTATTTCCTTTTTAAGTACACTTCTAAGATAACATCTGTTTTGCTTCTAATCCTCTATAGCAAAGAAGTATAGAAAGAAAGTCCCTTAGGACATGAGGGGGTTTTATAACTGACTGAACTGCAACATGCTGAACTTGCTTCCTCTTTTATGTCCAAATGAAACTTCATTGTGAAACTGTGTACTGTTAAAATAGCTGATTGCAACACGCTCAGTCCAGGCAGATGGACTGTTGTAAGATAAAAAACCCTCGGTGAGTTAAATGCTCAGAAAAATCTTAGAGAAACTGTTCATCTGCTGGCAGCTTACAGTGCACCCCATTTCAGCCATCGCTCTCCTTTAGCTGACACAGCGAGACATCTTGACACGTCAAGACTCTCATGCCAAATAGGTTGGAAGAGTTAGGTGGCAAAGCAGAAATGCATTTCACAGCAGGCCCACTTTGTTGTCTGCAGACACTTTTACATATAATTTTCCACCAAGCAGCACAGCACAGCTGCTTTCTCAGGTTTTGCTTTGGCAAACTTGACGACCCTTGTCAGGACAAAAGTTAGGCCTCGTCTGTTGCAGCTCTCAGTACCATACCCAGGCACTTTGTCTTAGTAGAGGCAGTGGATGAAAATACCTGGGCAAGCAGGAGTTCATCCGCCAAGTGTGAGGTGTGTGAACAGTGAATATGGCTTTGAGATTGGTGCTGGAGTATTCCTTAAGGGCAGAAGACAAACACTGTTTGAAATACATAATTGGACTGTTTGAATTGATCCCAATAGGACATACAGAATTTGCTTTGAAAGGCATCATTATGCATTCATATATTGCAATAATAAGAGAAATATGTTATTATTATATGTTATTTCAATTCTCAGTGAATTTTAACCTCCTCATCCAGTAGTACCATGTGTTTTTCTCAGAAACCACCAACTCTGCCAGCCAGAAACAATACTTCTATTAACGTCATTTTCATAAATATTCACTGTGATGCAACATCTGATTGGGACTTATATCAAATACTTCTTCCAAAGTCTTCTTAGACATAGGCATGAAAACAGTACAAATATCAGTCTGTCCCTACCTACACATTTGTAGCTAATTCATACCACAGTTTAACAAGTAATATTGTACCCAGTCATATGCCATGCTAGGATCAACAGCATCTAAACATCAAAAAATCTGGACAACACTGGCAGTTTAATGTTATCTCTGCTGCAAAAGTTTTCCCTGTGGAAACAAAGCTACTGTCGTAACAGACCAACTCTTTTATGCTTAACATTAACATTAATACTAACATTATTGTAATTTATTCTCTGATCTCTCATCTTATGACTACAGACCAATCTCAGGCCTTGTCACATTTGTATTGGCCCAACACTTTTTTTTTCCATTTTTCTTTACCTGGATGAAATGTATTGAGGGAAGCAAGAAATAAGTCTCTGTGAGTTTTTATCTCTTCTGTAGATCCAGAGAACTCTATATTTACAGAAGCTCAATATTTCTAGTTAGATTGTTGGGAAAAATCTTTGGTAGTATAAAAAAGCATTTCTGTAAAAGTCCTCAGAGAGTTTTCAAAATATTTTTTAATAATCTAAATCCATGAAAACCAGGAAGATACAAATGGACAGATACTTTAAAGCAAAAATACTTCTACTGCCAGAATAGCACAGCTATCCAGAACCACTGTAAAAAAAATCTATCATAGATTAAATATAGATTTAAGACTTTTCTTCAGGCACCTATATTTGGATAAAAAGAGTGACATTTTTTGTTGGGCATGTGGAATTTTTTCAGTTCTCTAGAGGAATTCAAACATTGTCTGCATTTCTGCACAGTAGCTTTGTGTACCTATGGAAAAGAGATATAAAACTGTAATTTCTTGTCACTGAAATTGCACATTAACATCCTGACAGTCTAGGCTTTCAGGACACCCACTTATTCTAGTGACCTTTTCCACATTCACTCCTGGCCTTGGAAGAGTTATCCTCACCTCACAAGCACTGTCCTATGTGAATTTTTCCATGTGACTTATAAACTGCTCTGAGTGCAGCACTCTGAGTGCCAGATGCAGAGCTGAATGAGCTGGGTATGGCATAGCAGCACCTGACCCCTTTTGCAAAGATCCCCACGTGCACTGTGCCTCCCATGCCCCGTGAAACAGATGAGAGACAGAAGAAAGCTTCAGCACCTTAGGGAATCTTTCAGTCACTCTCTTCATCTGAAAATGTAAATGTAGCTCAGGTTGTCTGAGGCCATGCCAATTTATTTTCGTCAGTGTAATTCACTACAGCAAGCATAATGCATCAAGATTGGGCATCCCTATCCACCACCACCACCACCCCCCCCAAGAATAAAAAAACAAAAAAGAAAAGCCTTTCAAGTAAATTACCACGTTTCCTCTCTACCTTCTTCTCCTTGACGAAATTGCTTTAATTTTGATCCTGAGTAGTTCTGATCCTTAGTTTTTTATTTCAGTTCAAGAGTTTATCTTCAAGACAAATGTGCCAGTTTGCCCTCTCTTTGCTTTGGTTGGCCTATGTTTAGCCTGGACCCGTTTGGTCAGAGAGTGCAAAGGCAGCTGCCTGTCATTTGCAGGTGAAATGTTTATATTATAGAAATGATAAATTGAGATCTTTTGATAAGACAATATTCCATAGCTTTTTGTTAAATTTCATAGTAGGAATAAATACATAAAATAAATCACTTTTCCTGTGCATACACTCGAGCAGGTATGTACCCAGGAAGCTCTCTCTGGTTATCAAACTATTTTAGCTCTATTCTTATTTCATATGTCTATACCTTTAACAACAAATTTTGAAATTTAAAAGGTCAAAGATGCCACCTAGTTTAGGTGGAAATTTAAAAGGTCAAAGATTATTACCTAGTTTAAAAGTACTTTGTGCAATAGGACAAAGGGGATATTTTTAAACCTTTTGATCTTTGGAAGGAAAGATTTTTATGGGAAGGAGATAAGCATGTTATCCTGTACTTCATCATAAAAAACAATCATGAATGATTTATATTCCTTACAGCAACAAAATCAGATCTATTTCAAGCCTTCCAGTATATGTGGAAGTTTAACTTGATTTGCGCTGAAAACCCAGTTTTCAATGCATTAATTGCACCCGTATAATCAATTATTTGAGTAAATCACCAGTCTTTAAACAGGGAAGAACCTCCATCATATACAGTTTTCTTTCCTCTTCCTTCATTGCTGGTTGTAGAAAATAGAACAGCAGAATTTTCTAGGTAAAATGTAAGGATTCCCATCTTACAAATGAGTGCCAGGCAAGTCTGATTTTGAGATATCTCAGGCCGGAGGGAGTCTCCTGGATTAATTACTCCAGCCCTTTACCTGTTTTGTGGAAAAAATGTGGTTGTGACATCATTCTCTTGGCCATGCATTTCCAAGGAGGAAAAGAAGATTTGTCACAGTTTCTTGTCAGAAACCTTTCCCTTCAGTCTCAGGCTCTATTTATTTATAGCCCCTTACTTATTTTTGTAGTCAAACTGTTTGCCCATATCCTTTTTTTTTTTTTAATGGTCACATGTAATGTACTGAGGTATCCTGAACAAAGTACATTAGTGTACAAGTGATCCCACTGCTGGCAGAGACTATCCATGCACAACCACATGTGGGCACATGAGCCTTCAAGCACTGCAGAGCATGAATCAGGAGTGGCCTGTAAAGCATCAGAAGGCAGCAGGCTGGGTGAGCTGCCCCCTTTCCATTGTCTGTGTCTGGCCAGAAACCAAGAACGTCTCTTTTTTTAATTCTCTTATCTTCTTTTGTTTGTCTCCTAACTAGTACCATGATAACTTAGAAATGGATGGTTTTAAACCAACAACCAAGAATATTTAAATCTAAATGCCGCCTACTTTTTAGCACACTCAAATAACAACATGCATAAAAGGTGATCTATGGAGTGCAGATACATAGAAATATATTTATTGAAATCCTGATGCACAGTGATCATCACTGTGCACAGCTTGCTCTGTGCTGCTGACTGAAACACTCCAGGGTCTGATGCATTTCAGTCAGCAGCAGAGAGGAGCCCGACTCTCAGCACACTGGGGAGAGTGCAAACCACAACCACTCCTCAAGCAATGAAGCATATTATTCCCCAGCTCACCACCCAGCTCAGCAAAAGGCCTTATCAGCACCTATAACTCTCAACTTTGCACCTTCCAGATCTTGTGAGGCTTCTGGGGTTATTTTTAATCTTCCTGGGATGCACACATAAGTTCTGATCCTTTCACAGAATCTGTTTTCTGGTAGACATCATCATTCCTTTAAAAGTTGATTTTTAGAGATGAAGTTTAACAATTTTTTTTTTTTTTTTTGGTAGGGAGGAGGGTGATTTTTGCTCAAGATGTATCATTCCTCTATAAGGATTTAAATTTTCAAAATATGTCCATATATACTGGAGGTTTGATGGTTTATCTCAGTTTTAGATTTATTTAATGGTTTTCATACATTGAAAACTTCTTTAAATGCTTGAAATTCACATAAATTATTTCATCAATGTAAAAATAATATATAAACCTGAGTGTGCATAGCAAATAGAAATGATCAAAATTAGTATTACAGGTATCACACAAATAAAACAGCTACCCCAAATCCCTGAAACCAAGGGGTCTCCTGCAGAACAAAAAAAGTTTCTGACTGTGACAGATCACTTCCTACCATAGGACACCCCCAGGGATGTTACACTGCATTCTTGGCTTCACAAGTCTGAAATGATTACTCACACATGCTCGCTTAATTAAGTAGAAACTAATTGCATCCTACCTATCAGATAGAAAGGTGTACCATTTGATTACTGATAAAACTAACCAGTAGGTTGGAAAGGAAATATTTTTGTTGCCTCCACCTTTTATTGAAGGAGTCTTCCAGAGATAAAGTGTCTAAAGCAGAGATTCCAGCAGCCCACATGATCCTAGGGAGAGGGCAGCAGAGCTGAAGTGTTTTTATCAATTTTGACAGAGCTTGACTTTCTTTTCACAAGAATCTTCTGGTTTCTTGCCTCTGGATGAGCTCATGATTCCCTTCTGTAGATCTAACAAACTCTAAGCCTCAGCAAATAGCAGCTGATAAGAGGAGGAGCTTGTTCTTTTACACGGCTGCAGCTTGAGGAAAAGGAATATGATTCATCTCTGCAGGACAAGTGCACTATAGTATTTGCAGTTTTCTTCCTGGCTTTCTACCAGATTACCACTATGGCTACACACACCCTCTAGGATAAAACAGGATATTCCTAAGGAAGAACTTGTTCATTGTATTATAAAGGTTTCAAATGTCATTTCCAAGAACAATAAAGATTGTCTGAAAGACTGCCTACCTGTAGAAAATCCTGTCATATGATACATATGCTAATTGCAATGCTTGCATTGGGTCTTTGTTAAAAATAAGTCATGCATCCAGCTGCTAATAAACTCCTTGATTCAGTGACAACTACTCACCAGTGGTTAGGCTTTACAATCAGCCAAAGAGCTTTTATCTGTAAAACAGGACTGAGCAGTAGATGAGGGCTTTCTTTTATAGTTTTTTTTTTTTCACAACACATCTGCGAAACAATAAAATTGAAGGCAGGCTACTAAGAAGGGATTTTTTTTGTTACTGTATAAAAATACCACAGAAAATAGCAGAAATCCAAGAAGTGTTACAGCAGTCTGGTTTTATTAGGTGCATTGGCACATGTATGCAATTTCTAGGTAGAACCAACCCCTGATAATTGGGTGATTTTCATGGTTTTTTTTTTTTCCTCAAGTACCGGCTCTTAATTTGATTCTGATTTCTACATTCCTCATTTTCTTACTCTTTCATCTTTCCAGCAATCAACTTTTACAGCTATTCTAAATTCTATGTCAGTAACATTCATTTGAAAATTTTGTCTGAAAGTAGCAACAGAATAAGCAGAATAAGCAATAAGAGTGCTTTTAAATAAATAATGATATAAAACCCTCCTGCACTTTGGCCCATGAAAACCAGAAGCCATCATTGTCCATGGAGCTTTTTTTTGAGAGGTAATCCTGGGCAACCATGCCATGAGTAAACAAAAATAGGAAAAGCAGAAAATATGAGGGTCTGAAACGATTGTGGACAAATCACTGGTTCCATCTGCTAAGAAATGATGCTCAGCACAGTTTGCTGCTGCTGAGTATTATCCAGGGGCATAAGACTTGTTAAAGGAAGTGAGAGGAAGGAATGTTTTAATAGAAAACTTTCTGAAAAACAGATTGAAAGCAAAGGGTCACTGAGTTAATTTTTTTGAAAGAGGCGTTTGCTGGAAAGGGGCAGAAAAACATGAAATTGAGCAATTACACAGGCATGAAGAACCAGGGAAGTATTTTTTCAGACAGAGGCTGCAACTGAGATTTTGCAAGAAAGACTGGTAAGAAGAGGTTGTTTAGTTACATGAGTAAGAGGAAAAAAAATTCAGAAAAATGGATCCAGTGTGGTTTCTGAAGAAAACAAACATATTTATCTTAAGATGGAACTTGGTGAGTTAATGAAAAGTGTATGTTTGATGTAGTACGTAGGGGATTTAAGGAAGATGTATATACATATTTAGGAAGACTGGGACAGAATACAAAGATATAGAAATAAGATAGAGCATTATAAATTTAAAAATTTAAATTATGACCCAGCAATATGTCATTGTAGAAAGAAGGCAAATATTATCTTGTGCTGCATTAGGTAGAGCATTGTCTACAGTTTGAGAGAGCTGATCCTTCCACTCTGCTCCCACCTTGAAGATACTCAAAACTAAATGGACACTGTCCTGAGCAATCTGCTCTCACAGTCTCATCTTTGAGCAGATATTTGGACCAGAGGATCTTCACAGGTGCCTCCCTGCCTCAGCTGGTCTGTGATACCAAATAGGAAGAAGGCAGAAAATACAGCATTTGGTACAACAGTCAACAAATATTTCTCTGCAAATGTTTGTTGCTACTGCAGCATAAAAGAACATTGATGTGTGAATACAATACAATGAAATACACAAATATGTGTGACTGTAAGCACAATGACACAATAGACAAAAGCTGGATATAAAACTAGACAAAGAGGTAGCAGAATAACCACAAAGGAGGAAAATGGAAACTAAAGGTAAAGAAATATTTTTTTTCTTCAAAGCAGCATTTGATATTTGAGAATTGGGGTTATATTGGCAACACTGCCAAAATCCTGTTTCCAAATGAGATCTGTAAATATTACATGACTAATTTTAACAACTGGTAAAATCACTTAACAGAAAGCATGGGTTTACACATTTTCAGGGAAACAAGACAATCTTTTGGATTTGATTACACAAAAGGGAAATATTCAAGTGATTTCAGTAACCACTAAGCAAAACACCAAAGACAGTGGCCACAGGCCAAATAATTACATTTCCATAGTGAAAGGAATGAATGCTGGCATCAAGAATCCCAAAAGAACAGAGAAATTTCTGAAAACCAGTAAGAGGTAGGAAACATAGATCAGGACAATGTGGATGACTCCTAAGTTAGTATTAAGGAATGTATCATTCTGGGCATTACAAAAATGTTGAAAAAATGTAAGGCTATAATCTATAATGTCAAGTAAAATTGGCTATTTCCTTTTTTTTTTTTTTTTTTTTTCTCCATTAGATTGTTTATCTTTTATTTTGTGTTAGGTAGTTGGCATCTTTAATGACTTGGTAAAGGGAATAACGAGATAAATAATCAGAAATTAGAGATGCTTAGTATTTGTGGTTTTTTGTTTGTTTTTTTTTTAACTCACATCAAGCTGCACAAACCTCATTATTTACAACACAAAAATTGTAACCTAGGAATTATAGTGACCTATCAGATATCTCTATCATCATGAAACTCAAGAGCCATTTGTGCCAAGTCAGAGAGGGCAAAATAAACTAATAAAAGAGGTCTATAAAATAATTATATGTACCATATACCATGATAAGGAGCACTTACAGAGCATAATTCTCATTTTGCTATGGATTTACTATTACCATTAAATGGGAAATATTTCACAATATCCTTGACTCACCCATGTGTGATACATGATGCAATCAATTTCCATGGAAATTTGTATCTAGCCTTTTACTAGAACAGTACTTTGAATCCCTTATTATTATGCCTCTGCAAAATTCAGGATTAGGGCTGCTTGTTGTTAAAGCAGGTTGTTTAGCACCCACAGACTGCAGAGAAAAGTGGCCATATTATTGACAATGCTCTCTGGTACCCTGACAACCTCTAAAGTAGGCTGCTAAGGTCAACAGTCCTGGTCTCTGATGACTACCCTGAAGGGTTGGGCTATTTTTTAACTGAAGTGTTTGAATCACTTAAGTTACCTAAAGATTGAACTCTGGAGACCATATTTCCACATCTCCCCAGTTACATCCCACAGCTTCTCTGCAGACCCATCTGTACCTTCAGTGTGAAGCACGAGCTCTGCTAAAGAGCAAATGCTGCTAGGTCACTGCCTTGCTGCCTTTAGGTTGTGGTGAAGGAGAGGACAGAGAGGAGACAATTACAGCCATTGTGTTGTTGGCTTTGCTGCCAAGCAATGTGACCTCTGGGATGAGCTGAGCAGGTATGACCAGCTCTGCACAGCAATGGATGGGAGCTTCCCATTAACTCTGCGGGTTCTCAGAGCAGCCCAGGGAAAAGGACAAACTACCAGTACCTTGACTCACAGCCCTGGCAGCTATGGAAGGCAGGGGAGGGGAGGAGAAGCAAAATTATCCCTTTTGCTGTTTTAAGTGTTAAATTGGATTAATTATGATTAGGACATACCTCTTACATGGTGGAATGTTTATTAATGCAATAAAATCAACCTGACATGAGGAACAGTGGGTATCTTTGTAGAGCAGGAAGGAAGGAGCTTTGTCCTGTCCTCTAAAAAATGCATTCTTATGAAAACTCTTGTGAATTGAGAACTTGTTTTACCTGAAAACTGGAAAAAATAATTATTTTTCTTTTTTTCTTCTTTTTTTTTCTTAATTCTCCAGCCCTCAAGTCCACAACCACAGATTATTGGTCTGACCTGCTCCAGGTGACATTGTGAATGTTTAAAGGCACAAAGGTGAGAAAGAACATGCCTGTTAAGATTTGAATTAATGAGATAAGACTTAATTTATAAGATTTTCTAAGAAATGGACACTCCACCTTTGAACTGCTTCTGATGCAGAACACAGCCCAGTTCCTCATTCTTTGCCTTCTGAGGTAAATGAACTGAGCACTGCTCATGAAAGGACAGAATGAACTTTCCACAACTGGTGAAATTCCCTATAATCAAGACAGCCTGAGAACTTGAACCAGCAAATGTGGGGCAGAGCAACTCTGGTATAAGTAGAGCAACCACTCACCTGCTGCTCTATGTGTAGAAGGCCACACCACATTGAGGGAAAGTACCTTCTCACCTTTCTTCCACAACAGTCTCTTCCACATTAAATATCAGATTTCCTTGGGAGACTGATTGTTTAAAGTTAACCTGATGAGGGCTTTTCACATAGTGTACCATTCTTAAATCCTTCCCCTCCTGCCTACAAGACTCCCAGGAGAAATGTGCTTTGTTAGCTGGGAACACTTGTTTTACATACTTCAGTTGTCAAAATTATAAAAAAGTTAAACCTTCTGCTGAGGTGTAAAAGAAAAACAGCTTTGAGACACAGAAGAGCTCTGTGCTTTGTATCAGGCTTCTAATTGTTGCAAAATTTTAAAGTGGAAGAGGCAAAAGCAAAATAAGAATCAGTTTTTTGGAGAAGATATGGAAAATATTCTTTTATTTGGATGTTGTATCCTCTGATAACTTAAGGCATAGCATAACTGAATGTCTAGTCAAAAAACAGATGGTGTTTTCAATGTTAGAAGAGGGTCATGGGGGGACTTTCTAACTTCCCTCCCAACCTAAATTATTTTATGAAAATAATGGCATTGAAGTATTAGAAAGCCACTTCCTACTTTATGGTATGTATATTGTGATGTTATTTTAATGTAATATCTAGAATTATTATTTTATACAAGACTTTATATCTGTTTTTATTACATATTTATATATGAAGACACTTAATCATATGTATTATATCTATGTGTATTAATTATAATTATTTAGTGTACATACCATTTATTTTCAAAGTTCACATCATATATTTATTGTGAATTAATAGAACTGTATTTCTCTATGTTTCATATGCCTCTAAGATTTGTAATACTCTTGTTTTCGCAGACCCACATGCTCCACCATCTGAGAAGTCTGTACAAAATACACGATGGGCGTAGGTCTTTTCTGTTCACTCATTGTTTTCATGTTATTTACAAAAGTACAGCAAACAAAACAGTAAGTAACGGTAACAGAAAGAAACTCATTTTTATGTTAAAATTTTAATCTTGCTTCTTTCTTAACTAAGCAGCGACAAAGCAAAGCAAACACACGCATCAAGGCCATTTTAGGGCATCCACAGGAGACAGGTGCATCTCCTTGCCTTCTTAAATTCATTGCAAAAGCTTTCTTTGACTGCAGGGGGAGCAAGAATTTTCCAAAAGTATTTTTGAAGCATTTAGCTGTGGTGCACTCACTGTACAGTGTCTTGCTCGTTAGCTAGATAATTATTTCTGCATAGAACAAAAAGAATAAACTGGATACATAGCATATGAAACACTGAGCAGTGTGTTGCCTCAGGCTGACTCCCAGCATAAAGAAATGTATAAAAGAGGCTGTTAGTAATTTGATTTCTTTGTATTATTATACCAAAAATATAATTTCATACAAAATGAAGAGCCAGATATAAATTGATCTTAGAAAAACAGGAAACTTATGTTGTTAGAAAGGTAATTTTTCTACTTCTGCAATAAAGAGATGAATTTTACACTGATGTTCATCACCAGAATGTGTAGCCTTATGATTTTATCTAGGTCCTTATAATCTTTTGTCCTAATATTCTTGATAAAGAGTATATATGGACAAATCATTCTTTTGTAGTCATTAGAACCTTATTAAACTACATAGAGGAATCAACGCAGCTTCTAGAAGTTAATGTACTCATGGGGATGACTCAGAAATAAGGTAGCTGGAACAGCTTCCACCCCAGCTCTAACTCTGCCCCTAAGGAGTTTCTGTTCCTGCAGAAGAGCACTGTAACCTGGAAAGAACCAAATACTATGAGTAAGCTCTTCTGATAATGGATCAAGAGCTAATTACAATTAGAAGCTGATAACAAGGAACTGCAATATGAAGATTGACAAACATTCTGTTAACTAACCACTGATAGGTAGATTGAAATGTCAAAGGCCCTGGAATATGAAGGGATAACACAACTGCAGTGTGCCACAGTTATCAGGAATACACCTTAGGAAACCCAAGCAGGAAACTATAATGAGAGGTATATTAAACAAAACCAGGAACCTGCTGTTGGAAAACCATTCAGACAGTGCATAAATTCAACATAATTTGACCATGTATAGAACTCCAGAATATTGAAATAGCCATAAGTGATAGCAGAGGTGGAGCCATCTTTAAGTTGTAAATATAAGCCTGTAAAAATACCTCCTGCTGCACAAGTGTCTGTGCTTTAGAATCCAGAATGCAAACCTGACCACTCAGCTTGCCTGCAATGCTCCCACCTAAGTGTTACCTTACAGTCATCCCAGGGAAAGACACCCCTTATTTTCACCTCAGCTCCAGCATCCTGCTCAGCAGGTTTGGCTGTATACCAGCTGGGTCTGACAGAGGCAGATGTTAACCCCAGCACTGCCCTGAGTTTCCAGGACTGACACAGGCCTGTTGTCTGTGCTGGATCAGGACAGTATGGCCAGCAGTTCATCCTCACCTTCCAGGACTGGAGCAGGAAGAGCTGAACTGGTCATACAGACAAGCATCTTCTTTTCATGTGTCATGCTCCTCCGCCAGTGCACCAGGAAAGTACATTCTTTAGATCAGCTTTCCTAAGCATTGCTTAAAATACATGGTCTCGGCAGATGCTCAGAAAGCAAACAATAAATTATTAAAATGTCAAATTCAGTCTTTGAAGATCAGTCCACATACCTACTTTCTCTTTGGATGACTGGGATTTTTGCCTTAATGATATCTACTAGATATGTCATGGATTTCTCAGGATATTTTTGAGTATACCTCACAAACTCCATTATCCTCTGCTACTGAAGAGCCTTTTCCTCTTGGGCAGTTTCATTGATGGCTTAGTTATCTTCCTCTCTGTGTTTTGCTGTGAGTTTACTATAGTGGATTACATCTGAGAGTTTCTTCTTTCTAGATCAGGGTTGTTACTTTCTTTCTCCTTGAGCACAGCTTTGAGGTTCTGTTTTGGCAACCACAGAAAGAAATATATGCAATATCTCCGAGATTCATCTCAAATCCTATTCAATTCTCAATAGAAACACAGCAAGGCATCTTTTATGAAGCTCAGCAAGACTAGTATTCTTTTCAGTGTCCCTGGTGAGGTGTATTTTCCAGTCATCATGGGTTAGGAATACTATTCCTCAATTTAGTATTCCCACTGTAGAGAAAACCACAAGACACTCCCTTCCTCCACTCCAGAGAGACAAAAGGCAGAAATTACAGGTTAAGATTTACTGGAAACAGCAATGAGATAAGAAAATAAACAGTAAAACAGCATTAATAACAAAAACATACAAAAAGTGGGTAATTTACACCGAAAAGATGATCACTGACATTCCAAGAGATCCATTTCCACTATACTCTCCCACTAAATAAAGTTATAGGCAGCAGTGAGATTTCCCTAGGTTTTCTCTTCCTAGGGCCAAGCAAACATCTCTCTCAGTGGTTGTCTGTACATTACCTATGAGTCTCCCAGAACTCCACCAGCATGTAACTAGCACCATTTGCCTTCCGGTATAAGCTGAGAATAAAGAATCTCCAGAAGACCTCATTGTAGCTGAGCACTCCCATCAGTTTTATGAGAGATACACTTGTTTTATCATGTAAAATTGGAAACGTCAATGCATTAAAGCTGTTTTCAAAAGTAGACAGTACAGTCTAGTCTTCATGATAATAATGCAGCCATTAACATCTCCAGAATTTCCTAATAGATGGGTAACATTTGATTTGATGATATGGAGGCTGAAGGTCTGTCAGCAGCTGAGGCAATCTAAGAGGTTGCAGCTGCTGAATATTTCATGCTGTCCTGAGCCTCCTCCACATCATCTCCTGCTTATTCTTAACCTTTCCCATGCTCCTTGCTGTGGTAAGCTCTGCTTTTCCACCAGTTCTGGCACTCATTACAGCAAGTGAGTCAATTCAGCTTCTTGGCAGAGAACAATCCGCTTTTATTTTGTTTGGGTATGTTTTCTGCCATATTAATGAGCTCAAAGGACTCAAGAAGGGATCCAATAAAAACCAGACCCCTTGCACAACAAGCAGAAACTGCATGGCCAGGATCAGGATGGTAGTGGTAAAATCATCATCCTTTAGAATCTGTGTGAGGAATCCTGCCTCTGCCAGTTATTACCAGTTTATTCAGCCCTGTCCTCTCTGAGGGCAACGGGAATGCAGTTAATGATTCCTGAGAAAGGCAGTGGCCAAGGAAAGCAATGCCTTTGGACCTCAGAGAAAGCTGTGCTTTAGCTCTGCTCTGCTAAGCACTTGCTACGTGGCCATTAGCCTGTAATTTAGCTGCTCTAGGCCCACCTCCATATTTGTAAAAACAAATGCCATAGGCGTTGCATTTTCACAAGAGGCTTCATAGAGATAATACATAAAACCCCTTTGATGTTCACAGACAAATGTACACTTCCTGAGGGCATCTAATTACCTAGAGTAAATGACTAGATCGTTTTATAGTAATCAGTACTGAATTCTCAATTCCTATCTGAGGGCGTTGCACAGTAATCCAGCATGCCATCACCAAACTGAAAGAAAAAAACCAAAAGATGGGATATATTTTCTTTACTAAGTATGTATTTTCCTTAGTAGAATATCTATTTGGCACTATGCTTTAATAAAAACTATCCCTCTGTACTCCCTATAGACATGTGGTACTTCCCACTTGAAACTTTATTTCTCTTCCTTTGTTTTAGTTCTTCTGCATGATGTAAGAGCTCAGGTTTGTGCAGGATCAACAGAATTTAAACCCATTGTAGCAGAATTCTCAGCGTCTTCATGTAGTTCCACTACTGCTTCTTGGTTTTAATATCTTCACCAGATATGAAAAGTAGAGCCTGGATTGTGCATCACTAAATTCTCAACCTCCAACTAGGATGTAGAGGCAAAACTACCAAATATCGGTATTTAGAACAATTTACTTTTTTGCTCATCCTATTATCATATGCAGCAATTTCACATAAGCCTATTTTTGGAAATATCCACTATGCAGTGCAAAAAATTAAAATGTGAAAAGATGTCCCTTATGATCAGCAGTTGCCTTGCCTCTTTAACTTAAGGCTAAAGTACAGAATGAGCCTATGAGAATTGGCCTGTCATCATCTGATGGAGTACTAATTAGATTAGTTCATTTGACAGAAAGAAAAAAAAAAAAAAAGCCAGCAAAATACAGTTGTTATGAAAACAGTAGAAAGCTAGCTAATTTTTAATGTGTCCCTTCAATGCAGTGTACAGTTTCAGGAGTAAATTTTACGGTAAGTTGCCATAATTTTTTATGGAAGCTAGAAGATCAAGTATCTCAGTTAAGGATTCTGAAGCATGGAGTAGCTACTATATGACTAATGAATATTTATATTCTCTGAATTATTTATTTTAATTCCCAAGAACATTTACTTTTATCTATACAAAATTCTTGTGGGGTTTCTTTTCTGATTTCCCCATTTTGATTTGAATAATAGGGCTTTGAGCAACCTGATCTACTGAAAGATGTCCCTGGTTATTGGAATTATCACTAGATGATCTTCGACATCCCTTCCAACTTAAGACATTGTGCGATTCTGTGACTCTTGTAAAGACTCATTGGCTTAATAACTGCTTTTCAAAGGACTTAGTATTAGCGATCTTAAAAATGTGAATTTATTTATTTATTTTATTGTCCACCAGAAAGACAGCAACTGCAACAATGATTACTCAGGGTTTGAACACTGTGAGAGTGATTCTAAATATAAATGTCATTCAGGGAAAACTATTGTCTAATACCAGGTCAGAAGTAAAACATATCCTGCGAAACACTCATTGCATCACTCCAGTCATGGCTTCACAATAAAACAGTTCTTGCCAAACGGTGACAGGGTACTGCATGTGCCAAAACAAACTTGAGAGACAGAACACAGAAGGGGTCATTGCAATCGCCCTGCCCTCCTCGGGATCCACAGGAACTTCCCTGCACATGGGTGCTGCAATGATCAACAGAAATGTGAGAGCACTGGCAGCCAAGGACACGGCCTGTTTGTGCTGGCTCCCTGTGCCAGAGCGATGGAGTTTATCCACTTGGGCAGGCACAGGCACCCTCGCACATACCACTCATCTTCCCAGTAGGCAAAAGGGTGCATGTGGCAGCGTGACTCGTTACCCTGGGGCCCTGGACACTTTACAACTACACCTGTTCCAGCCTAGTTCCAAAAACGTGCCTTCTGTCCCTCCCGAGGAAACCCAGGAACTCAACAACTGTAAGGAAGTGCACGATTTGACGGCTGAGCCCTCTCTGTCAGTAAGAGGCAGAAGGGAAAGACATGGAGCTCTGGCATCCACTCTTTAATTCACACTGTATCACATGTTTGGAGTGGACTGACACAGTCACATTTTGTCCTTAGCTTGAGGTCAATAAAGAAGAATCAGCCAGGAAGGGTAGAATGTAATTGCCAACTTCCCTTCACTCTGCTGAAACTAAAGACAAAAATCAAAATGAAACTGGGAAAAAAAAAACAAAAACAAAAAAAACAAAAACAAAACAAAAAAAAACCAAAAGCAAACAGTTGGGTTTATGTGCTATTGAAACTAGTTCTTTAGGAACTAAATTATGTTGGCTCTGAAAAATGCACCACAAATATTTATGTGCTTAATGAATGTCTTCCAATGTGTCCATTGCCTTAAAAATACATTAAAAAAAAAAAAAAAAAAAAAGAAAAACAGTGGGGCTGCATTCAAAGGTGAAAAAAAACTTCCATTTGAGTTCAGTTAGGAGAACAAGAGGTCAAAAAGCTGCATGTGCAACAAGAGCATCATTTACAGGAATCTGCATCTGTGTGGGCAGCTGAAAATAATCAGCAATTTTGTAAAGGTTACATTTTGAAGAACTGAATTTTCCTTTCTTATACTTAAGTCCTCCAAAATCAATGAGAGCCTCCATTATATCTACCAGGCTGGAAATTGTTCGATTAAGTATATCTAAATTCCCAAATCTCTCCTTATGTCAAGAATAATATAGACAAGGCTCTCCACTAGTACTCAAGCTTTATTTCTTTTTTTTTTTTTTCCATTTTGCAAGTTCTTCATCAGGAGAACAGAACAGTAAACAACTTCAGCTGCATTGTGTAGACTTGCCACAGTGAGATCTGAGCCAAAAGTAGAAGAAATTAGTCCACATGGATATCCACGATCCTTTCTTTAAAGGAAGCTAATCCCTTTAGAAGTGTCTCAGCTGAGTGTGGCCTCACACCATTTTACTGTAAAGGTACAGCCAAAGCTCCACCCTTCCTTCCCCTGCAGGCTTCCTTGGGACAGCACCCTCTATTCCTACTCCGCAAATAGTATTGCATAATAAATACTAAAAGAAAAAAATCTGTTCTATTCAAACAGTGAATAGGAATGTGAAGGAAGCGAGAGCACACTATTGAATGAGCTAGGAAAAATTATATTCTCTCTGACTCAATATTTTCTAGTTTTGGACTAAATTATTTCCCCCTTCTGCCTGTCTTTCATGTCTGTGGAGGGTTAAGGAAATATCACAGGTTATTGCTCTCATCCCTCCTGTTCCTGGTCTATAAACATTCACAGGCATTGCTAAAGAACACCTAAGAAAATGGCACCTCCTAGAGAATTTCTGTAACTCGGTAATCATTAACAGTGCAGTAGTATTTCATGTTTTGCATAAATGTCTGTCACAATATTGCTTCCTCCCTTCTTGGATCTAGAGAGATCTCAGCCTTTGCTGAAAGTTGTCACATCCTATCTTGACTTAAAACTCACTCAGAACACAATACTGCAGCTTTCAAAAGAGATAAAAGAAATAACACAAACCCCACACTTTCCCAAGGAATTATACTAATTAATTCAGATTAAACTAAGATTTCACGGGATTAATTCCTTGAATTCCTAATCTACATGGAGATGCTGTAGCCTTGCATAAGATTTCCTAATGAACTGCAGTTCTTGGCCATGGCTTTAGAGTAGAAGCTCCCTGAGACAAGTGAGGGAAGTAGACGGGGGATCTCTGGCAAAGCCAGAAGGGATCGTTATGACCTTAGAGTACAAATTCTGTGGATCCTTCTCTAAGGGTTGCAGCATGTTCTTGAACAAGATGATCTCTAAACTATAGCTAGGTTCCAAGAAGAAAAAAAAAATAGCTATAAGATTTGAGCATAATAGAAAATCTTTGATAACATTTGGCAAGTGGTCCAAGTCCTACTTTACTGTCAGTCTTAAAAATGTGAATGTGGATCTTACCACAAGACTGCATTTGTCTCATTTCAGATGTAGTTAAGGGCTGCAATGAAATCCCTTGCTATTACACATGAGCAGTAAGTGCTGTTCACACCCCATCCAAGGCTCCTGATGCCAGCTGAAGCACTAGCAAACAAAAAAAATTAAAGAGCTGAGTAAGGTATCTCGCAAAGCATCCCCAAGTGACAGCAATCAGATTTTGCTTATCACAGAGCAATTGGGGCAAAACACGCCAGGTTTGGACATCTACCAGTAATGGGGAGTAATAGCGAAGGCAGATCTCTTTTACTGGTGTCTCTGGAGGCTGGTTTACTGGCACAGTGTGTCACTGGTAACTTTTCAGGCCCTTCAGTCAGCATTGTTGGCTTTTGCAATTCCGTCCCAGCTCTTTCAACACCAGCGGTTTTTCTTGAACCACAAGTTACCTTAACATGCAGTAAGGAAGGAAGACCGAGATTCCATTTTTTTAAAAGCCAATTAATATCTCTGCGTGACGTAGGGTAAAGCTTTGAAAAATAAAATAAACCGCTTCGGGGATGTATCATAAATACGTATAACATATCTCGGTCATCCATGATCACTCAGCCTTGCACAGTTCCTCGGCAGTATTCACTTTGAACGGAAGATGTCCAGAGGATACCCCGGCTTGGCACCTCCTCAGCGGGCCCCCTCCTCACAGACCGTGGGGTTTCTTTGCGCTCTCCCCGCTAACGAGCGAGACAAGTTTCGCTCCGTGGAACGTCGCCTCAAGGCACAAGCGACCCGTGAAGGGCTCCCGGGGCCTGTCCCGCTGCTCTCCCGGAAGCGGCCGCGGCCGCCCCTCAGGAGCCCCCGGGCCGCTCTCGGTAGCCCCCCCCCCGCCCCTCGGGAGCCCCCGGCCGCCCCTCAGGAGCCCCGGGCCGCTCTCGGGCCCCCCCGCTCTCGGGAGCCCCCCCGCCCCTCGGAGCCCCCGGGCCGCCCTCGAGGAGCCCCCGGGCCGCTCTCGGAGCCCCCCCCCCGCCCCTCGGGAGCCCCCGGGCCGCCCCTCAGGAGCCCCCGGGCCGCTCTCGGTAGCCCCCGGGCCGCTCTCGGTAGCCCCCCGCCCCGCCCCTCCCTCCGCCTCCGCCGCCTCCGCCCGCGCTCTGCCGCCTCCGGGGCGCTGGGACGGGCCGAGGGAGGGGGCGTGCTGCGCGCCACGTGACACGCCCCTCTCGCGCCCCCCGCCGCCGGGCCCCGCCCCGCGCTCCGCCCCCGCCGCGCCCCGGGCGCCGATTGGCTGCGGGCTGACAATGCGCGAGGCAGCGCCCCCCGCCCCGCCCCCCCCGCCGGCTTCACCCCGGCAGCCACGCGCCGCCGGCCGCGAGCTGCCCGCGCGGCCGTTACGGGAGCGCGGCGGGCGCTGAGGGGCCCCATGGCCGAGTCGCTGGGCCCGCTGGTGGGAGCCATCGATCAGGGCACCAGCTCCACCCGCTTCCTGGTGAGCACAGCGCGGCGATCGCGGAGGCGCCGGGGGCAGGCGGCGTCCCCGCGGCCTGAGGGGACCCGCGGCTTCCGCGCCCTTACTCCCCTCCGTGCCGGCGGGGGCCTCTGCCGTGCCCTTGGGGAAGGGCGGGGGAACGGGCCCGCAGGGCCGGGTTGCGCTGTCCCCGCTGCAGCCTCCTGTGTCCCGGAGGAGCGGCGCCGCTCGGCCCGGGGCTGCCGGACCTGCCGCTGTCCGTCCGTCGCGTTCCCGCCGCGGCGCGGGGAGCAGCGCCCGTCCCGCGGGGAGCGGCCCGGGGCGAGCCCGACACCAGCGTCTCTTGCTGCTGCTCCAGGGCGCTGCGAGACCCCGCTGCTCCGAGCAGGCTGCCTTTGCACTCTGTCAGGCTTTCAATCTGTCGGGTATCTCGCCCGGAATGGAATCAAATGGTCCTCAGGCACTGGGGAAATAGATCCGTGCGAGTTCGGTGGCTGTGATTAGCTGGTGTTCAAACAATGCGGTGGCTCCGCTGTGTTCCCCGCTAAAACCTGCCCGGGGCCTGCTGGCGTGACTGCTGCATTTCCAGCCCTAATGCCAGTGCATCTGTGCACTGCAGGTATTCAGGTGGCTGAACCTGCACACCTTGTAAAACACTGATTTGTTTAAACGCTAGAGGAAGATAAGTTTAAGGATAGGAGAATTAATATATTAATCATATATCTGACCCTTTAATTGAAGGATCTCGTTATTCCTATATTATGCAATAGGCTGTAACCAATGTTATGTGTGAAACTTACTATGGATACTTCTGGCTTGCAAATCACTACAAATGTACTGCCCCTAGTCAGTCATTTAAGTCATGGTAGTCTGACTTAATTAAAGCCCTATGATAATTTCCCCCGTGTATAGTATAAATATAGATATAAAAAGTATAAATATAGATATAAAACGTTGTCAAATATACTAAGTATTAATTGGGAAGATGAATATTTTGAGTTGCTCTTGCTTTTTTTTTTTTTTTTTTTTTTTTTTTTTTTTTTTTTTTTTAATGCTTCCCGTATGTGAAACGTTTCTCCATGAAGCAGGGGACTAGAATATCTTCTTGACCTATGTTACCATTATTACTCAATATCACGACCTTCATGCGATTGTCAAATGACAAAACACAGCTCTTGGGGTGGAGAGAAACTCCAAACTGACAAATGACACCAGTGGGCTGTCTTGCATGCCAGTCAGAAGTCCTTTTTGGGAATGAACTTGAAGAAGGTCCCTGTAACATATGAAGATAAATTCTATCTGTTTATAGGTATATGCCAAGTTAACTCTTTTTATTTTATCCTAAAAGGATAACACTACCAGAAGTAAATGTAAGCACTTTTTACAAGTTCTTCTGAAAGGAATTTCTTGCTCTACACACATTCATCAATGGCATTTATGCAGTTGGGGAGTTTTGCCTGTCTACAAGAGGATTCAGATGCTTCTTAATTTTTTCAAGAAGTATATTGTGTCTGTCACTTTTAAATTGTTTTTGTACCCATCTCAACCTCCCTCAATTCATGTCAAAATCCAGTATTGTCTTAAACTTGGCAGAGTGATCATGTCATTATGATAATAAAATTACATGGCTTGAGCAGATAAGATACATGGTCACTGAGTCAAATCAGAACACATAGCAGAGGAAAGAAGAGGGTAAAATATGCAGAGATCTGCTACAACTCACTTCAGTCTTTCAGATAACAACACATATATCTGGAGAATTCTGTAATGGAAGGGGATTGCTGCAGTTGGAAGACATATTTTACTTGAAATATTTTAAGCCAGAATGTAACATATTCTTGTCTGTGTCCAAATTATTTCCTTGTCTCTGTTGGTCTTTTGCTTTTAGTTGTTTTGGTTACATTTCTCACTGATCTCTCTACGTTTATTTTTTTTTAAATGTTAAAGTGTTTCCAATGGTTTTTGTCTTCTCCAAGTCACAAGTCAAAATCAACTTGCTGCTTACTTTGCTCTTGTAGTAGTTCAGTGCAACTGTTACCTAATTTTTTAAGTGGAAGACATTGATTTTGACCAGGTTAAAGAGATCATTTGGGTGAAAAACTGCCTGGTCCAATGGGGTCAAAGAGTAGTGTCAGCAGTTCAGAGTCTAAATTTACAATTACAGGTGGCAGATTTACCAGTGGTGTCCATAGCACTCTGTAATGAGGGCTGATACCTCATAGTATTCCCATCAACAGCCGTGGGGATGGGTTGGGATGTTCTCTCAGATCAAGGTGACCAGTTGACTGAAATTCCAGTTGGAGAAGGGACCTGCCAGAATATTCATAAAGTTAAACAAAGTTTAGCACTTGAGACAGAATGCTAAGAAGCTGCTTAGTGAAAAAAGACATGCTCCTGCTGGACATCAAGATGGATGTATGTGAGCAATGCATCCTCGTGGTGGTGCACATTAAGAAAAGTTCAGAAAGTAATTGTTGCCATCTGTGTAGCACTTAGGAGTCAGCATCTGGAACACCGTGTCTGATGCTGGACAAGAGTTTGAAGAACCGGATTTCATCCAGCCAAAGGAATCCCTGTGCTGCAGCATAAGGCCATGGAAGCAGGGTTTGGGAGATCAGGGGTTCTTTCTTCACAAGAGAGACTAAGTAGTGTCCTCAGCTATCTAACCACACTTTGTGGAGAACACAGAACCAGCCTCAGAACTCAGACCAGAACTCAGAGGGGCACAGGAAAAGACAGTGAGCAGCGAACATAAGCTGTGGCAAGTGAAATATCCAATAGATGCAAAGAAACAGTGTTTCACTATGAGGGCTCCGGATCAGGGGCTGAGAAGGTGTGTGCAATTTCCATTTTTGCAGCTACTCAGTGTCTGACAAAAAAAGCGCCCTTAACAGCCTGGTTTTAAATTTAGGCTTACCTGAGCAGAGAGTTAGTTTAGGTGACCTCCTGAGATGCAGAGTAAATTATCAGAGTAAAAATTGTTGTTTCTCCTGCTTGTGTGAATGAGGAGGCAGTATGAGCACGGAGGCTGAAGAAGCACCAGAACTCAGGTGCGTTTCTGTTACTGTCACTCCCTGCTTTGCCTTGCTTCTCACACAACACGCATGCAGTGGTAGTTTTATACTGTAGCTTTATCCTCCACAAACCCTATTTTGTATCTTTACCTTTAGTAGCTACTTTTGCAAAATGAACTGTAATTATTTTTGAGATTGTATCCTTTCTGTTAAATTGGGTTGAACCTGAGTAACAGATTCAGAGTTACCACAGAGAGCATTGTGCTTCGAGTACAAGGCAATTGTTTAAAATATTGTTTAAGGCACATTTTCTTAAAGATATCAAGCAGGAACATAATGGGCTAAATAAGTGTACCCAGATGACTGAATTTTGGCCAAGATGTTTCATTAAATATTTTCATCAAATACTTTCATCTCTCATGTTTCCTTTCTTATTATTCAAGAATCATAAAAATACATTATAGCTTCTTTTGTGAAAAGTCTTAGGATCAGGAGCTAATGGCCAGCTGAACCATTCTTTGATCTATTGAAAGACATTTGCTGGATGGCTTTCTATCATTTTATCCAGGAACAGCAAGAATTGAAAGAAACAAAGACAAAGTCCCTATACAATACTTAGAACTTAAAGTTTGTCAGTCAGCCATAGAACATTTTTTTTTCCACCTCTGTGAAATACCTCTTTTTTCCTTTACTTCATCTCCAGAGGAAACAATCAAATAAACCTGTATCACACTGTGAGCATTCTTTTCAATAAACAAAAACTGATTTTAGGTAAGGAAGACATTTATACTCATTAAGCTTTCTCTTCAGAGGGGAATCCATTTTATCCCCTCTACTGAAGTAGCATGACATTTTGGGAAAGAGAAAGACATGATTGTATAATTAGCAAGAAAGGTTAAAAGTATTGTAATTACAGTTTTTCACCTAGTTCTTGTCACTTAAAATATGGGGTAATTTATTTTTAAATCCCATAATTGTAAGCTCTTCCTAGATGGTGGGGGAGATCTCTTAAAAATGAAACTTCCAAGAAAGGTAATTTCTAGGAGACTTGTTAAACTGTATTTTTTTCATAAATTCTGACTGTGCTACACCTAGTTAAACACTAGAGAGGGAATTATTGTTTGTCTCTTGCCCCAGTTGAGTTGATTTCAATGCAGTTTCAGAAGTCCAACTCTGAGCTTGTTTGCCTGCAAAGCTGTGACTCTTCCATCTTGACAGAAACTCATGAAGATACAGCATAGAACAACAGAAATAGCTCTTCTGCAGGCAGAGTTACATATCAAAGCCTAAGAGATATGAAAAGTTACTTCTAAATTCTACTTTCATTATTGTCTTTTCAGCTGTGCAGCTTCTTGCATCACTTCCATGAGCCTCATATTTTTGTTCATTCCTTGAAAATTGTTACAACTGATTCATATGAATTCTTTTCCACTAAGATAGCAAAACATGAACGTAATACACAATAATATGTAATAATATGTAACTGGACCCCTTCATTTAATGTGATGTATTATACTAAAGACCCTATAAAAAGCTTGAATTAAGTGATCAGCCCCTGTGCCTCTCTGCACATTCACATACAGGACACCTGTGTAGGGCTTTCATCTGTGCACTCCTGAGACTCAAGGCTCAAGCTCTAAATCTCTGTTGGGAGTAGAGGGAGGATATTGTTTATTCCTTTTCTTTAAAATCTCTCACTAGAGAACTCAGTACATATCTGGTGGCTTTCACTTTCATCTCTGTTCAAGACTGCTGTGCAAGTCCAAATAGCCTAGACAATTCACGAGTACTGCTGATAAAATTAGGGCAAAACTGACTTTGGCTTTTCCCCACACACACAACTGAGAGATCAGTAGCATAAACTGGAATCAGTTCTTAATGAATATGAAAGGATTGAATGCCTCTAGTTCCAACAAATTACAGAAATACACTTCAAACCTGTTTCAACAGGGATTTATTGACCTTATCTGAATTATTTGTGCTTACGGTCACTTATTTTTCTATCTCTCCACTGTCAAACAGGGACTGCATAGGGAAATTTTTTATTTACAATAGTAGTGTTTTTTTGCAGGGAGTGGGAAAGGAAGGCTTTGAGGTCTCATTTGTTCTATTTATTCCCTATGTTATTTATAATTTTTCAGGTTTAAGTTCAGTGACTCTTTCATATCTGGCATCTTTCCATATATCAGAATTCTGTTTATTGGTGTAGAAGTCACAGAGTCATAGAATGATTTGGGTCAGATGGGACGTTAAAGATTACCTAGTTCCACCCCCACCATGGGCAGGGACAGCTTCCACTAGAACAGGGTGCACAGGGCCCTGTCCAACCTGGCCTCAAACAGGGATTGCTCCCAGTGAAACTTTAATCCCTTGCCCTGAATAACAGGGAGTGTCTGCTGCTTTTGTTGAGAATGTCGGAAGCTTGTGGGTTTGTTTATGATGGATTAGCAAAGTGTGTTCGCCTAGTTCTTCTCTATGGATATGAAAAAATCCATGCATTTCTAGTGTTATTTTTTCAGTTGATAATGTATTCCTGTCACAGTTTACTGCCGTGTCTGCAGGTCACACACTCCACATTCACTTGATGACTTTGTCTTATTGAATCTGTACTTCCTGCTACCAGTAGGAATCCTTTGCATTACCTTCTGTTTCAAGAAATACTGAATGATTAGTGGTGAATGATTACCACATGATGTTTAACATTGTTAGTATGTCAGATATATACATACAGGTTAAATAAAAAGTCTTCTGTCTTTCTGTCTTTATTCTAAAAACCTAGTAAATGTGAATATGCTTTTGACAGAAAGGCAATTTCAAGTAAAGAAATCTTACTGCGTACGTGCAAAACAACCTTTTCTATTAACTATATTGTGTAGCATTTTGAGACCCATATCCCACTGTGCAAGTTGCTTCCAAATGTGTATTACTGATAGAGCTTTCTCTTTTATTAGGATAGTTTCATGTCAAGCCTGAGCTGGTAGGTGAAACATGGATAAGTAAATAAAGTAAAAATAATTCAGTGGTGCTCTTTCTATGTAGTCTTTCTAGCTGATAGGAGGAAAGAATGATCATATACCTTTTTAAGACTTCTATTTTGGGCAGTGAAGCTTTCAGTGTTTTCCAGAGTTTGCTGTTTTCATCCTTGGAGGTTTTCAAGACTTGCTTAGAAAAGTTTTTGGGCAACCTGATCAATCTTATTGCTGATCCTGCTTTGAACAGGAGGTTATACTGGAGATCTCTCAAGGTCCCTTTCAGCCGGAATTATTCTGCAATTCTAATATATATCTAGAATGTTTCTAAACTTCGAAATTACACTCTAAAGATACTCTTCAAGGTTCCAAAGAAACTGGAGAATCAGAACTTCATCTCTTTTTTGTCAGAGTTGTTTTAATAGTTTCAGAATAAAGTGTACTGCGTAGATGATACCAAGAGTTTATGGACTAAAAGCTTTAAGAGAAATTGCTGAAATTTGTGGAATGAAAAGAGAGTGTTAACAAGTATAGAAAAGATTCAGTTGTGTTCTAGAGGGTGGATGGGTATAACTGAATTTTGTTTCTTTAGCATGAGAGTGGTTTCTAAATCTGGCTCAGCTCTGCTTGCCTTAAGAAGGTAGCATGGTGTCCTGCTGACATGTTCTGCAGTTCACCTGAACCTGTTGCTAGATTTTACTTTCTAGGTCCCAGAACAAAAGATTACTTTCTAGCTCTTCGCACAAAAGATTCTGTGTGCTGCTGGGAGAAAGAGCCGTTCCCACAGATTGCCACTGCTGCCCAGCCAGGCACTGGCTCACTCACTGTACGCTTCGTTGAGTGTTTCTCCGGGTGTCCCTCAGCTTGGCCTCAGCAGAGATTCCTTTTGGGAACACTTTTGGAATCACTGCTGGTTAATGAGGGTGGTTGTGCATTCTCGATGAGCTTCCACTGCAAGGCAGAACCTCTGACTTGTGATTCCTTAAGAACACCCATTGATAGAGTCCTCGTGATTCTCTACTCTGCTGGGTTTTATTGTAGGGTATCCAAATTTAAGTTACTTTCCTGCATGTTCTTCCTTTTTTGATGTGTTGTGTTGGTGCAGTGGCATTCTTTTCTTGTCAGATTATTCATGAGCTCTGTACTTGTAGTTTGTTTTGTAACAAAACGGGTTTGTCTATGTACTTTCTTGTTCTTCAGTTTGGTCCCTTCTATGTTTTGTCACAGATTTTCACTCGTCCTAGAAAAGTGAGCTAACCCAAGAAAACACACAGATAACTCTGGCAATAGAGTGGCACAGCAAGAGCTAAAGAGAGGTTATTGCCATCAACAGTGGGTATTTTACTGAGAGATATTCTAAAATGCATCAGGAGATTAATTTCCATAACCACCACAAGAAAAATATCTGGTTCTTTTCCAGCACATCAGGGGAAAAAAAGCAGTTAAAATTGACAGAGTGTCAGCAAAATTTGCCAGAATAATCTTTGCCTACCTTAATTTTAAAAGTGCATATCTCAGTCCTTGTTATATATATATTGGGATTTATGATAGAAAATTACAATCTGTTGTCACAGCACTGTATTTGTTCAAAAGAATAAATGTTAATTATTGTTGTTTAAACGTCTTTATTCATAGCAAATTCGATTGTGTAATTTATTTCCAGGTTTTTAATGCAGAAACAGCAGAGCTCTTGAGTCACCATCAAGTGGAAATAAAGCAAGAATTCCCTAGAGAAGGGTATGATCCTTATTTTTTTTTTTTTATTTGTACACAGTTTGATAGAGCTTATGTATTTTTAGTCATCAAAACTGAAGCTGATTTATAATTCTTAGTAGCACAGTAACTGCTATAAAAGACTGGGCAGAAAAAATGGCATAAAATAGCTCCCACTGGGTGTCCAGAATGTGCCTGAGTAACAGAAACTAAAAAGTACTCGGTGTTTGACTCTGATCACTGATTTACCTATTTAACATCTAAACGTTGAAGTTTAAAACTGAAGTTTAAATGAGACTTAACATCTCATTTAAGGTGATAAAGCTGGTAATTTTTACATTTGAATCACAGTCTTCAGCTTGGTCCATAGAAATATCTTTGTTTGTTCTCTGAGTTTTTGTTTGTTTGTTTGTTCCTAACTGACCTACCATTTACTGCTGATGCCCTCTGTATAGAATAAAACAAAACAAAATTCTTTGTTTGTAGATATGTAAAACATGTTTTGTAGCTATAATTGCATTGAAATGCTCAGCTTGTTTTTCTCTTTTTATGTAATTTTTTATTAACTGGTGTTTATTGTTTGTTAAAGATGGGTGGAACAAGACCCAAAGGAAATATTAAACTCTGTCTACGAATGTGTGGAAAGGACCTGTGAGAAAATGAATCAACTGAACATAGACATCTCTAACATAAGAGGTACTTACAGGTAGAGGGCTTTAACATGCTCATGGTTGAGCAATTCAGATACCATAGTTTTTAAGTTAATGAATAGAAAGGTGGCAGCATGTGCTAGCCTTAAACAAAGTGTGAAATTGTATTTGAAAGCAGTTTTTTGGGGACAAATAATGAGAAAATAAGTCCTCTGTGTATATTAGCAATGCAGAATCTACAAAGTAGACTTAACTGAATCTTGTAAAATCACAGAGACAAGTGATGAAGAAATTCTGAAATTTAGTTTAGGACTTTAATTTAGGAAAGCTGTTTTTCCTGTCAGTGGTGTTGCTGTCTTAATTTGTGTCCGAAAAAGAGAGAGATTAGAGCATATAGGTTAATCAGCAAAGATGAGTTCTTAGAAGTGATATTTCTAGATTATACCTTGAAAAAGTTGGAAGCTTTTTATTTCCCATTTACTTTCCTCTTCTCCTTACCTGTTCCTCCCTCCTCTCCACCTCTCCGTTCCCTCCCTCACCCCCCAAAAAGGGGAAAACAAACCTTCTGAAAAGGATACTTTCTATTTTGTCCTGAAGCCATTGGAGTCACCAATCAGAGAGAAACAACAGTGGTTTGGGACAAGACAACTGGAGAACCTCTTTATAATGCTATTGGTAACTATGATATTTCTAAATATGCAATATCACAATATGTACATGTTATGGAAAAAATACTTTTGTAGTTTGCTGTGCGGATGTGGTTGTGGCCTAGCCTAGTAATTTCTTGGATTTGTTGATATCTGTGTGGTAAGATGTATGTTTGTATACACACCAGTGCAGTTTTAAAAAAGCGTATTCCATAAAAATTATTACTTAATAAGCACTTTATTTGTTTTCAAATGAAACCCCGCAAAGTTCCTGAGGGGTTCCTGGCACAAAATCCTCTGACTTGCACCAATCACTTCCTTTGAAATTTTCAGGTTGCTGTTGATTTAATTTTAAAGGAAAATCACGTTAAGTAGGTTTAATGAATACTTATTGATGACTTAATGAACACTTATTAATACTGAGAGATTCATTTTTAACTTACCTTAGCTTTTCAGATATTGTTAGCTGGTAAAAAAATGGTAATTGTTTAGAATTGATTTCTTAGGTCATGTCAAGTGTCAGATATAGTTTGCATTAGTATGACTCTAAACCCAGGACTCTTCTATAGTCAAGTGTATGTAGTAAACAGCTTTATCTTAAACCCAGCTATAACTTGATAACTCCAACATAGTCTTTTAGTTGAAAGATTACATAGAAATAGTAAATAATCAACCTGCTATTTGTTTTAACCTCTTAGTTTAGTCACAGACATCTGCTGCTAAGTAGCATTAATCACTTGCTTATATTCTGATAAAGTATGTATCCTATTTGCGGAAAATGATGTTTGTTTCTCAAACAGTTTATTCTTCTAAATCAAATGAATTTATCTAACCATTTTAATGTTTACAACAGTGCCTTTAAAATACAATGGCAACACAATATTCTTTCAACTACATGAAAAGAGAAAAATAGGAATTTGCTGGTAAAAGCTTTGGTTTCATAGAAGCAGGCTGAACATGTCACTTTTTGTGTATTAAATCACATGATCATTTAATTTTATTCATGTTTTTAGTGTGGCTTGACCTGAGAACCCAGTCAACAGTTGAACGTCTTCTTAAGAGAATTCCAGGAAAAAACAAAACTTTTTCTAAGGTAGGAGATATTTCTGAACACTTAAATGGTAGCTGCTCCAATGTTTTGGATATATGTGTTTAAAATTCCCCAAAACAAAGTCAGTTGTGTCTTCTAGTTCCTTCTTAGTATGTCAAATAATAAAAGAATAGCATAAGACACCAATTTGAGATTAGAAAATTTTTAATTTCCTAAAAATGAATGTTTAACACTCCTTTAATTTCTCACTAGAGAAGTTAAATGAGTAATAGACCTAATCCTGTGCAATCTAGCCAATATTGACTAAACATTACACACAACAATTAAGAGCAAGTAGGTAAAAAACTGGGAAACAATTTACTGGTATGAAATGATTATCCATTTTTATGCCTTAGTATTGAAATTAATTGCATCCAATCTGAGAACTAGGAAGATCATTCATAAAGAGCAAATTCATTCTTTTTTTATGAGCATGTGTATAACTATTTGGGAACTAAATACTTGCAAAAAGGTGTCACAATTTTTTGATTAATGTTGTCCTTTACTGATTGTATAAGTATTATGTATTTTTTATGTTTTCCTATAGGCAGGAAACAGATGTCAAAAAATGTATGCATTTACTTACTGATTGTCAAGTTCTAGTTCACATTTCATCTTTCCTGAGTTGTCCTGCTCATTTTTGTTGTTGTTACTTATGTTGAGTCATATGGAGATATCCTAGATAAACAGGCTTTCTGCAAACAACTTTTTTCACGTAGATGATCTTTGGACTGCATTTCGATCAGCTTTGATCTTTGTCTATTATTGCACGGGTCATTTGATTTTGATATTTTCAGTCTTGTGTGTTGTGTGCTTAGTACTTATTCAAATAACAAGTTCACGTAATTTCTCTGAATTTTGTATCTTTTTTTTCCTCTTACTATCACCATTTTTACATATAACTACAGTATTTATGGAAAAGATACTTGCATGGTGTTTAAATTATTTTTTAAAATTTTACAGTTTAAGACCGGTCTTCCACTTAGCACTTATTTTAGTGCAGTGAAACTTCGGTGGCTTTTGGATAATGTGGAAGAGATTAGGAAAGCAGTTGAGGATCGAAGAGCTTTGTTTGGGACTATTGATTCATGGCTTATATGGGTATGTACTTGTGACTTTATTATGTTTTTACAATGAATTTCCATACTATGCAAATCTCCATGCATGTGATACACAATGCCTACTGATGACACAATGATGTCAATAAAAACCACTAAAGAAATTTCAATTAAGTTCCTTGCAAGATGAGCTTTTACTGTCCCTGTACCACTATATATTTTTTCTAGATTCTGTGTATAGTTTACCATTATAGTAAAATTTTGCTCACTCTTTCAGAAAAATCTTGGATTTCAGAAAGGTGTATTAGGTCTGCCTCTTTAGTTGTTGCAGAAATACCAGAGTTCCTAATCCCAAGTTGAAAACTTTGTGACTTTGATGTTTTTTTGTCATTAGTTGAAGTAAACCTGTATCTCTCCTTGATGAATGCTGTGATTTTTTTTGTTCAGAGTTTGACAGGTGGAACAAATGGAGGTGTTCACTGTACAGATGTCACCAATGCCAGTAGAACGATGTTGTTCAACATTCATTCCTTGGAATGGGATCCTGAGCTCTGCAAGTAAGCTCAGTTTTTCAGTAATATTATTATTTAAATAGTTTCTATCTTGTTGAAAGGTAAGAATCTCTTATCTAAACTGAGATCAGCAGGTACTGTTCTATGTACTGTTGACATTAATAACTAAGATTCATTGTTCTCCAGATGTCCAATTTACAACAGTCTGGATTAACTAAAAGTAGCAGAATCTTTCTGTAGGTGGAGGCCTGGTTCATGGAAACAATTTAGCTCAGTTGATTAGAGCATGATGCTAATAACACCCAGGTTGTGGGTTCAATCTCTGTATGGACCATTCACATAAGATCCTTCCAACTCAGAATATTGTGATTTAATAGTTTCTTTATTACTTAATCAAATTTGTGTGGTAGCTAGAATGATAGTGTCTATTTATTTGAAATTTGAATTTACTAACAAGTGTATTATTAAGATATTGTTGGAAGAGGCATGAATTTCTTTGTAAAAGAGTTGGATATGTCCTCAAAGATTGTAACATATGCTGTTTTACTCCAAAATTCAATGTCCATTGTAGCAAGTGGAAAAAACATATAGCTATAGATGAAAACTTAGAAACAAAATTTCCTTTTATAGTTGTATTTTGCTTTATCACTTAAGCTTATTTACAAAAATAAATGCAAGATGCTTTCTGATTTATCGCTGACTATATAATATACATTATTTTTTGTTGTGTTCAGGTTCTTTGATATTCCTATGGAAATACTTCCAAACGTACGAAGCTCCTCTGAGATTTATGGCCTGATGGTATGTTTTCCAGTATTTGTGTGAAATTCATCTTGTAAAAATACAACTGTAACCAATTTGATTTGGCAGATTCCATAGATAAGGACTAATGGCTTTTTCTAGACCAGTATTGTTTGATTAATGAATAGTATGCTGTTATCTACTGTTATATAATATTATAGGAAGTTGAGTATTTGATTATTTTAATGCAGCACCAATTCTTCTGACACAGTGACATCTAATTAATGAACTTCAAGATTGGATAAACTGGATGTTGTGATTTTGCATTCTTTTTCTGGTAATTTGAAGTATAATTAAATAAGAATACGTGTATATTGTAGTGAAGACAAGTTATAAGATGGATTTTTTTAAATAGAATTCTAACTTCCCTAAAATGTAAATATTTTTACTAATGTGTTAATGGTAATGTCACTCAAAGTCATTGCTGACATTTATTTATGTGAAGGTTGGGTAAGAGTAAGTTGTATTAAGCTGAATGAGCAAGGTAAATGGAAAAAGATACTCTCTGACCACCAGAACAAAATTGCTCATCACTTTAAACGTGAACTTCTGTTTCTCTTCACCTTTCTCTCCAATTTTTTTTTTTTTTTTTTTTTTTTTTTTTTTTTTTTTTTTTTTTACTTTTCCTTCCTTTTGCTGGCTGTAGAAAATCTGTCCTAGCCGGGTGAGTAGAGGCTTCCATTAGGCTGACCACCTATATCTTACCCATTCTGCTCAGATGCTGTGCATTTTCAATGGTTTAGGGATTAGAAAAAGTGCACTCTTTAGACCGATAAATTTGCTGTGTGTTTCCAAATCTGAGATAATACAATTAGAGTTCTTGCCAAAATTATTTCTAAAATGTGATCTCAATGTGTTTATCTTAATTTCCACACTGTTGAATGTTTCTTTTAATGGTGAGCTAAAAAAATACAGCTACTGGCTAATAAATGTTAGCTATAGCATTTTATAAATGAGAAAAACTGTCCATTCTGTCTAAAAATATTAATTCTATGATAACTAAACATCAGATTTATGTAGAGATTTTAGTGCATTTATAAACACAGTTATGTTAAATCCAGTTAATAAAAATGTGAATTAAAGATAAAGAAATTCAGATTGGAAATACACTTGCATGGCTTTACGGAAAATGCATTTTCACAATTGCCAAAAAAAACCCATTAAAGAAACAAGTTGAAATTGTCAAGAAAAAAATAAGTAATTAAATAAAATTTTCAGGATACACTCATTAAGTTTGCACGTGACACTGAGTTGGGCAGAAACGCTGATCTGCTGAAAGGGTCTGTGGAGGGATATGCACAGGCTGGAGAAATGGGCTGAGACCAATTCTGTGAGGTCAAGGCCAAGTGCCGGGTCCTGCCCTTGGGTCACAACCCCAGGCAGTGCTACAGGCTGGGGGAAGAGTGGCTGGAAGTGTCCCTGGAGGAAAAGGACCTGGGGGTGCTGGTCAGCAGCAGCTGAACGTGAGCCAGGTGTGCCCAGGGGGCCAGGAAGGCCAATGGCACCTGGCCTGGATCAGCAATAGTGTGGCAGCAGGAGCAGGGCAGGGATTGTCCCCCTGTGCTGGGCACTGGGGAGGCCACCCCTCCAATCCTGTGCCCAGTTTTGGGCCCCTCACTACAAGAAAGGCATCGAGGGGCTGGAGTGAGTCCAGAGAAGGGTAAAGGAGCTGGGGAAGGGTCTGGAGCACAGCTCTGCTGAGGAGCAGCTGCGGGAGCTGGGGGTGTTCAGATGGAGAAAGGGAGGCTCAGATCTTACCACCCTCTATAATTGCCTGAAAGGGGGTCATAGCCAGGTGGGGGGCAGTCTCTTCTCTCAGGTAACAAGTGATGAAACAAGAGCCTTCACAGCTTGTCGTATTGGAACAGGCTGCCTAAGGAAGTGGTGGAGTCACTATCCCTGGAGGTACTTAAAGGATGTATAAATGTGGCCCTTAGAGACATGGGTTCCCAAGTGGTGGACTTGGCAGTGCTGGTTTAACAGTTGGATATGACAATCTAAGAGCTCTTTTCCAATTTAAATGATTTTATGATTCTGTAACAGGAATGCAACTGAAGAACTCTGCTGGTGTTTGGAAGAAAGCCTATATGAGACTTAAAACCTCTGTATCTTAAAATCAGGCATCTGCCTTTGCTTAGGGTGTTACCACAGCCATGTTTTTTTCCTAATCACTTCACCATTTTTCACTTCTGCATTTTACACTTGGCATTTACTGCACAGATTACACTGAACTGGATTTTCTGTATAGTATTACTTAAAAAATTATGATAGGAACTTTTGAGGTCACATAAAGTATATTTGTAAAACTTCCTGCTGTCCATTTCTTAGAGGTTTAGACATGAGCTGCATTAAGCTGAAAGAAAGTGTGCATCTGAACTGAACCATGTTGCTCACATGACCCTTTGTTTTCCTTTGAGCATTTGAAATTTAGCTTATTTTTCATTGCCTTTAATTCTAGTCATGGAAAGCTAACTCAGAGTTTTTCTTTCTCTTTTTGTAAAACAGGAATCTGGAGCTTTGACAGGTGTACCAATTTCTGGGGTAAGTCTTCAAACTTCGATTCTGACATAACAACCTGGAACTGCATAAACATAGCTTCACAGGAAAAAGCTTTTAAGACGAGTAAATCCTGCTATGAATTAAGTTTTTGGGTTTTTACTTCAGGTTAAACAGGAAGTAGGCTTTTGATGTTGAATCACTTCTTGGCTTGATCCATTATTTTTAAAGTCTGGCTGTGGAAATACAAAGGAGAGTTTTAATTCCTATGTGTTGTGCTGTTGGAAAGTTGGTATCTCTAAGTAAATTAGTAACAATACAAAATGGAAACAAGCTCTGCTTCTTATATATAAAAGAATCATCTCCATAATCCAGAAATGCTGAGCAAATTCTCAGCTTTTCCCAATAACATTTATAAAGATAGTAAATTTTAGTTTTTATTTCTTTAAATTGCTCACCATAAGTAGCACAACACATTTCATTTACAGTTCTTACAGATGGAAGAGTAATAAAAAGCATAGCTTTTATCTGTAGGTTTTTCCTTGCTTTCAGTTACCCGTGTGCTACTAAAAGACTATAGTCAAATATGTAATTCATGTGAGGACATTTGCTAAAGGAAAATATCTCTCACTTTCAGTGCTTGGGTGACCAGCATGCTGCTCTTGTTGGGCAAATGTGTTTTCAAGATGGACAAGCAAAAAACACGTAAGTTATTAGGAAAGTAATAAGATAAACCCAGTGCTCTGTTTTGAATTTAGTATTATGTTCTCTTTCAAGCAACTGCCAAATTCTTTTGTCGTTAACAAGTAATTACAGATCTACCTTTGGGGTGTGTTGACCCACAAAGTAAACGATGTCTTGACACCTACATAAAATAATGAAGATATTAAAGTTACATGGCTTGTGAGGTATATTTTGCAATACAGTCACTATGAGGAAAATCTCCATGTGACAGGTGGGTTTTCATTTTAACATTCTTAAAAAACAGATTAAAACAGTTGCAATGTCATTTAAATGGTGACCTAAGGTTAAGGAAATATAGGATGATCAGTTAGATTGCATAGACTTGAATGACACAGCTTTGCTAGATGGGAAACGTCCATTTCAATTGCAGTACTTTTTTTCTTGCTTCTATGCCTAGCTCAGAGTAGAGAATTTTACATTTACTTTTTCCTGTTTCTCAGCCTCTTAGTGTCCTTTGTTTAAAATAGCTGATCGGTTAAGTCAGACAACTGGTATAATCCAACAATCATTGGAGGAAAAGATACCTGCTGAAATGTCTTACTGTTCCTTTTACAACCAGGTGCTTAACTAAGTATGTAGGGACATACACCGCATGGAAATTTCACAATCTATATTGTTTTAATTTGTTTCTGTTATTACTTTACTATTTCTTTTTCCAAATTTAACTGTAGGCTATCTCAGTACTGATTTAAGCTATTAATTTTGAGGGTTTTAAAAAAGTAAGGAATATTTTTCTCAAGAATAACTTCTTAGAGTAAGTTGGAGTGGTTTGTTGTATTTTGTACTCTTTATATAAACTATGTTCTTGTATGCATGTGTATGCACATACATATATGATTTTGTCTTCAAATGGGAAACGTGACATTTTTAGAAATTTTTGAATGGGACATGTCTAAAGAAAACCCTATGTGAATGAACAAAGTTTCTTAAAATTTCCCCTTTAATATTGTGAAATATTTATTTTATAAAGTTGCTCTCATAATCAGCCTTAACTGAAGTAGGTAAATACTGCCACCAAAGAGGAATTTGCACTTAGTTTTCAGCCATATCTTTCCTTGATCAAAGAGGGAGAGAGAGAGACGTGACTGGATTTTTCAGCTTTAGGCTGCATTAAAATCAACTTTTTGAGGATGCTTTTATCATCAGTTAATGGTAGCAAAACCTTCAAGGGTCAAAAGGTTGATTCTTCACAGGGGACTCATGGATCTCAGTAACAGGTTATTCTTTAAACATTCTGGTTTTAACTTTGCTTTGCTTTCATGCTAGGTACGGAACAGGTTGTTTCTTGCTGTGCAACACAGGTCAGAAGGTCAGTTGCATTTTTGAGTTGTTTGCTTTTTTCACAATCTATTATAAGTTCTGAAACACAACTGAATGTTAGCCACTCTTGGATTTATTAACAACAATTATATTACCAGACAAAGGGAAAAGCACACACTGAAATTTGAAAGAATAAAAGTAGTAATTTTTTCAAGGCGTTTCTGTAAGACTCCATTTCCAACCTCCTTAAGCTTCCAAACAAAATTTTTCTTAACAAGTTTCTTGCCCTTCCTTTGTATGTGTTTCTTGTTGTCACCCAGACAGGATTAAGCATTATATTATTTAAATGTGCTTTTTACTTTGTCTTGGCTGTTTTATTTCTTCCTTTCATTTCTCTCATTATTTCTTTGTAATTGAAGTTGAATGAATAGCAGAAAACTGGCTTCCTTCTCATTTACATCTCCCCTTAAAAACCCCCAATTCTTTTCTATATGGAAGATGGAAAGATCTGCAGCAGCTTGTGGAAACAAGAATTAGCACCAGCAACCTGAATGTTCTGTCTTAGGTGTTTATTTAGAGTGACTGATAATTTACTTTGTTTAAACTTTGCATATTTCATTTGAAGGTTTTGTCCCTTGTTTATTATAATTTGAATGTTTTTAAGTATTTTCTGCCTCTGCTCATGCTTAACCTTTTCTTTCCCATTTCCCCATTTAGTCTGTGTTTTCTGAACATGGTCTTATAACCACAATAGCTTACAAAATGGGCAAAGACAAACCTGCTTTTTACGCACTAGAGGTAAGTTCAGTTGTTTCTTCCTTTTTGTAATCATACATGTTCTGATTTACTTCTGTTATCTTTTTATGGTATTTTTATGGTATCTTCAGTTGTGCAGAAATGAAAATAACTCTGTGTTATGCTTGTGTGCCTGAAGGCTTCTGTGTGGTTTTGGTTATTGCTGTCTCAAATCTATATCATGTAATCTAATAAAAAATATTTCTTCATTGCATCATTTATACTTTCAGAGCTCGATGGCTAAAACATTTTTTCTGTTACTCAGTCTCTCAAACCTGTAATAAATGCTATAAATAAAAAACCATAAATTTTTAATACTTAATTTTGTTTTAAAAAAGGTGAGGAAGTGCTAATATTTCAGTTATTACCTCATAATAAAAGTCATACTAAATGTTTTTATTTTGTTCTAATGGATTTTACTTCTAACTTTTAAGAACGTGGATCAAATTTCTAGGAAAAAATCCTCTAACAATTTAGCTTTTTTACCTCTTTTATTCAGATGCCTATTTACAGAATTTAGTTTCTCAGTTCTCCAAACAAATCTGAGGGTATCCAAATTCTATAGAAAATTGTATTTATGCTTAAACTTTGGGTTCATTATTCTAAAACTCTGCTTCTGAAGCACAGATCAACTGAGCGCCTATTTGGCACCAAATCTTTGTTTAGAACAACAAAAAATTATTATACGTCCATCTGTGCTGCTTAATGTATTGCAATATAATCATTATTCTTGAAACACATACACTGAATGCTGATATAGAGCTTTTGCAGACAGACTGTGTTTTCCATGTGAAACAAAGACAACACAGGACTTTCCTCACTGCAAGAATAGTTTGCAGCTTATGGTACTTTATTAGGATGTGGGAGGCTGCATTTATTTCCTTTTCCTTCTCTGAGGAAAACGAATCCTGCATTTGCCATGACCTGGCAAACTCTAGGATTTTTATTTTGTGTGGGTATGCAAGAGGTTCGTTTTATTTTTAACCCTTGTTCTTAAAGCAGGAACTGAAACTGTCTTGAGAGTCATTTGAATTCCTGTATGCTGAAACACCTGCACTTTGCTTCTTCTTTACCTCCAAGTCTTTAATGATATTGTCTGAACACATGGCTTCAACAGAAGCTGTTAGGCGTGCTTTGTCCTATATCCATGCTACAATCATCTACAGTCTGCTGGTTGAGACACTGCTGAGAGGCAGAAAATGTGGATTCAGCCTTTTCCTTTAATCAAACTGGTACCTTGTTACTGTAATTGCCAGCTGCTTAGAAAACACCCCTGACCCTTCTAGCAGTGTCTTTGAATGAAAATATAGTGTGCTGCTACTGTTTTACTTGAAGGTTAGTCTACTGGACTTGGCTTTGGGGTTAGATGGGAGCCATGCCATCCATCTGTGGTGTGATGAAGCCGTTGATTTGCTGAGGCAACAGAGTGATTTTGCTGGCAAATACACAAGTGCCTAAATTTTCTATCCTTCTGCATGTTTGTATTTAGACCAGACATAATTAGTCTTGGTTTTTTTTTAATCAAAACAAAAAAAAAAATTAATGTGTCAGGAAAAGAAGTCTGAGGCTACTGAACCTCATAACTGTATATTCAGAAGACATAAATTAGAAAGACAAGAAGACTGCTTAGGAAATGTCACTATGACTTCCCCTCGTGTCAAAAAGCATACAAGATGCACCTTTTCTACCTGGAGTCTGTGTAACAGGCTGTCCTTTTTACATGGCAGTTTCCAGATGCCAAGAAACTTCATGGTTTTGTTGTGAGCACACTTGGGAGTGCTCCAAGATGTGACTCTAAGGCTGCAGGTTGAGGCCACAGCACCCTCTCCTCCCCAGTCTTTTTAAAAGCAGCGCAAAGCTATCAGTTGTTGTCTCCTAATGGAGTGATTTGTTTGCTTCAGGGATCTGTTGCAATAGCTGGGGCTGTTGTTCGTTGGCTGAGGGACAATCTGGGTATTGCTAAGACTTCACAGGAAGTTGGTGAGTATGGAATTGTTCAGTTCTTTAAGTTTTCCAATGTCACAATGTCTCTATTGGTGAGTGAAAGCTCAAAATATTTAAGTAAAGAAAAGCTGGAAGCCAGGTATATTTTGCTATGCCTAAACACAACAAAAATTTACTTTGCATCCATGAGCTCACTGTTTTTGATACGTGTATTTCATAGAGCCTAACAGCACAGTCTTGGAAAGGCTCTGTCCGTTTTGCTCTGTTGCAATCTGTCCTTTTTAGTAGTTCCCCTGGTAAGCAGATATTCAGAGGATATATATTTACAGAGTATCTCCTGGTTTTATACAAAAGTTAAAGTTTCTAGAGCTAAGAGTATTTAAGTCTGTGTAACAGAAACCAGTATGTATTTGATCCTAAACCTACATATTCTTGTCATAAACATGAGATCCTGGGGCTCTGTAAGTGCAAATGTATATGTAGAAGGCTTCATATCCGTTGAGTTAGGGACCTCAGTTTGCAAAGTTGCCTCTAAGGAGATGTGGAGGAGGGTAGTCTGTTTTGGCTGAGAATGCAGTAATCCTTCAGCATGTGTGTAGCTGATGTTTTCTGATTCAGATGAATTGAAACAAGCTGGGTTTGTAACATAAACACTAGGAACATATCAAAATTAGGAAAATAAAAAACATCAGAAGCATGCAAAGGCAAAAATTTGAAAGTAACTGATTTAATGAGATTTAGGATTGAAAAGAAATTAATTACATATTTTTAATAAATTCATATCTTATTCAAAGGTGGGAAAATTTAGAATTAAAATTTTTGTAAAACTTCAAAGATTTAGAAAAAATTAGAGTCTGTTTTTCTGAAAGAAAGTTTGAAGATCATACAGAAGAATATAAACTGCTGTCACATAAATTAGCCATTTGTTGATGCTACAGTACCTCTTCACACGTTTGTCAAGACCTTTGGAAGGTTTATGTTTCAGGACCTTTAACCTTGTCAGTGTTGTTAAAGTCACATAGGGATTCATCATCTCTTCCTGTTTCACTGAACTTGTCCTTCCTTCTGCCTTCACTCCATTTTTTAAGCAGAGCATATGAAAGAATAATTTTAGAAACTCTTTCTGAAAATATTTTACTACTTTCCTATACTGCTATGTTTCTCTGATCAATGCAAACAGAAGAAATTTGCAAAAGCAGAAAGAAAATGCTTCTTTCTTGTTATAAGAATGAGCTGTTCATTAGCATTATCTCTTTTGTCATTCTAAATATCTTAATATAATTTTTTAATTACAAATATTTTGGTATTGAGGAGTTCATATATCCACAATTATTATTTGCATATCAAGAAACTTCAGATTTCTTTCTAGCTGGCCTTGTGATTAAATACATAAGCTGAGAATTTGGAGCTCTAAATCCATTTGAAATTAATGGGAATTTAATTCTTAACTCCCTTTGGTCTTGATCCAGTTTCACTTGCTTGCCTTGACTTAAATGCAAGTAAAGTGTGACCTTTTGGACTTCTTTGAAGGTTGCATTCTTTACCCACATGATAGATAACATTTGAAAACCTCACAAAATCTAGGTCAGAATATTTACTACACAGTTTTGGGTCTCAGCTTTGATTTTTCATTTTGCATTTTACATTTCCCACAACTCCCTATGCTCAATCTTCTGTTCTTATTGTTGCAAAAGGAAAACTGGCTAACAAGGAGCAGAGTGCCAGCATTTAATTGTATTTTCTAATTGTAAACATGGCTGGATTATGTTTGTAGCTACCTAAGATATCCTGAATATTTTTCTTCTTTAAATAATAACACTTTTAAGTGCTGTATTTAAGTGTTGGTACATTTATGAAAATCTAAGTAAGTGTTCTGTGTGTGCATTAGAAAAACTGGCTGCAGATGTGGGAACTTCCTATGGCTGCTACTTTGTGCCAGCATTTTCAGGACTGTATGCACCATACTGGGAACCCAGTGCAAGGGGGTAAGGATCTGACTGAATGCTTCATTTGCAGGGTGATTTAATCATTTTACAAATACCATTCCTTCCAGGTAGGTGAAATTGTCCTTTTTGTTGCCTTCATATATCTGGATATATCATTCTCTGTAGTGTTTTCATGAGCTACTGTGTTTCTGTTTTATATTTAACCCGTTCAAAACAGCATTTGCTACTGAGAAGAAAGGCAGGGTTATCCAGCCCAGTTATTCATCCTCCTCTCCTCTCCTTATCCCCCTCCACAAAAAAAAAAAAAAAAAAAGGTGGGGCAACAGGGCAGGGAAAACAATTTCTGATTTTGAAAGGGTTTTTGTCACTAAAGTATCTAAAGCTTTTATCTCTAAAAGTAAAAGAAGAGGTCTGCATTCCTGTGAATGTCAGGCAACAAAAGTATTAAAGGAAGAATTTTGTGCTGGTTAGTGTTTTTGCAGGTTCACTTTCAGGCTATGCAATTCCTTCCCATTTTGTCTCCCTCCCCTTGTATACAACTTTCTTTCCAGTCCATTGAAAATTCTTTTCTAATCCTTTTTTCCAGTCCCTTTCCTGGTAGTTCAGACTCAACCACCTGGTGGTAATAGTTCAAACAACAGGTTTTCATTTGTCTTTTCTGCTGTTGTGAGCTTGCCTACTGTTGTTGGATCACAATATGCCATGGCAGTCATGGAAGCATAACAAATGTAATTATAAAATAATTTTCCCAGAGTGGGAAAAGAACTCTTAAAGGCTAACTTGTTCCCAAGGTTTTGAGTAGTTGCATCTTTAGAATTCAGATGCTTCTTGTATGGATCTTTTTCTTTAAGGAAAAAGAAAAATCTCTGAGTTAGATGTTTTAATCGTTTGTCATATTCCAGTGCTTAACTTTTTAATGGTTAAAAAATGATCTTTGGAATGGTAACAATGAAAAATGTCCTTTAATATCTTTGAACTTACATGTTTCCAGCCGTATTTCTCTGTAGTACCATGCTGTTCCTCAGCTGTTGAAATAGAATAAAAGATGGCTATTTGCTCTGCCATTCAGAGTACATTGGCAGAATTTAGCTTACTCATGGGTAGAAGTAGCATAATTCCCATACCCAAAAATCTCTTTGGTGTTTCAGAAGCAACTAGTGGTCAGACTAGATCTGAAAACCATTCCAAATGTTTAGGGAACAGCACTGATCCATGTGGGCTTTTCCTTAAGAAGTTATAGAATTTATTAAGATTTTAGTGATAATTTATATTATTTTTAAAGAGAAATCAATCTCAATCATACTTTTTTTTCTTAAAGACAGACTAGAATTTGTAGGGGTGTGTGTACGGATGATTTATGGCAACTGTACTGATTGGACCCTGAAAGCACCTTGTCAGGAAATGAGAGAGTTTAGATTAAAGAAAACAAGTTTTTAATATTAAAATATTTTAAATATTAAAAAGTAGTCTTCATACAATGGAACTGAATGAGATTTGAGTTAGAAGACGTAAGTGTGAGGTATAGGTTTATGTCTGATAAAGAAGAGTGTCCTGATTGTTTTCTCTCTTCAACAGTATCATCTGTGGCCTTACTCAGTTTACAAATAAAAACCACATCGCCTTTGCTGCACTAGAAGCAGTCTGCTTTCAAACACGAGAGGTAAAGGCAAATTGGGTCCTAAATTCATTGTGAATTACTGTGATAACAGGAACTGTAGCTCTTCAGGATAAGAGCAGATTTAAAAGACTTAATGAAAATTAATTCTTTATATTGTACTTGGATGCTATTCTTGTTTTTACTTGTTGCTAATGTTGAAAAATTGCTCCTGTGGACTTAGCTAAAATTGAGTGGTACATTTTTTTGGAGTGGTAATGCTACTTTTTTATCAGCATGTAAAATAAGGTGAACATTTTTTTTTGATATTTTGAGGGGCATAACATAGAATGACAGGACCAGTGACATAACTACAACATTTCATTAGTGTAGGAAACTACACTTTATGGTCTTCTGTGTCAGAGATGGCTTATGTTACTTTTGTTACACAAGAACGAAAAAGAGTTAAAGCAAGACAGCAGCAAGCATACAAAGGGAAATTTGGCTTCCCTCCTGCCTCTTCCATCCTTCACTGCCTCAGCTGGCATTCAGTAACAGCCAACAAGAATTCTCACAGAGGAAATGAATCTCCCAGCCAAATCAAAGGGATTGATATCAGTATGAGCACTGATTCTTTATATCACCATCTACTCCTCCCTGTGTTTGCAATCCCTGGTTCTGTGCAAATACAGGAGGAAATTAAATCCCTAGACCTTGCAGGATAACAGCCAAGCCTTAATTTGATTACATGAATTAAACTGCTGTTATTTAAACATACTGATTTTTAAAACAGCATCCTGTTCAAACCTTGTAAGATGAGAGAAGCAGTGTGTTGTTTCTGTAGTGACATAGAACAGAGTACTCATTGAAAAAGAATGACAGAAATTTCACTGAAGCTTCTGCTTTTCAAGCTGTGCTGACAGCCTCTGAGTCTTCAGAAGGTTGTGAAGGAAATTAAAAGTAGCATTCTAATTATCTAATTCTTGTACTAGAAGTCAGAGTAAAGTTACAGGCAAGTGAACTGATTTGTTGTCTGCTCCCCTTTCCTTGTCCATCCTCCCTCCCATCCATTCCCTCTCATATGAAAGCTCAGTGAACTTTCCAGCAGAAAATTATCCCTTTTTTTGCTGGGCTGTTTTTCTGCTGGATTAATGACCTCAGCTGCCTCACAGAGGCATTCAGCAAATGTCAGAATGCAAGGCAGGGCATTGTAAGGCAACACAAGGCTGGGAGAAGGAGAGAGGGGAATAAAGCTGTCGGACTGAGTGAAGGTGAAGTTCACTGTTTGAACAGATTTGACACTTCCCCATACTTTAGTCACTCTTATTTTATCACAATGGCAAGAATGCCTGATCAGGCACTGGACACTCTTAAATGAACAGATTAAGTTCTAGTGACACAAGTAAAATATTTGTATGTTTTCTAAAGATACAACATTAGTTCTGCCTCATCAAAAACAAAGTTCTTTCAATTCCAGTGAGAATGGAAGTCTTCAGGAAAACCCTCAAATGTTCCCTTCATTGGAGTTCTTGCCTGCTTGTGATGTTCATTCTTTCTGAGTACCTTGTTATCTGAAAAAACTTCTCCCTTATGCAGATAGATGATGTTTTTTAATGTTTTTTCTTCTAGAAGGAAAAAACAGCATTTTTTTCAATTCTGATAGCTGTACCATGCTGTCATTAGGCAAAATCTGCATATTTGAATCCTTGCTCTTCATCCAACCTCCGTGCAATAGAGATAGCAGCAACATGACCATGATTTGTTTTGTTCCTTCATCCCTTCCTGGTTTCTACCATTCTTTTCATTATTTTAATCTTGCTGAGTGCATGCTGATCCAACATTCTCTTAGGCAGGGGTAAACCCAGAGCCTCCAATGGTGCTGAAGTTCTGAATGGTAAAAAAGGCAGATAATATCACCTTAGACAAATGTAAAATGATATATGTGAAGGAAATAAGCACTAATATAGTACTGCCGGCAAACTTTGTGCAAGAATCCTGGTTTCCACTTTATTTCTAATGCATTGAACAGTGCAGACCCATAGGCAGATGCTGCCACTGTGAAAACTGGCCTTACTCTTCTTACTTTGTAATTTTTAACCTTTATTTATCCTGGGCAGTTCCTTTAGTTTCTTTAAAGATTTTTCTGGTAAGGGACCTTGCAGCTTACTTTCTGGAAACTTTGAGAATCTCCTGGATGGTTCATCTCCATGTAGTTTTCACCATCTTGCTAGCCTACAATTTTTTTTGTTCGTTTTTAAATAACATCTTGACTTTTCCTGGTAAATATTTTATTACTGGATGCTTTGTGAGCTACAGAACAGGGCAGAATGCATTGTAGTTTTGGTCTTTTTTTGTGGTCTGTGTTGGCTTTGTCATTTAAAGCTGAGAAAAACTCACCTCTTTTTTATTTAAATACAATGAAAAATTACAGAGAGAAAATAATTCTGTACTTGTTAATGCCTAACTTGTAAACAAAAATTATGCCCTAGCCTTACAAAATGTAAATGAGCCATTTAACTGACTGCTTTTACAAAACCCACAAAAAAAACACTATTCTGTATTTAATGGTGCTTGTGGGGTAATGCCATGGTGTTACCAGTAGCTAACTGGTAACCAGTTTGAGGCAAATCTCATGTTTTTAGGAAACCCTCTAAAAAGCATACTGAGAGGTATCAGTGAATTAAATACTCCATCTTAGATAATTATACCTTGAAAATACTTCAACATTTTCAGCTAGAGACTGTGCCCTAATGAAGAAAACATAATTTTACAAAAAAAGACAGTTAATTTTTCCTGTCTGTCTTGTTTGATATAAAATCCACAGTTTTCAACAACTAATTGAAAATATTTGAAGAGGCTGCTCTTTCAAAACATTTCAACATTACTCAGTTCTTATTGAAGAGTCTTCCAGATTGCCAATTCAAATGTTTTAATTCTTTAATTTTTTAATCCATCAAATTAGAAAAACTATCTAGACAAAGGATGATCAACTGAAGGACTCCATTTATTATTGCTGCTTCCATTCTTAGCTTTGATAAATGTTCTCATCAGCTTTTCTTAAAATTTTTTTCAGTCCACATAAGTAGCACATAGGCTACATCTAGAGCATCTGAGGAGAAAGGTGTCCTACACTAGGATTTTTGTAATAAAGAGAATGCACATGCTGTATATTAAACAAAACTGTGTTGTCATTACATCCATTTTTCCTTTTAATATATAGGGGAGAGGAATTATATACTTAACCCACTGTAGTATCAGAGTTTTACACTTGGAGGCTATCAGCATTTCTATGCAATTAAATTGTAACATGTTTTATTTAAGATTCTAGATGCCATGAACAAGGACTGTGGGATCCCACTAAGTCAGTTGCAAGTAGATGGAGGAATGACCAATAACAAAATCTTCATGCAACTCCAATCAGACATTCTCTGTATTCCAGTAGGTAAGATGAATTTACAGCTCCTGCTTTCTTTTTAATGCTGAAAACAACATTAGTTTGTAATGGCTATTAAGAACAAACTGGGTAGCTTGCTTAGTATCTTGATAGATACGTCAGTCTTTAGTTCTGATGTCATCAAGGTGACTTCCATTAAAAATCATTATGGTCTTTTCTGTGTTTTGTTTCAGTAAAGCCATCAATGCCTGAAACAACAGCTTTAGGAGCTGCTATGGCAGCAGGAGCTGCAGAAGGTGTTGGAGTTTGGAGTCTGAATCCTGGAGATTTGACGGCAGTGACGTGTGAACGATTTGAACCACAGATCAACCCAGAGGGTAAAACTTTCTCATGTTATCTGAGTTGGAAACTTATTTTTTCACAGATGTTGACAGGACTGGTTTTGGGTACTCTTCTTTTGGCTCTAAAAAGCCTACATTAATTATTGCTTTTTAGCTAGCTATCTTTCTCATCAGTTCTTAAGTGCTTGTAGAGATGGAAAGTATGTACTTGAAGTAATTAATCCCTGTGCAAGCTGAAAGCTTTTTTGTCTTTTCAATTATTTCTTAATTTTTTGGTACATAATTTTTTCTTACCATTTTGATTATAATTACTTCTAAAATCACTACTTCTAGACAGCATTTGAAGGGTTTCTACATAAATATCAATTGCTTAATTTTGTCCTGCTTGTAGATCTTATTTGTGAACATGATCAAAATTTCTTTTATTTCTTCTTATCATGCATAACTATGGGGTTTGGGGTGAAGGTTTTTTGTATTCAAAAAAAGAAATTCATATTACTTTCTCTGTGCAAAAGTGTGAAAAACTATTGCTGTATCTAGTTTCTAAATATTTGTGTTTGTATCCCTATGTATTGAGAGGCTTTTCTGTTTTCTGATTTCTTAATTGCAGAAAGTGAATATCGCTATGCCAGATGGAAGAAAGCTGTGATGAAGTCTATGGATGGGAGACAACTGATGTTCCTTCAAATGGTAAAACAGAATTTAATGCAGGTCAGGTATTACTAATTAGCCAGTTAACCTAGGTAGTTCATCTTGCTTTTGTTGACCTTTTCTGCTCATACCGTGTCTGGACTGTTAGAATGATTTAGAGATCATTACTTAAATCCACTGTGGGAACAAAGCAGGAAAATAGATAGCTGGGTCTTCCTCCTGAGAGGAGGGCACAAGCAATATCTTATAGAACAGCTGCAGGTTTTGCAGAATGGCACTGATTTACAAAGCAAAACATCTTGCCTGCAGGATGAGATACAGCACAATTCTAAGAGCACAGGGACTTTGTAAACTTGCTTATACCATAACCTCATGCTGCAAAGGAGAGAAGTTTCATCCTGTGGTTTTGCTTGCTGTATCTTGCCTTCATTATTTGCTGTGTAGGAAGGAGGGATCAACATCCACATCAAAATCTATTTGACCCATAGTGGGTAAGAGCAAGGAGTTATCATAAAGTCAGGAATATACAGACCTATTGTTCACATACAGAAAATATGAAAGCACTTTTGAGGGACCGAACAAGATCTTTCTTCTGAAGTAGAGGGCTTTCTCATCTGTCACATTTGAATTAAATTAAACCTGCAGTCTTCTGTGATCTATAATTTGAATTTTTATTTTAGTACTATTTTGTGATAAGTTTTTAGTCCTGAGTAATAATGTAACACATTATTTATGGGCTTTATCTTCATTTAATTTCCCTTTTATTGGAGAAACTATTAAAATGACAAGTACTAAGTAGAGAATCCCCAAAATTTAAACTCCCCCACAATCCAAATCCTCAAGCTGCATGTGGCCACTATCTTTTAGAAAGCTAAAATTTTCCTTTTGCCAGTCTATATGTTGGTTTAAATATTTTATTTAACACTGTGGTTTACAAACAATTCTGTCAAGGCTATTGGGAAGGGGAACAGGTAACAACATGGGCAATACGATTCCCTTCAGTATTGACCTTTGTGATTTTACCCTTACATCTAGCCTGATGCTAATCTTACTAGGATAAAAACTTCTGCCTTGCAGTAAATAAATCTGGATTTTTTTTCTTCAGTTTATGTGAAGATATATGTTTATCAAAACTTATTTTAGTGATTTTCTGGTCTAACACTTGGGGGGAAAATGTTATTTTCCTTAGTGCTTTCATACTTTAGGGGTAGGTTAGGATTGGAGAATACTAGAAATGGGCTCAACCTAGATAGTGATGATAGTGGAATTTGGACTTAACTCTTACAGAGATAAACTGTCTTGAATTATAATGGGGTTTATGCATAATATTTTTTTAGTTCTACTAAATGTCACTACATTTGTTACTTTTTGCTTTGCATATATATTTAACACATATATTGCAATTTATATATATATATTTCTCTTTTGATTTGCCTGACTGGAAACACCGTCCCCTGGATGCCATCAGGTGACAGTAGTATCTTCTGTAGTCTGCCTTTGGGTATTTTTATTATGAGTAGCATGGTAATGTTAATCGGAGCAAGGTACCTCACAGGTTAGTTATTATTTGAACTAGATCAATTTCAAAACTATCCACAGTGTTTTAAGTTTTGGGGTTTTTGTATTCCATCTGTCTGTTTCTAGCAAAAATGACTGATGCTTTTTGTTGTTCATGCACACGAACATTCGAGGGCGTGAATCAGGCACAGTGTACCTAAGGGAACCAAGGGAATACCATCTCAAATCCATCCTCGTGTGCTGTTTAATTTGTAGTTGCTGGATGCACATGAAACCTTGGACTCTCCCTTCCCTTTGTCTGTCAGTGCAGATTGCACACAGTTTATTAAAGGGATACAGGTTGGAGCAGCCTAGCGGAGATATGCATTGCCTGCTTTGCAGTGTGCATGGCAGATAGAATAAGGTTCCATCCTTTATCCTGTATTTCTTCTTGCACTGTTTTTAATTATTTTGAGGATCTGGTTAAAGTTAAGTGAAAACTTTTTCTTCTGTCCCTGAAAGGCTTCATGCACCTGTTTGATTTTTCTGGACCCCTTGAATCTATTGTATTGTTAGAAATCTTCATCTACTTAATCTATAAAACATTCTTCTTGTACTTTGCTCTTGATGGATAAGTGAATTAATCTAGTCTAAAAAGAAGAGACCCTAAAAGGCTTAGCTGCAAAACTGGGAAGGGACTGTGTGCATATGCAATGAAGATGCATCTTCAACCTGTTAATATACAATTTATTTTAAAAGAAAACTCTTAATATAGATGACAGTGTTAGTTACTTATGCCAGAAGTAAGACATTTCATTTAGACATTCTTATGGTAAGAAAAGGAGGTTTATTTGATGATATCATTATTACTTGTCACAGAATTTCATTCCAGAGAAAGTATTTTACAGTATAGGCATTGTTGCTGCTTAGTAAGCTGTTGTTTAGTAAAGGTGGTTTAGTTTTCTTTTTTTGTTTTGGTTTTGGAGGAATAGGCAGGGGGTATTAATTAAACAGACAATTGAGGTCTCTAGCATGCTTCTGTGGTGATGTGTTTGTATTTTGTTTCTACCCATTCAGCCTGAATTAACTATTCAGTTGTAATTTTCCTTGCATGGAAGAGATAGTGGCAGCTTGTAGGAGAACTAAAATCAAACTAAACAAGTGCTAGACAAAAATCAAAATGAACAAATGGATTGGCAGTGATTTACTAACTCTGGAATGTATCTGTGAGTGAGAAAGATCAATATTATAAAAAAAAAAATAAAGCCAGCTGTGAATAAGTGGGTAAATTTTTAACAAGCTGAACAAAGTAGCATGAATATAGATTCCAGACCAAGTGCTTCACCACATAGAGGATACCTAAAATAATATGGAAAATAAATGATAAATGAGCAAATAAGCAACTTAAATTCTGGAATTGCTTTTTAAAAACATCTAATCAGTAACCTGCATATTAAACTTGCACTGCTGGAACTCATAAGAAAGGATTTCTTTTTCTCCCTTCTTTAAGCTTGTCAGTGTCTTTCTGACTCTCAAGTGGGAAATATGTTCCTCTCAACTCACTGTGCCCTTTAGAGCCCATTTTTTACCTTGTTCTCAGGTAACAGTAACTATTGATATGGTTACTATTACTATATGTACATAGTTGTATGTGTAAAAATATAATTACTTTATATATTAATATATTGCATTACTATTTATATGGTAAGCTTGGGAAGAGGAGAAGTTGTGAGAAATTTCCTGTTCTTTGTTTTAAAGATGATGAGGTCTCAAAAGGATCAGCAACAGTGATGTTATGTACAGGTTGTAATTTTGCTCATCGTGTGTTAGTGTAGAACATGAGATACAGAATTTGCAGTGTCAGTTGTAGCACAGCTGCTTCCCCCTTAGACATTTGATCTGGTAAATATCCTTTTGTATTTAAAAGCTAGAACTTGCTGACCAGGCTTTCCTTCTAATTAAGTAGAGAAGCTCCCTTTTAATTGATTTATTACATTTTATCTTTTAGTGAAACACTGTTAGCTCCAATGCAGTCGTCAGAGTAGTAGGTTTGAGGATTGAATTTAGAGAGGATTGAATTCATCCTTCATGTGCTGAAACAGCAGTAAGTCTTGCATAGCAACAGTGCTGATGTTGAACATGTCTCTCTAGGGCAGGGCCATGATTTACAGCTACTGAAATGTGAAGGGAAAATCTGCTGTGCCAGAATAAAGAACACTAGCACAGCAAAGCCCCATTTACAGAACTGCTAAGCTGCCTTTTCATGTGGCACCTTATGACTGAACAATACTCCATTTAATTATATTATTTCATGAAAGTCAGGCCAATTACTTGTACCTTATTTCATGATCTTCATTCTTCTCTCCTGGAGAGAAATGGATGGTATTTTTCACTATTGAAGCAAGCTGTGTATAGCTGTACCTTTTTTTTTCCTTCTTCTTCTTTTTATTTTTCAGATTGTGGATAGGAGTTGACTGAAAATAATCCTATATTTTATTAGACTCAAATTTAAATAAATGCCTTTGTGGGCTTAAATTGGTATCTCTCAAGTGAGGTATAGTGGGCATTGGCTATATATGGGGTCTTATGTGGCATCTGGGGTTAAAGTTTTTTGATTTTATTCTCACAGAATGAGACATCAGTGCTGATAGCAAAACTATATTCTCCCTGCTTAAGTACTGTGTGCGGTTTTTTTTTTTTAAGATTCTGTTTTTTCCTTTTTAGTTTCTTGTGTTGTGATTATTACTGCCAAATTGCATATTTCTTTATATATAGGGATATATATTGCAAGATAATTGCAATAATATTTTCCAAATTTCTGAAAGTGGAGCTCACATTTAGAAGAAAATAAGCTTAAATTACCTTCTTTCAATTCTACTTGTTAAAAATTTACCCACCTTAGTAGTGTGGTCTCTGCTCCCCTACTGTGCACACTTAAGAGCTGGCTTGTCTGGTGTCACAAGACATATCTAATTTATAATTGAAGTAGCTGAAAACAAAAGTTGGTTTTACTGAATTCCTCTTATGGCTCAGCTGTGTTATATAGAATGTTGCTAATGTTTTAGAATAAGTTCTGTCTTCCTAATGCACACATTTCTTATTTAAGGTAAATGAGGCTACTTAGTGGACTCCCTGGATGCAGCTGATGTTTTTTTGTTTCGGTTTGTTTTGTTGTCTGAAGAGATTCCACCACCAACGCGATTGTGCTGCTTTCATGGTTCAATCTATTCATGAATCCATCTGTCACCAGTTCCTGCGTAACTTCCCGGTGGTGCACTGAAAATTCAGTCTTCAGCCCTTCAGTACTCTGTTCCCTTACCCAAATCAGCTCCTAATGCACTGGAAGCCTTTGCGTGGACTATCTCACATCATCCTCTAAAATTTCACAAGCCCTAGCTTTGTCTGAGAAAGTGGTATAAAAACCCCTGCAATCTCTGAGGTAGTGATGGCAAATGTTTGGCTGTCCTTTTCAGGAGTTTGGTACTTCATGCAACACTCTTCAGAAAGTTAATGATGCACTATGGAACTTTATAAACATCTTTCAATTCTTCCAGCTGCTATAAATTACTTTTCATATGCCAATGGTTGCCAAAGATGTTTTATTGTAGTTACCACTGGTCTGAAACACCTTCCATGGTACAAACCTTTTAAACAATAGCCCAAGATGGATTACCATAGCACACATTGCCACAGGTTTGGCAATGAGGAGTTTGCTGCTACAATCCACAGAGGATTGCTGAAAAATTTAGTTGCAGGGTTAAAAAGTTGCGTTTGGCTCTGGCACATGTAGTCACTTGGCCCATCATAAGTATTTATGACACCAAGTCCTGAAGTTGTACTTTTAAAGAGATGAGAGAAAAGAGTGTTTTAGTTAAGGCCATGTTTCATCTTGTGTTTTTGTGCTAGCTTGGAAAGACAAGTTTAATGCAGCAATGCTATTGATGACAGCTGCTTGGTCCTCAGCATCTGATAACTCTTCAAACTGCTCTGTACAGTGCATTTTTCTTGACCAATACTGCATATATCCTGTCATCCTGATTAAGTGACTATTTGTTAAACTTTAAAAAGTTGAAGCTTAGTTTTCATTAAAGAGGGTCCACTCCAAACTAAATATCAGTGCTTTAGTTCTTGATTTCATTCAGTATATCTCAGGGACCAAATTCTCCCTTTCAGTTTCCATGTCCATAGTTTTAGCTGCAGGTTGTTGCAAAATATGCTGGGACAATCCAAAACCCTGGCTCTGTAGAGCAAGTACTGGCACCTGAAATGGGCCACTGGAATTTACAGACAATGGTGACAACTGAATCACATCCACTTTGAAATCTTTTGGTTTCCACATGAAAGGAGTGAGATAATAATCTTCTCTTCAGCTTTCCTGTTTGTACCAACAGCATCCCAAATGCCAGCCTTCTTAGTTAGGTCAAGGAAAAGGTGTTCTTGTATAGTGATGGAATGGCAGTAAGGATAAATGTGGGAACAGCACAGAGAATTTCAAAGATGTGTTTAAATGCACTAGGAGTTAAAGGGAGAGGTTTTTTTGTGCATTTGTTCTTAAAAGATTTTTTGTCTTTAATAGTTTTTCTTTGATTAGAGGCTTAGTTTTTAGAAGGATGTTATATATGTCTGAAGCAATGAATTGCACAGAAGTTCAGGTCTGTACAATATATTTAATATCAAATGCATATTAATTGCCTTTTTATTGTCAAGTGCAATGACTTTTGAAAATGTGACTTTTAACTTAGAAGATAGATAAGGAACATTTTTGTCCTGTGGTTGCATGTATAACTTCAGCAGAGAGAAGGGATTTTGTACACAAGTGAAAACATAACAGCACCATTCAAATCCTGTCTCTCCTGTAAATACTCACATGTGAAGTGTGACAGACGAAATATCTGGTGTTTCCAGTTTGTATTGAGGAGGTAAAGAGTGAAAAAAGAATATGATCCCATAGAAAAAATTTCATACACCCTACCTTTACTCTGAGTTGGTTTTGATCCCACTGTACCCCGAGGAAGAGGAGTGGAGCAGGTTGTGGAGCACAGGGAGCAGGGGCAGCACACACCTCAAACTGGACTTCTGAATATGACCTCTGAGTCTTGCCAAAACCACTGAAGTGCTGAACCTGGGAATGAATAATGCTGAAGTGTTGCCTTTGCCCATGATAAATGTGGCAGGGGAAAAACTTATACCTAACAAGTAGGAGAGGGATATTTTGCTGCTTTTCTGACTTATCTTTTACTGGGAAACACAATTCCTGTTAATTTTTCACTGAGTAAAAATCATTATTTTATTTTCAATTGCTGTTGAAAATGTTTTTTAAGAGTTTCACATCACTGTTAACTTTCTACCAACATAGTTGAAATATATTGTAAACTGCTTGTTGGCGGGAGGGGACAAACTGTTAAAGTTAGCTTTTTGTGAAGCTGTGATTTATTTTTTTTTTCTATGAATTACCAGTTTATAAATTCTTAATTGAGAAATGCATTAACTTGGTATTAAAGTACCATAAATGAATTGATGTAAGGTGTTGGTTTATTCTTGCACATCATCTTTCAGACACATTTCAGACACTAATATTTTTACTTGAGGCACGAGTATGCACTGATGTATATAAAGCAATAAAGCAGCCTCTCTGAGATGTGCTTTAAGTTGCTCAGATGTTCAGGTGAAATACACACAGTTCTGCATTCTGCTTCAGTAACGTAAGGACTCAATGACTGGATTAGAAATCACATTTCCTCAAGTCCCTCCATGCTCAGGAAAAAGCAAGAAAACACAAGTAAAAGGAAGGAAGGAACATGGTCGTTAGTACAGGTCTGATGCAAAGGTGGGGTGGGATCAATACACCAAACAGGATTTGGTTTTATACCATAGTATAATTTTTTTGGTCTTATACCATAGTATAGTATAATTGCTACAGATTCAAAAGCCTTTGTGAGCTGTGGGAGAAATGTTCATGAAATGGCAACATTGTTGGGGGTGGTAGCTGGGAGCAGAAAGTGCTTCTGTTATTTTAAGAAAGGGAGTGTATCTGATGGGTACATTTAAGGAGTGCAACTGCTGCATTCTTATTCTGTCTCTTTGTGGCTTCCAGCTGCCTTACACATCCAGTGCTCCTGTAATGATTATCCAAGGATCTGGCCTTTATCTGTAGCATTTAAAAATCCTTAGTCTTTACAATTCCTTGGTCTCCTATATGGAAATCAGCTCTGAGTGTCAGAAACAGAACACACACACCAACACACACCCTGGAAGCAAAAATACTTCTAAATTTCACATCAGCACACAAACCTGAGGTAACACCTTATCACTCAATATGAGGCTTCTCTCTCTGCTCATGAGACTCCAGTGTCTTCCTTTCACATGGCAGAATTGCAACATTGCCCTTAGCTGCCCTGCACAAGAGAGTACTCAAATTTCATGACTCACCAAGCTGGAATATTATGAGATTAGAATTTTATTAATTTAATTAGTTTCAGAAGCTTATAAATATTTTTTTACAGCAAAAGTTAATACAATGTCTGTTACTGGAACTCTCTGCAGTATAAGCAAGCTTCTTAATATCCACGTCAGCATCCAAGCTCTAATCTTTCCATCTAAAGGGCCCTAGATCTGTATCAGCTATTGGAATGCTGTTCCACTATGAGCTGTGACTGGGCCCCGTATGATTGCAGTATGCACATATGTGTTTTTCTAATTGCTATACATATTATATATAAAGTACTGGAATTTTTGGAAGTAGTACTCTTCAATCATGGAGGTAAAGATGGGCAAATGAATAGCAGCCCTTTAAAGCCAGGGAATGTCACAGGAGCATTGCTGGAATGATTTGTCCAGAGGGCCCAGTGCTGTCCTGAGGGATGTCTACAGGCTGCAGAAATGCACAGGGGCTGACAGAGCTCTGCGAGGGGATGTGCCAAGTCCACGCCAGGAGGGGCAAACCCCTGCACTGTGACAGGCCAGGGACCAACCTGCTGGGAAGCAGCTCTGCAGGACAGGCCCAGGGGGTTCCTGGTGGACACCAGGTTGAGCCCTTGTTCCCAGCAATTGAACAAAGAAGGCAAACAGCACCTCAGGCTGGGCCAGGCGAGCAGGTCAGGGGAGGGGATCCTTCATTCAGCCCTCTCAGACACACGGCTGCCCACAGAAGCTGTGGATGCCCCAGCACCAGAAATGTTCAGTGCCAGGTTGGATGGGGCTTTGAGCAACATGATCTAGTGGAAAATGTCCCTAACCATGGCAGAGCAGCTGGAACTACATCATCTTTAAGATCCCTTCCAGCCCAAAGCATTCCATGATTCTGTGGTGTGCTGCATTCTGCTCTGGGATTGCCAGGATGAGAGAGACACAGACCTAACAGAGAGACCTGTGACAGGACACAAAGATGGATGAAGTGTTAGAGCATTTGTCATGGGTGAGAAGTTGAGACACCTGGTCATATTCAACTTGGAGAGAGCTCAGATATAAATTCCTGACACAAGGACTAAAGGCCAGACCCGTCTCAGTGGTGCCCAGTGACAGAAGAGACAAAGGACACAAGTGAGCACAGGAAATCTCATTCGAACAAAAGAAAACAATGTTTTACTCTGAGGGTAGTCACACAAGGGAGCAGAAAGAAAGGTGGGTTCTCCATCCAAGATACTCAAAACCTGATGGGACACAGTCCTGATCTCACTGACTCTGCTCTGAGCAGAGGTGCCCTCCTGCCTGGGTCCATCTGTGGGGCTGACAGATCAGCCACAGCTCAACCCCAGCGCAGGCTGAAGGCTGAGCCAACGCAAAACAAAGGCTAGAGGAAAGTCCATGTTGGTTTATTGAGACAAAAACAGTTCCGTTTGTATGAGCCAGCTGTCACCCACTGTTGTATTTCAACATTCTTCAGCTGGCAGTCTTACTGTGTTGCCCTGTGTACCTATTTTATTTGGAAGAGTAAGCCTGACCACGTGGGCTGGTTATCTTGCTTGGTTTAGTCCTGAGGAACATTCTCTTAAGCAGTTGCAGTGGGAGTTTAAATAAAATTACTATTTTTCAGATTTCTGGTTGCTTTAATCTAACACCCTACTTTTCATAGGGAATTACACCATCAGGTGGTTCAAAGGAGCCTAGAAGGCAAGCAGATAATGTGTTTCCAAAGATATCACAGTTAAATTGCAGTTAGCAAAACCTAAAAGTATGGGTTCCATAAGTTTTTTTTGTAATGGGAAGACATCAGCTTGGGAGTAATTAATTTTTTTTTCTGTAGGGTTTTTTCCCTTCAGATCTATGGGCTGCTGGTCTAGGATTTCCTTCTCTAACTATCCTTTGAAGTACATCCACTTCAGCTGGAAGGATCTCCCACACTATTCCTTCTCAGTTCTGCAGGAATGGGGTGCTTCGAAAAGTGAAGATCCAGCAGCTCTAGTTTCCTGATTACCTGACACACTTCCTATGTCTTGTGCAACTAGAAAACAGACAGGATGGAACTGGCCATTAGTTGTCACTGCCTGGAACAAGCATTTTCCCTCCCACCACTAAGGCCAGTTGAGTAGTATGCTGTTTGTTTTGGCAAGAGGATGAGTTAGCATGCTCAACAGCACCGACATTTTCTCTGCTGCTTCACAAACAGCTTCAGGAGTTGGGGGTATAGCACTCCAGCTACTTCTTTTTGCAAAGTTTCAGTCCTATCCCTGCTTCTTGCATAGGTTTTCTTGCAGGTGGAGCCATTGCTAAGAAATTGCCACAGAGCTTATTGTTTGATTCAGATTCATGAACTCTTTGCCCTCAGCATTTATGAGCACAGAAATCCCTTCATCATTACTACTTTTCAACACCAGGAGTCACTTGACAGGCTACATAACACAAATATTAATGCCCTCCACTGCATGATGTTTCAGTAATAAAATCCGTTTCTTCCACAAACAGTAAAGCTGAGTGCTGCCCCAATATGAAGGAAGGTTACTTGAAAAAAACTATGTAAACTGCTTCAATCTCTATCAGCTTATGACTAGAATCTAACTCCTCTGTGGACAGCGTTTTCAGGAAATGAATGTACCAGTGCAGCTTGTCAACCTTGATTTCTTAAGGGCAATTGATTCTTCAGTTATACAATTCCGAAAAACTGACTCTTCAGCAGAAGAAAGTGCTTTAACTAAATAAAATGCTTTTAGAGATTGCACAGTGGAAATACTGGAGGCATCAGATATTCTCCATTTTGGGGTTTATTTTAAGGAGAAAGAGGAAAAGGGGGGAATCTGGAATGTGTAAGAATCATGTTGTCGCTGTGAAGCCAAATAAAAGATGATAACTATAATATTGTTCTCAGCTAAACTTCAAGACATGTATTATTAAGTCTCTTCACCAGGAAATAGGTATGTATCACCAACACAAGCTATTTTTATGTGGATTCTGGTCCTTTAAAAGATGCAGGCCACTTCAAGTGCACCATGATGCTTCTATCCTGTGGCTCTAATACATAAACCTTAAAACAAACTGCAACTTGTTTTTCTTTGGATTTCTTCTCACTGATGAACTTACAGCTCAAGTCAGGGGCTGCCATACCCAGCAACATATTTTGAACCATGCCATCATTACTTTGACTCCTACCAGACTTTTCATTTGACTTCTGATATCACACCAACAAACAAGTACACACAAAGCAGGGTTTGTCAAACTTCAAAATGTTAAGTAGTGTTGAGCAATGCTAAGTACAATTCATGTTAATATAGTTAATGATTAAATTAAATGAAACATAATTGTGCTGAAAGATTTTATTTGCCAATCTTGAAATAGGTTATTTGCTTATTCATGAGGATGTGAAATACTGAGTCACAATTGATGTGCAGATGAGCTGTATATTGGAATATGCAGGTAGGGTTTTATTATTCAGTGTGTGAGACAAGCACTTAGGAAAGGTAGAAAAAAATATACCGGAATTTTAGCAGTTCAGAACACAGTGTAACACAATCGTAGATCAATATAACAAGCAACAAGATAGTTAAAGGTCATAACAGTAGGATGACACTGGTTTACAGAATATCCTTGATATATCTGGAATTGTTGGAAGAGTTCATTATAGCTTCATTAAAGAAACCAAATCGGTTATTCCCACTTGCTTTTCAAAGTCTGTTGAAACTATCACAGCAGCATTTGGCACGGTATTGTCAAAATTAAAATGTTGAAATCAAAATTTAAATATTTATGCAGAAACATGAGTCACAGCTGTACTACCTTACAATAGAAACAAAGATAACATCAGCATGCAGGCAGCTCACTTACACACTGCAGATCAGTACTGCCAAACTAGTTTGCACTAAACTTGTGGTACTAAACACTTATGAGGAAAGACAATGAGGTCTTTCATAATAATTTTTTTAAAAATAAATGGTGTGGTAATTCTTGTTTACAGACATTCCCTTAAGATTGTTCATATTATGAATTTCTACCTAAAAGTCAGGAAGTTCCAGCACCAAGTTTACACACAGACCTAGTTGTCGATATCCATTGAAGTAACTTCTTTCTCTCAATGGGTATTTCATTTTGGACACTGCCTAGAATTTGAAATGACTGATGTTCCATAATAAAGAAAATGGATGTAAGATCCATGGATGTCTTGTTTCTCTTTTATTTTGAAGTTTGAGGTTTTGCAGAGTATAAGACATGGGACTGAAATCACACTGAACCACAAGCTTTGCAGACACACCTCCTAGGTAGCTCTCTCATTCTCTTCTGGCACTGTGAACAACTCGTGTTCAGAAGGCTGCTAGTGTTGGTTTATTGTTTTGGGTTTGATTATCTGCTCCATCACTCTGTCTGGACTTGGTGTTTGTAAAAGCATTTCTGTTTCAGAGTAGGAACAAGGAGCTGGGGTTTCTCCATCTGTCCCCTTACCCTGCTACTGTATTGACAAAATGTGTGGCAGTCTTAGGGCATATGGAATTGCACACAGGTGCCAGGTAACATCCTACCTGCAAAGAACATTTTCAGACCACGTACTCCTTTTCCCACCTTTATCATGTATCCTTTCTCTTGCTGGATGGCCATGTAGCTCCAGCCCAACAGAAACACTGTACAAGGGGATGAGCTAAACAAGGGGCCTGCCAAAGTCCACACATTGAGGGTTTGTTCAAGTCCAAGGTAGAATCTTATAGATTTTTGACAGGTCCAGCTTACGTCATATCATGAACAGAGTACTGCTTCTGGAAAACAGAATTTGGGAGTGAAAATAAGAGCGTTTGATGCACTGCATTTGTATAAACTCAAACAGTCCCTCTCTTTCGCAGGCTCGGTGCTGAAGCCAGCCCCACATAGCAGGCCCTGGCCAGAAGGATGCTCTGCTGGGTTGCTGAAGTGGTGCCTGCGCCCCCACACATAATGGCACTGCTGTGCTCTCACTGGCTGTTTGGGCATTGGGACTGATCTTAAACCTCTGTATCAGCACCACAAAATTGCTCTACTGCTATCTAGTTTCTCTGCATTTAGAAAGGCTTTTGCAGAGCTCCCCTTGGCATCTTAGGCCTGAACTAAACCAGGCCGTTATCAGAGCAATTTCAACTGCCCATTGTTCAGGGCAATTCACATAATGCTTCTAATTTAAACAAATAAGAACAAATAGAGTCTGTTCAAAACTAATCTTTCTTCAGTGAAGACAAACTTCCAAATCGTGCCAGAAAAGAATTAATGGTGAGAGTTTACAAAAGCCCTCAGTGACAGAATCCCTTCAGTTTGGGTGTGTGCACAGGTAAGCTCGATCAATTCCTCAGTCCCTTTGTCCTTACATTGAGCTTGAGTAGTGCCCCACAGATGGAAATTTTCCAAAGAACAAAAAAAGAGTTTTCACCACTGTCATTTTCTTACCAGACCAGATGTTAAGGAAATGTGGTCCTGACTGTAAATCCAAAAATATTGTTTGATCAGCCAAGTAACTACATTCCTGGCCCCATGTGTGGGGTTTATCATTTAGCAATGCATATTTCTTACACATAAGTAATTTGCATAGATATTTATTATGTTATTATGTTCATTTTCAACAAGCCTATATTCATTTTGCTTCTTTGACATTTTCATCATTTGCTAGTGCCACCTGGGTTAATATTCAGTTAATGCCACAAGTGACTTGAAATAGTAAATAATTGTGCAATTTATAAACTGCAATATAAACAAAACAAAACAAGACTTGTCCACATGGTTATGGCTAAGTTCTGCTATGACTCTGATACCTTTGATTGATTAAAAGTTTAAAGCACAAATTGTATTTTCTGAACAGAGGAGCTTTCTTAATCTCATTTTGCCTTTGCTGAAAAGTACCATCTGTTTATAATTTAAGAAAAGACACTTGTTGACTGTGTTAATTTCTCAAGAAAGCTCAATTCACTTATAATTAAAGGCGCTCACTTGGCAGTTTGATGAACAGAAGTCCTTTGTTTATTCACAAAGCGAGCCATGTGCAGGCAGCACACTAAGTCTTGCTCTCTTACCCTTGTGCATCACATATCCAAGCAGATTCTTGCTGCCAATTAAATCTGGGCCATCTTTTTGGAGAGAGGATGTGTGGTGAGATTACCCTTTGTCGCTGTGTAGGTCTTTGTTGGATGGATAGGGAGGAGTGTTTGGCACCATCATCAGCAGGTGGGCAAACACCACTGGCTTTCAGCCAGTACTCTGTGGCAACAACCTGACACCATCCTGGATCCCATTCACCCACCTTCCTTCATTAATTTCTCTTCATTCACTGACTCTTTTGATACGGGCACATCCTGTTTAAATGACTCAAAATAAGACTAAGCAGTGGGACCAGCCCTGAACTCATGCCCAACGTACACCACACGCTGGTACTTTGGGAGGACTTCAGGATCTTCGAGGAATGATTTTGGACCTTCAAAGGCAGCAAGGCTCTGGGCTTGCAATAGGACTGAATAATTCACCTGGGCTCACACCAGGATTCTTTTGCTCAGGGCTGTCACTCTCAAACAGCAGGACCTAAACAGATAGTCTGATAAAAGTCCAAGTCCTTAGCCAGAATGGCAGCCACAGGCAGCTCCCACTCAGCCATTCGCAACATGTCAGCTGTGCCCAGGTGACATTTAGAAACCTGCCAGGGTCTTTGACAAAAATAAATCCAATTTAAAAATCCAGAGTACTGCAATTACTCAGGTTTATCAAATTTATGAAATAAATTGTGCAAAGGAAGTGGACTTAATGCACTACAAAAGTTTTAATTAAAATTTATTTCAGTGTGTAAAGGGAAACTACCAACTTTTATAATTAAATCTTGGCAAAAGGATTTTAATGAAAATGCCAGTGCACAAATTGCATTAATTGTGTAATGCTACTCAATATGACTTTCTCTGCTGCTTTGCTGATAGAGTAGAAAGAAGGATGAAAACACCATGCCAAAACCTCTCTGCACAAGAGTGGGTATTAGTCACCTTAAATTCTTTCCTATTTAATAGAATGCATTAGCTTAACTTTCAGAAGGAGGAAAGTAATATTCTGTGGTGAAAAACAGCTGGGTATCATTAATGGCTTGAAAGTGGAGGTGGTGCTTTCATCACTTCCATTTCACTTCCTCCTCCCTTCTGCCTCCTTTTCAGAGCCATAGCTTTATTTTCCCTGTTCTCATTAAACTGACTCCCAATTACAGCTTTCTGGCAAAATGAATCTGGATTTTTGGAGGTTTCCTTCTATATCTTGTCAAGCAAGACACTGGTGTGCAATGTTCAAGAGATTTGCTTTTCCTCTGGTTTATGTTTCTTTTGTTGTCTGAACCACCTCACCAAAAATGAGAGAGAAGCTCTCCTACATCACATGTGCTCAAACCCCCTCAACTCCTGACTCCTCCACAAGTGGAGCTGTAACTTTGATATCAAAAGGACAGACAATCTTTATTACATTCCCTCTTTTTCCATCAATGTCTCTTGCCTCCAATGTTGTCTGCAGCCCTCTGCACATCCTGCTCTGGAGAGCCTTCGTGCTCCCCTTGCCCTTCCACAAAGCCATAGTGGGAGCAGAAGGCAAGCTGTGTGCTGCACATCCAAGGGGACATTTTCCTCCTCTTATCCCAAATACGTTCATCTTCCTCTCTGTGATCCATTGGCAGGAGGAAGGACAAATAGAAATGGGTTTTATGTGGCCTAGCCTTTCTCTCTACTACTTTTTTTGTGCTTGTCTTTGCAGATAGAGAAATTTTGATGGTTTCTGAGAAATAAGAAAAGGAAAGGCTCTGCCTTTTGCAGCAGCTGCTGCTTGTTGCTCTTCCCAGGAAGTTATTGTCAAGCAAAGAGAAACTTCTTTGGGGCAGGCCAATAGCTGAAGACCAAATTTTGCAGGGTTAGCTCCAACCAGAGACAAAATGCCATCATTTAAAATATATCTGGAAAAGGTCACAAAACAGAGGAATTGCCAGCCTGTTCCTATTTGTCTTGGCCTCCTATGACCAGGACCCAGTGTTATCTGGATATTACCGTACCCAGTCTTATATTAAAGAGGAACTTCCCTGTTCTCCCTCACCTGATACATCCCATACTCCTTCACCTGATACATGCTTTTCTCCTGATTGCTGCTCATTCCTTCGGCAATAGAAGACCCTGCTGCTCTTTGCTTTATGCATTAGAAAAAGCCCTGGTGGCACTCCTGGATGATCAATAAATGAGTCACAGCCCATGGCATTTAATTATTTACAGCTCTGCCCCAAACAAGTTTCAGTGATACAGCTGTGGTTCTGTGGTGGAAGGCAAAGCTCTTAATTAATAAATTGCTCATCCCAGAGGGATGGGGGTGGATGTTTTTTACTGCCACTAGCTCCTCTCTTACTGCCAACCTTTAATTGGTGAGGAAAGACATGAGGTCTCACCACTGCCCCGGGGGATGGTACATTTACTCAGTGAGGTAGGTGCATATCCCAAGCGACACAGGCAGCATAAAGGGTTTATTCCCTTCCTCTGAACAACTACAGCTGGTTTCTCAGCCATTGCTGTTTTGCTTTTCCACTTTCTCCTTCCCTAGGGCTCACTTTTCAACTTAAGGGGATTACCCTTGTTAGCTTTAATTATTTTAATACCAGTTTCTCAGTGCTTAGAGTTCTGGATTAAAGATGGTTGCAGGTATAGTTATATGTATATTTATGTATTTTATAGTTTCTACTTTTCACCTTTTCTCAAGCTTCAAGGAGAAGATAAATATAATTTTATTTTTCAAATCATGTAGTGTTTGTGCTGTTGGACTTGGCAGCGTGTTTATGTCCTCTAATTGGACTTTGGAAGACAGCTCTCAGAAGTTTGGTTGGGTTTCAAGGGATTATCTTCTCTTTACGTATCTTTTCCTTTTCTCTGTGATGTAGTGTGAGTGTGTCAACATTATTCTACTTGAAGTTTATTTTTCCATTGCCTCCCTTTGTGAGGTGTTGAAAGAAAATCCTACAGTTATAGTGCTTCATACAGTTGTAATATATCAAATAGATGATGTTTATTTTTGACTCCCTTTTAAAATTAAGTGGTATTATTTGCTTTTTAGGATCTGTTCTGCAACACGATGATTCATTGAAAAATTGTAGGGTTTTTTTCTGATGTAGGCACAGGAAAGTAAATACAGCAGTTCCTTATTAGAATGCAAGAAGTTCACAAATTATTCTAAAATCAGAATGTGAGTAGGTGGGATGAATACATAAGCTCCTGGCAATTATTGTGCTTTCCAGACTGCATAGTGAGACTCGTATTATTTATATTCTGCCACAGATCTATTAACTGTGATGAGCCATCAGCTCCAGATTAAGTTTTGAGCCAGTGTATTTTTTCCTTGCATGATCATTTTGGTTTCAAAATAACCTTCATTCTCTTCCTGCTGCTCCTGATGGGGCTAATGAGCAAAGCTTACCTAAAACACTCCAAAGACAGTTAAAACCCCAGAATTTAATTGCTGGTTATAAAAAACTTTTGCTGAGAACATTTCTATTCCAAATCCTGTATAGTCATTTAAAATCACCCGAGTGATCTTTATGTAGGTCCTTCTGGATAAATATTTTGTAGTGGGCTGTTGATTGGATCTCTAAATATCTTTGCGGTTTGTGCAGGTCTTCTTTGCTTATGATTAACCAAATTTATGTTTGAATAATTTCTTTGCTCATTTTCAAACACTGAAATTTAATTGGAGAAAGTGGGAATCGGTGGGGAAGTTTTGGGGATGTGGGCACATGCCTAGGTTTTGACTGGGCCGTGAGTAGATCTAATGAAATGTTTACCCCAGTAGTTACCAAAACTATGAATTGGGATTAAGACAGGATGTTTTCTCCTTATTTTCCTAGTAGAAAGAGCACTTTGGCAGTACCCAAGGACATCTTTGTTTTTCTCCTTCCCATAACTAAATATGTTGAATGTAGACCAGCAGGAGAAATGGATCCCACACAAACACCTTGAGAGATATTTCAGGTCAGCATTACAATATAATAGAATTACAATAAATGCAATGATACAGAAAACCCACGAAGAGTACAGCCTGGCACACTGTTGATCAGGGTGAGGGTGGTGGTCACAGTCTGATTAAGCAGTGCTTGCAGTCCTGGGAAGGACTGATCCTCCTATGGATCTGTCCAATGGTTGTGGCTGTTCCAAGCCTGCAAAGCGCCCAGATTATACATGGTCAAATTCAGGTGGGAAGGTTCAGTACTTCCCTCAGGGTAGGGAATGTCACAAGGGAACGTGTCTGAGACTACAGTGATGTGCTGGAGATTCAGCTCTTGATGAGTGCAGCCTCTCTCTGGATTGCTTGTGCGAGGGGAGAACTGCTCTTTGGAGAGTGGCTGCTCTGGCTCAGCCTGAACCACACTATGGAGATCTGCCCAGATTGTCCAGGTCTCTGTACCCTCTCCTGCTGTGTTCTGGAGATGGGATTCATTCCAGCTTTTCAGCTTCCTCTTCATCTTCCTCACTAGATTCTGCATCATCCATGTCTTTTTCCAGAGTGTTAACATGAGGCTCAAGTTGCTCGGCCCTTCCAGAATGTACTGTTTCTGCAGTCGAGGCAGGGTGAGATCACATACATGTTCCTCATGGAGCATCTCATCTACGAATTCTTCCATGTGCATCAGCCCCAGTTCCCCATTTCTGTTCTGACATTCTATTTGGGCGTTGTGCGGTGGTTCCAGGTACTTGCAGCAGTCGATGGCTGTGCCTGTCACCCTCACATTCAGTGCTCCAAGCATTCAGATGTACTTGAAGTCCTCGTTTCTACAAACCCCACGATGATGTCCTCAGGCTGGATCTGCAGTACCTTCAGCATCAGGCACAAGAAGGACCAGGGTTTAACATTCCCTCCACAGATATCCCCCCAGTACTTCAGCTCCATGGCCTTGTCAGCCCACCTCAGCCGTGAGGCCAAAACACTCCTGCTTCCAGTGCTTGGACTCGTGGGTGTGGATGATCTCCCCAGGAGCCGTGGGCTGGTGCCGTGGATGCTGTGCGTCCCTTCGCCATGCAGTTGGCCATGGTGGGTGCTGGACAGCCCTGCTCACAGCAGCCCCAAAGCCTGCTCCCTTCCATGATGGTTCAGTGGTGGTTTCTGTAGAGGTGGTGCCTGTTGCTTTGTCTCCTTTTCCCTCTGGCTTGGCTGGTTTGAAAGGAAACCACCAGTAGAAATGGTGCTCAGGGTGGTGGCTGCAGAACTGGTGAAGCTATGGTTGCAGTCCTGTGAAAAGCAGTGGTCCTCTTGTGGAAGGCCTGGTCCTCCTCTGGATCTGTCCAGTGGTGGCTCTTCCAAGCCCCCAGAGTGCACAGATTATACATGGTCAAATTCAGGTGGGAAGGGCCAGTATCACCCCCAGGGCAGGGAATGTCACAATGGAATGATGTAATCCTAGGAGTCACAGGATATTTTGGGGACTCCTTGCTGGCCTAGGTGGTTACAGCTGTGGAGCCTTTACAGGCCATCCATTGGCAGAGATAAACCCCTTAGGCTGGGCGTAGCTATCACAGCTGAATCAATTTGTGAGGACAAGGAAACGCTGCCCTGCGGCAGGGTTTGCCTCTTTCCCTTACCTGATACCCTGCTTGCAGCCTGGGGGGCAGCTGCTGGAAACCACCCACCATTAGGAGTTCGTTGGGAATAATGCAGAGGGGTAGGAAACATAGTTTGGTTACACCCCATGCTGTAACCCAGCGCACTAAACGATAGATTGAGCGCAGAGAGAGTGGAAACAGAAGTGATAAGGCTGCCCACTGGAGGTTTTGGTAGCTGTGTTCCCAGAAAATCCTGTGCAGTGTGGCACAGGAATCGCTGTGTGGCTTTTGTGCAGCGCAGGGCTCGCTCCCGGCTGCCAAGACCAGGGAGCTGCTGGGCAGGGCTGACCCTGGTGGCGCTTCCCAGTGCCTGGCAGCAGTGTCCAGCCATCCTAGAGCAGGCTGAGGAGAGCAGGCTGCGGGGTGTCACTGGTGAGGGCGTGTGTACACCCCGCTCCACCATTCGCTTCAGGTGTGCTGGCAAAGCAGAGTTGAGGGCTGCTGCTGCTGGGAGGATGGTGATGGTCTGGGGACTGAAATGAAGGAGCTGTCAATGCCTCACTCAGCTCACCCTTTCTGCCTGACATGGTCCTCCCACAACAGTGGGGCACACAGGATTTACCCTCCTCATGCCCAAGCACGAGCCTCAAACAATGTTACAAATTCTGCATTTATTGGACAGTAGTTCTATTCTTATATTAACTTTGCCAGGGAAAATTTTTTCTTGTTGTGTTCTTAGTAAATGCAATTCAGGAAGAGTTTTATTTTGATTTTAAGAGGAAGAAAGTTATTGGCTTTTCAGCCTGGAGAAGGATGGGGAGACTTCAGTGTAGCATTCCAGTATCTTAAGTGGGTTTATGGAAAGGAGGGGGAGGAACTTTTTATATGGGGACAGAGCAACAGGACAAAGGGCAATGGTTTTAATGTGGAAAAAAAGGCAGGTTTAGAGAAGATGTCAGGAAGAAGTTCTTCACTGTGAGGGTGGCGAGGGCACTGGCACAGGATGCCCAGAGAAGCTGTGGGTGCCACATCCCTGGAAGTGTCCAAGGCCAGGCTGAATGTGGCCCTGAGCAAACTGGGATAGTGAGTGGCATCCCTGCTCAGGGCAGGGGGGTTGGAAGTGGGTGACCTTTAAGGCCCCTGCCAACCTAAGCCATTCTATGATTCCATGACTTTAAATTCTACCAGCTACATCAAAGATTTCCAGACAATTTATAAGCTCCTTTTATCCAGCACTGAAACATTGATGCATCTTTTCTATGAAATGAAGCTGAAGTTTAAAGCAAAGGCATCAATTTGTTGGTATCTGCTACTGCATCTCTATTTGAAATTTGATTTTGCAACTAAACAAAACTATTGATGCCATTTGATAGCTTAAGAACCTCATAAAAACCTATAAAGGAATAGTTTATTATTATTTTATTTGTAATTTAATCAGGATTTAAGATAAATATCTGTAAATCAAAAGATGTCTAGTCATTACTTTTGTTGTATTTCATCTTGTGCTTTTCCCATCTTTTAGCTGAAGGACAGGAAAGGATTTTAGTTTTCCCTGACAGTGCATTTTTTCTTTAAGGATAGGCAAATGAAAAAAAAAAAAATACCCAAGACAAAGTGCTGGATGTAATAGCTCTGATCCAGGGAAATATCATCATTCAGAAAAGGATTTTAACTGTATTTTAACATTATCATCAGCTTCAGTGAGAAAGAAGTAGGTGTGTGTTTCCAGAATAAAAAATCAGCTTTGAACAATTTGCATGTTTCCACCTTGTCCCCAGGAGGGACTGGAGGTCTGAGTTCCTTGATGAATGAGAACAATGGATATGCAGATCCAGTACAGCAGCTTCTTAAGGCCTTTCAGGAGACCTGGTAAAAATAGATCAAATAGAGGTAGGGGAGATCTCAGTGTGTATCTCACATCACTGTCTCTTTGAAATACAGAGTGCCTGAAACAAAGTGAAACCAGTAAATGTAAGGAGAGTATGGCAAAACTGGAGTAAGAGTTTTTCAGGGAAAAAAATGTTTGAAGCAGTATTAAATGTTTCATTGTCTTAAATTCTGAAAGGAGTTTAATCAATAATGGGAAAGGTACCAAAGATTTCTGTACTCTAGTATTGATCTTTATGCTATATTTATCCTTTGAAAGGCACAAGCAGGTCATTACTGAATCAGATAGAAGAGTCCTAAAAAACTGAGGACTTGTATCACCCTCAAAAACTACATATTTGTCACTCAAGAGCACTCACAATTTATATTTGAAAAACCATTAGTTCCCCATAGCACGTAAGGGAGAACAGTCCCAGCTGTCAGACAACAAGCCTGATGTTTCTGTTGCTGTCTGTGAGAGTTCATACATCATCCTTTATGTTTGAAAAGAGGTTCATTTTTTCAGCCTAACAAATAATTCATTAATTTACACTGGCTTTTCAGTTAATCATTACCTAGCATTGCACCATTAGCAGATTTGTGACCCACTTTATTTACACAAAGTCCAACATGTGAATGCCATGGGTTTCACATAAAATTGTAATAAAATTAACCAGAGACTCTGTAAAAGAAAACAAATACTGTCCAGATGGCTAAAAATTTCCCCCTGCCCTGAGGAATTTGACGAGCTCTGCATTTGTGTGAGGCTTTTCAGGGCTTGGACTGTTCACTCCTTGCCTTCCCACACGGATCCTCCTGCCAAAGGACAATGTGCAGCCTGGTTGCAGCAGCAGTAGCCAAAACGTCCGTTGTGCAATGTTTATTTTACAACTTCTCTATATTCGCTTGCCAGCCACTCTTCTGTTTAATTACAATTTAAACTTAAATGATTTAAAAAAACCAAACAACCCTCTCCCTTTTTCAGTATCTCATTTCAATGCCCTCTCTGCTTTATGAGTACTTTTTCTTAGCCATTTTTTTTTCTTGTATTGCTTCATGAGGAAAACAGTATTTTCTTTGGGTGTTAAACATACAGTAAGACATAAAGAACAAGGAAATCTCCAAGTTAAGCCTTCTATCTCATTATGCTTCACAATTTCTTTTCAGTTTTTCCTCTAATAGCCTACCAAGATCATGATAAACTGCTCCAGATAGCCCTTTTCCCTCAGCAGAGGTCAAATGATTGTTTAGGGGTAAAACCCAGGAATTGCTTAGGGAATGATAAATTAACACCATGACAGTTCATAATAAATTTCCTAGAAAAGCTGACTGTGAATGAGATTAAGGAGAATGTGCTATGAAGGGCTGAGCAGCACTGCAGACTCTGCTTGGCTGTACCTGCTGAGGCACCAGCAAACAGCTCCACCTGGATCCTGGGAGTAAAGCAAGACTAAACGGGCTCAACTAATTCTGTGTTATTTTGGGGAGTTGTGAAGATCAGAAAAAAGAAAAGAAATAAAACCCCAGTGCCCCAAAACCCCTGCCCCCTTTGGTTCTTCTTATTTGCAGGTAAAAGATGATTGTTATGTTAAAAATAGCATGTCTATTATTTATTCAGTTGTTTTTATTTCAGGTTTTGGTGCCCTAGTTCATAGATATGGTATTCAGACTTCCTTTGAAAGAAATAATTTCAGACTTTCCCTGCAGATAGGGATTTTTTGACAAGAGCTTTGTGCTGAGTGTCTGCTTTAATAATTCTGTGAGCTGCAGTAAAAGAGAGTTACAGTGAACCTGAAACTCAACCCCAGCGACTTTGATATTCTTCCAGTGGCTAATGTCTGTAATTTACATAGAATCTGCTCTAAAGATTTTTTCTATTTGTGAAAAAAATTCTTCATTTGCTCTTTTAATCAAACAACTGCTGCATCTTGTATTATTGACAGGTTTTGCCAAAATGGGGAAAATTTAAGTTGTACAGTTCATTTCTTCTCAAGTTTGAAAGATGTGATTATTTCTGTTGATTTTTTTCTAAAGATTATAGGTGTTCAGGTAGAGAGCTTTAAACACTAATTTTTCTTGTCAGGATGAAAGGGGGAATAAATGGACTTGTAGGTATTTGCTATTCATGATATTCAGCCTTGCTCTAAATGCCTTGTCATTATGCTTACAAGATAAAGTAACCTCTGTGTTTTGGCACCAAATTCTGCTGCCTTTCTTAATGTACAGAATCCAAGCTGTCAAAACAAGTAAACAGAATAAAAAAGAAGCACTGAAATATGTAGAAAACATGGACAAAAAACTTTTCCCTATTGAAAAGAGAACTGAGCACATGAACTAAATAAACTTTTTCTATTAATATTCTTCCCTGAATTTACATTATTGCAAAGGTGCTTTAGAGCTGAAAATCAGAATTTGCATTAATATTAGAGATTATTTATTCCATATTTTCCTGTAAAATAAAATTGGTTTCTATAAATAAATCGACCTGCATGTTCCAGGTTAGTACCTTTCTATTCTGTGTTGTAATCCCTGTAAGTGTTGCAGTTCAAATATTCCAGGAATGCACGTGGAACATTGACTGCTGGACACTGTGCTAATTGCATTTTCATAAATATTCCTGTAAAGCATGTTAGGAGTTGTCACACATCCAAGTCAGCACCAGGCAGCTCTTGGTAAATGTTTTGTTTGTGTTCTAAGTTGTTTCAGGCAGAATTACATGAATATCCTAAATTCAGATATCTTCAGAAAACATGAAGCAAAATACTATTAAAACCTGCGGGACTGTTGTTTTATTTACCCCAAGGCTCTAATTTGGGGCAGTAATATGGAGGTCATGCCTCTGACAGACTGGATTCTTGCAGAAGTTTTGGAGGGGGCAGATTTTTTATTTCCCTTTGTAGCTTGGTTTTGAAACCTTGTCCTTGTACCTTACCCTAAGAATTTTAATGAAATCAATTTTGTGCAGGAGGCTCAGTTTCACTGTGAAAAATACCATTGCAGGCTTGATACTGAAGATATGAATTCTTGTGAGCATAAACTCATGCACTAATAACGTAATAGTTCAGTTGGGGCTGCTCTACACAGGCTCCATCCCAGCAATTTCACAGCTGTTTTTGGCTGAGTTGATGCATGACCAATGTGGGGGATAACTCAATTTGAATGGACTGAAGGCAAACATCTTCCTCCTTGCTCTTCTGTATTTATTAAGACTTTCCACTTAACCTGTTTTAATTTCATGAGAAATGGTAATGAACAGCTAGGCATATTTTATCTGTCCACAGAGGGGGCCATGTTTTCTTTTACTTCAGTGCATTAATAATGGTAATTTGTTTCTAGGTTTCATGTAGTAAAGGATGTTGACCTTTATTTTCAAGGCTTGTACTATGTATACTGAACCTTTTCTTTAATCAATTAACATACATAAATAATAAGGAACTGGACTTGGATAACCCTTCCAACCCAGGATATTGTATGATTCTGTAATTCTATAAAGTAGTTCATTCACATTATATTGGCATTCGTTAAACTGGATTTTTCTAATAGCAACTAGAATTCAATGTAGGTGTTTTTAACCATGAACTTGTTCACAATGATTTCCTTCAGCAGCTGTGCAATGGCTTGTCCTGAGATGAAGACTGTAGTGTTCAGACTGACTAGGGAAGCAGGGACGGTGTTTTCTGGCCAGGTGCCCGACATCATGGCTGGGGTTGCATGGGGGGTGTGACAGGTTTGGGTCGGGCTCCTGGTGTGTGACACTGGGCCCGTGCAGTGTTTGTTCCTTGCTTCATTCCTTCCAGTGGGACAGCAGCAACGCTGCTGCTGGCAGAGGATTTTGTGGGAATGCCTCGGCTTCAGTGCTGTCCTCTCGAAGGTCAGCTGCTTAACTGCTCAAAAATAGCTTTCTTCCTCTGTTTTGTTAGGAAAGTAACTATTTCATTATCTCATCTCAGGATTAATGGAACCGTTTGATGAGTCTGGTTGGGAGAGAGGGAAAGAAAAGCTTTCCAGGCGTTCCTTTGGTTTATGGCTTATCTCAGCTTTAACCAGTGACACAGCTGCACGGCGCTGACCACCAGAGAAGGGTGCTGAGCATGTTTGTACTCGGTAATTTTACTGCACCTAGCACAGAACCAATGATATCAGCAGGTTTTCTCAGCACAGGGGCTGTGGCATGTGGATCTTCATGAAACTCAGTCAAACTGACCACTAAGCCCCTAGAAAGGCAAAACATCACCCTGAGAGCCCCGTACCTACAGATACAATGCCTGTCTCTGAATCTAAATTTATTCCATACAATGACATGATCACTTTGCACTTTGTCATATTCCAGAAATTTACCCTTGTAATGTGTGGTTTTGCCAGGATTTGGAATGGAAAGCTTTGGTTGAGGGGCAGCTTTGGAGTTACAAGCAAATATTGCTTGCAACCCGCTTTAGCAGTGGCTGGTTGTGGCTCACAGATTAATGCTCACTGCAGTCTCAGATGCTGAGAACACAAACACTATGAGCAGACACAGAAGTCAATTCCCAGAAGGCAAAATGTTGGTTTCTCTGCAGTTAGAACTGAACAAAAAGTTAAGAAGTGCAGTTGCTGTATCCTCCTTTATCTGACTTTTGGGCTGTTACATGAACATTGTAATGATCAGGTTTCTCTAGGCACTTACACCACCCTTTGCCAATTTTCCATGCCATTCTGGTTTATTTAGATGGAGGATCAAGTATTTGGGGCATAAGTAGAAAACTTTAAACTACTTTGTCCAGGTAAATCTCTGGAATCTTGTAAGCCCCTTCAAGAAATCTTTTGCTGATAGTTGCTTAGGTCCTGATGTTAGTGTCCACTGTGGACACTGACACATCAGTGCAAATGGTTTAAAACTGCATTAGGGGAGCTTTAGACTGGGTATTAGGAAGCATTTCTTTACTGAAGGGGTGGTCAAAACCTGGACCAGGCTTCCTGGAGAGGTTTGGATGCCCCAGGGCTGTCAGTGTTTCACAGGTGTTTGGACAATGCACACAACAATATGCTTGAACCTGGTCAGCTCTGAGATGGCCAGTTCAGTGTATGCAAGTGATCAGTCCCTCTGGGACACCAGCTCCAAGCTTCCAGTAAACTGGATTATTTTATATTTGTGTACATGCACATCTACACTCCTGCAAGCAGGGCAGGTAAAGATCAGGTAAAACCATCAATATCGTTTTATCAGATGAAAAGAAAACCAAACCAGATATGAGTACTTGTCTTGTGGTTCATGTTATGGATATTCCCTTTGTAAGGAACTTTTCTTTGTTAAATTCAGTGATTCAAATGTAGTGGAACAAAACCACAGCAATTGCAAAACTCCACATATTGGAAAATGAGAAACAAAAGAAAAAATTACCTCTGAGAGGCCTGTGCATCACACCAATGTAAATTGAAGCTAATTCATATTGGTTTTGTTTTCAAACCCTGTCAGGGATGATAAAACTGATGGATGCAGAGCAGGTTTTAACTGCTCCCATGCCCACAGAGCTGAAAACCTTGTCTCCACTCCTCCCTTTTTTCCTCCTGGGAGGAGCAAGGCACTGTTTCAGTGCTCAAGTAATACTGTTGTTCTCTGTAGCGTACATCTGAAATCTTAGAAAAGGGCTTAACCTGTCAGAAATCCTGAACTACTGCAGTGTGGGAATAAATGTGACCTGAAGACTAAGAAGTTTGCTTTGAAGGAATATTAGATTTTACCAGCATCTTCTCCTGTCAAAGCTGATGAGCAAAACCAAGTCATATAGATTTAGTGCTACTAGTACACCTTTCAGAATTAGTGCAGCACATCTGATAGCCTTAAGAAAAAAAAGCAATAAGGTTTTCAGTGTGACATTTAAAGCCTTAATCTAGATATCTCTCCCTACAGCATATGAAGAGGTTTAATCTGCTGCACTTTACGTTCCTTATATTTGAAATGGTGGCAAACTGAACAAACTACTTGGTAGAGAGTTTATGTTGGTGCATTCCTGAGAAACATCCCTGAGCTAAAGGACTGCATTGTGCTGTGCACCCCCTTCGGTAGGAAAGAAAAGAGGAAATCAGAGAGAAAATTAGGCTGTTTAATTGCTATTTATTAGAAAATAATTTTGGAAGTGTTATCTATATTTTATCTGACCCTTTTTCATGGCTCTTGGGAAGAGGGCAATAAGGCACCGTTGCCACAGTGACAATAATGGCAAACTTGGTGATCAAGTGCCCCCCAGCATGTTTGCAGATGACACCAAGCTGAGCGATGCAGGTGACACACTGAAGGATGGGAGGGCATCCAAAGGGACCTGGACAAGATACACTTGAGACTTGAGTGAGTCTCAAGTGAGATACACTTGAGAAGTGGGACCATGGGAATCTCATGCAGTTTTACAAGACCAAGTGCTGGTGCTGACCTGGCCTGGGCAACCCGAGGCAGCAGCACAGCGTGGGAGAAGAGCTCACTGAGAGCAGCACTGCAGAGAAAGCCTTGGGGGTGGATGAGGGGCTGGCCTTGAGTCAGCCATGGGCACTTGTAGCCCAGAAGAAAAACAGTGTCCCAGGCTGTATCAAAGGAGTGGCCAGCATGTCCAGGGAACTGTCTCCCTTTACTCTGCTTTCGTAAGACCCACCTGGAAAGATAACCACTATCAGCAGAAGTTAATCCCAAAGTCTTGAACACAGTATTTAATGTAAATAACTACACACTATCACCTTACTCTTCTCACACCTGAGTACTTAGTATTTTAAATAAAAATAGCAACTGGCCATAGTTCTTCACAAATTCTGTCACTAAAGTCTTAAATCTGCATGGTTTCAAAAGGAGTAGCTCAGATTGGCTGCCCCAAAATCAGAGACAGAGAAGCAGATGCTCTGAGAAGTGACCAAGTCCATGAACGTTTGAGGGTGCTGGGATTTCTGAATCCTAATGGCACAGCACAAGTGTCAACCTCTTCCCGTAAGAAAGTGGCATGCCAGGTGCATCACACGCATCTAGTCACACACGTGTGTGACTGTCACAGGGCAGTGACCTGCAGGAACCCAGAGAGGCCTTTCGCCTGCAGCTGGCAAAGGCATGTGGAAAAATGTGACAGCTGAAAAAGAGCAAGACCTTATAATGATCTGAACATCTGCAGAAGCTAGAAAAACCCAGACAAGAAAAAATTAATATCTGGGAGACAGTAAGTTATTCCTCTGGATATGAAAGAGGTCTCTCATTTGTCAGGACAGAGAATTTCTTTCAAAACCATTTCTTTTCTAGAACAAATTTGATGCCAGTAGAATTTGTGAGCTGGAAAACGAGCAAAGTGGTTATTTTTCACTTCCACTTTTTAAGGAACAGCTTTGAAAACTACTGGGAAACATTTACACACTCTGCATTTATCGCTGCAATAAACTCACTTTCATTTTTAAAGCCAAGCATCAGCATGTGGGAATTCCACACACTTGGTGTATTTTATAGCTCATGAAAACATCTGTATTCCCCTCCTTGGTGATGAGTCTCACCCAGAGTACTCACCCAGCGCAGCCATGTTTAGTGTAACTCCCAGCTCTTGCTGTGCTGCCGTGGGTATGGCCCTCACAGGGCTCCTGCCCAGGTGGGAGCACACAAACACACCCAGCAAGGAGCAGCCCAGCCTCTCCCCTGCCCCTGCTGCTGGCACCTCTGCTTGTGTGCACTTGAGTTTCTCCTCCAAAGGCTTCCTGGCCTGCTAGAAAACAGTGGCATGGTATCCACCCACCCTGATCTAGGGGTACAGCTTGCATCCCCATAATCTCATCTTCCATAGCCCCAGTAGTGCGGCCACCCCGTGAATGCAGTAAGACAACCCCAGTTCATTCCCAGTGAGGGAGAGACTATTTGGAGAGGGCACCAGGCACCATGGCAGTGCTCAGAGACGGATGGCCTAGGTGCCTGGAGTGAGTCTCACATAACCATTGACCTGGGCAGACCAGTAAGACAAAAAGGCAGTGACCATGGCTTCTCAGCCCCAAACATCAAGAATACAGCTGGATTTGAATCAGTCAACCTCTCATGAGAGAGAGCAGAATTCCTACTAAGAATTTATTAAAAAAAAAAAATAGACTCCATAACAAAACAGAAATGCTAGGGCTTTGCACCTCAGCCTCACTGAAGGGGAAAAATCCAAAATTAGGAATTAACTAGAAGCCTAGGAAAGACCCAACCAATAAAACACATTGATACAATTAACTGATCTTTTCTAGTATTAAATTCAAAGAGAACTTGAAGTTCTACATGAACAGTGACTATTGCACTGGGATGTAAATTGCATCAGCTGCCATTCCAGATGACCATCTTGGAATGTTTCAATAATGGCTATTTTTCAGGACATATCCTGCCTGCACACAGCTGTTCAACACTCAGGAGCTGACTTTAAATGTTCATAGTTCACCTATTTGGACTTTTTCACTTCTAGGAGTCTACTCCATTTACAGAAGTGATGCTGGAGAGAAGGCGATGCTGGCCAGGTGAACATTTGCACCAAGAACTGCAGTTAATTTGGAAAAAGCTTGCAATCCATCAGATAACATTGCTTAAGGAACCATCAAATACATGGGGAACCTCAGCCAAAGTAGGATATATTTTGTCTTGAATTAGTAGTGAAAGGCAAGCAATCGGGAAAATGTGACAGAACATTTAAAGGGCATGTGGCATCTTGTTTGCAAAGTTTAATAGCACTGTAGTTGAAATAAAAAGGATTTTGCTATCACTCTTGAATCACGGACCTGTTTTAACATTGTGATACATGGACTGCTAGATGAATGTTGTGCATGCAAATCACTAATAACATGACTGATTAAATAAAAAGCTATGTCCAACATACACTTTAAAAGCAAAATCTATTTCAAATATCTTAGTTCTGTGTGCAACACAAGGTATTCAGATCTTGCAGGTAGTTGCTGTTTCACTGGAGGTAACAGTTCTTAATACCTGCACTGGCATGACTTTCTTAAAAGGGGAGTAGGATCAAGGCAGCCAGTCTGCTTCTCAACTTCATTGAAAAGAACAGTACTCAGTTTCAAAATGACATGTATTTTTAAAGATTTATTAATTCATAGAGCATTTATCCGGTTCTTTCTGTGTGATACAACACTGACCTGAGGTTCCAGAGTTGTGAGGAAGAGTGTAAACAAATACATAGCTTCTTACCTACTCACTGCAGCTTTGAAATTTTCAGAGGTTGAAGGATGATGATCAGGGACAGCTTCATGGTGATAACAATACCCATAAAAAAAAAGGTAAAAAGATAAAAGGATACCTGGCTTATGAACAATCAGTTTTGAGACAAATGGAGGTTGGGGGAAATGTAAAATCAGTAACCTGGAACAGCAATCAAGCCATGAGGCTTCAGGATCTGTGGTGCTGAGTCACCCCAGGCTCTCCACCACCACAGCTCTCACCACGAAGCAAAGCAAGACATTTACAGAAACTTAATTACAGGGAAGGTTTCACAAGCTCTCATAAAGCCCAAGTCCTTCTCTGCAAAGTTTTCTCAGACCCTGCTTACTCCCATCACCCACCTGCAAAGTGTGTTTGACTGTCACTCTCCCCATCCTTGGGTCAGGGAGCTCCTCCACGTGGATCTGACTGGGCAGTCACACCAGGCACTCTCCAGCACACAAGGTATCGCCAAAAGCAACTTCTGTTTTGCAAAACTATTAGATTTAACTGAATGGCTCGAAAGTCGAGAGTAATAATTTCAGGTGACATGAAATATAATTCCCCGAGCCTGAGATGTGCAAGACTGGTTCAGGATAATTTAGAACAATCCAGCAGAGAGCTGCTGAGAGTTTGGGATGAATATTTGAGCTGTGACTATCCCATCACTGAACCAACACCAGAATTTGGCACCAATTGCACAACACACTGCTGGGCTTTCCAAGTCTGGAGTCAGAATATAACATTCAAAACTATAAAAACCTTCCTTACCTAGCAGTGTTTTTCCTAAAACTTCTTCTTCTCCCTCAACTTTTCCAAAAACTCTTCCAAAAATCTAAAAAGAAACCTTTTAGTCAAAAGCAAAGCAGCACCTGCATTACACATCTTTCATTCCCAGGCTTTATGGTTTAGTTTCTAAAGCAGTAACAGAATGATACTGACTTAATTTTGAAGCAAACCTGGCAAGAGAGATTTTGTTAACTTCAAGAAGGAAGAAGGGTCAGTGAATTCGTATCTTGAAAACAGAGCTTGCAAAAGCAACAAATATATGCAAGGTTGTAAGTCTTTAAGTCTTACCTATTTGGAAAACTACCTGCAGTTTCTTTTGTTGGTAGGGGTTTTTTGTGTGTTTTGGTTTTTTGTGTTTTTTGGTTTTGTTTTGTTTTTCTTTTTAACTCAATACATTACTGTTTTCTAGAGAAACAGAATATTTTCTGAAGCAGAGTGGTGCCCCTGAAAAAGGCTTTTACAGGTCTGGCCTGGCTTTACTGTCAAACTAGAACACACCATAATCACAGACCCTCCAGGTAAAAATTAACAAAGCCCCTTCTTTAACAACTTACAAGGTTTCCATAAAAAAAACAGGTAGCCCACTCAGTACATAACACTTTGAATCCAGCTGTTCAGAAAAAAACAGGTATCAACCACCTCCTTCAAAAAAGTGCATTTACAACCAGAGATGATGCAATAAAGAATATACAGCACCTACCCATGAGCATGGACTATTCTGGCTAGAAGCAGCAGCACTAAATTCCAGGAATATTTACCAGACCACAGGACAAACCATCTTTCAAAGAGCCACAGGTTTAAGACATGGTTCACCGCTGCCAAACCCAAGCAATTCTGAGGAATTCACCAACCAGTCTTATGCAATTCACGCAAATCTGCCTCCTCATTACTTCAGGGAAACAACAAAAAATGGTGACCACTTGTTGTTAGACTGGTGTCTTTTGGCTCTGTATGGTATCCACTAGCACAATATACTTTACAGGTATCAACTTCCATACATTTTGGGTTTTTTTATCAGTTGAAACTGCAATGATTTCTAAAGTGAAAAAAAAAAAATAAAAATCAAATTCTTAATTAAAATATAAACATTTCCTGAAAAAGTGATAACTCCAAATTAGCAAAAGTAATGCAAAATTAATTTCTTACCTATGTTTCCAGACTGAAGTGCTGCAGATTTGTCAGTGGGAAGGTGCTGAAGGACCTTCAGTGTGTGTGCACAGGACCCAGCAGGAGCACACCTCCAGAGCTCTCGAGCTGTGGGGAGCTGCTGCCATGGAGGAGATGGAGAACACGGCCCCAGAAGGTGCCTGCACTCGATTTGTGCACTTCCACCTCTCCACCCTCTCCCAGAGCAGTGCCCTTCCAAGAGGCTAAGGCAGCAGAGGGACTTCTGTGAAGCAGCCACTCGGTACTGCTGGCAAGCAGGGATCCAGCCCAGCACCCAGGCGAAGGTACTCCTTCAGTAACGACCTCCGTGCAAAGGTAAGGGACAAGTGCCAGGGTTGACCTCACACTCTGAACATGCTACATCCTGTTTCAACACCATAAGCTGCAGAGAATATCCATCATCTAAATGGGATTCCTGCTCATTCACATCGATGGGAACAGGATTTGGACCCCAGTTCAATAATCAGCAAATGCCTAAATGATCATCAAAACAAAAACCCCAAAAGCCCTGAAACAAACTTGCTAGAGCTCCAGGTCCAAGTGGAAGACCAGAAACAATCAGGCTATGAAGGCCAAAAAAGGCTGTACTACTTTTAAAGTGCTTCCTACTACATACAAAAACAAATGCAGGATGTGATGTTTGCTTAGTTTTATTAATTTATTTCTGCAGGAATCTGCAACTTGGAGTATGCACTTTCTGGAGGTACCATGCATGCATAGCCTCTGAATGCTTTTATACAATTTCATCTCTTAGTAATAAGTTCATTCACAGCATACACAAATCTAGAATGTAGACACCATATATACAGGATTAAACAAGATCGTGTCTTCTTTTTTAATGAAAAAATTTAACAGGGTTTCACACAGCAGGAAGTATGGATTAGATACACTGGTGCCACCATAAATAAATAAGTTTCAAGAACACAGTTTTTTAAAATTGATTTCAAAGATATTGGAAATCCAGGATTATAATATTGCATTAACTCCATTGATTTTTGATTACTCCAAGAAAAAATATTTGCATTTATGGACATAAACAGCAATGAAAGCCCCAACTGAAGAAATGTGGCAAAACTCAATCGTGTCTGGGTTCATATAAGAGTGACATTTTGAAACGAAAACAAATGCAGCTGCACACAGAGACAGTACTGACTGTGAGATATATCTGTGCATGTCTTCCTTGTGGGATTAGGAGTCACTGCAGTACAGAGCACATCAATTCTGTGGTACCAAATTAGCTGCTGAATTGTTTATGTCCAACCACCCACTTCTCATCAGGATAGTCATGTTCACATTCTAGGGTACACCACTGGACTTTAAAAGAAGAACTATCATCCTGATGACAAGCTTGTTTTTAATATATTTAATATTCTCACATTCTTTTTTATAACATTCTTTATTGGTTTTATTTTGTCCCCATTTCAACTCAAGTAATTCTATTTCAGTTTCAGGAGATTTTACAATCAATATTAAATGTATAAGTGTTTAGAAATTGAAAAAAGTAGTTAGAAGTTGAAGTGAGAGATGTATAGCTTGGACAGATAAAGTAACTGAGAGAAAAGTTGGGTTTTTTTAAGAAAGAAAAAAAAAAAAGGTGATTCAGTAGCATATCATAATCAGAAAGTACTGAGACCAGCTCTTTTAAGAATTATTACATCTTTTCACCACACCTCCCATTTTTCAAGGGAAACACACACATACCACAGACACACAGATACACAATTCAATCTGATCTAAGACTACATTTTACAAAGTACTTCCTTTTGTTTGACTTCCCACCCCTCTCCTCTTCACCCAAAAAAGACTAATAATTACATCAAATTAAAAGTAGATCCAAAATTCAGGATTTCTTTTGGTTTACTATGTTCTGAATAATTTTCCACAAGCCCCACTCTAAATAAACTTTTAAAGAACTACAGTAGTATCCTATAATTAAAGGGAATTCATCTTAATAGCACAGTAAATATAAAATAAGCTTTATAAAATTTCATTGAACAGTGAGATCATTTTGAATAACTGAATGTCCAAGTCAGTTACAATCTCACCAATCTAGTAGCATGGCTGAGGGAAAGCTGTCATTAAGGAAAAAAGAAAACACAAGTAGTGCATTAACTTAACACACCAGCATCAGCATCCCAACATTCTCACACACACACACATTTTATACAATACAGTGCATTTTGTATGCCAGCTGACATGAGGGTTTTATGTGCATTCAATAAATATTCCACAAACCAATCATTTTGGTATAATCTACAATTCAGTTGGGTTTGAATGGCATCGCCTGCTTTCGGAAGGAAAATGGATCTTCCAATATTCAAAATACAATTACATTCTAACAAACTAGAAATATTCAAGCACCATGTCAAGTCTTTACTATTAATGTTTGAGTATGGGCATTTATAAGTAAAAGAACACAACAGAAGGGTGTGGTGGTTTTCTTTCTTTGTACAAGCAACAAATGAGAGTAATTGAAAAAAATGAGAAAAATCACTGGTACAAAGGAGTTATTTTTTTCAATTTAAGGGAGCTCACTCACTCTTGCAATAAGTATCTTGCTGTGGTGGCAGCCTTCCTTCTCTTCCTCTGGTGAAGCTGGGACTAAGATTTGCAAGTCTCCATGTATGGTTACTGCTGTTCAGAGTATTTTTGAACTGAATGTATATTTGCACCTCCTCCTTCAAAAGTAGCATCTATTCTGTCTGCAAATGGCATAACTGTATTTTTGCATGACACCTCTACTCTCATTTGCTGACTGTCATTTCAGTTGCTATCTTTTTGTAATTCCAGCAAAAACAAATGCTTCTATAACTTCACCAGAAGTACAAAGGAACAGAAAATTGAAATAGTACAATGGCAAAGGCATCAGGATAGAAAAGCCATGAAATTACTGGTATTGTTTGGAGTCATTCATTATAAAGCTGATAACAGCAATGCTTCAGCTCATCTGTTTTCCAGTTCTCAGTTTTGTCAAACTGTCCACTGATATGCACAAATTTAATATCTGCTTTTTAATTTCAGCTGATGGTAGCTGACAGTATCTTTCCTACCCCCTTCCACATGTGATGAGCTCCCCCCACATCAGTGTAAATCACTAGGGAAGGAAGGAAAACTATCTCTGATGCCTTTGACTTTGGTCATCAGTGGTTGCTGGAGATCTCTTAGCTTATTTAAAATTATCCTGAAGATTTAGTTAGTGCAAGAACATATTGAAAAATGCCAGATAAAATATTGGTTCCTCATCTAGGATCAACAGTTTGGTTCTTACTGTTGTCTTTATAAACTGTGGGGAGAGAAGACACCAGATTGATCAATGCAGTCAAGATGAGTTTTTCTCCACCCACCCTGTGCAAATGCTGCTTTACTTTAAATAAGGATTCAGACATATGATTGTTCTATCACAGCTTAGCATGTTATCACACATCAAGAGAACTGTGGTAATTGACAATATGGATGTGGCTGCCATGAGCTAAGAACAGCTTAAAATGAAGTAGTTTAAAACTCTCATGGTAATAGCAAGTTTTGTTTTACCAAGTCAATTACCATAATTCAGCTGAAGTGCTTGGCTGCATCTCTGAATTGTGATGAAGTTATACCATAAAAACTGAAATGCACTGTACCAGCCTCTGACCAGTACACAGAACACCCTACTCAGTCACACAGTTGGGTCACAGAATCATTCAGCTGCCCAAACCCAAATTCAATCTCAAAGTATCGAGTGCTTTATTCCAGCAGCCTGAAGCTTTCACACAGATTGAACATCACCTTTAGAATATAGTGAATCATAGGCAGATAAGTACCAGTAGGATTTTCAATTGCAACTCGTGTTCTTTAATCTATGACAAATATTTCCTGACCAAAATAGAAAAAATGCAGTGTTTAATTCTTCAGGATCTGGCATCTGCTATTTTGTACAGGCTGGTTTATTAATAATGTGCAAATAAACCTTTACTGAAGAGCTGATTAATTATTTTTCAGCTAACTTTGATCTGGGGCACAAAGTACCTTCTGTGCTGTAAACACTATGAATTCTTCACAAATTGGAAGCTGAAAAGGCCTAAGGAACTGGGTACAAACTCTTCTCAAACACAACCATGGCTGAGCCCAAGTCTTCGAAACAGCATTTGGAGCAGCCTGTGTTTGGCATGTGTCACTGTGCTGCTGCACAGCACAGGCTCAGGTGGTTGGATAGGAAAGCATCCTTTGAGTTTGGAAACACGACGGCCCAATGAAAGCATGCAGCAGGATTTTCATCCGCAACGTGGTAGAATTCATTCTCGGTTTATTACCAGTGTTGACACAGCCAGGTGAGCACTGTACAAGCAAACAGGATTGTAAAAAATTACCTCTGATTACACTCTCTGTAACACTCACACGGTTCCTCATTTAGTCACCTCAGTTCACTATTTCAAACAGCAATTTTTTGTAGACATAAGTTACCCTGAAAAAAAGCAGCAATTACAAATACCCTTCTCCTTATTTTTTAATACATTGCAAAATTTATCATTGCATTTACCTGTCTTCTTTTTCAGTAGCTTACAATCTAGAAGCACAGGGAGCCTTTGTTTTCCAGCTAGCTGTGGCCAGGTTAAGTTAGCTCTGGCTCTTCAGTTTTTCTGGTTAAGTGTAACACTTCACACCATTACTAAGAGTCCTATGATTTTCTTTTAAAAAACAGTAGTTTTGGGTTGGGTTTTTTTAGAGCCACTAAGCAGTAACTATAACCACAGGAATAAACACCAGTAGTTACTTGCTTTCCTGCATACATTCTTCTCAAAATTAATCCTTTTACATTTTCAGGTTTCGTTTTCTGCTTTGCTCACTGCGATGGGAAGAAATTTCACCCTTAATTTATTTATTTTCTAGTGCAGCAGAAGCAGAAACATCCTAACACATTACTCCCAACCCTTGCAATATGAAGCTTGTTGACTGGCAAAGGCCGGGCAGATGGACTGAAAGGTTCCCCATGTTTCCTTCTCTTACAGCTGTTGGCTTGAGAGCCCGTGTTGAACCCAGTGCAGCCCCCTCCTGAATTTCAGGTGTATCGCGGCATTTCACACTGTTCACAGCGATTTAGTGCTGGGTGATTTAGAAAGGTGCAGCTACCACAATTCCATGGGGCCCCTTCAAAATCTTCATCTCTTGGCTGAGTCCGTGGAGTCTGTTTGGAGCTGTTTTGATGCTCTATAAAAAAGCCAAAAGAAAACATTTTATTTCAAAAGAGAAGGATTAATAGTGAAGACCACACTACTGGAAGGTCACCTAATTACAGAATCTCTCTTAAAATGAACATGGAAACTTTTTCCTAAAGCACTTCTAATCCAGTTTCTAATGGTAAAAGGTACAATTTTGTTACTGGCACTGCAGAGCCATCCTGTTAAAGTTTACACACAGCAGTCTATTTCCAAATTTTAAATGACAATAACCCTGCTTTACCTGAAGGGGAAAACTACTTCTAACTTAGTTGCTTCAAACAGTATGACAAAAGACATAGTTTTCTAGCATTTATTCAGGCTGAAAAAGAATACAGCCTATAAATAAAATGACAGGCCTATTTCAAAGCAAGACAATTCTTTCTCATGCCTTTGAAGCATGGCTATATGTATGTGAAGCAGCATTTACGTCAGCTTTCACTCATAAAATCGGTATGCATGCAAATCACACATTAGGCATCAATCCACAGAAATAATCAGTTTTCCATGTCTCCTGACACCACCTCAACACATCAGATCATCTATTATTAGTAGATGGAATACTCCCAGGATGTGGAAACACAACAGTCAGAAAATGTTAGTATTTCTAACATTAACACAGACCCTGAAGGTATGGCTAGGATACCCAACTCCTAAACATCTGTGAACTTCTGCCTAACAAAGGCCTGAAATTTGCAACTGCACACAAAGTAATTTGCAGTTGCTGCCCCACCTGCTAAGAAATGCAGATGATGAAACAACCTTAGTGCAAATAGTACTTAAGTCTTCAGAGACTAACAAAGGAAATCAAAGTAACCTCTCTGCTTAGATGCAAACAGTCTCCAGCCCAGAAGCTGCACAGTTACATCAGCAGTGCTTGACCTCAACAAATTCCTTGTAAGCCAGGCAGTGTGGGCACTCGTCTGCGTTCCACTGGCTGGCCAGATGGCAGCACAGAGCACACCCTTGTCTGCCCACAAACGTCTGTCTGCCCACGCTTTCAACAGCTCAATATTACACAATATTTACTATTAAAGAAAAAGAAAATTGATGTCTTCGTGTAAAAAATACAGTACAGCAGCCCTGCAACTGATCTCTAATTGGCAGACAAAACCTGGAAGGTGGTTGTACGAATCCTTACAAGGCACTACCTTCCTAACTGCCAAATAAAATACCTTATTTCATGTAAATTTTGGAAATGATTTTGCTTTGAAATAATACATCAAATATGGTAGTGTAATTAAAAGAATGTCTTCAAGTACCACAAAGTTAACAATTCCTTAATCAACGGCAGGATACTGCAATTTAAGGTGACCCCAGGCAGCTGCCTGCACACCAAGGCTCACCTGATGTTATTGCTTTCCTGGACACTACCACCTGATGCAGGGAACTCCCAGTATTATCTTTTCTTTGACCCACAAGCAGCAGTTCTAGGCTTTCTCTTTCTTTCAAATTTCCACACAGTAATAATTTTATTACATTGAGGGGCAAAACACTTGCTTCAAAAGAGGGGGGAAAATCTCCTAATATGTATTCAAAATTCACCTACAGAAACCTTCGTGGAGTGTTATCAGCAACCAAAACTCATTTACAAACGCTGGAGTGTCAGGGAGACTGTGAGATTACTGAATTAGAAAAACTACTCCTTTTCCACTAACAAGTGCAGTACATGCTAGTTACAGCAAGAGGAGACACAATATTATAAATCTTATCACACGTAACAGTTTCAGGGAAAAGATCTGTTTTGTCCATATCAGAGCACAGGATTCCCACACTGTCTATTTCAGCTCTTTTTTCTATTAGGGAATAACTATTTATAATCAAGGTGGAATTAACAGAACATTCATTTGCAACAATCTACCTAAGGAAAACAAGTTGTAACCACAATTACTGCACTTAGAGAAAAACGTTCTGGTTTAAATTATTGAGAGAAGTTAAATAAGTAGAGCTGTTACCTGTCACCACAGGGATTATTTAAAAAAGAAAAAATGCTCACTCAATGTAAATTTGGTGATGCCTTTTTGTTGACCTACCTTTTTTATATGGCTTTGGTGGCACAACAGGACCAGGCTCTATGTTATCATAGAAGTTGCATGTGGCTTTCGGATCAAAGTTTCCTGTGAGAAAAGAAAAGTGTAACTTTTTTTTAAGAAAAGAAGTTTATTTAAATGCCTATGCCACTGATATGAACATCCAAAGGCTTCTTATTTTTTACATCTTTTTATTATGACGTTATATTTTAGCTTTTTCACAAGTTTTGCCACATATTTTTAGTTTTCTGTCAATCACAGGAATTTTTAGCAGGGCAATCCCACATAGAAAATTCAACTCCAGATCAACATTTTGAATTGCTATGAAAACATGTGAAATGTATGTCTTCCTAGAGGATACTTCCTTGATAAAAAAGGACTGTGCATGTCCTAATCTGATTCTATTTAAGACAAGTTTCTGTTGCAAAAAAGACTTTAAAAAAAACCCTAGTAAATTTCTGCTTGACAGCCTCTTGGTTGCAACCCATTCTGTATTACTTGGCCACAACCTTTGTCAGCAAAAAGTTAAAATTTTAAGTAAAGGATCTTTACAAAGCAGTAATTTTTTTTTAATATGCTCTTGAGAAAGTGATTTTATGTCATCACTTTCTTCCTAATGGAATTTACTGTGGCAAACAGAAGTATTACCAAGTCAAGTTTATTAGGTTGCAATTGAAAAAACACCCACCTTTTAGAGGTGAATTGTCACTGCTAATATAAATTGAACTCTAAATAAAACCTCCAAATATTCATATTTAAGCACATGCCATATTAGAACCATAGGATCATTTGGAATGGAAAAGACCTCAAAGATCACTGAGTCCAACCACTACCCCAGCACTGCCAAGTCAATCACTAACCCATGGCCCCAGGTGCCACATCTACAAGTTTTTTAAATACCTCCAGGGATGGCAACTCCACCACTTCCTTAGGCAGCCTGTTCCAATGCTTGCCAACTCTTGCCCTGAAGATATTTTCCCCAATATCCAATCTAAACCTCCTCTGGTGCAACTTGAGGCTGTTTCCTCTCATCTGTCACTTGCTGCCTGGGAGAAGAGACCTCACCTCCCCACAGCCTTCTTTCACAGTACTACTGCCTTTCTTGTAGTGAGGGGCCCAAAACTGGGCACAGGATTGGAGGGGTGGCCTCCCCAGTGCCCAGCACAGGGGGACAATCCCTGCCCTGCTCCTGCTGCCACACTATTGCTGATCCAGGCCAGGTGCCATTGGCCTTCCTGGCCCCCTGGGCACACCTGGCTCACGTTCAGCTGCTGCTGACCAGCACCCCCAGGTCCTTTACCTCCAGACACCTTTGCAGCCACTCTTCCCCCAGCTCTGCCTGGGGTTGTTGTAACACAAGCAGGACCAAGCCCCTGGTCTTGCTGAACCTCATAAAATAGACCTTGTGCCATTGATCCAACCCGAGAGCCCACTCCAGAGTCATTCTAACCTCCAGCAGATTAACATTCATGACCATATCCAAGTGATGTTTTTTAAAAATGTATCAATTCAATACCTCTAGACTGAAGGAGATCAACTTCTTTCAGTGTACAGTCAACATTTATCTGGAGTTGTCTGTTGAGGCTTCTCAACCTGGTCATTTCCTCAGGCTAGAAAGAAATACCCCAAAATAGTAATTGTGGGAAAGTCAGCATCTTATTTGAAATAGAAATAACATTGCTATATCTTTGTTAACAGCTTTACAAAGAAATGAGTATAGATAAGGCACTGAAAGAAGCCCAGCTGTCTGGTCCACCACCCCTAACTCATTTGCCCTCAAAATTTTTCTATTGGCATATGAGGAGGAAAACAGTCAAGTTACTTAATATTAAAATTCGTTAGTAAGATGACATAGCTGAGCTCAAGTTTATGAAACCACACACATTACTAAATTCTGTATAAATGGATGACCTGCTACACAAGTTTCCATCACGATAATCAATAAAAGAAGACAAACTGCAGCCCACATTAACTTCTACTTGATTACAATTGAATGAGGTCAAAAGTTTATTCATTTGCATCAACCCAAGGACTGATAGAAGCCAAACCTTCTAGCCCAGAATATTTAAATCATTCAATGATGAAAGATTGTAATTATTCTTAACAGCATAATCAGGTATTTAAGTGCATATATTTGCATATCATTAAGAAATCTTAAGTTACTGGAATGCAAAACTTTCTTAATGCTAGCACCATCGATCACTAAATATTTTATTCCAGAATACATTCCAGCATCACAGTCACAAAATCACAGAACATTTGAAATTGCAAGGAACCTCTGGAGGTCATGTGGTCCAACTCCTCTGCCAAGCCTCCAACCAGACTTTGTGCCACTGATTGCCATACTCTTGCCATGGCTGTTTGTCCAGTTTTTAAGCACTCACCCAGCCCATACTTCATCAGCTTTTCTACGAAGACGATATAGGAGACAATGCTGAAAGTCTTGCTAAAATCTAGACAGACAATAACCACTGTCTAGGTTACCAGGACAGACTGCATCCCACAAATATACCAAATTGGTCAAGCTTGGCTTCCCCTTGGTGAATCTATGTGACTACTGCTCACGACCATCTCGTCCTTCATGTGCCTTGGAAATGGTCAGCAGCATTAGCTGCTCAATCACTTTCCCAAGGATCAAGGTGAGGCTGACTAACCTGTAGTTCCTTGCATCCTCCTCTTCTTAAAGACAGCAGTGATTTATTCTCTCCTCTAGTCTTTGGGAACTTTCTCAAACACCATTAATCAACCAAAGATTACCTGGAGTGGCCTTGCAATGACACCTGCCAGCTCCCTCAGCACTCATAGGTGCATCTCATTCAAGATTATGACCTTGTATATGCCTGCTTTGCCTAAGCATTCCCTGACCTGATTCTCTTCCTCTAAGGGTATACCTACCTAGCTCCACACTTTTCCCAGGGTCTCTGGGACCTGGATTCCTGAAGGACTGTAAAGACTAAACCAAGAAGTTCATTCAGTGCCACAAGTCTTTTCCATGTCCTACATAACCACATGCCCCAGCTTGCTGAGCCCACATTTTCACTGGTCTTCCTGCTGTCACCTAGGTATTAAGAGAAGCCTTTATTTTGGTCTTTGAAATCCTGTGCCAGATTCACCTCCACTTAGTCTCTGGCTTTCCTAAGCACATCCTGGCACACTCAGTGCCTCTGTACTTCTCCCAGGTACGTCTTTGCCAAATGCTGCCCTGAAACAGGTGGGACATAGAACAGCCCTTCTGTGCCTTCCAGCCTACACCTGTGTGCATTGTTTGTGTCAATACAGCCAGTAAGTGTCAATACAGCCAGTAAGTCTGAGATGATTTGCTTAACAACTGCACACAGTGGAAGGTATTTTTCAGCCAGATGAACTCCCTTATCAGAGCCGCACACATGTTTGGGCTACAGTCACTTGCAGGTGGAAGTCGCACAGATAAGAAGAATCAACAAGGAAAATAGAGTTCCAACTATTTCAGGCAACACTGCTGCCGAAAAGTTATTTGGCACATCCTGCCCATACTAAATGAGAAATACTGTCTATGAGAAGCAACTACCCCAACAATAAAATAGCTTTTTAAAAAGTAGTTAAACCTTCCTGCATGAACACCAAGCTCTGTAAGACTAAGGCTTATTGAATAGACTTGGACATACTTTGCTGGTTGTTAGGAAACCAAGCATATTCAGTTCTGTGGTCTAAAAAAGCACATGCAAACAACTTTCTGAAGTTTTGTTGGGAACACTAAAAAAATTAGACATACATCCATTTCATAAACTACAATAATTAGCTTTTGACAAGTGAAGTACTTGACATAAAGTGTCTCCAAAGACTGAAGATTTTATACTCAGAAGTATTTTCTGAACAGTCCTTTAGTTTCATCAAAACACAAACAAATAAATGTGTATGTTGAATTAAAATACTAACAAATTGCTTACTGTTGGAATTGCAGTTGTACAGCTGACTCTTCGAAGCCGCCTCTGCATCAGATCATGCTCCATACCATTGACTTCAGTCTTCAGGCGTTCAAGCTCTTCTTTCTCAAGCTTCAGTTCCTTTGCTAATCTCTCCATCCTTGCTCGTTGATGTAACAGCAAGGCTAATGTTTTACATAGAAGAAATAGTTACTAGCACATAAAAACCTGGAGCATTGAATTCTCAACTTATGCGTAAGATTCATGAGTGACCTTTCTGGAAAAAAAAAGGTGATCATAGACATGCAGCCAAATATCAGTGTGAAGATGCTTTCATGCCAAATGAACTACAGTTTAGAACAAAGTTCTTCCAGAATAAAAAAACCATTTTATACAGTAACTTGAAGTTGTTATTACCATTTTGGTCAAAGCTTCTTTTTTTGCATTTGGTCTTTCTTGTCTCAAAAATACAAAGGCACCTGTACAAGGAGACAGCTTCTCAGGATGAAACAGCAACCTAGTTACACTAATTCTCTACTGACAAACAAAAAACAAAACCAGAGATAAGATCAGAAGGTAACACACACTTCATACCCGCTGCTCAACAGCAGCTGAGACGCCAACCTTGAGGCATTAGCCAAATGTCACTCCCAAATTGTTTTTTTTTCACTGCTATTACAAACTGTGGTATAACTTTTAAGTAGTCTTAGCTTTTCAGGGAATATTGTAATCCTCAACACTTTAAGTTCCCCAGGTTCAGAAGTAAAACTATAGAGCTTCAACAAAATAAACTAGAGAATCTAGAAAATAAAAAGTTGAGTCAGTTCAGGTGCTTCAGACTCATTAATTTTATGACAGATCGACTTCTCCAACCTCTCTGCTGTTAAGTCTCTCTGTCGTTTTCACCATGGCACTGAAACTTATGACTCTCAGTCACAAGATGATGTTGGGCTCCCAGAGAACCAAAGAAAAGAATTCTGACTAGCTAGAAGACAATATTCAGTTTCCTAAAAAGAGCATTTCTCTCAGTATTTCATCATGATGGCCAAGTCAGTGTGATGCTTAATCCTTTCTGATCAGGCTGGTTTACCTGTTTGAAGTCTGCTAGGACAGAAAAATAAGACATTTGATGTGGGTATTCAGACAAACATGTCGCTCATATAACATAACAATGTTCCAGCAAACTGTTCAAAGCATGGACACTGTAGAACCTGAAAAATGCTACTTTATGAAAAGCCCCAGCCAGAACTTGCCCTTTTCTTCACCCCATCCAATAAAGGCAAAGGAACAGCACATAATATCCACGAATATTAACATATGAGCTAGAAAGAATTAGAAAAATAAGTAACAACATGACAACTTACTGCAAAAGCAGAACACCCCAACCTGTCAGAAGCAGATACCAGCACTCTGCACAAAAATGTAGTGTTATAATTTGGATTTTGTATGGATTCACCAATTCACAGCCAAAGAATAAACACCAAAAAGCCTAGCCAAGAACAACATCAGGTGTTTTTACAGTACAGGCACCAGAATTATTGAACAGAACTGTTCTCTACTTTTTCAAGTAGCATAAGTCATGCAAGCAGAATTAATAAAAAAAGTACAGATACCAGACTGAATGATTTTCCACTATTGTTACCAAACTGTTTCTGTGTGATTTCTTCAACTTAAGGCGGTGTGACTACATTTCAGAGCTTCCCATTATACTCTAGTACGACTCATCAAGTATGACTCATATTACAAAGATGCAGTCAAAGTACAGACACCAGAAAGAATTTCCAGTAACACTTTTTACAATAGCTCATATTCCAGTGAAAATTAAATGAACTTGTTCCCTAAATTAACCTATTAATTATACTCTTTTCTAGGACTCCTTTGTGGTAGTAAAGAATAAAATGGTTATTCTTCTACAATTTACTTCTATCAAGAGTTCAGAGTGCAGCAATAAAAAAAAGGTCTGGTAGTTATTGCCACAAATGTAAACACCCCAAAAAGCATATACTAATTAGTTTTAATTGGTTTACTTTTCAGAGACAGAAATCTAATGGAAAGCACAAAGGCAAAACCCGGTTTTACATTTCAGACCATGTTTTTCACAACTATGTGAAGCTACTTGTAGTTTTCTCACATAAATGACAACATTTACTGAATCTGTAATAGTAACACTACTAAACAAAGCACAAGGCCTCAGTTACAGACCTACTGGCATTTCTTTTTACTAAAGAATTGGGTCTACAGAATTTTTAATTGGGTCTACGAGGTACAAAAGCATTGCTGATAAGTTAGAAGAGCTCAAAAGGCAATAAGTGAAGCAAGAAATCAAGAACTACAGGGCAGCACTGTAAGCTCCCACTTCAGCTCTCTGAATTAAAAAAGAAGCTAGAAGGAACAACAGATGGGTAGACTCTTCTTTCCAAATCCACAAATCCAGAAAATACCTGTTGCAGGTTATCATTCCATCATTACCCAAATGATTGGTTTGAATGCTTGCAGATTGATTCACTTGCTCAATCTTAAATGTTTCAAATCTGTACAGCACATGACTCCAAGAAAAGTAGTTTTCAGCTTAGGGTTTAATTTCACTTTTTTTTTTCTTTACTGCATTACCAAATTCTTCACTTATATATGGCATTAAAACTATGTTTTATCCCAATGTAGCAGAACATATCCTAAAATTTGTCTGCCAATCTCTCTTCCTCTTTGAAAACTTTAAGTAGAAGTGAACTTTTGATTAAAGTTCCTCAAAGTATTTATTTTATTACATTTAAAAAGTATTTGTATTGACAAAGTTTTTTAAGCTGCGTTCTTATCTCTCTCTTCTCTTTCATTTAACATTCTTCAATCTAAACCAAATGCAAAAGCCAGTGCTTCAGGTACTCTAAAACATTTGAATACGGAACAAATACAAAATGTTATAAAAATCCACATGTAAATTTATGACCCCGTTCTTCAATGCAGAACTGACAAAACTGACACACACTATATGAACAAACTACATATCATTGTTAACTGCAGTGTTTTAAGAAAGTGCCCAAACATCAAAAGCGCAACAATGTTAAGATCCTTAAAAGTTCTTGATGTATTAGACTGAAATTTGGCAGATTAAAAAGAAAAAAACCAGAATAAATGGTTGATTTTTGACACAGTTTCTATTTTTCTCTGTACAGGTTCAAAAACTCTCACTAAGTAGCAAAATCAAGCTGAAAATGCATTTTACAACACCACAATTTGCAGGATGAAACATTTACCTTGAGTGTAAGCATAGTCTCTGATCCAGAACTAGAACTTCTCTGATACTTATGGCTTCCTTTTTCTCCTCCAGATCCTGGGATTACAGAAATAGGCTGAATAGGTTCTGGTGCTGCAGAACGCTCTTCTTGGTCCACTATGTTTAAAAGATTCTCAGTCGGTGCTCGACCTACTGTGATTTTAAAAATGGTTGGGTTTGGCTGAGATACCATTACCCGAGGAGACTGTGTTGGTGCACCTGCAGGTCCAGTTGGTTGAGTGTAGGTAATATATACTGGATTAACACTAAACGGAGGTTTGGGTTGTCCTGACATACCTCTGGATGGAGAGCTTGAAGGAGGAGTAGTGGCTGCATACAGCGGGTGCTGGTTTCGTTGAGATGGTTGATTACTTATTGGTGAAGGGCTTCTGTTCATTGCAGTCCCAGGTCTTTGCGGTGGCTCAACTGTAATTTCTATTTTATTCATGGAACCTTTGGATAAACTAGGTCCAGCAAAAGGAGGAAGGTACGATACAGAGTGACCACCTTGCTTTTGAAAAGTCTGGGATGCTTGCTGATATGGATGGGGTGGGACAGTGGAAGGACTAGGAGGCATGAAAACATGTGAACTCTGGTGACTTAACTGAGGAGGTTGAACTTGGTGTTGAGGAGAGCCGAAGGGAGAGGGACACTGGGATGCCGGTGGTGATCGAAAAGCCGACTGAGGGATCTGGGGTTGTTTTGGAGAATACTGAGAAGGTTGGTAGTTCTGTTGATGTGGATATACAGGTAGAGGACGAGGAGTATAATGTGGAACCGGGCCCTGTGGCGATGAATGCCACTGGGTATTCTGAGGAGTCTGTCGTCCTGAAGAACTCTGAGATGTTTGTCTAATATAAATAGAGCCAGGAGTCCCATAAAGATTGCTTGGAATCTGTGGAAGAATTTGTAGAGCTCTGGGTACACTCTGTCCAGAGGGGAGGTTTTGTGATACTGTAACAGTAATGGGATTTGTACTGTACCGAGGTATGTGCATATACGTGGGAGGGCCTTGCATAGCAGACGTGTTCATTCCTGGTTGTATGGAAGATGGCTGTGGAGGTGGCTGTGGAGGAGGAGTAGCTGCATTTCTATTCTGGTCATTCATGAAAAATGGATTGTAACTAGGAGAAGCTGCCACAACGGCGGGAGCAGAATGTGGTTCTTGAACTAAGCAAATCAGCTGTTTACCTGCCGTGCGCTGCGGGTCAATGTGTCCATCGCTTGAGCTGTGTACCAGTGTACGACCACCATTAAGTTGAGCTCCATCCCCCGCGTGATAGCTGGTATGAGGATGAATACCCAGATTAATGTGCAAAAGGCTATTTCTATTCATCCTGGTGTCATCAGGGCTGTGGTACTCCATATACAAATACTTGCTGCTCTCCTGTGCAAGGGCTCGACAACAGGCATCGAGGTTGTTGTTGTTCTAGGAGCAAGAAGAGACACCCATTACTGCCACAGAACACAGGAAAGAGCCACCTCTCCGTCTTCAACATTCAGCTGAGACCACAACCAGGCCTAGCCTGGACACAACTAGGGCTAATGTTTCATACACAGGTATTGTGAAATAAAGATGATACTTGCTACATGGTATGCAAGTAATACAAAGCTTATATTGCATCTGGGAAAATGCTCTGGTAACACTAGTTACACTATGACATTAAAAAAAAAAAAAACAAATCCAGTTTTAGGAAAACAATGGTTACAACTCTGCATGTCCTTCAAGGAACAAGTCTGTACAATTAACTACTTCTAGTAACAACACAAGTCAAATTAAACTAGACCAAAATTGCAAATTCTGGAAAAGCAAACAAAAAAGCAGGTAACATTTCAATATTTATCTGAGAGTTTACTGTTTTCACTTTCACTTTAGTGCTTACCTGACTATTTCTCTTCACCCAGAAGTTTAAAACCCCCAAAATTTCAAACCAACTTTTATTAGTAGAACAGTATTTAATACCTTAACAATGAAGTAAAAATATTGCTTGAAGAAGGTCTGGGGATTCCAAAAAGAGCATTATAATTCCAACCAAATTTAAACTGCCTTTAAGAATTATAGGCTTAAGGCTAAAAAATGTTTATTCATATGTCAATGAAAAACTAAATAACCCTTTTAAATGTTTGATTAGTTCTGTGATGCTGGCAATTGAAACTATACAGACAATAAATTATGAATCAAATGAGAAATATAATGGAGAATTCCTTTCCCCTTCTTGCCCTCTCCACAAATTTTAGCTTATTGTAGTCTGTAAAAAGAACAACACAATTGATAGCTTTTCCAAACAAGTAAAATTACTATAAAGTGTTTGAGATTGTGGACTTCTTTTTCTCCCCACTTTATCATCTAACAGCCTCCATCAGCTGTGGTTCAGATTTTAATTTAAATAGTAGCTAAAGAAAACAAACTTCACTTTAAGTTCAACTAAATCTGGCCCTTAGCATCCTAACTTTATTAAACATGACCCAAGACTGGTACCTTCTGTGACACAGCGCAACTCCTTCCATGGCAAGCGTGTACATATTTATATATGTGCACATACACCCCTGCCTCAGTGTGCTAAAATTACCATTCTAAGGAATATACATTAATAATGGCTGCACTTCTATTTTAAACACTATCACTATATACATTTGTATGCATATATTACACATATTGCCTTGCAATACAATTTTCAACAGCCACTGGCTGAAAAGCCATGTTACATTTCTTTTGTAATGGACTGATACCTGGTCAGTCTCAATAACACAATGAAAATTATTTTCCCAAAATTTCACATGATTTCACTATCAGATGAATTCACATATTCTGTATCCTCTCATATGAAGAGTTACTATTAAACATGACAGAATACTCCAGTACTTAAATAGGAACAGCTCTCATACTACATACATTTCTCCCTGACAGACTCCCTTCATGTTGAGCTCTCCTTCTAGCCTTCAGTGATCACTGGCAATGTCCAGACATATCACTTAAAATGTAAGACCAGAATATGTGGGAACCAGACCGCGTAATAACAACCAGCACCATACCGCCAAAGTGAACTGCTACCACCAGCCACTTGCCACCTCAACAGACCTTCATGACCAGAGCCTTCAGCTTCCTTAGATCAAGGTGCACGTAAAGAGAATGTATATTAGAGGCAAGGCTCTGATCTCATTTTATCAGGGTATGGAATACATTTGTAATTCCAAAGGACCCTCAATTTTTGACAGGCCTAAAACTCCAGACTGATTTAAATCTAGAGCATTTATTGCAAATGGTTATTGGAAACCAGCTCACACAGCTTTAAATATCAAGTGGGTTTGGAAATAAAATCTATACTTAAGACATAACAAGTATTTGCTGTGCAAAGTTAACTAGCTATCTAGAATGCCATATTATAGATACAGAACCCCAAATGCTTCTGCAGCATTAAGGGTTCTTTATCAGTTTAACGTCTACGACAAACACAGTTTATTAAAAGAATCATGTACTTAACAATACAGATGATATGACTGTCAGTATAAGCAAATCTTTAAATTGAAGGACTTCCCTGCTTTACATTTGTTTGAAAGCAATTAATTTTTATTTGTATGGTTTAAAAGACAAAATGCAAAAATTATGATCCCTTTTCTAAGGAAACCTACTCATCTGCCAGGGACAGGCAGGATGCCAAGTACAGGTTTCCCACCTCAGTCATGGCCACAAAAGGCTAAACCAGATCTTGCATGTTTCTATTCCATTCCTGAACCTTCCTATTAACTGAAGGTATTCCCAGATGACCACTACTTATTACATGTGGTAAGTTATTATCACTTGCAATTTCTGATTTTAGATAAAGTTAGAAGGATGAAAATGGAAAGGGAGTGCAGGGAAAAGAACCACCACCCGATCTAGAAAGAGAGAAGTACAACCAAACCTCTGGAGAGTCACGGGAAAAAGATACCATGAAGAGGGAAAACTCTCAGATTGCTAGCTAAGTCCAGCTCCTTATCTTGGAAGGATGAGTGACTGTTTACTAAAACCTTCTCCAATATATGTTTGTTATCTATGTAGCCATTATCAATTAACATCCCATTAGCCACTTCCTTTATTATCCATATGCATACAGCCACAGGTCACACAGACACTGAGAAAACATTAATGCAAAATAACCTCCACAAATCTAAGTGAAGAACGACAACATTTTTGTATCTACAAGTCAGAAATGCAAGAAATGGAGTCTTCCAACCTTTTAAAATAAAACCAGGAGAATGAAAATCTATGCTCCACGTATACTGCTAAAAAGGGTTTCTATACTAAAGTCATAGTTCATGCCAGAATAAAATACACAGACTCCTCACCGTACCTGAAGCATGCACTGAGATACCACCCCTTCAGGTATCTCAGGGAAACGCTGCCGGAGGTCATGGAGTACCTGCACATCAAGCTGCTGGCTGCCCTGCGCCATGCCAGATGGATGATGTTCCAGATTACCAGAAAATGGAAGTCAACAGGCCTTCCAATGATTGTGGTCTTCTGAGGCTTCTGGCATTTTCTGTAAGAAAGAAAACATGATCTTTTAAGCTAGCACAACTTTTTGTCCTTCCCAAACTGCTTGGGTAAAAAACTACTGTAATGCATTTTAACTACCAAGAGAGACAATAGCTGAAACATAAGTGCAGGCAAAAAAATTTCTCAAACAGTAATATTAAAACACTTAACATACCACAGGTATGTCTATATGGCATTGCACTGGAATGTGCTAGTTCAGGTCTTTACTCAGTCCCACTGTGGTACCATGTGTAATTTTAATTAGTGTGACCTGCATAAAACAGAACTGTTATATATTTCCTCCCAGTGAAATTCTGAACAGTCTGCAGAAAAGTCTGAAGTTATCACTAAGTACAGATGTCTTATTTACAACATGCTAGAAGTAAAAGGCTGGAAAACTAAGTAGCATAATTATAAAAAAAAATACTCCTTTATTAATAGGGTTCAAACTCTTTTGTCTTTACATCACTACAAATCCAAGAAGTCATAAGCAATTTTTGTGAAACTGATCAAGAATTAAACAGAATTTAAAGAACCCTTTCCAGGATTAGATAAACATCTACGTAAGATTATTGTAAAGTACCTGTTACATTTATACTAACAAAAACCAAACCAAACCCCCTAAGTCTCTGTCCACTTCAAAATTCTTGTATTCAACAACAAGAAGATTCTATTTGAACTTCCACACCCAAGGACTACTGGAAGGCAAATACAGTCTAAGTCAACAAACGATTTTTGCACTAGTGGATCACGATCACAGCAGTAACCAAAAAGCAGCTGATGTCTAAGTAAAGATTCACAAAAACCTTGCATGAGGTGGTGCATGACAGCCCCGTTACACATCTATCACTGCAAACCTTCAAAAGTCTTTCCAACAATACCTCTCAGTGGAGTTTCTGAACTGCAGAGAATGCACTGCTGTGTTCAAAAAGGATGCTAAAAACAAGATACCAGCAGAGCTGGTGTTTAATAATATATTAGCTACCCAAAAGCCCAAGTTTAAATCATGCTTATCTTAACCTCAGGGCAAATATGGGTGGCAAAAGGCACATATATTCCAGTAAGGTTTTCATTTGTTAATTCATCTTCCAGCCACACAATAGACCAGCAAATGCACACACACCTCTAGGCACTAAAATTCCAATTGTTTCCTTTGAAAGTTTCCTCACTTTCATAGGCAAGAAAAAAGAATATATATCTTCAAAGAACAGTGAAGAGTCAGATTTAGGGTAAAAAGAACTCCTTTGGTTAAAGTTTTAGGGTAAAAAAAAGCAGTAATCAAGCCCAGTCCCTGATCTGCGGTTCTTCATGTGGACAGCTCTCAGCTGCCATCAGCATTCACTGAACACCACATGTGCTCAAAGAAAGGGTCCCTCTCTCTGTCTCTCTGTCCTATCCCATATATTCCAGTACCCAGCATAACACCTGCCACACCACACACTTTTTCAAGTTAAATGAGACAAATTTAAAGAACAGTGAGATATGTGAATTATCTTGCTGTGACTTAAGAAATATCACAATAAACTTATATTGTATGTCACAATTCATTTCTGTCCACCATGGTAATGCATTTTTTTCAAAGGAAATTGAGCTTACATCAGAAAATTTCTATCTACACTCACAATAGGGGATCTTCTATAAAACTAATTTTTTGCTGTATATGATGAACAAACATCATACTCCAAAAGGCAGAACATCACAAGAATACTCAAAGAAAACCTGACAGCAATCAAGCTCTATGTGTTTCTAGACAACTCTCCTCATCCCAGGAGGCAAAGGCTGAAATGCAGTAATGAAGGAGTACCCTACCAGAATAAAGTGCAGTTAAAACCTCTGAAGAATAACAAATGATGGCATCTGAAATAGAAGTTAGTAATTATAGGAATTTCATTTGCACAGGCAAGAGCATTTGCATCACTTCTCTCTTGAAATAAAAGCTTAAATGTAACATGGGTGACTGTAAATGCAATGTGGACAAAAGATCAATCATCATATATTCAATGTTTTTTTACTACAGTTTTAAAATAACAGAAGTTTTTTTTTTTTTTTTTTTTTTTTGTTTTCTAACATTTCCCAAATATGTATGATAAGTAGAGGTATAACAAAGTAACTGGCAGTTAACTGGCCAAGTATGAATTTCATCAGACTTCTAAACACAATGGGTAACAGAGTTCCATTTTTATTTTGAGGAGTTGAAGCTTCCAGCCTTTACAGTTACACAGATAACCTTAAAAAGCCTACAAGAAACCCAAAATAACTGTTGGGAAGCATGAACAAACACATAATCATTCTGAACTCCTTGGATTACATAGCTAAGCTACTGTGGAAATTCGTTGGTTTATTTTTTCCCCCAGCCAATACCACAAAATTTACTATTGTCATTACGTACAAGCCCAGCCTTTTGTCCTACCTATTGTCCAGCATCTTGTTCAGCTTATTCTACTTGCCCTAACCACAACTGACTGCACATTTTCCACTCTAAGCAGGCACAAACTGGCTAGAATACAATACCCACTTCCCATGTTGCTCCACAGCACAATGCAGGCAGAGAAGCTAGTTATTCAGAGAGCCAAGGGCTTACAGCAAAGGCTAAACAGCTGAGATGCTTAGACAAGAACTCCAGCTGAGTCACAACAGGCTAGGAAAGCAATCCTTCAAAGACATTCTTCCACAGCACTCACAGGCTAAGGGACACACTGAGGTGCCTTACATGACCAGCCTTGTAATTATTGAAAGTCCAATGCATCAAACACCAACCCAAAGTCAAAATGAAATCAAGATGCTTCATCTGTAGTTGTAAAGAAGGAGTTGAGGGTACCCAAATTCTAGATGCAAAGTATCTCATGAAGATGGAATAAATTAACAGTCTAAATATATGTAAGTTCTAATGGCAAAAACACAGCATATTATCACAGAATTGGTGCCGCTGTGTTAATGCACAGATCCAACTTCGGGACCCACTCAGTGAATCTCAGGGATTATGAAGACCACGACTCAAGTCCTAAAGAAATACAATAATTTATTTTTTCACACTTTGTACGTGCCCAAATGATATGTACATGAAAACAGTATCTTTATATTTAATCCTTTCCTTAAGCCATTTGTATATATTAAAAGTTAAGAAAACAACCAACAGTTCAATCAATCAACTGTACCTCTTTTCTGAAAGAATAAGTAAAAAAGCAAAACTACTACTGTCTTGATCTTCCCCAAGATCTGTTCAAATATGTAGAGAAGGAAATCTATTCTGCTGCCATCATTTTTGAAGCACTAAGTCAATTAAAGTGAAGACACCTAGATCACTAGGAATAAGATCCAATTGAAACTAAATTATGACATACACTTATATAATTACTATGTATGGAACAATTAAGTAATTCCTGAATGAATTTCCAGAAAACAGGCTACCTGGAAGACAGTTTCTTAGGCCTTAATAACTTAAATTTAATTGATAAGAGTTTAATAACAATAGTTTTGCATTGAAGTGTAAGAGGAAAAAAAATCAAGAGGTAGAAGACAATAATAAAACATCAGCTTAGAGAATCATAAATATACTGGAATCAGAAGCAACCCACAGGGAATATCAAAGTCCAGGTCCTTGCCCTGCACAGGAGAGCCCCAAGAATCACCTTTCCTGAGTGGGCTGTCCAGGCACTTCTTGAACTCTCTCAGGCTTGGTGCTGTGACCACTTCCCTGGGGAGCCTGTTCCACTGCCCAGCCAGTCTCAGGGTGAAGAAACTTTTCCTGATACCCAAATAAACCTCCCCTGACTCACTTCAGGCCATTCCCTTTGATCCTGTCACCAGTCACAGAGCAGAGATCAGTGCCTGCCCCCGCTCTGCCCCTCATGATGAAGTTGTAACTGCATCGAGGTCTCCCCTCAGTCTCCTCCAGGCTGAACAGACCAAGGGACCTCAGCTGCTCCTCCAGACCCTTCACCCCTCACAGCCTCCTTGGTAGTTACAACTCATATAAAACTGAACAGCTTTCTCTTTTCTTCCCACCCTCAGCCAACTCAACTGTACTAACTCGACCCGTTAAAACAATTTAAAAACCAAAGCAAACACTTTTTACTAGTTTAACAAGCTTCATCTGCACAATGCATACCCACTGAACATCACCCCATTGCACAAAGGAAGATGAAAAGGTAAAAAGGGGAAAGGGATACAGGACCAAGAACATCGTTCCACCTCCCTCTTTTCAGCAAACATCAGTCATCTGATCTGTCAATGCCATAACAAGAAGACACCTTAACCTCAAGCAGATTTTTAACAAAAGCAAAAGCTGCTCTTATATAAACAGCACTAAATCGGGATGAGGATTTTATCAAGAGCTGTCAAGACTGGAGTTAGACAGAGACCACGCTGTGGCACTGCAAGAAAGCGGCCTATCAGCTGAACCCTGGAGCTACAACCAGATACCATGTCAGAACTGAAACTGCACTGCAAACTCCCCATCACTTGCTCATCATCCAATACTATATCCTCTACAAAAACACCATCTGAAAACTATGACAGACCAACTGATTACAGGCAGCAGCTCTTTGTCACTGGAATGATTGCACCCTTACATCTCTGCTGACACATTGGTTAAATGTTTCCAAAGGCCAGGATACTGGCCATAACTGCCTGCCAACAGAAACACATGAGAAGACAAGAGACTAATTAGCTCAGACGACATATTTAGAAAGCACTTTATTAGACTGAGTATTAGGATCTTTGGGGTTTTAGCTACTACTGCTGATTTAACAAATAAATATGATTTCAGCCATTACTGCATCATTGTATCCCAATTCCACTTCTGTATTTCAGTACTCAAGTAGATGTTAAGGTGCATAAATATTGTGGCATTTCCTACAGTGACTGCAAACACACAGCAAAAAAGCTGTTGAAGAGCAACATTTTTGTGTATCAGTTTGTATAGAACCATGACAATCAAAGATAAAAAATCATCTGAGTGGCTTCACACAAAGAATTAACTATGCAAAAACGTAGATTTTAACATCCCATCCCACACATACCTATTATTTAACAGGTAGCAATCATAGCCTTGTAAACATGCCCAGCATATGACCTGGCTGCAGATGCAACCATGTACTCCCACCTCTAATCCTTAAGCAGCCTCTAGAACCAGTTACCTTAAATTCAAAGGTGCCTGCCTGCAGTAGAAAATTACATTGGTTGTAACTGTTAAAAATAATCACAATCTATTAATTCCAATACTGAAAAGAAAGGCAACAGATTTGTACACTAAGTTTGCATTTATCTAACCCTTCAAATAAACAAAACCAATTAACTCATCATGCAAATATCAAAACACGCGCATCAATCCAGCTAAAACATTGGACTGCTCTAGCAGAAAAGGCAGGCAAATGATTTTATGGTAATGTGACACCGTCATAAAGACTTGCTAGCTGGAAGACCTTAAAATCTCAGAAATTTGAGAAACTAAAGTGTTGTAACAGTACCAAGATCAATTTTTACTCACAACCATCTTCAGTCACATACTCACTCCATAAACATGATAAATGGGAAGACCCAAGGGCTATTTTTCCCTGTAACTGTCCAGCTAAAATAATTTTTAGGATTATATATAGCTAGGCACAACTTTCCCACCTCAGAAAACAGAATGCCTATTTGTTAAGAGAAGTTTTCTTTACTTGCAGGGTGATAACATCCCACAGCTTTGGGACTGTACTGCTTCACACAGTAGGAAAGACACAACAGAACTTAAAGACATTTTGTCAGTTCATACATACAGACTTATGAAGTTCAACAAAGCAAAATAAAAGCAGTCAACATTTAAAGCTGAGCTCAGTATGCTGCTGCCACCGCTCTGAATGACTTTGTCAGTAAAACCACAGCTTCATGGTTTGGCAAACTGTCTTCTGATAAAAGTTATTCACTTTGTAAAAAAGATCAACAGAATCATAAACTTCCTGGATGGTAGGAAGGCAGTGTGAAGCACAAAAGAGAAGTATACAGCAGAATGAAACTAAAAATAAAGCTGGCAAGCTATCACTGCTAACCAATTGATCTCTTATGGTAAAGTTATACAACCTCTCCCGACAATTCCATATCCCTGCCCATTTATCCACAGAACAGTTACCCAGATGTGTCATGTGATGGCCCAGAACAGCTCAGAGTACCGAAACGGAACATAAATCATTAAAGTCAGCATGATTAGAATACTATCATCTCAGATGGATGAAAAAGGAGTGTAGAACAACAAAACCATTCCTTCACTTGTTTGGATTTTTTTTCCCAGAAGCTTAAACTTAAGCAGTGATCAGTGTCATTCATGTTTGAAACTCTTTCCACAGACTCTATAAATCAGTAATATTGCGATACAGTGTGGTGTGTCCTTATCACACAAAAGCAATATGTAACTCTGAGGTAACAGAAACCTGGACAGAGGACACACATTTTTGGCAGAACAGTGACATTGCCTAGAAACATGACTTGAGCATAAAAAAAAATTTATCTGTAACTTGTGTGCAAGCATGTTAATTACACAGGTTGCTACAAAAATTTTAAAAATCATTATCAATCACTGTTCTCTCTTACACATGTTTTGTGTTGTTTTGTGTGCTTTAGTATTTGCTTTGCTCTTCTCCCTTTAATTACACTCTGCCATCATTATGGGCAATCAATATTGAAATGAACTGGTGTTTAGTGTTAGTCATTTACTGTTTTCTCTCTTCCATCTACATCACAGAATCATTAAGGTTGGAAAAGACTTCCAAGATCATCCATCAACTGCAACCTCTGACTTAATACCACCATGCCCACTAAACCATATCACCAAGTGCCACATCTACGTTTTCTGAACACTTCCAAGGATGGTGACTCCACCCTTCCCTGAGCAGCCTGTTCCCATGTTTAACAACCACTCTTTCAGCGAAGACATTTTTCCTGATATCCAACCTGAGCCTCCCCTGGCACAACTTGAGGCCAGTCCCCTTTGTTCTACCTCTACTTATCTGGGAGAAGAGACAGACTCCCACCTAGCTACAACCTCCTTACAGGCAGGTGAAGCGAGCAATAAGGTCCCCCCTGAGGCCTCCCTCTCTCCAGGCTAAACCTGGCTCCCCCACAGCTGCTCCTTAGAAGAACTGTGTTCCAGACCCTTCACCATCTCCATTGCCCTTCTCTGGGCACGCTCCAGCACTTCAATATCCTTGAAATGAAGGATTCAAAACCTGTCTTTTCAAACTAAAGATTTATATAGAGACATTATTTATTCGATGGCTTTGGAAGCAAAAGGGGGGAAATTCACCCCTATCCCATATACAAGTCAAATCTCCACAAAGTAGAATTTACTTTTAATAAACACAATATTCCAGGAAATAGTAAAAACTGAATGATAAGGAGAAGACCATTTAACTGGAACAATGATACTCCTTTTAGCAAGCAGCTAAGAGGTTCTTGGCCAGTAATTCCTCTACTAAGTCAGAGCATGGTCTGTTTGGGATGAGACCTTCAAAAGTCACCCCTGTTCCAAAGCCCTGCTGAGGGAGCACTAGACCAGTTTGCTCAAAGCCCTGTCCAGCATGACCTGGAACATTGCTAATAATGGGGCATCACTTGTCTGAGCAGACTGCTCCAGGGTCTTAGCACCCTCATCAGAAATTTCTTTCTTATGTCCAATCTAAACCTACTGTCTTTTCCATTTAAAATCATCGCTGCTCATCCTGTCATGACAGACCTTGGCAAGAAGTCTCTCTCCCCTAATCCTTCCTCTAAGTCTCTCATACACTGAGAGGCTGCATCACACAGCAGTCAATGCTTTGAAGGAATTGATGGTTCTCTCATTCCAGTAAGCAGAAGCAGCTCTCACTACAGAGCAAAGTTACAAAAGAGAGTTTCCAAGGCAGGGAGATAGTTCAGGAATGATGCTACTATGCCACAAATACCAGCTTCCAGAAGGGCTCTGCAGAACACAACTACACACACAACTACAAGTTGCAAATGCAAGTGAGTTTGAACAGCTCACAGATAACCCTGTAAGTATCACAACTGTACCCATAGCTATGAGAACAATGAACTGCCTTTCTTACGAGGACATATGATCTATGATTTCTGACTGAACATTTGTGAAATGAAGCTGTGGCTTGGAAAAATCCTGCAGGGAACAGTACACTGTCAGATTTCCTAATTCATCAACTTCTGTGTTGACCCTGATAAAAGCAGTTTTATGATGATGCAAAAGTTTTTGGTAGTGATATCCTATTCCGTGAATCAAAATGAGCTAGAAAGGATACAAGAAAAGGTGAAACTGAGTATATACCATAAAGCATTGGAGAAGGTCTACTGTAAATCCACATATCATAAACTTCAGCTTTTTCTTAATTTTTAAGTACAGTCTGCTATTCATATTTCCAAGTTTAGCAACTACTAGAAGCTGAGGTTTACCCAAGAGAGAAATGAGCTAACAAAGTGCAAAAGTACTGGACTATCGTTTCATACACAATCTGCTTGAGAAAGTGAGTTTCTTCTCAGAAGTTTAACACTTCTCAAACAAGCAATGTCTCCAAACATTGCTATAGAGAGGGAGCTACCTGTAGAGTACTACTCTGAATCTTGACCAGCGCAACAGGAATTCAATATTGCTCCAGCCTGAGATGTTTGATAGCTCCTATACAAGGTGATTCTCACCATTAACTTGTACTCCCACACGACAAATTCATTACTATGTACTGAATTCACCTGTAAAACATTTGGAACAGGCTTTGTTCCCAAGATATATTTACAACAGTCAAAACACGAGTCACTCAATAACTCTTCTACAAAATGAAACACCACAAGTACTTTTGCAGGAGTTCAGAGCAGTAAGAAATCACTAAAGCCAGAAGTTGCGAAGTCTCAAGACAGAAGCCATAATTTAAAAAAAAATCACCAACCCACCAAATTTGGATTACTCACACTGAACTTGTAAAATTTCAGTGTTACCCACACTCATAAATCAGCTGTTACACAGTTTAATGGCTAGTCGCAGAATTAGCCTAAATGTGTTCCTCACCTTTCTTTGCCTTTTCACTTTGACTTGGGCTTCTCCCTATTAAAAATGACTGCTGTAAACAAACTAATTTCTACCAATAAATATGAAAGAGCCTCCATCTGCAGAGTGAAAGCAACACAATCATGCTGATGGTCTGAGCCCGCAGATACTTCTATAAAAGGCACACTACTGCACTTCACACATTCAAGGCTACACTATTTGAATTTTTAACCAGTTTTTTACTTGGGTGGCTCAGAAACAATTTTACAAAAAAAGCCTGGCCATCCTCTCAGAGTGAGCTGAAGCTGTGCAAAAACTACAAAATTTACATTCATTTAGTCAATCATGTTGTGAATCAGCAATAGGATGAGTTAAAATAAAATCTGAAAACTGTAATTGCTTATGTTATGAAAGAAAATTTCAACTATCTGAATTAAAACTTAAAGTATTAGAATTCAACAATTATCAAGGCAGAAAGAAGAGGACAATAGTTCTAAATCAATTGTTTAAATATCAGGTTTCCTGCTTCTGAAATGCCAGTAAGACTTCTGTGATGGTTTGCCATAGTAGTGTTACAAACAGTTTAAAATAAACAGACTGGTACAATTTCTCTGTTAAGTGTCTGATGAGTTTTTCTATGACAGACCTTGAAAATACTCTATATTCAATACACTGAACCAAAGCTTTCTACTTTGTTGGTAACCGAACATATGGAAAAGCTTTACAGGGTATAGACAATTTCTGTAACACATCTTGTCTTAAACATTCACATTTTTCTGCATCATTGAGAAACGGATCACAAAGTATATTTACACCATAAAGTAGAAATATTCCTTTTCCTGCAGAGACAGAAGAGACTGTAATTGCCACTAGTTTGAAGTTAAGCGACCTGTGTAAGTTTATTAGCAGCCCATGTAAGTGACAACTGCAAAAAGCAACATCAATTGCAGACTGCCTGCACACCTTATTCCCTACATTTCTACACTCAATATAGCCAGTTGAGAAAGGAGAAAATGATTCTGGGAAGCACAACATTCAACACTCTGGCCTTGTGACCATCAGCCTCTCCTCACTTTGGCCATCTGAAACTAGAAGAAAAACCCTAGACTGGAAAGAAGTGGAGCAAGGGGATGACAGAACAACCTTTAAGGATCCAGCAAATACAGACTGATGGAGGATATGACTCTAGAGACATGAAACTGAGGGAAGCAGACAAACATGTAAACAGGAACAAAAAGCAAGGAATAGAAAGGGACAAAGCTGACAGAAAAAAAAAAAAAGGAACAGACGGAGTCAATACAGAACAACAGTACAGAAAAATAAGAACCATATTCACTACAGCAGAAAACATCAATTTCTATTTTTAAAGTTTTGACTTAAACTTTGGTAGTCTACTGTGTAAATTTCTTTGACATGAATAATTGCTATAAAATATGATGAACAAGTTATGCAACATGTTTGTCTTTTCTATCATTCCAGAAAAATTTGTTAACATAAGGAAATCTAACATGGACCTTGCTGATTCTGTGGTATCTTCTGACAAGTCTTTGCATGAATACCTGCTCACGGGAGTGTTGCAAGACAGTCATATAAAGAGGTTACATACCATGTAATATTAATGTTATTTATGTTTATTGCAATATAACATATTGACACAGTGAGGTTATCCATGATCACACCTGTGATCATACAGGCGTTTAACCATGTGCCATACTCAGGGAACTGCTGTACCAAAACTCCTTGGGCAAAGCACGAGGCATCTTAAAATAAAAAGTTATCTGCCAGCAACAAAAATACATAGACATGCATGTGTATGAGCTATATATGTATCTATACTGATGTCATATACACCCTAGATTATACTTTTTACATATTTTTTTTCTTTTGCTTTTGGGGGCAGAGAGGGTAGAATGCCTTAAAATCAGATGGTTGTTTCTGCAACATGAGACCAAGATCATCTTCTATTAACATTATCTTACCTCATCTTAACCCCAGATAGACTTCCTGAGGAGATGTGCCTTAGATACTACACAATGCAGACATTTTGAAACGTTTTCTTTCTACAATGACTTCCGCATTCTGTATTAAAAATACTAATGGGATTAAAAAAAAAAGAAAAAAAGAAAAAAAGAAAAAAAGTCTGGTGAAAGGAAAGCTGCGAGTTTCCCCTCTTTCCATAAGCTTTCCATATGTTAAATCTGTTGCAGGAAGCATTGATACATAAGGTAATGTTTAAAGAATCAACACTCAGATAAAGTTGTAGCTGTCTTGTCTATGAAATTGCTTGAATAGCAACTCTCTTTAAGGAAGTCTCAATATTATTAATATATCATTTATATTCACTTGTTCTACCATTTTGGGCCAGAAATGGGATAAGCCAAAAGATATAATGGAAAGACAAGAATATGAATACAACTGTTCATCCTAAAATGCACTAATGCATTCCTGCCAAAATTCTTGTACAGCTTCAAAGGCCTTGAAGAGTATCTATAATCTTTACTTGATGAAAGTTTTAGAGTATCCTCTTCCTGCAGAGAACTCCAAAACACGTGGGTTTAACACCTGAGAAACTACAGATAACAGCAGGAAAACTGCAGCCACCTATACTAAACCTTTTAATGAACAAAATTAATTTCTGCTTAGAGTCACAGAATGGGGTGGGTCAGAAGGGATTTTGCAGATTATCTCAATCCAAACCCACTGCCACGACCAGTAACACCTTTTCACTAGATTTATATATGTGTATATGTGTGTGTATGCATATATGTTTGCTAATATATTTTTATTATCTATGTTTCTGGTATTTATTGCTTCTCCCAGATTAAAAATCTAATAGCTACAGTAAATTCTTCTGCTTCCAATTCAACATAGTATCCAAAGTCTCTATGTTTGAATAAACAATACTTACAGCTAGAATATTCTATTCTAATAATGCAGCAGTCTTCATATTGTCAAATAACTTTCATGTTCTTCTGTGCACTCTGGGCACAATTCTAGATGATTTTTTTTCCCAACATTAATTATAATTTTCTTATTTTTCTAAAATTAAATTGGAAGATTAATGATTTATATTCACTCGTAGGTCAGCTATAGTTACATAAAAGCACAAAACCCACACATTAGCTCTCTCTCCAAGGCTTTAAGTCATGACTTTGGTAGGTTAACCAAAGCACTGCACTTGCAGTCTGGACACCTTAGTTACTCAACTCAATGACACTGCCTACAAAGACACGTTGGCAGTATTCAGGTCATCAGTCATAACATTTGTTTATTTTTGTTGGTCTGACACCAGGCCAGAAAATTTCAAATCCAAGTGATGAGATTAATGCAATTCTTGGCTGGAGCATGTATAACTTTTTACATACAGCTGAGCATAAAAAGACCAAGTTTGTGATGATGGAGCTGAATGCTCTTTCACAGAGCCTGTGACTGCAAGCTATAGCAAGACCATGTTGGACAATCCTGTGGCTTTACTGAATCTGCCTTGCAATATACAAAGTAGACGGAAAGAGATCCTTGTCTCCGAGGCAGTCTTTCCACAGCTGACACTGCATGGCTGGCTGATGGTGAACTTACAAGTAAATTTTGTTTTCATCAGGTAGATACCGAAAAAAAAAAAAAATCTGAATATAAGACAAAATGAATGAGGAACACTTTCTGGAACTTTCAGGAATTAGTAGTATTTGACTTTCCTAAGCATTTCACCCAGAAGTCCCTACTAACAATTTCAAGTGGATAATTTCAAGGTATTTTTACAATACCTTATTTTTGTTCTACATGACAAATATCCTTCCAAATGTAAGTTACACATGCAAGTTAAACACTTTTAGCTATCAGCATCTCTCTAAAGCCAAATAATTTCCACGCTGATCAGCCTTACTGTACTCCATTAAGGTTGGTAGGATAAACTGCACTGAGTTCATTTCCCTTTTAGGAAGCTATCCTCATAATCCTGCTTTAGAAGAAGAAAAAACCACTAGGGCTCAAAGGCAGCTTCAACCTAAAATAGTTACTAACTCATTCTGCTTTTACAGATGTTTGGATTATTTCACTTCTCAAAAACAAGGAAATGCTGTCCAGCAGCTAAGGTAGGCACAGCCTCCAAAGTCCACATCCTTCTTTGTTTCAATAGACGTCTCCCTTCTTTCAGCATTTATGGAGTTTTGTGGGTAACTCAGTAAAGCAATAGCCAAAGAGCTGTTGAAACATTCTCTACACTACACTGAGCTTGCTCTAGTATTTGTGCTGTGCTCAGGGATCTTCACCTGCATCAGAACAGAAGACTGGAACTGACGCCCACCCAACAACTTGAGTGTCTCAGATGCATAAGAATGCAAAAGCCCTTCTTTCACCTGATATGTCAGAGTGGTTTACTTTCCTTGGATACTGCAGCAAAGGAAGAGATGCGTAGTTAGTTCTTTAACCAATCTCCCAGTTTCTTTACTGTTAAGAAGTGGGAGTGTCCATGTGGTTTGTACAAAGCAACAATGCGGAGCATGTCCAGCTCTTCATTTAGTAACTAAGAATTTCAACCTTTTCAAACCAGTCTTTTCATTTACCTCTGTTGATAGAGGGGCACCATGTACAGAAAACACAGAGGGAAAAAATAAGAAAAAAATCAAGGTCACACCTTCCCACAAATCCAGTGCAGTCTTATATACAATATGAGATTAGACAGTAGAAAAATCTAAAGTTTAAAATAACTTGCTGCCTCCCCCTGGCCAACCAAGCACAACTGCCACCAGAGCATTCATTTCCCTGAGGCCAGTAAGTGACACACAATGCCTGCACTGGACAAAGGAATGCAAAGTGATCGATTTGTACATTTCTGAATTAAAAAACCCCTAACCACGTGAAAGCCAAAATATATTAAAATACAATTGTAATCTGATGCCTTGATTCCAAAATCACAGCACAAGTAGTCACACCCTCTGCCTCACCAAACAACCCAATGACTCCTTCAGATTCTCGTAACATTTACTACAAACAAACTCGGCTCTAAGCATTTACACAAACCAGACTCAAGGGTAAGCTTTGGGTTCTCTCTGCTTTTAAAGGAGAGGGAGGAGAAGGAAGGACATGAAAACCTTTGACATTGTTAGTGCTATTTAAGCACAAGCCTTATTTTATTTTGTTCTGTGTCATTCCTCCTGCACAGGATGGAAAGCAATGCAACACATTCAGTATGTGAATGGCCAGAGGAGCTGAGCAATACCATAACAGACCGGTTAAGTCTGACTATAAATCATATGCAGATTCTGTGTTCCTTCCAACTACTGGAGATATATGTAAATTAAGTAATTAGATACCTCTGAGAAGCCTGTTCTTTGATTCAGCATCAGCTTTAAATAAAGAAAGGTAATTCATGTTTTAAAAACCCTCAGACAATATGAAAATAATTGATGCTTATTTTCACAACTATTTCACACCACCAGTTTTCCATTATGGTGAACCAAACGCAGTACTACTTAAAGTTTGGGTGTTTTCTTGGCTGAAAAATTATGAAATCTTTTTTTTTAAAAAAAAAACATTTACCTGAGAACCACAATCCAAAGAACCCCCCAGTTACCGGATTTACATTATAATAACATCTCATCCAACCTTACTGATTCTGTTTTAGCCACCTTCTGCCAAGAAGGGTTACTGAGCTCCAGTCAAGGAATACACAAGACTTCAGATACTCAACAACCACTAATTCTCCATTACTGTCTGCATGGTTTAACCGATGGAGTTACTCTTAATTCAAATATCTTATTACATACTTTGTCTAGTTTTCAAACAGATTAGAAGGAAACTTCACACAAATTTAAACATTTGCAGAAGACAATACATTCAACTCTGTACATATTTCCTCAAATACACAACCTCTATTACTTTGATTATTTGCCAGATTTCCACACCCAACCCTTCAATTTGATGAGAACAACTTTCTACATATTTGAAAAGCTAATGAACTGTGCACAGTCCATAGACAAAACAATCTAACGAGAAACTGCCTTTGTAATAACACATTTCCAAGTATGTGTAAGGGTAAAGACATTCCTTCTGTAGTTATACATGCTCAATTCAACTGAATCAAGTCCAGAACAAATAGAAACTATGCATAAAACACCCCAAACAGCCACACAATTAAGCCACAGGTTCAAACACTGTAGTGTTGACTTTCTACTTATTATTCACTATGTAAACTTTCAATGACATCATGAAAGAATCATATAAGCATGATAAAATTCTATTAAAAATTCTCAATCTGCATTATTTATTACAAAAAGCAACTTTTAGAATTCAAATTATTTTTAAATAAGAACCAAACAGTTAGAGGAAATCTCATTACTTGAAATCAAAATGTGTTCTTAATTTACATTTTTTTCATACAACTACTTTTACCTAACTAAAACAGAACTATCAAATGTATCTTGCATTTTAATAGCAGTATTTAAATTAACAGCATAAACCAAACATATCTCTAATGAAGACTATGTAAAACATATCCTAGACTGGTCTGGGAGTCAATAGAAAGACAACTTAGCTGTGAATTCTGGAATATTAGAACAGCTGAATGAGATGCTATTGACTGCTACTACACCCAAGTATGAAGCTTCTTACAAACTTTAACTGGGAACATAGGGTGCAATCTAATCCCTGTCTATGCAGAGACACAGAAATACACAGTTACAAGGGAAAAGCAATACTGAACATCCAAATTCATCATGTTTCTTTTGGTCCAGCATACAGTGCCAGAACTCAAAACACCAAGGAAACAGCAATTCCAGCAAAAGAGAGGTGGTTTTGATACTGCTGTTGAACTCTGGAAAAACATTAAAAAAATTAAACAAGTGAGTATTAGGCACAACCCCCCTTTAACTTCAGGAAATAAGTTGGGGTGGTGGTGGGCAGGGGGGAATTTTTGTCCAGGGAAGTATTTTTCATCATAAAATGTTCTCCAACAGCACACAGTCTGGGTGCTTCCACAAGAGAAATTGTCACAAAGGAAGTCTCATCTGACTGTTTCATAAGCACTTTAAACCAGTAAACACACAATAATTTGGAAGAAAGGATGTGCTTTTCCTTTCAATGCTCACTCCTCCCAACACACCACCACAAATCTAGAGACCAGGTGGTGACATGGACATCACTACAGCTAAACTTTGATTTACAAACAGTAAATACGCACCCAAACTGGATCAGCTCCCTGATTCCCCTCAAAACCCCACAATATCTTGTATCATGGACAGACACAAACCTTAGAGACAGAAGCAGGCAGCCAGGGGGAGAGAGAAAGAAGTGTTAGACCAAAGGGTCAGGATGAGATTTAACCATGAAGATCTCAGACCAGACTCTCCCTTCAGATAAGGCACAAAAACTTATTAGAAATTATTTTCTTATAAGAAAACTTATTTCTCATTAAGAAAGCAGTCCAAGTCAAAACTCTTTGATTCCATTTAGCAGTTTTCCTTTTACTCACAGGAATATCATAGTTGCAAGGAACTATGCAATCAACAGTACTGGTTGTAACCAATGTATCTGGTTGGGCACACTTGATACCCAGTGATTTAGAGACTCAAGTAAACCATGTAACACTTTCAGAAGTCTTATTTTCCACTTTAAATGACAGAAAAATCGGCATCTCCTTGAAATCCTGATGATCTATATTCAAGCAAGCCAGAAACCTAAACCTTGGAGAAGCATTGATTGTTCTCAACTTCCTGAAAACCTGTCTTCCTGAATCTTCATTTTCTTTTTTATTTGGAAGAACTGGGGAAAGTTCTTAGCCTTGACCACAGGAAAAACAAAGCCATCAAACCAGATTAATTATGAATTTCAGGGATTAGCAAATACAAATCACAAAACAGAGAAAATAATCCAAAAACCAGGGCAAAACATACAAAATACTAATATTGTGATTGTAAAATGTTAGTATTTTGAGATACATATGAGTTTAATCCAGTATCATATAATTAAAACACCCATCTAAAGACAAACTTGCAATCCTCATAGATCCCTCCTGAAAAGTTACTCTGCAGAAAGATTTACAATCACAGTAATATACTTAGAAGTTACTGATCTTTGAGTATTTAATAAAATTAACACAAACTTGATTTACTTGAATATATGTGTAATAAAAACCTATCATAATTCAACCTTGAGGTTTGCACCTTAGTAAATTCATTTAATGTTTAAGGAAGTCTTTTTTCATAGCTAGTAAAATCATCAACCATTAAAGGAACCCAAATTAAATACTGCTTACTACAAATGCAATACAGCTATTTAACTGCTTTTAAAGAATGCATTATTCAAATCATTACCAACATACTTTCTGAATATTTAAAAAAAAAATCCAATTTTTTGGTTAAGTATTTATCTACTGGATAGTCTTCTGGTAGTATTTTGTCACACTGTACATGCTATCGTATAAGTACCCAAACAACTAAGATGCTCATAGTAGAGTCTGGGATCATTAGTAGTACTGAACAAATAACCCCAAACGTCAAGTTTTTCTCCTTGCTTGACTTTTATTATAGTTTAATAAAAATTAAGATTATTATTATGTAACATGCTTACATAATTCACAAATTCTACTATACACAGAAGTAACTTGCCCTGTAGGTCTAAGTATACCATACACTTGCTGGGAAAACAAAACAACCAGCACCCTCATCCCCCATAATACCAACCACAGTGAAAAAACCAAAACAAAACCAAACTCAGAAAAACAGACAAAAGAAAGCCCCAAGCAAGTCTAAATGCATTCCCCGTAAGTATGTATTCATTTTCTGAACAAACTAAACAGCCTGTGACATTAATAGTTTCACTTAAAAAATGAGTGCATCTTACATAAGCATGTGGCAGTCAACCATTTTTAATGATGGCACTACAATCAACAGCAGCAAAAAAGTTCAGAAAGCAGCACTTAGGAACTACTTAAAAGTATCTATACTCCTTACTCCAAGGCCGACTAAATAAGGCTACTGGCAAAGCATAAACATACATTCCATGAATTGTCAAGTGGATAGAATAATCCAAGGATTATGCTCAAGAGAAGTTACTCAGAGTAGCCAGCCACAAAGCAGAAATTTGCTGCTGTCACAAGGACACAACTTCTCCCATAAAACACATCTGTTACTTCTGGAATCTGTGTTCTAGTACATAATCAAAACATAAGAGCAAAGCATATCAAAATGTCAATGTCATAACTACTTTCTTCTCACAAGAATCAGAAATTACAACAGTTAAGCCTATTTCTTTTTTATTTTTCCCCTCACAAAAGCCATACCTTTCAAAACTTTCAAAAAACATGAGATATTTAGAGACTTTAGAATCTCATTCCATAACCTTCTTTACAGGAAGCTGGGCAAAACAATGATCTATGGTATAGATTTTAACAGGATTCAAGGGGGGGAACACATAAGGACTGCTTGGTTTTGTGGGGTCTTTCTAAAACTCAATTCATAGAAGAAAGTCAAACTTCTTTTGAACCTTTTCTGTCAGCTCCCCAACACCAACCCCCCTCCAGCTAGTTCTCCAAGCCATCAAGTGCATGAACTGCAACTCCACAGGAAACTACAGCTTCACTGAGCACAGGACTGGCAGCAAGAAGTTCTCTCCACCTCATCCAACCACCCAGAGAGTGAAAACAATCTCTCTTTCAGAAGATACGGATTTCTTAAAAGGTAAGAGAAGCAGGAGCTCTTCTTTCATGTCCTCTGTGTTTCCAGGACAGGAATCCTCCATAAGACTGGAGACACCAGTCTACTACTGCTGTGTTTCACCTTTCAGTACCAGATGGACATGAGAACAAACTGCACCAGGATTTCTGAAATCAAAACCCAAGAGCTGAACAGTACAGATAAGAACCAAACAGCACAAGCCTCCATGCCCTGATCCCATCTTGGGTAACATATGCTCTTAGGAGAAGTGTCAGAAATTTTTGCTACAACTTTTACAGAAAAATGTCTCAGTTAAGGAAAAGCAGCTTTCAAGTGACTGAGTGTTCCTCCAGAAATAGAAGTACTGTTTATCACAGTATCAGAAACAGCTGTGTTGTTGGTACTAGTGCCTCCATGAGTAACAACAACAGAGATCATTGAAGATGCCTCAGTGTCCCTATTACTATAGAAAGATGTCACTTACCTGATGGAACTAAGACCATCAAAACCTCCTGTACAGAGTTGCTGAGAGGATTCTTTCTTCGCTTTGGAAAACTTCAAGTTGTCCTCTATAGAAGCCCTCTCCCTCTTACTGACCCCTTACTCCTAGATGAAGGAACTTTATTTCAACACTTAGGTGACTTTTTGACTCTTTTCCTCTCACTTTTTTTTTTTTTTTTTTTTTTTTTTTTTTTTTTTTTTTTTTTTTAATACAGTAGATCATAATTTCTAAAGACAGACCAAAATAGCTGATCTTACTCAGGTCTCTCTTAGGCCTAAGGCTACCTTCAGCCTCATTTACCTCAAATCCCAGATCTTGAAAAGGATTGGCAGGTAGAACATTAAATTGACTTAGACCTTTCTTTAAAGCAAAAGAAGCATTTACGGCATCTAGAGACTGGGCTTCAAAAGCAAAGAGGCAGATTTAAGAGAACCTACATTCTGCCATTTATGAACTTAACTCAGCTCTAACAGATGTGGTACAAACTCTCTTTTCCCTGTCTGACATCTCTTCCTTTAAACTGGATATGCCAAGAAAACAATAATTAAAAAATGTTTCTTGCAGAAAGTGCCAATGAACTCAAACCAACACAGAAGGAAGTTGGATGCGAACAGAGATAATTCTCATTGTCACTGACTGCTGCTGAAACCAGTACACATCGAAGAGTAACAGCTTCAGTGAAGAGCAGGAGAAAGTACAAAACTACAAACACATTCCTGAGCAATTATTCAAAAAGTTCTTACTTGCAATGCATGAAGCATTCAGTCCAGCAATGAGATTTGTTGTGAAACACCTGTATAAAACATTAAGGCTTGGGAACCTGGAACAGCATGCAAACTTTTATAACCATATTTTCATGATGCTGCCTGAACAGTAGGAAACAAAGCATAGATAAAAGACTAAAACAGCTGTTCCCCTGTGCTGTCCATTTGAAACCTACTAATGAGTTGAAAAAGAATCCATGCTAACGTACAAAAGCACTGAAAAAGTTTTAATATAACTTTGTGTAAGTGTTCCGAATTCAGCTACAACTTACTCAGCAATTGCCGAAGTCACATTTGCAAACATCCAGATCTAAAAGCAGTTAAAGCTTGATTTTTACCAAGAAAGAACATAAAGTGACTTTCAAAAGAATATCTAGAAAATAACTTAAAAGCTTTTAACACATTCAAATCAGCAGTGAGAAGATGATATTTGATCTAATGCTTGCTAGCAGAAATTTAACCTATTCATATTTTTTTTAGCAAATATGAAGCAACAGAGAAATTGTATCAAATTAACTCTTTGTCTTCTAGACACATAATTTCTCATCCAACATTAGCAGGATTATAGTGAGAATTACTATTCCTTCAAGACAAACATAAGAATTTCAAGAAAAAAAGGCAGATACACTTCAATGCAATGCAAGGCAACAACCTAGTACCTGGCATACTATTTCTGCAAGCTGATCTTCAGGAACATCCACATGAAAGCCAAGTTCTATGTTTCTTTCATAACCTGCACAACATCTAGGTAAAAAACCAAACAAAAAACAACCATCTCCTATTCATCAATTATTATTGATCCTATGCCCACCGCGAAAGAAAACAAATCTGTAACTCTCTCAAGTGCTAGCAAAAAACGCCCACATCTTGAGTCAAGCCAAAGTACCCAAACTCCCCACTGAAGACAAAGAATAACACTTGAGGATTTACAGCAATATGACAAATAACATACTTAAATCAAGCCTTTTGCCAGCCATTTTTTAACACAGCTGTGACACTGTAAACCAGGAAGAGTTGTTCAAACAGATGAGACTTGGGTCAAGTCACCTCAAAATATAACCAAGAAATGGGAAAATGCTTAAGCTTAAAGCTGCAACAAGATTAAAATGCCAGCACTGCTGTGGTTCTTTTTTTACCAAATCTGGTAAGAAACAGTCAATATTGAATGCAGTTTATTAAATCGTACAAGTTTTTCCCTGCCACAACATGCAAGACAAATGCTGATAGTAACAGAGTTTTTTTTTCTAAAAACTCTCCACTTGTCCCTAGACCAACCACAGAAATTGACCCATTTTCCAAATTAATGTACACTTTAGTGGATATGCAATTTCATTTGAAAGAAAGTATTTCATCATGAGTGTGGAACAAGACTGACTGAACAGAATCTGCTGAAAGGTATTTTCCAGAAAACACTCTTGATGATCCACCAGCAAGCCCACATGCAGGTAGGAAAACATCTGTACTTGAGCTGTGACAGCCAGGCTGCTCAACAGCACCACAGTAGAATGACCTCTCTCTCTTTATGACTTTGCTATTTGCTTACAAAGCCCCCTGCTTTAAACAGCTCTCTGAAAAGAGCAATAATTTTCCTTACAATAGAGCCAGATTAGGACAAAACCTGGTAATTCAATGCTTTTAAAATACCACTACTTCAGGCCCTTACTAAAACAAAGCTCACCAGCAACTGAAGAACTAATGCTTCTTAAAAACACAAAGCTGTATATAACCTCAACAGAGATGGCATTTTTCATTTTTATGATGTAGCGCTATGCTGGCTATTTTAAAACAATACTTGAAAAGGGAAAATCAATCAACATAGTAATCAATGGGGTGTAAGAATACTGAAATGTTATTCCCACTCTGACATTAACCTGAGAAAGACATTCTGATCTATCTGGTATAATTAATCTTCTAAAAGAAAAAAAAGAACAAAAAAATGCCAAACAATAAGAACTCATTGCACAACTTGAACTGTATCAGCAATACTGTGGCATTGTCTCACCTTATTACATACTGAATTTTGTGACATGCATTTCAGCTTTTCAAGTCAATGAAAACACCTCAGTGATGTTTTGGGTTTTTTTCTGCAAGTTGTGCATGTAAGTCTCCTGGATACCAGTACCATGGTGCCACCTCTTAAACACTGACTGACACAGCACAGAAGTTGCTGACCAACTACCCTCCTCACACAAAGCAGGAGATACCCAGCATGGATGTTCAGTACCACAGGACCACCTACACTATCACTGCTTGTCTGGAGCTGGAGAGAATATTTTGCTTAAGTATTATGAGCACATTCCCAGTTTGAAAGCCTCTCAAAGGACAACTCTGACTGACATTTGAAGGTTTGGCAGACTGCAAGAACCTATTCTAGCAGTATTTTCAACCAACACCTTCAACATCTGCACACACAAGTCTGAACAAGTATTTCAAAACTCAGCTTTCCGTTTACAGCGGGAGCTTCACACGTGAGAACTGGCACCATGACATTCACCACACATGCAACTTCTGCAAAGCACTTCTCAATCTCCCACAAAAACAAGACAGTAAATATTGCCTTTAGGACAGCATTTTAGTCTATGCGCATACAGAAATAAGCCTAGAGAAATTTTGTATTGTATAGAATACCGAAAGTTCTAACTTGGAGGAAAATTACAAATAAAAAACTACAATAATAGAAAACTTTGCCAGGGATTTGAAAGTAAATCCCTAATATCAGTTTACTGCACTAGGTATCACCAAAATTTTTCAGTTAGGCTTATTTTTCTGTTCGACTAAAGACAGTAACAGGGATGGGAAAAGATATTGGAAAACCACAAGTCAGATTTCTACTATGTACCTTGCAGTCAAAAGTAGTCCAAAAGATGCTCATGATAATGTTTCAGGCTTTGTGTGAACCCTCTCAGTTTCACACTCGATTTTGTCACCTGCCTTTTAACCAAACCATGTAACAAAAATAACTTCCACTGAAAACACCTTTAGTTACACTTTCGTTGCACTTGTGTGTGTGCACACAGGCGCTGCACCCACTTCAGCTCACAGCAGTGGGAACAGCAGCATCACAGACGTTCCCAGAGCAGAGTGTGTCATAGCAGAGTTGAGTTGGATGACTAAGCACACACGATAGACTTGACGTTATCCAAAATTTACTAGATTTGATTCTTTACTCAAAGACTCGATCATCACTAAAATACCTTTGGTGTCAGAAAAGTAAATCAAAGGCTTTTGCTTGTGTTGGTGATTTTGCTCAAACACTGAAGCTGTGAAAATAGGGATTTGAAAATCATCCCAGTTGAAGACAAAGCGCTTTGAAAAATAATTCAATAAAACATCTTAGGTTTCCTATTTATTATATACTGCAAACATTCCTATGTAACCCTTGCCCTAAGCAAGAATACTTTTGCAGGTCATACTTTAAGGCTACTTATGCTATTTACAAACACACACAAAATGAATCACAGCAGGGTTGAAGTCTGGAGAAAGCCTCTACGGACCAGCACAACCAGAAATTTCATTTAAGCCCTACGTAATTCTTGAGAGGGGACAGAGGAGTGTGTCTGACGTCTAAACCAAAGAAACACATCAATATATTCTCCTGGATGATTTCAAAGGAGTCTTTTTCCATTAGGATTACCTTTTATTCTGCAACTCAATAGAGAGACACCATAACAGACATCGCCAAAGCTGGTTGAAAGTCAGGTATGTTTTCACAATACCTATTCAACTTACCTAGTCTTCCTCAAGATGAAAAGTCATGGAAAGAAAAAGGAGCTTCAGTGAGATTCAGGGAACAAGAATGGACACAGATCTCACAATACCCTCGTTACATTGCATCATTACCTCGCATTGTTATTTGCAAAGGCTATGATGCAAGATGAAAAAATATCATAGAAGTAAAATTTTATAATACATCACATTTATACCTGTGTTTAAACCAAAATATTCAAGATTAAAGGCTGGCTTAAATGCTGATGTTATTATTCTTCATGAATGTGTGCAAAATTTGGTATGTTGGTAATTTTATGGACAAACTGAAACAGCCTCTCTGTGTGTATATATATATATATATATATATACACACACACACACAATAATACAGATTGTTAGGACACTCTTCAGATTGCTGCTGTCAACAGACACCGTTCACAAGGCAGGACAAAATGCAAGCTTTAACAAATGTTGTGAAATATTTTATTTTTAAAAATCCTGTTCCTCTCTCTACAAAGAGGAAATGAATTTAACATTTCTTCTTTTTACATGAAATATGTTAACTGCAAATATACTTAAGGAGGAGCAGAAGAAAGTATTGCTTTTCTTGCAGATCTAGAAAACAAAATTAAAGTTACCAGAACAATGACTGGCTTTTGACCGTGCAAGCTTTACCTGTAAGTTTTAAGAGTTCTGCTATACTAAGTCCTCTGGAAACATTAGTGATGAGGTGGACCTGCTACAGAACATAAAGCCATAAAGAAATACTGCACAATTTTGTCACCAGCACTAAAAATAACAAACACAAATTGACACATCAGCTGGACAGGCTGACCTGAGCACTCTCAATATTTATTTAGAATTGAAGGATAGCATCTTTCAACCTGTTAGCATTGATACCTTCCATGACACTTTTACGCATGTTTACCTGAACACAGTGTCTTAAGTTTTTCCATTACTTTCCAAGTGTGGCGTATCTGAGCCATTCAATTTTTTTGGGTACAGGGAATCTCTAAATAAACCCTGAAGTACAGATACTCCCAAGCCATCCAAACAATTGTCTTTTCTCTCCCTGTTTTCTCCTTGCCAAAGCCAGAGAAACGACGGCCAATATCATGTTACAAGTTATGTTTGAACAAGGGGAAAAGCACAGCCCTACACTAACACTGAACAGTATAAATAAAAGGTGCATCCATGCAGCATATCTACTTACATTAAAAAATACAACTAAAATGAAACTCGAGTTAATTCTCCTCAGAGCCAATACAAGCAGTCGATAAGCTCTCAAACCCGACCTGAAGCCAAGACTCCGGACAGAGCATAGCCGAGGCCTCGCTACCTTTGGGGGCCTTCTCTTTCTAGAGCCAAGGCACAGCAGCAGCAGCATCGCGCTGCAGTCACGTCCAAGGGGCAGTGGCAGCGTTTACCTGCGAATCCATTTGCTTTTTATTGATTAATTTATTTTTACGGAGCAAGAGCAGCATCAGTGGCCCAGCAGACACCACAGCCCCTGCTGAGGGGACACCCGCATGGGATCCCCGGGCAGTCCGCCCGCCTCGCTCCGCAAAGGGCTCCAAAAACAAAGACCAAAGTTTTCCCTGCTCGGTGCGTGGGAGTGCGGCAGCAAAACAGGAGCCAGCATCAACACGAGCCGCCTCCCGTCACCACACCCGGGCCCACGCAGGGCAGGACACCCCTCGCTGCCTGGGGCAGCCCGTCCGCGTCCCCCGGGACGGCTCCAGCCCGCTCCCGCCCGGGGAGGGGGACACCCACCGCCCGGCGGCATGGGGGGAGCGGGGGGCGCCACCGAGCCTCCCTCACTGACCGCCGGCAGTGGGGCGGCCCTGCCCGCCCCCGAATTCACCCCCCACCCCTCTCCCTCACCACCGCCGCCCCTCACCGTGCTGCGCTGGGGGCTCGGCTCCGGCTGCGGCTGCGGCTCCGGCGGCTGCATTCCCGCCCCCCGGCTCTGCCCCGGGCCCCGCTGCGGGGGCCCCCCCGCTCCTCCTGAGGAAGGGGAGAAGGAGAGGCGCGTGGCCCGGCGGGCGCGGGGAGCGGAGGCTGGAGCAGGGACGGGGGTCCCGGGGCAGAGCGCGGCCGGGAAGCGCTTCCGGGCTCAGTGCGGGACGCTGGGGCCGCCGGGCGGGGCGGGGCCCCGGCTGCGCCCAACGGCATCCGACATGGCGCGGCCCGCGCGCGCCGGACCGCACGGCTCTCGCGAGACTTGGCGGAGGCAGGGGCGGGGGGGAGCGGGGGCACGAAGGCGCGCGGCAAGGGGCGGGGGAAGGCGGGGCCGGGGCGGGGCCGGGCGCTGTGAGGGGCTCCGCGAGGGCGGCCGCTCCTGTCCCGCCGCTCCGTGCCCGCGGGGCGTGCTCAGCGCCTTGGAACGGGACTTCCCCGGAGCCGGGGCAGGGCGCAGTGCCGCGTGCTAGAGGGGCTTGGCGCCCTCGTTCCGGGCCTCCCCCTCTAGGAAAGTCTGGGCGTGGCTGGGCAGTGAGTGGAACTGAAGTGTTACGTTGTGAGTATTCGCAGCGGGGACACGCTGCGTGGACACAGCGGCTGCGGCACAGTTCACAGAGTCACAGAATGCGTCAGGTTGGACCGCAGTAGGTCACCAGGCCCAGCCTCTCCACTCGTGCAGGGCCATCCCAGAACATGGCACGGGACTGTGTCCCGGCGGTGCTGGAATGTCTCCAGTGAGGGGCACTCCATGCCGTCTCTGGACGATCCGTTCCAGTTATTGCATAGCACAGGATAGCTATGAGCAAAAAAACACCACTGCGCTGTGCTCCTACCCAACTGTCTCATGGTCCTGTGCAAGTCCGTGTAGTATTTTTATGTCCCTCTCCTTGCAGGACAGTGTTGGGGCTGTTATGATTAATATGGATTGATCCAATGTGAACTTTTAATTGACATCTATGGGGGCTGTAATCTTCCTGTTGAGGCAGAGCCTTGCAGATGGTTTAGTGGGTGTACATTTTTCATCCAGACTGGGTCTTGAGATTGCATTTAGTTTGTGTGCCAGTAAAAACTGGTCTAAAGCATCATTTTTTCCCAGATCATAAAGACCATGATTTGTGTGAGTGTGTTTAGATATTTTTCCTTGTTTAGACAGCATCTGCCTTGTGTAGATTTTTTTTTTTTTTTTTTTTCAGTTTCAGAGCCACAGAAACACCATTGCACTGATATGGATGAGAGCAGATGCAGAGCTCTGTAACCACCTTCTGTCTCTGGCAGAGCATTGGAAGCGCAGAGGGGATGTGTCTTGTATTGCCATTACTGACTCTCCACGACATCTTCAGTGTGCAGAGGCCTCAGCTCCTGTGTCAGAGGTTGTGTGAAGTTAATTAAGGAATTCCTGTATTCTAATCCCTACATTGGAAACACTCCAAGCCTGACTAACATTTCTGGAGAGGCAAGATGCAAAACTGGAAGTAAACAGGATCTTGTTGCAACAATTCTTTTACCGAAAAGAGACTGATTCTTATCCTCTGGAACTATTATCAGGATTCTAAAGTGCATATTCCTCAGCAAAACCCCATCATTTCCAAATATACATGTGTGCTGTTAATGCCAAGGAATAGCTCCTTAGCTATATCTAGTCTCACTAAACTGTAAGAAACAGCCCTTGGTACAGCTGTTAATGTTGTGCACATGAGTCTCTGTGCCCTGGCTTACACTCGCTGGCCCTGGCTTCTTCAGCATTTTTTGTGTTGTCCAGCTCCTGTCTTAATTCATCCTGTCATTGTTGGTTCCAGTTTTTTCAAATCAACATCTGAGTCACTTTGTCACTGCCTCTCTGTAAAGCCCTTGTACGACAGCTCCAGTGTGTCCTAGCAAACCACTGTCGCTTCATACAAGTGGGCTCCATGGCTCCATTTCACTTCAGAAGCAACCCGTGCTTTGGTTTTGTTTGGAAATGATGCTTATCCTCTGCAATTCTCTGCAATGGACTAATGGAAGACTATAATCCAGCAATTGCCTGACTTTTATCCCACTTTCAAAGCAGGAGTGTTCCAACAGAAATTGCAGACACTCAGAATTTTGCATCTACCCTTAGCTAGTTGTAGGCTTGAGAGCAGGATTGCGAGACTGGGAAATTAATCAGTTGAAACTTCACAATTAATCATAGCACAGCCAGGGCTGTGCTCAAGAATTTAAGAAAAAAATCCTTTGGGGTATTAGGTGCCTGATTACCCCAGAAATCAAAGATTGTGTATGTTCTAACTTTGCTGAACACATCTCTGAAAGCAGTTAATTTTATTGCTGATCCAGCTTTTCCGTCTCTTAGCCATATGACAACTACAAAAATTGATTATACGGAAAAGTAATGTTAGGAAAGCGCTTAATGCATTTCTAGCTGCTTCTAATGGGATTTAGCAGCTGGAAACAAGGAGAGCTGGCACTGAGTAATCAGGGCTGTTCTTAGACAGCTGTGTGGGAAACAGAGTGTCAGGACTCTGAAATAAATCACCATTTTCTTCTGTATTTTAAAAAATGCAATGTATGCAATGAAGAATTTGAAAGCTAGACCTCAATACTTGCAGCTCAGACAGTTAACTTGAAGTCAAATGGAATTCATTGTTAAATCCATTCCTGTAATAACTTCTAGATGAAAATGCCCCTGGGTTCTGTATGATTTTTTTTAACGCTTATGGCAGTTACTACTACCCATCTTTCCCATCTTTGAAAGGCCTTAGGTTTGGATTTAAATTCCATGCTACATTAATTTTTAAGCAGAACAAAAATGTAGTTATTTCTACTCCCCTTTTCTCTCTATGAGCAACAATCCAAGGGACCCATTTTCCTGTGTTGGAAGAAAGCAATTTTATGCATGTTTGTGCCTAGGAATTGCAGTCAGAAAAGAATCTTAGTAAAATGGCTCTGACATAGGTTTTCTGTCTGAATAGTTCCTATACTCACTTAGTTCCGTTTACAAATCAAAAGCATGATTTTCCTATGTAAGCACAAATAACTGAGTCTTGAATCATAAAAGTCAGAGTTTCGCCCTGTTACACCGTGGTTGGTGTTTTGTCACTGAAATGCTCCAAACAAGTTTTTTTGGTGATGCATAAAGGGGAATACAGTCCCACTGTGTGGGAATGGAACACATCCTTTGTCAGAGTTTTAGTCAAAAAAGTAAGTTATATTTTTTGGTCCTAAAATATGCAAATATTTAACACTATCATGAATAAAACTAAACCAGGAATGTGTGCCTAGAGTAAGAAGGTACCATTTTTTTCATAATATTTTCCTTATGGAAGGAAGTTACTGGGGGGGTGAAATCTAAGCAGTCATCTATAGGTCTGTGGTAATACTTTGTGTTAGTGTCAGATCCTGCTGACCCCTGTGGTCGTTTGTGTTCAAGAAATTGCAGGATTCAGGTTCTAAGCAGGATTAATTAGGTGGAAGCCTATGGAACTCAAGCTCACAGTCAAGGATATCCTTTGTACAATAATTTTAATTCTGCCTGCATATTCTTTAACAAGTCCTGTGCTATTGGTTTGTAAGTCTCCCTCACTTCTCTGTGTTTCATTACATTTGAGGAATGTATCCTTGGCCTTTACTCACCTTAAGGTGAATTCTATGCCCTAAAAACAATTTCTAGAGCACAATTCATCTACTAGTGTCCAAATTTAATCAAAACTTTTTGTAATTATACGTCATCCTTTGTACTTTTCCTTCTGCTAAAGCTGTTTGCCAAGGTTTTGTAAAGCTGTTATGACCCTGATAGATACCCTGGTTGTTTTTTCATTTCAAATTGGTGTCAGCCATGTCACTGAGGTAACAGTAGAAAATGTTTGTTTTAACAGGGATCATGAATCAAGAAGTTGAGATCAAAGATATCTTGGAACTTACTAGTAAACACAGCAATAGTGAAGCTGAGAAGTCAAAATAAACCTCTGAGAAAGTGGAAAATATTTCCAAGAGCCATCAAAAATGTTACTGCTTTATCTTCAGGTAGAATCTTTTGCTGCCTTATGAAGGGCAGATCTAAATAACTATATATTGTTAGACCCTCAGAAGGGTCACCTGATACAGTTTGGGGAACCTGTTGGTGTATGTTCAAGTGTGCATGTGTGTCCAGGAAAGGATAAAGCATTATCCCCCACTGTTCCCTTTTTCCTTTTCCCCTTGTTCGCCACTTCAAACACACAACACTGTGGTCACATCTCTTTTTGTACCAGAACATTTTCAAGGTATATCTTTGTGCTCTGAAGTTCTGTGCATGACTCCAGCAGTCAGGGACAGAACTCTGGTACTCTTTGGGCATCTTCTGACCTGGAGATCAAGGCAGACACTGGGAAGAGCTGTAGAGCTGCTCCCCCAGGGTGCCAGCCCCCACCTCTTCATTGGCTTGCAGTCATCACTTTTATTTTGCTATTTCTGTAATGAAGTTTGCTGCTTTGCAGATTATTCTGTGACTAGGAAGAATTAGACTTTTTGAAGGACAGATTCTTCAAAGGCATGCTTAAAAACTTATGAAAATTTCAAGTGTTCCTTTGCAGAAGCTCCTTAACAGCTGCAGTCCTGGCATAGCTGTTGTCACTAGAGCTGTTAAGTTGATGCTGAAAGACTGATGAATTAAATCAGTCATAACATATAAGGGATTTGGGCATAAGTGTTTTCTAAGTGTTTGAATGGGATATGTAGTGTGAGGAAAGTGAAAAGACATCCACAAGTGTGTATGCTTTTTATGAACATGCATTTTTGTTGTTAGGATTCAAAGGCTTTAGTAATAATTTAAACAGAACTTGTTATTTCTTTTTTTTTCCTGAAGTGACATGAAGACCGTATTTCTCTTTTGGATGATATATATAAATATAATTGATTCCCTTGGTGGTGTTTTTCATTGCTGTTAATTTTGGTGCTCTGGTCAGATGTAGTTTCTGCATACCTAGAGTTCCCCTGTGGTAGCAGAAATTTAAATGAATGACGTCATTTGCTCCTTCTGTGCCAGTGCTATTGTGTGGAACAACTGTATTCCATAAAATGAGCTTCCGTTTTTATCTTAGGTGTGGCTGTCCTTCCGCTGTGCACACAATGCCTCTGAGTCCATTGTGCCATTTATGTGTTACATAGATGCACCTAGACTGGGGAGCCTGATTTGTAAAATTGCTTTTAAAAATTTTTAAATTCTTGGGAATAAAAAAAACACATTTGTAAATTACCATATTAGATGACTCTGTTCGTTCCTTAACTTAGGATGATTTGGTGGTTTGCAGTTCCCTCAGGATGAGAGTAACATTTTCACCTCAGTTCTTGTAATCAGATCTAATTATACCAGGGTGTGTTTTTCCAATTCCCAGATTTTTCACTGAAGTGTGTCATTTGAGGAGATAATGCTTTCGAGTTGTACTGACTGCTTGTCCCAACTCCTCATCACCTAATGTCAGTGGCCCAGCCACTGCTCAGTGCTGGCTGATCCTGTGAACAGGAGCAGGGGCAGAGAGCAGATCGCTGCACCACATCAGATACAGTTGCTAGTGAAAGCAGTCAGAATGATCGGGGCAGGAAACCCAGCCTGTAGAAATGAAATACTCATCCTTATGGGAATGCAAGAAGAGTTCTCTGCAACTAGAAAGCTAGATGCAGCTTTACAACTAGTGAAGTAGTTGTAAACACTAGCTCGTTGTAAACAACTAATTTTCTGCGTATACTAAGCCTAAGGATCAAATGTTCTTTATATGCTTTCTTGCTTTTCTACTTATTTGTTGGGCAAGAGAGACTCTTGGGGTATCAGAGTTAGGGGTGTTACAGCCCTGTGAGTTGTTCCAGAGGAAAGGAACAGGGTCTTTTCACTGTGAAGCAAATACTTCCTTTTATTGTCTGTTTTTATATTTCTGGAAAGATGCACAAGTGTAATAAGAAAATGTTTTTCAAACCACACTCTGTAATACCACACAAAGGTGCAACCCTGCTGCGGGATATGAGTGAAAACCAGCTACTTACATGAGGTTTGGGCAAGGGTCCTATTTATTATATAAAATACAAAAGATTTCATTCTGTGATTGTTTTGATTGTATTTTATAGCCTGCTTGAAAGTTTAGTTTCATCCATGCTGAAATATTTTGGGCCAAGAGTAAGAGCACAAGTTGTGTGGAAAACACTTTCAGCATCAGTCTATTGAGTCAGCATTTGCAGTATCTTTACTCAGAAAATTATGGGGCATAACCACACCAAATTTAACCCAGCTAGCATGCAGTTTGACAATCATATAAATACAACACTGTAGGTTCTAGTGAGGGGTCACAAGCTTCATCTCTATGTAAATATATGTAGGGTTTTCTGCAGGTTTGTAGAGTCAGTGATGAATTGTGTGCTGCTGAGTCTATATTACTCTTGTTTCTAGCTAGATAAAGTTAATGTGAATGTGTCCACTACACCAGAACCAGCTCTTGTGGCTGTGGCATCTGCAGAGAGGCTGCAGTGGTGTCATAGTACAGACTGGATTAGTAGCCAGAGATTAATGTAATTTATGGCCTACATGTTCCTAAATAGTAATGGAGAATTTTGTCTCAAATCACTGGGCAAAGCATGTAACTTCTTGCACCTTGAAAAAGAACCTTTAAGGTAGAGCTCTATAATTAAATATTTCAAAGTGTCTTGACTGTTGATTTGCAGTTTATGACATCTTGCAGTACTGCAGAACAGCCTACAGCCAGAGCACCACTTTTGGAGGAAGACTGGGGTCGTTGAAGAACACTATTACTTCAGGGAGAGTTGAGGCCAAGAAGTTTTATAAAACACAGCTTGTGCTGCACCACTTTATTGAAACAGTTCCCCTCAGTTCTTGAGAAACTAACACTTAATTCTGAAGGCATCTGTGCCTCCCTGTTCCAAACTGTCATCCCAGGACAATAATCAGTAAAGTATTGCACTCCCAGCAGCCTGGGCCATATGTGAGTGTTTTACAGTAATGTAATGATCATGTAATCCCAGGGCAGGGTATGTGAGAGTGTTGGTGGTTCAGGAGGACTGTGCCCAGCATGACCTCAGGGATTCTGCATCTGGGCCACCATGGACTGGTGTGTGCAGCAAGGAGATTTTGCAGTCACTCACAGACATTTCTCACAGGAGAACTGAGGATAAACAGCTTCTATTTCCAAGGTGACACCAGGTCATATGTAGGGTTTGAGCTGTTGGTTAACTTGCTTGCTGAGGGCACTTGTTTATAAGCAAGGGACTTCTCTTGTCTCCAGTCAGCTGAAAAGCAGTGGCCCTTCTTTCTGTGTGACGCTGGGGTCAATAGTAACAGGTGCTTCCAACACTTCTGGTGTGGAAGGATGTACCCTAATTGAAGTGGAAGACAACTGATGAAAAAAACCCCATCTTACATCTGTCTTTTTGCTGATGTCCTTTTGTTAGCTGCCATGGATTCCTTGGTAGTAACTTTAAATTTATTAAAGTATTAAGCCACACAAATATTATGATTCTCTTTTGATCCACAGACCATTGGCTTTTTCCAGTTACAACACCTAATATAAAGCATATGAAAACAGAAAACAAATCCTGCTGTCATCAGGTGGAATTAGATTAATATTTCCTTTTTAGGAAATTCCAGATGGTCTACAGAAAGGTTTTCCCTGAGACACTAATAGTAAAGACTCAACACCTTCTGCTCTCTTTGAAAATATACACTCCTGAAATTCATTCCACCATTTTTCTCCTTAATAAGTAGAAGTAAATTTTCTGAAGACAAGGAAGAACTTCCTGCTCCTGGTTTTGTGTGGAATTCTTAAATTTTATAAAATTTGGCAACTATTCTAACATGCATAGTTTAAGATACTTTTGTCCCGTACTAATCAAGGCTCTTGTAGTCCAGTTTCCTGTATTTTTTTTTTTTCTACACAGATTATCAGAGCATGAAAATGAGTTCAGATTAACCTTCTGTCAGGTACTGCAGCAATAAGAGCAAGCAAAAAAAGGACAGAAAATTCTAGCAATTCTCTTGAGTTATATGACCAGACAAAATCTGTGTGGGTGGTTTTCTTCAAGCCAGTAGTTTGAAAAGATAGGCAAAGTTTGCAGGGGGCAGAGGAAAAGTCAACCAGGAAAAAAAGAGAAACAAGACTATATGAATGCTGACTTTCAGAGAGACATACCTCAGGGAACTAACACATCTTAAATAAGCCTTTAATTGGACATGTAGTTTTCCACCACAGAAGCTGAGCATCTTTTCCAAGCAACGTATTTTCCTTTGTGTCATATCTGTGCCAACACAATAGTAAACACAGTCAATGCAAGTTAAAAAGAATGAAAATCTTCATTATTACAATGAAATTAATGAAGAAGAGAAAGTAAATACTCCATATTTCAATCAAATATTATCAGGAAACTAAGTGAAGCAGTAAACAAATCAGGGTGAGTATTTCACTTTTCACTAATGATAATGTGCCTTTAAAAATCATATTTTTCAACATGTGCGAGAATTGTTTTCTTAACAAACACTTCAAATTATACCTGAAACAAGGTAGCTGCTCATTTCCAAAGACATAACTGTGTTTTTAATTTATGTTGCCACACAATCCTTTATTGTAGTAAAGCACAAAGCCTGTTCTTGACTTTTTCACATCAGACAGCAGCTGACAGCCACTACTATTGTAGGTTTAAAAACTTACTTTTTTGTCTGTCTTGTCCCCAAGGAAATGTTTTGTTTCAGAATCTGCATACGCCTTTGAAAATGTACCTTCAGCAATATAATAGTTGGAATGGTGTTCTTCATCCTTGGATTCAAGGATTCCACTCCAAAATTGTTATTCAAAGTTACCAGGCCATATTGCATGCGGTTTCAAGTGAAAGCCATTCAGTTTTCCAGTAATTGGAAAGTACAGGGAAGTTTAGAGAAACAGCTGCTTTTAAAAATTACCTTTCAAACCTCACTCACACAGGTTCTGCTATTTGTTAACATTCAAGACAAGGCAAAATTGTCTGTGCTTCCTTTGGCACAGGAGCTAATCCTCATGCATGGTTTGCATGGGAAGGCAGCCAGGCCCGAAACGTAGACAAAACTCCGCGAGTGTCCCTGGAGCGAGGGTTTGCAGGACGCCTGGCCCTGTGCCTTTCTTAGCAATGCCATAAATCTTCTGGAACCCATCAGCAAAGGGGAGGCTGAGGCTGAGCTTTACCGCTTTTATTTCCTATCTCATTGCAGTCTTTCAGCCAGAAGATGTGTCTGCCAAGGTGTACATAGAGGGAGCTGGTGTAGTTCCAGAAGTGAGTTTGTGCTATTGAATTCTGTCAGCACTGCAGCTTCACTCAGATAAAAATGTTACTGAAGTCAGTAAGCTTGCAAGGACTTGCAAAAGCTGTGTGATTTGCTGTTTAGTTTGTTTTTGTATAAGGATGAGACAGCTTTTAGGACAATATTCAAATGGGACCAGCACTGATTATTTTTCAAGTAACTATAGAAAAATTAGATCATGTACAGAGATTAACTTTTAAATCCATCACGGCAGGTTTTATTTTTAGATTTTTAAGGAGCACATTTAAACCCAACACAGCTGGAAGATTTTCCACTGATTTGATGTGCACAGACTCAGACCCTTAATATCTGAGAAGAGAATCAAGAGAAAGACATACTCAGTTGAAAGAGAATTAAGCATGCAATATCTTTCTTCCTAAAAGTAATTTTTTTCTGGGCTTTCTTCTCTGTGAGTTATGACCATGTGCAGATTTTCCTTGCTGTATGAGTTTTGGTTATTAATGACCGGAGCCACAGACATCAGAGAAACTTGTACTGTCAATTTGTATTTCCATTTCAGCCCTCTCAGTTGTCATTGTAAGCTGAGAGTCTTATCTAGATTTTACTATGGCAGGCTAATACCCCTGAAACCAAGTGAAGAGGGAAGAATACACACTGTCACAGTGTGTATGGGGGGAATAGAAAAGTTTCATAGCCATTTAACCCTGGCAAAAAAGAATACACAGGATGTTTTTTCCTTAAATAGGGTGAAAAGTACCTGCATCAGTTCCACCTGAGCATTTGTAATACATATCACCAAACCCTGAAATTGGCTTAGAAGTTGTGAGGAAGTTTAATTTTTTTCTTGCTTGTGATTTTTCCAGTACAGTTAAATAGTTTTATTGAGACATTTACTTTCTAAAATACAAACCACTTTTTTTTCATTCTCCAAGTTTAGCTCATATACAGCTATTTCTTCCTAAACAATAAACAGCAGAAATGTACTTCCTAATGGTTCTTCCATTCACCCATCACAAAGTATTTTAAGTAGATAATTAACACTGGGTAATTAAAAGTGTCTTCAGACTCTCTGTAATTGTACAGATTATAATTTTTCATAGTAATGTGATTCATTTTATCTGAAGTTGTTCAACACATATCTTTGTAACAATTTAATTTACATGCCTGGTTGGTACCTCCTTCCCTCGGTTTCTTTCATTTTGTGAGATGCTCAATTAGTCACGAGTCTGAGCAGACAGATTCAGGCAGACTCAAAGCTTGGAGTACCCCCTGCTCACTGAAATCCTTTATAGGACTTAGAAAGCACAGAATCCTTAGGGCTAAACCTCCAGTGAAGCAACACAGCCCTCAATTTATAGATAGCAATTCCATGGTCATTACTTCCTAGCAAAAGGAGGCAAGCATCTGTGAAGATGGAGGGATCTGTTAGTCATGTGTATCTTTTCTACAGCTTTACAGAAGGCTCAGGATATTGACATGCCTGTTTTCTCAATACGTGCTTCTGTGTGTTCTCTGAAATAGCCCAGCCTCTCACCACACCTGGTAAGCTGTGGTAATTTTACGGCCAGGGTGCTGCATGGACCTGAAACTGTGTGGGTTTGGCTCAGTGGAATTGATTTCTAAATAAGACCTTATTCTAATGTGTCACATGAAAAGATGCAGATTGATAATTTTAATTTTTAAAAAAGTTTTATGGACAAGATGTTTAGAGATTAGCACCCTTTTTCTGATAAAATTGCTAGGTGAATGCAGGTGAGAAGTATTTCATGTGGTAACCTATCTACGTTGTTGCTGGCTAAATGTTTTAGCAGAAATACTCCTAAGAACCTATTTCCTAAATGATTGTCAGTTTGGTAACAATTCTAATTCAAGTCATATAGAGCAATGGACCATGTTCTGTATTTAGCCTGGCATGAGGCTCCAACAGAGAATAAGGTGGGCAGAAGTATTTTCATGTTGTTGCTGTGTTGTCTGAATTCTGGGCAAGTTTGGGTCTGCTTGCTGTAGGCCACAAAGGTCATGGGTCTAAAGTCATGACTGTATCAAATTCAGAATCCATGTAAGAAAAATAAAGCTTAGCAGAGCTTGGCACTAATGTACAGTGTTTTTGTCATGGGTCAAAAGTCACTGTTGATTATATTTTTGATAACTCTTTGTGATGAACTGGGTTGCCCAAAGAGAAGAAAAGTCTATTTATGCATGGGAAAACAAATTGTTCCAGCTATGACGCTCCAGAAATGTCTTATATTTTGTGCTAGCTCCTGCATTCCCCAGGCCTTTGATATTCATGAATCATTTCAGTAAACCTTATTCTTTCTGGCTTTATTTGATTTTTCTGTATTGGGATGTATCATAGTGGATAAATGTGCCATTTCTTTGTCTGATGGTCATTTTTTCTCTGCTTTAAAAAATCTGCGAATTTGGTTTTCCTCTTCCATTAGATCATGTAGTGAAGCATTTGGATCCTTCTTAAGCATCATAATTACATTTTTTTCAAAGTTCCTTTGTCACATTAGTTGCAACACATGTTTCTTTCCATGTTATTTCTAATCCACCCTATCAGAATGACCAAAGCTTGAACCTTCAATGAAGGAGATGCTGGGGAGGACTGAGAGGAACAGTAGCCAGGAAACTAGCCAGGATTCCAGTGAAGAAATTGAAATACCAGCCTCCAGTACAGAGAGACACTTCTCTTGAACATTTTTAATGTTTGCAGGGAGCAAAGATTGGAATATTTTATTTATAATCTCCAAAAGTCTCTTGGCAACTAGATTCCCTTCTTTTAATTTATAACAATTCATGACTATTCTGATGAAGACTGAAGACCTAATAAAGAAAAAAAATAAGATTCTTTTTTACATGCATTTTGTTTGCAAGAAAGGGTGCCACAGATTATACACTCTAGGGCCCCTATAACAAGTTGTATAAGAAGTCTGTGGCATGGACAAGAAGCAGATTGAATACATTGTTTCTGTGGCTTTCTCTTTCTTTTGGCAAGGGATGTGTGAAATTCTCACCTGGTAGAGATCCAAAAGGTGAACATCATTAGCAAAAAAGTAGATGTAAATAGCTGAAGCCTTCATTTCCCATCCTAGGTTGTGCAACTTTGCTAAGTCAGAGGACTGAGTTTGTGTGAGGTCTGATGTAGAGAAAGTTATTGGAACTTTTTTACATTCAAGTGCTGATAATAGTGCTTGAACTTCTGATAGAGTCCAAGACCAAATTCAGAACATGTTCTGATACAACATCACCACCACCCAAATAACCCAAACTTCCATGAGAATTCATCTGAGTGGCAATGTGACTTGCACACAAAAGGTTGCCAGCAGATTTCAGTCAAATTTCAATCTCAGTTACCCAGCTGAACTTAGAGATCCATCACCACTTCAACACACACCCTTCTGGGCTGGTTCTGGCAGTCCCTCCCATTTCCAGAAGTACACAGTGGGATTTCCTCTTGCCCTAGGGAGACTCTCTCTAGGGAGACTCAGGCTGTGGATGTGGGGTGGTTTTCAGGGGCTGAATCTGTAGTGATCAGGTGACTCCTTTCTGATCCTTTCATTGATACTGCAGTCCACTGCACATGGCATCACATCCACATGACAAATCTGGAACGGAGCTGGCTTCCTTGCTATCATTAACCTTGGTTCATCACGATGCTTCAGCGACCTGCCAAGCCCTCCAGGAGTAATGGGATAAATATAACCAGCTGAAGCAACAACACGAGTGTAAGCAGCAACTTTATCTTGCCATTTCAACCTTACACTTTGGAAAAGGAATGACTGTTCTGGACAACTACCCCAGCAGTTGCTGATATTAGCCTGAGCTGTTGATGGTTACATGGTTTCCAAAAGAGACTTTCCACGTCCCAGTGGATTCACATGTTATATACGTCAGCTTGTAAATGGTTGGAACTTCCTTTTGGCATTACAAGGGATCAGCAGTAAAGAAGCTACATAAGCCAATTTCTCTCCTGTAGTTGATGACCATCAAAGAACTCAATGCTGCGGATGAAGGGCTAAATACTTATCCTTACTGCTGCAAAACCAAACTAATACCAACAAATCAAAATAATTTAGTTTGACAGGAAACTATACTACCTAACGCAGGATACATATAGCCTTCAACACCCACTGTGTAAATCCTTACTGACTTCACTTGTGGGACTGAGAGCAAAATGTGTCCCCTGTATCTTTAAGAGACCAGCAGCCTTAGAACAGCAAATTAGCCTCAGTCTGCAGTCTGTGTGTTAAATGAATGACATTTTATCATACTTCCTCCAAGAGTGCAGATAGTATGGGTAGATATAGGGTGTACCTGTGCTTCTCGTCATCTCAAGGATGACACCTTCTATGTTATGCTTGCTACCATTGTACATTAATCTACTTTACAGTTTTATGTCAAATACTTTTTTGAAATTCAAGTAGATTATGTCCATTAATCACTTTGTCCAGTCTGTGTTCCTTGTGATCTCATCTCTTATTAATATCTTTAGGATCTTGCCTACCAGCAAGGTCAAACGGGTCTATAATTTCCTAGCTCCACCCCAGGCCTTTTAAAAGAGGGTTATGTTTGTGTTATGATGTCTTTCAGTAGCTGCTTCATTTTCAGAAGGCTATTAAGAATCTTTCACCTGGTTTGTATAGCTTTGAGTTATAAAATTTTCTAGAAGTACTGAAAATGTTGCTTTTGGTTGCTTTAGTTGGCCCTTTTCGTGTTATATCTGGACTCTTTGCTGCTAGAATCTTTCCATATCTGGCACCAACTCATCTTCTTTTTACATAGAAAGTTGCTAATTTCAGTCTTTATTTACCTCTTTATAGTGTAAGGTTTCTAACTGCAAATCAAAAAGCCTTTATACTTTTTTTTTTTCTGGTTCTGTGAATATGATGATTCTTTTTATGGTCAAAGTGTGGGCAACATACAGGATTGCTTAAGCTATACAAATATTCTTGATTAGATTCTGTTTTTTAGGGGTGGAAATAATAAACAAACAAACAAACAACTTTTATTAATAACTGTCTTATTGTGTCCTGTCTTCTCTTTATATATCCATCAAGTTTGAAAGAAGTTCATTAGAGGCCAGAACATTTTACTTTGAAGCCTTCAACACATCCCAGGCATAGCAATGGAATTCAAAAAGCAAAATTCCAGCACTGTAAACAAATATATACAGAATACAGGCTAAAGCTGATTGAGATGTGGAAAAGTTATCAAACAGAAATAATATTTCAGTACATTCTGTAGGTAAAGTTTCTGTCCAGATTGGAGTAATTACAGCTGAGTCATTGAAAGTGGTGTCCATAAAGTTAACTCAGTAAATAGAATCCTTGCCAATGGCTTTAACAGAAATCCAAATAGACTAAAAGAGCTATCAGCAGCAAGTACTATACCTGTCATAATTAGAACCAAAGCTTGGTTCCTGTAATGAGTCACAGAGAGAAGTTTTGATTTCATTTTGTGCAGTGTATGTGTGACATGAGATTTCACTGGAAATCCTTATTAGAAGTCCTTTAAGAGAATGAAAATATGTTAAAAATAAACCATGGAAATTTGCTTTATTTACTTCAAAGGAAAACATCTTGCTATTCTAAACTTTCTTACCCCGATAATTTCCATCAGTGATGAGTAAATATATATATCTGCCTTGGTTTTGATTTGAATTCTCTCAGTCCTGAGCGAGATTGCCTGTTCATGTTGTATGCAGAGCAGTGCTGATGAGGGCATAGAACATGCCACGCATATGGTGTCAGCATTCTCAGCATGTAGCATAGCTTCAAAGGCATGTTGCAAATTAAGATCATGTTTAACGTACTGTTGTCTTTGCTGATGTTTATGAAATTTGTCACTAATGTTGTAGCTTTTTTTTGGTTTTGGCACCCAGTCTCATCATGAAGGAGTTTGCATACATGACTTGGTCAAGGACGCAGTGTAATGGCTGTACCTTTTGGAAAAAAAGGTGTGATTTTACCAGCAGTAACTACCAACATGGTACGGGAGGGGGCATGAGAGGAGTTCTGAGCCCTTTCAGGGAGAGGAAAATGTTTGGGCAGGAGTGGGTGCCCTCAGTGGATCAACACTTGGTGCAAGGCTCGTGTTGCAGACAGGAGTTTGGCTCATACCACACATGCAGTTAGGAGGAGCAAGGACTTTAAAACAGGAGCAAAATCTACTTGACAAGGTGTGGCAAAAAGACTGTCTTTGGGTGGGCAGCTTCAAAACTAATAAGGACAGCTTGAAACTGGTAAGTTGCTCTTTGATGGAGAGAAAGCATACAGTGTTTATTCCCAGGATGCACCATGTTTAGACTGATTTCAGAGAGGCCACACACTTAAGATGAAGTATGAATAGGAATCATGCCAGAACTGAAATCTAAAATCGCTTAATTTTTTTCCTTTTTTCTCTTAAAGAAATGAGCAGCTATATTTTCTTTTCCTTTCCTTTACACAAATACAAAAGACCACCTGAGAAAGAGAGGGCATAAACAGCAGCTCATGTAGTTGCTTGTATTTTTTTAGTACTCACTTGAGGAGCCGAAAGAGGGACATAAATCCCCCACGTTGAACAAACTCAACACAGTAAAATCAGCGAGTTCACAAAGCTGCTCTATCACTGCACCCATCAGAGGGCAGCAGAAACTGCAGAACAGGCCAGAGATGCTGCTTCATTGCTTTTAATTTCACATTCAGGAAGAACCAGAAAAGAAACAATTTAGAAAAATAAAAAGAAACACTTCAGAAGTACTTCTGGTAAAAGCTAGATTGATGCCTCATTTTAATAGCTTTGAAATGGTCTAGTGCAATTCTGAGCGCAACAATTTCCAACAAAGCCGTGCAACTACCTGTTGGTGAGAGCAGCTCTTCTGCATGTGGTAGTTGGAGCATTAGCAGTGAGGATATGAGGCCATGTTAGTATGTATAATGGTAATTAGGGCAAGGGTATGAATAGTCATTACAATGACTGAACAAAACATTGTGGTAGAAGAAAACCAAACTGGTTTTTTAACAAAGTAATGTTTGGTAGCATGGAATTTTGGATGAATGCTTTCAAATAACAAGGAGAAAAATATATTGCAGCTTGCAACAGGGATATAGAGATTTGTGGTGATACTCAAATAACACCTGTTGGAAAATAAAAGGATTTACAACAGTCTAGGGATTTCCAGCACTAACATTTTTTCAGAAATTGTATCCACAGCAATAAATTAATGACATTCAGGAACAACAAAAAACTAAAATTAACATGGGATGCAGAGACTGTCAGCCTAATGATCTCTCCTAATGTCTACTGTGTTGTACAGAAGATATGAAATTAGTGGAAATAGTTTTTATCGGTAGATGATACCTTGAATTAAGTTGGGAGAAGCAAGTGAATATAAATAAATGATGTATTTTCTTGCTATTTATCTGAGTTATTAACAGTATTTTGAAGTGTCTGAAGTAACTGTCAGAAAGTAAGTAAATCCAGTAAGGTTGCTCTGAAATAAACATTGAAAGTATTTCTATGAGTTATATTTTATTACTGTGCCAAAGAAGTACCCATGAGGAGAGGGGTTTTAAAGGGATGGAAACAGAAGCAGATCCCACTCTCTGTAATAATTTGTGGATTGCACACTAATCTGGACAGCTAGTTCATCTGCTTTAGGAACTTCATGCAAATTCTCACCCAAATCTGATCTGCTTTCCCATCTGAAGAATTTTTGGTGTGTAGTATGTACCGTCAGAGTCCTGGAAATGGCACAGAAGCCTGTTCTGGCAGCTCTAACATGGAAACCAGTTAGCTGAAATGATTCAAGCAGCCTGCTCTTCACTTCTTCCCTTAAGCAAAACCACAAATCATAGCTCAAGGACAAAAAAAGCAAGAGATCCTTTCTTGGAGACAAAAAAGGTTTGTTTTGCAGAGGGTTTACAATCCATACTGCTTCAGGAGTGTACCACTCACTCATGGCTTAGCTGACCTTGTTTCTTTTAAAAATCACATCCATCCTTGTAGAGTCTTCATGCTCTTTGTGTTGGACTACACCACGACACTAATTCACCTCTCCATCCAAGGCAGCACCACAGTGATCTCCCATATTTTGTGAATATTGTGATGAGGGGTGAGGATTTTGGGGAAAAAAAACTACTAAGGCATGCCAAATGTAGGGTTTCTGATTTGTGCTTTTTATTTGAATTTTTAAAATTGTATTTAGAATGTGTAATGCTTGGAGTTGATGGAGAAGTGCATCTAAACCAGATTTAGCAGAAACAAACAAGAAATGTTCGTTCTTACAGAATCTGTCCAGATCATGTGAATTTAGAAGGGATACTGCTGTGTGTGGGATTTTGCTTCTGGTGAAAGGCAGGAGCTGGCAGTTCACTCTTCCATCTGATTGCTGACATCAGTGAGAACTAGGTGGCAAATGACATTATTTCTCATAAAAGCCAAATGCAGTTCAAAGATGCTGCCAATCAACAATTAATTCAGTTTGCTGATGTGTTTTTTTTTTCCTTACACAGTGGTACATCACACTGCTTTGAATATTCATTCCCTTCATATTTCAGCCCTGAGTAAATGAATACACCACTTTTCACTGTCTGTAATTTATGTAATTACCTTTGTCATTTGGATAAGATTTGAGCAGATGAAAGGATTAAAGAGAGGATAAGGGTTTTGTTTTGTTTTGTTTTTTCTTAAAGTTTTAACAATAGAAGTAAACTTGTGATTTTAGTAAAAGAAAACAACAAACATTCTTTGTCACACTCGAGGGCAGCCCTTGGAGGCTGCAACCAGAACTAGGAAGGATGATGTTTTCAGTGCTGTCATGAGTGGCAGAAAGAGAAGCATGTAGAATTATTATTTCCCCTGAAGACTCAGAACACAATATAGTTTAAAGCCGATTATGGTTTAGTTTTTTTCTCAAAAGGGTCTGAAAGACAAATAGAAAGCAGACCTTGGGCGGCAGCATTTGCTCCATAAATGACACTCATCATAGATATTGGTAAAGCATCTTACAAATGTCTTGTATTGGACTAGCACCTTTTGCACCCAGTGCTGATATTGCACACTTCTAGGCCCATCTAAAATCAGGTTTGTGTCATTTTAGTTATTATTTTTATAAAAACTGAAATAGCCATGCTAGGTAGCCCCCGGTGTAAATACTGCTGTAAATGAATAATGGTGATTAGATTAGCATAAACAATTCTCTCATGGAATGATATTGTTAACTCAGCACAGCTAAACTAATAGGAACTTTCTGTATTGGAAAAACCTTTGAGAAGTGTGAGGAGGTCCTGGAGGCAAATGTATCTTCAATCCTTTTATAGTCCCTATCAGGGACTCGTATTATGCTGCCAATCCTCACTCAGTGTTTTGTCAGCATTTCCTCATTACTGTTAAATCTGTTGCCTTCACTGACCCTTGGATTCTTGTCAAAGAATTCAGCAAGCAGTTTGCTTTATCCAGGTCTTAGTCTCAATGAAGCTGTTTGTGAAATGGTCATCATTTGTGCTGCCCCTCTCTTAGCATCTTTCATTAGACTTATCTGATCAGTCTGTAACAGGACATATGCACAAGGCTTAACCTTAGGTCATCGATGATGCTGGCACAGGCAACATAAGGCAAAGAGTGGGGAAGGGGATGAAACAGAGAATTACAGGGAAGAATTGAGAATGAAGAACAGGAACGACTTTACAAATTGTGAATTTGTAAACTTTCCTGCCTCGAGCTTAAAACTTAAAATTGAATGTATTTTAAATCCAATATATAACAAATGTATTTCTATCACTGCCTCATCATATTTCCTTAATTCCTCATGGGTCACAAAGTTTTGTTCCTGAAGAAGCTTGTCTGTCACTTTCAAATAAATTTATACATCACTAATTACTTCATAGATCAGAAGTCAGTAGGGGTTAGGAAAATGTATACCGGGCCTTTAATTTCTTCATGATTAAATGAACAGTAATTCATTCAGAAGCTAAAAGTGCAAAATAAAAGGAATTATCACTTGAGGTGGAAGAGTTTTTAGTCATGCAATAGATACACAGGTACAAAGATTATGACAATCATTCCTCTAAGAATCTCAGAAAAAACATTTTAAAAGTGAATGCTGTTTATGAAAGAGAAATGGACAGGCTAGTTCTTTTTTTTTTTTTCAAAATATCTATTATCGTCTTTCAACATGGGCAAATATTTCTGTTGATCCTGTAGCTCTGAGTTCACTGGACAAGGTAATACCAGCAAATTAACCCATGAGACCCACAGTCACAGTTTTTCTGGCTTTTTATTAATTTTCCAACTGAAAAGTTTTCTGGAGTTGTTGTTCTATGAAACTGTACTGTCTCCCTCTAGTGACTGCTTGTGTCTGTCGTCTCAGGTTTAACATGGAATTCTCTTAACAAGGAATTTTTTACAGTTTGTATTGCAGTCTGTTACCACCCCATCAATGCCCCAGCACTCGGCTGCTTTTATTGTGGCTTTTAGGTTTGTAGTGTTGGTACTACAACTGTTAGTGGGGCCAAATCAGGTTTAGGAATTCTGTCTTGCACTACAACAAAATCCAGCACTGTGATACCCCAGCAATCCTTGAACCAGGGAGTACAGGCGCCCCATGAAGCAAGTGCACTGCAGCTTCTGGATTTCTTTCAGTGCCAGGGTTAACATCAAACACCACACACTACTGGACAGCAAATGCCAGGTTCCATAGTTCAGAACATTGAAACCCAAAGGGTTTTCACCGTGATCTTAAATTGCAAAGAGGGTGGCTGACATATGCTCTAACCCAGGAGCCCTAACTTTGCAGTTCAGCAGGTAACACTTGCTTCATTTACTCTTTGCCATCTGGGTCATACACCCAACTTCTCAGCATCCTGCTGCATTAATTCTGAGTGTTGTTTTCCCATATCTGTTAGAAATTTTATTGTTGACAAGAACCAATTGGAATCTGAATGTATGGGCCATTATTATGTCTGCATTAATAGGACTCCATTTGCTGGATTTCAATCCTACCTGATTTAAGGCTCTTGCAAATCAGCTGCCTGAATTGGGTCAAAGTGGGTAATTTTCTATGCATGCTGTCCCCATCGACCCCAAGGTTTTTTAGTGAATCTGGCTTCATACACATGGCAGGGGGGATTTGAAAGAGATAAAGGATCATTTTCCTCCAGTTCTTTATCACAGCATCACTCCCTGTATTTCCATTTCCTTCAGGAGATGTAATTAGCTTTCTAATCTGGACAGTGCTGGGAGATTAGCAGCCTGCGTCAGCATCATCTCTACCTTTTCTTCCAATCTTTGTTTTTTCTCCTTTTCTTCCTGTAACTGTTTCTGCACCTGCCTCAGTAACACTAATAATTCAGCTGCTTTCCTTCCTTTCCTAGCCTCAGAGAAAAATGCTGCCCTCTCTCTGCATGCCACCCCCTCTCCAGCCATATTTTATTATAATTTGTTTATATGTTATTGGTCCTTGAGACTCAGCAGAGAATTAACTCTTTGTTGACAGAGTGGAAGTCAAAGACTGTCTAACCTAACACCACATTCTCGACTAGACAATGGCACTAAGTGCCACATCCACTTAAACACCTCCAGGGATGATGACTCCACCACCTCCCTGGGCAGCCCACCCTAACGCCCAATGAATCTTTCAGCAAAGAACTTCTTCCTAAACCTCCCCTGGTGCACTTTAGTAATAAGTCCTCTTGTCCTGTCTTTGGTTGCCTGGGAGAAGAGGCTGACCCCCACCTGGCTGCACCCTCCTTTCAGGGAGTTGCAGAGTACGCTAAGGTCTCCCCTGAGCCTCCTTTTCTCCAGAACACCCCCATCTCCCTCAGCTGCTCCTCACCAGGCTTGTGCTCCACCCTTCCCCAGCCCTTCTCTGGATATGCTCCAGCAGGTGCTGCTGAAATCAGCAGTTCCATCATGGGAATCTCCTTTTTCCCTTTAGGCTGTTCCTTTTAGGAGGGTGGTCCCATAAATTGGGACGCCCAAAGGCCTGCAGAAGCCATTGTGTCACTATTTCTGACCTTCAGATCTTGACCCATGGCTGGAGGCTCAGACACCTCTGGGCACAGTTTGAAGGGTGCTGGGAGGCAGCCTTGTGCACACAGAACTCCTGCTTTTCTCCCTGCACTCCCAAAGTGGGAGCATTGCCTGTGTGTCCCAGGCTGCTGAGAATTCACTCTTGGCACAGGCAGAGCAGTGTCTTTGGCCCAGGGAGCCGGGCCTGGAGCAGTGGAGCTGCAGGGGAGAAGAGGGAAAATGCAGCACAGGGGAGGGAGGAGAGAGAAAAGAACTGTGAGGAACCTCCCTGCCATCAGAACCTGAGAACAGGATGAGGATGAGGAGCAGCAGGAGGAGAAAGATGCGGTGCTCCGGGCAGAGTGGGTATCTGTGCATCTGCCACAGAGCTCCCATGCCAGAGCACATGGACGTTTCCTGAAGACCATGTGGCACATGCAGCACCAGCTCCTGAAGCACTACAGCCCTTGGAAGGGGTCATTGACAGAGCAGGGGCCAAGTGTGATGAGGATAGAGCAGCAGAGAGGAACAGGGGGATGTTCCCATTCATTCTGTCACTAGGTCCCAGGGAAAAGAGATCAGCTCCTCCTGCTCTACCTCCCCTCCTTAGCAAGATGTAAAGAGCAGTGAGATCACCCCTGAGCTTGTTCTTCTCCACATGAAACCCCTCACTCTCCCTCAGTCACTCTTCATGAAACAGCCCCAGCGCTGAGCCCTGGGGAACACCGCTGGTGTCCGTCCCCAGCTGGATGGGACTCCGTTCCCACCACACAGGGCCCAGCCCCACAGCCAGTTTTTAACCCAGTGAAGAGCACACCATGAGCAGTCAGTTTTCTCCAGGAGGTTGCCCTTAGAAACAGTGTTACAGACTTGACTAAACTCCAGGGAATCAAGACTCTCAGCCTTTCGCATCTGCTGAGTGTCTTGTCCTGGGAGGAGATCAGGGAAATGTAGCTGGTCTTACATTAAGTACCTCACCACCTTCCTCCTCCTCCTTTGTCACTGTCACTTTTCCCCCATGCAGTAAAGGCAGAAGGTTCTCCTGAGCCCTCCTTTTGTTGCTAATGTAGTTATGGAAACAGTTTTCATTGTCTTTTTAGGGCACTGGCCAAATTAACTTCCAGTCAGACACTGACCTTTCTGATTTCCTCTCTGCCCAACACCACAAAGGCTGTGTAGTCTTCCCAAATAGCTGTCCCTTCTTCCAAAGGTTATAAATTCTCTGTCTCTATGTGAGTTCCATCCAGAGCCCCAGGTGACTGCATGAGCTGCTGCTGGGGGCTCTGGTGGCATCAGAGGGACAAGTGCCCAGATGCCCCATGTGCCAGTACTGTCACGGCTGCAATACAGCTCACATCTCCCATTTTCAACCTGTGTTCAGCACTCCAAACCTGCCTAGCACTGAGGAGCAAAAGGAGTGTGCAGTGTTCATGAGCTGACCTTTTTGATTTTGGATGTGTGCAAAAACAAATTAGAAAATGAAGAAGGCGGGAGGAAGTGCTGGGTTATCCAGTCGTGTATTGTTGTGATCTCCACTGAGAGATTACTTCAGTGTATTGGAAAAAGAGAAAAGTAAATGTCAGATCTTGAAATAGAATATCCTCACCCTTTCTTCAGAAAGTTCATTTTAGTGAAAGGAGTCATGAACTGAAAAACATTAGAATCAATGGATAGTCCAGTAGTTTGAGGTCTCATTAACCAAATCTCCCTCTCAGTGGCAGTGGCTGTAAGCCTGCAGTGACCCTCAGCACTAGCTGTGTGCTGCAGACATGAAAACAGAGTTTGGATGACTGCTTTAGCTGCTTTTGTAGATTTTATACTGTGTTTTAAGAAGCACATGGGTCTTGAATTACTAAATGAAAAGACTTTAAGTATAAAAAGAATTTTGCCTGTTACCTGTCTTCACTTTACTCATTTTTTATTCTTTTTTTTCCTATTTTGCTGTCTTATATGTCTCACCTGAAAACTGCATTAGAAGATAGTTTTAACATTCTTTGTTAAACTGATGTTTGTGCTATATACTTTGCAATCTGTGCCAGTACAGTGCAGCATCACATAAATCATCCATCCTCTGCTATTTGGGTGCTTCTGACAGAAATGGTGGAATGGAATGGCATTTTTCAGACACTTTCAATAGAGGTGTGTAAAATCATTCGTATGTCTGTTCTTTCAGAACAAGATTAAGGAAAAAGCCTAAATGAAAAAGCATTTTTACTTTGAGCTTCTGACTTGTGTGTGTTAGCACTGGAAAGTAAGCACAACTTGCATTTCTAGCATGTATTCAATTTTGAGCATTTGATGATGGATTGGCACACTTGGAGAAACTCAGTTTTTCATTTATAGAAATTCAGTTCTGAAAAATGTCTCACTAAATTATCATGGATTAAGGCTGAGGCCAGTTGCTACACATACTCTTCTGAAACTGCAGATGGTGTGTTTGGCCACAACCCCCAAGCTCTATATCATGAGTGGAGGTCCAAACAGGGTACAGTTTAGTTTTCTTTTGTTCACACGTCCATATGTTCCTTTGTCAGGTTCTCCAATTTAGGTGTATCAACTGTGAATAGCAATAAATAATAACCAATTTAGGTGTATCAACTGTGAATAGCAATAAATAATATTCACTTGCTCTTTCACAGCAGTTTCATGTGGAAAGCATATTGCCAAAAGGCAGTATTGCCTCAGTTTCACAGGTGAGAAGTCACTGAGGGCAGAGAGCAGTTAGTGAGAGTACAGTCTGGGTTTCCTGAGCCAGACAAAAGGATCATTCCCCAGTCCTAATATATGGTCTGTGTTTTTCTGTTAAAGGGTGCTGGCAATGTTTTTTGTGCTGTGCACCTCTGAAGAGTTTCATGTGTGCTCACCCATAATTTAAGCAATCTCTTGACAGAAACCAGGGTGCCAAACTCTGAAAAGCTTTGTGAGCTGCCAGTGCTGTCTGGCTGCCTCATTCTGCTGGACTGCATCAGCTGGATCAGCTTCTGCAGCAAGAATTCTTCCTTTTGTGAGGAACCATACATGTAGTTGCAGAGTTTGTTCCCTTTTTCCTGACACCTTGAGGCTGTAGCATGATTTCCCATGAATTAAAGTGGAATACAAGGCAAGACGTAAAGCATCTGTCTGTTCACCAACTGTCTTCTGTGTTTATTTTCCTTTCAGGTTTACTTGATGTTTCTGACTCCTTGCAAAAAATAGTCTCTCTTCAATAAAAGAAAATCTGATAGTAGACTGAGACTCAGGAATTCTCAACTGTGTTGTGGCAAGTGAAATTGGTCATACTGGGTCACTGTGGATGTGCTGTTTGTGTGAGACTGAGAACCAGAAAGAGTTAATGTAAACTTGAAGGAATTAATGTCTCAAACACTTCATAGAAGAGAAAGACAATGTTACCATACCAATGAGACTATGTGGGGTTAGAAAATAGGGTCTCATGAAGGCAGGATAGCATTTTATGGGGCCCAACTTCCTTATCTTTGTAACTATCTCTAAAAACAAGTTTGAGACAGCATTGCATTTGTGTCTCCAACAGGGAGGAGGAGAATTTAAACCACAACAGCTCCCAATCTTCTTCCAGGCTCAAGAATAACAAAATGTGCATATGCTGCAAATAGCACAGCTGAGGGGGCTGTTTGTGTACCCACCATTCGAAGGAAGTGGACCAGAGACAGCACTGGAACTGTGGTGGTGACCCAGATCTTTCTTCTCCTCCTCTGTTTTTCTAACTTTCTTTCCTTCCTTCTTCCACTTCTTAAAAGTTTAATTAATTGCTGCCATGGACTGTTCAGAAATGCTTAAATCATGTTTGGAAAATTCACTGTCAACCCCCTAATGAGTCTTTATCAACTATAAACAAACTCTGCTTTTTTAATGCTCATCACTTACAATACTTGAGTGGGTAGATTTTCCTGACAGTGATCAGGGCACACTGCTGACACCAGAATGACCCTTTCTGTCATACCTAATTTTATTTTTTTCAACCAACACATTCCCTTAATTCCCTGGAACAGCTGGATCGCAGTGACTTAAGCTTAAAATCAACAAAAAGGACAACTTGAAGCAAGCCTAGGGTCTTGAAATTCTTGGTGCAAATGCTAAAGCTTACTAAATGCATCTGAAAAAGACATTTAAGTCTGGAAACATTAGCTAGAGGAAGGACTGCTAGGCACAATGATGACCTTGGGTTTCAGTGACCAATTCATACTTAAAAACAGCAGTTGCAAGGAACTTTTACTAAAACCAAAATCGATTTGCCTATTCATTACATCACTAGGGAAAACAGCTGAGGGAGAATGAAATGGGAAAGACCAAAGAAGAGTGTTAAGCCTAACTCAGTAGTATTTGTTGTTTTGGATCCCTGTTGTGTTATCTTTTCACTGAGACAAGCTTCCTTTGAAAAAATGTATTAGGAATGGAGGAGAAATGGGGTTGTCTGCTTTGTATCAGGGAGCGTATTCCTGAATAAGTAAGTTAAACCAAATGCAGGTAGCTGATTAGAAAGTCCTCTGTCCAAAACTGTTGTTATTCTGTGAGCAGAAGGAGAATAAATTAAGCTTCCTCAGACAGGTACAGTAAATATGAAGTTATTGCATAGATTAATGTGCTAATGATTTATGCACCTGCCCTTTACCTGTGACTCCTTTTCCCTGTGATTAACTAATTTTCAAGGACTCAGCACATTTAAACAGCCTCTTTTCATTACTGATTTTACATTTTTTTCTCTTTCTCTCATATCACTTTCTTTCCACACACTTAAAAAAGCAATATTCAGTCTGTGACTATTAAAAAAAAAGTTTAAAAATGTAAGGTTTCAAGTACAACTACTAGAGATATTTTCAATCTCTCTATGTAATATATAGCATTTATTTCTAATTCTAAAAATGTTTGTGTAGCTGTTAAAATCAGTATATTCTCATGCTCAAAACCCCTTGTTTCCACCCCTTTAAGGCTGGTAAAGGGATGTTAGGATTATGCCCTGAATATCCCATGTCAGAGGAACAGTGCTGCCTGTGGCATCCTCAGACTCCTTGCTCCTGGTCGGGCATCTCTGAACAGCAGCAGGGCAGAACTGGTGCCATGGCTTTGCAGGTGGGCTGAAGTAAGGGTGCACCTCAATATCAGTCTGTCTCAGTGCCACTCACAATAATGCAGTAAAGCAGCACTGCATATTTTGTATTTCACTACTGAGATTTCCTTCATTGCAGACCGTCTTCAGTGTTTTGCACGACTGGGACAACTCGGCCTTGGACAAATAAAAAATATTTGGGATTTTAGCAGAAAGATAAAAAAAATTGCTTCAATAGTAACTTCAAAACATTCATAGCTCCATGCATTTTGATTTGGTACATGCTTTTTGTGGCTTCCAGGGCAGTAGTATCTAAAACATCTGAAACAGAGACAGAATCACAGCAGTGTGATGTAGGCACTTGATGCTACATGGTTTTCCACTAGCACTGACATGAGAGCATCATAGAAGCCTCAGAGAAAGTACATAAAAAAGTACATAAAAGTACATAAAAGTTTTATTTTATTTTTATCCATTTGAGATGGATGAGTGCTGTATTTCTCATGGCATGCCATACCATGTGAGCTAAAATTAAAACTTTATATCCTACTATCCCCTCAAGCCTCAGATACATATTTGCAGTTAGAGGTAAGGAAACAAGTGTCAACAGAATAAACAGAGCAAGGGTCATATTGTCAAGTATTTCTAAGATTCTGATTTAGTTTGTCTTTCTGTTCATATTCAATCTCTGCTTTTAACTCTGACAATGTTTACCCTACAGAGATTTTCTCTGTAATAAGTATCAGTGAGACTGGGCTTCACATCTCTGACCTGCAATTCCTCTGCTGCACTATGGGTTATATTATGTTCGTTCTTACTGTTTTGAGCATCAATAGTGCAGTAAAAAGTGTATATTTCAATAAACATAGCTTTGCACAGGATGTGCCAAAAGGCAAGATCATAAAGTTTAGTTTCTGCAAGGAAATATTTTAAGAAATGCAGACTCAGAAGGGAGCACCATGACCCTTGAAAACTATTCTAGGGGCTGCTCATGAGTAATGTGAATGGTGTTTGCATTATACTGCAAACACCTAAATGTTGCAGGGCACAGAGTATTACCCAATACTTCCTATCCTGAAGCAAAATATAACCAAAGAAGGTGTAATGTGGCTCAGAAAAAAAGGAGGTTATCACACTAGGTCCCTGACTAGCAAGGGATTGTGTTAGATCACACAGAAAACCTGCAGGGGTGGGCAACTCCCCATGCAACAATGAAAGAAAGAAAAAAAAAAATCATCATATAAAAGCTTTTTCAGTTTTGTTGTTGTAGTTTAATTAAAATCTCTTATGTTTTACCTACATCTAAACTGATCCATTTTCTGCATTTTGGGGCATTCGATCTGATCTCTCAGGAAAGATTTGCCCAGTTAGTGGCTCGTCCTGCCACTGTTATAACCACCAGGGGACACCTCGGAGCTGGCATGAACCGGCAGGGCTGCACGGACAGCTGCAGAGCAGCGCTGCCTCCAGGCTTCCTCCATTTCAGCCAGTGTTTTAAACTGTCCTGCTTTTTAATTATGGCAACTTCGATAAAGAGGAATTCAACAGGAATTGCTTCTAGTGTCCTAAATTGATTAATATGAAGTTTATACAATGCTTAGTGCAAAGTAATTATTTTGCTCATAAGTAAATATAAAGTTTTGACAAAGAGCAATCATGTCAGTCAGGAGGGGTTATAATACAACAATTGTAAGGAGAGTCAAATTGTCAGATATTGGGGATTTTCATATTTTCACTGTGTATACATGTGTAAAGAATTTGTGTTCTGTCCAGAGCCAAGAATACAGTTGTTGGACTCATTTATCTGCAGATAAAGTGACTTCAACAAACAATAAATTTATATAGTATAAATAACAAATCATCACAAGTTTTATTAAAGACTGGTCTTTTTATTTTCCTGTGTTTTTTCAGTGAAAGCAAAAAACCCCAGAAATTAAAAAGAATAAAGGAACATAAGTTAATTCAAATTAGAAAGAGGACATTATAATTCACAATATGTCTGTCTTTTTCTACCTTAGAGTTTTGAACAAGATTTTATCACAAACCAGTTAATCTCTCTAAGAGACTTCCAGTTCCTTCAAGTGCGTGCAAGAAATGGGTATGGCTGAACTTCACTGTGGGAAAAGTTTTCCTTTTTTCTCACATTATGTGTTTATCCTCAGATAAATGAACAGTATGACCTCGTATCATTCTATTTCCAAAACACACACAGAGGTTGTAACTGAATTTATTATTCAGATGTATTCAACTATTGAAAACATCTAATTGGCATGACATGTGCCTTGGGAATTTTTTGAATGTTCTTAAGTCACAATGTGTTAAATGACAAAAGTAATAGGATTTGGCACATTTTTCCAACCTGAAACTTGATTTAAGGACAAGTTGAGTAAACAGGGTCTAAATTCACAAAATTCATAATTGACAAGTGTTTTTATTCACAGGTTCCACCATCAATGTCAATAGTTCAGGTGCTTGGACAGCTGTGTGTATCACAGCAGAGTCACCTGTGAGTTCATGGCTGTACCTCCTTGTACTGCTGGGAGGGCTGCTGTCAGTCCTGCCATGCCCTCAGGGGGCTGCCATGGGCTTCACGTGGTTTTGCAGATGGTGAGACATGCACTTACATAAAGAAAGAAATTCCAGCTTTTCAATTCACAGAATCAACTTCTTACATCACAGAGAAGAGCTTGGCTGAAGAAAAAATGTGAAACAAAGGCAACTTCCTCGAATTTTAGAAAAAAAAAAAAAAAAAAACCAAACCAAAACCACAAAGTCCATTATCTTAATATTCTAGTGTTTCATACCAAAAGTCAGATTAAATCTAAGTGACTGCACCCCCCCCCCCCAATTGTCCTTCCACAAGTTCTTTCTTAATCTCAAAGCTTCTGAGTAGACCAACTGCAGGGCTGCTGTGTGGAAAAGGATGAAAGCTCTGCCACTCTCTTACCTCCTCCAATACTGCAGTGATTCAGCAGGACTTTGGTGTCTCTGCTTCAAAAGGAGGCCATTATTTTGCTGCTTTAAGCATCAAGATTTGATGTGCAACTCACATATTTTGATGTTATACCTTCCCCAATTAGTGTCATCACATAGCCACAGAAGGAGAGCCAGCAAAGTGATGCTCAGGTCGGTGTGTGTGACTGTCCAGCGGATGGCAACATTTAAATGCCTGGTGCTGGGCCACTCGTTCTGCTCACAGTGCTCCCATACAGAACCCTTTTCAGAAAACCAGTCAATTGAAATTGTACTGAACCTTGTCAAAACTGCTGTCCTTTTAAACCAGCAAGATCTTTGGTGATTTCTCTCATGAAGAAAGAAAGATCTTTGGTGATTTCTCTCATGTGCCTTCTCATGAAGGGGATCACTTGTCTGGATGTAGAACAAATCTAACAGTACTAAAAATCCTTGAAAATTATAAATCTTGACAGAAGGGCACTTACAGTCATTTGGAAATGGGACTTAGGTGACATAATTACTTTTCAGAATAAAATGGTTTCTTTATAAAGGTTTTCTCCCTGTATTAAGTTCATATAACTGGATTGTGTTTGTACAAAGACCTATAATCAGTGGGTTTTTTCCTAGCAAACTGCTGTTATAGCTCCTGTTGTCAGTTTGATTAGCCTGCCTGCTTGTTTGAAGCAATGTCAAGGAGTTTTAGTCTTAAACATCACTATAAATAGCTTAAGAAACGTTGCCATTGATGTGGACATAATAATGTGGACACATATTTTCTCTATATCTTTTCCACATTCTTTGCCTGCTTTTTAATAAGATTTTTTTTAAATTTAAATAAGTCCTGAGCATCCAATATTTCACTTCCATTATTCTTTCAGCATACATTATTCAGCACCCCATCATCTATCCCTGTGTTGCTCAGCTGCTTGCTCCAGCTGAAAATGCTCTGTGCTTTCCTTATGTTCAGACTCTGGCCAATCAAACTGCCCACAAACACAGTCATCTGCAGAGCAAGGTTAGGAAAGGCTTGATTTCTGTGGGGCAGAAATATCCCCTCCGTGTTTGTTTTACTAGGGTACAGAATAGGCCAAAATTAAGGGCATTCACAGGCACTTTGTTGAATCTTGGTCGTTGAAATCAATGGAGGTTTTGTGGAAAACTGTGAAAAATTTTGTGAAAAATACATGGGTTTTTTTAGTGCTGGCTCTGTAGAAAAGCATTTCTGAAAAAGCATTGTCACAGTTCCCACAATTTTCATAGCCACAGGCTGGTGAGGGAGGATGCAGACCTATAGCTTTGGGAAAGATCCTGTTTTATCTGTTCTTTCTGTTTCAGCTGGTCAGTGCTATGAGTGTTCCTGCTGCAGTGAGAGGCATAGATAAGGATGAAATTTAGGAAGCATATTCCAGACCAGCCCTTCTCAGAGCCCTCCTCCTGCCCCTCCTGTGCTGCAGCCACTGGTGGAAAGAGACTGTTGATGCTCACAAGTCTTATCCTTGATTTATTGATTTGGGCTCATCTGGGAATTAACTACCTCCATCAGGTATTTGCTGCTAGCAGGGGGTTACTGTGATACTTTAGACATAGCCCTTTTTTGAGATTTACTGCTTGGCTTCTGCTTATCTGAGTTCTCCTTGAAGCAGAAAGAAAAAACAGCAGCTTTTCAAACTTAATGAAAACAGTGTCAGCTGATGGCTGCTATTCTTGTGGCAGTGTATGAATGTCTGCAGAACTGGCAGCAGCAGGCCAGTTTAGAAGGACTGAAACATGTCTCTGTGATTTTCAGTAAAACACGACACAACCATCTGAAAGTGTTGTGGGTTTTTTCCTAAATGCTAATTTTGAAGGTATGCACCACCTCAGAAAGCAGAAAAACTTTCATGTGATTAAAGAATCACAGGAGGCAGTAAAATAAAATAAAATATATTCAATTAAATTAATTAAAGTCTGAGACAACTTGTGTTGAATGAGCTAGTGATGGGCCCTCTATGGAGACAGCAAACCCTTAATCAAGATGAGTGCAAGGTGCTGCAGAAAACCTGAAGGTTTCCATTGCTGCAAATAGCAGCAGAGGAGAAAAAGGTGAGTGTGATGCTGTGTTTGCTGTAAGCCACTAGAAAATGAATTGAAAAACAAATGGCTTCTTGCTCCTGGAATGTGTGATGGTGCATGTACCCATTGTTATTCCTTTCCTTCAGTATGTTCCAATTTTTCCTGCCCGTTGCCCACCAGCAGCAGAGAAATGGCTGGTGCAGGCTCTGGACCTGCCTCTTGCCAGCTCATTGGTGATGCCTCCATGCACACAAGGGTTAGAGGGAACAGAAGGACAATTTGTACGAGATAGGACAAAATTTTGCAAGACATGTGAATGTGCATATGCTAATGAACATGCTGGAGGTGAGGCAGCCAGGCGTTGCCAGTCACAAGGACAAACACAGATGTCAGTAAGGGCTATGTGCTCTTGCTGCTGTATTTTAATCATTTTGCCATGGTTTTGGTGCCCTCCTGTTAAATCCTGGCTTGGTTTTAGATCTTTGGAAAAGTATCAGTACCCTTGTGTATGTTGGTGTTTAAAAAATGTTCTATTCCTTACCTGGGAATTTGTTCACCTCAGGATTTTGTGAGTATTACATACAGACGTGGTGCATGGTGAGTTACTTCAAATGCTAAACATTGTCTTCACCATGTGTGGAAGAAAAGAACCCATTCAGCAAACAGCCAAGGCAGAGAGAATAGTTATAGATCCCCTTTTTAAAGTCAAAGGTGCTCTCTTTTGGGGAATTCCAAGTGTGATACTTCAGAGTAGTAAAATGCCATGAGTAGTATGTGCTTCAGGATGAATACTGTAAAACCTACTGCAACTGAATGGCATTAGAGACCTGTGAACTGCCTCATCCAGCCTTGGCAATTCATGCAAACTGGGACTGCAAAATAATGTAAACTTGGCTTCCCTAGATAAAAGAATCTCATTTGTAAAATACACTAAAAATAAAGTCAAATTAAAGAAACATAAAACCTTAGAGATAAACTAGGCTTAGGTTTTTATCCAAATCCTCTTACTCTTTTCCAGGATGAGGTTTAAACAAAGCATAAGCTAAATGTAATAATTCCTATTCCAGTTGATTTTGGGAATGATTATTCTGAGGCAGGCTGCTGCATACCTGCAGGAAAAAAAGTTCTTAAACTTCTTGTTGTATTTTCCTGCTTAACGACAAGATTCATTCATGCTGATGTCTCAAGGCAATGCCTTCAGAGCCTGTATTGTCAGAAATTGCCAGCATCTGTGCAAATATTGGTGATGTCTGATCTCACCATCAGCCTCTGGCATCCCTCAAAAGACTGCCTAGACATACCAATCCAGCTGATTAGAGCTTCTGTCTTTTACTGCTCTGTTAGGGTGGCACATGTGATCGGGAACTGTCTGTCCTGGTGCGTGTGGTCACATGTTGATTCCTATTGCTGCTTCCCATCCCCAGCTGCCAAGAGGCTCAGTACAGTTGCAGTCAGAGAATATCTTTCAGCTGCCATTACATATTTGAATGTAGCAAGAAGCTAGAATGGCATGCATATTTATCAGAATTTTTTTGTTGTTCTGTGAGATTTGCTACAGGTGCCATAAATATACTGGAAGTCATTTTGTCCTCCCTTAACTGGGTCAGGACAGCAAAACAAGTCAGGGCAATATGACCTCAGAAACTGGTTCATCTGAATAGGATGATTTAAAGGAAGTTTTGAAGGAAATGGCCTGAAGAAAGTCCATGTTCAGTTACAGTGAAAAGTTATTCTGGCCATTTTGTCTTCTAAATGAATTTCTGCATGGGAAAAGAGCAGAAAGTCAAGAAAGGAGGATCCCTTTATAAACAGGAGGGTTAGCAAAGACCGATCCTGATCAGATGATCAGATGCCTGGGAAGCTTGTCTGCTGACACATACAAAAACTAACCAGCATAGAAATCAGAAATGTTAGAGTTTGTTCCTGCTGGTTCTGTGTACACTGTCAGGTCAAGACTACTTTTAAACACATTAAAATATAATATCTAAGGCATTTTCTTCTTTTTGTGTTCATCAAATTCTATCACCTCACAGTCCAATATATTCTCCTGCTGTGCAGAAAAAGCAGAGATTTTCTCTAGATGTCCCAGTGCATGCCCAGTGCTGGAGAAGAAGCTGCTGCTCAGTAAGGGGTATGGTTGACACTTTAAAATCCTCAAAACAATACCCCTGTTGACTGGCTATCAGAAGCAAAATCTAGTAACTGATTGCAAAGCCTGAAAATAATATTTGTGTCTCTTGTTACCTGGCTGCTGCACTGACCTCTGTCAGGGCACTGTACTTTAAAGTCTGAGTAAACCTAAGCAGCTCCTGAGGAGTAAAGAGCTGCCTCAGTCAAAGCTCAGTGACTGAGAAAATATTTGGGGGTCTTGAGTCAGCACTCACTAACTTTCAAAAGCAGGCTCTGAGCAGGTTACCAGATCCATTCAGGTCTCCTTTTTCAGTTAAAAGTGCTGTACTGAGTGTGAAAAGGGGGCAATTGTGGGGCTACCTTTGGTGCAACTGCAGCTCCTTGGTCCTCCTTCACTCAGTCACACTCGTGAGCCAGCTCAATGCTTCTTGGAAGGGCTGTCTGACCCACTAACACAGAAAGAGGGATAATAATAAATGAGTGGGTGGGGGAGAGAAAAGGAAATCAGAGAATTGCAGAATCATTAGATGATTTGAGTTAGAAGGGACCTGAAAGATCATCCAGTCCCAAACTGCCTGCCTTTGGCAGGGGCATGTTCCACTGACCAGGTTGCTCAAAGCCCCATCCAGCCTGGCCTTAAGCACTTCCAGAGATGTGGCATCCACAGCTTTCCTGGGCAACCTAAGTTCCAGTATTTCACTATGTTATGAGTAAAGAATTTCTTCCTAACATCTAATCTAAATCTCTCCTTTAGTTTAAAACCACTCCCTGTTTTCTTATCACTATCTACCAGTATAAAAAGTCATTCTCCATCTCTCTTATAAGCCCTTTCAAGTACTGGAAGGCTGCTATGAGGTCTCTCTGGAGCCTTCTCTTGTGCAGCTCCCAGCAATCTCCTAAAAGCTCTCCCTGTCCTGCTTGGGGTGCAGTCAGCCCCATACTGCTCCACACAGTGACCCTCTTGTTTCTGGTGGTGATTCTTTGTAATAGAATTGCCCTTTGCTTTTCTCAAGAGGATGATGAACCTGAAGCTGATGAGGTCATAAACCAATATTGCAGTCCTTGAATGGTGAAAGGGAGAGGATCTTGCATTGCAGCTTCAGGCACACTGCAATGGAACCCCATCCAAATCACATTAGATGTGTTAATGCACCATGATCAGGTTCCACAATTAGGAGTGTTATCAACAAATAAAAAAATAAAAACCATCTGTGACCCTCAGGAAACACACAAACAAAAGCAACACAAGCAGCAGTTTGTTTTTAACTTTTCCTTTGGCCCATGTTGCCTTAAGTCAGCTCTTTTCACACTATGTGTGTGATGTGGGGATCTTAGTCCCAAAAAACTTGGAATGCTAGTGAGTATGTGCAAGCTGAACCAAGTTTCATGGTTTTTAGAAGGACCATGAAAGTGCCCTTCTGGGGTGCAAATAAAGGCTCATTTGCCAAATCCATTAGCAGGAATGGATTAGCTCATAGAGGAGGCAGGATGCCTCTTTGGGGAGCTTTTAAGTATCTGTCTACCAAGATATGCTTCCCAGCTATTAATTTGGGTATTAAAGATCATCACAGACGTGACAAGGATTCCATCAGCCATTTTAATTTCTGCTCAGGGACTTGCTATGTACTATTGTTATACATAGCACTACTCAAGTAGAGAGAAAAGACTGGAAAAAGCACAATTCTGATTTCAATTCCTTCCTTCCTCGGTTCCTTTCAGCTTTCTGCAACTGCTGAATCTGTTTTGCAGTCATTGCATGTTGTTGGGGACATTAGCAATCTGTCCCTCTAGCTCCTGTGTCCTGTGTTAGATCTATTGAGAGTTTGGTGTTGGGCTGCTACTCAAGAAGGAGAGAGAAACGTGTGTTTCACACGTGTCTCTCCCAGCTCAGTGGCCATACCTTAGGTCCTGGAGGGGGTGTCTAATAGTTTCTCACCCTCTGTGGATAAAGGAAGGGAGCAGAGAGGGATGCATATAGCAACAAGGACTGGGGGTTTGGTGTATGTAAATATCTTTCACAAAAAAGAGAGAACCCAACGACTTTGTTACACCAATGTAGTGGGGTAGTGGGTGTTTCCTGGGGTCACACAGAAGGTTTCTGGAAGTCATCAGAGCACTGAAACAGAGAGAACATCCTCTTATGTCTAGAGGAGAGTGGAAATTGCATCTAGCACATTTGGACTTTTTTCTTTCAGAATTGTTGTCTCCTCTGCATAAAATACTTCTTGCTAATATCAGCTGCAGTTTTTTTTTTTTTAAATAACATTTTAATGAAGTTGCTGCTAATGAGGGCTCTGTCAAAAACTTCCAATTATTAGCACAATATTCCTTGATGTTTGTGGGGAAATGGAGCATTGGAGTATTTACTGACCTCCTGATAGTAAGGAAGACCCCTATAGCAGAACAAGAATTAAAACTGAGAAGCTTCTGGAGTCCAGTGCTGCAATGTAGGAAAAAGAGCTCTGAAGGTGTTGGGAAGGTCATCACGATGATCCAAAAAATATTTCTCTGCATACCTGCATACAAAATGCAGAGTTTATCCAGAAGCCAAAAAGAGTCATCCTCCACACATAAAAATATGAAACCTGTGTAAAGAAGGAAAGACTACTTCTTGCTTGCCATAACTGCCTGTGGGTCACATCGATGCAGTTGTAGGCTGTAGGCTACTGTACACAATATTGACAAGAAAAGATTTTTGAGAGTTGTTTTCAATCAGTTTTATTTTTGTTAAAAAACTAACCAAGCACTCAAACCAACCCAGATAGTACTAGCATCAGTAGTCACAGTGGCTGCTGCCCTCATACCCTTCAAATTTCCCTGGGAGGAGTAAATAATCTGAGAAAAAGGAATAAAGAGTACAAAGGAAAACAAGAGAAACACTCGTCTGAAAAAAAAAAAAAGCCTGAGAGAGTAATGTTTCCCTTACAGATTTAGATTAAATACCTATGCCTAGAAAAAGTGTGTGATAGAGAGTTCATAAAACTGTGCAACCAAGTAGTTGTTGATGTGCTTTATCTACAAATGCCAAGTTTAATTTATCTGTTTCACGCAGTTAAGGGCTTGCATACACTGTGGTCATTGCATATGATGCTTGCCATGTGACAAAGAGCTGTGAAAATACACTATGTGCCTTAAGTGAAGGAAAGCTCCCAGCATGGTGTGAATTAGGCTTCTCTCTTGTCTGGGAAAGGGTTAAGCTTTTAGCAGAATCCCAGGAAAATATGATGAAATGAATCTTCACCACTGGCTTGCTTTCTCCCAAGGCAAGGGCAGTCCCAGTGTTCACCCTACCCTCAGTGGTCACAAAACAGTCTCTGGGTGTAGGGGCTGTGTTTGTCTTGACTGTGATTCCAGAGGTGGGAATGAGCTGAATCACTCTGGTTTGCAGAATTTTGGGTGGGGGGATGTAATCCAATTCAGATAGCCCTTCCCAAACTTCTGGAAGCTTATGTGATCTGTGTGAGTTTCATAAATAGGACTCTTGGATTGGTAGTCTCATAGAGAAAAAAAGTTTTCCTCATTGCTTTACTTGTCCACAGGTTTCTGCCTACAAGACCTTATACATCTCTCACTGAAGGTGATGGAAATGGTCTTTCCACATTCTGGCTGGAAAATAGGCTGTCTTTGAGCTTCTGTAGAAAACATTAAAAGAGTGATGGGCAAGAACAACCATCATTCCAACAGGACTAGCTGGCCACATCTTGTGACTAAATTTAGGGTGCTAAGAACCAAAGTCCTCTGACAGAAGAGTCTACATCCACACTGCTGGACTTTCTTGGCCTCCCAAACAGGGTAGTCACATGCAAGATGTGTCATGAGGATATGAAGTATGGAGAGTATGAGTTACCTGAGGCCAAAACTGTCCCAGAGGCTGTTGTTATATTTTAAAAGCCTACCTGCTCAAGTGCAATGCCCAGGAATTACTTACAGTGTCAAATTGTAAAGACATAATCTCTGCTTGAGACCCAAGCATAAGTATTGAATACAAGCTTAATTGGTTACCTTTTTTTGCTTTATACCAGTGGCAATTCTTACTATATCTTTCATCGTAGTCTTTTCAAGTAAGGTCTTATCCTGAAAGAAAGCTCAGCCCATGTTAATAAGAAACTCCCCATCTACTGTGTTTCACTGTGAACCAGCTTCCTTCGTTGTTTTTTTTTTGTTGTGTTTTTTTTTTTGTGTGTGTTTTTTTTGGGTTTTTTTGGTTTGTTTTTTTTTGGGTTTTTTTATTTTGTTTGGTTTGGTTTGGTTTGGTTTGGTTTGGTTTGTTGGTTTTTTGTTTGTTTTAAAGGAAGGTGCCTGTGCTTTTTGCTATTTTTTAATTCTGTTTAACCTGGAACATGGTACAGAAAACTGCAAATTTGTCCATGATGAATAGAAACAGAGATAGTGTAGCTGACAAATACAGTCTGTTAAGTCATGTTGGGTGTTTGGAAAGGGTTTGGTGATGATAAAAGTGTTTGCAGTTCTGCTGAGGATGTAGGAGACACAAAGGCATCTGAAACAAACACTGGAAAAAACCACAACAGACTCCAAGAAAGCCCCAAAATTTGCCAAGAGTAAATTCTAAAAATATCCTGACAGATACTCTATCATTATTCATGTAAATAGCAAAGCTGAAGTCATTCAGACCTTTTGTAAAAATAAAACTTTGTTTGACACAGGCAATGGCTGTGACTAGATGTGATATATTGCTCTGTGTCACCACTGGTTCAGAGATCTATAGGGCCATCGTTGAAACAGCAGATTATTAGGGAAGTTAGAAGCACTATAAAAGACAGTAGGATAATGCCAGATTTGTGTTCCCAAGTTATGTGACAGAATGAGTACAATTTTGAAAGCTTCGACATCAACCAGAATAGAAACAGTTTTTTGCATTTTAGTAATAGTGTTATTAACAAACTATCTCTAACCCATGTCAAAATACTTAATGGGCTATAATAACATCAATTAAAATACAATAATGGACTTAATAATGTGGCCCATAATGAGAAAAAATATTCATGTGGATTATCTCTTCATACCCAAGAGAGAAATTCTAATGAAAGACATTATAATGAACATAACAGTAACAGCTTTAATATAATATGAGTTAGAAATATGCTGGGATAGAAAATAATGTGGGTAAAGTCAAAACCATGTCCAGAATGTTCATTGACTGCTTTGCTTGTTGTTTTGAATTCATAAATCTTCAAAGGACCACTAGAAAAAGCTGGTCATTGGCCCAGGTAAGTCTGACCTGCACTTTTGAGCCAAAATTCCATTAAATTCCATTTTTCCAAGGGCAGATCATCTTGATGTTCTCTTCCAGAACTTGCCTTTCTTAACGGTTGCACTCACATCAACGGGTGCTGGCATAGCAGTGACAGCAGTAACCATTATGGATAGTCAAGGGACTACCCTGGCACAGGACTGGCACTGCAGGATGAGGTTGCCCACTGCTGGCTTCACCCAACAGCTCTGGTTTGTCTCATCCCAGCACTACTTTATAGGCCAAGTCCATTTTGTTTAGCCTTGGGCACAGAGCTTGGCTTTCTGCTGGAGACACCACTCACAAGCAGGATATAGGAGGTGGTTGTCAAAGGGCACATTTGGGATCCAGCAGCCTGGAGTCCTGTTGGACAAGCTGAGGCTCTCTGTGTGTGTCAGCCCTGTGCAGGGTGTGCTCTTGGCTGAGGACAGCTGATCTGCCCAGAGCTCCCCGTTTGGAAAGTCCCAGGCTGTGTCTGCACCACACAACACCAGAGTGCTCCTGTTTGTCAGCCCTCTCACAGACTTCAGATACCTGATTCATTAGTCCCTGATATTAAAACATGTGCAAGCAGTTCCTTTATTGTTAGGCATCATTCAGTTAGTTAGGCATTTACTTTTCTCACTGGCCTTTCCTGAGCATATTTGAAAGTCCAGCTGCAAGCAAATTGTGTTGCAGAGGATGGCTCAATTCACCCAGCAGGCTCATGCTCCTGGCATGGAAAACAGTGACAGTGCCTGTCACCTGTATGCAGGCACCAGAGACAGCAAAAGGAGATTCAGGCTTTCTTCGGGAAGGCAGGAGAGGCCACTGCGTGCTTGAGACCTGGCGAGATCCACCCTTCACTGTCTGCCTCCCGGGCACTTAAAGCAGGCCCCATTAAGGCTTTCACCTGCAGTTCCTGGTTTCTACTCAGGGATTGATTACAGGGCTGAGCTGTATAAATTGCATCCAGAGACTTCTTGAAATTGAGTCTGGAAAAGGAGAATGTTCTTAAAACTATGCTTACAACAAACTCAGTTCTAATGTGACTTCATTCTGCAGTTTTTATGAGTTAAGTTTAGTTTTATTTTCAAGAACTCATTTCTACATTGTAGTAAAATACATCAAAAAGCTACTTTTTTATTCCTTAACCTGCTTATTCTAGTGGTCTAAATTCTTTTTGTATTTTACTGATTCCAAGAAAAAGTAACATCAGAATTCATGAACAATAACAGACAGCTAAGTAATTATTCCAGGAAACAAATCTCCTGAAAAAGTGCCTCCAAAGAGGCACTCAAATCATTGAAAAACAGTGGTGCAGAATGAACCATGCAATGACCTAAACAAGAAAAAATATAGCACAGAAAGTAAAGAAAACTGAATATAATTGGAGTTCATTAATTTCCTAGGTACATGCTACCTCTCTTAAAATATGCTGCTACACTCTTCTCACTCCTCTCTTTTCTGTATCTCTCAGTGTACCTTTCCAGAGATGTGATTTAACTGTTTATACCCACTGTACACCTTTGTTATGTTTATTATCCATAATGTGATTTGTATAAACAAACAAGCAGATAGGCTTTATTGGGCTTGCAATCAAAAAAAAAGCTCTAGTGAGAGATGTATTTAACTAGTTCTCCAGTACAAAGGCACAAACTAAAAATAACTCAGAGTAATACAATAAAAATTGCACTAAAAATACACTGAACAGGACATTCCAGATGTGTTTTTGTGCCATTACACAAGCAGCATACTCCTTGATCACCCTGGTTCAATCCAGAGCCTCCTATATTTGTCTCACATCAGGATCTGCTTGATTTAAAGAGTCTTAGCATTAGCATGTTTTCTAAAAGTACAGTAAAAACAGCCCCATGTCCCAGTCAAGCCTTTGACCAACTGCCTTTGGTATAATGAACATTCAGTGCCAGGAACTCCAGCTTTGGTGAAATAATGAAGCAGGCAAGATCTAAGTCTTGCCAAGCAGACACTGTAATTGGTGAGTTACTGACTTTAAAAATCAAATAAGTAGACATAAACATGCTGAAGAAATGGCAGGAAGGAAAGTGATGGAAAGAGGAACATAGTACTGTTTACTGGGTGAAGGCACAAAACCAGGGATTGGAAAGGAACAGTTTGAAACTGTCACCCTTTGGGTCACATCTCTATGAGGTGTGGAGTACCCTCTGCATGGGAACCTTGTTTCTTAGCTGAGCACGGTGCCAGAGACACTCAGCACCTTGCCAGGTACAAACCCCATCAGGGGACTGTCTGGTGTCAAAGAGGCATCAGGATTTAAGGTTTAAGTAAAGTAATGAATGATGCAAGGAGGTGAGACAGAGAAGCTTGTCTGATCAAGTCATGATCTCAAAGACAAGGTGGTGGGGAGGAGAGAATAGAGAGCTAATTGGTTGTTCAAATACCCATGGCCACATGTGTACTGCAAACTGAGGCATAGCTAACTCAGACAAGATAATTGCCTAAGCTTTCTCTCCCTCCTCTCCTCTCCCCTGGCTGCTTTCCTGTTAGATGATTTGGGAAATCAAAAATCTCAGCAGCTAATCTATACCACCAGATTTCTGTCACCCCAGCAGTTTCTTTTTCTGATGAATAATGAATGTATGCTGACCCTGAGATGATAATAATGCAGAATATTTTCAGGTTCTTGAAGGTCACAATAAATTTTTGGAAGCATTGTCAGCATTAAAAGTCTTTGGTGTTGTTTCATCTAAAGCTACATATAGATGTGCTATGACCTTTATTTGACTCGTATCAATGTTTGTGAACAATGCACGGCTCAAATGATGAAGAGACCAGCACCAGCAGCTTTTGCTCAGTTTGCTGCTGTGTTACAGTTGGTTGGCTGATACCTGTACATCCGCTGTTGGGCAGAAAGCCTCTATAAACAGGGTGTCAAGTTTAATTGGACTAACTGGTAAGTATACTGATAATAAATAAGATGTGCTTTTGCTGAACTGTTCTCCTTGGATTTACTGAGGGCTGCAGCAGCTCAGTACTTCCCAGGATGAGACCCAAGGTGCCTGTTGTTGCTCGCATCAACTACAATTGCAATTTCATCATTGATGTTATTAGCAGCAGGACTAAGCCTCGAAACTTGTGGAAGGCTTTTGAACTTCTTTTGATCTGTGCACGGCTTAGCGGCGAGGCTCTCCAGCGCTGTTAAGTGCATATTGTGGGAGTCTGAAATAGCCGATGCAAGTTGTGACAATGCAGCCAAATGAGCCGCGTTCCTGAGTGCTTGTTTTCTCAGAGCCCTGGAGATGGGTAGTTACAGGGAAATCTCGAGTTTATTAAAATCAAAGGAGCTCCTGGTGTGTGTGACTGCTGAGAAAGGTGACAGGGAGTGTTCCCTGGACAGAGAACAATGTGCGTGTGTAAGTGTGTGTGCCTACGTGATAATATGCCCATTGTGCTTTTTGAGTCAATTTAATGAATTCTAACAACCCGACTTAATGCTTTCTGAATACGGCACAGCAGTGGGATGTGGTTGTTTGTTAGTAGGTAAAATATTTTGCTGATGGCTGAAGTGGGAATTTTTAGCAGACTTACTTATTTAATGATAAAAAATTTGATTGAGTCAAATGTGCTGATTCTACTTCTGTAAGTTAGCCTGCTTGCTTGGTCTGATAGCCCGACTGCACATACATGAATGATGCCAGCCTTAAGAAAAAGGAGTGTCAGCATCCCTCCTTGGTAATGACAAATGCTATTTGCTCCAGAAAGGCTGATCTTTAGCGAGCACAAGGAGTAATTCCAGGTTTACACAAGGCAGCGGGGGAAAGGGTGTCCCTCTCTCCTGGAATCAATCACACAGTCCCATTCCTGCTCCCGAGCCCTCTTGGTCAAACGTGCCCGAGGCTGTTCATTTCACAGTCCTCTGGTTCAGATAAGTTAAGCAATCAGAAAAGCGTCTGATTTCTACCCTGAAAATTGCATTTCGTGTTGCTTTTTCTTCAAATGTTAGTTTGAAAAGCTGCCTAAAAAAAATAGCTGACTTCGTGGTCTGCTTATCATGACACCTCTTTGGGACCGAAGACAGCCCTAAACAAGCCGAAATAAGCAAAGCCACTGGAGTTTGCCTCTTTCTGGGCCCGGGTACCCAGGGCTCGCAGATGCCCCTGGGGCATTTAGGGGAAGTGTTCACAGACGCCAGGACCGGAAAATGTTCAGATTTACTGCAGAAGGCCAGAGGAGGAGCATGGAGAATGTTCCCTGTAGCAGACCAGCTGCCGATTGTCACCCTCCTCTCGACGGGGCGGGTGAGGATGCGCCGCTCCTTCGGGCAAAGCCCGTCCCACACTGCGGCTTTGTGCGTTCAGGGCTGCCCTTGAACCGCAGCTTACAGGCAAGGGAGTGATGCCCTTACTTCCAGCATCTTGCCTGAAGGGAAACACATATCCGTAGTAATAATGCAAACAAACAAACCAACCCAATCTGGTTTTACCTTTCAAACACACCTAGAAATCACTGCTTTAATCAACATAATGTGCATGACCCACGCCTGGGAGTGTTCAGGGCCAGGCTGGATTGGGCTTTGAGCAACCAATTCCAAAGGTTGGAATCAGATGATCCCTTTAAGGATCATTTAAGGGACTTTTAAGGTCCCTTCCAACCCAATTCTATGGCTCTATGATAATACTTGAAGAGAAAAATGTTTTACTGTTTTACCTAATGCAAGTCACTCCGTGGTGCATTTGACATGGTCTCCCAGCTAAGGAAAGTAAATCCAGCAGTGTCTTTCCAAGAAATGTATCTTTGCTAGTACAAAGCAGCTACTTCAGCTAGAAGAGCTCGCATTCAGGCATCATCAGTTTGCAGTGCTGTGTGTAATCTTTCAAACCCTCGCTTCTAGACAGGCGGCTTCTCGCTGACCGCAGCCAGAGCAGTAAGGAAGATAACTTGACAACTTTATGCCTTCTTCTGTCACTCTGAATGCTGGAGCCACTTGTCCCTGCGTTACAAAACATCAAACATCTTCTCTCCATCATTTGACAGTGAGATGAATCTTAGCTGCTGACGTGATTGCTGCTTTCTGGCCAAGAATATGCTCATTTGCCAAATCCATCACGTTCAAAACTGACTGAGTCCTGAAATAAATCTCTCACCTCTTTATGTCTCCCATGCTGGAGCTTGGGAAGAATAGACAGAATCGCGTGCTGGAGTAAAATAACACAATTAAATTACCATATAGCAACCAAGAAAAAGCTAAAATAGCAACATGGTGCTGTTTCATTCTGGTGCTGGAGCACAGCCAGTTTGCACTCTCCTTTTCTCTGCTGCATCCTTTCTGTGATAAAAAAATCCATTATCCAAGGGTACCTTGGAAAACCACCTGTAACAGACTCCCAAGTTGTAGAAAAGAGGAATTAGTTACTTGGAAAGACTGATTTTATGTACATGCTACAGTACAAATGTTTTAAAGACAGCTTGGCCACCAGCAAAGATGTATTTAACTGATCATGCTTAAAAGCCAGGCATATTTTCAAGCTAAATTTATTTTATGATTCTTATAAATACAAGTAATAATAATTGTTATTTGCGGAAAAAACATAAGTATTTTCTTTATTGTATAAAACATAAAAGGATATACCATCTCCCCCAGTTTAAGAGCACTCAAATCTACTGAACTCTAGAAAATTTTGGACACAGAGATAGTGCATAGAATGGCTGCCAGGATATCTCAATGGGATCACTCTTCACAGAAATCCCCTTTTCCTGGAGTGCAGAGCTGATTTCCCTCTCTCTTCTTGAGGGTCTGCTTGGCTCAGGCACTGGTAAACAAAAGCTGGACCAGAATTCAGGCACTTCTCAACCCTAATGAACTTTATGACCTGCACTGCCAGAATGAAAAAACAGAAAAGCAAGTGAAAAGCAATCCTGCCCAAATCCCTAAATCTTGTTCAAATAAGTATTAATAGAACTAATTAGCTGGTTTTGATTTGCTGGATCCAATCCAGTAAACATGTTTCAGGATAAGACAAGCATCCATCATCCAGACCAGCTGCTCTTAGACAGGTCATTATATGTGAACAATGACTATTGATTAGCAAAACCCTTGGCCCAGAGTTTGCCAAACTCTCAAATTTATCACCTGGCTTTCAGAGGCACCAGATATTCAGTGCTGTTCAACTCAGGAGAGTCTGGCAGTGACTTGGCACTTCTGAGATTAGGGGTGTTTACTTGGCTGGATGAGTGTGGATTTATAAACCTAAACTTCCTTTTCAAATTTGCAGGGGTTTATATGCTTGCTAAATCAATGCTGTTTCATAAAAATAGGAGAATGAAATCGTAAGATAAGCTAATGTACTTTAAAGAGCTGTGCTCAACACTTCCTCCTGACTGTGCCACTCTTGGTCCTTTACATGGCCCATCTATCTCAGTGGGTAGAAGACCTCACTGACAGAGGTGTATGGACCCACTGGTGATGGCTTCACTCCTTTGTGAATTAATTTTAGGAAGGGTTGTAGGTCTTGCTGAGGCCCTCGCCCCCCTCCCTCCCTCCTCAGCAGCAGTGCTGGCTGGGTGCAGAGTGTCCCTGCAGACCTCCCACCCAGCCCCAGGGCACTCTACACCACAGCTGGGTGCCATGGTCAAGGCATGACCTGAACCCTCCCATAAATTGCATAAACACTTTCTCTCCCACAAAGGGAAGGATGCAAACCATGTGCTTTCTTCAATGAAGAACAGAAAAGGAGGCTGTATCAGAATCACTAATTATTTTTGCTAATAAAATTGGATGAAGAGTGTGACTGTCTCTCTTGAGCAAATGTTATCTCCCACTGACAGAGGAAGATGAATTGTGCTGACTTTAATGGCACCAGCACTCGTTTGGAGCACCCTGTCAGGACAGCAGCACTGCAGCAGTGTTGCTGGCCATGCTTTCGTCTTCTGCTTGCAAATCACTCTGCTTTCAGAAAATGCTGCCAGCACTGGAGCTGTCAAAACCAACTCTGTGTTACAGGGTTTTTCCCCTTTTCTGTGACCTTGGTGGTAATTAAGTGTCTCTTTCTCAGAGGGAAAAATATGTGAAGCATGAATTGGACCTGTTGGCCTGGCTGCTGATTTATGGGTCAAGTCTCTAGCTGTTACAGACAAAATTTTTAAGTCTCTGATTAAGAAACCCTGCTGATTTAAGGATCTCACAAGAAATGTGTGCATAATGAATTATCTACAGATGATAATCCAAATTATTCCTTGATGATTCATATCACCTTCTTCTATTAAATTGCCATTTTAGAAGTTTAACAAGAGCAATGCAAATGGACAGGTGGTGACATTACAACATACATAACAGGTCAGCAGAGCAGCATTCTGCAAATTTGGGTAAGTGGCATTTAGTCCCAATCAGAGATGCTAACAGAAAACAAAGGCTGAAGGACATACTGGTATAATTTGGCTGAAATGCCAAACTGGTATAATTACGGGGTAAATGTTTGCCTCATGTGTCTGAACCTGTGATAAATTTTTTTTCTCTTAAACAAAAGTTTCCATGGAGAACTCTGCAATAAAGTCCTGCTCCAGTATTACTTTCCCTTATTAGCATTAGGTCTTACTTGCAGTATTATTTGCCAGTAGAAAAATGGCACTGTCTGTCCTTGCTTAGGAAACACTGAGAGCTACCAGGCATCACCGAAATATATATGTACATGGGTAACAGGTTGCAAAGACATGCAGAAATGTGTGGCAGAATGAACATTGTTTTTCCTTTTTGGGTTCAGCTTGTTGAATCTTAAACTTACATACCTGGGAACCTGGAAACACCGGCTGTGCCCCATGTCCTCTGGAAGGGGTGCATAGCAAACCAGGGCTGCAGACACCACCACCACCACTGTGTCTCTTATGTTCTGATGGTGGAAGGAAAGAGTGAGCTTGAGTAATGGGAACTGGGAAGTGCAAATGTACTGATTCTGATGTTGCTTTAGTGCCATGTATTGTTTTTCTCCAAGCCAATGCATGATACCAATCTCTGTCTCTACATCTGACATACATCACGAAAGTACTAGAAAATGCAATTAGCCACTGTTAGTCTTTACCATGACATGTCCCAGTAAGAAAGCTCCACTTATTTCTGTCTGTGTTTCATAAGCTGATGGGGGCAAGGTCTGAAGAGGAGCTCTGTACCTCCAACCTTCTTCAGCAGCTCCATTTTCTCATGGCTGAGTGTTAACCAGAGAATGTGGAGCAGATGGCAGGGGGTGGCCTGGACCACAGCACTCCTGTCATTGCAGCTCTGGCAGGGCTAAGGATCTGCTCCCAGTCACCACATGAGCACCATCCCAGGTGGGGATCAGCTAAGCACACAAGGGTAATCAGAAAATTGTGTCTGTGTTCTGAAGGTACTAAATAAGTGGCAAAGGCAAACGGCACAGTTCCATATCTGCAGCAGTTTTACAAAGGGATTGTGCCATTTCTGAGAAACATTAGCTCTGCAATTGCTTAAACCCTGGGGTTTTGTATTATCTAGCCAATACATGCGCTAAAAATGAACAAAACCATATTCTGGACTCCAATAATTTTTACATTCCATTGCCTGTAACAAGCATCTTCCTGGCAATAGCTTAGTAAGCCCAGTGAAACAAGGCTTCAGCAAATGCACTTAAAACGTAATTAATATACAGAAAACCAGACCTGAACAGTTTGTGCAAGAAAAATTGCTTTCAGCAAGAGGATTTTAATATTTTCCACAGGGAAATCCTTAAAACTTCTGTGTATATACTTGTGCAGTGCATGCACAGTAAAATCCAGTGAGTTCTGACACCCAGGTCTTTGCTGAGCTTCTGAAATGCTACTCAGCACTCAGAGCCCAGCTGATGCTTGGCACACAGGAGTCAGTGCACCTCCACTGCACAGCATGTGAACTCTGGCTTGGGATCTGTGGGGTCTCAGGGCAGAGCCAGTGCCCAGGTGAGTCCTCAGATGCCCTGGAATCCTCAGTGTCTGCCCCAGGAAGCCTTTTTAATGTTTTTGATTGGGAAAAAAAGGTGCTGTTGGGGCAGTTGAGGTGGTGACTGCTCAGAATGCTTGAGAACTGTTCAAAATGGCCAAATCAAGCCCCAGTGACAGCTGTCTTCAGAGGATGATGAAAGGTGTTTGTGAATTGTGTTTTCTTAATTTGTGATTTTCCATAATTTATGAACCAATTGTTTTACAGCCCATATGAGAACACTGTTGAACCACAAAAGCATATTAGTATGTCTCTGTGCGGGGGAGGGGGGCATAATTTATCTGTGAGACTGGTTTTTCCATAGCCAAAAGTCTCCTGTAACACTAACTCCTTCAGTCACAGCAACGAAATGGCACTTCTCACCATCCAATCTCATTACGTTCCCCTTCACTTGATCCCAATTATTCTGCTATATGCTCACCTCAGAAATCTTCTCCAGTAAGGCCTAACCTCTCCTCAAGCACCATTTTTATTTCAAAAGCCTCTCCAATTTAATTCTAAACCTCACTTCTTCCATAAACTGCTTTATCCCTCCAGATCTCTTAACACCCTTCCAGTGTAACACCATCTGCCTCTCTTTTTTTACTCTGTTACCACAGGCATTTCTGCATCTGCATGTGTGGAACTGTGGAGGTAGTGACCATGATCCTTCTCAAAATCTTTCATTCATTTTCAAGAGCTCTGGACTTACTTCAGGGATATTATGAGGCAAAATACATGGGTGATTTCTAGAGCTCCCAGAAGCACCCAGTTGTGTCAGGGCAACTGCCACAGACAAAAAGACAATTCTTGTTTCAGACTGCAGATAAACTGATGGGCTGATGCCAGGGCAAGCCCTAACAACAGGTTTTATGACAAAGCCAGTTAAAGAAAAAGACCTAAAGCCACTGGAAAATCTCCAAAGGTGCCAGAAAAAGAAGGTAAATGTATGGATTAGAGAAATAGTGAGTGCAGCTTCATCTGGGGACAGACTCGTGGAGGAGTCATGATGCCAAGACCCAGGCACAGGCAGAGCTGTGTACATACGGTGCAGAGAGAGGCTTTAAATCATGAGTGAGGCTGTGGCTCCAAAGAGCTCACCAGGAGAAATGAAGTGTGGGAATTGAAACCATTACAATGGCATTTCCTAAAGTGTTTTAAGGATGAATTGCAATGCAGTTCTTTGCTTACTTAAAAAAAAAACAAACAAAACCTTCCATTAGCCTTTGGTATAATCTTAGTGGCTTCAGACAGTTTTACCTAGTCACAGACACTTTTTGCAGCCTATAAACACTAGAATCTAATTTAATTTTTTTCTGCACTTCCAGGGGTGAAATTAACACAAATCAGTCTTGTAATTAATGATATCTCTCTCTAGGAATGTAAGCTCTTTTGCACTCACTTCTCTAAATTTCTAATGCAGATCCTTTAGCACCTACTTCTGTTTTTAATGTCTATCCTAAAAATGTAGTATTCTTGTAACAAAACTGTTAGTATTTCTCTAATAGGTCTCTTAAATTTTCTCTCAGCAGGAGTATCATCTCCTAGTCTATAATACTTTTCTTTTTACCTCTCAAAGTCTGTCTGTTATGAAAATTACTCAGTGTAAGTTGAACTTCTCTCCTCTTTTTAGTGAGATCTGAAGGATAAGATGAGAGAGAATTATTTTCAAGAGTGCAGATGGAAGAACGAAAATAAAAGCAAAGAGCTAAAAAATTCATGTTGCTGATTGAAAAGCCTAAATGCTGGAACCCAGGCTATGAAGTGTAGAGAATGGTTATTTAGCAGCTCTTCATTTTAATAGCTGCCAAAGATTAAAGTGGGTAACCAAGTGAAGTTTCAGAGCACAAAGAGCAATGCTCCATCCCCAGAAGTGTTCGAGGCCAGGCTGGACAGGGCTTTGAGCAAACTCATGTGGTTGAAGATATCCCTGCCCACGGCAGAGGGGTTGGAACTAGCTGGTATTTGAAGGTCCTTTCTGACCCAAACATCCTGTGACTCCACAATTACAGGATTCTGGTGCGAGTATTTTATGCTGCTAATTAAAATGGTCTCAGTGCCTCATTGATGGTGCTGTGGCAGAGAGGTAGGCAGGGTACAGGCCAGCCCATGGGGCCTCCCAGCCACCTGCCTCCCTCCCTGTACCAGTCGCTGCTTTGAAAGAGGGGCAGAGCCAGGGGAGGGTAACTTACCCTGCTCATTAGTGGCTGAGCTCCTGGCTGCATGGCCTTAAACATTTCTGCAGCTATTTTTACCAAACCCTGCAGTGTGGTTATAATATTGTACCTCTTGCAGAAAGTTTTCCACCTACATGACTGTTGTAGTTTAGAAATGATACTCCCCAATTTAGTGTTTCCACTGAGACTCTCCAAGCCATGTGCTTCTCCCTCAGTTCCCCTCCTCCTTTTGTATCTGGCAGGAGAGAATTGGAGGCGTAAACGGTGAAAATCACTGGTTGGGGTAAGAACAATTTAGTGAAAACAGCAGTGGGTTACGCAAGAGAATGGTAACAGGAGTCATATTAATAACAAAGTGCTCAAGACAGAGGAATGATTCACATGTGATTGCTCAGAACTGGCATTACCCAACAGCTGCCTCCACCTTACTCTTACTCCATGCTTACTCTATCAGAAGGAACTCCTTCCCAGAAGAGATTCCCTTCCCCTGGTCCCTACAATTACATGAGGTGGTATAGAATAACCTCTGGGTCCCAGCCATGTCCCTCCTGCCTACTGCAAATATTATCCTGTCCTGGCTGGAACCAAGACAATGACTTAAAAAAAAAGGTTACTTTTCACTTCATACTCTGCAAAGCAGAGTCACACTGAGGTTTTCATAAGTTATGCCTCTTAAGGTACAGTTCTGGTTGTCTCTGAAATCCTGGAAAATTGACTTTGGTGTAATCAGATTATTTGACACAGGTCCTCTCAGTTCTGCACTGGTTCTTTTTCACATTTGAATGCACCGGCTCATTTAAAATGTATTTCTTTTTCCATTTTCTTATTTTCCACATTCTCCTTCACTGCGTGCATCCATGTATTTGCAGATGAAAAATTAGCCTTGCAGACCATGTTGTTCTCCTTGTCAGAAGATTTGTTCTGCTCCTGTAATGTTTAACCGTCCTTTCTCTGCCCTGTCCCCATCCTCTGCCTCCTTTCTGCAAGCAGCAGATCGAGTTCAGCCTACCTCACAGCTTGTCTCTGCCTTATATTCTCTCTCCTCACATCCCTTTCATTGCTTCTCTTTTGCTTTAGAAATCTGTATTTGCCCTCATCCCAGGTATGTGTGTGTGTGCCTGCCTGCAGGACACGCTGGTGACAGGTGATGGCAGCTGCTGAAGGTGACGGCACTTCACCTCAACATATCACCCCCCTTCCATTACAGCACCGTTATGTTTATTGCTTGTCACATTTCCAAAATCTCATATGAGCTTCAGAGCAACTGGGCAGTGTTGAGTTATGTGGAATGAAGCACGAGAGTGCGGTAGTGGTGGAAGGACTGCTGTTCTCATGCATGGAAGGGGAACAGGGGCACAAGGCTGGTGGGGGGGGACATGACCCTGCTCCTGCCCCTCCCCAGACAGACACTGGAGGTGAGCAGCCCCATGGCCACGGGGGACTTCATTTGTAACACATCAGCAAAAGCCTTTGGCTTGCCCCCCATCACAGCCTGCATGGGGATGGGACTTTATGGGGTGCAGGGCAGAGCATCTTGTGTGACTTACAGGATGTTTAAGGGTGGGGAAGGAACCCAAAATGGGAAAGACGATGCATCAAGACATTTTTCAGTGGAACAAGCATGGAAAACATAAGGAATAAAGGTTAAAAGAAGGTGGTTGTGTACCTAAGTGGCTGATCACTGCACTTATCTGGCCCTGCTCTGTTCCTGGCCAGCGCTGTCTGTCCTTGTTTTCTCATTAAAACCCATTTCTGCCTATTTTCCTGTGCATGTGTGTTTGTAGGTCTCAGTGGCAGCAGCTGGAGTGGGACCCAGAGGGCTGTGGGTAGCTGTGTGTGAGCCTGTGCCACCAGTCAGCATGAGGCTGGACTGTCCAGAAAGTAAATCGAGTGGTCTGGGAGCCAGGGAGAGACCAGGGGATCTGCCTCATGGAGAGGCCATGAGGCTCGAGGCTAGGACTGGGCAGAGTGCAGGGCCTGCAGGTCCTCTGAGGTCTCGTGTCTGTGCCTGTACACACATATCCACGTGTGCCTGCTGGCAGCACCCAGCTGGATCCAGGGCACTCAGCAGCCCCTCCTGGGTGTGGGCTGCACAGACCCTGAGCAGTGCTCTCTGTCCCCCCTGAACATGCGCTGGTGTGATGGGAGAGGAGCTGGGCTGAGGCTGACAGCCTTCAAAGCTCTGCTCATGCTGTCTACACTGGAGGAAGACTTTGATACAGACTGTCAAACCTCAAATCCCTCCTGTTTCAGCTCATCTGGAAAACACAGTTCTGCACCATAAAGGTGTAATCCCTAGGGAAACCTCTTCAGAAAGGAATGAAAAGAGAAGAAGCCATAACACTAGTCAGGCTGCTGTTTCTTAATATTTTGTATTGGCTTTGTAGATAAAAGTGTTTGCAATCGATAGCCTTGAATTTTATTTCTGCCTAGGTCCTCTTAAGTGACAAATAACTAAGATCACAATTTTGGACCAAAACCTTGAGAAAAAATATGAATAGTTCATAATAGTCAATGTCTGTGCCATTGGATTGCAATTTTAATACAGCATGTGTCGTTGCTGGGTGTAGTAACTCACACGTAACCAGCCATACCGCATGTGTGGCAGAACAGGGATTATTTCCCCTCAAAGGAGTTGAAAGAAAATAGATATCCTGGAGCCCTGGAGATTGGTCACGCAAAAAGGCCACCAGAGTGTGCACCTTCAATAAAGTGAGAAGAAAATAAAGCTAAATGCACTTGGAATAATCCCTCTGAAGTAAAAGGCATGCTGGAAGTGGTTGGGACAGCCACCTATTGGGCTTTCTACCTGCAGGTTATCCCCGGTCTCCATAAAGAAGGATAGGAAGGTTATAAATGAACAGTGTGCTGGAGGAAAAGAAGAAACTGCACCTAATTTTACTGGGGCCCTTACAGATTAAAGGGGAAAAGATGAATTTGGACTGTGGCTACTTCATTTTCAGTAGCTCCTGGCCCTACACACACTCGCTCAGGCACAGTGAGTCCCTCCGGCCTCTTGCTCCTGCCTGCCTGCCTGTCACAGGTGTGCCACGAGGTGCCAGGACACTTCTCTTCCTCTCTCTGTGTTGTTCTTGCTCTTTTCTTCCTGTACCTTTTCTTTGCCTTGGAATTTTCATTCCTTCCCCCACCTTATTGTTTTACATCCCTCCCTTGCTTCGTCACTTCGTCCTCTCCATCGTCTCTCTGCCCTCAGCTGTGCCTTTGGTCCCCAGTACCTTCTCCTGTCATTCCCGGGCTGACTTCATCCTCTCTTTCTCCTCCCTACCTCCTTTTTTGGTAATATGCCGAGGTACAGCAGAGCAGATTTTTGGCTGGAAGCAGTGTCTTCCCGAGCAAGTCTCTTTCCCTGGGCCCCTCTGTGTTCCTTTGTGCATGGAGCTGAATGTCACGTTAGAAACTGCGACTTTGCACATACAACCTTTCCCTTTCTCTTTCTCTTCCCCTCTTCCCTTCTCCTTATTTCTCCTGTATCCTTCATATTTTGTGTGCACTTGAACAGTGTCATAGCCTCAATCTGATTACAAATTAGTGCATCTCTGTCAAAGCCAGCAAAGAGGGTTGAATTAAAGGCTCATATCACTCCAATGTGAAAAAGGAAGCAACTTCTTTTCAGTAGGAGACAGAACTGATACAGAATGATTAAAAAGTAGAGTGGATTAATAATGAGGACAAGGAAATGGTAACAGGAGCTCACTTCATAAGTCTACCACTCTTCTATGGCTTTTATGAATTTCTGCAATATTTTTCAGAATAATAAAAGCAGCTTCAGACAAAGGCACAGACAAATTAAAACCCACTGATAATATCTGTATTCAGGACAGGTCTGAAATATACACAGATGATGTCCTGTGAGATATTAAATGATAGTGTTATTGCATTATCCTATAGTTAGTTACTTCTCTGTCACAAACACGCTGTACTCTCTTGGGCAATTGCTTTGCACAAGGCTTTCAAGGACAGCAGGGATTTGCACAGCTTCAGACAGGTCTATATGGCTGGATGTAGATGGACCTGTGCTCACTCCAGCCATGCTCAACATCGTTTGGGCAGAAAACGAGAAACCCCAGGGCCATACATTCTCATTAGTATGACACTATAGCAGAGGGAATGTGGAACTGGACAGCATAAGAGCAGGGATACCTGACTATGTGTATCAGAGCCCTGTGCTTAAACTTTAAAAAATAGATCTTGGCAGAAGTGACCTCCCCGACCCCTGTATGAGGGCATCAGTATATTCATGTACGTACATATATATGAGTATATGCATGTATATATGTACTACATATATGTAAAGATATATAAATTGCAACACACACAAAAATATTCTTCTTCAGGACAGATCTTCTGAAGATTCAGTGTGTTTTGCTTTTTTCTTATGAGAAAACAAGCACTGAGTAAATTATCCCTTTCATACCTTGAAACATTGCTTAAATCCTATTTTGCAAATGCTTTTTTAAATTTTTTTAATTTTTTTTTTTAGATTTTGAGTGATGTTTGCAGTTTACTTTTTCTCTCTTCCCTGTTTCCTGTGCACAATCTCTTCGTCTCATAGAGGCACAAGCAGAGTCTTGCCTCCCTGTCCCTGTCTGAGCAGCAGTCCCACCTTGGATGTGACAAAACACCAGACCCAGCTCTCACATTGGAAAATCCACAGAAGATCATACTGAGAATTGGATTTTCAATCAGCTTAATGACACTTAAATGTCTACATATCTACTTTTAAGCCATCGTGGTGACTCTGACACTGAGTGACCCTGTACAAGTTACCTTCAGTTTGCTTTGTGTCCCTGCCTCCTCTCTTTGACACAAGACATTGTTGGGACTGAGAATCCCATGAGGTGAGATACATCCTGTGTAGACAACAGCTGCTCACAGGCTTCACTGATCTGAACGGAAAAAGTCTTGGACTGGGGAAGGAGATTAATAGAAGCAAGGTTTAGTTGCCTATAAAAGCCCAGGAGCGAGAGGCATGTCTGTCCATTCCAGATTGGAGTGGCAGTAGGAGCAGCTCTGGTTATTGGAAGAGGGAGTGCAGAGGGCGTTGGGGGAGGTGGGAGCCCTGGGGAGTTTGTCCCTCTGCCCTGCCCAACCCCAAAACCTTGGAGTAAAGGTGGCAGCAGCCAAAGGCAATCAGACCTTGGTTGTCTCAGTTGTAAACCCCATTGTCATCAATGAAATAGGATGTATCATTCACAGAACTGTCCTCCTTTGGGAACTTTGAAATAAATCAAAATTACTTTACTTGGCAAAGCTTGCTGCAAGCTAACATATGCTTGAAGCATCTCTTTTTAAATCGAAAGACCTTTGTCTTCTTTTATTTCTTTTTGTCCTGCCATGCAGCCCTCATCTTCTCTCACTCTCCTTTCTTCTTCACATCCATTTTTCCTTTCTTCTTTCCCCTGGCTCCCCTCCAAATGTGAAAATCGAGAGGACGGCAGCATGAAGCTTTCAGTGAGGAACTGCCTTTTATCCCGGCTCTGTTTGTTGTCAATGGACAGTAGGTGGAGCACATCCACTGTTTTAAGCACCGGTGGATTTCATATTTTTTTTTCCTTTCTCTTCCTCCTGTAAAACAATCTATCATTTCTACTGCAGTGAATCAGTAGCTGCAAGGTAGTGCAGCACTGGACAAAGCAGCCACTCTTGGCTGGCCCCCAGCACAGAGCATCGTGACCCACGTCGAGCCACACGGCTGATCTAGACGGGAGATTAAAGTCTGGGAAAAAAGTAGTCTCTTTACAGTTTCCAGTTCTGGGCACAGCTCTTCGTTTTGTTTTGTTTCGTGTTGTGTTGTTTTGTCTTGTTTTAATTTTTTTTCCCTTAAGAAAGATCTGTTCTGTAAGTGAGCACCTGCTGAGGTCCATCGCCCTTCCCAGCTTTCCTGCCATTCTGTGCCAGGTCTGCATCTTCATGATGGTTTTGCACCACTGCAACATCTGAGGCTGCTGAAGGGCCCTGGAGTGGCTGAAGCACCATCTGAGGGCTCAGCACCAAACTCCCTGTAAGCACATGGGACCTCCCTTCCACATGAGCACTGGGCTAATGGGAAATCTCTGGGCAGCCATTATTTCCATCTGATGTTTCACTGTTTGTGTCCTGTGTATTTTTGATGGGTCTGAGGAAAAAACCAGTGGCAGCAGGCATAGACTAACTTTTAGGTAAACAAGTCTAAAAGTCATGTATGCCTGAATTCTTCTCTTATTTTTCCAACTAGATCAGCTGCTGTAATGAGAGAGATTGCAAATCTTGATCCACTCATGTGCTCAAATCACCTTGGCTACACCACTCCTGACATGCCACAGATTGTCTCACCATTGCAGGCTTCTGCATTTCCCTGTGAGCCCTGGGCCCTCCCTTGCTCCGTGCAACCTGCTGTGACACATCTCTTGCAGAAAAGCAAACCCAGCCTTTCCAACAGTCCAGCTGCAGAGGTTCATTTTGGGAGGGCCTCAGCCAACTTTCCTGGCATTATCACTGGCCCATCAAACCAGCACCTCCTCCCCAGCAATATCCCACCCCCTCTGTTCTCCACAGAGCCTTGGGGAGTGTTGGGATTTGAAGCAAATGTTCATCTTTCATTTTCAGTGTTTTCCTGTTAATGGTGAGAGCCAAGATGGTGACCTTTCCAATCTGGCTACCTTAAGTTTAGCACCTCCAGTGCACCCCCCATTGTGGGTGCCATACAAATGTCCACTGGTGGTTCAGAAAAGGAGTGAGGAAAGCACAAAGTAGGACAGGGAGCCCTGGGTTGAATCCACTGGACTGAGCTAAACCTGCCCATTCTTGCTGGATTCAATGGAGACCAGCGGATTTACACAAGACACCATCTGCCTGATTGGTCTCTTCCTTTGAACAAACCGATTTACCTTTGCTTCTCTTTGTGTCAGAGCCATTTTCTTGGCCCGCAGCATTCCATCAAGGGCAAGAACAGCTTCACCAGCCACCCCTCTGCTGCCTCTTGGCTGCACTTGCAGCACATTCCCTCCTCTGGAGGCTCTCTGTAATCTGGTGTATGCCCCAGAGATAGGATTTTAGGGGGCTCCCTTCAGCAGTTGTATAATAGTGGTGTAGACAGGGGGACAATTTTACTCTCAGTTTCACTGGAAAACCCCAAGAGGCTTATTGCTAAAAACATCTTTCCTCCTCCTCCTCTCCCTCCTTCCCAAGATCCCCTCAAGGTTTCTCACTCTTTCCCTTCTCCTCACAGCTGCTGTGGAGGGAGGCAGATGCTTCATCTCTTGCCTTACTCTGCCAGAGAATGCCTTATCAGTGCTGGTGTTGAGATGAGACATGGAGGTACTTTGCTGCTGCTCCTGGTGACCCACTGCCAGTGCCCCTCCTCAGTGTCCCCTCCCTGCCAGCTGGGCCGGAGCAGGAGAGGGGAGGCAGGCTGTGTCCTGTGCAGGGCACTCTGCCTGGCTGGGAGCAGCCTGCCCTCCCTGTCCCCTGCTGGGGCTCTTGGGCTCATCCTGCTCTTCACATGCGAGACCACTGGCTTTCCTCTGCCCTGCAGCCCAGCAGCCAGCGGGGAAAAGCAGCAGGCACGCCTGAAGGTAATGGATTACGACCAGCGGTCATTGCTGTGTGTGTTTTCCAGGGCTCGTTTTATTCCCTGCTGTAGTCCCTCAAATTAACAGTGGTCTAGTTATTTACATTTGAAAATTGGATGATATGCTGGACTGCTATTTCTCTATTGACTCTGTGCTGCTAATACATTTGGAAATTGTCTGCCTGCTGCAGATAGGCACTGCCTGCTTGGAAATATTTTGAGTCCCTCTATCAGCATCGCAGAGGGAGACACAGAAAATAGGAAAGGACATCTGATTGTTTGTGCTTTCCTTCCCCCAGCGGTAATAGAACAACGTTTGTGTTTGATACATCCCCCTGCTGTGCACCAACAACCTGTGCTCTGCCTGCCTGAAGAAGGCAAATGCTGGCTGGCCTTTCTGCCCCTTCCTTTTTTGAGCTGCAGAGGCTGTAACCAGCTCATCCCACCCTGTGTGTGTCCAGAGGGGACACTTGCTGGGAAATTTGGGTGGTGCATGAGCTGCACCAGGGCCTGTGAGCCCGTGGGACCTTGTGCTGCACTCGAAGGCCAAGGCCAGTGCTCAGCCAGCCGCTGAGAGAGTCCTGCTTCCCTCCCTCCCTTCCTGCCGTGCCACGGGTGCCTCATCACCACCCATGGGTCACGAGGGCAGGTCCCATCGTGTTGAGTTTCTGGGGTGGAAAGCAGAACAGGAGCTGCTTTCCCATGGGCTTGACAGCTGCAGGTGTTGTGGGCAGAGTGGCTGAGGCTGGCAGGGCTGGGTGGGTGATTCCTGCTCTCCAGGCATGGTGAGTGCCAGAGAAAGCAGGAGGCAGCAGGGCAGGGGCAGAGCCCCCAGAACCTTTATGAAGACAAAGAAACAGAAGACTTGCTGACAAAATGGAGGGAGGATAGAGAGGGAGAGCAGGGTAAAAACCTTCTGGAAAAGGCAGGCAGCCAGGAGGAGCATGGCACAAAGGGCAGCAAGCAGTGGTGACTGGGAGTGCCAGGCTGTAGCTGAACTGAAAACTGTAGCAAAAACGTTTCTGCTGCTCTGTGAGCCACCGCTTTTGAGGGAATAGTGTGCCACAAGCTGCCACAAGCTCACCTCTATGCAGGGCTGACGTTGAATTAAGCTTTCATTTTCTCTCTGGCCTCTTCATCCCAGTTTCGCTGCCTGTCCTGGGTTAATGCTGAATTGTATCCCCATTCATCTGTTTAAATCAAAAATGAGTTCTGCACCTTTAAGACTGGATCTAAGAGTGAAGAGAAGCAGTGGAATGTCTGAGGCGGGTGTTTTCAAAACATCAAGATCAGAGTTTGCAGTTTTGGAGGACACACACAGGGAGTGTTGGCTGCAGTGCGGATGGCGGGAGAGAGCTCTCCTTTGCTTTCTGTTAGTTCGTGGCTAGCTGAAGCAGAGAAGTTTTCCGGACTGTGAGTTTCTTTTCCTTTTTTTTTCCTTGGAACTGTTCAAACCTACTCTGGACTAACCCCCAGCAGAGCACCAAGAGCTCATCCCTGTGGCCCACCGGGCCTGGCTTGGGCCTGGCATTTCCCAGTGCCAGGGACTGACACGGACTGAGCGAGCCGAGCTGCACCCCGGCACAGACTGGCTGGATTTGTCATCTCTGCGCAGAAGCAGGAGGTTTTGTTCCTTGGTGTTCATTTGTTGTGCTTGGCCTGTTAAATAAACACATTTTTTTCCACTTTCCTCTAAGGAATTTTTTTGTTTTGTTTTGTTTTTCCTCTTTTCCTTTCCTGAACCAGTTGGGGGAAGGGGCCATTGGATTGGTTTTCTGGAGGGACCTATTCAGAGGTTCCTTCCCAAATTTGCCTTAAACGAAGACACTGCCTCATAGACAAGACTCTCGTCGCTGCTTTGAGCAGGATGGCTGAGAATGTCATCCTGCCTCCAGGGGCTTGGCCCTTCCCTCCACTTCTGCCCCTCTGGAATAAACTTTCCTGCGGTCATTTTGGTCCTCAGTTCCTTCATCCCCTACTGTCATGGCCATGGTGACTTCATATCTGCCCTGTCCCTGCTGTCTCCAGGGAAGTCACTGTCCCTTTGGCAGCAGAGCTGCTGTGCCATGCCCCTCAGGGGAGCCTGAGGAAGCTCCTGCCCTCCCTGTGGCACCCCAATGGCACCTTGTGGTGCTGGCAGAGAGGGAAGAAAGTCTGGAGTGAGGAGACCCCCAGAGCTCCCAGGACAGAGAGGGGGAGCTGGGGGATGAAGAAGAAGCAGTCCCTGGAGCAGGTGGGAATGGGCTGGGTAGGGGTGAATGAGGGATAGTTTGAAAATTAATTGGAGCAGCTGGGGCAGATTTAGGGGATCCTATGGGAACTACTAAAGAATAAAGAACAGAAACTTTTGGGAAATTTGGGAGTCTCAGGATTTTTGCATAGCTTGCTAATATTTGGGGCAACGACTTCCTCTTTATTTACTTGTTTAAGAAAGGAAAGGCTTGTCTATATCTGTTTTCCCCACTGGGATGTTGGATCCAGCACTCCAGCCTTGCAGCAGGAGCAGTAAGCCCTGACCCCAGAGAACATTCCCATTACAAGCTGGTGTGAGGGTGCCACAGGCTGCAAGGTGTCAGGGGGTGCCCTCCCCATGGCTGGGCACCTCACTGAGCTGAAATGGAAGAAAAGGCCACAGAAGCAACCCAAACCAAGGACTTCCCAGCTGAAGCATCCTTGTGTCACCTCTCTGCAAGAGTCACTCTCCTCCCCTGCTGGAGGGGCCCATGTGGTGCCCATGTGGTGGTAAAGGTGCTGCACAGCTCTGGACACCCGGTCCCAGTGCCACCCCTGGGCATGTCCTCAGGTCAGCAAACTGTGAGCAGCCCTCAGAGCTGCCCTAGGGCCCCTGGAAAATGCTGGCACACAATGAAACCCTTCACAGAAAATCAGAAATAGTTTGCAAATTTTCCACTCAGGCAGGAGACTGAAGCCATTACAAATCATGGCTGTTTTGACTGTGCCTTTTTTGAGCTGGAAGGCCATGGGTTAATAAAAGATTGATTAGATATATATATTTCTATATAACCCCTGCTGCTTGCAGACACTTCTGTGCCCCCAGCTGCTTTGCAGACTGCAGTGCAATCACCAAAGGGTAGCAAAGGCACTGGGGCTGACTGCAGAAGAGAGAAAGATTTGTTATTTGCTTAGCTGTGACTGAAGAGAATATTCCCTGTGTGCAGACAGGTTTGATTGTTGTGTATGGCTGCATTTAGTCATGTACAGTTGCATTTAGTGTGCTCAGTCAGGGACTCACACTTCAGACTGGTACAGCATCCTACCTACACAACATATTAAATATTAATGGGGGGGGAGCAGCAATATTTTATGGCTGTTTTGTTAGCTCCTACAGTTTTAAAGCTTCTCGCCTTCCCTCTCTCTCTCTTCCACACACACATGCACACACACACACCCCACACTCCTTTCTCCCTTTCTTTCTTTCTTTTCTTTAGATTACAGGAGAAATGTCAGGCTCCAAGCAATTTGCTCCTTGTGTTGCTATTTGCTGCCTTTACTGGAGTGCAGCATAAAACCTGGGGTCTTGCTGCATGTAAGAACAACTGAAGTGAAACCCATGGCACTGTCAAGTGCTTAAAATTAAAATGCTAGTTTGTGCTTACAGAAATGATGTGCACCAGAGCTTAGCAGAGGGCTGTAGAGTTCAGGGAAGGATGGGGAAATCGCCTGTTAATGGATGACTGCCTTGGAAAACATCAGTTGTCTTGTGCTCCTGCATCAGCCAGGAAACCTCCAAGTGAGCCTTTCATAAATTAAACTACTTCTGCCTTAAAGAGGCCTCAGTTTCAAGTATACTGCTGAACAAGGTGCCCCACAGCCTGTGCCACCTCGGAATTTTCTTCTGAAATATCTAGAGCCATGTGTAAACCAAAACACCTCAACCAATGAGTTGCCCTCTTGCCACTTTTCTTCCCCTGAGGGTCCTCCTTCTATCCTGCTTCCACTATCAGGAAGAATGGATTTAGATTCCTCTGTGCAAATGCCTGATCTGGCTCCAGGTATTCCCAAATTCTCATCCCTCTCAAGAAGTGGCCCCAGCCCTTCTGTGCCCTCTCCCTGAGGTGTTTCTGATCATTTGGAGGCACAAAGGCACCTCTGCAGGGGGCTTCCCAAAGTTAAATATGTGCTGGCACACAGGCACACCCCTCCAGCACCCACTGGAACACAATGGTATTCACCTATTTTCTCTTTCCTATTCACTCTATGTGGGAGGACGGAGACTGCAGTGAGCAAATATCCTGGTGCTGAGGGAAAAAACCCAGCCTGGGGGACAGGTGGGGTGGCTTTGCTCTGAGGCTGCTGTCTCCCTTGAGCTTCTGCAAATTGTGATTTGTTATTACTTCTTCCTCAAAACCATAATCAGGGCTGTAACTGCATCAATATTTCTGATAGCATCATGCACGTGTTCATCCTAAGTAGGTTATCCTTCATGCCGTGCAGCAGCTCCCAACCTGCTTGCTGCAATTTATCAATGGGGAAGGATATTTTGGGAATGATCCCATGCCTCTTCTCCATGTCACAGGATAATGTGCTGCACGTAATGGATCCAACCAGAAGGATTTCTCAGTTTCTTATACAGTAATGACACAAAAAAATGCATGCAGCTCTCTGTCTCTCTAGATCTTACAGCTTTTTAGGTGACCATCCAGTTTACAGCACTGAGAACTTGGTGTTTGTTTTACCAGACGGTCCATTCAAGTGCTCAGCAGAGCCACGTGGAATCGCAAGTGGGAGCTGCAGGACCCCAGGACAGATGTACAGACACCACTGCTCTGCTCTGCACAGAGCCTGCGTCTGCCTGTGTGCTCTGGGGCCATTGTTTGTGACCTGGCAGAGGCACAGCTCGGTCACAGTGGCACTTTGTGCCTCACAGAAGAAATTTTATGGAGCTGAGCTGATCCAGTGTCACACAACACTTGTTGTGACAGCACCAAGAAGGCCGGGACGGGGTCAGGGGTGTGGGCGATGCTGTTGCTGCCAGCTCAGGACTTCTGTTTCCACAGTTTCAGAGTGAAGACAGAGGAGGCGACAGGGAGGGGAAGGAAAAAAGAAAGGAGCACTAACTTTGATAGCTTTCCTTTTATAGATGAGACTGTGAGGTGCCCAGACTTTGTAAACGCCAAATTTAGGTGGCACCATTAACTTAGGTTAAAACTCCTGCTCCAGAAGGAAGGGGCAAGGTTTCTCAATGCCAGAAGCCTCACAATGCACAGAGGCTAAAGATCCTCCCATCATTCCACACAGCCTATCCTTTAAAGTGTTACAGGGAAGGGCAGAAGAGCCCTAGGCAGATGGAAAGTCTTGACTCTGGAATGTGGCATGGGAAAGACCAGGGAAGTGAGAGATTTTCCACTGAGCCTCCCTGGTCCACAGGGTCTTTTGGGCTGACTCACTTCTATGCTGTTCTTTTCTTTAATTACTCAAATCAGTGCAAAGAGGGTGAGGAAGAAGGTGGCTCTTGACCAGCCCTGACCCCACCAAAGGCTCTCCTGGTGTACACATTCCCGAGGGGTGAAGCAGCCAAGTCACAGTGGTGACTCCCAGACAGAAAAGAAGCTGTAGGAAAGGGAACTAAAGGCAGGATCCCAACTAGCAATGCTATCACCTGGCCTGGACAGCCAGGAAGCTATGGGGCAATGAGTGTCTTTGTTAATGAAAACCCTGCAGGCATCCCAGGGCTCTGCTCCTTCTGTGGCATGCTGGAAGGCTGTGCCACACTCAGCTGGCTCTCCTTGGCAGTTTAGTGCTTTGTGACTTAAGGCAAAAGGAGAAAGGTCGAATAATTTGTATAAATTGTTTGGAAGTCAGGAAAGTTATTCTGCAGGTGTTAGGCAAGGATCAAAGTTCTGAGATCATACACAGAGCCTGGCTGGGGAAAAGCTCTGTGCATGGGAGCTGAGAAAATGTCACCTTCTCCATGGAAATGGAGGCCTTCTGTTGGGGTTGGGGGGAATGGGTGGGAAGGCCACCCGAGCACAATAGTCAACAGTCTGGAAAATACAATACCCAGTAGTGCATGCAATAATGAAACAGCTGCCTTAGCAATAACTGATGTGAGCTACTTCATGGCTTTGATTTCTTTTCTCATACAAAAGCAAAAAATGCCCTTTTATTGCAGGAGAAATCAGAAGTGTCTCTTGCAGCCCGCTAAAGGAGTTTTCCCCTAAACTATGAAACCATCACTATTACTTTTTCACAGGTAATTACTCACTGCAGTTAATTTGGAGCCATATTCAAAGTGAAATGGAAATATCCCATGTTGCCCTTTCCCCCTAAGTGTGCCTTGGCATTATTATCATTCCCTGCTCTGGTGCCCGTAGCAACAGCCACTGCCATCCCCAGTACCCTGAGCACGTGGGAGCTGCTGATGCCTGACATTTATCCAGCTGGGCTTGTCACCACGGGCTCTGCCTGCTGAGGATCACTCTTCCCTGAGCCCCTCACTGCTGAGGGGTGGGTGTGGGTAAGCAGCAAAACGTGTTTAGTGTCTGATTGCCTTAGTAACATACTTCAGGCTTGGCTGCTAGGTCTGCAGTAAGCTGTTCTTCAAGGTGCAGGTATCCACAAGCACACAATGACTTGTGTGTTTATCTCTTTAAAAATAAAAATAAAAATAAAATAGGCCACTTGAGTGAATTGCCATCACAGGACATGAGCCGTGCAGTTTGCAGCCCCCTTTGGAAGCAGAGTCCTTTGGGCTGCCTTTGGCAGTCACGGATCACAGAGGGGGTTTGCAGCATCATTGGTCATGTGGGCTAACTCAAATTCCAGAAGCAAGCAAGTCCTTAAAAAAAACCCCAAAACACCCCCAAACTCCTCAAAGACACAAAGCAAGGAAAAACCCATCTACACAATCAAAGGAGAACCAGCATACCTTCCTACAGAGACTGAAATCACCTGCATCAGTACATTAAAAAAAGAAGGAATCTCTCACTGATAGCCTTCAGTGCTAGAGACATTGAGAGTAAGATAAGAGAGAAAATCAAGCCCCAGGTTATAAGGGAGGAATGGGACCCCAGGCCTACATGTTCCTAAGTGTACAGGGTGCAAGCAGAGAGCTCAGCAGGAATGGGAGATGGGGACCAGAGGGGCCGAGCCTGCTCTGTAAGTAAAGCTGTGTATTAGAAGTGGCACAAAGGAAAATGTTAATGAAGCACGAAAAAATGAGACTCAGTAGGGAAATTAGTGGAGGGGAATCAAAACCTCAGCAGGAGGAAAGGCAACACGGAGTGTTAAGCAAATGAACTGCACTGGAAGGGATCCCTGGATCAGGTTTGTGGTGAGATGTTGTTCATGGGGTCTGTTAAAAACATGAGGGGAGAGGGGGTAATGAGGCTGTGGTGAGCACAGCCCTGCAGCATCAGCCACATGATGGGGAGCTCTGTGTGGCTTCAGTCATGGGGAATTTTGGCAGGAGCCTGTGCCAGAGTGGGGTGGGAATGGGACATCCTTGGGGTGGAGGCTGGTGGGAGGTGGAGTTGGTGCTGTGGGCTAAGGGAGGCCTGGGACACCATTCCATTCTGCTGCCCTGAGGACAGTGTGGGATAGGGATGGAAGTGAGGTTGGGTATGAGGTCAAGCAGCCTGAGTGGGAGAGGGAAGTGCCTGATGGTGATGGTACAGCCAGGGCTGCCTTCAGCTGTCCAGCACTGCAGGGAACTCTGGGCAGCCAGGCCAGGACAGCAGAAGCAAAAAATGGGTGGCTGCAAAGTAAAGTCAATATATTTCTGTTGGGAGACAGAGTATCCTAAGGACTAGAGAACTTTTTAAGGAATCCTTATATACTGAAAGAAGTGTTGGGTTGGGTAGACACAACTATCTACCATGTTCTGATAAAAGCCTACAGTACTGCAGTTTTGCAGTATAAGAATTTGAAACTCTGGGACATCATGTGAGTACCTGCAGCAAAAGACCTAGAAATGCAAATGATCTGTTCCCTTCATTTGTTTTGACTTTTAATTTTTCTTAATGTAGAAGAGGAAGCCAATAAAAGCAGGTAGAAAAAACACATGCATTGAAATTATTGAAAGGCATTTGTCTGCCCGCAAGGTCTTGCTGAAGAAAGGCTTTGAGTTTATCAGTGGGGTTAAAAAAAAGAAGAGGGGGGAAAGAAAAGATGAAAGAAGCTAAGTTATAGGCTTAATGCCTTTTATTATCTTCTGCCAAGGCTGGAAGGCCATGCCAGCTCTTCCAGGTGTTTCAGAAGAATAACAAAAGCTGATTGAGCCAATGTGCTTACGGCCACTTTCTTAGGAATCAAAATTCCTGAAGGAACTTCATCAACTACTTCATAAAATACTGCTCTGCTGCTGCAAAACACAGGCTGTTATAACTTAACATAAAGCTGAATTAATGTACATTGTCAAGCTTTATCTATTTTGACACAACTAATTCCAGTTAATTTTTTTTTTAATTGAATGGTTCACAGGCTCAGCAGAGCAAAAGGCTTGTGTGAGCATGTCTGGGGATGTGTGTGTATTCATGAATGTACACCACACACACACACACACACACACACACAACACACACACACACACAGACACACACACACACAGAGGGAAGTCTTGTGTTTCATACCTCTGTCTGTCTGTATGCATACTGCTATGCATTTGTGTATCTAGCATTTATTCTAGCATACCTAATATTTTCTAATTTCTAATCACATATTTGTGGTTGGTAGGAAAAACCCCAGTAGTTTCATGTCTTATCATCTGCAGCTGGTTGCAGCCTTTATCTAAACATTCACTGTGGGATGCAGCAGGGAATTATATTGGCAACTGCCATTAATCTTCTGTGCTAAAAGAAGCATCTCCTACATCAGTGTTAGAATAAACCCATTTGTCTGGTGAATGAGGCACAACTAAAAATTACCCTGATGCAGAAGCAAAAATCCTCTCAAGATGATACTTTTGATGATGTACTAGCCCACCCGAGGCCATCAGGAAGGGCATCTTTAGTGCAAATTGAACAGCAAGGAATTTGAACAGTTTTAATTGAACAGTTTTAGTCTTATTTTGGCACATGGTCTGAAATAGCTCTAACCTCACACTGTGTCGCAACACCACCAGTGTACAAAAACTCTTGTGTAAATCTCCCTATGTACACGACACCTGACTTCTGTTCCTCAAACACTTTGGGGTTCCACTCTGCCTCTTCTGTCCCCTGAACAACCATGAAAGGCCTGACTCTGTTGTTCCAGGTGTGGCCCCTGACTGCTGTGCTCCCCAGCTGGACCACGCTGCCTCATAGCTCAGCTGCTCAGCTGTTTGCTGGCTGCCTCCAAGAAGAAGGAGTTTTTGCCTTGCTGAGGTGAGAGCACAGCTCTGGGGGTGAGCAGGGATGTGGCTCTCTCCCTCACAGCCAGCAGAGTGGTGGCAGTGAGCTGCAGCACCTGGGAGATGTGGGGATGCTGGCGGCAGCTTCACGGCACACAGGCATGAAGAAGCAAGAAGGTCACCAAGCCAGCTTCTACAGACTTATGGAGGTCTAACTGATGGATTTACTAAACTTGTCCTTATATAATAATGGCTTTATAAAATAATGTGTTCTTAAAGACTCTCACCTTATTTCATGTTGTTGTTAATGGTCTGAAAGAGATTATACCTCCAAAATGGCACTCTGTGTTGTTGGCTTGGGTCATCAAGCAGAGCATGTGTGAAGGGAACAAATAAAGGAATGCTGAGTGAAATAACATAATATCTTTATTTCTTTTTACAAATATATATATATATATATATATATATATATAATTATCTCTTTTTTTCTAATACTTGCTGCAAATTTAGACATACCAATAGGTTGGTGTGAGGATGCTGTTATTCCTTGAGATGATTTTTTTGAGAAAAAAACCTCCTCCATTTAGCAAGAAAGACAATGAAATACTGCACTGTTGTATTTTCTTTTCCTGTATCTGTGCATGTGTGCATAGAGGGGTGTGAGAGAGAGTGAGAGAAAGCCTTACAAACCATAGGTTGCTTATGTCAGCAAATAGGGAGAACTTGCTTGGATTCAGCTTTTTACAAGCATGTGCCAACTATTAAATAAATGGCATGTCCATTGTAATGCTCAGATAATAACAACAACAACAACAAAAAGAAGTCTTTACATCTGGTAAACCATTACCAAGTTGACTAACATAAGCCTTGGGTTGGGAAGCAGTAGGGGTTTAGGCAACAGGCTGAAAGAGCACCTTGTATTTGTGAAGTCCTACAGTTCACTTCTATAGCTCCAAGATTTCCTTAACTCTCATCCCTCCTTTAACCACAGGCAATTTTATACCAAGTTTTTGGCACTATGAGCTACTACTTATTTGCTGCAGTCATATTCCTCAGCTGGTGAGCAGCATTATCAGCTTATGGGGTTCATGGATGGAAATGTTACACCTTGGTTGGTCTCAGCAGGCCCATTTTTCTTGCACAGATTTATGGCACTTTCTAGCAAGTTGATATGCTTGCTCAGAGTCAAAACAAATTCCCAGTGAGCCTGAGTCAAGAAGAGGAAGATTTATTGGTTTTCAGCCTGACTGCACATGTGCCCAGAGGCAGCCAAAGTGGGTCACAGCAGTGAAGAGCCCATGCTGCCTGGGCTGGGGCTGGGCCCAGGGGGTCCTGCAGCTCCTGCACCTTTTTGGGGGAAAGATCCTGTACAGGGAGGGTGTCAGAACTGCGGCCCCACCCTGCACAAAGCTGGGAGCTGTCCTCCACTGCAGGGCACCCTGGTGCAAAAGCGACTGTATGGAGCATCACAGGAGCTTGGAAGCTGCCACTGGGCAGGGAGTGCAGGCAGCTATTGCTGCACGTGGGTAGGTTTGGAAGCATTTGTGCTTCGTGCAGCACTCCAGGCACTGCGCCTGCCACATGCACCCAGCCCAGCAAGGCCAGGGACTGCTGGGCACCACCATGGAGCCAATCACACACTGTCAGCTGCAGACCTTTTCTGCATCGTGCGTACCATTGCTTTCCCTCTTTCTTTTGTCTGAAAAGACACGGGTGTTTTTTCCACTCAGCTGTCCCCCTCCCTGGTTTCTCCTGCTCTATCACTGCAGCAGAGCAGAGCTGCCCACACAGCCCCATGGGGCTGGCAGGGTGTGCTGGGCTCCCAAAGTGCAGCAGCAAGCCCAGGGCTGTGCTGGGCAGCACTTGCTGGCTGAGCCGTGGCCATCAGGGGCTGTGCAGCAGGTGAGCAGCACCTCTGGGAGAAGGGAACCTCCAACCCCTCCGGCTGTTGCTGACCCGTCTAGCAGGGCCTCAGGATTTGTATCTATCATATCTCTATCTATCTATCTATCTATTATCTATCTATCTATCTATCTATCTATCTATCTATCTATCTATCCATCTATTGAAAAGGTAGAGCAAAGACTGTGAAGTAAATGGAAGCACATTAACAAGACAGACAAAACCAAAGAGAACTAATTTTCCCCTCTGCCCAGAGAGCAAAGGAAACACACTGACCAGTCCTTAAATAAGGAGGATATTTTGCTGAACATACCTAAGGAAAACGCTCTTAAGAGCCACTCAGAACAGCAGGTTTTATGGATGGGATGTTAGGAGTTGTAGATCATGGGGTCACAGGTGTGGGGGAACCAGTGGAGCTATCCTCCCTCTTGCTTAATTGAATTCAACAGAGTCATCTTGGGGGGCTGCTGTGCTTTGTGGATTGTACAATCTTCAGGGAAGGCTTCAGTACAGCAAAGCACATGCTGATTGACTTATGTAGGAGTGAATCCAGAGTAACTCGAGTCTGGGAGAGTAGATGTGGGATGTGTATTTATTTCCTCAAGTGAATGAAGCGAGGAAATTCCCACCTTCTCCTTCACTGTACTATCGAAATCATAGGCAAACATATGCTGGTTTTGCCTTTGTATTTTATTATTTTCCATCACATTATTTCTACCACCAAATAGTAGCTCAAAGGCAGCATCGTGACACAGCTGAGTGGAGTCTGGGTATCAAAGCCTACACATTTCCCAGATAAGGGAAATGTGTGATCAGCCTCTCTGATGGGAACATACACTTCCCAAAGCCCCAAAGAGGGTTTTCCTAACATTATGCCTGGTGGCAGGGAGACTATCAAGTGTGGACTGAATCAATCTGGTCTGAAGGTCCTGTCAGGGATGAGGCAAGGAAGTGGGGGGCTGGCAAACCCCAAAAGCTTGGGGAGCACAGGAGGTTCACAACTTCAGCAGGGCAGAAAACCCCAAACCATGGAGAGAAGAAGCCCTGAGGTGATGTCAGCAGGGCGATTGCTGAACCACCATAAAAACTCCTGCACCTTTTATATAACATAATTGCGTGCTTTATTGATATACACAGTAAAGCAGTATATAATACAATAGTAAGGCATATATTTGGTGAAATTTGGTATGTTGTGAAAAAATGCAGTAAAACAGAAGTTTATAAAAATAATTAGTAAATGTTACAGTGTTGGTGTTAAAACACAATATATTATGATATCCAAGTAATAAACCAGTACTGAGTAACGATGAAATAACATGCCATATGGTATTTATGTATTCAACTACACTGATTATGTTTTACAGTTTAATACTTTGTCATTATAAGGAATATGAAATAATTCCCAAATTATGCTTAAAAAAGCAGCAATAAAGCTTTCAACTTTTTAAATACTTTTTGACAGACTCACTCCAAAACTAAGATCTAGAAAGTAAAACAAACAAAACAAAACCCTGATGAAAACAATCGTGCAATCTGGTTTTCCTCCGTAATTTTTCTGAAGAGGTTTAATGTGTAAGCAGGGGGAAAGAAGAAACCCATCTCTTTCTCAAATTGCAATTTAAACCTTCTGATAAAAAAGGCCATGAGAAATGGTGAGGGTTCTTATTGTAATCAAGTGCTAAAAAGCTCTTTATTAGGAAAGCAGAGGTTTGGGGGGGCATTGTACTTTTCTTTTTTGTAAATGATTAACGTTGTTGCTATTACCCAAACAATGAGACCTGGTCACACAATGGACACGTGGTGATGATGTAACATTGTCATACGTAATTGTTGGGAACACCACAAAACCAAAGTGAGGTAGAAATAGCATGACTAGCCATGTTCAATGTTAACTAGCGTTCAAAATAAAATCTTTCCCAAGTTTAATTACACTTCATACAAGAAGAGGTAACAGATTTTTTTACTCTTGCAATATAAAGTCAGATGGTTGTGTTTCTATGTATTTTATGGTAAAATTAAAAGCTGGTTAAGAAAATGAAGTGGTAAAGCTTTTGCCGACAGCACCTCATATCCAAACCTCGCTCTCACAGAGCTGCAGTCAAGCTGGCTAATCTGTTTCTCTATCAGCTCCTCTTTCTCACGTTATTGTTAATTGTGCAGAGGTTACTTGTACAGAGAAACAGGGAAGGAGAAAGGACCAGGGCCTTTGTTTTGGCGATAAATATTCATGGAGCAGTGTGACTACCTTCACCTGATCACGGTTGGAGGCAAGAACAGCAGTAACTCTTCCACAGCCTTTCCCAAAGGTGGCTTGCAGCCCCTCAGCTCCTTGGGACCGACTGCTGCAGCAGGATGAGACAGCGGCAGTGGAAAGCTCTGGGCTCTTCCAGAGGCGGGGAGCTCCGGGCTCATAACCAGCACTGGGAGCTGGACAGAGCTCTGTGGGTACCTACTGTGCTCCCCCCGGCAGGGGCTGGGAGGAGCCTCTCCCTCTCTCCTCTCCTCTGCAGCAAAGGTGACAGCGGGGGTAGAGCTGTCCCCAGCCCTGCTGAGCCGTCCAGCCCCAGGGTTCAAACCAGTAAGGCAATGTCTACGTTCCTTTACTAAAAGTATCCAGGAATTTAGTCAGCAGAGGAAACGCTGGCACACAGGATGGTCATTAACTTCTTTCCTTTCCTTCTTTCTTCTGAGTTTTCCTTTTTAATTGATTTTTTTTTTTTTTGCAGGCTCTGTCATGTAATGTGCTCTTTCATTTAATTATTGCAAACTAGCTGTGTAATTGCTAGTTGCTGTCCAAAACCAGGACAGTAAGTAATGTAATTCTTAATTTTATTGGAAAGATAAAATGTAACTACCTTCACTGGAAGTTCAGGTATTTTGGTTATTTTTCCTAAGCCAGCCCTAGTCAGACAAAACCAATGAGAAATGTAAGGTGGCTACTCTGGTGTCACTGCAGGAAACACTTTTTTTTTTTTTTTTTTTTTTTTTTTTTTGATAGTCAAGGAAAAGAACACAGGACATGAATCTCTCTGATGCTGTTACAGAGCTGAAATGAAACTAAACAAATGCACTGCCTCAGTATATTTTTTTGTGGGTTTTTTAAAGGGGGTTTCTATAAACAATTATTTTTATAAAGCACACTTTAGTTTACAATCTTTCATTATAACTGTTATAAATTTTTTTTAAACAACCCGAAATGCGTTCCATATAAAGAAATGGCAAGTTATTTAGCTATCAAGATTTTACATGTAGTTCTCTTATAATTTTTGTACAATTGCATAGACGTGTAAAACCTGCCATTGTTAACAAAACAGTAACAGACTTAGGAAACTACTGAAATCTACAGTATAGTACCACTACCCTTCACAAAAATATAGATTTGTTTTCTTGTAAACTCTTACAGTCTAATCCTCTTTGTAGTATGAATATTATAAAAACCATGCGGAACGCCTGAAGTTGTAAAACACATCTTGCTATTCTAACACCTTGTCGTCGGTCATCACGGTCACTAAGGTTTCCATTGCTCTTCCCAGGTCATCTGCCATGTGGAAAAGGCTCCCTACATTGTGGCCTGAAAGAGAAAGTCAAAGAGGAAATTAAACTAAGGATGTGGCAGCATGTGGACAGGAAAACTTCACAGATCCATCGTTCTCCATGTGCCGCTTGTTGCCGAAAAGCCATCACCCCCCATGGTGATGAAGCCTCATCATTATCAAAGTCCACCAAAAGCAACAATTATGTCCATTGACATCACTGAAGAGTTACTGACTGATGCTGCAAATGTTTGAGCATCCAACGTTCTAACAAGAAGAAAAAGAGAAACAAACATTTAAGTAGTAATTAACTAAATAATGAAAGCCAAGAGGTCTCAGCAGGATACCTGCAAAGATAAATATAATGATGACCAAACTAAGCAGTTCAGTTCATTCAACAATTTTTAAAATATCCTTTTCTTTTTGGACAGCAGTCCAGCACAAAGAAAGATGCCACAATTATCAGGTAAGTACTATGCAGGGGTTCACTTGTGCATTTCCCCTCACTCATAACCACTCTGGAGTCCTAAGATGGTATAACCACAACCTCCTACACAGAAGCGATGAATTAGACACACAGTACAATTCTGGAGATGAAAACTGCAACTTCTCACACTCATGTCACCAGTGCAGCAAATGGTGATGGGTGGTAAGAAATGGCTTCATCACGATTAGACACCAAGTAAACTCAAGGATGGGGAGATAGAATTGCTAAAAATTGCCATTTTAGCCCCTGGCATGCCTTGTCTGGTCTTCCTCTGCTGTTCAGGATAGCGTCTCTGTCTTGCAAAGTCCCATGTGAGATTTTCAGACCTCTATGACTGTCAGAAATACCCTCTGGCATCTCAAATTGTCATACAGAGACTTCATGGTTTAAACAGCCAAACCTTATCTGAAGTCTCCCTCTGGAAAAAAATATGACTGAAGACGGAACATGACTGAGATCTAGGCACCCTACAAGGTGAGCATCCAATCCAAGCACTGACTGTTCAAGATTTCTTGCAAGGACAAGGAGGAATGAGCAGACAGAAGGTCTTAAAGCAAGCAGAAGGAAATTATACTCCAAACAGCATATAATTGTATTACTGAACTCATCGCCACAGGCTGATGTTGAGGCCAAACACATAAATGAGTTAAAAGAGGAGTTAGAAAATAATCGCTGAAGAAAGATTTATTTAGATACAAAAAAGTGCACGTGACCTCCAACTCAAGAAGTCCCCATGCTGCAGAGTGCCAGCAACTGAACATTTCTAAGAATTGAAGTATTACTCAATAAAAATGTATGTCACCCTGGCCTGAGGGGGTTTGATTTTGATAGCACTTGTGATAGAATATTTGTCTGGAAAAACACAGGAAGTGCAATGCCATCTGCTCACAACTCTGCTTCTCAGAAATGCTTTGCATTAGTCTGGATGCAGAGTCCTCACCGTGGTCCTTGAGGAAGCAGCACCCAAATGAAGGAAGGACATGACCAGGGCACCCAGATACAGCTTTCATGCAGTCCCTACCTGTAATGTGCTGGAGCCTGACTGACCATTGCACACCAACACGGTGGCTTCCCCTCCTGACATGACTGCAACAGGAATGAACCTCCCCTGTGGGGAACGTCAGACTCACCATCCTCTTCCCAAAGCTCCTATATTGTGGTAGTCATGCACTGCTGTTGTTTCTACAGTAAATAAGAGCCTGGAGTGATCTTAGTTCAGCAGCTTTTATGGAACAGAAAAATATTTCCTTAGAACAATTCAGAGAACCATAGAATGGTTTGGGTTGGAAGGAATCTTAGGAACCATCTAGTCCTAACCTCTGTGCCATGGGCAGGGATGCCTCTCACTAGATCTGATAGCTCAGGACCTCATCCAACCTGGCCTCAAATACTTCCAGGGGTGGGGCATCCACAACTCTGGCCAACCTGTGCCAGGGTCTCACCACCCTCAGTTAAGAACTGCTTTCTAATATCTGGTCTAAACCAGCTCTTTTTCAGTTTAAAACCACTGTCCCTTGTCCTGTCACTACCTGCCCACATAAAGTCCCTCTCCCTCCCTTTTATCGCCCCCCTTAAGGTACTGGAAGCTCTCCCTGAAGCCTCCTCTTCTCCAGGCTGAACAACCTCAGGAGGTTTTTTCTTTTGGGGACCTACTACCACCCTCTACATTCAAATACTATTTTTTAAACTTGTTAGAGATTTTTTTTTTTAATTTAGCATTGATGATGCAAAACTAGGCTGGATCTAAACAAGAACTATTCAAGAAGCTGCCCACTGGTCAGTGAGCTGTGCTGTGACACAGCCTGCCAGATAGCAATACAAAAAAATACTTGGTTCTGGTATCTGGTGACAGTTTGCTAACTGCACTAGTGTGCAAAGAAACAGATGCATCAATCAGCAATTTCAGCCATACATCATAAATGTATAGCCATCCTATTCATCTGAAGCAAAACCTTGTAATTTCCTCATCAGTATGACAAGTAAAGGCGTATGAAAGATTCCTGCCAAGTTTTGGAGAAAACATAGTTTATTTTAAAGTAAATGTATCCTATCACATTTATTTAAGGTGTAAGGGATAATCTCTGTCACTGGCATCATGCAGACTGAGATCAATCCAGCAACTTACACCATCATAAATGAAAATCTGAGCACTGAGCTGCTCTACTCACCTGAAACTCTGACTGAAACTCCCTGACTTTATGGGAATATACCTCTCTGATATACCAGAGCAATGCTGTGACTGGGTAGCCAGCTGTGAGAGGCTGCCCATGGGGTCATGGGCTTGCATTTGGATTTGTTATGATCTGTTGTTTCTAGAGAACTCCAGGGCTCTTCAGGATTTCAACACTGCTCTTTCCCAGGAAGACCAATCACCCTTTTGTAGGCTTAGAACAACCCAGACTGCTAAACTACACCCTCAGAAATTAATACTATTTTGTTCTGTCAAAAAAGGGTCTAGAAAGAATAACTTCAACTAAAAACACACACAAAAAATCTTTCAGATGTACGCCAGAGTAGGTATAAACTGTTACATTGCTCAGGCAATTACAAGTCCTTATGGATCCATGAGTCCCTAGGTATTTTTTAATACCTAAAAATTACAGAAATGTCAGATAGAACTTTTTTTTTTTCTTTCTCTGTTAATTGATATCGTATTTTTGAAATAACTATGCCTTGAATCTGATCTCCCTCCTCCGAAGCTGCACAGATACATGCTGCAGTGATTCAGGAGATACAGCTCCCTCTCCCCCATAACATCTATATTCCCTCTCCAGCACAGGTCTTAATTTCCTCTGCATAAAATCTGAACACTCATGTCTCCTCCGGAGCCATCTGAGGTTAGAGCTCAGAGCATGAGCACAAAGCACTGCTGAGTGCAGTTTGTGCTGCCTGTAAATGCAGCAGCAGGGGAACCACGGTCTCCGGGACAGCCCTGGGATGGCAGGACGGGCCAGAGGAGAGGGGGTGGCTGTGCTCCAGCCACACAACTGACAGACCCTCAGCTGGGTGCCACTGCACTGCCAGCAGGATTTTTGCCTCTGCTGGACACGGGAGTAACAGCCAGGTCAATGGAGACTGCAAAGAGCTGAGAACAAAAGACACGGTGACTTCCTGGTAGTGTATGTGCAATGAGTGCCCCCCTTCTGTCATGTCTGTATCTAAATTAGTGCTCAAGTTCACTGCTTCCACAGGGCTCTGCTGCTGCCACTGAGTGCTGCTCACTTGTCCTCTCTAGTACTGAAATGTAGGGTGTTGACATTTTTAATTAAGAAGCAAATGAGAGAAATACTGTCCTAAAAGCACTTAGAAAAATAAAAATGAGAATTTTCCATTATTATTCATTTTTCTAAAGTAAGACTATCAAAGAAGGCATTAATTCCGTTCCTCTATTTTTAACATTAAAGCTGAGAAAGTAGTCTTATCCATGCTTAAGGCACTGAAAGGTTGAAAAATGTTGCTGTGTAAGAAAAAAACTAGTAGACACTTTGAAATGTTGCAATAAAGCTCAAAATGGACATGGACAGTATTAACTTCATCTTATAAAATCCACAGCTGCCATTTGCTTGGGAAGCAGAAGACACCTATTTCTGCAGACACTAACTACCTCACTTCTGGTCACACAGAGAAAGATGTGCTTCACATCTGCTGAATTTACTTTAGAGACTGTAATGGAATCAAGGCCCATGGGTGTGGGCACAGTAACAGAATACCAATCTTACACTACAGCTTGTCAGAGAAATAAATGTGGAGCGAGCATTCAGACTTGAAAGAATGGATGGAAAGTAAATTGAGAAATCCTAACACAATGCAGGGCCTCTTCTAGTAGAAGAGATTTCTAACCCTTTCCTGACAAAAGAAAAATCCTTCCTGTGGGTGACTTGGGTTTTGACACCCTTATAAATATTGAGTAATGCCACAAAATCCATGGGATTAGACACTAATATCGAATATGAGTAATAGAATTAAAACCTGGCTAGGTGGGTTTTAAACCACATGACCTGCCTTTGCACATACAGACTCACGCCTAAAGCAGAAGCTGTTCTGTACCTTAGTTCATATCCTTCAGAAGCAGGTGGACAATTTCATTTTATATTCAGCTGTCCAAGTTACCATGGTCCCCCTGGAACCATTAGTGAGCACAAACTCAGCCAGGGTGCAGACAGTAGTTCACTGAAGTAAATTTTTTAGGGTTAAACTGCTGGAATCAGTTCAGGTAGAACATGTCAATTTAATTTTTTTTTTTTTTTTGTTAATTACTTGTATCAAGTATGCCCTCTGCAGAAGAAGGTTTTTTTTAAATAATATGTGTAAACATGAATGAGGATAGTGAAAATCAATGACATGTTTTGCTAAATGGGAGAACAGTTCTCAGAGTACATGAGCTGAGAACAAGCAGGGCTGAATGTGAAGTATTTTCCACCAAGTTTCTGGATTGGTACAGTCTGCTGATGCCATCTCAAGCACCCTTTTGTGATCCGTATGAGAGGACCGGCCATTCAAGGACAGATTTAATCTGCACCAAAGATTTTATACCTTGAGGTAGCTGAACCTGCCCCAGCACCTACTGCCAAAGCAGAGAACCTCTGTAATTCAAGGCACCACATCAGGAAAAATCCTGGCTTTCCCAGGGTACCCTGTCAGTGACAGGGGGTTCACAGCAGCTCTGCTAAGAACCCCAGTGCTCTGTGTTTCCATGAGCCCCTCCCTCTGCACCAGCAGAAGTTTGCAAACCAGGTTACCCTTCAATTCCTGCCTCATCCACTCTGAATGTCTTCTGTGCAGAAAAGGTCATTTCACAGCTACGGCAACTGCACTCAGGCAGTCTCTGAATATTTTATCTTTAATAATAATTTTCACTAGAAATTCATCTTTCAAACGCTGTATCTGGTTGGTGAGTGAAGAGCAGCTTCACAGAGGAAAAATCAAGGCTCTCTGGAAATGCTTTCAAAGGAGCTGTGACAACACAGTGCAAAACGCTTTCCTCCATTAATGAGCAGCAACACCAAATTCCAAAACCTATTTTGCATCAAACCAACCATGTCCGAGGTGCACAGTGAAAACCATGGCCCATTTGCATTGCTGAATACAACACTGTGGAGCTGGTGAATGTTAGTAGCATTCTTCATTCTGCAATAGTACATCAGGAAATTAAAACACCTGAATCTCTTATACCTCTCAACTCTCATACTTCTAAAGAAATATAAAAAACCCTATTTAATGACTGGAGAAGATATACTGGCACATATATGTAAATACAGCTGCGAGTTTGCAAGCAGAACAGCAAGAGACCCCAGTCTCCCTGTTGTGCATACACACAAGAGCAACAGAACATAAGTCAATGTCTGCAGCATATTTATTACAACATTTATCATTCAGAGGCTTAATTTCAATGTATTATTTTCTCCTCCCCATTCCTGATTTTCCACCTCTGGGAGTATGTAAGAAAATGCAGATCCCTGAGCTGACATTGTCTCCACTGAAAGTTGAGAGGTACACCACTGTTACAGCACGCATGGGGAATGTACTCAGCAAAACCAAACAAATCCAAAGCAAAATAAACCCCCCTCCCTTCACCAAACCCAAGCAACCCCGTGCTGTGTCACACACATGCTGGGCACAGAAAGCAAGCTGTGACAAACAGAAGCCATGGCAGTGAGCCTGCGTCTCACTAACCTCTCTCACTGGCTTTCCAGGGGCATTTCTTCCTTTAGAAACAGAGAGAGGAAGTGGAATAAATATCAGAAAGAAAAGGAAAAAAAAACACACATAAATATGTATTTTATACTGTAAAAGACACTTCAATTTCCATTTAGAAATTTAACGTTTAAAAAATGCATTTCTGCTTAGAGACTGAAAGTGCATTGAAATCCACTGATGATTCTGAGCTGTTTTATTCAACAGCAGTTCTGTAACCTGTGGCTTGGTTTAACCTCTCAAAAACACTCAAGAAAACTACTAACACCAACTTACACACCTGTCAGTTGAGAGTAAGGACTGCAGACAAGATCTGAACTCACTTTCTGAGCATCCTAATTAGCAAATTCGAGTACTTCTACCAATCAGTGTAAGCAGTAAAAACATTTTGTCCCAACATCAAATTAATTTACCCAGACATTTAACGTTGTATCATGGCCTACATACACTTAGGTATGCATTGATACACATGCCTCTGTGTACATACATATTTCACACCTACAGAAGTACACTGGAATGCAACATGCTGACATTCAGGATAATATATATATAGCAAAATATGTTTGCAACATGCTAACCAGGAAGCATGGCAAAACTGAGGAGGCAGAGGGAGAAACAGAGAAAAAAAGTTCAAGTAAAAAAGGGAAAAAAGAGAAAGTCTCTCATCATGTTCACTACCCAAATGAAGTCAATAATGGGTTTAGCTGCAAAGATGTTCCTAACAAGCCTTCACAGAAGCCATACTTTGATCATGTTGATTCTTCTCAAACACCTCTCATAGCATGTTTGTTTTATGAGAAGGAAATCCAGGTGTTAATCACCAGAAGAAACACCCCTTTGTCCACCTTTCCACCACACAGACAGTAACAGTCCTGCTGCCTCCAGAAGCAGTGTCCCACTGTCACTGTCACAGTGCTGGCAGCTCTGCCGTGGCCAGGCTTGCAGTCCTAGTGAGAGAGTCACTGCAGCAGATGCTGAAGGATGACTGCCCCTGAGCTGCTGTAAATGATGCAATTTTAAATGATATGTGGGACACTGGGGAGAGAGACAGACACATATGGGAGAAAACACCAGTCAGCATAACAGTAATCTAATTGCTGTTGAGTTTTGCTCTATGGCAGCCTGCAGGAGAAGGGAAGAGAGGCAATAAACAGCTTTATGGGTATTTTACAAGTTGCAGAACAAGAGCCAACAGCAGAGCAATGCTGAGCAGAGGCAGTACAGGAGAGGAGGGCAGAGGAAAGAATGGCATCACTGACCAGCACAGGACTGAGCCACAGCTCTCACAAACTCCAGGCAATGGAAAGGGCTGGGGCAGCCTCTGCTTGGACAGCAGCAGTTACCATTTACTGAACAGAGGAAGCTTTAGTCCCTTTCTGCCCCTCTCCCCCTCCTCAGCAGCACACTTCCTATTAAAAATGATAGCAATAGGTTCAGTAACATCATGCTTTGCACATGGATTTTTATTCTGCTCCTAAGTGAAATCTCAACTCCAGTGATGTCTGTACCACATGTGCTGGGGCAGAGAAGTATCACTTCAGTTCTAAGGACTCCATCTCACAGGCCTACCTGACCTTCTAGGACTTACATGTGTGTCTACACAGCCTGAGATATCATATCCTCTGGCACTTTTATCAGGAGTCACAAATTCCCTAAAAAATGCTTTCCAAAAGGGGAGATGAGAATATCTCACCAATATCAATCACGTAACAGAAAATCCTTGGAAAGGAAGATAAAAAAAATCTACTGCATACTTTGGTCATTTTCTGAGGAAGAGCCCCATGGTTTAGGTCAGTTTAAGGACACCAGAAACTACAGAACAGCTTGATTTGAAAGAGTCCTGGGGCAGGAATGGGACCCACAGGAGATTAGCTTGGGTCCACAGTTTAGCTTGGGTCAAGAAGAGGAAAGGAACTGCCCACAAGCAAAATACTGGAGGTTTTAAAAAATGCCTTCCTGTCTGCACAAGCACCTACAACTGCAGCTACACAGTGTTTAATTTAAATCTACACTAGACAGACTGGATTCTGCTTGAAAATGAATGCATTTAAAAGTAACTGGGGTAGCTCAGCACCACACAAAACAGCTGGTGAGGACAGTCTGTGGTGAGTAATCAGCCCTAGAATTTGTTAAATGCAGCAAAGATCCATGCTACTACAGCAACAGCTAATTTCTTCTGGAGGAAGATTAAAAAGGGTTTAATGGATTTTACGTTATTTTCTTCTTTGCATATGAATGAATGTGTGTTTCTAAGTTTTAAGACAAGGAATATGGTTTGGCATAAATTGCAGAGGAAGAAGATTGTCTATATTGCTGCAGTGCTGAAAATTTGTGTTCTGTAAGGCATCAAAATACTGATATGCAATCCGTGGGAGCCTAATTACCTATTATTTCTGCTCAAATCAACATTTCCTGCCCTTACAAAATAGAAGAGGTTTTCTTTTTTTTTTTTTTTTTTTGGAAAGCTACATGGCATTGCATCACAGGCAGAGGTACACAGCATGTGACCACAACGAACCTACGAACCTGAAAGCAGAGGCACCACCAAAAATTTCATGCAGGAGTCTCTGCAGATCCAGGTCAAAACAGAGAGCACAAAGCAACTACTGCACTGCCCTCTTACTGAGCTCAGGAAAGGGACAGGCTGCACAAAAGGGAGATCTGGGTCTGCAAAGAGCCTTTAAAAAAAAAAAAAATCTGTTGAAGTTTTATTAAATTCATTACCATATTCTCAGTTTACACCAGAACTAGGCATTATGAAACAGAGAAGACCTAGTCCAGCCCACTACTGTCCCATCTGCAGAGAAACTCAGCCAGATCAGTTCTGTTGTGCAAAAGGGGAGCAATAAGGGATCTCAGTCACCTGGGCTCACTGTGGTGGGATGCAGGACCACAGCACAGAGAAGGTGACACAATCCAGGAGACGCCAGGGTATCTCAAATGGAAAAGTATTTCCAGAGCATTCCACAGTACAGCAACTCCAGGATACTCTTTCACTGACTCAATAAAGTGTGAAAAGTCGGCATCATAAGACATTTTACTGTCAGAGTAAGAGAAACTGCATTATTTGCAGTGCTGAAGGTTGCTAGTTCCACTTTGGACATTAGTCCCATTCATGACAGAGCCTGGCTGATGCTCAAGGGAGAGGAGAAAATGTGACTGGTGTGTTTTAATGTGACTGAGATAAAAATAAAACTCTTAAAAAAGGGTGCTATTCTTAGTGCAATTCATTTATTGCTGTGGGGTCTTGTAATTTCACTGCACCACACCACAACTGTGTTAAGCAATACCATGAGAAATTGTGAGGACCAGTCTCTGTCCAAATGTTCTCGCATTATGTCACAGCCTTTTCACTCTTTTGAGCCATCATGGTCTCATTTCTAATCAGTTTTGGCTCCCACTTCTTCATTATCTCTCAGCAGGGTCCCAGCATTGCAAATTTGTGAAGCTCTCTTACCCGCTTCAGCTAGTTCAAGAACTTCTGCCCCTAAATACCCCTCTGAGCTTCATTCACAGAAAGCATTTGCCACAAAACCATAACTGCAAAACTCAGCCTGGCCTGCCATGAGAGCCACCTGAAGTGGTGCAGCTTCGTCCTCGGGGCTGCAGGAGAAGTGAATTTGGCCTTGAAAATACTGCCCTGCCAATCTTACTTTCTAACTGAACCAATTCCCTGGAGATTTAGTAGTTGGGCACAAATACGGCGTGAAAATGTTTTCCTCTGTGGCCCATTATTGAGCAGGGTCAAATAAACCACTGAGGTGGCATTTAATGGTAGATTTCCACTAAATGTCAAACCTCTGGCTTTGACATCTGTTTTGAGTTAGCACAGCAGCTGTTTGAAGCAGCTGCAGCAGTTGTGAATTTGCTGGGAGCAGCAAAGTAAAAGAGGAGTGGATGGGAAACCTTTTAGATTAAAAGGAAAGAAAAATTCCTTAAGGACAGCAATCATCAGGTATTCAGGAGAATTTCTCTCTCCAGAAATAAAAGAGCTTTGGGCACCAAGAACCAGCTGTGCAAGGAGCAGGAAAGTCCTGTTCTCCTTAGGAAACACCAAGAAGTGCCAAAAGGTTAAACTGAAGAAACAAATAAATGAAAAATCTTACAGAAGGTATAAGGTACATAAGTTGTTGCCTCTAAGGTCTGCTTGTACAGTTCTATGATACAAACTGTTTTGCACTTGCTTCTCTAAAATACATTCAAAATGATGCTATAAAGCCTTGATGACCTTTTAAAAACAACTTTGTGCAGCAAAAGCTTGAAAAATGTAATTTTAAGAATTATAGAATTTATCTCCAGGTGAGTGACAATTACTATTGCTTTTTATTGCTTTGTTTCAGAACCCCAAAATGAGAGCCAATACTTGCTTTAGTAAATTATTTCCCAAACTGAGCAAGTCTTAACTCTTTAGGAGATTTTGACCATGTTTAGGCTAAATATGTCTGTGATGCTCAACTACACATCTGTGCACAAGCACAGAAATTCAGTCCTTTTCTCTCTTCACTGCTGTGAAGAAGAGCTCTGAACTTTTCTCACAACCAGAGCTTTCAAAATCCAGTTTGCTTTTGTCATATTGTTCTGAACTCCTCCAAGCTGTTGTTATTCTAATAGCAATGGGACACCCAGAATTATGTCCCTGATTCAAAAGGCCTGCCACTCCTTACGTTGTGACATGCTGATATTTAGCTTGAAATTTAACATGCTATTTTTTAAGGCCACGAAGAAAACATTATTTCACAAAAATCATTAAGGTTGGAAAGGACTTTTAAGACCATTGAGTTGAACTGTTAACCCAGCACTGCTGAGCCCCCTGCCAAAGCAAGCCCCCAGGCAGTACATCTACATGTCTTTTAAATACAGCCATGCTTGTTACTTCAACACTTCCCTGGGCAGCCTGTTCCAATGGCTGACAACTCTTTTCCTGAAGAAATTTTCCCAAATGCCCAATTTAAACCTCTCCTGGCACAACTTAAGGACATTTCACCTTGCTTGACTCTTGGGAGAACAGATCAACCCTCACTCTGCTTCAACCTCCTTTCAGGTACTTGTAGAGTGATAAGGTCTCCCCTGAGCCTCCTTCCCTCCAGGGTAAACAACCCCAGCTCCCTCAGCTCCTGTATCACAACTTTTTCTGAATGGCAGACTGGAACAACTGCATTTCTGCTATCTGACAACTTTTAAATTCTACTTAATAAGAATCAATATAATAAAACTTATTGTTTATAGATATGTGCTATTGCTTGTTCAGGTTTATACTTCTGTCTCCTGAGCACCTACTTGAGGTAGGTGTTCACACCTGTAAGCTGAGATTCAATGCAACTTGTACTGGAAAGAAACAAAATTTCACTTGCACCATGCCTGAGTCCTTAACATTACACCCTCTTCTCAGGCTGCTTAGTCAAACTGCTTTCACTCTTCGGCAACTGCACTTTGATCTTCTGTAAAGATTAGAAATCTGAGATACAGATTACACCTCTCAACAGCAGAAACGTTCCTGATTCAGTAGTTTGTTGAGACCAATCAACTCTGCTTCATTTTCTTCTTCTTGTAGTCTTGAAAATTTTAAATCAGAGATCCCTAGTGCCTGTGGAATCTTACTGACCACAGCATCTTTCATGTCACACTGAAAGTCTACATGAGGCTGCAGCACATCAGATGTTGGATGTAAACTTTGTGTACACAGGTATCAGTCGAATATAAATGAATTATTAAATTTGGAATAGAAGAAAACTTCAGTAACAGAAGTTTACATCAGGTTTCAGCAGCCTCTATCAACCAACGAATGGAAATCCATTTGCACTGGATGTAGGATAAACTGTTTCACACAGAGAGCTTGACCATTCCTATATCTCAGCCAAAAGGAGTTATACTAACCTGGCATTCATGCAAATACATGAAAAGATAAATGCAGAATAGGGACACATAACTGAAGTCCTAATCTCTTTAGCCAAAACCTGGTACAAGTACCAAAAAACTGAACAAGTTTCTCTCCCAGCTGGACTAATCCTTTTGGGTAGTCCAAGAGAGGGGAAGAGGCAGATTCTGGCTCAGCCTGGCAGCGCCTTGGCCAAGACCAGAAAGCAAAGGATGTGGGGAGCTTGGCTCAGCTGGGCTCTAATGGCTTGGCTGAGGGGACTCACATCAAGGCTGTGCCCCCTCCTCACTCATAGCCCTCCATCCAGCTACAGAGTATCTTTGTTCTCCAGGGCTGCTGGTCAGACTGGGAAGTGCATAAGCTGCAACACCTTTTGTGGATGCTCATGATCGTCTACTATGTTTTCAACACAGTTACTGAATGAAGAAACAAAGTAAGGGAATATATTCTCGCTCTCTCTAGCTAAATGACCACATTTTGCATTGTGAGGATGAAAATCTGAAGCTACAGCTTAATTTACAAAATTAAAATATTACCTGATCTTATCAATTTCACTTATTTTTCATAGTATATTTTATATTCTCTCAGTTTGTTTCATGAAGCTTTGTATTTTTCACTAATAAGATAAAAAAACATTTTCTATTTTCAATGAGCAGAAGGTGATGTCCAACAGACTGACCTCTACCTATTTATTCTACACAGGAAATGAATCACTATTTCAAATATCTCATTAAATTTTGTTTCATAAATTGTTCTTATTTCATGGAAAACTAAGCTTGTTTTTAAAAAGAAGCACAGTCAGTGTCATCACCTATGAATACAAATTAGGTATCTTATTTGGGGAATATTTTTACACATGGGATGCCTATGTAAGATCTACATACAACATATTTACGCTAATGATGGTCACTAATATGAAAACATTGTTTTAACCTTATGTACACAGCAACTTTAAAAATAAGCCCATTTTAATCTACATAGCAATATCAGAAAGACTTTTCACCTGTTGTCTCTCATAGCAATTTATATGGGCAAAATGAGGGCTGGACACGTGACTTTTTATAATGCTGAGGTGGAGCTGAGTGCAGTTGACAATTTATTGTATTAGACTTTATTCAATATCTTTCTGAATGATTCCATCTTTTGATCCATAGCATGAGATCTTATACAGTTTATATAGACTTTTATCTCACTGCTCACAGATGTTTTCTGGTGAGAGCTGAAATTGCTTTGAAAGCAAAGGATGGAGAAAACCTGACTCCACTGAAAGTGTAGTACAATGGTTAAAGCATTTATCTCCTAAAGAAGAACCCCTAATTGATGTATGAAACTTGTGCAAGGGCCCTGCAGGAAGTCCATACCCCCTGAAATTCACTTATCAGGTTGGCAATACCAGGGCTTTCTCTTGCCAAGAGGTTCATGGCTGAGTCTCTTTTTACAGCAACAGCCAATATCCTAAACTTCCCATCTCCTGCTAGGAATCTCAGCCATTTTTCTTGTCAGCAGAGTATTTTCTTCTGGACTCAGAAAAGAACTTAAATAAAAAAAAAAGGTTGGAAAAATAAATCCTGAGAATACAAATACCTATTTTTAGCAAACAACAGGAATGAGAGAACTGAAAACACTGAAAGAAAGGCTATGGCTGTATGAACAAGTGCAGCCTACGCTGCACAAGTATCCCACTCGTTTTTCCTCCATGCTTCTGGACCTGAGGGCTACATGGTTGAGAACTTTGACTTAGAAATCTAATATTATTTCAACCATAGTCTTGGAGAAGGATAAGGACAGAAGGAAAATGTGCTAGGACATGTATTAGAAAAAATCATCAAGGGGATTAACCAAAAAGAAAAAAGTTGTGAAAAAAGGGAAGCAAAGAAAATGCTTGGGGAAGAAAGAGTCTCACAAAGACATTGTTTCATCCACATGTAGCAAGGGCTTCCTGTGGAGGTAGCTTAAGGTAAGGAGGGACAGGCTGCTCCTCCAATCTAAACAAGACAGGTTTCTCTACAGTTACTGTTGAAATGAAAACAAAGAGCAGCAAAAAGCCTGATACCAAAACCCAACCCCCTGAAAACATCAAGGAACAGAAAACACTTTCATCTTCTGCCCTCTCATCTGCCACAGGCAGCAGAGCTCACCTCTGGAGCTGGGGAAGGAGTTGTTGAGCTGCTCCATTACTTCCTCCAAACCTGTGCTTGTGTCCTGGGGAGGGCTGAGCAGCTCATCCTCACCTGCAAAGCAAATCCACACCACTGCATGAGAGCCTGTGGCAACAGTATTGCCCAAATCCTCCTCAAAGCTAAGGCTGTTCGTTCAGACACATTTTCTGATTAGTGTACAATAAAAATATCAAATGAGAATTTTGTTGACTGTTACTGTTCTCTTTCTTTATAAGGAGTTAAGGGAAATTAAATGAGGAATTTGAGACAATTAACAGTATTTTAATTTGTAAAAAGGGATTTAAGAAATAATTGACTCAGGTAAAAGAAGTAGGGTAAAATGTCTGCTAGGGACATCTAGTTCCATAAATGACACTCATCGTTTCAGCTTCTCGTATTCTATTAATGGAAAAAGAAATTGCTGTTGTGAGTGCCGCTGTTGAGCAGCTTTCTAATAGTGCTGGGTTCATGTTGGCACTGCTTTGCCTAGCTGTGCAAATCAGTAGAAGCCCAGATTCTCATCTGCATCAGTATTAATATTTCTGACAGTTTAATTGCATCAGATTGGTGCTCCAAGAACACTCAATTGTACTGTAAAAGGGTTTAGCAGCAGTTTAATAAAGCAAAATACATTTCTCCCACTGAATATTTTCTATAACCTGATTATAGGGCAGCAGCTTAATGGGAAATTCAATACATTTTATTTTTACTGGACTTTTTTTTCCTCATGGTTTCATATAACCGAAATCCATATGTTGTTTTTAATGCAGATCCTAGCCTCCAACATAAATAAAGCATCTAGGAAAAAAAATACACCTAAAGGATTTACTTTGAGTGAGATTCTCCTTTTTTACTAGATGTCTTTTTATCTCTATTAAAACACAAAACCAATTTTGCTTGCTGTAATAACTGAGTTAAATACTTCTTTTGAAAATGACTTAATGACCCTTTATTCCAACATGTCTTGCCCTATTTGAGTAGGAAACTGTCTGATTTTCTGTTAACATTTACGTTCTTTAAACATTGAAGTGTTCCATGCTAGTGAAAAACCCAGGAAAAGGGATAAGAAAGGAGCATTTCAGGGCTGCCTATATTTAAGCCAGGAGTTTAACAAGAGTTATTTCTGACCAAGAGTGATTTCTCCCACTTCAGCACAAGAAATGGGATAGAGTGTCTGCAAGAAGCACTTAATCCATATAAATGATGTTCTTTGTATCAGCTTCTTTTATTCCATTAATGGTCTCAAAATAGTTGCTGAGGCTGCCTGCAGTTTGTTCGGCTTTTGAGTGGGGCTGGGTTCACACAAATCAACTCTCACCGTGAGTTACTTTCGCATCAGGCATCGCACTGACAGAGGTGTCTCACCAAAAGCAACGTCCTTGCAGCCTTTGCTGAATGTCAAGGTGAAAACTCAGAGCGAGATCTCGCTGCTTCTACCCAGGCTGAGGATTTTATCAGCCTGAAAAAAGCCTCCTGGCCCTAAAGACCACAATAAAGGGCAGTTGTTCTGCTGTCCTGGTCAAGAACTGAAGTCAGGTACCAAATTCCAAATGTCCTCATAAGTGCTGATACAAGGTGAACTGCTAACCTTCAAAGATGCTTTAGTTTTTATTTAAAGCTATTTTAATTTTTTTCCTCATTTGGATGGTTTTTTTTTCTGAGCATTTTCTTGTAAAGGAAAAAATAAGACATCAGCCATGCAACTTGACAGAAGTAAAGATACCTTCAGAGCTCAGTCTCCTCTCTTTACCCGAAAGAGCCTTCCCCATTTGTGTTTCTCCAGAATATTTAGAAAGCTAAGTTAGTCTCAAATATTCTGGTGGTACCTGAATAAATTAAAATTCGTAACAGCTTCTTGCCTCATACACCTCAGAGAACCTCCTCTGCTGCTCCCCTGCTGGGGGAGAAAGGCCAAGGATAAAGACTTTCCCACTGGGACTCCACGAGGAGGAAAGCAGAACCTTTCCACTGGCCTGGTATACTTCAAGTTAACAAGGAATAAATTCTATTTGTAAGTGAGGGTTTGAGTGGGTCACTGCTTTTACCAGAACACTGCCGGCGGAACACCTTTCACAGCACCTTTCCTAAAGGTACTATTTATTTCACATTTTTTTTATTGTAGATTGTACAGAACCTATCCTGTTTGGTACTGTCGTAGGCTGAAATTATTGCTCACACTTGGAATGGAAGAAAAAGCCTCCCTAAAAGCTGCATTTCCCACCACAAAAGCACTTTAAACACAGCAGAATGTGCCCTCCCATTAAATTTCTCACTGCCATTAACACTTTCACTAATAGCAGTGAAAAGCTCTCACTTAAGCCTCTCACTAATACACATAAAACAAATTTCTCTGTATGAAGCTGAATATCATCATCAGACTTGAAACATCATCTTGTTGAAGTAATATAAGTGCATGTGCTTAAAAATGCTGAAAAGATTGATTGCTTTTTTACTACCAGAAAATCCTTTCCACTGGGTAATAAATACTTACTAATTATGTAACAGACAGGAAATTAGGAAAGTGCCACATGGCAGTTACTAAAAGCAACAAAATAATTCCAACCTCCAGCTACCGAATATTATTTAACCTTACTCCACAACTCTTATGATGTCCATTATCACATCTGATGTGATACTTAGAAAAGCCACTAGATGAGCACTGCCTGAGTGACAGCTCTGTCCTACTGATTGAGCCACAACATATTAAAAATAAGATCACATCATTTAACATGGGGATGACTAATCATACATTTAGTCTCTTAGCCATAATTAATATTATGTACATTTAAATCAGTCATGTCATGCTTAATAACTGAAACTCAGTTTGAATAGAATAGTTAGCTTTTCAGTGGCATTTGTTTTCAGAAGTCAAGCCTTGGCTGAGCATTATGTTTAAAATCAAAATATCCAAGCTACTGGGTGCATCATGATCAAAAGCAAAGCCTGAATCATAATGAAGATGCAAAGTGTAAACAGCCAGATGACACTGAAGATCATTGCAAATGTCTACTTCATTTCACTTGAACTAAACGGAAAAGTGTTTTCTGTCTTGAAGGACTTTTTTCTGGAAAATGGAACATAATTATTTTTTGTGACAACTTGAGCTTCGTTATCTTACCCATGGTTTCTGAGTCTGGCTGCCAACTACACGAAGAAGCATTGGCTGACTGCTGCCTGACCTCTGCAAAGAGGTAGAAGGAGATGACAGTGTTGTACCATTCACCTTGGCATCTGCCTGTGGCTGAAATTGAAGAAAAAAGTAAGACGTTGCTATTAACAGCTCACTACTTTGTATCTCTGTAATTTTTATTTATTCCATGAATACACACAATTTTCGGTCTATTTTTAAGTAAATTCATCCATGCAACCAATGCATTTTAATTCTGAATGAAACAAGGAAGAAGACTAAATAAGAACACCAAAACCCAAATCCACATTCTCACTTGCAGCCTGTAAAACAATTTTGTACTTTTCTCTGACTTGCCTCTACAGATATGATTTCTTGGAATGTTCTTGTTATTGATAACACTTCACACCCTGTTTGGAAAATTACTCTTCAGAGACCTAGAAGAAATGCCTGAGGACTCACCTGCTCCAGCAGCTGCCTCAGCCTGTGCAGCTGCGATTCCAGCTGTTTGTTGTGATCCTCCAGGATCTGCATCCTGGCTTCCAGGCGGCCCTTGTGCTGGCGAAGCAGCTTGGCCTCTGCAATGAGCTCAGCATCCCGGGGGCTCTGCGGGGAGGCCGGCATCATCTCCGGGGGGGACGGCAGTGGAGACAGACCCTTGTGCTCGTGCTGCTGCTTCAAGCGGTCGTACTCTGCCTGCAGGTTCCTGGTGGGAAGTGACAAGGGGCAGAAGCTTTATGGCCCCTGCAAGGGGCAATGACAAGGCACTTCCTCCCATGTGGTGTGATGTGTCTCACTTTTCAGGGCTCACCTGCACCACCTGCCTTTCCCTCTCCTGAATCCATATACCTGCGGGCTTACTCCTTGCAGATCCGCATGGATCTGTGGTTCAAGTTGCCTAAAGGCTCTTGGCATCACCAGAACTCACAGCTGATTCTCTCCCAGGGCACCCCAGGCAAGAGGCTCCAGACACCCTCCTGAAGATGGTTATGTTCTGTCCTGGGCTCAGCCCCCCTCACCTTCCTGCCCTTTATCCTTCCCAGCAGAAGTGGGACTGGCAGTTCCCTTCCACACGTGGCTACACCTGAGGGGTCATTAGAGCTGAAGGAGGACTCAGAGTTGCCACAGCACCTCACAAACACTAAACCAAAGCAGGTGCCATCTGGCTGGCTGATCTGTTTTACAGGTGAGAAACCTGAGAGGCAGCCACACAAGAAGTCAGAGCAAAGCACAGAACTTGGCTGGTGTCAGTCAGGTCACATCACTCTCCTCTCTTTGGATCTGCTAACGCATTTCCAGCCTTGGGCTAAAATTAGCAACTGAAGATGAGACTTAGCGACCCAATCTGATAAACTGAACTGCCCTGACTTTTGGGGCTATAATTTCCATCTTCTTTGTCCTTCCTAGAGCACTACTGTCTGCTGTAACGTTATGGCAATGCTAAGCTTGTTCTTTAATTCCATAAAACTACAATTTTACTTCAGTAGAACATTCTATAGATTAATATGATCCATAGTGTCCCATATGAAAAAAAAAATCTACCAAGCAGGGAAAGCACAGAAGGTAAGAAACTGAAACCTTGTCAAAGATAACAGTCTGAAACTGCAAAAATAGTAACTTGTAGCAGAAACTTCATAGGCAAGGGAGGCCTAACAAACTGCACTGGGATTTTGTTGCTATGATGTTCTTTTACAGCTTCCCAGAGGGGGAGAAACAGCTCGATGCTCTGGTAACTGCTTACTCATCACAAGCAGTGACCCAGATTTTACTTTTTCCAACTTGCTCTTATTTGAGGTTGTGAGAACAGACACATCTTGCCAGTTCTGCCTTCAAACCACAACACACTCTGACAGTTTGGTCTGGAAGCTTAACAGCACCTCAAAAACCTCCCAAAAAAGCCACTTCTATAAGAACATTATTGTGACCAGAACGAGAACTAAGGCAGGACGCATCATTTCACAAGGACAAAGACAAGTTACTGACTGCTCTTCAAGGGTCCCTGAGCTCCTCAGCAGCTGTATGATGGACATGTCCTAACCTGCGACTATGGCACCTCTCACAACACAATCCCTAAGGGATGCCTGACCTACATGATCCCTCCTCTACAGAAATTTTAAATTATTGAAAAACAAGGGCTAATCATTTTTAACTTCAGACTGTTACAAAATTCAAGATTTCTTTCCTTAAAACCACACAAAGAGGGACAATTATAGAGAGGGTTTTCTTTTTCCAATGAAGTTTTTTGGTTCAATGAAATACAGAATTTCAAGTTCATGAAAATCATCTAGAAAAACAGGGCTATCTATGCTGGGAATAGATACTGTCATGCCAGTTATGCCTTCCGCCTGACTTAATGTCTTCTGATTCTTCTAGCTGAACAAACTGGTGAATAATTAATAAAAATACAAAAGGGAATAGGACTGAACATGACAATGTGTTCATTACACATGGTATTATTCCTGAATAAAGTTTGTACAGGAATGATCATTAAGGCTGCTTTTCACGAAGTCCATAGATAATGGAGATCACTACCCCATGAGGAATTTCCCTGATGCACAATACAGGCAATACTCTATGAACAGTAGACTCAAAAGTGTGAAGTGCTGTAAAGCAAAAAGATAAAACATCACCCTAAGGGAAACTGAATAAATGCACTTGGTCATACTTACAACATAATCAGATACCTTGCTACAAAGAAATCTGCAATTATTGCCTGTATCAATATTGAGAAGTCCTTCCAGTAACGGTGGTATTGAAATACAAGTAAGGACCAGGGAGTAATTCAGATAAAAATCCTTTAATTTCTGATTAAAAATAATTAAAAAATCTGTCTGAAAGCCTACAGAAAAAGAAAATCACATAAAAGATATTGCATATTTTCCAACCAGAGGTATGTCTGGATTTGGGAGTTCTATAGTGAAATACTATAATACTGTTGGAACAAAGGCATGTAATTTTGAAGGACGCATGTGGGTTTGCCCAGTGCACCTGCATCACTGAGTTTTTCAGCTGCCCCTTTTCAGTCCAGCTACACAGTCCTCCATCCAGAGAACTGAGATTCATAACTTCAGAGCTGTAAGAGTAATGTGCAGTGCACACAATCAATAATATCATAACTGGGATATAAACATACAGCAAATGAAGAGGTGTATTAACATAATGGAAAAAAAAGCTGAAAACTAAAAAAGAAGGAAAGAATTTGAAAACTGCTGCAAGAATATCCTAATAGAGAACAAATGGTTCTTATTCCTCCCTCTGGAACAGTTTTAAGCTGTGTGGTGAGAAGTACTGCTGCTGTGAGCCAGGCACCCAAGGGTCCTGAGGAGAGGCACTCTCTGACATTTTCACCATAAAATGGGACATAAGAGAAAGGGGAGATACAAATATGCTCCTCTCTAAATGAATGCAACTGAGCAAGCAGGGGCAATACATGAAAACCTCACCTCCCTCCACCACAGCTCAGGCTGGGTGACTTTGACACCTGGCTGTCACAACAAACAGTGCTGCTGTATGTACCCATCATTGGGAAAATGAACCCTTCTTCAGTAAAAGAATATTCAAAAACTCCCATTTATTCCATCTACAATGCTTGCAACTCTTTGAGGCATTTGTGAAGAAAAGTAACATAGGAAGCATGCAGTGTAACCTTGATTTATGCAACTGTACAGAGCTGAGTAGTAAAGAGTGCATGAATTATTAATCACATCTATCACTTGCAGCATTAATTGACTGGTGACAGAAATCCTAGTGGACTCTGTTTGCTGAATAGTCCTCTCAAAGGCAATTGAGAATTTATGAATTCATGTTATTTCTCATCTCCCTACAGAAAATCAGTGGTCTGAAAAACAGACAAAGATGGTAACTGAATCACCTACCCTGTCTCACTACAGTGACAGCGTTTACTCAGGATGCTTCACACTCAGATGATCTAGTTCCCTTTCTTCAATGCCAAAATAAATACTAAAAGAAGCCACAGCATGTTTAGAAATGCATCACTTTCTTGCTGTTGGCAACTACACAGAAGGAACTAATGTGAGGAGGCCATTCATCATTCTTTAGATTTGAAGGAACACCGAACAGGGTAGCTTTGAGATTCAGGGTGTCAGTGCTTTCTCTGGTGGCACACAGCCCACTGCACTCCCACTGCAAGTCAGGAAAAGCGAAGGAGTGGCAGATAGCTCTGGCTGGAGATCTCATTTACTTACTTCTTGTTACAGGACAGCTCAGAGCTGGGAGGAAGAAGAGAGAATACGACAGAAGTCTCCCTCTTACGTCCAAGACCTCAGTTCAACTAAAATATTAGGAAACATCCACTTTCCTGACTCAGTAAAATAGCAGGAAGGTATTTTAATTATTTGCAAAAAGTTTTGACTCTGTCACTGCAGAACCACATGCTTTCCATTCAATGCCACTACAGTACCTCCTAGTCAGTTTTACATATCCTACTGTATAACCCATGTAATGTATTGCATTAGATGGACAACAAAAACTCATCTTCTCTCTTTCTGAAATACATTCACTCTTGAGGAATGTATGAGGTTTTATAATTGGATTTTTCTTTTATACTGCAATACAGTAATATTGCTTTTTGCATTTTGCATTTTCGCAAGATTGTTTTCTGACTATTGAATACAGAAATGGTATTATCACAATATTCCATGGGATGTAAAACTCAGCAGAAGCCTGAAGACCTAAAACTCAAATAAAACATTTTCAGCCATTGAAAATATTCTCTAAAATGCTCACATTTTAACAAATATAAATTATTTAGCAGTAAATCTTAGCCATACATTATTTAAGGACATCATACTTACAAGCTACAGAAGCACCAAGGTCTTAAAATGCTAGCAGATAAATAATGAATATCTAACAAGAGGTCCTTAGAACTGACAAAACCCCAGTCAGAACCTCGTCACAGCTAGGTTAGTTTGTCAGTTAGAGAATGCATTTCAGAAGAATTCAAAATAGGCAACGGAGCCTTTAAAGTGTCCAAAAGCAAAACCTCAGAATTACAATTTCAAAGAGTCTTTTTCATTTAAGAAACAAGTCAAGATGGAAATATTTTGGAGGCCAGAAACTGCAGCTGAAACCCAAATGGAAGTCAGAGTTCAATCAATAGCTCAAAAGAGACAAAGCAAAAGAGAAAAGGGCTTTTTTGAAAAGCAGCCAACTGTGGAGAGCAGAAGAAAAAGAGAAATGACAATGAGGTGCTCCCAGCATCACAGCACTGCTTCTTCTTGGTACTTGATACTTGAGGCATCACTTGTGGCTGCTTTCCTGGGAGCTGCTGAGAAGTGACTCCATGCGCTGACTCTTACTGTAAAAGTGTACAAGACTCAGCAGAGAGAGCTAAACCTGAATTATCAGAAATTATCACAAGTGTATGCAACAGGAGTTATGTCAACACAGGCAGGAAAGGGCGACTCGTGCACCACATCCAGCCCAGCAGCAGCAAGGAGATGCACCCCAGGAACAAAGGAATGTCTTCATCCTGAGGCAGTGACAGAGGTTTACATGGACGGCATTTCAGGATCTGCATGGGAAGGAAGATTTGCTCACTCACTGGAACCAGGTTCATACAAGGAATTAGGTGTCAGGTTGCTGATTACCTCTGGCAACAGCCAAGAAAGGTTTGCACAAACTCGACGGAGGAGAACGACTAGGAAATAGAAATCTAAAGGGACGAGGCTGTTTTTAAAAGTAGGTAAGTTACATGAATGCCTCCTGACTGATCCTGTCTGAAAAGTTTATTTTTCTAAACAGGAATCAGTGTTTCATCCATAAACTCATGGTTATCTGGCTGTGACAAGCAACCAGAACAAGAAATTGTTCACTTTTCAGCAGCTACCTTACATTTTACATACAAGTTATTTATAGCAGCTTGCAAAGACCAAAGTCATGATTTTGTCATAATCAATGAATATCAGAGCAGTGTGACCTCCATGCTGTGAGACAGAGACAAAACTCTCTGTGCCTGCTGTGCTGAGCACCCACAAAAGGCAAGGCTGCCTGGGGTGGCACCCCATCCATAACTGTACCTACAGTAGTACAAATGAGAAAAACAACCTTACAGACTACAGCTTTAGTTTAATCCAGGATTGGCAAACTTCAAACCAGGTATTTTTAAAATGTAATTCCTGCCAGAGATCTTTTACCATCCCGTATCAGTAGTTGCTAAATTAAATAAAGCCCATGCAGAAATTTAAGGCATGAACTCTCAAAGAGCTTTTTAGTTTATTTAGTTATATAGCTCCATATAATATTAGTTTTCATATATTATCTTTCTAATATAAAACTATTCTGCTGTAAAAGTCACCCTCCTTTCTGCTAGGCAGCTTATTTTGCATACAGAGAGAAAAGTGTTACGATTTTTTTTCCTTCTTCCATGATTCACTACCTAATGCTGTTTAAAAAAATAACACCCATCTCCTGAAAATGGAGCTCTCTTATCATCTGTGTTGTACTAGCTACTAGATATTTCTTAGCTACAGTCCTGATCATACAAAGTATGATGCCTTATTTCAAAATACTGATTTTTCCCCACTTTAAAAAGTACTTGGTCTTTAAGTGTTATGTAGTAGGAATTTTGTGGTTTGTTTCAAACAAAACCTTCCTGCTGTTCAGTGAGCAAGACTTTCTGTGTGAAACATCTTCCTCATTCTTGATGCTACAATCTTCTCCATTCTCCCAAACCCTCCTGATAAGAAGTCTCTGATGGAGCCACTGTAATTGATTAGCACCATCCAAAGAAGACATGCATGGAGACAAGATCTATGACACTGCCAACTCTTGCATTATTTCCTTGACAAGCCTAAGGTAAATGATTAGTGCATTAAATCCTCAATGTAAGCAGAAGTACCTAGCTCAAGTACTTGCTCTACTTGCTCTAGCAAGAAAAAAAAACAAACATGAAAATGCCAATAGACTGTACTATAAAAGCTAAAAGAAGATAGTAGAAGACAAACAAATCTATGTTTCTTTGGTAGAGCTAAATGATTTACAGTCTGGTTTTGGTAATTCACAGCTGTAATTACAAATCTTCCAGGGTTAAGGTCTCCTGGCTTTTGTACTGATGGCCCAAGATTCCAGAGTACTGTATAAACAAGGACTGCAGTGCTGTGATGCTTCAAGTATCCACTTGGGGTTTTTTTTTTCATGGTGATTAATAAAGATTACTTCAATTAAATTTGAAGTTAGAAGTGTTAAATGATACTTTGTATTTAAAGACTAAAGAAAAGGCAACAAGCTACACCAAACAAAGAGAAAGAGGACCCAGCTTTTACCCACTATGAAATTACTTATTTGTCAGAAGAAAATGCAGTTTAAGAGCTCATTCTATCCCTAAAATTTTACCAAACTTAATTCCATCTAACCGTATAGTGTAATTATTTTGCAGACTTTTTACTTCAAATGCAGCAGCTGGTGGTATAACCCACCTGTTTTCCTCCTCCAGGTCTGCAAGGATTCTCTCCAGTTCCCCTCTTTCCTCACTCTCCAGAGAAATCAGGATCTGGGCAGGGCTTCGGGCTGGCTCAGGGGGGACTCCTGGTTCAGGCTTTGGCAGTAGTGCTGGATTAACAAGTGTTCATCATCGCTGGAAAACAGGGGAGGATAAAACAGGCTGTTCCCTTCCTCTTTTCAACTTCACAATGAATATGAGGAGATGATTCACTCTCAGTCTCATTTCTTACAAAGAGATTTGCTGAACTCTTTGTAACCAACAGCAGAGCAATGCACCTTAAAGCAAAATCTGCTGACCTGTTTCACTGAGTCTCTGGTAATTTTCCATCTCGGCAGAGACCACCTCCCTCCCTTCTCTGCTTCTCAGATACTTAAAGCCAAGTTTTGCAACAGCTGACAACCTCAGCTCTCCTCTTTTGACAAACTTCAATTAGGAATTTGCTTGGAAAAAAAAAAAAAAAAAGCAATCTTCTGCTGCCTGATCTGCATCACAGAAGGGTCATTCAAGCAAGGGCAATGCATTTACTTCTGTATCTACAAACTCTCCTTATGTAATGTGTGTGCTTTATTTATCTTTTTTTCTCTATAAAATTCTAAATTAGGTAAACAAAGAAAAACCCCTGAACTAGTATAATGAAAGTATGTTATTTTCCACTCAGATGTTTGGCTTCTGTTAAATTTAAAAGTGATGTGCACTGTCAGAATACAAATATATTCTGTTTAATACATATGATCTCTTTGTCTACTTCTATAGCCCCTGAAGGTTCCCCTGACACCATAAAACAGGGTCAATAAAAATGACACTGATGCCGGAGATCTCATAGAACAAAATAATTCAGTCTAGTCAGTCTAGGGTTTTTCCCTGTTATGCTTCTAAACCAGAATTTAACAGACATTTTGAACAGCTGTTATTGTTCAAAAATTATAATTTTCCTTGTTTTCATTTTGTTCCTGAAAATGTTAATGATGAAATTTTATGACTGCAGGAGTGCCAAAGCAATACAGAGTACATTAACATTAGTTCATAAAAGAGAAGTATTAATTTTTCACAAAAGGGGAGGCTTGCCAGTTCCTAAATTTATACTTTTCATGAAGCACTTCAACTGTGATTTCCTTCAAACCACTGTTTTGCATTTATAAATATTCTTATGGATCTTAAGTGAATTAACAGTGAACAAGTGACACAACTATTGCAGTATAATGTCACTTTACAAGCATACTCTTGTGTGATTTTCAGCCTGCACAGATATTTTATACATCATTGCAGTGGCAATACATAATGAAACATTTTGTGATATATAAATACATATGTTGTGATTTTATTTCTGGCCTTCCTAGTTTCCATCTATCACTCTACCTGTACTGATTAACCAAATAATCCCAACCCTGCAACAATAACAAATAATACTTAAGCATAATCTGACAAGCAAAACTGAAGTAATTACAGTCATGAATTCATGTTAAGCTTTGATTTTGCTGTAATTTGTATCTATCTGGATAATATTTCTTCCAAAATTCATAATGCACAGTTCTAGTCTCATTTTAATAGTACAAACTAAGGAACAAACTGGATAGTTAACATATTAATTGAATAATGCTAGTACAACTTCCAATTGATCAAAAAAATGAACTGAACAGTAAGACCAAAGTGTAATACAAAAGTTACAGTGTATGCATGATTTCTGTGACAAGGACACTGAAATATTTCAGTGGGACAACACAAAATTCCATCTATTAGAGCATTACTACTACCCATAATAACATGAAATTAATATATGGCTTTGGAAACAAAATTTCCATTAACTGCATGAAACTACGGTGACATTGCACCTGTAGTAGTTCTGAAATATCATTTTAACTTTCGTCTTTCACCAATATATTAAAACAATGTACTTGATTCTACAGGGGATTTTCTTTCAAAACTGGTAGGCAACCATCCTACCAAGTCAAAAGAGAAACTATTTTGAAAGAAAGAAACAACTTTATCGCTATCCAAGAACATTATGAGCTCACAGGCTGAGAATCAACCTCATAAAATGCCATTCATCTGGAATCTCAATTTAACTGAATCAAAATTGGCCAGAATTGTAAATTGGAAATTGTGTTGTAAAGGATTTCTACGAATCTAATTGTTTGAATTTTGAGAAAAATCCATCCCTTAAAGTGTGATAAGGATTGGGACCATGTAGAACAGATAAAAACATTTTTAGAGAAGTTGAAGTTTTCTTATCTGATTGATTTAGAATCCATGCTATGGCTTCTCCTACACAGGCAATGGACCAAGGTCAAATTTTCAGATGCACACATGATGTACCTGCTTCTGTGCTGTCTTCAGAAACATTACTCACGGTTAGTTCTATGTCCTTTTACTCAGAGAACAGACAGGACCAAGAATATTATCAGATGAGAACCACAAAGGGTTTCAGTGAGATTATCAGATTTAACTACTTCTTAAAAATCAAAACTTTTATTTATAATTCTACATTTAAAGAAATACAATGAATGCTTGTCAGTGATCTGTCCAGCTTACATTTTACTACTGCTAGTATTTCATGGTGATGATCAATCCCTCCTGGCTTACATTTGCAATGTACTTCAGTTATTTGCAGACCAAATATCTCTGTTTAGCCTCACTTATATTTTGTATGACACTTCTCCCATACCAACATTTTCTAGCTTACAGCAATTTAGCCATGATTCAGCTTGAGCTCATATAGAAAGGGGTTTTGGTACCTTTGTCCTTAGAACTCATCAGATGATGACCATATTTTGAATATGGAAATAATTTGCTGAATATATCAGTAATTTTTGGAAAGAAATTTGTAGTTTTAATTTTGAAGGTATCAATCATTTGTTGCATAAATTTGGTATTAAGCTATAAGCCATTAATCCAGACACTATGATACAAATTGAAAGGACATGTGCACATCATTAAATTGAACCAGATGTGATACATGGCCATGCAAATTCAGCACTACAAATGTTCACTGCAAGTTATTAACCTTCCCAAGAAAATACCTGTCAAAACCATGGAAACAGCCTACTTACATGCTCTCATTAGGTGAAATACTGTCATTTAGGTAAGAACCATTGGTGTTCTCCATTTCTGCTAGCCTGTGGAAAAATAAACAAGACTCATTAAAGCAAATTATTTTTTTCAAAAACCTTGTTTGTTCTAACATTCTGGAAAGAATTAAAGAGCGTGATGTTCTTGATGAATTTGAAACTCAAATTAATTTACACTCGCTGTTGATTACCAAAAGGTTTTGCAATAAGCTATCACAAAAGATTGTTTGTTACAATGGCCTGGCTAAACTCACTTCTCAATTTTCAGCCCTTTCTCTGAGGTTATATTCCAGCTTCTCTTGATTAATTAATTCCAAAATCAAAGAAAAGCCTTAAGATGCCAGGGGATTACACAAATTGCTTTGTACCTGGCAATGTCATTGTCAAAACCATAACAATCAGTCATTTCTCATTAGTTTTCACAGTCAGCCCCTCCTAAAGGTCCTGCATAATTCAGAAACACCTCTCCTGATCAAGTGATACTGGAGGAGAGAAAGAGGCCAGAATAACTATTTTTAATTACCTCAAGTCTTGAAAATTTACCTGCTTGGTGGAAAAACATTTTCGTATTTGTGCAATTAATCCACTTTTTGTTTCTTAGAAGCAATATGAAAACAGAGAATTGAACTAAAGCAGTGATATATCAGTATTTTAATCCTCCAAATCAAGGAAAAATCCTGTTTGTGGTATTTCATGAGGTGAATTAACATTATAATGACACCTGAGATTCGTATGAGAGTTTGGAGGTTTCTGCTCTTCTCATTTATACTATTATATCAGGGTCCATATTAAAAACTAAACCCTATGTAGAATCATAGAAGGGTTTGGGTTGGAAGGGGCTTTTAAAGGTCTCCAGTCCACCCCCCCTGCACTGAGCAGGGACATTTTCAACTCAAACAGGTGGCTCAGAGCCCTGTCCAGTCTGACCTTAAGTGTTTTCAGGGGTGAGGCATCTACCACCTCTCTGGGCAACCTGCTCCCAGTGCTTCATCATCCTCATTGCAAAAATTCCTTCCTTACATCTAGTCTGAACCTGTCCTCTTTTAGTTTAAAACACTACCTCTTGTCCTATCACCACAGGTCCTATTAAGTGCATAGCTTAATGAGGACCCTGAGGGACCTGAAGACCAATTCTGACCACACAGGTGCTCTGGCATGCAAGTTAGGATGGGCTGGTTATCAGCAACCACAGATGATGCTCTTGCATCCCAGAGCCTGGAAAGCAAAACCCCAAATTTTGTTTCTTTAAGAAGTGCTCAGGTAGCCTCTAGCTCTTCTTTTTTTCTTTTTTAAGTAATTTTAGAGAAAGATCTGCCTAACGTCCAGCTGGTCTCATACCTGCTAGCATAATGTTCAATGCGTGAATGAGTATCATCGTGTGAGAGCTGAGGGGACGAGGCAGGCCTATAAGGCAGAAAACACTGATTAATCACAAACAATACCCCTTTAAAAGTAAAAAGACACTTAGCTATGCCTATATCCTCAAATCTCTATGCCTTATGCCATGTTTGATAAAAAGCAAGTTAGAACTCCAGGCGCTGTGTGTGCCTCCTCAAGCCATCGGTGCAGTGTGGTGCCACACTGGGGATTTTGACCATTTGCAATCCATCTGCTGTCACGACTCTTCTTCACACCAACTCCCAAAGAAGCCTTTCCCAAAGGATTTATAGAAGAGCCTTCACCCTGGTTTTCCTTTCACATCTGCCTCCTTCATTGGCATTTCTGCTTCACATGCAGCCCTGCACAGGCTGCCAAAGTCATGTTGGGAACCTCTCCTCTGCCTCCCACCCTGCTCCAGTGCCTGCTTCCAGCATATCCCACTTAAAAGAGCCTTTAAGAATTTTCCACAAGCAGCTAGAAATAAATACAGGAAGCATAAAATGTCTGAAACGAGCCTTTAATAACACACTGCAGACACTGACGATTTTGCCCAATGTCTTTCAAGAGTTGCAATCTCAACGGTAGTTCAGTGTGTTATACAGGGAGACACTAAATTATGTTGGATTTTCTGCCTGACAGATGGCACGAGGTCCTCTTCAGTTTTCTGTTGATGAAAACAATTCATAGGACTTTTCTCAACAATTAGAGTATAGTTTCTTACAGCCTCAGCTCTGGAAAACATCAACATTTAATTATGTTGCCTATGCAGTTCAAACAGCACCCTTTGTTGCCATGTGGGATTTAGCCAATCTACGTGTATTGAGAGGTGCCAGACTAACAAAAAGTGATGCAGCTTCCTAAATTGCATACTTTTGCTAAATTTCAGCTGCGCTTTACTCCATCTCTGCTGACTCTTCTTTTGAAACTCCTAACTGAGGAAGGAGTTTCTCCCCATTTTGAATTGTTGGATACTGTGGTTCAAGCTAGGACTGCCCAAAAGGGGATTGTATTGCATTGCACAAGCTGACAGCATTTGTATTTACTTGTTATAAACCAAAACTGTAATCTTCTGCTTTGTCATGTTCCCATATTAGGAGTTTGACAATTTTGCTAAAAGATCTACTGGACTTCTCAGCTTCTAGATTTCTGATCAGCCTCCAAAGGGCTCTAGACTAGGATCCTTCTGAATTCACAGAGCTGTATGCTGAATACACAAAACTCTCATCATTAATATCTCTTCTCACAGAACAGCAAAGTTTTTCCTCTTTAAGACATTACAGGCCAAGTATAACAAGCCTAATTTTGTCTTTGAAATGAGCTTTGGCCTCTACTTTTACTCATCACATATTCAAGCATTACTACAGTACACCAGAGGACAAATACTCAGTTCACAGAGCTCCTAAGTACAGCAGAGATTCAGTGGATGGGGAGTTGCTTCTGTGTGACTCAGTATCTCATTCTGTGTAAAAATGTGCAGGGAAGGGAGGGGGAAAGGATGCAACTTCTTTAGAGCAGTGGATCATGGAGCAAGATAACGATGGTTTTCTGATAATTGAAGTTACCCTCATCGTTTCTACTTTTTTTGTCATACAGCAGATGTTAAGCTTGTCGTAACTGGTCCCATCAATGCAAGAAGAGGTCTTGTTTCAACACACACACAAATGTTGATGCTATTACTGTGCATAGACTAGGAAATATGTGTTAAAAGTAGCTTCAATTTTGAGTTGGATCATTCTCTTAGTGCCTCACTCTGGACATAGCACATGTAGTTATTTGGACCAGTACAAAAGAAGGGACAGCACTTGGCTGGGACCTACTGGGCAATAAGGTATCTCTTTTTGCAGTACTGCATGGCAAAAAGTTAAGCCTGACTCCATGAATATATCCTTGCTGCCCTGAAATTATGCTGCAACTTCAAAAGTGATCAAGTTGTGTAATATACATAAAATATATATATTTTTAAAAAACAATACGATGTTGTGTAACTTGTTGGAGCTGATTCTGCCAGCTGCAAGCAGGGAGTGAGGCTACAACTCCAGGTTTGTCTGTCTTTCAGAACAAACTGCAATGGAGAAATACCTCAAACAGCTTTTTAGAAGTTTGCTTAAGAAAGCAAGTCTGCTAGAGGAGCATTGCTTTGTGTTGAATTCAGCTGCTCAGAGAGAGGTACTTTTGCCAGTCTCTGAGCAAACCTGAGAACGACTGTGCTGTATTTTACATACTCTTAGTGACCACCTGTGCTTGAGCTCACAGTCCTTCCTTTCTGAGCATACATACTCAGCACACCTAATCAGCTCAAACAATCAAAAGGAAGGCTAAGTGATACAGCCAATATTTAGCCAAGATAACCATCCCTTTTACAAGGGCTCCACAGCTGTCTCATTCAAGCTGGAGTCTGCAGGAGCAGCCTGGGAATTCTAGTTAAGTCAAGTGGTGACCAAGTGGCAAACACCACCTTCCTGCAATTCTCTGCACCCCCAGAGACCTGGCTAGCATGATGAGGGTACTTTTCTTTGTTCAGCATTTCAGTTGATACTTCCTGAAAGTGTAGAAACAAGTAAATTGTATTTGTATCATTGTATCATCACAGTTCAAGTAAAAAGGTAAAAATTCTCACAACTTGTGAACTGTCCCTTTAATGCTCGTCAAGCAGCGTATCTCGGCAAAATACTGGATAATAAGCAGCAAGAACCATTAACTTCCAACAAAAAAAAAAATCTATTTATAAACAGTTCCATGTATACCATGTTGGTGTTAGAACAGCACTAGCTTTGCTGAGTGCTGCCAGGTGATGCTTTTCTGAGGCACTTCAAGGATAACCAGAAAACTGGCATGAGAGTACCAGAAAAAGGCATGAGTGTAGAAATCATGGGAAAGTTTTATGATAACTGGTTTGTCTGCTGAAGCTGGAATCACCCTGTAACTAAGAAACAGCTTTAAACCAGGGTAGCTCAGTAACTTGAATTGCAGGTCAAGTGCTATAGCATGAAGGAAAGAAATAAAGTTAGCAGAACAAAATTAAGGGCAATTCTTTCCAGTCACTGTTAATTTCTTAATTTTCTGCTTCCTTGTAAGACCAGATGGAACAATTATGCTCCGGAAAATACCTGAGTTAGTCTGACAAAAAGTGTAATCTCTCTGCACAAATCCTTGCCCTCAGTATTTCTCACGTTTTCTCAAGTATTACATGTGAGTTAAACTCCCTGTAGTATGTAACAGCAAACCTTTGGTGAAAAGCTATTGGTGTAGGCACACCACAATGTTATTACTACAAGTAGCTAGAAATAACCATGTTATGACAGCTTAATTATGTCAGACACAGCGGTGGCATTCCACATGATTCAAACTTTCTTCCAGTGTTACTTTTAACTTTGCAATTGTTCTGAAATATAAGGAATCTAGATCCATAGTTCCATCTATCAAAGCGAATCCTTAAGATCAAAGCCCCTCTATTTCAGTCTGGCTCCAGACTTTTGGCATTCTCTTGTGGGTGAATTCTCAGCAATATGAGGTTTGCTGTACTAGATGTACTTCTTGGTTGCTTAAATTTCCTAGAGGCAGAGAGCACTTTCCTTAGCTTCCCAAGGGTTTGTCCTCCCAATGAAAATTATAAATCAATATTCCAATGTATACATTTAACTCTTGTTTATTCTACAAAAAGTTCAATGGAGGTGCAAGCCATATACATTTCACCATATAGAAATATAAAAAAATCTATTTATTAGTTTTCATTAGTTATCAATATGTGAATTAAAATTAATTCTTATTTAACATTATTCTAGAAGCATCTTTGTAACACCAGAAGTAGCAAATGCCACAATGGTAAATATATATCTTTCTTTAGTTAATGCTGAGGCCATTATTACAACAGTAAGACAATGCATGTGCTGGAGTGGTGCAAGAACAAAAATCTATTCCACAGCTGAAAACCCCTGCTTTTTTATCTTCTGGAAAATATAGTAAAGATTTCCCCATTTCAACCTGCCTCCTCAAATCTGCATGTATCTAAAAGACTGTAATAAAATAGCCAGTGAGCTCTGGATTAACTGGGGCACTCAAATGTGCATGGTTGCACATAAAACCAAATTATCGCTTTATCTGCAAAACTGTGTCATTCCTGAAACTGAATTAAATCCATATCAAGTTCAATCTCTGTCTTCCAAAAAACATTTAGTATACATTCAGAGGGATTGACACTTATTCAGAAACACAGGCTTTTAAATGACAAACTTCAATAAGCATTAGTAGGTCTGCACGAAACCCCTGTTAATTTGATGAAAAATACATACTCCAGAAAGAGTACACAGTACAAAATCCATGACTGCTGGAAATACCAGGATTTATCTCATTCTACTCATTCGGGATCAAAACATTCCTTCAGAGAGTGCATCAAAGGAAATAATCATAAAGAAAGAAGGAAATGATCTCATGTAAAAATAAACAAAGATATAAACAAAAAGAAAAAGTGAGGAAGCGCAGCAGCAGTAGCAGCAGCAGCACACTTCAGCAAAAGTACTCACGCAGAATCTACTGGCCAGAAGTTGATCAGAGTAACAGGACTGCAAGACAAAAAATGAGGAGGTGAAGAGAAAGGCAGAAGAAACTCAGCAGCAAAATAATTACAGAAAGTTTAAAAAAAAAAAAAATCACAATAACTAAAAAGCAGAAATCCAACAGACCAACATGAATGGCTGTGAAGAGCAACCAACCAAAAAGTGAGGAAAAAACCTTCAAATCTAAAATTTAAAAAGAGCAAAAGCAAGAACAAGCTGCGTGCAATTGCCATTAAACAACTGATTAAACATGTAAAAAACCAAAGGGAACCAGGTTACGTCATTGCTTTCTCCATGTGCATCATTACGGCTTTTTTTTTCATGAAGATTTCAAAGTCATTAGTAAGATTAAATTTACAGGCTGAGAAAAGAAGAAATCATCTAGGAAGGTCACAAACAGCGTAGCCTAATTAAAAAAATAAAACCAAGGAAAGATACCCGTTTGGAAGAAAAAAATAAATTAATGAATGTATCATTAGGCTCCAAATTGTGCATCGAACTTAGAAGTCTGTAAGGCTGCCAGTAAAACTGTGGGTTTTTTTTCCTAACTGAAGCTGAAGTTCCTGTATAAAGACAGGTGAAAGCAGATAAAGGCAATGGCAACTGGAAGCCCAGCTTGTGTTTTCCTGCCAGGCGTGGTAAACAGAAATAAAAGACATAAAGAGGCTTTATGCATTTAGGAAGTGAAAGGAGTTGGCACCAGCTGAGGAGCTCAAAGAGTGTACCAAATGAATTGCTACTTAGATACTTCAGAGCTACTCACGTTTCCATGTTGTCTCCCTCCAAGACAGTCTGCACAGGCAGGTAGCCCATTCGTGGGTGCTTTGCAAAATATCTTTTTGTTCGAAATTTGTTTTTTAGTACCTTGGCAAAGTCACGGACATCTTCTCCTGAAGTTGTCTGAAAGGCACAAATCACAATGAAATCATCTTTCATGAGGTTATCACTGTTTTTCAGTTGCCTCTTCCTTTGCTGGGTCACTTGGAAGAGCTGTGATCACACCAAGCAGTGCTGCCAACAGCTTGAGCCCTGGATTGCAAATTTTATTTGTCCATCACTGTCACCTTAAAATGCACTACACAGACACTGCTAGTGAGGAGGAAGGAGGGAAAGAAAAGAAGCTTCAAAACTCCCTGACGGGCTCATGCCTCACTTCAGGCAATCTCAAGAAGACAAGCAATAATTAGATAATAATTTGCCATTTCTTCACTTGGCTGTGGGGGGACTCTCTGCCTACTTTTGATTCAGCACTAAAATGGCTCTAGTGGAGGAAACACAGCCAGTCTGTGTGTCCAGCTGGGTGCTTCAATGTCTGGACCCCAACTCTTACCACACCCTTGGCATCTCCATCTCATGGACTTCTCAATTGGTGAAAGACTCTAGGTACCTTTTCTTTCCAGTTTCCCTCCTTAGCCTTCTGTGCCATTAATATTTTGATCAAAGAGAAACAAAAAGCAGGTGAGAACTGCTGAAAGCTCTCAGATCAGTTATTTCTTCCTAAACCTGTTCAATGTGAAGTTAGCAGGCATTTAAGATCAATACTCCAAGGAGAGAACAATCTACATGAAGTTTTCTAATCCCTTGCTGCAGCAGGCTTCCTTTGCTGCTGTAAAGACCAGCAGGGGAGCACAACGTAGATTTAGAAAGACCAGAAGGAGTCAGGAAGAGTTTCAAGGATGCTGTGAAGATGCAAGACTTATTGAGAGCCTGACGAAGAATCGGGCAATTTTCTGATGAATTTTAATGTAAGACTTCAATTACTTCAGTCAGGCTGCACTCCATCCTCTGAACCTTGCAGAAACACTAGACCCTGAAGAACTGATCTTTTACAGCAAATTAAGTTCCTCTTGACCCACATAATAATATTGCTTCTCCAATCATCTAATTTAAAGGAAAGAAATTAGGGAAAGTTAATCTTTCTGACATTTTTACTGAGTTCTATGCCTTCTGTGTAGAGGGGAAGGATGTGCTGGCACCTATCAGTTAAGCCAACCTTCATAGAGCTGCTCTGTGAAGATACGTGGATTTTTAAAAGGTAGAAAAATTAAGGATGCCCTGAAAAAATACCTTCAGGAAGACTGAAAAGCCCTAACAGAAAAGGCAAATATTATCCCTGTACTTATGAAACCTATGAGCTTCATGTAAAGCTGGAAAGAATTTGGCTCCCTTTCTGGTCAGTTTGTCTGGCAGGAAAACTCAGTGTAAGCAATGACAGGCAGAGAAGTGACACAGCAGAACCTATGAGCCAGTACAGCAGCATCTGTATTTTCAAGAAACTGAGATAATGTTTGGTAGTATTAACTATCCCCTCCTTAATTAATTAGAAGTAAGGACATTTGGGGAAGGGAAGGATGAAGTACGCCCAGACCACCCAGAGGACTCCACAAAGGAGATTTATTGAGGTGGCTCCCTGGCCATGTCCCCAGAGGAGGGAATTCCCTCTGTTGAATTCCGTCTGCAATGCCTGCCAGGAGAGCTCTTACCCAGCTTGTCATCAAGAGAGCACACAGAGCACATCAGCTGGAAACACAGAAAAACTTTTAATATTTAATCTCGGTATAAATAGACTAAGCACAGCTTTCTGCCCGGTTGTTCACCTGTGCCATTTATAACCATTTATTAATTCCTTGTCTATTTTTGATGTTGAGAACACTTTCTGTTGCATCTAACTGTAATTTGGATTAAGTGTTTTCAGGTACTAGCAATGAAACATTCTTTACTTCAGCCTTCCTGGGACTGTTCTCCCCCCTCTCTCCCCTGATCCTTTTCCATGACAACCAAACAGCAAAATGCTGTTTTTGCAAAGGAACATCCCAATCTAGCTGGTACCACAAGAATCCTGAGAAGAAAATGTATCTTCTAGTAACAACTAAAAGCATCAGGCACCTCTCATATGTTCCAACTGCCATTTAAAAAATGTTCAAGGAGCACAAGAAAGGCAAATTATTACGTGGACAAGATGATAAACTGAGGCTATTTTCAGCCAAACTTTCTGATTTACTCCACAGATGTTTTATTACATATGATTTTCAGAATAAAATCACCCAGACCAAAATTCCCAGCAGAACTGGTTTATGAGGAAGAAACAATGAAGTTTCAGCATCCCAGCTCTTTTAAATCAAAGCAACATATAGGCAGATGGGTTGAGCATGTTTCAAAACTATCCTGAAACCAAACTATTTCATAAGAAATAGTTCTTTTTATTCACATAGGGATACCTTTACCACCAGCTGACTTTTCCCAGTTTGGTTTAAGAAAGGGGGCCAACGCCCCTCCCCAGATCCCAGCTCCAACTGGAAACCCTAGATGCAGACAGGTCTAGCAGTTTGCCACGTTTCCTTCCAACAAGGTGTTTTTTACATTCGTGGGCCACTGTTCATTAAATCCTAACAGAAAAATCATCCTGCATTTGCATCTCAGTCTATGAGTCTTCTATGCTTTGTTTGAAACCTTTTGAAAAGTACTATCTCTTTGAACAATAAATTGAGATGTGTTCCTTTCAGGAATAATTGTTGCAATTTTTCTGTCTAAATGAAAACCAGGCAACTGCTTGCCCTTATTCTGATTCAACCTTTTGCAACAGAGGGAAAATTATCACATCCCTTAGGTATTTAGCATGAGTTCTCAAAGCTCCCCTAAGCAGAATTAAAGACTGCAGTGCTCAAAAATTTCCTGATACTAAGAGGGAGGGAAAATAAAAATATCAGAACACTTCAGTATGCACATAGAATTATTACAAAGATATTATCAAAGAAGGCATCATATGTCGTGTGTCTGCCACAATGCATTTTGAAGTGAGAGATTAGTGCGGAGGAAGACTGATAAATACTTTGCAACCGCATACCTGTTCTCATTCATTAGAAAACTATTACGAACTAAACATAGCTCAGTGGACGTTCAGTACCCCAGTACTTGGGTAAATTTTTTGTAATAGCAGCAACACAAAAAAGAGTGGGGCTTGCTGTGTGTCACATTAACTTCCCTCTCCACCCCTGTTAATCCTTCTCTAATTCAGCTGGCTGCTTGTGCAGCCAGGCACGGCACATTAGCACGGGTTGCTGAAGTTCAGGGAAAAATCCGCTGGCTGTGAATGGTTCTTTATTCTGATCCAGCTAGCTGGATGTGGTGGCAGGTTTTCTGTTCACCACCACGTTCACCTCTTAGCAATCTGTGTTTTCAGGGACAACACAAACCTGCTGGACACATCACTGCAATGAGTTGCTGCAGGCTGGGGGTGCACCTCCTAATCCTGTATTATTTCTCTTTCTTCAAAACACATCAAAGGGTACGAAAATGGTTGGAAGGAACTGGTTTGTGCACTCTGTAAACCACTCACAAATCTCCCATTTGTTTCTCAGCAAGAATAAGAGTGGAAAAGTGCAAAGCAAACCCTCGCTCAATCCAGGAAGGAGGGGTTCAGCTGCAGGTGGAAAGAAGGCTCCCAGGGAGTCAGTCACTCACTCACCCTGCCAGAGACTCAGATCACAAGATTCTGCTCTAGGAATGCCTGCAATGGAGAAGTCTGTTCAGACCTGCCCAGACAGCGCCAGCAATTCCCTCTGACTTGTGCAGCAGTTCAGGCAAATCACCCTTCCAGCAACCTCAGTCCCTGGGGGACAGCGCTGAAAACACAGCCAACTATACTGACAAAGAGCCAGCAAATGTGCATTGGTTGCCCTTGCAGAGATTCCCAGGAAATACTGCCAATGAAAGGTAAAAGTTGACAGATAATGGAAGTAATTATCTGTAAGTTAAAACTAACAAAAATTCTGGGTTTGCTTTACTGCAATATTTTAGGGGCATAAATTTTATTCTCTTTTTTTAGGTCTCTGAGAAAAGCTGAGAGTCTTTACTTCATTCTGGTCATGCCTTTTTGCTTGGATGAAGATTTAAAGACTGGTCATATAATTTTATGAGGCTACCTCAAGTATAATTTTGATGCTTTATTTTCACCATTTATGACTACGAGCACATGAAAGACTAGGAATAATCCTATCTCACCAGGAAATGCTGACCAGAGTGCACTGCTTCTAGACCAACACAAGCAATAGCAAAGGCAGCTGGAAGCTCAATGTTGCTATGTGGTGGGAGAGCGCCTCTAATTTATGCCCCTTTGCACTGGTCCTGAGAGGCTCAAAAAGAGGGCATACTGAGAAATGCAGAATTTCCTTTGCCAACTGTCAGGTATGAAAGAAATTTACTTTTGGGAAATCTTCCTTTTGGGAGCCATGAAAGAAGGGCGAAGACCCTCACCACACCATCACTACAGCACCCTATACTGAACACCCTGGCTCCCCCCTTCAGAAATGAAATCTGCCTTGCAACCCTGAGAACCTCCCTGGCATTTTATACCATCGAGTGATCATTCAATATAAAGGTACCACAAAATACTGAAGAACTTAAAAATGCAACCATAGTGTTGTGGGGGAAAGCAAGTGAAGTGGAAACTTGATGAGGAAAGGAGGAAAAAAAATCACACACTGATATGGAGACAAAACCTTGGGACCCAAGATATGAACAAGTATTTGCACAAGTCATGTGTTTCCAGAAGGATCCATGAAGTGTGCTATGGCACTGAACATGGAACAAGTCTTTAGCACACAACAATACATTACGACACAGAATTGTGCAAACAATGAACTTCGGTTTACTTCAAATCATTGGCGAATCCTTGACTAAGCACTGAAAATTGCTGGCATGTATAGTATATAAAATGTGATTTAATTATGGGGGAGGAAAGAAAAATCAGTCCTAACACTTCATTACCCTGCACATAGGAAAAGAAGTTTTTCCTTTCTACATAAGAAGGGACAGTAAGGGTCAGTAAAAAAGCTACTCACCGGTGTGCAGTATTCCACCATGGGATAGTGCATTTTGTGACCTTTTGCAACACGGCCAGAGAAGAAGCAACTTTGGCAGATGTCATAGTTAAAGTGCTTTAAACTTCTGTACCTAAAAGAGGATAAAAAAAAAAATAAATTTCACAGCTTCAGAGCTTTGTATGTGATTGTTTCGTATCAGCCCATCAAGTTTGCTGTGTTAGTAAATTCTGTTCCATGAGAAGTCACACAGTGTGCAATGCCCAATAATGCTCCTCTGCCCTGAGGGACAGGTACTGCTGCCTCAGATGTTTGTCAAGAGATCTCAATCTTCAAAAAGTTTCTAATATTGGGCAACAGTGAAGATTTCTACACATTCACTCACCTTTAACTATGAAAGACATTACCACAATTTTTATTTCTATAACGCTAACTTCAGATCTTTTGCTCCTCATCATGATTCCTAAAACAGAATGTCCTTCAGGAGGAAAATTCAAGAAAGCAATGCCCTCTCAGTAAGTCACTCTGGCAACCCCCTCATGTCTTTCCCAGCACCTCTGTAACAACAATTTTCCTGTAGAGCATTCTGTCCATGCAAAACTCCAAATGCACTTTTGGGCCATTATTTAATCTCATCAGCTCTATGAGGCAGCTAACTGTTGTATCTGCTGTGCTGAAGTGGTTGAAAGAGCTGGAGGCATAAGGGTTGTCTTGTTCCAAATACACGAAGCAGCTCAGCCACGACGACCTCAAAAGAACATTGTTCTACATGAACTGGGTGCACAGTATTAGCTTTCTAAAAGCCTTCCAATACAGTATCTTTTTGTCAAGTGTGTACACAGGGTTTCAATGACTTGCAAAGACAGAGAAAAAAATCTGTGACAGACAGATTCTACTATCATGATAATAGATTTGTTATATAAATTTAAGAGACAGATGAGATCAGTCAAGTAAAATTAGACACAAACACAGAGCTCCAGTGTCTGCTTCCTGAGTTCTTGGTGCTTACAACAGACAATCCATTCACTTGCCATCCTTTGATATTTCCAAGGGCCGCACTTTTCAATTCCACCTACTTTGGATGGTTTATACAAAACTGTGCAAGTAATACAGTAGTTCATAAACCATATCTGGGAATGGTAAAATTAGACTTTGTGGATGTGTTGAATTACTCACATCCAATCCAGAGCTCTTCCTCAGTAATATTTATCACTTCCCAGTTAAGATATCCATGGGGAATAAACAGCAAAAGGATAAGACTTTAGACTATTAGAGCAACAGCCCCAGACTCAAAACAAAGCAATAAATACCTTCATAATTTCCCCCATTTCCCACTGCCTGTGATAGTGTAGCAGAAAGCACTGCCCCACTACATGCATAAAAGCAGCATTCATCTGCTCCCAGGTTAGAGGAAAATGATGGCATTTTTGTGTAGCACTGCTTGCTCCTGTTATCTATCTGGGTTTTAGAAACAAAATTACAGAAAGCTCTTTGTAAACAACACAATAACATAGAAGGAGAAATGCCAATGGTAAAAGGAGACTGTGTGTAAAAAGGGCAGAAAACGTACAAAGCAGCTATTGCGAAGCAAACTGATAAAACAAGTCCAGGCATAATTGAAAGTATTTACTTAGCCCTTAAGTGGCTTCTCAACAGGCACACCAACACACAGCCATTTTACAACACAGTGACTTATTCATTGCCATAGCAACCACGGTGTCAATCCAGATGTTTAAACAGACCAGCAACATTTCCCCCACTCCAGGTTAATGTTCCACCACATTCTTTTGCTGAGAAACGAACATGAAGCTTTTACATGCCTGAGACTTTGCAAAGCACTTCCTTGCTTTATGCTATGACAGAAAACAATTCATTAGGATACAATTCAGAAAATGCAACTTCATAGAACACACTGAATGTAAGGCAAATTGTGTTAGTTGTGCAATCCAACAATGCTTTTGTTGAGGCATAGAAAGACTGGGACACAGAGGAAGTGCCATATCATAAATGAGATATGATGACTCTTCAAGTCTCACAGCCCTGTAACTCAAGTCTAGGTGCCACTCTCCCTTGTGTCTCCATCACAACTATTTTTTCCAAGTACAAAATGCCTACAAAATGAAGTTCCTGATTTGCCTGGAATCAGGCAGAGCTCTTGCTCCATCAAGCAGAAGCACACGTGGTTGAAAGGAGAGAGTCTGTACCTGAATCCAATAATGGGGCACTCCTTACAGATGTTACACTTGGCTTGGTGCTTGGCGGTCTCAGCAGCAGCCACCCTGTGCAGGACAGGCAGCCACACCATGGACTGTGGTTCCAGCCTCATCCAGTCCAGGAAAAGGGCTGCTTCAATCTCTGGTTTGTTGCTGGCCTGCAACACAAGGGGAAAAATGACAGGGGCTGAGCACAACTGATCTGTCTACTCACCAGCTAATTAACAGTTCAAGCTGTTCGCTTCCTGTCAACTCCATATCACTTCCATGAATATACTCCAGCTTTTCCCCCCATCCAACTATTCATTTAAAAAAATTAAATAAAAATAAAAAAAAACCAGGATCGTGCCTTTAAGCCAGGAACTGAAAACTATTATTAATATTTCAAACCTCTCTTTCTCTTATTCTATTACAATAGACAGCACTACCATGTACTCTGTCACAGAGAAAATCATCCACTTACAGGATCATCTTTGATGCCTGATCTCACATTCCCTGTCTCTCTTATCTGAGCCTGCATAGCACTGCTTCTCACCTATTTTAAAAACTGTTATCCAAGCCCTAAAAATTGCATGTCTTTTGATCAAAATTCATTTCTCCTTAACATCTTTCATTATCACACTGACCTTTCTTCATAATGCACACGTAAGGAAATCATTCAAATCTCTCTCAAGCCTGTTGTTGAACATAGAAACCCTTTTCTCCTTAAGTGCCTCAAACCCCCTCTTCTCACCAGATCTTCTTTAAATTTCCCATCACTGACTGCAAACACAACACAGTCCTCATATTCCACTACATCCCACACTCATGTCTGCCAACAGCAGATGAGTTTATGAACACTTCCCAGCAAACCCATCCCTCTGATGCCTTCCCATCCCAACCAGTGAGACATTTCAGGCATCTCTTCCATGGTAACCTCAAGGCAGTTCAGTCACAGAGCCAAATCCCATCATGCCAGGAACCATGCACCCTGAAAAATGGTACATCATCCCTACCCGGAGCACCCACAGTATGGAAAAAGAAAACAAAGAGACAAAAACCACACAGAAACAGGGGACAGCAGTGACCTCTGTGCATGGGTAGAGGTCACGCTGCACCAGCAGGCTGGACACTGCAAAGAATAGTGCAGGACAAAGGCAAGGAGCATCAAAAGGGATTTAAAGGAAAACGGCAGAATGATGGTGTCAATGTTTACAGGAAAGAGCTCTCCGTTGTGCAGGGTGTCACAAAGCCTGCACAAAATTGGTTTTCTGAGAACCTGGGAGATGGTTTCAGTGCTGCAAGCAAGGTGATGGATCAGGTGGAAACCTCAAGGGGTTCTGGTGGGGAGGGTGGGAAAAGGGAATGTGTCCGCACAGGAACAGCCCAAGTGCTATAGAGGGATAACATTGTGCTCTGTTTCTCTAAACCACCACTACATGCTAATTCCAATTCCTCAAGACATTTCCTTCCATGCTACCCACAGCAACAGCATATTTATTGTCTGAATATATTTAAATCCTCTGTTTTCCCTTTCCTCTAGGCTTTCAAATACAGCTCTCAGTGGGCCAGTCTTTTATATTTTAAACTTCACAAGGCTGACTGTCTTCCTTTGTGGTTCCAAACCTATTTGAAGCATTTAAATAAATAATAAGCATTAATGTATCATGTACATGGACCAAGATGAATAGGGGATTGAGTGCTGTGGATATTTATGCTTGCTCTCAGTTACTTATCCAGTTTCTCATGAAATTTGAGTTTAGCATAACCTAGCTAAAACCTTATTCCACTAAAAATGCTAGCAACGAATTTCGAGAAAAAAATATCCTGAGAGAGAGCTATAAGGAAAACCAACTAGTTGTTTTGTTTTTTCTTTTCTTTTAAATCTAACACTGTTTATAACCTTGACAAACAAATTAACTGATCAATATCTGAAGGCTAAGAAAAACGCAGTCTTCCAGACAGAAACCCACGAAAAAGACGTGAAATACAAACCCTTTAATATGCCCTGAATAATGCCTTGAATTAAAATTGACTTAAAATGCTATTGCAATACTTTAGTTCATTAGAAACAAAGATTCTTGGTCAGAGCTTCCTTCTTGAGATGCTTCTTTGGGAAACCATCCAACGACTCCTATGACTGTACTTGGGATGCATATACATGGACTTCTAGCATAGTAAAAATATCATTTTTTGAATGTTTGGGGTAAAAACATCAATTCAGAATGTATCTACGATTATTCAATTTGATTGATTTGATATCAAATTGATCACAATTTGATATTCATGAAAGGATTATATTAAATGGAATACATGCTGAAACACTTCTGAAGTCTTCTGCATTAAACCCTAGTTCTCTGTTTTTTCTCGTGGCTGCAAAATTTAGGAAGGTCTCCCCCCCACAAAATTAAAAGAGAAAATAAAAAAACACAATAAAGTCCAGTCAACACTGGCAAGGGGATTTACTCAGAACACTGGGTGAATACCGCCTTCTGCCATAGTACATCAGTGAATTCAGTCAAATTAAATTAATTCTGGAACTCCTAAGTGAAAGGCATGTTTATAAAATATGACCATCTATATTTTCAGCTGAAAGGCAGGGCAATAAAGGGGCAGGGGACAGGCTCTCCATGACTCACTCAGGTATCTAGCTTCAGCCAGCAACTACACTGACAAACCACTATCGTGCCTAGCAGACTACACTTTCTATAAAGAAGTCCTCTAAGCCTTAAAAAAAAAAAAAAAAAAAAAAAAAATTAAGAGGATCTCTTTAATATACCATTCCTAATAGAAAAACATGAGGTGTACAGAAATGCTGCAGTGCAAGCTGCAGTCAGAATAAGAATGAGCCGCTCAAAGCACTGCTCTCCACTTGTAGCTGTTTTAAATTTGCAGGGAAAATGCTGCGGCAATGAAAGACTTTCTGTAACACCCTAGATCTATTTTAATTTTGCAGTCACTGTCAATTGCGAGCAGTCCCAATAGCTGCCTACCCAGAGCTCCGTATGGCGTCTGTACAAAACCTCTGCTCACAGAGATTAGGTGCATTAAAATGTATCAGAACTGGTTCTGAATTATATTACATGAAGATTTAAAGCCACGTGGAGAAAAGCTGGTCAGGGTCAGACAGTACAGGACAGACAGTTCTCAACTGTCTCCCGAGCTGCTATTACAATTTTTTTAATAATCTCTAAATCCAGTAAGGCAGCAGCTGAAGATTCTACATACGGGAAGAAGGCTGAATTCATACAGTTCATATCTGAAGCAACAAGAACAAGCTGTAAAGAATATTAATGGTTCTTCTCTTGAACACATTTCTGTGCAACTCACAATTTTTATGGTAATAGAGTGAATCATAAAGTAAAATTCATTAAGGCCTTTCCAGCTTACAAGTAATAATTTGTTATGGAGGACATTCAAATTCATTATGTTCCAGACATCTGTTTTTCAGTATTTATTTTGCAGAAACAATGGGGATATAGGAAGTTGGGTGGTGCTAGCATCTTTATGCAATACTTAGGAGATGAGTTTTTTGTTCTTTCCTCCCTCTTCCTCCAGCTAGCAGTTGAAAAAATATCCTATGCTGTGTTAACTTTGTCCATAATAGGAAATACGCTACACGTTACAGTTGGGATTTTACATGAACAATGTGATATACTTTTGGACTGAGTCAGATAATACAGCAGAAATTTCTGATAACATTTCTGATTAGCTATATTCTGTTTATGTGCAGTGTAGGAAATTGACCGGAAACAAATTAACATTGTTAATTTAACAGTGTTTTTCACCCTCCGGGGAAAGCTTTACATTAGCAAATACTGTTTTGGACAAACCAAACTGAGGAATAGGATTCTTATGGCTTATTAAAGTCTAAAAATGTAGAGCGGCCAGCAACAGCAACCTTGTCTCCCCAGTCAGACTGAGCCCTGTTCGCCCCTGTCTTCCATTGCTGCATTATATTTCCCTGCATTGACTATGCCAATCAATGTTTTTAGTGTTGTGGCAAAGAATAACGAAATAAAATAACGTGAATCCCAAAGTGACTTAGTGTTGTTTTATATGATCCACACTTGAATACTATCTTCTGACCCCCATCCCCTAAACCATTTTAAAATAGCTTTTGAAAGCAGTTCACTTGTAGGACTCTTCAAGACTGCCTCCAAAGTCAGGTACAGGTTCACAAAATCCTGCTGAAATAAAATCAGGATTGCTGTTTTATGACATTTACAGCACAGCAGCTTGAGGAAGGATTTGCTAGCTCCCTTTGGCCAGCTCTCTCTTGTCAGAGCCAGGAGCAGAAGAAATATCCTATTAATAGAAAAAAGGGCTGCCTGAATCTCCTAAAAGAGATCGAGTCCCTCAGCAGTAACACTGCACTTGTAAGTTATCTTCCTGTAGACTTGTATATATAACTATATATAGTTATTTGTTCACAGTACTGGTATTTCCTAACTGCTCAAAAATAAAAACAAACAAAAAAAGGCCTCAAGAAACAACTGTCCAACCAATTTAAATCACAGCATTCATGGCCAAAGTCACTTTCAGGGTCCTGGCCCAGGATTTGTAATACCAAATGCCACTTAAAAGGACTAACAGCTCTATTTTGGATTTTATTTGCCTGAGTAAATACACCAGATTTGGACACTTGCATGGTCTTAGAAAGCAGGCTGATCTTCCCTCACCATTGATCAAATACAAATCTAGTAATGAAGATTATACAATACAGAATATTAAAGTGAAGAAAACAAGGTTTAAAATGCATGTATGAGTAAACTGCACACATTTTACTACTCCTTAGCTTCATCTGTTCTAATTTTTAACATCAAGTACTCTAATTCAAGTATATCCTTGAAAGAAAGCATACTTAAACCATTTTGTAACCAAGAACCCACTATCCAACATTTTACTGAGAAATGGAAAGGAACGTTTTCATCTGAGCTGCACTCTGCTCCCTCATCACATTTCTTCAAACTCCCAATGTCACAGTAACTCATCCAAAGCAGTGATGTGAATTCCTAGGTCCTGTTTACACTGTATCAGGAAAGCATATTAATAATTTTCCACTGTGGTTAAAACTGTGTGTCCTTCACTCCATATCATTTCCCTATCCTGTTTACTTAAAAAACGTACTCATCACAGAACTAAAAGGAAAGTCCCTTCACACTGCAGCAACACTCAGTTTAATGAATTCACTCAATTTTTCATGGATCAATAGATTGCTTTGATGCATTCTGAGCTTAAGCAGAACTATACAGTCTTCAAGTGGTCACTGGATTAAACTCTTTGCTCTTTAAACTTAAAAGTATTTTTTCTTTAAGATCTCAAAGCAGAAATTACACACCTCTGCCCCAAATAGGAGAGATGAGTCTCATGATATTATTCTCCTCCAAAGAACTTCTACCAGCACCTCCCTGCAAATGAAGAAAACTACAGAAAGCACAGGTCAGTGCTGGAGGAGTGAGAAGTAGCAGAAGGACTGGAGCAGCAGCTTCGGGAGAAGGGGACCCAATTCTCAGGAGCAGAGGCATGCAGCAGGCAAGGCTGCTGCTGAGAGCAGGACTGGGCTCCTCCCTGCCCAAACCTCATTTCCAAGGACTCACCCCTCAAAAAGCAGGAGAAATTTCCCCTGTTATCTCTGGGAACACTAAACAGTCCCTTTTTTTCTGCTGCTGTGCAGACAGACAAGGCCGTTGCCAGGGCACCTAACGTAAGGGAGCTGGGAGAACCACTTCTGAGGCACACAATTGTTGCGACTCTGACATGACTGCAATTATATTCCTGGCTTATCATCACCAGAAAGAAGGAAGAAAAAAGGGAAGAAAAAACCCAAAACTAAAGCAAAAAAACATTCCCTAACGTGGGCATACAAAGAAAGACTTAAATTAGTTTCCATGCAGTAATGTAAACTATGAACTCCCACAACATTCTTCAAAACTGAATTATTTTGCTCCAGTAAAAGGAGGCTGCTGGGAGCCTGGCTGTCCAGCTTTTTCAGCCTCTCTGTTTCCTGGGCTGCTCCATGTTCTCCCCCATCAGCACTTCTGCGCTTGCCCCCAGCCTGATAATCCTGGTGCCCACCATCCTACACCAAAAGGATGTCTAAATGTTCCCCTTCTCCCTTTCTCATGGAAAGTTCTTATCTCTTTCCCCATCTCCATGCCTGATGGCTCCCTTTTTTCATGCCTCATTCTACCTACATTATTCATCACTATTATCCTTACTGCTGCTCACTGTCATTCCCTAAGAGTTATCCTTATTTTCAACTCCCTAATTCCTTCTCCCTCACCTTCACTAGTGTTTTCCCTGTTTGGATTTCTGCTCCTCTCCCTAGGACTCCATCCCATTCCTCTATCTCCCCTCCTCAACTCAGCCTCCCTTCCCCTTTCTGTCCCTCCTAGAAGATCTGTTCTGCTGCAGCCCAGATTGGAAACCAACTTGCACTCTGAGAATTAAAATGAAGTTTCATTCAGAGGAAAAAAAAGAGGATGACATTCCTCCTATTGCAGGTAAGAAGAAAATCTATTTTTCAGTTCAGGCAAAAGAAGGAAACCTCATATTTTCTGATTTCTGAGCATGCCAAAGGTTGTGTCCAGCTGTGCTTGGGCTGTTCATAGAAATGCCAACAGCTGGATGTGGTACAATGTTCAGCCTGCTGGCATGTCTTCATTTCTATTGACAACATTGCTAACTCATTTTGTTCAAATAAACAGTACCACAAAACCACAGAATCACAGAATAAGGTGAGTTGGAAGGAACCCACATGAATCACTGAGCCCAACTCCCAGACCTGCACAGGACCATCTCCAAGAGTCTTCTTCCTACGTTAAAAAAGGGGGTTTGGTGTGTTTCATCACTGTGATTTTTTTTACTATTTTATTCCTAGTGTAAATACACAGAATGACAGCCTACTTTAAAAAACCCCTATGGTGTTGCCAGATTCTGAGGTCACTTTCCTTATCAGCTTTTCAATGGTGTTCTAAAGTGCTGTTGAATTTCACTTGGGAAAACAACAGAATCTGGTGAGTCCTGAGGAATTCCTGAGGAAAGCCATTTCTACAAAACTTTGACCATGGATTTGTTGCATAATCATTTTGTGTTGGGTGTCACTTGAAAGCCCAACATGGAAGACAAGGCTTGAAAGCACCAGCAGGGTCTAACACAGCTATCAACATTACTTTACTCAGTTTACAAGCATGGGTTATCCACCCAGGACACAGCTCTATAAGACACTCATTCTGAAATGGCATCAAATACAGATTAGAATTATCAAAGGTCAAGACCTGAATGACAGAAAGAGTAAAATGTAAATCCTGTAGAATTAATCTGTTAAAAGAAATGTCAAAAATACAGAAAGTATATTTCCCATCACAACTAAGGTTTGTGGTGATTTTAGAATTAGATTCTTTTCATAGTCATTGTGTGTAAGCAGTCTACTTCCAAGTATTAATATTCATTGAAAACACTTGCTGTGTTTTGCTTACTACAGAATTGAAACTACTACATAATGAAACTTGAGCAGCAGGCAAAAAAGCAAACAACTCCCCCCTTCCCCAAGCAAACAAAAAAATCCCTCAGGGACAGTGAGGAGATGGGAAAAGAGCTTTCTTCCACTGTAATGTAGAAGATGTATTTAGAGTTAATCACAGACCATACATTACCTCCCCTCCTCTACCTTTTCATTAAGCAGCTGTCTTCATTTTGTGCATTCTGCTGCTAGTTATGATAAGGATGAATAATTCCCTTAACTCTCTTCCTCCCCAGATTAAATAATTTACAAGTTTGAAAAAGAGCCTCCAGTTCGCTGTGCATTCCTCAACAGACAGGACAGGAATTCTTTCAGTACTCTTTATAAGAAAACTGGTATTATCCATTCAAGGAGTGGAAGGAGCTCATCGAGCACTCCTCGCCCCAAGACAGCACTGCAGGCAGTTGCCTATTGCTCCCCTGGGCACCTGGCTGCCACTGGTATGCACATGCCCAAAATTCAGATAAACCACTGGTGTTCACTTACATGGCAGTAATAAACAGCTATCTCCTGCTGGGCAATAGAAAACTGTAAAGCCAGGAGCTGGCGCAACAAAGACTTACACTGTTTGCAGGGTTCAGTTTCAACAGAAGCCCCAGTGACAATTATCTGCTGTCTGAGCTAATTGAAATACACCTTGTCAAAGAACAGTTTAATATGCCAATGGCCACTACCACCACATGACCCACAGTACCCTAATCCTCATCCCAGATTCTCAATCCTCCTAGGAAGTGCAGGTGAGCCAACACAAAATACCAGTAGGAAAATTCAGAGCCAGCAGCACAGAACTTACAAACTGGAAGCAGCTTCTGACGCTCGGCTCGATGTTGCTGCCCCCGAAGGAGGCCACCTCCCCCAGCTGCCGCGGGATCTGGATGGAGTCGTGCAGCAGCAGCCCCAGCCGGCGCTGGTCACAGAAGCCAGTGGAACTTGCCACTTGTTTGAACAGGTCTGGAGGAAGGAGAAGGACACCAGAGGTCAAGCATCGCTACCAGGATGTGGCAAGCAGCCCAGGTCTGCCCGTTTCCAAGGCTCGCAGGTGCGGTCAACAGCCTTGGAGGACGTGAACACAAATATGAACACTTCAATCTGGCTGCTTCTTTTCCCATAAACATGGGTTTTCTGTGAAATGTGAGTCTAGTGGTAATTTTTAATAGCGTTACTAGATTGTACCTGGGAAGAAAAGCCACTCTAACACAGCACCTGTGTCATTACTGATAACAGAAGCAGTGACTCTGTAACACAGCTAACTAAACAGCAGGATCTTCAAGCTCAACACAGATGTCTTAAAAATAATGTTTAATGGTAAAATAATTTCGTACGACATAGAGCACCTTTTCAAGTCTTAGCAACCAACATACAACTCAGAGAATCCATTTCTCTTCCAGATGAGTTAAAACGATAAACAAGAGCTCCCTAACTATGATATATGATGATCATTTAATTCACCAGAATTTCTAAAATAAAAGAAAAAATTATAGTATGGCAGAACCTGCCATCCATTAGAAATTTTAATATCATATTAATTTTTGCTTCTGAAATGAAATGTCACTTGAAGCCCTGTTCTGTTATTGCATCATTCTAGAAAAGAATCCTTACAGGACAGAATTATTATCCCTTCATAAGCTCAATTTAATTTGGTGGGAATTCATTATAGCACGTATATATTAAGGAGGTTATGGAATTCATAATAAAAAGAAAAACCAGGTTATTATTAAATGAAATATTTATTTGTCAACATCTCTGTTGACAATACATTACCTGAATAAATTCTCCTTACTTTTCAACAGTTAAAAAAATAGAGAGTAAAGTAAGACTAGAATAAAAAAAATACTGTTTTTGGAGTCACTTTAATATTTCACCCAACACCAGGGATACAATTATAAAGGTGCTTCAGCACTGCTTGAGTTAACTTCCCTAGCACAGCTTTGACACCTGTTTTCTTCCAAAGGAATAAAGGAACAGATAAAGGATTATTTTTTAATTACATGAATTTCATTCTTGCAAAGTCTAGTTTTATAATGAATAATTCTGGGATGAATGCTTCCATCACCTCTGCAAGCCTTAAAACTTGTGCTCTAGCACAACCAATTCTGCTCTGCTGAACAAGAGACAAAAAATTGTAAGGGGTGCATGTCATTGCATACTTGCATCAATACTAATGGCAACTGCACTACGACTTCAGCTTGGATGGCAAAGCCAGACCACAACAAGACAGACACAATTCCTTCCTCTCCCACAGCTATTTAGCTTTCAATTTCTTCATCATTAAAACATTAAGTGTCCTCAGCAAGGTTATAGGACACTTAACAGGTTATGCGTTACTGTGCACACACATTGCAGGAGAATCTAAAATATGAATAAATGATTTCCTTCATAACTTATTATAATCTTTGATGAAATATCATTTTGAAAAATATCTGTACTGAGTAATTTTCTTAAAAGATTTTCTGAATACTTTTTCTTAACACCCACATGAAACATCTAGAAATCTAAACTGTGACATTCATTGTGATTGCCCTAAAATGTGATCCAATTACATATTGTCATGCTCAGACCCCGCTGTTGGTACTGCCTGTTTTTCTCTTTAGAGTTCTTTGGCTTGCATTAGTAGAGAATAAAATTATAACAATTGATGAGGAACTGCTCTGGTATTGGGTCAGACCCTAAAGGCTGGATTTTCAGTGCTATTTTTAAGTGCATGAATGAATGATACCAGTTAACTCAACAAGAAGGTTACTCTTGAGACCTACATTTATCAGTAGCTCTTTTCTGGATCCTAGTATCATTAGTGATCTGACTCATTAGTCAGGTAAAACTAAGACTGCAAGTGGAATTTTTCAAGTATTTCCTCTCTTAAAAGACACAAAATTTGCACACCTTTAATATTATTCATTAAAGTTTATTTAAAAAAGTTAATATATTTGAAAAAAGTGCAATGCAAGTGTCCTGAAGACTTGCATTTTTGTGTATAAAGGTGTGCTGAAGCAGTGGTCTCCAAAGCAGTTCTTGTGCCTCAGGGAGTGTTCAATATAATCCATTAGGGTGCAGTAAAGAAATACTTTTTGTACAGATAATAGATTAAATTGAAAGTTTCAAAATAGTGTTTATTTAATCATTATCACAACCTTCCTAACTTTCCACTTTTGGTATATGCTTTTCTATGTAGACAATATATTAGTATAGTGGTACACATATATAATTTACAGAGATATATCTATTGGAGGTACATGGTCAAAGATTTTTCTGCTGGGAGAGGTGTAATCAAAAATGTTTTGAAACCACAGTGCTAAATTACCTAAAACTACAGAGAATAAATAACTTTAAAGTACAAGGTGAAACAAATTAACACACTTTACATCTGCAATATCTAATATAATGTCTCTGTATGCTATTTAAATGTTTATTCAATAAATAAACAGGAGGAATAAAACAGGAACACGAACATAAGGCAAACCCAAAATAATTACATTGACTTACATCTATATTTATCTTCCAGGTGTGCTTTACAAAGGGATACGACACCAGTTTTGAAAGATAAGACACGGATCCTTCCTGTTCGACCCCTAATGGAAAAGAAACATTGGCTGATAATACAATCTACCCATGTCATAATTTGTTTACTATAACTAAGTTCACTGCAGTACTGTAGTCTTCATAAATTAAATCTCACTGACAACACCCAAGCTGGATGGTTATTAGTTAAGCTAGAAATGAAAAATAAAACATTGGTGTGGCTTCACAGGCACAGCTGAACTGCATTGTGCTATTGTATCGATTCTACCTGAAATGGTCGTGATCTGAATTAACTACTCATCTCTTTTTTTATGAAAAATACGAGTAAAGGGTCTTTACCCTATGCTTCCTTGAACAGGCTTCTCTATGCACTGCTGATGAGTGATTCTCAGAGGAGATAAGGTCCCTGACAGAACAGCAAACCAGTTCTTTTGCCAAAGACAACATAGCTTTAGTTCCACCAGAAATCCGATGTAGCAGTCGATTTCAGAAAGTCTTTGCTTACTGTCTGTCAGACATGCCCTGAATTGCCTGAAAAGGCAACAGGAAGCCAAGCACGAAAAAGCAGCCTCTGCCAGCAGTGTGCAGCAACAGAGACACTTATAATATGTTCAGCTGAATGATAAAGCCTGCCTAGAAATCATGTTAAGGCAGGCAGGCTGCACAGTTATGCCATTAACACCTTGGTGTGGTTTCTGAGCTCCTCCTTGCAGCTCTCAAACCTCTCCTGTGCAGTGCCAAGGGGCTGGGACACTCCAACCAGCCCTGCTGCCTGTCAGCCTCCCCCTCACACACTCCTGCCTTGTAACGTGCCCACGCTACTACTTTTGCTTTCTAATGTGACAGCGAGAACAACATCCTCCTCTGAGCTGCAGGCGTCGCAGTGACAAACCTTCACATCTTCTCTCAGTCATCTGCTTTAACTCAATTTACTTCCAGTTGCTGGCTTCCCCCCCAGACTTTTGTTTCTAATAGCATTTCAAATATGTAACAACTATTGCAAACGAAGACATATGCAAAACAGGAAGCTAATGCCTAAACCAAATTTTTGAAGCAGAGCCTTATCAACAGCTTTGAAGTGTCACCAGAAAGGCCCCCACTGGGAACAAGATAAATCATGTAGAGGCAGGCCATGGTCATGCATCAGGCTGCACCACAGGTAAAGATGCATGTGGTCTTTTTAATCCTATGAAAGAGCTGAGGAGCCAGCAGTGCTCATTTACCTGCACATCTCCCCTGCAAACCCTATAAAAGGTACAGACAGAAACCTGTGGACAAAGCCAAATTTAGAATTTGAAGATTTTTATGAAAAAATCTTGTATTTTTCATCACGAACAAGCATTTGTAGTTTACCTATGCTTTCCACACTCTGGTCCTCCTCCCTCAATCTTTTCCAAATTAATTATCATCTGTGCCCTGAGAAACTCCAACTGATGAATACCAGACTCATGCAAATTATACAAGAGAGGAATTTAGAATAATGATTGCTCTGCAAGGCAATTAAATTGAAACTTGTACGAATCATGAGTTGTTCAGTTCACTCTCCTCTCCTCCCAAGTCAAACCAATAATTTAGCATGCTGCGCAAATGAGCATGAGTGACTGATCAATTAAAACAAATCCGAAATGTGCTGGATTTGCAGAGCTGTACCCATAATTAGATCAGTCATTGACTGTGAATTTGATTAATATCTTTACAAATGACAGTTTTCAATTATAAGAAAAGTAAAGATGCAGTACATTTAATTAAATGTCTCCAGTAGCACTCTGCACTTTGGTTGATCTCTGCCTATTAAGTTTACAATGAAAACTAAACATACGTAACCCCAAGGTCACTTCTCTTACCAGTGTAATTCAAACTTGAATTTTGGTAGAATAGCTACAAGCTTTTCTCACACATAAAAGACCTCTGTGTTCTATTGTGCCCTGCAATATTCAGCTCCCCAGCATACTTAGGGAATTGCCTGGAGGCAGATAATTATAATTTGTAATGTTGTACTTGCAGCACAGTGCAACATAAAGAAAGCTAGACTGGACGTGGCTAGTGCACACGTTACATCAAAACTGGAAGTTCAGTTTAGGAGCAGCTTGTGGAATGACCTTTAGTTCCCTCTCTGCCTGTTTTGGATTGGTACAGATTAATATCCCTAGCATGTTTTGTTTTCACTAACTGGGAGTCTTCATCTATATGTTATTTATGGTTAATGGCAAATAAGAAGTGGATCACTGTTTTGTGAAAGCCAAAGCAGATTAAACAAATAAAATCTGACTCTTGAATGAATATAGCCCCATTCCCTACTATTTGTAAACTGAAAGAAATATAATGTAATCTGGGTAATCCACAGGATACTAGAGCTGCTGAAGGGGATGTCACAAAAAATTACTTATTGGAGGTGATCCTTCAGGAAGACATGATCTTTACAAATCTGTACTTTTTTTTTGGCAGGTGATAACTGAAGCATCACTGCTGTGACAAAAGGTGGATTGGAAGAACAATGTTATGGCCCTACAACAACAGTATGGTTCAAAATGCCAATGGAAATACAGTAATTGCACCATGACTTTCCAATTCTATAGGTAAATGTTTATTCTGCCACAGTAATGAGCATATCTGGCTGGAAGTGGCTGACAGAAACCTTAAAAACACAAATAAAATACTTGCACTGACTTTTTAAAAATTAAATTCACCAAATACAAACATAATGTCTTATTCTAAAATGAGCTTACAAACGTATGTTGGAATTTGCCTGTGCATTATGAGCAGCGTCATTAACCCACTTAAAAGGAATACCCATAAATTTTCTTCAGGTATATTTAGTCTGTTGTGTTTATACTGATGGGTACATTTTTCAACATTAAATTTTGAATTAATTCTCAAATCTTCTTACAGCTAAGGGTTGTAAGCACATTAGACAAGAGATGACCCTCTTCCATCTTTGAAAAAGAATGACAGATTGAAAGCTATGGAAAATTGACATATTTGAAAAGGTTTAACATCAAGAGGTATAGACAGGCAAGAGTTCAAATGGTGTTCATTCTGCTGATTCTTGATAATTCTGTTGAACTTCTTTATCAAAATAAATTACAAAGCCATGTAAAGTCATGACCTACTGTGGACAGACATGCAGTCACAGAATTGGTCTGAACACAAAAATCTGCTTAAAAATTTGTTTTCCAGCTCTCTCATTGCATAGCTTAATAAATCCAGGATTGTAAGCCTAACCAAGGGCTGTATTGATTCAGCTAAATACAGCCATTAAACCATTAGGTTTATTAAACTTTCACTTCAACTACCCTTTTTTTCAGCTCCAAGACATCCACGCTATAATGAGGCAAATAGCTCAATACATCTTCCCCCTCCCCTTCTGCTACTGGGAAAGCTTCTGGAGCTTTCCCATGCCCTGAGCCTCCCATACATACGTGTCATAGACATTCAGAAGCCAGTTGAGGCACATGTCCACGCAAAGGGGAACGTTGACCAGGTTATTGTGCTCTTGCTCCAGTCGGTCGTAAATGGTGGTCAGGCAGTTAATGATCTGCAGAATATCCATTGGCTGGTCGTTCTGTTTGAGGTTGTGCTGGTCCAAGGCATCACATGCAGCGGACAGACTCAGGAGATCCACTGTTGGATTAAAAAAATACACAACCATAAAGATGGAAGAGAAAGAGTGGTTGTATTACCCACATCCAAAAAGTAAATAGAGCACTGTACTTGGCTTATGTGCCCGGCCAGAGGATGTAAAATGTCCTCTGAAAGTCACAAGCAAGACTGGTTTTGGGACTCCTACAGATGTGCTGTTATTTAGCTGTGGCCTTAGAGACCAGTGTATATCTGTTTCATTTTTAGCTGTAAAGTACTTCTTATGCTCTCGGGTCCTATGGAAATATTAAACATAAATTACTGTACAAGTAAAAATTACGTATTTCATGCTTTATATTCCTACAGATAGACAGGCTAATATTTGATTCACCAAATGTGCTCTCACCATAGCACAGGTCATCAGCCTTCCTGAGACGTGTTGCCCATTTCTTAGAGAAGTTAAGCAACCTTAACCAAACCAAGCTCCACAAGGAATATGCAAACAAATCAGAGCTGAACTGTGATTTACCTCTCTGTTACTTTTCCTCTAGTGAGGACAGTGAAAAGAAGGTTCTGGAAACACTAAATGCCCTGTTTCAATATTTATTAATTAAATGTATCAATTTTTAATTTTGAAGAGCATTTATATGTGTAAATATCTCTATGGCATTACAGAGTAAGACACGTTTAAACTTATTAATCAAAATGCAACAGAGTTTTTTGTCATAGACATTTAAAAACTTGATTTTTGTTCCAATTTAAGTCAGTTGCATTTTGAAATGTGGATGTCCAGGGCAAAACTGAACTTCCTTTTCTCAGCTCTTAACCTCTGCAAACTAACATTAGCAAGCAGCATCACACCTAGGACACACATAATTATGGGATGTTGGTTTACAAAGTAAGGCAGGAATAAGAACAAAGGAAATCAGAAAGATGAGATGTTTGATGACAATCTCCTAGCTGCCACAGGAAAACACTTTGTAACTCCTTGCAGTGAATTTCCAGGGTATGAGCAATGGGGATGTCGAAGCCCAGATGCTGGTTATCATCTGCTCATACCATGAGCAGTCAAAAAGTGAAGCACGATGCAATATGACCCAAGGGAGTAGCATCTGGTCCAAAATGAACTGGCCAAATCATCCAGGAAATTCTTTGCAAAACTGGAAAATGAACAGACTCAACTGCAAGACCAGTTTTTCTCTCACTGGAATAAAAAATGGGCTTTCTTGAGTTCTTGTTCTGGAATGTGCTTTCTTGAGTTCTTGAAGCAGCACCTCTTCATAACGTCAAAAAAACTCCGCAACGAGCAGAGGCTAAATGCAGAACACCATACAGGAATTTTTTTAGAACTTGACCCTGTTTAAAGGTCCATTTGGCAAATTCGCACTTGAGTATCCTATTTTACCCAGGATGAAGTGCCCCTTTGATGTCCTAGTGGGAGATGAGAAATACTCTGGCTGCCCACAGGGTTGGTTTGCAATGCTCCTTGGACAGTATGCTGGGATTTTGTAATTGCCAAAAGAATTTCAAGAGTATACATTTCATTGGAAATCAATAGGGACTTACTTCTGCTCCTAAATCCCTTAAGCACTTCTGAAAATTTTGTCCTCTGGGCCTAACATACCTAGTGCTTGAGTGAATAAGGAAACCTTAGAATGCTATCCCCTATTATTACACTAAGAAATTTAACTCCATGATTTTGTGCAGGGTTACATTGGAGTATTAGTTTTTTTGCATTAACATATAGACATTTATTAAAATAAAGTATTTTTGAATATTATGTTTACCCTACTAGCATAAAAAGTATAGCTATGCTAAGGTCGGTTATATCTTGCAAAAGCATCAGACCCATTCCTGAGTATCTCAGAAAGATGTTTTTCTTCTAAAATTCATTAGTCAAATTGAAAATAGAGCACAGCCCTCACAACACCTCTAACTCTGAGCTCCAGGCTGAACTCTCAGTTCCTTTGAGACTACGAATCAACGGTAATTAAATGAACCCCTCAGGCGTCTGAGTGGCAGCATAATTATATATGCAGCTACTGCTAAACATGGGTCATTCCACTTTGTGAAAGCTTTTCCTGTTAATAAGCAGCATATTCTGAAAAGCCTTTCAGCCCACTCTTCATCAACCTCCTGTCCTATCCCAAAGTTTGTAACACACAATCATCTCCTAACAGGCAAAAAGAAGCTTGTAAATACGTTCTGCTTTATGGAACCTCTTTTTGTGGGGAAAAGGAAGGCTCTGGCCTTCATCACATTAAGATCCTCCTTCATCTTTCCCACCAAGACTTAAGAAATGTGTGTATGGAGTCCTCTCCCAGAACACAGAACTGCCTATTTCTTTCCCGAAAGCAGATGCAGAAGTACCATGAATGATCAGCTTGCACAAGACAAGCTCCACAGTCAGACATGTATTGAAGAGCTGAGTATTTGGCACCATGCAGTGATTTGAAAAGCTTTACTTGAACTAAACCACACCACTTTATGCTTTGCACTTCTTGTGGGTACTCAGCCACTCTTACACTCTCCTACTTAAAATTCCAAATCTGACTCCAAAATCTGTGTGAGCAGTGGCTTCTAGCTTACTTTGAAGTCTAAGTCATTTATATAAATATTTCCTTGGCCTCTAAGGTAATAGAGAAAAGGTTAGGATGTTTTTAACTAGACACTGCCAGATTGCAGGAAAAGTATAAAAGGCAACATGGAATAAGTAACCAATTGAAGGACAGAAGTGACAATTAACAGGAAGGAGAAAGTACACTCTAGAGGTCACAAACTGAACTTAGGGAAAACTCAACATATGGCTGGTAATAAAAAGCATAAATGGTCCTCCCAGAATGCAAGATCATCTCCTCTGTAACCTGCTGCTGTTGGCTGACACATTAAAAAATATATTTAATGTAGTCTGCATACAATTAGAGCAAAAGAACACCTCTAGCAGAAGTTCTTGAATATTTTCTTTTGCTGCACTTCCAAGAAAAGTTTGGGAATACATCTCATTTTATTGATATCACGATATCCTGATGTGGTTTGCACTTGAAGATCAGATATTTAAAAGTAGCAAAATGAGAAAGTCATCATGCTTTGATGTGATTATCAAAGGAATCCATAAATTTAAAAAAAGCCCTGGTGCAATAGTTACACCTGGTATGCTCACAATTTTGAAGACTGAAATGATAAAGCCACACACTAGATAACACAACTCATAAGCATTTATTTGTTAAAGATTGCTATTTCCTATATTCTTCTTTAGGTTTAACATCCTAGAGTCTTAATGTTCATTGGGCTGATTTATGAACTGAAAAGAACTAAAGTTTAAGTACAGCTCCTTATTTAAAGCGTTTCTAATCTTGCCACTGAGAAATAGGCTGTACCTTTACTTCTGCAGGCCTTCTATTAAACACAGATTTTCAGAGTACTCCTCAGTAGAAAAAAATGCTGGTTTCTATTAAGTTTGCAGAAAAGAAGATATATAGATATATATAGAGAGACATATATATATATATATATATATATATATCTATATATATATATATATATATAGATATCTAAAAACTCTTGCAATTTTAAAACAGAAATGAAAAGTAAGAGCTGAAAGCAGCTCTTTCTGCAAGTGGGATTTTGGATTTGCGTAGAAGCCCTGAAACCCAGCACTGTGCTGTAATTCTACTATTGCCAAAATACAGAAAAATAATTTTGTAATGAGTTGAGGTTTTAAAAAAAACCTAATTGAACTGAGTTCACAAGCAACAATGAAATGATAGAATACACAAATACAATGATGGTGTCTCCAGGCAAAAATATTTGTAAGAACAAAGCCTGCTAACCAAATTCCTTAAATACTTCTCCTTAGATACAAGTATGAAGAATGTGCTAGAGTAATCAGTGTAAGCGCCACTGCTTGTCTCTGAGAGCATCAATTCTCAGAAAATGTACCTAAGTGTAACCTCAAGAGATGACTTCAGCTTGCTCAGCTGGACAGGGGAGGGAAAACACACTGAAAGGCTCACAGGTTGAGATAAGGACAGGGAGAGATCACTCATGTGTTACTGTCACAAGCAAAACAGACTCAACTTGGTTGAATCAACTGAATTCATTACCAATCAAATCAGAGGAGAATAATTGGTAATAAATCTTAAAACATATTCCCCAACTCCTCCTTTCTTCCCAGGGTCAACTTCACTCCCAAATTCTCTACCTCTTCCCCTACAGCAGCAGCAGGGGAATGGGGGCTGCAGTCAATTCATCACACGTTGTTTCTGCTGCTTTCTCCTCAGTGGGAGGATTCCTCACTCTTCCCATGCCCCAGTGTGCAGTCTCCCACGGGAGACAGTCCTCTACAAACTGCTCCAACACAAGTTCCTCCCACTGGCTGCACTTCTTCACAAACTGCTCCAGAGTGGATCCCTCCCACAGGATGCAGTCCTTTGGGAACAGACAGTGCTGTCAGCAAACCTGCTCCAGCTTGGGCTCCTCTCCAAGAGTTCACAATTCCTGCCATGAGCCTGCTCTGGAGTGGGTTTCACAAGGGTCACAGCCTCCTTCAGGCACCCACCTGCTCTGGCATGGGGTCCTCCACAGGCTGCAGGTGGATATTTGCTCCACTGTGGAGCTCTACGGGCAGCAGGGGCACAGCTGTTTCACCAGGTATGCTGCAGAGGAATCTCAGCTCTGGCGCCTGGAGCATCTCCTCCCCCTCCTTCTGCACTGACCTTGGTGTCTGCAGTGTTGTTCCTCTCACAGTTCCCCCCCTCATTCCCAGCTGTTGCTGTGCAACAGATTTTCTCCTGCACCCTTCTCAACTACAGTATTCCATAGGCACTACCACTGCCACTGATGGGCTTGGCCTTGGCCAGCAGCACATCTCTCTTGGAGCTGGCTGGCATTGGCTCTGTCAGACATGGGGTAAATTTCTAGCAGTTTCTTAGAGAAACCACCCCTGGAGACATCCATTACCAAAACCTGGCCATGCATACGTCCAAGATGAGTCCAGAATTACTTAATGGTAGGGATCAGTTATTGAAAAACATCTGAAAGACCACAGAGTCAGAGCCAGCACAGGTTTGTGAGGGGCAAGTCCTGCTTAACAAATTTAATTTCCCTTGCACAGAGTCACACAGCATCACTAGGTTGGAAGAGACTTGTAAGATCACTGAGTCCAACCCATGCCCTAACACCTCAAATAAACCATGGCACAGAGGGTCACATCCATGGCACAGTAACTCCACCACATCCCTGGACAGACCACAATAGTACTTTATGACATAGTAACCCAGCTGGTTGACCAAAGGAAGCCAGTTCATGTAGTCTTTTTGAGTTTCAGTAAAACTTTTGATACTGTCTTGTCAAGGGATCTTTCTGGACAAAATGTCCAGCTACCAGTTGGAAAAACACACTATGTGATGGGTGAGCAACTGACTCACAGATGGAGCACAAAGGGTTACAGTGAACAGAGGGACAACACAGTGGTCAGCTGTCACTAAGGGGGCTCCACAGGGCTCCATCTTCGGCCCCGTGCTTTTCTACATCTTCATAAAGGATTGAACACAAGACTGGATGGGATACTGAGCAAGTCTGCAGGTGATACAAAACTGGGAGGAGCTGTTGACTCCCTGAAGGCAGGGAGGCCCTGCAGAGAGACCCCGACAGATGAGAGGCCAGGGCAGTCACCAACCCTGTGAAATTCAACACGGGAAAGTGCTGGATTCTGCATCTGGGATGGGAAACCCTGGATGTATGGACAGACTGGGGAATGAGAGGCTGGAAAGCAGCACCAGGAAAAGGGACCTGGGGGTCCTGGTGGATGGGAAGCTGAATCTGAGCCAGCAGTGCCCTGGCAGCCAGGAGGGCCAAGCGTGTCCTGGGGCATCGTGCCCAGCATGGCCAGCCGGGCAAGGGAGGGCATTGTCCTGCTCTGGGCGGGGCTGGGGCGGCCTCACCTCGAGTGCTGGGGGCAGGCTGGGGTGCCACGGTATAAAAAAGGCACAAAACTCTTCGAGAGCATCCAATGGAGGGCACCGAGGATGGTGAAGGGTTTTGAGGGGAGGCTGTGTGAGGAGGGGCTGAGGGCACTGGGTCTGTTCAGCCTGGAGGAGACTGAGGGGAGCCCTCACTGCAGTTACAGCTTCATCATGAGGGGCAGAGCAGGGGCAGGCACTGATCTCTGCTCTCTGTGACCAGTGACAGGAACCAAGGGAATCGTCTGAAGTTGTGTCAGGGGATGTTTAGTTTGAATATCAGGAAAAAAGTTCCTCACCCAGAAGAAGGAACAGGCTCTCCAGGGAAGTGGTGACAGCACCAAGCCTGATAGAGCTCAAGAAGTATCTAGACAATGCTCTCAGACACACGGTGTGATTCTTGGGGTATCCTTCCCAGAGCAAGGAGTTTGACTTGGATCATTCTTGTGAGTTCCTTCCAACTCAGAATATTCTATGATTCTAATACAGATAAAATGGGATGCAAAATTTTGCACTTTCAGTCATAAAAACCTGATACAAGTTACTTATGCACTGCCAGCTAGTTAATTCCAAAAATTCTGCTTTCTTTAGTGCTACACTGATTATGAATACTTTTCACTGCATATCACTCCAGTTTCTTTATATCATATTTCCACAGTGAGCGTGGCAGAAGTGCTGTACCATGGAAGGATGTTTATATTTCTAATCATCGTAATTCCTTTGTCACTGCATTTCTGTTGAAATATTTCATTATGTTACCAGACTTTTCACTTACTGTTTATTTTTTTTCCTTTTTTTCCTATTTTTTCATACATTCAGAAATTGTCTGCACACTTTAGCAGAATTCACCCATGCTTATAAGCCTAAAAGTAAACACACTCAAAAATTCTGAGATTTGACACAGTTCCAGAAAGCATGTGAGCACAAATCCAACTTGAGATAAATCAACAGTTGAGACATTTGCAACTATGTCAGAAATTTAACCCTGTAATTAAATGCCAAGTCATGGATGTTAAAATATTTTATTAAACTTCCCAACAGGACTGCCGAATAAACTGCTTGCTTTGGCAACCGACTGGCCTATCAAGAAAACTCTGAGCGAATTATTTAGCTATCAGGTTACAAAAAGCTGAAAAGAAAATGTAATTCCATTGAAAAGTACTATAACATACAGCAGTTGGGAGAATTAAAATGTACAAACACGCACATCACTAAGGTACAGCTGATGAGAGACTTCCCAACACAACCGAAAGCTGGGGAAAAAATGAAGCTAAATGTTTATTGCAATGATCTCATTTAAAGGCAATAACCCCTCAGGGTTCAAGATTCAACTTAACAAACCATTAGCAACTCCAGCTCTGAAGCAATTACTTCACCCGAGCTCTCACTGATCCCCAACACACCACAACTGTGTTCCTTTTGGCTGTAAAGCTGTGGCTGACACAGGACATGGCACAGCGAAAATACCTGGCTAAAGAGTGTAAAGATAAGAAATATGTACAGTATGTTCAGTTTTATTTCTGAACTGCAGTTCTGCCTTACAAGGGACAGATCTGCAGACCACCCAGCACTCTGTTTTTGTAATGATAATGCAAACTGGGGCAGCAGGAGGCCCTTCAGAGCTGGGGGTATGTGTAGGAGGGTTTTCTTGCTTCTGAAATCTGTGAATCAACTTGTGTATTGGTCATGGAGCCTTCCTGGCAGTGGGTGAGGAACAGGCAGGTACTTACGGCAGAGGGCTTTCTGCAGCCTGCGGAGTTTCATGGCAGTCCGGTACGCCGAGAACCTGACGTTGTTCAGGTCAGCTGTAGGGAGGCAATATTAGAATAAAAGATCAGCTTTACACACTAGAAATAACCAGACTCACAAAGACATTGTTATGTTGAACTACAAGACTATACCTGTTGGTTAAAAGCGCAGAGTAGGGGGTGGAGAAATATGTTAGAAATGTCACTGAGCTAAAGCCTCAAATCTTGATTAGCAACTATCCAAAAAAACCCCACTAAGTCCTAAAGTGTTACTTCCTTTTGTTCAAAGGCACTGAACTAAAGAGCACTTGAAAGGACAACATCAGTGACTGCAGCAGTGTGTCTGAAAATACTGCAGAGCTTTTCACACCGAAGGCACTGTGAGGGAGGCAAGACCCTGAAACTCTTCCTCTCTCACCCTATGCACCAGCCAGGCCGTGTGCAGGCAGCCCCAAAGGAAAACCTCTCTGCCCAGGAGGTGACTCTCAGCTACAGCTAGAACAAAAAGCTTATTAGAAATATCCAATTAAACTTCTGTGCCTTCCATCTAAGCAGGCCCCAGCCATGCCCAGAGAGGTAGAGCCTTTATGGTGAGAAGCCAGCTCACCCAGCCAGGTGAGCTTCCAGGTCGTCCCCCCCCCCCCCACAAAATGACAATGAGCCAGTGGCTCTGGAGCATGACAGGGAATGGAACACAGCCGGGAAGACATTGTCTGGCTCAACTTTTGCTAAACATGCTTCATATGTTTAACAAAATAGGGACATCAGCACAAGTCCCCACTGAATAGTTTAACCATGGCTTTCAAAACCTCCTGGACACTGTGGGGACAAAGACACACCAGACCAGAGCCAGAAGCTGGATCCCAAGGGATACTGCCAGCACTGGGAACTGAGGGCACTGGGAACTGAGGAGTGGCAGGGGACACACTCATATGCTACAGGGCAGCCACCCACCACTGAAAAACACAAACACATGATCTTGACCCTGCCACCTACCCAACTAATTCCTGGGCACAGACACTCCTATCCGGCCTAAGAATCATTCCCAACAGATTGCTTGCATATTGCAACTTAGGGGTTTTCCCTTAAGAAACAGAAATACACGGTTTGTGCCAGCCAGTTTCAGCACCTGACAACATTCCTGAAGGCATTTAATTTACTGATGAAACCCATGGAGCCTAAGGAACTACTGATGGGAAAGTGTTTAGAAAATGTAAACTACAATGTAAATACAAAAAGAACATTAGGGCAAAATATGTAGCAGCTCAAAATAAAGGTTCCTTTAGCTCAATAAGCTTCCTCTAAACCTGACAGACTCTTAGAGAAAGAATATGATAAAAAAAAGAGAAAGACAAAACATTTCCTTGCTGGCATACAAGCCAAGGTGCCGTAAAGCCATTTGAAATGTGGTAGCTTGGGTATAACTATCCCAACATCATTTATAATGCTGAAGAGGTATAGGTAGAAGAGGGAATATAGTCTCAATTACATTAATTTTAATTAAGCTGTTCTGAATGAATAATATGAGGTATGATAATTCGGTAGTTTTGTATACCTTAATAAAAGCTGTGGAACGCTTCTGAAACGTCTTAGAGCAGTAAAGGAAGTTTCAGCTTTGTATATAATTTCTTATTCTTTGCACAGTTGCATACACCTTTTTATGGACACTTCTGTGTATTGCTCCTGCCAGCTTTGTCTCTCTGTCATCCTGACAGGTCCTTTATGTGATGTAGAATACAGTGAGAAGGTTAAATAAAGTGATTTAATTTGTCTTAAATGGAAATTAATAAAGCAGTCTCTCACATACACACCATGAATTCAATTACATTTTGTACCCTTGCTGCAAATCTGTATTTGTATTCTGTAACAGAATATTATGGCTAGCATTTGACAAAATGCAGAAGCCTTTCTTAAATTCTTCCTGAGAGTTCTGAAAAAATCTTATCTATTTATTATTTACATTTTCAGAAATGTGAGTAAATATATATGCATATTTCAGGCCTCAATCAAGGCAGAAAGTACAATCCGTGAAGACATTTAATCCTGGAAGTGCTACAGTTGACATCTATTTTTCTGTATATGTAATAGACACTGAATTTATCATCAACCTTAACGACACTGCTGCCAAGAAGCATCTGCTCTAAATGATGAAGCAGCAATGCCAGGTGCTCATTTTGGAGCCCTCGTCTCAGGTTTTGGAAAAGCAGCAGCAGCGCTGCTCATTTGGCTCTGCATGCCAAGGCAGAGCCGTCACGCACCTCCACTGCCACCTTTGCTGCTGTCACCAGGATCAGCCTGCACCCAGTTACTGTCCCTGTGCCAACTGCTCACCTCTGTCTTCCTTATGCCACCACCTCCATGCTCCTGATGGACAGCTGTCTTACCAGATGGTGACAGTCACTTCAGGTCACTGGATCGTAATGATTTCGCTTTTCCCCTCCCTGCGCCTATGAAACAGTCAGTGGTGTCTTTCCTCCCCCGGGGCTACTGGTAGAAGTTGCTCTGGGTAGCAACAAAAGGAGCCCAGGCCCTTCCTAACTGGGGTCAAAACATTTCGCTTCCTGGAGGAGACCCCATTTAAATGAGCCACAGAACACAAGACTGCCAGGGAATGAGTCCTGACATTATGAGCACTGGACATAAAGCCACACCTGACGGCAAGTGGGGGGAGCACAGACACACTGCCTGGTCACACCCCAGCTGCTCCTGCTGGGCAGAGGAGGGAGGAACGGGGCTCAAGCAGCAGCAATCTTCCAAAAGCCTATGGAAGCACCAGTACTTCCTACCTCTCTGTGTTGTAAAATTGATTTTGCTTTTTTCCTTCATGGATATTAATGGAAAAAAATAAACGTTGCTTTCTCCACCCTCACACAGCCCACTGAAGAGTCAGGACCCGTTAAGCCTTGTTTTCAAAGCTTTTGTAATTTTGGAGCAGGTTGAGGAGCTCAGTGTACCACACAAGTTTTCTTCCAGCCCTTTCCTCCCACTCCTAGAAAGTATGTACAACCTAATCCTCTGAACGGGGTAGTCAGAGGGCTGAAAAGCCCTTGCTGTATTGTGAAACTTCTGCAGGTTGTTAACAATACTTCCTCTTCTTGCTCAGAAGGCAACTTCCAAGCTCTGAACAAAAAAATGTAAATGCTCAAGAGCATAATCTGTTTATGGTCTGAAACAATGCAGTGGAAGAGGTCAACTGGCCCCTGGAAAGAAACACTGAAGAAAGAATCATGAGGAGTATTTGGTGACATATTTACATCCCGGAGCAAAGAGAAAACATGACTTTCCCATCATTCAGCCATGAATGACCTCTTTGTTCAAGTGAATATATATCTTTCTTTATCTAATAACATGATAACAGTGAACAAGAACTAGTGCTTTTATTATAAATGCAGCTTTAATGAAGGGTACTTCAGTTCAGACTGCTGATAGGAATAACTCAAATCAGAAATACTGTGGAAAGATGATAATTAGATTCTAACATTTTCTGCATAATTCTGCGTGTTGAGAGAAATGTCAACATAAGGGCTATGCTCTATTTCTACAGTATTCTAGAACCACCTGCAATTACACGCAGCAAATCTTTTTGCTAGTGGTTAATCAAGCAAAAAAACCTACTCATTTGAGAAGTGGTCAGTGATTCAAACCACCTGCTGGAATGTCTCACTGACTACTCAAATGAATTTTTTTTTTTTTTAATCCTCCCTTTCTAAATTCTGGACTTTATACTGGCATATGAGTAGCATATTAAGAGGAAAAACATATTCTCATAATCTTGAGCTTTTACTGCATAAAATAGCTTGTGAAATAACTAAAAGCAAAAAAAAAAATTAAAATCAGTAAGTTCTCTAAAATAACCTATCTAACAAGAGGTTTAGCATCTAACATGAGGGGGTATTTGTTTTTATTTTTAAGAAGTCATATCTATAACCCAGAAACCAGGTTTTAAATAAGGTGTTATAATTGAAGTGCTTTTCACAGTGGTTCTTAAACAGTCTGACCCCCTGGACAGCTGCTGCAGCTGCTGAGAGTGCTGAGTGACTGGGAGGTTCCATGTGATACTGTCCTATCCTGTATGGCAGAGTCATTCCACTGTGACTAAAAGCACTGGATGGGCCAGGCTTCCTCCCACCAAAGGTTGTTCATACCATTTATCTCTTTCACAGTGTAATCTGAAGGCATCTCATAAAGCCCTTTCTACCTGGAAAATACCTTTCCTCCTTACTTTAAAAAGGGGTTTCTTGTTTATATTATTGTGAATATTATTATAATTTTTTTTTTTTTTAGTTAATGAGGGCAAAACCCACACCCTTGCCTTGGTCCAACCGACAGCAATTATCTCACTGTCTGGATACCATCTAACTGAAGTGAGCAGCTTACATGCTTCAGGTGGTATGAGTAAAATTTAGCAAATCAACAGCTTCATTCTTTCAAAGACATTAGATGTCATCAGTTTAAATCCTCATCTTCATTTGATAAGATTAACAGTGTTCTGAGGGTTTTTTTACTCTCAGGTGCAAGGACAGAAAATGTGAACCTAGAGTGATAAACCTTGAAACCCGGAAGCCTTACTTGGCCACAGCTTGTGACATGTTCATAGACTGTTCATAAATGCACTGTCTGGGGACAAACTACTCTGGGAATTACAATGCCTTCCTAACAGATGTTAAAAACTTTTTACTGGACAGTTCTGAACAGACAGTAATTCCTCTACAGCCACTAAACTTTCCATGTTTCATTAGACATTAGACACTCTTGCCTTTTCAAGAATCTTCAGCTCACTTTGTTTCAATACAGCTGAGATCCCCTGTCTGGCTTGTAAGAATGCTGGGTTTCCTCCTGCTGCCCCAAACTTGTAAATTAATCTTTTAATGGTGCCCTACAGTGACATATATTGCCTCTTCTGGAATTGTAATTTTAAAATGCAAATGACACAAACGCACAAAGGAAAGAAATTAATCAAGTAGCACTGCTTAATATCAGCTGAGTCTCAGCCATTGACTTTTATTATAACAGTAATTAATGCTATCATCTACACTGCTTTGGTAATAAATAACAGTAAACTGTTATTCTATGTACAGCTTAACCACTCTCTATAAAACGACCCAGCACGTTGTACTAGGCCGGTCCAACTGAGTGAAAAAGCCAACAGTGTCTCTGCAAACTAACAAGAGGGAGGTACCCAGGGCACCACAATACTACTGACTGCACCTAGAGCCAGTGGCTGAACACCACAGCATGTGCCAGCATCTCTGTAATCAGAACAATTGACATGATCTTTGCGAGTTTTAGAATGGAGTGTCTTTTCTTCAGCCTGCAAACACAAAAGTGTAAGAAAGGATTTGATGTACACCTGGTACACCCCATTATGGGACTGGAATATGAGTGGAGTTTGCAGTCAGGAAATTCAGAAACCTTTTATGTATTCTGCTGAGAAGCAGTCATACTGCAAAATCCTAAAATAAATAAATTACAAACAACTTCAGAAAATAAAAGGTGTCCATTTGCAAACCAAGAGCGCAATTACCTTATGCAAAATGTCCCCATACCAACAATATTCTGCAACAGAACAGCCCTTCATTCTCTCTAGAAGAGCCTCCTTCATGCTAATAGACCTGTGCTTTCATTATCAAGGGATGCCAGGTTAACTGCTACCCCTAAGTTCTACCTCTCTGCCACAGCTATGTTTACTGTCTGTCAGGTGTGTGCTGCACAGGACTCAATCACACAGAAAGATGACCTTTTCCAGACTAACTACTGGCCAAGGCTGACTGAACCCAAGCAATCCTATTTTCTGAAATGGGCTTGAACAGGACATGAGTGAATAAACAACCTTTAAAGAGAGGCCATATGGATAATCTCACTGGATTGCTGTAGAAATCAAACAACTGATGTGTGCACTAGGCATGGGTCTTACTGCAAACATGGAAAACAGCTGAATATGAATAAAACTTCATAATAAATACATTGTTTAGTAGCTGCTAACACAAACTGTAATGGGGCAGCCAATACAAAACAGCCAGGGGCAGTTCAGCCTCTCCAGGCAGCATTTCAGAAGGACAAATCAAAATACACAAACCAAAGAGGATGAAGCTGGTCAGCCTTGGTCACTGGGAGTAAGAAGCTTGAGTGAAGCCAGCCACAAGACCAACACAGCAGCTGCTGCTGAAAGCTCAGAGGTGCCTTCCAGCATTCTCCCACCTTGTGTTAAGCAACTCTGACATTTCTTTCATGTAATCCATAGAGAACTGCCCCCATCCTCTAAATTAAATGGAGAGCTGTCACCAGTGCACTGTACCCTGCAAGGATGAGGGTGGTTTTCACCCTCTTGTCTTGCCTTGGTGAATTAGGATTGATAAACAACATTTCTGACTGCATCCTGCTACTGCAATTACTGTTCATTGTGACACTAATGCACCTTGAGGACACTTGTATTGACATGACATGACACAGGGAGGCTGGAGGAGGGGGACACCAACTGTATGGCACAACAAGCCAAATCCTCCTGGGCCATCATAGCAAAGGTTGGAGTAATTCTCAAAATATGTCAAAAGCAAAATGCTACTATTCAGAGCTAAGCTATCTGACATTAAATGTTCACTCTCAGAAGATAATCTAAAAAAACTGAGTAAACTCAGACCACTTTATGATTCCTGCTCCTTCTGTCTCTCTCCTCATGCAAAGGTCCTTGGTCTCCAAGACCAAGTGAAACAACACGAATTCCCTTTTCAGTGATGCCCTGGAGTCATCATGAAGGATGAAAAAATTTGTAAGGGGGATGTAAAAGAACAGTGCAGAAACAGCAGATTTGCTGCAGAGGAACTAATTTTGGAAAGAAAAGTTGCTGGAGTAGTTCTTGATTCTTTGAAGACTTTCAGAAGGAAGTTAGAAGAAAATAGGAGTGGTTCATAATGGTGTAAATACAAACCAGGGGATGTCTGTCAGCTTCTGATCCTTTGAAGCTCACATATAATGACTTTTACTATATTTCCAATTTCAGCATTTATTTCTTCTCTATGTTCTTAACTTACATGATTCTTCTTTAATTTAATCTATACCAACATTTACCTCCTGCTGCCACTTCAACTAAACAAAAACCAATTAAGTCACTCAATATAGGCAGCTTATTAAGTAACTTTAAATAGCCATAACTTAAAGAGTAAAAATTGCTCAACTTGAGTAAATTCTTCATTAACAATGATAAAATACTACATTGCTTAAATAATAAAGAGCAGTCAGGAACAAGCATCTTAGTGTCTAAAAGGAAAACCTCTGCTAGAAAGAAACACCACTTGGGAAATGTCTTGATTATGTGTATGCCACTCCAATTAAGTATTTAACAAGTATCTTTATAACTAGCTACATTTTAGCAAATGAGCTCCAAGAGAATTTAAGAATACTTCCTTCATTGGCAGGTTATTGTTTAATTTCTTCCCTTAGATTCCTCCTGCTGTCTTTGATGTAGTCACAATTGATGAGGTTACAGGACAGTGCACAGTACATTGCAACTTTCTTTTATTAGTACCAAATAATACTTCCAAGTAATTTAGCTTCATTTTTATTAATACCCAGACCTCTAAAGATAGAAAAATGAACCAGTAAGTCCCACTTGAAATTCACCTATTTTAGCAAAATGTAATGCAAGAACTTGTAGGTGTGTGAATTAGATATCTCAAGATGAATATTCATCTTATTTCTTGGAGAAGTGTCTCTTGCATCTCAGAGGCAGGTAAGAAATGCTACCTTGTGCCAGGATGCACTTTCCTCACTCACTTAAAAAAAAAAAAAAATCAAGCTTTCAATTATTTGTAAGAATTTAAATTAGACATAAGCAGCCTGTAGCAAATTATGATATACTGGCATGTATGGAGAGCTACATCACACAGCACAGTTATTCCATACTGGGTGAGAGTAGGAGTTGGAAAATGGAAATGAAAACTCTTGACAGTATTGATGTACTTGGTCTCACTTTTTTACATTTACTCACTTGCCAAATTCATGCATTCTAACAGATTTTTAAAAAGTCATACATACTAAGCTCTTTACTAGCTTCTTAATATGAATTAGAAACAAAATTTGGATCCTAATGGGGGGTAAAATAATTGGATATAATGAGTATGCAATATAAAATCGACTTTAATAACATCTTCTCAGATAACATATTACTGAACAGTCTGAAAAGACTTCAAACATCACATTATTACCATTCTGACCCGAGGCAAAACAAAGCACTGAAAATACATCAAGGGTACTGTTCAAGATTAAATGGGTTATACTTGTATTATGCAGTTTGTGTGAGAGTTAGGCAATGGTGATTACACCCAGTTCAAAAATAGGATAAGTCAGTAGGTTATTCGGTAGACCTTTCATCAAAGCATCACCCGTGTGGGCAGTACACAGAGTCACCTTGTCTAGTTTCTTTTGTGCACATATATGAACACCTCGGTTTACTCATAAAAATACGTATCATGCATACTTTGCTAAAATCAGCGTTGCTTTCACATTAATGACTGTTTAGTCTCAACTCTAAAAGAAATAGAACCATCCAGAGACGGCACTGCTTTTTTTGGTATTTCATGCTCCTGAAAAGGAAAATTGCAGGAGAAAAAAGTTCACAAGAAAGTAAGAAACAAAATCTGCCTGAACATGTTCCTTCTTTATGCAGTAAAAAATAAGGCTATTTTAAACTCCTGACATTTGGGTGATACTTGCAGTGATAAAACTCAGTTAAACTAAATGCAAACTGACTTCAGAAGTCACACATCTTCTGAACTGCTGACCTGAATCTATCAGGACACTTTTCTCCCTTATTACCTTTTCACTTCTTGGTATTTAAGAGTAGTCTGGCTGAAACAGGAACTAGAAGAAAAGCAGTTGCAACAGGACCTTAGGTCTGACCAACACAGTATCAGCAATACCATGCAATCTGTGGATCAAAGGGAGCTGTGGAGTCAGAGTGCAGTTCAATTAACAGGCAACTGTTTGAAGACCTACCTGTATTAAAGGGATGTCTGCATGTGCAATTACCATTTGTCCTGAAACTTTTAAACCACTCACTTTAAGAGCAGAGTATGAAGGAGACACACAGGGCAATATGTTATAATTAAATGGCAAGTCACTACTTGTCTGCTTTTGCATTTGGTTAGACTGAACTCATACATTTGAGATACCTTTTTGGCATACAAAGCTGTATTCTGGTTAATTTTTAAACCAACTGCTGCCACACTGCTAATACTATAAGGAAAAAAACTTCACACTGTGTTGTTTCATTTTATATCACTTTTCCAAAATATTTTTAGCATGTCTTGAACTGCAGAGCATCATAGAGATACCTGAGTTTGCTTGAAATAGATTACACTGGCATAATTAGACTGTTTTCAGCTGCTAAACTAGAGTTTAGCAGGTGATAATTTAAGCTATTTTTCACCATGGCAAATAAGCCTGTACAAAATGCTAAATCTGACAGTCTAAGTGCTCAAGCTGGTTTATATACATGTGCTGTACAGACGTAATGTCCTTTATGAATGCAGCGTATTTACTGATATTTCTTTCAGCAAAATAGCTTAATTTTTATTATACCCCCTATTATTTATTAACACAACCATTAAAATCAAAGAGTTAGCTATTAAATGGCCTGCCAAGCAGCCTACACTAGAGCATAGATTAACCTATTTTATCTTGTAGATGTGCTTCTGTTAATAAATTCCATAGCTGCTAAAAAATGAAAAAAAAAAAAAAAAAACCTCCACCAGAGAGGCACATCTGAAGTCATAATAAGCATGCAATTTGGGTATTCAAAATGACATCATGACAGCTGCTATGCCTTCTAAGTATTGAAAGTGCTTTAAAAATAAAGCAGTGGTAACACAGTTTGGCAAATTGCTTCAATTGGCTTCCCACCATCCAAAAGTCAACATTAACAGCAGCTCAGTTTGATTTTTTCATGTGCCTTTTGTAAAGTAGATTAGACAGTGAAAAGATTCTGGATTATTTTTTCCTAACTTCTGTTCTAGTCTTTCAGTAAAGAGATTGTAACAATACACCCAAATTACTTTATAAACCCAGCACACATTCCAAAAGTGCTAAATAAAATACATTTTTTTTTACTGCATGTCTGAAATGCATGCCTTATGTATTTCCCTTGCAGAAAATTTTAACCTTGGTAAAAGCTCTGCCTCTCTTTTTCACTTAATTTTGGTTTGCTTCCTCTGGAAATCTTCGCCTTAGCAAATCATTCAATTGAAAGGAAAGAAAAAAAAAATAACAGCACCAAACATCTGGTATTACATCTTACCTAATGACTGGTAAAGCTCAGTCATCTTGGGATGATCCCAGCAGGTCGTTTGCGTCTCATGGCTACAACACAAAACATGAAAGTTAGTAAAGTAGAATTTCTCTCTCCATCTCCCAGCAGTGATGCAGGCTGCACATGAGCACGGTGCCAGATCTGTGCCCACAGCCTGCTGCTCTGGCAGGGGGCTCAGCAGTGCCAGGCATGTCTTCTTTCAACAAGAGCCATTCACCTGGAGTGCTTTATTCAGGCAAAGGCTCATGAAATAAAATTGAAAGTGGTGCCAATACTAAAAAGACATCGAGTATGTCAATGTTTTGAGGAATTTGCAAGCAATCAATTCTTAAGAACGCATTGCTTTGTACAGATCATCCTCCAGTTGCTCCAAACTAGAGGACTGACATTTGAAAGGGCTTAGTTCTTAAAGAGTTTCTGGAAACTCTGACCAGACACTGAGATCCATATTTGACTTCCTTTCCCCTACATGCTCTCTCAACCCTTGCCCATGTGGTAAGTAAGAAATATCCAATACAGTGGGTCCAATCCTTCCTTTCAATCCAGACTGCTGTGCTAAATGCCTGTGCAACAGCCTTCTGATCCACCACTGGCTGGCACCACTTCTCAGGCCAGTGTTGCACCCTGTAGTGACAGTCTCCTCCAGCAAAGACTCTTGGCTGCTCCGCTTGTCGCCTGGGACTCCCAGGCCCTCTCCCTCACCCTAGAGGTTCCTGTGCAGTGTCAGGCAGCAGAGCTGTTGGGAAGCCAGGGAAAAGCTGAAGCAGGGTTATGAAATACTGCAGTATGACCAGAATGTAAATCGGAATCTCGGCATTGAGGCCAGCAGCCTCCAGCTTTGCAACACACCATGTTGCCGAAGGACAGACAGCGTGAGAAAAGTCAACAGAATGAAGTATTAGTGGATGTAGTAGCAACTCATGTCTCCTAAGGTTATACTTTTTATGAGTTTGTTTTTTAATGACAGCATAGCTAACATGATTATGTTTCCATTAACATAGAAGGCCTGAAAGAAAATTCTCCGTATCAGTCCTGTAGCGAATAAAGTCCTGCTCAAACAGAATTCAGCTGCATTAAGAGACAACTCTTGAGTCTCCATAAAGAAAAAATACAAACATGGAACATGCATGTAGCATACCATTACTAGCAAATACATTTGCCATTTCTGCACTTAAAAGCAGACATGCAGGTTTTGACACACATCATTCTGGGGAACACATGTAGAAGAGCAGAACCTGACCCACAGCACTGTGGAGCTCCTGGAGCACGCACCTTCCAGCTCCAGGAGACCAAACCACCACCCAGCAGCCCGTGTGCCCCCCACTGTGCCCTGGAATATTGAGACAACAAGGTTGTTTTAGAGAATAAACAGCCCTAGAGTTCTCATTTTGAGGCACCAATGTTCCCAAGTACACACCCTTACAGGCTAAGAAGAGGTAAAACTTCCAATGTATCATTTCAACACCATTTCTACTCAAGGAAAAAGAAAGCTGTGCTAGGTTTTCTTAGTATGATTTAATTTTGGCCTTAAAAGGCTATTTGATTCCTATGAATACTTTGCTGCCCCAGTAACCTCTATAAGTTCAGCAGCTAACTATATATATTTCCAGATTTTGCTCTGTAAATGCAAGGAAAAATGAAAGGGATCACAAGCAATAAGCGTAAGAAAAAAACTCTGCTGTAGAGCTGCCCTGGTTGAGCACAGGACAAGCCATGTCTCAACAACCTCAGCATTCCTGTCCCTTCTCAATTCCTGCAGTGGCTGAAGGCAGTGAAAATCGGAGAAGAACACAGTAGCAAAAGCAGTCATTTTGCTCTGTTAAAGAATGTGTCCTGCATAGGGAGGTGGATGAAATTGTATTCAAAAATCTCATCCTGGTTTGGGTTTTTTTTTTGGTTAGTTGTTTTTTTATTCCCAGAAACTGGGTAGCTTCAAGTGAAAACCTATGGATCTGAGCCACCTGCATCTCTGAACTCCTTCATTTCCTATCCTGCTTGGTATGGGCAGATTCTACAGGGAGAATGTAACACCAGAACCTTTTATCACACCCAGGTATAAAGCATATTTTTGAAGAAAAACAGAAACAGCTTCATTCCTAAAAACTCTACTGCGAGAAGACGCTACTGATATAATAGCACTCCAAAGGAAAAGAAGATGGAAGTGCACTCATGGCAGAAAACCCTATAGCCAGAAATGTCTCAATTCAGGTGAACAGTTGCAGACCCAAATAAACATTCACACCTACAGACTTGGGGTCACTGTTTGTCTGCACTCAATGTCAGTCCCAGACCAATAGTTCCCCAGGCATGAGCTTGGCCACCCTGGCTTGCTTCCCACAGGCAGATAGCTCCAGAAATGGGGTATATTTGAACAGGAACTGTACCACGGTTTGTATGCTGAACAGGTAACAAAAATGAGAAAAAGAACTGATGTCAACAGTTACAAGAAGCCTCTGAAAATAACCTGCCTTTCTGTATGAAATCAATTTAGTAGCCCCAAATTGTTCTATGGACAAACTAAATCATTTCGGACTCCATAGTTGTCAACCGGGCAGCCTTCAAAGTAACTGATTCCCTGTGAAAACATTTAAAAGCCATCAGATATCTGGTAAAGGTGAATATAGATAGGATTGTGGACATATCCCATGCTTGTGTGGGATAGAAGAACAAAAGGATCATCTTAGTCTGAAAAACTAGTACGACAAATCAAACTTTTACCAATGAGTAATTTACTAAATTTTTTATTTTAATTTTTTATTGTAAGACCTAACCACGTATTAGTGAGTTTAGAATGTATGGTTTAAACTTACGGCATTTACTAATGCTGAAAATACACATCAGCTTTTGTAAGACCTTGTAAATAAAATTTCCACTGAACTCCAACTGGTTTCAGATATTTTTAATAAGATAATCCCAAAGCTCTACTCAGTGTGGTTTTCTTTCATGGTATAAGATTAATTATCATGGAAAACACACATTTTGTAAAAAATGCCTAATTTGCTTCATGGGCAAGTGACAAAAACTGAATTTGCAGGGCAGGTACATTTCTCCTTTTGCTTTAATTTTAAACTTTGTAGCAACTTAGAGGAAATACTCCTTCCCTAAGACTATAAAGTCAAGCCAGTAGAGAGAGCCCCTAGCTCTTGCCGCAGCAGTGAGCAGCCACGGGGCAGAGTGCCCTGCAGATGCTGGATCCCATCCCCGGCAGGGACCAGCTCCCATCGGGTACCAGCCCCAGCGATGGGCTGGCCAGCCCCCAGCCCCCTCTGTGCTCCCGCGGGAAAAAGCAAAGGCTTGCAAGGGAACTGTAGAGGTTGAGTGGCCGTACGGAGCCAGGGCAGACTTTGCTGGTACTTTACATGCAGAACACAAGAAGGCTGCAGATATTCTGCTCTAGCTAAAAGGCGTTCACTTCTCAACGTCTTCAGCTCGGAAAATTATCAACTATTCTGCACACAAGGGCAGCTCCAGGAAAGGTTAGATTCCATCAAGGCTATTCTTCGTAAGCCTCTTTGCCATTTTCAAAGGCCATTTAATTGTGAGCTCGGAGGTTGGACCGGTGGGGGAGGATTTGTGTGTATGCCCTTATTGTGAGCACCGTCTGAAGTGAAATGCCAGCTCAGCAGTTTCAGGCAGCCTCAACCACACTTGGGGAAAGCTGTAGCATCCTTAATAGATCTGCAGCAAAGTGTTTGCCAGAGTTTCAAACTCTGGTGAACAAGGCCCTTTACAGTCTGCAAGTCAGAAAGATGTCAAAAGTGTAGTCTGAGTCCTCTTGACTAGCAGCAGCTGAAGCAGTGAGAGTATGTGCAGAAATAAATACTCAGAATGCTTTTCCAACAACCCACCAACACAAAAAGACATTGGCACATACAGCCAGCAGTTTTGCAATATTGCACATGCTCAGAGGATGTATTTTTCAATTTGGCTCTACATTTAGGTCAACTAAATTGATCACTAGCTTTTAAATCACAGACATTCTGAAACAAATAAAAATATAAGTGCACTCACTTGGTTTACTTTCCTCTTTCTCACCTGACATGAGCTGCAGAAATGGAAAGGAAATTAAGACCAGGCCTGAAAAGAAGATGAGTAGTAATGGCTAGTGATGACACCTTGGTGTGGGTGTGACTGGCACACTAAACACACTGATAATTCAGTGGGATGAAAGCATAGTCTTCACTTGATACATCCTTTGGGAACCACAGGATCACTTCATTAAAGGATGATTATATTATTTTAGCAAAGGTAATTTTTATGTAGGGAATTCTGTCACACTATGCCTATGTGAACTCCTCTATTCCTGCCAACAGCAGAGAGATTTGTCTCTCATCACTGTCAGCAGAGCAAACAACACATAGGATTGGAAAACTGAAATCAAGAGATGGTATCCTAACAGACACACTGGCTGAATTACAGTTCCCTTGTTATGACTTGATCAGTTTGGACAAAATTCAGTCGTTTTTTCTTCATTCTTTTTATATTCTGAGCAACGCCAGCAGCAGGAAGAATTGAAAGCAATGCTCCCCCACACCCAAATTCTTGTACCAATCTCCCCCCCAACATTCCTGCACCAGCCACGCTGTAACAGTCACAAATCTTTTAACTGTTTTTGATTGCACTCTTTCTTCCTTACCCCTTAAAAAAAAATAAAAAAAATAAAAATTAGGTCCTGTGTATTCACTATTCAGCTCCAGAATTTTAGGTTGCAACTGCAGAGTCATTTTTAAACTCTTACAGCCCACTTCATTGGTGATACCAGAGCCAGTTCTGCTGCGCTTCTCCCCACACTCTCCATTAGCAAATGCGACATGAACAACATGTGCAAGTGCATAGATGTGCATAGAATAAAAAATTCCATCGTGTAGCAATAAACAGTTACATATACTCACAAAAAAGTGCCAAAATTACAGTGGTATATTGTAAAAAGCTCTGAAATCCTCCCTTTTCAAACAACATGATTTACAATACTTCTCATCTTCTGGCTTAACGATGAATCAAATGCTACTCCAACAACATTATGACTGTTGTCAAAAAGCCAAAATAAACATGATAGTTGTTTGGATTTTACTAAACTAACCTAAATGCAACGAAAGAGCTTTTATGAATAAACACTACCTCTCACTTAAAAGAAAAATGTTTTCAACAGAAGATAACAGTGATTGCAAAGAAAGACTTAATATTTCTCTTTTTACAGCGCTTCATTAATTCCTACGCTAAAACAAGTTAGTGCTCTGGAAAGTATTAGCAATGTAAAAAGGTGGCACTCCTTTGTGCTTTACAAAGAACTACTGTTTTCATCTGCAAATTTAGAGACTACTGATCTGTGCAGAGATTACTTCTGTTTAAGCCAAGGATCAGTGTCTCTTCAGCAGGAATTTGACTTTAGCCTATTTTATTGGCTTTTGCAAGATTTATCAGACTGCTGAAGGCAGGCACCAATACGTATTAAAGTTTCTTGCCGATACTGGAAATAAAAAATAGGAGAAGGGCCAAATATCAGCTGTCAAGTACTGAACAGTAACCCTTTTTTTTCCCCTTGATGTTAGATATTTTTTTTTTTTTTTTTGTCTGCTCTGTCAGGGGAATAGATTCCTGCTCAGTGGCTTGGTTTGGGTGAGCCTTGCCCCCCCGGCTTGTCACTCTCGACTGATCTATTTGCTTTCCAAAGCCTCTCCTCTCCACTTCTGCCAAAGCAATTTCACTGCAGGGTCTTGTCAAATCCAGGCTCAGACAAGCGATGGCCTTGAACAATTCCTTAGTGCTAAAAAGGTCAAAGATCCCCGATACAACCAGGTTCCTCGTTTCCTCAGCTCTGCAAAACACGGACGCCTGCAAAAACCACCTCTCAGCCCAACTCCAGTGCAAGACACCTCCGGTGTCCCAGGCTGCAGGATGTTTTACAGCAGCTATTAAAAGGCAATATAAGGTGCCATACAGCAACAAGAAATACAGCACTTGCAGTGCAACCGTCCGGAGGGAATCCCTCCCAGCCTCTTCTGCCTATTATTTTGAAAAATTACTTCTAAGCATAAAATTACGGGGGTAGGTGGGGGTGGGAGGGTAAGAAGCCATACACCCCCGAGCACATTTGTTTTCAGGAATTCCGCCGAAGTTCACGCCCGACCCGAGGTGCCCCACAGGCGATGGGCCGCGCAGGTGGCGATGTGCAGCGCGGCGCTGCCCCCAAAAACCTGCGGAGTAACGAGGGGAGCCCCGCGCGTACCACACCTCCGGCACGGCCGCGATTCCCGGGCTCGGCTTTCCCCCTCGCCAGCCCGCACGGGCACCGGCACAGGTACAGGAACCGGCACGGGCACCGGCACCGGTACAGGAACCGGCACAGGTACAGGAACCGGCACGGGCACCGGTACAGGTACAGGAACCGGCACAGTACAGGAACGCAAGGTACAGAACCGGCACAGGTACAGGAACTGGCACGGGTACAGGCACCGGCACAGGCACCGGCACCGGCACCGGTACAGGTACAGGCACCGGCACAGGTACAGGCACCGGCACAGGCACAGGTACAGGCACCGGCACCGGCACCGGTACAGGTACAGGCACCGGCACAGGCACAGGTACAGGCACCGGCACAGGCACAGGTACAGGCACCGGCAGTGCCACGCGTGCGTGCCGCTACACACCGCCATCTCCTACGTGTGCCAACGGGGCGCATCCAGCGCCCAACTACGGCCTCGGGAGCTGGAAAAAGGCGCCGAACCAAACGCCTTTTCAAGTTCCCAGAAGAAACCGGGCGGCAAGTTGCGATTTCCCGTGTAAGCAATGACAGGTACGGCCGCCCGCCCGGCGCAGACGGCGGCCGGCCACGCCGCTCGCCCCCGCGGAGGAGCGCGGGCTGGCCCGGGCCGCGCCCCCGCCCGCCCCCGCCGGCACCTGCCGCCCGCGCCCCGCATCGCCCTTACCCCCGGAGCTGCTCCCTCATGGCGGCGGCTGCTCGGCGGCGCCGCGGAGGCAGAAACAGCGCGTCCGCACAGCCCCGCCGCTCAGCACCACTGCGGCCGCCCCGCCGGCAGGGAAGGACGGCGGCAGCGAGGGAGGGATGGAGGGAAAGGGAGAGGGAGAGGGAGGAGGGAGGAGGCGGCGCTGCCCCGCCCCGCCCCGCTCCCGCCCGGCGGCGGTGCCGGCGCTGCGCGCCCTCAGCCCCGATCCTCCCCCCTCGGCCCGGCTGCGGGGCGGCTGAGGGCACCTCGCCCCTCCCCGGCTTCCCCGGGGCTGTGCAGCTATTCTGGAGGAAGCCCTCGGGGCTGCCTTTGACTTCCTTTTTATTTTTTTGTCTGTTCTTTGCTCTGGCGCTGGCCGGCCGGAGAGAGGGGTGTGCTGAGAGGCGGCAAATCAGTTCGCCTTCAGCTGGCTTGTTAAAGTAAACTTAGCTAAAATATGCAACGAATCCAGGCAGATTTGAAATGGGCATTAATCTGCACTTTTTTTTTTTTTTTCCCAGCTTATTTTTTTTTTTTTTTCAGTTTAATTTTGGTGCTTAAAATGCCCAGTGATTTATTTATGAGTGGAACCAAGTAATTTCATTTGTAAGGGCTTGCCTTGGCCCTGAAGGGAAGGAAGGGTGAGCGTCTCCCCTGGATCTGTCAGTGCAGAAGAAATCGTTCTGCTCACACCGAGTTACTGTTGCAATGTTTTTTGCATTAATTGCTACTCAACATGCATTACACAAAGAAAAGTCAACAATCTCCTTTTAGTGTTACAAGCACTTCAAATCGGCCTGGGCAGTCTCCCCTCATGCATGTTGTACATCTATGTCCTTTATTTGTTAAAATAAGGCTCCCAGTCCTTCACATAACCAAGTAGTTTTTCAAGCCTTATATATTGTGATTTTCTGGTAAAGCCAGCCCAAAAACAATGTCTTTCAAATCAGATTCATAGAACGATTTTGGTTGGAAGGGACCTCAAATAGTATCTAGTTCCACTTTCCCAGCCACTAGATCAGGCTGCTCAAGGCCCCATCCAGCCTGGGACACTTCCAGGCATGAAACATCTCCAACTTCTCTGAGTGACCTGTTCCAGTGCCTTGCCACCCTCACAGTAAAGGATTTCTTCCTAATATAAAATCTAAATCTATTCTCTGCCTTTCAGATGTACAAAAGAATCTCCCTGTTTTTACACAGGAAGATGCACACCTAGAAGCATGGAAAATTCATCCCACCCATGTTACGTGGATGTCGGTAGGCATTGAAGTTGGAGGATGTTAGCCTAAGCATCAGGAAATTTAGGGCTCCCTTTAAGGCTCCAGGTGGTTGGATTATCTGATTTTAAGAGAAGTTCAACAAGCAGTTCATAAAAAAACCACGTTGTTTTGGTTTTATTTCCAGATGCATTAATGTAAGAGATGCTCAAGGTTCAACCCCCTCAGGCCCTCAAATATAAATATAAAAATTATTGGAATTAAATGCTAAATTCTCATAGTTTCTAGATGATTTAGGTTGTTTTAACAGGTCTAACCCATAGATTTCAGTAGCCTTGTATCTGTAATACTACCCCAATATCAAAAGAAAATAGAGGAATAATTTTTGTGTAAACATAAATTGCCATGTTAAAACTCATTAGACTGTAAATTTTCCATTTAATTCAATGGACCTAGTATTAGATCAATTGCTCTATCTATATCTCAGTTTTGACATGAATAATCTGGCTGAAGGCTGTCAATTGTGTTATATCAGCAGTCTCCATTTTTGCATTTTTAGCTAAGTTTTAAGAAGTAACAAAAATCTCCTTAAGTCTTTAAAATAGGATTATTTCCATCCTAGTTGGGAGGAACCTCAGGGCTCACTACAAGGAGAGAGCAGCTGCTGTCATACAAAGGGGCAGGTAGCCAGAGGCCAAACATTTCACAGCAAAAGTGGTTTGTTCTCCCTCAGAAGTATCTAGCACTGATTCCCCGATACACATTCCTTCAATTTTCACTGTTTCTGGAGCTTCCTGGCCTGCCCTAACAGAAGCTTGATGCTGCTATTATCATGCTGGTCTTCTTTCCCATACAATAGTGCCAAGTAATAAGAATTTAAAAACCAGTCTGAATTTCTCATACTTTGCATAATCTTCTTTCTCCTTGAGTTACAAATAAAGCATTGTATTCAATTAGACTCACAGCAGGTGAAAACCCCAATTAGTGAATCCATTTTCTTGGCTCTTTTTCCCTACCTTACACCCACACACCACATTTTTTTTTTTTTTTTTAACAATAAAGGGTAACTCTGAGTCATTCTCCAGTTGAAAAGCAAATTAACCCTTTGATCTCCCAAATCAAACTCTTACTCACTGAAGAACATCCAGGGTGAAACAAGAATGTTGAAGGATTAGGGGATTAAGACCTATTGACTTTATAAATTGATTTTTATAAAAAAGTCTATCTAATATAGTTCTGATTGTTGTCTTCAAATTCAAAAAGCTTTTAGCTATTTTGATTGACCTGAAAATTATATTTTTGCTGTATAATGTGCACAAGTAATACTGCTCTTACTCCAAATTACTTTTAAACTACCCGTAATTTATTACATGAATATATTTTGTTTGCGGTGTAAATGGTTACTGTCTTTGGCCTTTGTAACTGAAGCCAATTTTTATGCCATACTTAATTTTAAGCCATTTATTTGATAAAAGATAGTCACCTCCCTATAAAAAAATAAAGCAGGATTACAGAGTAAGAAGAGTTTTAATTCCCTGTGGTGCTTTTCTAATGCAAGGGCTATTCAATCAATGCATGCACCTATATAGAGACCTTAACCAGAAGAAGAGCAGTGTTTATTTCTCCTACAAGGTTGTTTTGTCCTGGGCTGTATCTAATCAATGTATCTATGTCTACAACGTTTAATAACACCCGGTGCTTAAAGGGAAATCATGGCTGCCTAAAATATGAGGGATGATATTATTACCCCAAAACTCTTCCAGGAAAAAGAAAAATAGAAAGATGACTTGCATTTGCAATCAGTCTGACTGCATTGCTTGCTGTCCAAAGGGTCACTGGAATTTTTGCATTTAAGAAAGCAATTTTTTCTGTTTTAGTAAGTTCTTCTCAGAATGTTGTCCCTTTTCAATAAAGAAAGAGCTAGAGTCATGTACACATTAAAACTAATTATATGAACATAAAATAATTGATTCCTAAGCATTAACACTTGGGTATAAATCTTTGTAAGTTTCATGTACAAGATTAGCATCATCACTCCATGTTACAGACAGATGTGGAAACCCAATTGCAAAATGGGTAGGGACTTGCCTAAAACTAAGGTAGACATTAAAGGAACAAGTTCGCTTGTAAATTTAGCATTTTATGAGTTAGAAAACTAAAGCAACATTTCTTTAATTTTACTGTCACTGAAAGAGAAGATACATTTTCCAACTAGCTAAGTCTTGCTTCCAGAGCTCTCTGAAGTGTGTAGCTTCCTTGTAATTGTGGCTTTACCATTTCTCATTTATCTGGGCAGTGGATTAGTTTGCTTTGCATTTAAGAAGATATTGTGGTACCCTGCGTTGGGCTGGTTAATCTGTTACACTGTTTGAGTCTTATTTTCTTTTTGTTGGTATAAATAAATGCTAATAATCACTTGGGATGGCACAATGGCACTTTCCTGGATCATGTGTCTAAAATATGCTCCAAGGGCTGACTCCTCGAGGGTGTCTGGGCAATTGTTTATAGCTCTCACAGAAGAGCCAAGAAGAGAGTACTGCTTTGGATGCTGTTAGTTTGTTTTGTTTGTTTGAGTTTTATTGCCTTTTTGCACTGAAAATACACTAAAAATACTGTAAATGCAACAAAGAAAATAGTTTTGAAATGCTCCATTCGTTCATTTTCCCCAACACTGCACTCTAAATTAAAGACCTAGTAAAACATTCATAGCCCAGTATACTTCAGTTATTTTCACCATAGGATACTGGGAAGGAGCCTACCTCTCCCTGTCCAGAGGGAAACCCAACCTCTATCCCACAAGAAGGATGACAAGCTGGTGCTTCTTCTTACCCAGGGCTCCTTCTCTGCTCTCTAAAGCAGGTAACTGGCAAATGGAGCTCACAAGAATTTTTTCACTGAGATATTCTTGGAATAGACAGAGGAAGACATATCACCTTTTTTTTTTTTTTTATTATTATTATTTTTTATTTTTAACCCAATTCTGCAGTAAATATTACACAGCTTGCAGCAATGTAATGCCCGGTATGGAAAGTGTTGGTACCCAGCACGTGTGACAGGAACAGTTCTGCTCCTGCTGAATGCACAGTGGCACAGCTTTCACATTCCTTTGGGCTGTACTTGCTTTTACTACAGTAAGGACACCTGATTAAAAGTGAAATCTTAGTCACCCTACAAGATGGGTACAATGGAGCCTCAGGAGCAGCCTGTGTGTGCCTTATGTTGCACCACACTGCATGCTGTTGCTGCAAGGTGAATGAGAGGGTGCCTGTCATTTTGAATATATTAAATACATGTATGAATTCCAGTCTGATGAGATCTTGGAAAGGAAAATTTCGAGAGGCTACATTTATTTTTTAAGGTGATAGTGACAGTAGCAGAGTGTTCAGTGACCTTGAAGAGAGGAGCAGAGTGGGACTGAAGGTTGAGCATGACTGCACACATTCTGGAAGTGGTGGATAGCACATCCTGATCCCACCAGCACCAGGAGCTCTTCAGGTAAGCTCCTGTAAATAGCAGAAGTTCTTTTCTCCCTTCCATAAGAAACCACAGCAAAGAAAGAAAATTAAGGAGGGAGTAACCCTTACGCTTCTGGGATGGAGATGAACTGGAGTGTGAATAGTCCCAAAAATAGGAGATCAAGAAGCAAAATGCTGACATTAATATTAGAAAACTAAAAGTAGTAAAACCCCTTCTGAAGTAAGGCTTCTGGAAAGCTAACAGGGGGAAATATATATAAATATATATATATTAAAAGAGAATACTTCAAATCTGCCAACCAAAAACTTATATCAAACAAAATTTCCTGCTGATCTTTACAATGCACAAATAAGACATTGAAAAATTATAATTAGACCATAGTAAATTCTTGGTTTGAGGAATCTGTATTGGCAAAATGAATGGTTATCATTATAAGGAGTAGGGTTGAGAAAAAAATGCAGACTAATAAGTATGATTTAAACAAAGCACCAAAGACAAACTCCATTTCTTTCTTTTCTTTGCATGCCCAGTTGGAAATAAATGATTGTTTTGCCTCCTGGAGGGATTAAAATAAGAAGGATTTCATAAACTCTCTCACTCACTGGCTCTCTTTTCACCTCGAAATCTTTCTTTCTATGCATAAAATTTTGTGTTGTAAACACAGAAGCTGGCTCACAAAATCATTAACTTCTTTACTGTTTCCTATCAATGTACAGTTTTCAATATCAAGAAACTGTATCTTGCAATCCGTCTTCACTCAGGCCCAGGAAACCTCATGAACAAGCTGCTCCCTCTCCCAAAGGCTTCCACAGACATTAAAGGAGAAGAATGCCTCCTTTTTTAATTAATTTACTTTTTGATTGTGTTGCATTCCATAATATAATATTTTTGACATTATTAAATCTATTTTTTGTGACTAATATAATACAAACTGAATTTTTTTTCTTACATTGAGGACTTTATTTCAAAATGTCTCTATGCAAATATCATATAGAAGAGAAAATACTCCTTTGGGGGAAAAAACACTGAGATCATGTTTAAAGATTATTTTCTAGGATAGTCCAATGGTAAGGTTACAGTTAGGTAGTAAAAGTAAAATAGATTTCATTGTTAGGAGAACAATGAAATCTATTACATTTTATGACAGTTATATACAGACAAATTCCCAGTCAGACCACTAGCTGGGCAGACTTTGCACCTTTGAATGAATGCATTCATGTTTTGCTGTTTGTATTCTTCCTGTATTTAGCAATGGATGTTTTGCTGTGTTCTCACAGAAGCTTGTAGTTTCTCTTGCTTTACAATATATGTTGAACCTGTCCTAACTACCTTATTGTTCCGTCAATGATTATAATATACCACACATAATATATATTTCAAACTCAAGAGGCCCTGCCTATTTTTATGTACACATTAGGATTTTTCATCCTCTTCCCAGTGATGTTGAGGCCATTGACCTTAGCAAAAATCAGTTTGAGGTCTAATCCTAACCTTTTCCCTTGATGGGCCATAGAGACCCTTAATGTGAGAAAGGGATGGTTCTGCCTTCCCAGTACATCGCATTGATATAGTTTCAAAACTAGAGAGTTCTACGCTTCTCCCAGTACCCTGGTGTAACGTGAGCAAAGCCGAGCCCTTCTGCATGGCACGACTGCTTTGCTCTCCCTCCCTAAATGTCTTACGTGGGCATCCAGAAAGCAGAGCACTACACTGGGAAGGGACCAGCCTAGAGAAGTTGATGGGAGAAGGAGGAGCTACACCAAACTGGCCTCACCAGTAATTCCATCCAGGCTAACTCCTTCATCTGATCCAGGTGACTTTTCTCATGATTTATTTGCATAGAAATGCAGCTTCAGGTTCAGGGTTGTGCAATTACTCTCAACCTGAGGTCAGCAATAAAAAAATTCTGGAAAGCAAAAGCTCCTCATCTGCCATTTCTGAAATTGAACTTTTTAATTTCATTTCTAGGCAATATCCTATGAAAAAATATACTTTACATTAGCTAGAAAATTAAACAATTGTTCATGTAGCCTGGCAGCAGTCTTTAATGGCAAGAGGAAACAATCTCGTCTTGTCCATGCCACAGTGTGAAAATTAGTGCTTATGTACAGGCATTTGAAACAACTACAGGCACACAGATGCCTACATTAACTGGGGCATCCAGAGACAAACCAATATCAGCTATAATGGAGCCATGTCCTAGGGCACAGATATTATTTTATCCTAATTGAATCCAAAAGCATGTTAGCACTTAATATAAAGGAATTTTGAGGTAAGATAATAATTATTTCTTAGTAAGTGGATTTCATTGATGAAAAGGATTTCATTTAAGTATCCTGTGCCAAGTCAAAGCATTTATGCTATATCACATGCTCCACGTAATTCCAGACAACTTCTGCACCTTCCATTTACTTAACTATAATGATTCTCCCTACAAAGTAGTGCTCCCAGCTTTTACACTTAGATATCTTTGTGTAGCTGCCCCTATCCTCAGCACAGTAGCTGGCAGTTAATTCAGGGAAGAATCCCGTGGGTGACAGCTGATTGGAAAAAGTTTTGCTAAACTATATTGCACAGTTTAAACTTCATGCTTATCAAAGCCTAATAACAACATTCAGTGGAACTCCATGTCTAGGTGCACTTTCAGAATTTCGTATGTTACACTTGAGCCAAACATCTCACAGTGCATCTCAGCAAGGTCTCAAATAGCTTGCAATTCCACTGGCATACTTTCATTCAGTTCTCTGATCTCAGTTATTGAACAGAAAATGGAATAGCTTAAGGAAAGAATAAACATGCAAAATGATGATTTCCTTTCTTGCAACACAGCCAAATTTCACTGTGAAAAATTTGCAATGAAAATGCCTCGTCTGCTCAAGTCAAAGAGCCTTGACATTTATGATCAAAGGTACGCAGATGAATTCAAGGACCTGCCATAGTCCAGTACTGAATCAAGAGCAATGGTGAATATGTTTAGCTCAAAATCAGCCAAAATACTTTTTTTCCTTCTATACTGACCATTTTGCCACATTAATCTAAACAAATATTTGTACTCGGAACTATTTGCTGCTTCTTTAGGAAACTGTTTTTGAAGGTGCAATCTGAATTCTGAACAATCCACACGGCCTTAAAATATTAAGGATTTAAATATTGGTTATGGTTCATATTAACATTCTTAGACTCCTGCTGCTACATCTAACTCCTTTGAACATATTATCAGAAATGTCAGCCTATGGATCTACCATATCAAAATCTTCAGCTTTTTCTAAAATATTCCAACTTATAGAGAAAATTCTTATTGCTAGCACTAAGTGAAGTTACCCATCTTTATCATCTCCCTCACTGCATGACATAGAAAGGCAGATTATTTTAAAAGTTCAAAATACCTTATTTCCTATTATCAGGCCTAAGAAACATCACACAGTTTTTGTCATCTTCCTTCCAGGAAAAAAAAGAATGTATTAAATTCAGTCAAGATTTCTCTATATCTACATGGTACACTACAAATGCAGAGCACAGCACTGAAACCATTTGTTTATTTAATAGTGTCCAGAATTTGCCATTTTATACTGGTATAAATTTAATACATAGGTACCATGGTACCATATTGTATACTGTGTGGAAGATTTTCTGTCATTAAAATTAGAAAGAAGGATGTTCTAAATTCACACCTCTGTCTCATAAAACATTACAAGAGTTTGAGCATTAATCTCTAATCTCAAAATAACAAAATCAGTTTGTCATATTAAAAAAAAAGTAAGGTGTTGTTTTAAATCATAATTCTTCTCTTCAGGTAAGTAATTTTTCTTCATTTACTATCAACAGCTGTGGTCTGTGGTTGCCAACTTTAGAACAAAATGTCATTTTGCAAATAATTATCACCACTTTAATTAATGCTCTTATACTACTACACATCAGGAAAGAGAAATTAATAATAATTAAAAACAAGACCTTCAGCCCTATCTTCTAAATAAAACAGGGTTAAGATGTGATTTCTAAATACTTTTGTAGTTTAGAAATAAAATTTATTTTGCTTATGGACATTTTAATTTTTATCAGTGTTGAGAAATGAATGTGTTGTTACTTTTCCAGTTTTGCTGCTGCAGTTGCTTTTTATTTTCATTCTTAAAATTCTACTGTAATTATTTTTCAAATTATTATCCTTCTACCCATGTCCCTCAATTTGTTCTGTTTTTAGGGTAACTAACAGAGCAAATAATTTATTAAGGATAAAAATAATTTTGCAAAGATTTGCAGAAGCTGACAGACTAAGAATTCTGCCAAATAGAACCCAAGCAGAGAGTGGAGGATTAGACCCCATCTAATCCACTGTTTTTTCAAACCAGGGTATTTAATACCGAATTAAAACCTTTGGAGAGTTTTATTTTTAGCGGCTTTCCATATTAAGGTTTGCTCTAAGAATTATAATTTAGGAAACAAACCAAAGAAAAGTATTTCTTGGTTTCGAGTAAAGTATCATCATTTAAAGTGTTCCATTCCCCAAATAAATATTTTCTTAATTTTATGCAATATTTTAATTTTTCTGATAGTTTTCATTGTAAACATTATACTTCACTGAGCTTTAAAATTAAAGAAAATAATTGAAAGGGAATTTATGCAATGAAAACAATCATTTGGTGATGACAGTATGCTGTGTTTGATAAGAGATGAAGAAAGTGACTGTTTTTACTAATCATTTCCATGTCAACATTGTATATGACACTTGCTTTCAGTTTGGAGAAAACCAGGCCAGTGGGGCTGTGTCTATATTGCTATTTAGTCTATGAAATAGCTGAAAGAGAACAATTCTCCAAATGTGGCAATGTTTTGGTTGTTTGAACTTTCCAGTGACATATTATCTTAGTTACACTGTTATGTGTGTCTGCCCTGAGAATAAGTGCCATTTCTTGGTGCAGATTTCACAGTGACCCTTTTCTTACTGCTGAGAGGAGGATGGCCCTACAGCAGGCCATGGCATTCCTCTACTTCCCACTTACTGCCCTTCTGGACCCAAAGCATGATTTCCTCCACGATTTGAGGTTTTGATTTTAAAAATGTAATTTTTTTTCCGTTTCAAATTATCTGGCCTAATGTAGGAGTTGAAGCTGCTGAGCTGCTGAAAAAAACATGGTATCTTTTTGAAACTAGATGGGCCTATCCCTGCAGAGTAAATCCATCCTATGAAATGGCTATAACTGCTCCCTATACTGGGAAGCCAGAGGAGTTCTAGATCAGCTCAAATGCCTGTGATTTACCTGACATGCAGGCCAGTCTCAAGTTCTTTGCTGCACTAGATCCTCAAGCTTTGTGAGGAGTTTCACAAAGGTATCAGTTGGTAATCAAAGTAATAATTATTAATCAGGGTATTTTCTGTCCAGAAAGCAGCTAATCTGATGAAACCAAGTCACTACAGTGACTTTGCTGAATACTTTATATGTAATTTCCAAAGTTTGTAGCAGTCAAATTTTCTAAGAAAAACAACTATTATTTCCACTATTCCTTTTTATGTAAACTGGCAACAGATAATTTTTGACAGAATTATCAAATTCAGGAAGCACTCCCAATGCATACCAGCATTTCTTTTTTAGATTTTCTTTATATACAAAACAATGATTTAGGTAAAAATTTCTGTAAGAAACTGGTAAAGGTGAGATATAGAAGCATATTCATCTGCTCCCTTGGACTGACTGTATTCACACAACACTTCTGCATCTTGCCAAGTTTGTGAGCTGCAAGAGCACAGTGTGTAGTGATGTTGCTCTAACCCTTTTAGTGCCTTGCATGCTGCACACTGAGCAGAATTTTACTTCCATGCAAAATTTTGGCTGCATTCCTCAGTGAGCACACGTTGTTCTTGCTCTGACAGACTTTCCCATTCTCTCGCTTAAAACAATTTGATGCATTTTTAATTTTTTTTTAACTTGTTCCTAGATGGGCTCAGTTTATATAATCAGCCACCAACTCCAACATTGAAAAAGACAGTTCTTATTTTCTTAACTTAGGCCATTATGCTAAAATCATACTTTCATATTTTCTCTACTTTATTTTTTTTTGCATAATTTGAAATTATGAGGATAATTTTAAATACCTTTTAGAGCAAAATTAAGTGTCTGTTATATAGTTTTTCTTTTTCTAACTCAACATTTAATTAAATGCTACGTTTGACATTGCATAGTTTGGTGAGAAATTCAGCACTGGATTTCAGTGAATAAAAAGAATACCTAATCATAAGAAAGGCAGCAGTATTCTATGGTTCTATATTATTATATTTGTGTAAATATAATTGGCTTTATAGTGCCTTTTAAGCAGAGATGGATTGCTCTGATCCTCAAACCATCAGAATGACCACAAGTAAGAACGTTGAATTTGAGTAGCAGTATGAGTACTAAATTGCTAAATACTGTGACACCAAACCTAGATTGTTATATATTTCTACATAAGAGCAGAACTGAGAATACTATTTTTAAGGAGGCTCTTCAAATTTATTTAATTGGTTAAAAAAAGGAATTGGTCTTTACTGGAGCATAATGGTATAATAGGGCCTTACATTGAGGAGTACATGTAGAAAACAAGGGGAATTTTAGGCCTAACTGTATTTCGTGTCAGCCAATATCTTAACCTAAAAGGATCATCTGGTCAAATGATCCTTCTATAGTGTAGAGTTAATGCAAAAAAAAAAAAAAAAAAAAAAAGGCTACATCTTTTTCAGCTACAAAAGGAAGACAAGGGTGGCTAGGGAAGCAGTGGATATACAGTATAATAAATTCCAGCTGCTGTATCTTCTGTCTACTGCTAGGTATGGTGAAATAAATAAATGATCAAAAAAAATCTAATTTAAAAAAACCCAACAATGTCAGGATGAGTTTTTGTAAATAACAACTTGCAAGACAAGTGTTATGAAAGCAGCAAGATGATTAAAATACGGTATCTTATTTATTATACATTAGGTAGATCAAAGCTCCTCAGAGATAACAAGGCACTGATTGGGGTTTGTTGGGGGTTGCCACCTGTTTGGTCTCACTAGCTGTGGAAATCTGTGAGGTGAAGTTGTGTTAAAGGTTGTCAGTACATGCTACACTTATGAATGGCTTGCATTGATAAAAACCCCCAAATTATTCTTATTTTGCTGAAAAGATTTACCCATTATTCACCAGCACATATGTTACTTTCTTAGTTAAGACAAAAAGGATATACTATGTAAATCAAGAAGGTTTCAGGAACAAACAAACAAACAAAATTGCAGGCAAATGCTCTTACTTGAAACACGTCACTTTTATATGGCAGTAAAAAGACCAGAGGAATATAAAATTAGAATATATTAGAGCTGTTGTTTTGGGGACTGCTGAGCCTTGCAGCAGACTGAGCTCAGACAAGAAAAATTGTGGCAATCAAATTGTCCAGGAAGACTAAAATCTGGACAACAAGGTGGGAGGCTTTTTTCTAGATGTTGTTTTGGGTTGGTTGCCCTTTTTGTCTAACCTCTCCACAAAGAACAGAACAGCTGTGACTTAAGGAAATGTTTGGGTATAAATGTCTAACAGTTATTGGCAGGATCTACTAAAGAGCAAGTTGAGAAAAGCTGAAAATCTGCAAGATGCAAGTCAAGGCAAGGCAGTGACAATTTTTGTCAGTGTCCTTGAAGCGTGCCACAGAACTGGCTAAAGATATTAGCAGAACTCCAGCCTGGAGATGTCAGAGCACCACCGGGCTCTCAGGTCTTTAGATGACTATTCGTAGGAGATAAAATTAATGCAGAACAGCAAGAAAAGGGGAGTCTTTAAGAGTAAGAATGATCCCTTTAAGTGGAAACTTAATTTGAATGGATAAAACTGGGGAAAAAAAATTCTAAGCACTTTAAAAGTCATGTGTTTCAAAAGAAGAATTGTTTGGGAGGTCTCTGGGTGTTATAAATACACCCACTGACCAAAACCAAGTTGGGACTGACACAAGAGAAATGATTCCCCTTGGCTGTCTCAATTCAAAGCAGAGAAGACTACCATGAGACCACACGGTGAGGGCATTCCCTCCTCACAGGTGAGTTTGATAAAGGATTCACACTGACAGACTCTTTTCCACTCCTTATTTCTAGAATGGTGAACAAATGCCCCAGAGCAAAGTAGTGCCGAGGGTTTTGTGCTCGATTTTCTCAAGAGAACACCTACAGATACAGATCTGCGTTCTGCTAGCAGCAAATGTTTATTCCACAATATTTTGGGCACTGATGTGAAAAAACATGACACATGAGAGGGAATGTTGAGAGCCACATTCTGATCCCTTTTAGAGTAATAAAAACAAGAGGTAACTTTGCTGAAATCAATGAACATATCTCTTGATCCATGCAAGCTGCTTTAAATGCAGAACTTAAATTTGATTTCTAAACTTCCGGCAACAATTCTGATGACAGCCTAAACTGCTACCACCATAACCTATGAGTCCCCTGGTTTTCTGCTCATTTCAAGATTGTTAAGAAATTGTTAATGAAATATTTATTCCTCCTTCAGACTGGAAACAGGAGAACATATAATAGCATATGAAAGTAAGTTTTAACATGTAATAACTGTATTAGTAAAGTTTTCATTGCTTTTGTGCCATAGCACAATAAAACTAGTGTAAAAGCAGATGAACGAGGAATGTGCAGGAATAAATATTTGTCAAATATAAAGATACAGAACCCTGTCTGTAATGGAATTGTTTGGTAATATTAAAAGCATCAGCACTCCCATTAACAAGCAGTAATTAGGAAACAAATAAGGTAAGTGCAATTGCAGCCAGAAACATAATCTCATGGTGGTTTATATCAAAATAGCTGACTTTAGATTCTGAAGTTCAAACCAGTGTTTGGAAGTGATGGTGAGCTCAACAGTATGAGATCTTTGGGAATCAATTTTCTAGCTTCTAATTTTCAGGTGATACTTAAGGTAATCTGAAGTATAGAGCTAAAACATGCTATTCAACAACAGTGTCCTACTGGCGAAAAAGATCTCACTGCCAGAAATCTGGAATAAATTTTTTTGTAAACACTGAAGTAAAATTTCAAGATGCCTGTATTCCCAATTACTTGCACTAAAAGTTTATAGATGAGAAGTAAAAACGTGGTTTTGGTTTAGTAGTTCTAACTCTTGGTTTTTATTTTTTATTCCTGTAATCATTGACATTTCCAGCTACAAAATACAGTCTGTTGCACTTAGGAAAACAGCTGCAAAGCACTTATTCCCACTCTCTGGGGTTTCCATAGGCTGAAACCGGATATGATTTTAAACAGGAATAATTTATGAAACAAAAAGTTGAGGATATTTCTTTTGCTTACTTTTACTTCCAGAGTTTACTCTCTATTAAGGAAATCTGCAACTAGTATGGCAAATCTGAAATCCATGGTCACAGAGGTGCATCTCTTTCTCTATTTCCAGACCAAATGCAGAAACATCTTTAATGAAGAAAAACTTCAGTAGCTTTTTCAAGGATATGCCTAAGTAGAAAGTATATACATATATTTGGGGAAACACTGAATTTAACTCTTTTGTATACATAAGAAATTGGCAATTTCCTCTCATTTGCCACACCATTGCTCAAGGGTCTGTCTGAGAACAAATGAAGTTTGGAATGGAAAACAGTAGTCTGTCACAGATCCTTCTTTCCTGCCTGTCATTTTTGCAATAAACGAGACTATCAACCACTTGCAATTTAGGTAAATATTTCTTATGATGCTATAGTTCAATTACTGCAAAGGGCTAATAATCTAAAAAGATCTCCAAAGTTGATTTGAAAAAAGGTGAGTAACTTAACTGATGATTATAAGATTCAGCAAAGCAAGAAATTAGTATTAAACTTAGATTTACAAAGGATTTGCTTAGACAGAATGCTAGGCACAAAAGCTTTTAGTCGAATGAAGACTACATTCTGGGTTCAGTGAAAATTACTCCCTTTTTATGATGCTACTCTCTTCCACTGAATTTATTTGTGAAGATCAAATGGCAAACTTCTACAAAATACTGCTGTTCAGTACCTTCACTGCAGTACGATAGCGAAGTCTAAAAAAGAGAGAATGAACTGCTTTAGCATGCTGAATCTCCCAGGAGGCATCTGACAAACCACAAAAAAATTATAAAAAGTAGAGTGAATCAGAACAGGGGAAAATGAACTTGAGCTAGCAAAAAGGTGCTTCTGTAAAAGAAAGAGGTTGAACACATAAACATACGTAGATATTTCAGAACCTCAGAGTTACTGCAATCTGCTTCTGTGTTAAAGCCCTCCAAGTGCCAAACACTAAATGGCAAGCCACCAAGGGTAGTTTTTAGTTAATCTGAGAGTGATTTTCCTCAAGTATATAAGTATTCACCATTTTAAGGGTTTTCCACTTCTGCAGGTTTCACCAGCTGAAAAATTAATCAATACTGCAAGGGCAGGTACTAGAGGCAATCACTGTATGAAAATGTGCCCCATCTATTAAAACACAAGAATATCTTTCATAAAATGGATAATACCCCCAGCTTTTACAATGCACTAGAGTGTATTTACTCATTGAAGACTCTTCTTTGCAAAATTATGCAAAATTAAATATTTTAAGAAGATGAAGAGGAAAGAAAGAATCTTCCTGTGCCAAATTAAAACCCAGACACATAATGCTAGAGAACATTTAGTTACTTCTGATCTGTGCTTGTTACTGAAAAGCCAGGATAGTCTTACTGACCTCACCCTGCTCATCATCTTCTTCCACTAACATCTTTCCTCTAGCTTTTCTTTTCTTAACCCCTCTCTGCCTGCACAAAAAATATTTGTTTCTAGAGGAAAACTTCTGCATTCTGGGTATTGATGATGTGCTTTTCGTTGAACCAGACCTATGTGAACAGGATGCCTCTAGATACTTTTAGGAGATGTAGTGCTAAACTGTTTCTCGAACTGCAAAATATTGCTGCAATGTCTTTCCAGACAATTAAGTCTTTAAACTTTTGAGGAAAAAGGGTAGCCAGCATCACATCTTCCAGTAAAGGATGTTGGAGTATGCTTATAATCTGCCCAGGTCTCCTTCAGCAAAAGATGCCCATTTCTTCTCTCCATAATTCTAAACTGCAAGATGAGATAATATTTCAATATTGTTTCACTAGACACGATGTGTGCACTTATGTTTCAGTTCCTGAGAAGGGGAAATAATGATATATAAATAACATCATTTAATCACCAAACCCAGCCACGTAATGGGGGGCCTGACCATGTTTTGTCATGCATGCATCTTTACAGAATCTCAGCAGAATCTGTTACTTGGTAGAGATTCTTGAGTAGAAGTGACAGACTTTATATGAAACTGTACCATTGAGCAGCAGGCTGGCAAGGGATAAATGTTGCTCAAGAGGTTAGACATACACAGCTGTAGAGACTGTGAAATTCAACCTCTGCCCTGAAAAATAAATACCTTTGAAAACTCAGGAAATTCTAGAACAGTGACATCAAAATGAATATAATAATTTTACCTGTAATATATGGGTTTGAGCCTTTTCTATTCATGAATGACAAGTGAAGAAAAATCTTTTTTTGGAAACAAAAGCATAACAAAACATTTGCTGTTGCCCTGAATACTAATGATGGAAGACTGTTGCTATGGTGATGCTAATTTTAACACTCTTGCCTGTGGACTTCATATGAACTGCCCGTTTTAACTTTTGCAAATGTCATTTACAAAATGAAAACCCATTAATGACTGGTGAGGGCACAATGTTCCACTTTAATTAGAATAATAAGGAATGCTGATGCACAAAGTACAGGTTTGTGAATTGCTACAAAGCCCACACTGTCAAAATTAATTACTGCTGATGGGGACTTTGTTCTAATTTTTTTTTCCAAAGGAAGCTTTAGAATAATACAACTGTAGCTTGACTTGAAGTTGAAAGTAGTCTCTCCTTTTAATAGCAAGGTGGAATAAAGAGGTGTCTGAGACTGACAGTATAGTAAAAAGTACAACAGAGCTTAGAACTGTGACTGAGCCATGCTAAAGGAGCACCAATTCCAGCAAAGGGGAAATGCAAGTGCAAATGCTGCCAGGAAAAAGAAATCAGCTAAATACCAGCTCAGAAAAACAATTAGAATTTGTAAAATAGAGTTGGTGTTTTTGAAGAACTTAAAAACAAAAATAAATTGAGTGGGTGCTGGGATATAGTTCTGGTTTAAGTTAGCGGGGTATTGTTGTGGCTTGTTAACTGTGAAGTGCTGAGACAAGTAGATGATGTTTAAAACATCCAGCATAGATAGTAATAGTAATCTCTTTTTAAATGCACTAAGTCCTTGCAAATTATGAACATACATCTCTCATGAGAAGGGATAAAAGTTGCAACTACCATTTCTAACTTTGTGGCAATGTCTGAGCATATAAAGTAGGTGCTATGCTGCTCACAGCATGTCAGTAGTACTGACTGGAATGAGGAAAGCACACTGCAATGAAAAGCATCACAGCTGCTGAGAGTGCGTTATACAAACTAATTGTTATTATTAAATATCTACATTGTAGGGCTGCTTAGAGAATCTAGAGTTGAGATCCATTGTGTTGTATCCTGCATTAACAGAAAGAAACCTGCTTTCTCTTGTGAAGAGCTGAGCTGGTGAAGGACTTCATTTGTCTTTATGCTATGCCTGGGTTCAGTGTGAGATTGCTGGAGGTGCGACTGGTGTGAAGATGAATAGCTGCTAAAATATTTTTCTAAATTCTCATTCATGATAAACTATGGTTTAATGAGTAGCCGAACTTTCTCCCAGCATGATCAGTATGAAATCCATGCTGAGTTTATTGGTATACTCCAGTGTTGTTTTAAAATGTCCTGGCCAATTTTGCCCTTGAATTGTTGGCTATTGTACAAGGCTCTGTATTTAAATACAACTCTGCACTCAAGATGGTTGGAATCTCATGGTATTGCAATAAAGAGAAATACAGCAAAAAAATAGAGAGTTGACTGATAATGGTTGTGTCTACCAAGTCTGACTGTAAGTTTTTCTGCCCGTGATTTGTTAACTCTGAACCTGTTTTCCTCTTGCTGTTAGGTTAGTGCAGAGGTAACTGGGTGACTGCTGAACAGCACTGTCATCCTTCAGCAAGCAGCCACTCTTCATATTGGGTTGTTCAGAGTAGAACTTGATGCTGAAAATGTCATTGACTATAATTTTTGCAGCTAATAGCTGTATGCTCTGTGCTGTTGCTGACTGCAGTTGTACCTGGTGGGATGCACAGCCACGAGGCAGCTGGCTGCTCTTGAGAGCCAGCGGGCTCAGGGTAATCCCCACATCTGCAGGACCTTGCCCTGTAATATATTATCACAGGACAAGAAGGGACAAAGCTCAGCAGGAGAAACCTTAGCAGCTAGCTGGAATTCAGAGGGAGCCAGAAGCAGCCGCTAATTTACAAATATGGAACTGATATGTGTTAACAAACTGACACTTGTAAATTAAAGTTTGGTAGCTTCCCAATACACGAAGGTTTAGAATTTATGGAATTAATCTGAAATAGAGGAAATAATCTGAGAGAACTGCCTCACAGAAAATTGTTACTAAACACCATTACCAAGACAATTAGATTTTTACAGTTCATTCTCCAGATAAGAAATTGGTATTTCTGACAATGTCAGCCCCTGCCAGCACAGATGGATGAATTCAAGAGATTTAAGTTAATGGAGCCTGCCAGCATGGAGAGTTCTATGGGATCAAGGTCACCTCAGTCTTCTTCAAGAAAGTTTGTACACCTGGATATGAAAGGAATATTTTTGTTCCTTAAAATTCTCTGTTAATCCATGTGAAGGGGTAGAATGTAAAAAGTATCTGCCTTTTGTGCAGAGATATAGTGAGGCATCCAGTGGTACATAACCAAGCAATGAAAATGCTCCAAGCTGTAATCTGGAAATAGGCGATGGAAAGAGTAATAGTGTCTCCAGCAACGTCTAAGTTCTCACATATTTCATATTCTGTGCAATAATTTTTTTTTTAGCTGTTACAACTCATTTTACGACTATTGTTAATACAGTCAACACAGCATCTTTTAATGAGGCAATAATGGCTGAGGTGAATTAGATTACTGCTAATCAGAGCGACTGAATACCAAGTAAAAATCTCTCAGAAGAGAATATGAAAAAAAAGATAGTTGTTTGATGTTGGAAAAGGAGATAAATTATCTTAAGGACAAGAAAAACTAAACATGTAAGTAGGCATAAAGTGCATAGGATAGCCAACAGAAGCAGCAAAACATTGTGTAAAATAATAGAAATGTCAACAGAGAAACACTGTTTTGTTTGAGATAAAACATCTATTTTGAGCTTGGGACTTAATAACCATCTAAAGGCAAGTGCTCTAAACAGGAAAGAAAACTATAATGAACACATTTAGAAGTCATCAGCTTAACTAAATTAAACAAAACTCTGAAAGGAGAGGTGAGAAAGTAGAATAAAGAGGGTGGTGGGCTGGAGGCAGTTTCCAGTGGGAGGACTGGCTCTGCAAAGGGAGCATAAGAAAGAAGATACAGAAGAAGCAAACAGTAAATTATTACAAGGGAAAGCCTGATAGCAAGCCAAGAGAAGGCATGAAAGGACAGCAGCAAGATGGTTTGTTGAAAGTGGTGGAATGGCCTAGAAGAAAGTGAGCACTAAAAAGATTCTTGGAACTGGATGGCCGGAAATTGTTAGTGACCTTATTAAGAGCTCTTTTAAGAAGAAAATGGAACAGAAGCTAGAAATGACTGGACAGGGAAAAAAACCCCATGGACTGGAAAAAACCCACAAATTCCAAGAAGAAGGAGGGCAATGTTCTGCATATTGAACAGTGTCAGAGAAAATATTTGTTTTGTTTTATCAAGGGCAGCCCTGAAGAGAAACTTCCATGTAAGGAAAGAAGGAGCAGATAAGCTTCAAAGAAAATACATCACTACAGATCTAAAGTCCTAAACAAGTCATTTTGATATGCTCCTAATGTCTAAGGGACTGAAGAAGTTAAGCAAATAGGCTTGTTCTCTAATATCCAGCTACTTGATGTCCCAGGTGTTATTTTTCTAATTTCTTGTTGTGAAATACGTAACTTGCTATCACTTCAAAGAAACTTGTTGCAAACAAGACTTTTCTCCTTCAAACAAATAGTGCTTTTCAATCCTATTTCCCTTACTGTGACAAGCTCTTTTCTCTGAATTCCTACTGCTGCACGGTACTATGGCAGCAGCTTGATGAATATGCTTTCCTTTTCTGGGGACCGACCATATGGTTTATCATTAGGTGAGTGAGTAGTCGAGTAGTCCTTCTCTTGTTTTTTTTAGGGTTTTTTTGTGACTAATTTCTAAATAGTATTCACAAAAAAAACCAAAACCACAACAAAACCTAACAACTTCCCAAAAACCCCAAACAAAAAAACTCCCAAAAACCACAAACCAAACCAAAACCAAACAAAAAACCCCACAAAGAAACAAAAAGCCACATAAACAAACAAACAAAATCCTCCCAAACCCCCCAAAAAACAAAATCCAAACATATTGAAATTGAAGATTATTTAGATTCGTACCTGATATAATTTTAGTTTAGGGCTACTTCAAGAAATTTATGTAATCTGAATCCAAACAAAATTTAGAGTTGTCTCATGTGCTTTTCAGTTACCTTTGGAAGTACAGAATATGGCTGTCATTTGGAGATAACCTTTCCTCTGTGCTTCACAAAGACAATTAATTACAAAACACACAATAATTTTTGAATTATCAATGAAAGCCCTCTGCACTGATTGAAACCACCATTTTGGGGTTTATATTGAAAAAAAAAACAAAAACAAACCCAAAGTGTATAGGTTTGGTTGGTGAATGTCTATGAATGATAGTTCAGCTACAGTTTAGTTTTATGTTTTAAACTGGGTAAAATTTCAGAATTATTTTTTAAATAAACTTGAACTAGCATTGTCTTACAGAAGACAAACTGAATATCAACACTGTGCCATGAAAGCAAACTAATATTCAATGACTATGTTTTTATAGCCAAGGATCAGCAAAACACAGCAAAAAAGTCATTGATCATCATGCAGTAGCTAAAAGTTGATTAATATACACAAAATATTTCACACTGGAACTTCTCATTTACTAACAAAATCTGCTCAGTAAAATTGGCAACTGCAGTATGATTGGAGCTGGTGATAAAATGGAAGCAGAGGATGCTTTCAAGTACAGAAGTAAATGCAAATTAATGACATGCAACACTGTAATCAAGATGTAAGAAAAGCTACCATAAATGTAGGCTTCTTTACTTCAGAACTTCTCTGAGTTTAGCTATTTAATCATATTTATACATTCCAGGGATTCACAGCAAACAGAGATAAAAAAACCCTCACGGATGAGAATTTTGCTTTAAACACTTTTCAAATTGTTCCTTAACTGTTTAAGCAGAGGGGGTCCCAGGAGTAACAGAATGCATATATGTGCACATTAACGTATTTTTTAACCTTAAGATTCCTATCAAATTTGCATTTTTAGACCTTCACATGAACCCTTCATTGAGGGAATATTCACCTATGAGTTTGTTTCATATTGTTATTCTCTCTGTGTTTATATCTGAAACTAAATTATGCACTGGTTTCCTTAGGGACATATCCAGTCTTTACAACTATATCCTGTTTACTGCAGCTGCTGGTCTTGCATCAAGGCACATTTGCAATTGCTTTCACTTTTTTTCTATGTTTTCAAAAAGGTGCATAGGTAAGGTCACCTATGAGCGTTGCCATTGATGAAGTCCTAAAGTTAAAAGCAATTACGAAGGCTCAAATTGAAGATGAAACAGTAGATAAAAATCACTGATCTGGGAGGACTTATGCAGCTTCTGATTTTCTAATGAAGGTGCAGTTTTTCTGTGTTTCAGCATGCAGCAGAATCTGTTCACTTTTTTTCACATTATTTTTAATGTTAAATTGTGTATCCCTTTGCTAATAGAACCTCCTGGATGACAAATGGTGGAGAGAGAAAGCTGAGAGACAAGTACATAATAAAATTCAAAAGGCACTATGAGTTATTTACCAGCCAGATATCTAATAGTTAAATATTGAAATAACAGAAAGTTTCCTGGCAGACATCTAGATAAATATAAAATACCTGAATGAGCTTGCATTATCATGGTTTTAAATATTTAGATTTTTTAGATTTCTACTGCATAACAATTTTAATGTTAAACCCCACAATTCAATTGACCATTAAATTTCATTAACATAATAATGCATAAGTTCACATTATAAAGTGTGAAGTATATAAGTGAAGAATAAAACTCATGCGAACAACTTTGCTTATATTTACAGCAATGTTAAATCTTAGTAATTTACTGCTGTATTGAGTTTGTGTCCCCCTCAAGCTCCCAAACTAACACATTCATATGGCATTTATGCTAACAAATTGTGCTCCTGCTGAAGAAGAGGAGGGAGGACCTTGACATGCAGAGGGGATAGGTGATAAGGAGCAAAGTTTGACCTCTACTCACATTCTACTCTGTAGGCACCACTCAGTGACCCTGCTAGGCTCGTCATATGAAGGGTGCTGCTAGTGTTTTACCATAATCTCAATTTCTGAGCTCAATTGCCATGGAAAATGCAATGCCATGGATGCTTGTGTTGCAAAAATTACTTGTCAGAAAAGCAATTCATTCAGAGACGAGATGCATTTTTTATGGTTTGTTTTTCTTAAATTATCTAGTCAGAGATTCCCTAATATAAAAGTTTAACTGATGAATATTTGAAATTCAAAACAAATAAGTAGCATGCAAGAGGCTGACAAACCTAAAGACCATATTTGAAACTATAATTTATCTCATAATATACAACTTTTAAAACAGAAAATGGGAAATAAGCAAAATTAATATAGATGATTTGGTCTTTCTTAACCTATTCATTAGAATCTTTCCTTAAGTCTAGCTGCAACCTTACTGACATTTATGATGCAGTTCTCAATTAATTCATTTTACGTGTCCCTTAGGATCTATAGCTTCTAAGTGTAGTATATACACAAACTAGTTCTCAAGATTTAAGGTCTAAAGATAAGGACTGATGTACAATACAGAGCTGATTTCAGCTATTACTTGACAAGAAGAAAAAAAAATAATTGAAATGCATCCCATTAAGAGAAAAATGGGCCAAATCATCCATAGTCATGATTCAGGAAGTAAAGACCAAACAAATCACTCATGGCATGAAGTGTTTGTAAAGACAGGTGGAGAATATTCTGAAAAATATGAATTTATTGCAGTCAGCATCTTAGAAGGTCAGAAAAAAAAATAGATTCAAGAGCAGTAGAGCAGGATTCATGAATTCATTTTGAAAAAGAATCCGAGAAAACACCTGACCTTGCCCTGACAGACAGGCCACTTAGGGAAACAGAAAGCCCAGCTGGCGTGGCCAATTACTGCTCTCTCAGTCTGCTCTGGGCTGATGCACAGCCTCAGGTGCCAGTATGAGGATGTTCCTCAGCCCACCAGAGCTGTGCATCCACAGCAAATAGAGCTGGAAAGGTAAATCGTACCTGGCCATACCCACTGCATTTTCACTGGCACTGAGACCTTTCTTAAAGACAGTTAATAATTACACTCCTGCCATATTTTAGACTGACAAGATCACAAAGAACACAAAAAAAGGCACACAATACTGGTGAAGCGGGATCAATTTAATGCTGACTCCTTTATTATACAGATGGAATTTTTCTTGTGTGAAATGGAATAATCGTCTTATTTGTGGAGCTGGCTGCATTGGAAGGGACACTGGACCAAGGGCAATGCAGGCAATGGATGTGACAAGTGCTGCTTTGGAGAAGCTGTCAGTCTTTGGAGGAAAAAAAGCAAGTATGAGACTTCTTGATATAAAACAAGTATGTAAGGAATCTGAGATATTGTTCCCCACTTCCTTGAATATTACATTGGACAGTTGTCAGAAGTTGTCTCCTCTTTGTCTGTCATCTAAATTAAGTATGTAATTGATCTTTAAAAAAAAGAAAATTCTGACAGGCAAATCTTTCCATTTTTTCCTTAATGTGTCTAATCTTTTCAAGTTCAAAGCATTCCAGTGAAAATCAAACATAATTCCTATTTTAGAATCCTGCTTATTAAGCACACTGTTTAAAAGATGGGCTTTGAATAGATGGCAATACATTTTAGCTATCAGGAGCAGCTGTAAAATCTACTTTTTAATGGAAGATTTGGCATATACTCTATAAAATAGTACCATGTTGTATAGATGTCACTCAACTTTGTAAAGCTTATATTGGCTATGTAATTTTTCATTCATTTACTTCAGTTGTTAAGTATATCCAGGCTACATTTAACAACTGGAGTAAAAAGAAGCTAATAGAAATGAAGTAAAATTCAAGCAAAAATCACATTCGGCTTACAATAAATGTAACATCTTCTACTACAATAAAAGTAAATTATTTAAGATTATGTAATTATATTCTACTACACTATGAATACATGAACTCCTGGTACAGTATCAAAAGTTTACTTTTTCACAAGATTGCCTAAAAAACCCCAGTTCATATATTAATCTCCTAGTCCCAGAGCTGGAAAGCAATGACTAGCTGGATTTAATAGATTTAAAATATTGATACATTCTCTTTATTTAGGAAAATAGGAAACTCAGATTCCATTTAAAATTCTTACCCAGCTCATTACCTGCACAGCATATTTTAAGATTTAACCTGCACAAAAATTATCCTTGCCTTGTTTACCCCTCTACAATGCTTAACACTATACGCTCTGCATCAACATTTGTACTGAATGAATTTGAAAACAAAGCTTAAGAGCTTTACTCTCCTCTTCACTATGAGCAGTGTCCCGTGAAGAGGACCGGGTGTTGTGCAGGCACCCAAGGAAGCTGCTCTGCACCCTCCACAAGAGGCACTATGTGTATGGAGGGAAAACACATGATTTCCCTCACCCACTGCCCCAAACCAGAGGCTAGAGCCCTGCCCTCAGCCCCCACAGCAGCTCGGATACACTAAAATTGCTGCTGAGTACTTATAATTCATTTAAAACCAAATTAAATCCCCTTCAGTTGTTTCTCACGTGAGGGCAGTAACTCCCTGCTGACAGATGCTAATGAGGAGCAGACCCACGATATCTTCCTTGAGTGCTCTCGCTCAGTCAGCGGGAACACATCTGTTTATAACCTCTGCTTTCATTATAAAGGTAGTTAAAGGCTCAAGATTTCTCATTTATTTACACTCTGAGTTTAAATTTTTGTGACAAGTTTTGGAACCAAGGCTTCACAACCCTACAAATCAGAAAGAAAATCTCTGCACTTGGACAAACCTCTAAGAAATATCATTTAGGGTTTTATGCCAGACAGTATGAGAATTTTCATCACATAAGGGCAAACTGAAGTATTTTACTTTTTCTTTCCTTCACAATAGTTTCAATTTTCCTATGTAGAGTTCAGAATTGAAAGAGAGGAAAAAAATAATAATAACTATGTTTTAAGAAGCCAAAATAATACTTCTTTTTTATTATTTGGTAGATATGTAAACTGTCAGCCATCCACATGGCTTTCATAGCTTGCTCACAGCTTCACTCACTACATATACATAATCATGCATTATTTATTTATGATTCTCCATGTCTCTCTCTGCTATGTCTGATGGATATTTCCTACTTCCTTTTGTGCCTTATACTTATCTACAGTCTGCAGAAGAAACAATTAACCCAAGTGATTTTCTCAGAAAAGCATCTCTTCACTTTTTATCTTAGCAGAATTTAATTCAGATACATTCATTTATCCTGTCTCTAAGTTGAACAAAAGTAAAAGAATCATGGTTTTAATCTGTTTGCTTTTACAATGAAAACTCAGGGGTCTTAGCTTTTTTTCTGTGTTGAAATTCTGCATGGTTAAACAACAATTGAAAAAGAGATTAAAAATTAAGACAACAAAGAAGTATGTTTATAGAAACTGGCCTGCTAGATCTCCAGTGTGAAGTAGGAAAAGAATGAAGGATCTAAAACTAGCAAAAATATATGTCACAAGCTTATACATTAAATGCAAATCAAATATTCTCCTAGGAAACTGCAATGTGGAAGAGAGTGAGCAAGTGGAGATGCCTTGTCCTTGGAGTTAGTTCACTGCTAGCTAATTTAGAGAGAGAGGCTCACATGGATCTTCTCAAGGAGTCAAAGCTGTGCTCCTGAGAATCCAGCTTTGTCCTCAGCAGGACAAAGTTCAATGAACTGCTATAATCTGTATAAGAAAATAAGCTTGGCTGGGAAATAACTTGGAAGGTTTCCTTTGTAGGAAGCACTGACATGAAAGACTACTGTATTTTTGCAGAAACATTTTAAATCCTTCAAAAGAATGGGCACAGCAAGAGGGTAAGAAGACAGACTATTAACTGGCAAGCTAGATACAGAGAGGAAGAATAATGTCAAAGATTAGTACAAATATAGAAGTCACACCTACTAGATTTTAACACATTCATGATGGTAAGACTACTGAATATCTTTATAGAGAGAAAGTATGTTGTAGACTTCAATCTCACTCCTCCTCTTTAATCCAAGGCAACAGAGATCTCTTAACACTGAGTAATAGACAAGTTTGCAGAGCAGAGGGTAAGAGACACACAAGAGAGATGCAAACGTGGTGCCCTGGAGGGATTGGGTCCTGCAGCATGACCAAACACTTCTTCTGGTGCTGCAAAATTGAAAGTAGACACTCGATTTCATTACCTGTCACTGCTTTGGAGCAGCTCCTCTATCTGTTTGATTGGAAGATAAGAATATGCATGGGCATGCACGCACACGTGAGATCCTTTTCATCGTGGGGTGAGCTCTGCTAAAATGTGATCTAACCTGAATTACAGTGTAAAAATCTGCAGCCTCCCTACCTTTATTATCTGCCTTTTTTAGAATTTGAGACTTTTTAAAAATCTTTTGACACATATTCAGTAGTCTTTGAGGTGTGCATTTTTTTCCATTTGCTTTTCAGATTTCTAAGGTAGAGTAATTGCCTGCTTTGTCTTCTAAAAACTTAAATTTAGAAATTTTAATGAATACCTAAAACATTAATAAAGAGTACAGACATGCCTGTGCCTGCTTCTTCCCTTCCATTTTCTAGGTTGCACTGCAGTAAGAGCAGGATCAAGGTCTTCAAAGAACAGGACTGATTAAATGGATAACTATTTTTTTTATAGTTCTCTCCCTTTGTAATCTAATAAAACCTTTAAATTCTGTACTAGACACAAGGAATATATCAAGGAGAAAAAAGATCAAAAACAAAAAGGGTTGGATAAAATGTGTTTTCAAGAAATTTCATGTTTTATCTCAGAGGCAAGGCAGAGGGATTTTTAACTCAGTAGCACCTCACGGTCTGAGCAAATGCTCAGTGCTCTGACAGCCATGTCCAGCTGCAGCTTGGGACACTTCTGCTGTCCTGGAACACAAAAACTAGATTTCCTCAGCTTGCTGCAGAAGAGAAAGGTGGGGCTGAAATTCTGGAAGAAGGTCAAAGGGAGGCAGCTGAAGCTGGTCTAGCTTGTCATCTCCACAAGGAGGAAAGCACATGAAAAAGTGGAAGGAAATGCAGCAACTGATGCAAGGCCATTGAAAGGCAATTTTCATGAGGCTGACACCAGGAAACCACCCAATGCCAGACACTGGGAACAGCTGAAGCAGGCTGTACACTTGATAATTATATTGTCCATGGCAATGTTGCCTATTCAAATACAATTTGAAACAAAAAACCCCAAAACCAACTGGTGTGAATAAGCTCAAGTGGGAATTATTGAAGTAATAGCTTTTGAAGCAAATAGTTTCTATGGATTAATCAACTGTATACAAGTGAGGTTTTAACCAGGAAAATCACAGGTCTTGAAGATACCTAACCATAAATAAACATTGGTGCTGAAGACTTAGCATGAAGTATTGCCTGATTTAAGGATTATTGAGTGCAATATCATCACAAATGAGAAAGCGATGAGATAAAACACTTAAACATCAAGGGAAAAACAGATAAAATGAAAACCAGTACAATGTGTAGCAAATCTGGTTAATGAAGAGGGCTAACACCAATATTTTACATTGATGACAGAAAGAAAATTATGTAAACATGAAGAGAATGCTACCTGTGTCTTCTTAGCCTTCGTGAAGTTCTTTTAGAGAATTAATAACTAATAGGAAAGTAATGCATCAAAGATTGAAAAAAAGAATGTGTTTAATTTAAAAGCCAAAAAGGTACAGGAAACAATTTAGTTGTTTGTAAATATGAAATATTCATGAGAATGAATGAAAAAAATGACTGAGGTTAGCTGGAGAAGGCAATAGATATATCAGCTCAGTAAGATGCATTAAAACTTCACCACATTGTTTTACATCTCAAGGACAGCAAGTTTTACTATAAAAGGTGTGGCTAAATTAAAACTTTAATTAAAATAGTAATGTATTACAGATGTACTTGACCCCTTAACCAAACTATCAGTAATTTGGTACAGGCTCCAAAGCAAGTAAAGACCTGAGCTGTAGCCAAGAACTCCTCTAGAAACTCCCAAAGGGGCAGGGTGACCCAGAGAGCATCGATGCACATGAGCTTGGAACATGGATTATGTGAGGAATGCATGAATAGTAGGTGGCTCTTCCAAGGGTCTTTTATCAAAGAACAAAGAATGCTATGGGTACAAGGAGGTTCATGCATACCCTTCCTCCTGTATTAAATTTGACTACAAGCCAACCACTTTATCCCATAGCTTTGAGCTTTGACAGCCTCAGGGAGCCACCTTTGAGCTCTCCCTGCTGGGCACCGTGGCTGCACAGCAGTGACCTCCCCTTGCCCTGGGACCACCCTCAAGGTTATTCCTTGAGGCAGAGATCTTTCTATAAACAACCAATCTTTGGATGAGTCCAATTCTAATTTACTAAACTGCAACTGGATTGCACAGCAGTGACTCCTCAGCTGGGACTCCTCTCAAGGACTGAGATTTCTTACCTGAGACTAAGAAATCCTTCCTTACCCAAGGTAGAGAAACCCCTCACTTAAGGATCCTTGGTAAGTGGCTGGTAGCATGCTAAATAAATATTAATGAAATCCATGCAGTTAATTCCTTTAGACATACACCACAGTCCAAGTCTGAGACTAAGTCTGGACCAAGCCACAGCTAAGCTCCATCAGGAGTTTAGAAAGCAAGGGGGTCTGCTCTGAAACTCATGACCCATTGGGAAGGTCTACCTTATCCTTCGGCTCTTTGGGCTCTATGGAAATTATTCATAATAGATTTGAACTGGATTTTCCTTTATATAATGTAGTAACTAATAGAGTGAACATTGACATTGTACTTTATTAAGTTGCACTTTTATAAATTCATATTAAACCCAGTCTTGGTAAAACCTCTGACAGTGATTCTTCAAGCTATCTGAATCACTCATTTGTGACAAACAGGTGTAGTTGTCAGGATCCTAAATCAGGATCCACGGCATAACACTACAATTGTTTATGGCTATTAAAATGGATTTTTAAGTGAACAAAATAAACATATTCCTTTGAATTTGTAAATGGCCTAGAACAGAACGATAAAAAGTAGGAAGGAGTAAGCAAGACCATCATTGACCATTTTAGCCAGTTACCCTGGCCGCTGGATGTGAGTGGTGCAGACAGGTGCCAAGCACAGCATGAAGTGCACTTTGTGTCTACTTTAAGAATTGCCAAACTCCCCTCCCCATAATGGCAAGTCATGCCATGTGGAAGAGAAAAGGAGGATCTTTGCCTTCATGTTAATGTCACAAACCATCTTACATGCCAGAGCATTGACTTGCAGCCTGTCTCTGGTAGAGTGCCCCTCCTTCTTCATAGAGCTTTCCAGTTTCTTTGTGACTGTTTCATTATTCATGGCCAAATGCAAACATCAGAAAACTTACAGGATTAATACAACCGTAAACCATCTTAGCCAGGTATAACTGAACCTCTGAACTGCACCACAGAGTTTCCTTCGTGCATAACTCAAATACTTGTTCTAAGGTTGCTATAGAATTTCACCCTGTTTTGAAAGTTGCAACTGAAGTGCCCCTGAAAGAACCTTCTGTAATCAAATGGCTTCTGTGATAGCAGTTGAGCTTGAAAAGTGTTTAGGGAGTATAAAAAGCAACCATGGAAATAAGTCTATTAAACAAAACCCATGTTGTTGTTACTTGCACTACAATGTTTATAGCTGGTATTGCAGTACCTGTTTCCTTCAGAAGTAGAAGTAGTTCAAAGCATATGTTACAGGTAAAGAACTCAGAAGAAAATAATGCATTAAACCATCTCTTTTTGTTGTTGTGTGGTGGCTGTTTAGGGCATGAGAAGCAGATATTTCCGAACTCAAAAAGATTAGGCTTTAGGGACTAATTGTCCCTTGTCATTCCAATGTCAGCTATGGACTTTACCAAGTGATTTCCCTAAAGGAATTCACATTATTGAGTATGTGCATTTAAAACCATTATAAATTATTAAAATTATTAATGAATTAAATTGCTAAAACCCATTTAAAAATTATAGGGTTAAAACCCCCTAGTGTATCACATTTACAACTGCAATTCAGAATGTTGGGGTTTTTTTTGTTTTCCAAAACCTGCCACATACACACAGAGGGCAATGGCACAATTAAAACTATAATCCAGGTACCTCAAAGATTCACTTCATTTGTAGGTGATTTATAGTAGCATAAAACAAAATAACTTACAAATCAGCGCATCCTACTGTGTTTTTAGATAACTAGCACACTTCTTGTGAGATGTATTGCATATTTTGTTCCTTTTTGTCCTTCCCATTTAGACTCTGTAGGAGCAGTTCACAATCATTTAAGAAAATTATCAACTCTCCTCTTAAATTAGAAATGTAAATAGCTGGAATGAATTACTATTTATACTCACTTGATATAATACGGCACTTTATTTGGTGAGATTGCCCTCTCCCAGGGGCCTTGGACAGAAGCTGTTAACAACAAACAAACAAACAAATAAATAAATAAATATCTGCACACATACATTCATACATACAAACATACCTAGAAGAGAAACGTGGAGGTCAAACAGGAAAGACAACGTTAATCTCTAGAATTACAACTTTACACTCAGCCACGTTGATACAGGTCTGTTTGCTCAGTTGCCCGTGAAGGCAGGAAGGATTAACCTGCTGTTCTGAAACTTCTGTCCTAATCTGAGAGAAATTGAACTCATTCAGCTGCAAAGATAAATACAAAAACTCCTTGAAAGCTAAGCTTACAGAACAGATATGAAGCAGAGCAAGCAACCTATCTTTCTGGTGTGTTCTCTTGTAGGATTCCTCCTGCTAGTCAAAGGTATTTGACCGGGTTTTCTTCTATTTCTTTCCTTATGTGGGCAGCACTTCCCATCCTTCTAATAACAGAATTATGCATTGTTTACATTTTATACTGATAGTGCATCTAAGTATTTTGTTTGTTGTTACTCTCTTGCTGATTTGTTCTAAACAGTGGACATTTTTATTTCTCCACCTTACTAATTGTGTCTTACTGCCTTCCAGTAACAGCAAATAATGGAGAAAATGACTGTATGATCACAACAAATAGGGAGGAAGTAACTTTGACCACTCTTGGCTATCATGGTGTTATATGTGAACATCAGCTTACAACACAATGAAAATATTTTGTAAAAGAGGTTTTTATAAAACTCATTTGACAAAATAATTATAAATTATTTTTATTAGAGGCAGAGATAATTTATAGTTTAGGCCATAATCAGGAAGATAATTTTTTTTATTAGAAGTTTTTTATCTGTCAAACAAAGTAGAACCAGGAATTTTCTTTCTTTAATATAATGATTAAAACAGAAAATGTATGAAAAGTGATCTAACGGAGGAAAAAAAAGCCTCTTTACTTCACTCAGTATAACCCTTCTTTTTAGTGACCCCTGCTGTTCACAAAGGAAATCAATTGTTACCAGGAAAAATAGGAATTAGCTTTTTGACCATTTGGCCCCATTTTCTTTCCCTCACTTACTCAAAATAGTTTCTTTAAAAACACCACTCCCAAGCTGTTTTATCAAAATCAACAAATCAAAATCCACACAAATTATCTTGTCCACATATTGAGTGGAAAAAAGAGTTTGAGGAAAGCAAAGAAATATGCTTCTAAAATGGCTGTATAGGGAAATCTTGCTGCTTTTGCACATGAATTGTGAAGAAGGGCTGGAAGGAGAACAGGGACTCCACAGAGGAGACACAAATCAGCCATGGGAGAAACTGGTGCCCATTATAGATGGTCTGAAGAAGAGAAGGAAGAGCTGGTGTGAACAGGATACAGACTGGGGAGAAGATGAATGAATTTCATATAAATTTTGGACAATGTTAAGAAGCTATTGAAAGGAAGGAATATGTTTGGAAGAAAGAGAATCATAGACTGCTCAGGGACTTTAAAGATCATCTAGTTTCAACTTGCCCACCAAGGGCAGGGAACCTATTGGACCAGGTTAATTAGAGCTCCATCCAGCCTGATCTTGAACACCTCCAGGGATGGGGAGTCCACAACCTCTCTGGACAACCTTCCAGTGCCTCGCCACTCTTGCAGTAAAGAATTCCTTCCTATCACCCAATTTCAACCTATCCTCCTTCATCTTAAGGCCATGTCCCCTTGCCCTATCGGTACATGCCCTCGTGAAAAGTCTCTCCCAATAAATATGATAATCCTGTTTCAGATTGCTGATGTCCAAGGAGTTCTGAAAATTCTACCTCAGCATCTCTGCACATTCTGCTGCTCTCTTCAACCTCCAGCCAGCCAACTGTAGCTAAGCTGTGTGCCATTGCTTTCCTATTACTTACATTTGCACAGATTCCTCTTCAAAGAAGAAAAGTAAATTTCAAAGGTAAGAACCATTAGAATTGGTAACTCTCAAAATGCCTAAGAAACAGAATTTTAATTACAGTGTTAGATCTCTTAGAAAACAAGCACACTGCACTGCCATTGAAGTCTAAAGCATGGCCCACAAACACAGGAGCACTAAACCACATGCACTTTCAAGTACAAATACTCAAATATACACCTAATTTGTATAAGATCAAATACTCCTTCTTGGGCCAGGCACTGCCCTTTGGTTCTGGGTTCGTAGGCTGCACAGCCGAGGAGCTGTGAAGGCCAAGGCTGCTATACATTGAGCTGCTCCTCCTGCTAGCACAAGCTGCAGCTGCTCGGTTTCTGTGCTCTGCTACAGCCTCAAAGGATGTAAAGATACAATCTGTTATTATAACTTTTTATATATGCTTAATAACATATATTTTATATATGCTTAATAACTTTTCTTTTTTTAATAAAAACCTGAAATAACTTTTAACCCCATTTTCAGGTTCATACAAAATTCTTAACCATGTTAATTAAATATTCTCTCTACTTGTAAGAAAACAAACTTCTGTAAGTATAATTTTGATGAGTGATCCAATATTCTCCATTCTAGATGGTAGGAAGAAACAAAAGCCAAAGAGTTAGTGAGAGATCACTATTTGATTTTACATTATCAGTTATTATGTGATTTTACATGCTTTCATTCAGTAATATGAACCTAATGTGTGCTAATATGTGGTCCATCAACCAGTTTTAAAATGCTTACTCAGTGACAATTGTAAGGGCTCTTACCCGTGGCAATTGCCATTGTCTGAAGAATAATTCAAATCAGATTATGCTGTTATCATTTTTGAAAACAAAATACCCTTCAGTATTAACTAAAATTGACCTTGTATTTCTCTCCCAAGCAATCATTAATATTCCCAATGGGAATACTATCAAGTTACAGTTGTTTCACTTTAAGATTTGTTTTTAATTCAATAGCTAAAGGACAGAATAGATTGCTGAGTATTTTTCAGAAGACACATTTCTTCTGTTGCTTCTGAATTAATCTGGGTAAGAGCTTTGCAGTCATAACTTATTATCACAGAATCTTACATACGATAGTGTTCTTGATGCATTAGAAGAGGAACAAATACTTTTGCTTTCATGAGAGCCAAGTGCTATAGGAATAACAAACAATTCTGTGATGTTCTGCATAATTGGATTTAGTATTCCTTCAAGAGGTTGCTGTGAAGTTGTCTATAATACACTTCTGGTTTCCTGGGTGATTCTAACCTGCATAAATTTGAGTTGACAAAATGTGCAGTACTTTTTACAGCTATATATAGAGAATAATAATTTCATTTTTGGCAGAAGCCAAAAGCTGAAACCAGCTGTTTCTTATCTTTGGTTATCAGTACATGTTTACTATTCATTACAAAACATTAAACGAAATTATGCTTATTATCCATTTACAGGTAAATGGTTAAGTCCACCTAAAAACGTCTTGCTAGTAAAGACTTTTTTTAATATATAAGCTCTAGTATCCCTGTGTGCTACAGCACTCAAGAAGCAGACGTTTCCTGTTTGCTGAGAGTAATTCCAAAGTGTTTTATTGCTTGAGCTTGCACAGTGTAAGAACCCATTACCATACACCCAACTACTTTCAATGCTGTTCTGACTGAAATTAAATACCACAACAAAATACATTTTAAAAGTGAATTTAGATTTCCCTACACTTTATTTGCATTGACATACATTTTAATGGTCACCTAATTTTTGAGTTTTATTTCTTTCTGTAGGCGTTCTGAGAGCTGAGACTTGTTTTGCCTGTGAACACAGTTCTTGATGGCAAGCCGACATTCTTACTTGTTGGCAGAATATATATTGAAATGGTGGCATCCTGGCTCTCTGAACTTCAGTACTGTTTTAATCTATTCAGGGATCTGAATGAAATATTAAATAGGATGATAGTAGTTGATACTACAAAAATAATCTTATAAATATTTCACTTTAGCACTGCAAACGTAATGAAAAATACATGTATGTTTACCAATGGTAAACTATTTCTCCTTCAGCTATTCAAAGAGTAAATTTGTTATGTCCACATTTGAATGTTACTCTCAGTGGTCCCTATTTAAATACTCAGCACATACTTTGTCACTATATGAGTGTAATTTTTCAGTTCTAAATACAAAGAAAAAATCTTTCTACTCAATTTTCACTAAGGGGTTTTGGAGAGAAACTGCAAAGAAGAATTGTGTAGTGTCCATATGCTGTTACATATATCCTGCCAATTTTTTTTTCTCATTTTGTTAGAAATTTATTATATTTATTATATATTGCTTTCAGCATCGTGGTTAAAGGTTAGCTCATTTTTTATGTTCCCATTATCTTGTTTGGTGGCCATAGGGTCTGTAACTCAGCAAGGTGCTGAATTATGTTCACATTTCACATTTTAATGATAATAATTCTCTTCTTCAGTCTGGAAATTCTACCTGCATGACCTGTGTGACTTACACTGTTCTACCTAGCATTATCATTGTTAATACCTTAACATAAACACAGAGTTAAGAAACTATTTATTCACATAAAGTTTGTTTTGATGCCAATTATTTTCACTGCAGCAAGGTAAGGGTTTGGTGACTTCAGAGCAGGGAGAAAAAAATGATGAGATGCTCTTGCATCAGGAAAAGACTGATTCCCCCAAAATCAGAATTTCCCATTGTGTAAGCTACCCTAACTTTTCAAAGATTCATTGAGTATTACATTTTTATTTATTTTCAGATGGCACCACTATAAATAAGAAAAAAACTGCTCTCCAGAGACTATAAGGAGGTCATGTTTGTCCTCCTTAGAGAACATGCTAAAGCAGTATTTCCCATCACAATCAATGCATGATGCAGCCCGACTGGATGCCACCTCCAAAATGTGTATCTGCATAACAGTGACAGAATAGAAGTGTTTGCACAACCTGCAAGGTCTTTGAGATCCTTTGCAACAAATGTCACTATAAACCTGTAAAAGACAGGGCTTTTTCACTAAAGATTTAGATTGATTTCTAAATTACGTGAATTTTTTACTGTTCTAGGTAAGACTGATGAACCATCAGACCCTTAGCACTGAGGTCTAGCATTGCATGATGTAGTTGAGAAACTGATGTCAGAATACATCAACTACTCAACTGGGAAGCTACAAGGCAGAAACATCAATCAAAACCTGACTTTCATAAGGTCTACACAGCTTGGGGTCTATTCTGCTCCAAGCCCCAGCTGCATATGGGGATGGATTCGTGGGCATTTTGGAAATAGAGAGCCCCTTCTCAGCTTGGATTCTGACCTTCTTAAGCTCAAGCAAACACTCACCACTTCCCTGGAACACCGTCAGCACTGTCTGCTGCATGCCGATGTTTACCAAACACACCATTTTCAGAGCATGTATAACCAGAGAAGAAGTCATCCTTAATGGCTAAAAATCTCTAAGAAGAGATTTGTAGTCATTAAAAAGTTCAGCCTGTGATCAGAGCCAATTATGACAGTCATTTTAGAAGAGTTGAAAAAGGTTTTTCCATCCCGCATTTCCTGCTGGAATCTTTATGGCCAACTTCAGATTCATCATCTGCAGCTTAGGGTCAACATTATACTGTAAGTCCTAAATAATGCACACCTTTAATCGTGAACAGTGTTCCCAGTAGTTTCCAAATGCCACTTTGTATTGTGAAATATAAAATCTAGCTAGTCTTCATTTTCTTAAATGTCACAAGACTGTAAAATGGCAAAAATACAAGAATCTACTTGTTTAATAGCAGAATATGGAATGAAATAGAGCAAAGAAATACAGATAGAGTCTATAATGGTCATGTACCCCAAGATACAGGTATTTTATATCCAATTATCCAATTTATAACTTCTGTTGCACTCTTATGCTATTAAAAATGAAGTTTCTAAAACTGGCTGATCAAATGAGGTTATAAAATGGCCTAATCAAATTGGTGGTGATTTTTGGCAAATGAAATGAGATAAATAGAAAAAAACCCAAAACTTTGGCAAATATTCCATGTCTTGCATAGCAAAACAGAACAGAAAAGTTCTGATATACATATAGAATATGCCTGTTATACTCTAGTTCTGGAACTTGAGGACAAAGGAATGTCCTAAACTGAACACAACAAACAACTCATGACAACATGGGAATGTTGTTAAAATCATCTGAGTTAGACTTGGAAGGGTGAAAAAACTAAGCAGTTTTCATTTGGATTGACAGAGTCAATGTAACTCTGAAAAGATTATAAAATTTTGGGGGAAGAATCAATCTTAGCAACATACTAATTCAGAGAGAGGACAAAAATATTATTGACAATACATAGGCATTTTTTGAATCTTATTAAGAACAAAAAATAGTATTTGATTACTTGTAAATTATGTATTTGATTATGTAAATTATATAGCATTGTAGAATATGTTCTGCCAGACAAGGACAAATTGCAAAAATTAATTAGATTGCTATAAAAAATAAGATAGTATATCTCCTACTCACTCCCTTTAAAAATCCCTCTCTCCTTTAAAATAAATATTATACAGCATTTTTAAATAGATGACATATTAAAGCCAGGAGCACAAGAGAGATAGAATTATAATTTGGGTTATCTTTAACACCATTCTAAGATATTTTTTTATTGGAATTCTTTCTTTCCCCAAAATACAAAATATTAATTACATGGAAAATTGTCTTGCTTCTGGGTGAAGAAATCATTTGAGGAGAACATCATCATTTGAAAACTGACTTTACAATTTTTTTCATAAATTGGTATCCTAATGTATTATATACATAGGATCACTTAGCACAAAAGTGCAGAAAAGATAAAGATATAAATATGAAACTTGAATTTAATAAATATTATTTAATTGCAAATCAAATAAGCTATTAAGATTTATAGAGAGATTTTTTGTGGTTTTCCTGAGAATGATGCATAATGAAAAAAATGAAAGCTCACTGTAAAATTAATTCTGCTAACTTTATTCCAAAAGTAAGCATAAAGATAATCTCTCAAAATATGCCAATGTTTAACTACTCTTAAAGACCTTTAGCAGTCAGGCCAAGGCAAGCACTATCAAAAGCTGTAGCTATGGCCATGATATTCTAAACAAGGGAGAAGTGAACTAAAGGCATTTTCTTGTAACTTTAAACCTGATGTAGCCATCACACAAGTCTTGAGGCTGAACTGGTGCCCAGTGTTCTCAGAAATTCACCATGATAATCACAATGGCAAGACCTGTTAAGTGTATTTGGTTTTGTTGGAACTTTGCTAGTTTTTCCTTTTTCAAAAGCACATGTAGTTCCTTTACATTTATAGCTGATTTGTTTGTGTCCACTTATCCTCTATCTTTATTCTACTACCAGGTGATATTTTCTATTAAAAAAAATGTATGCAATTTCTCAAAATATTAAACCATTTTTTCCAAAGGACATGGTCTTCGATATTTGCTTGTCGAAAGTATATCTGAAAGACAATATGATATAATGTATGCAGTGAGAAATAAGAGAGAAAGATACAGTTGCTTGCACTGGAAAATAATCAGATGGATGGGTGAGTCATATAGCCCTCTCATGTTTAGACTTGGATGTCTCAATTAGCAGGACGTGCCCTTTGAAAGACATCTGCTTGTGCAAGAAGGAGCCTCCCTAGTCCTTGCTTTGCATAATAATCTGAGCACTCACAAGGTGGGAGAAGTGAGTCCTTGAGACTCACAAGGTGGGAGAAGTGAATCTCAATTTCTCAGGAGAGTGGCCTAAATAACTAAAGGAAGACACAAAGGTACAGAAATAATAATAAAAAAGGCTCAGGTCTGAACCTTAACAGCTATGAGCTTATCCTAAGAAGGAGAGACCTAGGATACACAGCCCAATCTTGTGACTGTATTTTTTTTTTTAAGTGATAATTATCTGACATAAAATGCAGCAGATGCATTCTGATAATTCACAGTACAAACTCGTGGCTCCAGCATTCCTCATCTTTCTGTTTCTGAATGAAAGCTGCTAAGGCTGCCTCATCTTGTGTTGAATTAAATGCTGCTCTTACTTACAACTCCCAAACTGAAAGGCACAGTGAGGTATCTCCAGGTCCTAGCACATATTTAGATATGAGGATTTTTAAGAGTCTGGTACTGACATATTCAGATAGCAAAAGCTTATAGCCTGGGAAATATGAATCACAAAATATTGGCTATGGCTATATCAGCCTTTTAGCCTTGCAAACCTAAATGTTCTTTCTGTTCTTTGTATTCCCAGGTTTCTCATGTTGACGAAAAACATGAGCCTGGAAACCACTGGAATCTTCCAGTCATGCTCTTAAGTAATTGCCAGTTACACCGTGAGCACTGTTTCATGCAGTCACTTTGCTGACATGCTATACTTACTAAAAGATGGCTCATACTGGGGCTGGACAGTAAATTACAAGGTTTGCTCATGGTTTTAAAAGATGTAGCACCTTCTATTTTTCAGCAATCACCAGCAATGCACATGAATGAACTATGCATTAAAAAGTATGAGTGATTGCTGAATAGCATTGCAAATGATATTAAAAACAATCTGGCATCAATGCTACCTCTCATTTATTGCATCTCAAAAAAACCCCCAAAAAACTATTGTGACATATATAGGTGGGTCTTCTAACAAAAGACAATGAATCATTTTTGTAAGAGGTGGCAACACAGAGAAAAATAAAGGTGAAGTCAAAACAGTAAAGTTATTCCAGAGGAGTAATTGAAAACTTTGGAACTCGCATTATGTTTAAAATTTGCAGATACTCTTTTTCACACTTCAGTTACTGTATATAATTCTCAAATTAAGCATCATCATCCATGAAAGGATCACAGATTTTTCTTTTAATTACTTTGCTAAATATTTACAAGTTTCTTTTTAATAGAAAGATCTTATTTTTGCTGTGTTTTTACACCCTGATTTAGAGAATTCTAATTAAACAGCAAGTCCTTCAAAACCAACAAACTCACTCCACAAATTCATGATGTAAAGTCTTGCCCATGTAATACATTTATCAGATGTATCTTAACTATTGTTATGAGTGCTGCATGTCCTTGGCAAGGAATGAACTGAGCTGGAGCTGGGACTAACTCTGTGGATAGTGGCAGAGCAAAATGAGTCTGGGGAAGCATGAAGGTCAGAAGCTCAAGGAGTAGGTGAGAGCCCATTAAAAATGAAGAAGGGCTGTAGAGAGGCAAATTCGTGTGAAAAGTAAGGGCCAGTTTTGGTAAGTCTTTTATACTCGAGGCTGACCAAAGACTTGACAGAGGGAGACACAAGTGGATCCCATTACTTTGCCACTACCTCTTTAACTTACAACCAGGAGACATCTGAGTTATCCCATGCCACAGCATTGATAAACACTGGCACTTGGTCATTTAAAAGATGAAAGAGTAGAAAGAGAATGAACTTTGTGAAAAGACAACAAACTGTCTCTAATTTAATAATGTCACAAATGAGAATACTATTTTTTTTTCACTTTTACACTTCTTATCTCTCTAGCTCATACCTTCTTTCCAATCTCTTTCAGAAATAGCTCTATGAATAGACCTTAGAACAGGCAGCAAGTTCTTAGAAACAGGGACTATCACTTGATTCCTTGCCTCACAGGGCATGACAAATATGTGGTCCCTATATCACTCCCCCCTTACTTTTGTGCTAGGTCTTCAACAGCTCCATGAAGCTTCAGTTTCAACCAAGCAGAAAAAGACAGATGATGCTATAATTTCTATGTATAAAATAACAACAAATGCATGAAAAAGTTACCATGATTAGCAGATCATATTTATTTCTTTCAGATAGGAGAGAAATATAATTCAGTCACTGATTTTAAGTGACCTTGACTGCAGTACCAGTAGTAAACTGCAGTACAGTTTTTGTAAAACTACTTAAAGGTATATCAACTACTATAAAAGGATAATTTTTCATATAAGAATATAAACAGATATTATTACTTGCACCTTAAGATGAGCAAGCATGTATAGAAGAGGTAAAGTTGATGCTCAGTTAGGAGGATGAACTGATTATTACTGGCATATAAACTAGATATGCAACAGCCAATAGATTGCTTATTTTCCTTAGTGATTATAGTTAGCATTGATCATATGTGTATGTCAGCTCCTTAGATAAAAATGTTCTGTGAGTTCTGAGCTTATAAAATAAAACCATAAAAATTGCTGAGATTAATCTTTTCACTGCTGTTGCCACAGACTGATCAACTTGGACTCTGCCATGTACTGAAACCTTATTTACAAGCCATTAAAGTCACCTTGATTTGACCTGCCTGATTCTGTTTGGCAACCTTTGCGTCTGACTTGTTCACCCCTGAAGTACAGCTGCAGAAAAAACACTGGTGCTGGATGGCAAAGACTGTGGCACTCTCCCATAGATGTGCTTCCATCCATGCAGGATGCAGCAGAGGTAGTACATAAAAAGCATGTCAAAGCATGGTGTTTTCCCCAGGCATAGTGATAATACATGACAGTGGATGGTTTTGGAATTTGGTTCTCATGAAAGGCGGGACTGATGTATGTACTGGCAGTTTTCAGTGACCAAGCTTTTAGACTTGGGAAGGATTCTGCAGATGTGTTCACAGCTTCAAATCCTAGCTATTGCATGCATGGGTAAGATTATGTATTTTCACACACATCTAAGAGAGAGAGAACAAATAAGCAAATACAAATTCCCATTTTTCTAAGTGATTTGACTATTTCCAAAGTCAAAACGTTTTCACCTGGTTCCTTTTCCTATGGTGATCCTCAAATAGCATGAAGTGTCCAGAATGATGTCCACACTCTGCTGGCTCTAATTAGTTACATAGAAGAATGATGTCTCACTGGTGGTGGGTGGGCTAAAAGAGGTGACTATCATAACACTGAAAATCTTTTAGATAGATCTAGTTTATCAATAACAAGGCAGAATGGACCTAGGACATAACCATCACACCAATTGTCTGACTGCACTCAACACCAGCACTGAGAACAAAGACACCTTGATCAGTGTGATAATGCAGTGCAGATCACTCTAGTCCCTTGCAGGATTGCTTAATTTACCCTACAAATATATTCTTTCACCAAGAATACACCAAAGGTGACAAGGAAAAACAGGTATCTGCTTGAATATTGTGTTCATGTCACACAGTCATAACTCTTGATGTTCAGTCTTGACAAGTCTGATTTGTAGGTATATATATTGAGCTGATAAAGTATTCCCAGTGATCAAGAGTTAAAGAAAAGTGGGTTTGAAACAGAAATAATGAAAATAGGGCTTATTTCCTCATAGGATCATCATCTGACAAAAAAAAAAAGTTCAGGGTTGAATCACCCTGCCTTAGACTTGTATGACACAGCATCGACCCTGATTTTGATTTTGCAGGTCATCCTGCTGAGAATTTTCAGCTGCCCATTGAGATCTTCAGTGGGAAAATGGTTAACCTATTAAAATTATAATTCAGTATCAGCTGAAGAAAAGTTTGTCCTCTATCCCACTGTGAACGTAGCTGTGCAATAATAGTAACATCTATTTCCGATGTCTGGATAGCTTGTCCCTCTGCATGTAGGAGACCATTATCCTGTGACTGTGCTCTGTTCTGCTGATACAATCTCTTAAATAAAGCTTTACTGTTTACTTTCCTTAATTGAAGTACAATAGAAAAGACATGGCCTTTAAGAAGCTTCACTTTAGTCACTGCCTTGGAGCTTTGAAGGTGTTTCAAGTTGTCTTTCAGAGTACTTCAAAACATCCTTGATAAAAGAATGCGTGTGGAGGTGAAGTGGGAATTTTGCTGGCAACTATATTTTATGCAGAGTTGTAAAAAGTTTACTTAGCTGCCATTCTTCTGCCAACTTTCCCACCCCAGTTTTAGTCCTCTCACTGCTAAGTGATCAAATCCTGTAAAATATTTTTCTTGAAGGTCTTAATTTGCCCCTTTTTGGAGCTGAAAATTTCTTTAAACAGATAAATCAGATTTGACCTGGTTTTGGGGTTTTTTGGGGGTGTTAATCCTTTCTGGGTTAAAATCAGCAGAAATTATTTTTAGCATAATTTTAATTTGCTAGTCTTAAAGGGAGCTTCCAAACAATGAAAATGAGCCCTGTAGAGATGGATGTGGGGACAAAGAGATTTGATAATGGCAGATGTTTTCCTTGTACCCTTGTACCCTGGACAATATGAACTTATTTAACATTCTACTGCACCCAGGAAAAAAAAAAAATAAAACAATTGTAATACAGTCTAAAATAGAAACTCATAACAACAACAACTAGCACATGGCTACAAAATTATCAATTAAATGTGTATGCAAACTGCACAAGCAGAATGGGAAATGAGATATCACTCACTGGTAAGAAAATGCTGGGAAGTAGGACCAAAATCCCTGTGAGCTTCATGCAGTTGCTTGATGCGCTCATCAACGGCCACCTGTTAAGAGAGGAGAAAAGAAATGACTCTTTTCTAGACAAGAAACAAAGAGCAATTATAGTCAGATCATTTTTTTTTTTATTAGTAAACATTCAGTTTAAAATGAAGCAGTTTCCTGCAACGATTGTTATCCTCCAGGGTCTCCAGATGAAATCAAAGTGTCACTGGAAAAAGAAGGTTAAAAAAAAAAGTTTGGTTTATTTTTTGTTGTCCCCCATCTTAACTGCTGCTAGAAGAAGTTAAAAATGAAAGGCTGATAAATAAAGGTAGAGCAAATTGACCTGACTTTATGTACCTGAAAAGGATATGACTGCTGCTCAGTACTGAAGTCAGAACATCCATCTGTTAAGGCTTTTCCAAAACTACTTCTAAAGAACTTTTGCAAGTACAGAATTATAAATCAGCATGTGAAAAGTAATCTCTTTTAATGTGGACAGGATAACCATATTTTAACCAAGTGCTGAAATGAGGTTAACCAAAAGAGAGCAGCTGCTACAAACATTTTGCTGTTCTTTTAGTCACTCAGATTGTAGCCTCTGAACACTTTCCTCAGAACAGACTTTGAAGAACATATTCCTGATGTTTTGTTGGGTTATTGTACTGCACAAAACCAGAGACAATAGTTTAGGACTGGTTTTATCTTTACCCTTGAAAATCTCAGTGAAGTGGAGTTTGAACAGTTACAGTAAGATTCCCTGGTGTATGAGTGACATCTACCCGTCCCTTTATAGCCTATATGCTGGAAGGATGTCATTAAGTTAGACCTAAGAAAGGGATTAGATAAAGCAAGGAAAAAATACTTGGAAGTAATGATGGAATATTTTTGAAATGTAATAAAATTAAGTAACTGATAGGAAGCAGTAACTGATAGGAATGCCTGTAAGAAAAAGTCACTTTTTCAACACTGGCACTGTCACTTTCATCAACACTAGCAAAGCAGAAGGTAAGTTTATTTTTATTGGCCTAATTGTGATATACATAACAAGGAAACAAATAGGTTGCACAAAGAAAAAGCAATCCACATTTTAAAACTTTGAGGGAATTTTTTTGGTTGGAGGTAGGAGGGAATTATTGTGTAGCAACAGGGCATGATACAGTCAGAATAGAAAAATGATAGAATTAATGAGGTATTTGATATGACTGTGTGTGTTTGCCAGAAAACCCCTAGACCCCAAAATCTTGTTTAACTAAGCAAGAGCAATTTATAGCCAAGACATGATTTATTTGCTTACAATTTTAAAACTAACTAATATAAGCAAAAATGCCCATTCGCATTCTTCCCTCAAACTATTTTTCAGGTGCTTCTCCTCCAGCTTACTTATTTCTGTGTCATCTTTTCTGGCTTCCACTGAATTCCATGGACAGATGTTTCTGTTAAGCAATGCTTCATACCAGGGTCTGACTATGCTTGAGTTCACACCCAATTCACTGCACAGATACAATCTGGGGAAGTCTGTAAGTGCATAGAAAACCATGAAAGGGCTGCTTCCGGTCATCAGTATAATTGGCTTAAGTACAGAATTATTAACTGATGTGGTATTATTTTTAACCAAGAAGTCAATGAAGACTAGAAAGATAATCTTAAACATACCCAAACACATGCAAATAAAAAGCACTGTAAAATGTAATGAAAATGTATATATTCTTTAGAATTGTCTTAAAATTACCTCATAACATACTTATTTTGTCATTAGGAAATATTGGTTAATAAAGAAATATATGGCTTTTCCTTTATATTAGTACATACTTTTCATTAAGTCAACCAGCAAGCCATGGAAAAAGTACTTGCTAGCATGAAGAATGCCTAAAGAGAATGAGAACATTACAAACACACAGTGGGGAGCAGTGTTTCATATAGGAAAATTCCAACAGCCATATAGTGGCCAGAAAAGAGCATGGGAACTCTTTAGTACACATGACCACTGCCAGCACACAGCCCATACAATTTCGGTTAAGTGTGTTAAAACTGAGAATTCCAATCCCTTCAAAATATCCAGGTGACCTTTGAACCGCACAAAATTATTAACCTGAAGTTTTTTAGCCATACATGTACATCAGCAAAATGAAATACTTTACACACTTGAGGGTAAACTTTCCAACAGAACAGCTTTGGATGTGAGCCAGGAAATACCTCTTTCTAGAGGGAGATTTTGTCAATACAGAGAAGAGGAAAACACTGAGAAATCTTGAGTATTCTCCAGGAAATATCACCTGAGAGTACAAAATGTTATTCCACTTGGCTGCCAGGAAATACCACTTGCTGATGTATTGGCATACTACCTTTTAGGTAAAAGGCAGCAAAAGGTGAATTCGTTGGTGGTAGACCAAGGAAGATGACTGCACTCAGTTTCTATTAATTTTACCAAAACTAACATGTAAAATAAGAGAATTTGAACCCACAATAACCAGAAAATGGTGTACAAAAAATACCCACCAAAACAACCCTTGTTTAAACTTACAGAAGAATGTGTCTCTGATCCAATAAAATCAGAGTTGGATTTGACTTTGTGACTTACACATCAACAATCTGGAGAAGGAGATTCTATCCTTATAAGTCTTCATAAACGTTTCATGATTCTTGAAAAAAATTCTTGCTGGCATGTGAAAGTGTTTCTGACTTTTCAGAAACAAGCCATAGGTAATTCCCTAATTTTAATTTTTTTCTTGTTCTTGTTTTTCCTTCAAATCAAGTGAAATAGGCTTCTCCAAAATGAGCACACACAGTATCTCTTGTGTTTTTGTATGCTATGCTCTGTACCAAGAACAGTTAGAATAAAATATTGAGAACAACTGCAGCCTTGTGGGAAGAAAACTGCAAAATTTTCAAGCCCATTCAAGCATTCATTTTCCTTGCTTTAAAGGGAAGAAAAAAAAAAGTACTGTTAATGAAGGAAAAAAAATCTATTCTGATTTCAGTAGTGTTGGCTTAGCCATGCAAAAAGCATTACTTTAAAGCTACTATTACCAGAATGTAACATGAGCATCACAGAATGGATAAAGCTGGAAGGAAGGGACCACAGTGGTCATCTGGTCCAATCTCCGGGAGATGGGAATGTGGATTTAATTTGGCTACTTTTTAGGTAAAACTCCACAGTATATCTCCACAAGAAATGTTGCTAATAAATAAATAAATAGACTTCTAAAAAGTCAGCTATTGCTTTATCATGATATGAGAATTTGAGTTAAACAGATGAAAATATTTTTATATCTAATTTTCACTTCAAAAAAAAATCAGAATTTTCTGTAATTGGGATACTTGAACCGTTGCTTTTATTCACTGAGGATGCATGCTTGAAAAGGCATGCATTTCCATTATTATTTAATCCAATATTTTACATAACATTTATTTTCTTTCAATCATAACAAATGAAAGAACCACAGAATTGCAGTAAATGTACTCGAGGCTGAAGATGGTAATATTAAAGATCCTGTACTGATTTTAAGTGATATTGACATGGTACAGAAACAGCTTCTGCTCAAAAAATTGACATGTAAAAAAACCCCTATTTAAAGACCTTCTCCTTTAAAGACTGAAAACATTTGATGAAACAAGTTCTGTTTCCCATCACTTGGATGCAGCCATGTGAACTGAATCTATAATCAGGTTCAGAAAAAGAAATTACAACAATAACAAAAGCAAAGCTCTGCTGTGTAGTTGTTAGGAATAGTTTCTAAGTGCGGAGTTGAACCTTGACAATATTTTTATAACAGGTCCACTGCAGTCAGAATTTGATGGATTTAACTTAGGTCTACTACTAAATTCAGGGTGTGTGTGTGGGGGGGTGTTGTCTTGATTTTTTCATTTTATGAGGTTTAACTGAGAGTAATTTTATGACATATAAAGTGTTCTTTTGTGTTTGTGTCCACCCTGCAAAGCAGGCCTAGATCAGGAAGGAAATACAAGCTGCTTGAATCCCAGTGTTTTCCATGTTCTCGAAAAGTTCCCAACAGCAACTGCCCGGGAGTGCTGGAGTGGCTGAACTACTCCAAGACGTGCTAGAGGAAGGAGGCACACCCATCACATTACTGAAGTTGTGCCTGCAAACAGGAGAGGCCTCAGCAAAGAGCTATAAAAATGGTCTCTCTCTCAATCTCTATCGCCCAATCTTGTCCTCTTCATCTACCAACACTACAGAAACACAGAAGCCTTGGTCTAGCTCTGCCACAGTCTTGCCCAGAGCTTTGATTTTCAACGGAACAATTTCAGTGGAGGGGATTTCCCCCGGGGTGCTTATCTGAGCTCTGATTGCAGCAGAACCACTCTGCAATGAGTGCCTGCATGAGCCAAGGTGACTGCCCGGGTGCCTCTGTGCTCAGCACTCTCAGGGAATTCACAGTCAGTGAACTTGGGGAGGAATCCAAAACATTACATGAAGGTGTGGGAGTAGCAATTTTTATCACTTATTAACATGAAACAGCAGAAATGATATCACTAGTTTAAAGAAGTGCTAAGTGTAAAGAGTTAAGACAACTGTTGAATGGTTGGGATTCTGAGGAAAAATGGCAAGAAAAGAGGAAAAAAATAGAAGATTTTCATCTAAACAGCTAAATTTAGTGCAGCAGCAAAAGGACACAAAATATCCTTTTCCTTTTTTTTTTTTTTTTTTTTTTTTGTCAAAATTTGCTTCACCAAAAGCTGTTCTCACAAAAAGAGAAGGGCAATTTTCTGTATCGATCAGCATGCATACACACAATACTTATTAAAATAACACTCCTTTAATTTCCCCACCGTATTCATAGCATTTCCACAGCCTCCTGACCTTGACTCTGAGCGCAGCCAATTTGACTGCATATCAAAGGAAACCGGCTTCTACAAGACCCTCTTTAATGTCGCCCAGCAATTCTCCTCCCAGGAGCTAAAAAGCTTCTTTCTTTGCTCTCACTGACTCAGAGCTGTCAAAGCAGTGCGAGGCTGTTCTTCACAAATCAATAAACAGGAAGATCTGATCTGCTGTACTTCTAATAGCTGCTGAACCCAGCCACTCGCTGCTCCTTGTACATTAGGCGATAAGGATGGATTTAAATAAGCACACTTTGTGCTGTTAATGAGGAACAGCAGGGGGGGAAAGGCAATAGATAGCCATTGTTCCCAGCTGCCGAAGTTCACGTTTAAGTCTTGACATTTACTGGGTTGAAAAAACAGCTAAGGACAATTAGTTTTCTGGTGAAAAGTTCAGTGTTCTGAAATATTTTGAGAGCGTAAAAATGTGCTTATTTTCCACATTAAAGAAAAAATAGATAAGTACAATGCTATTTGCATGCATTTACAGCTGTTACAAAGACTAAATTCAAATTTCTGGGTCATGCTGAGACTGTATACTTCAGCAGATGGAAATCTGAGTGACTTCATGCAATTCCCCTTTCAGTGTAAAAAACCCCAAAACATAAGAAATAGTAGAACACATATGTTGTACTTTGACTGCTTTTTCATATTTTGAGATGAAACGAGAATAAAATGCAATATAAATTCAATAAATGTCTTTAAGCTTAGAACACGGAGCCTTAGAAAATAGTACATAAAGGAATGATCTCCTTGAATTAATTTGTCTACTGTGAATAAACAGCTATGGCTTCTTAAGCTTATGTTTTATAATCCTAAATCTGTGCACCTTGGCCTTTGTGTATCTCTATTCCTGAGGAATGAAAGTTGGGTCTTAATGTTTAAATAACAAAAACATCCAGAATTGGAGAGAATAAAACAGTAGTAAACCATGTGAAATCTTAAGAACAAACATCTTTAGGAAACAATAATCTTAGAAAATGTTACTTGTTTTGTTTTGGATAAAAGAAACTCTCTCAGGGAGGCCTCTCATTTGATACCCCCACTGCTCCCATAGAAGCCATCTCACAAGCTGGTGGAGGTTCAGCAAGGCCCTTCATGTCACTGTATGGTCCTCATTTCTGTTCATGCACTTTTGTAGGATAAAAAATATTTTATTAAACCAGTGTGAGCTGAGCATGGGCTCAACCTTTCCAAAGTACTAGAAACTGCTGTGCTGCCCTCCATTCTGCAACATTTCTTAACAAAGCTGTCAAATTCTTCACTGTTCAACCACATTAATTCTTTTTTAATATTGCTTTTTGCATGCAATTTAATCAATATCAACTATTTTTTCTGTCAGATTCCTTACTGTATTCCTTTTATAGTATACCAATAAATTAATTTTACAAACATTGATATTTAGCAACTATTTTTCTCAGAATGCAGCACTACGCCAATTTAAAAGTTTTCAATTTACAATTTACATTAGCTTCAAATTCAAATAAATAAATACCCAGAGGTATTTATTTATAAATAAATAACCTAGCAGATTCCAGTCCCAGTGGGCTGTGGATTGCCTAACCACATCTCTAAACTCTTGGACAGTGCCTCTATATTCTTCCCAGGCTACCTGTCCAAGCTTCCTTTTCCTCTGTAGTTCCTTTTTTATGTTTGAGTTTTGCAAGGGGCTCTTTGTTCATGCACACGGGACTCTTGGCACTCTTACTGAACTTCCTGCTGTTCAGGATGGACCAGTTTTGAGCTTTTTAGAAAGTGATACTTCCTTATCAATGAACTTTCTTGGTCCTCTCTTCCAGGGATTTATCCCGTGGATTCTTCCAGGCAGATCCCTGAAGAGGACAAAGCCTTGCTTTCCTGAAGTCCAGGTGGTACTCTCATGGTCATTGCAGCCAGGAGTGCCTTTGACTTTCACCTCCCCAGGGAGCCTCTCCTTGTTTGTGAGCATGAGGTCCAGCAGAGCATCTGTCTGCACTGCCTCCATCAGTTATGTCAGGAATGTTCCCAGGAACTCACTGCATTTCTCACAACCTTCTATGTTTTCTCTTCACCAACTAGCTTAAAGCTCTTCTGTATCTTCTATACGTCCCCATAAAATAAACTCCTTAGAGCTCTGTCTGTACAGATCCAGTGATTTCTCTCCTGCCTTCAGCAGAAAGCTGAAACTATATATACTCAGTTCTGTATTGTAAGCTGGAGAAAAGAGAAACTAAGATATATGGGCTACCCTGAACCTCTAGTATGTTATTGATCTTAAAATGAATCTAACTTTGATGCAGTTTGACATTTTCAAAGTCAGTGGGGGCTGGGTGCCTTAAACTCAGGAGAGAATGTGTACTGTGGTAAGTAAAACTGTCTAGTGAGGAGCTCAGCGTGGCATATATTCTTCCTGAGATCAAATCTGACTTCTGAGATCAAGGCACCTGCACACCTTCAAACTGTATGCTTTAAAATGTTTCCACATACTTTTTTATCTTTTTTAAAACAACATTCTATCTATCCTTCAGGATTACTCAACATCCATTTGATTTTTAGGGGGTATATTGTGGTCATCTTTAGGCCCCACAAGCAAGGCACACATGGATCAGCTGCAGAGAGCCTGAAGGAATTAACAAGAGTGATGGTGGCTGACAGCAGAGGGTTGAATGAACAATTGCAATTAAAACTGAGGAACAGAAGTCTTAGGGAATCAGAAAACAGGGACAAATCTGAAGTGAGACCTCTCTTTTTGCACCATGAATATAAAAATTTCTGCTGATTCAGTGTTATTAAATCTTATTAAATTGTGCTAAAAACAAAGGGCATTTGAGGGTTATGATCATAAATTATAAGTCTTATTAACAAGAAAAAATTTCTTCTATGTGCTTTCCTAGTTACATATGTAAATAACAGAAGGATTTAGGAATAGGCTAAACCATTAATTGTGATTCTGTTGTTGTTGACACACAAGTCCTTTTAGGCTCCAACCACTGCTGTTCCTACCCTAACAAGATTGTTTGATGGATGTGGTTTTCAGGCATTTTCTCTTCACTTTTGGGCCATGCACAGAAAACAACATTATATGTAACACAGTTATGTCTCCTTAACATATAACTATAAAGACATAAAAAAGGGCATTCCTGTGGCCTTTTTTATTTATTTGTCTTCTCTGCTAAAACCCTGTTATTTCTCATCATTAGAGTTTTTATACTTTTGAAGAACTGACTCCTTTCTATTCTGTTTAAAAATATTTCCAAAAGACTTAAAATAAGTCCTTTTTTGTACTTCATTTGAAAATGCTCTTTATTAATGTTTCATAATCCATCCCTAAGGTAAAGCCATACTCTCTCATAACAAGATTTTACGGTTTTTTGATTTTCTTTTTTCATGCTTCTCATTTTTTTCTCTCATTAAACTAATAAAAAATTATAAATTCATGCTGCCCTGAAAATACTATTTGTTTCTGAAAGGTCAGGTAACATGCTGTTTTTGTCCCAAAAGGAAATGGTTCTTTGGTGACTTAGGGAATTGTAAGTGGAATGTCATACAAGGAATGTTTTATATCTGCCCCAGAACAAATGCCTATGCAATAATCCTGTATTGGTTGAGCATCAGCAGGGAAGGTAATTCTTTTATAGTTCTAGTTACATTCCCTCGCTTTCATTGATCTTTCATTATATTCGTTTTATTGCTTCTTTCCCAGATTTGTGAATTTCTAGTGCCTTTACTAGCATTAGTTTTGGGAGTAGTAGCAATGCAAGTAAATGCAAGTAAGAATTCTTGTAGCATGGACCTATGTTTAATGCAGGTTACTTCTAAAAGAAACAGAGGCTTCAGTTAGTATTGTCTTTATTCAGCACTACTTTTAGCTGATTACCATTTCAAAGCTTTTTCTTTCACCACCTTCAGCTCCCTTTACTCACTTGCCCTCTGATTCCTCTGGGATTATCATCCTATCAGTATTCAAGAGACTTTAATGTTCAGTCCTGTCTTTCCCACCATTTCCCCATTCTTGTCTTCTTAATTTGTTGTTGAGCATCTTCATTCACATTTATAATTTCAATTCACACTCCCAAACCCATGTTGCTACCATAAAAGCAGCGAAAATACGCTTTTCATAAATACCTAGTGAACCTCTTAATTTTATCTGATAATGTTTATAAATAAGAGCTGAAGAATTGCTTAGACTGTGCAGCTACATATGTAATACCATGGAAAAAACATATACAGGGAAGTCTGTGTGAATTTTATTAATTCTAACTCAGGAGTTATAAGGCGAGAGAGCTAAAAGCCTTTTCCTCAATCAGAAATGAAGAGAAACATGGATCTCCTGAGACAATTGTGCTTGAATTAAGACTTACACCTCAGAAAAACCCTGTAAAGATATATATAAATTTGACTTTTATAGAGCTTAGTTTTCCTAAGTGAGTTTGCATGCCAAGTAGGAGGACTCTTGGGAAGACTGAAGCATGGAGGAAAAGGGGTACAGAAGGCTCAGGAGAAGCTGGAAGGTAAGACAAAAATGTTCCTTACAGGGGTACACTCTAGGATAATAGTGTACAAAAAGGATTCTACATGCAGCAGCCATTTTTATTAATCCTCTATCTTTTCTCTTTCATATTTTCTGCTCTGTCCTTCTGTTCCTTTTGAGACTTACACCAATAGTGATAAATCTGTTCACTCTAAATAATCCTTAGTCCTCAAATGACCCCAAATACATCATGTCTTTGGTTTCCTTTTAAGCTGTGCAGTGTGAAACAAGTAGGGAGATGTCAGTCAGGACAGTTTTATTACAATGTAATCTATTCACGTTATTTGTTTGTTTCATCCATATTCTTACATCTGGAAATTTCAAGAGTATAATACTCTGCTTCAAGATGACTGAAACTACTTTGTCAATCAAGTTCTGACACAGCATGAAAAGAAAAACTTCACTTCATGAGATTACTGGCTGAATGGATTAAACAAACTTTTATTTATTGTTTTTGTCCAATGAACCTTTTGAAGACAGCCTCTCAGTCTCAATGACTTCTGCAGAATGTTCCATACCCCAGCAGCTGCTCAAGCTTGGGAGCAACCACACAATCAGTGTATGATGCTCCCTGTTATCTGGCACTTCTTTGAATACTGCTACAGCTCCTGGTTTTGCACAAAAGCATCTCTTTCTCCCTGGGGAAGACATGCATATGGCATGCTGAAAGATAATAAAATTACTTTAGGCAAATAACTGTTCAAATGAGAGCAATAGCTGACAAGATTGATATTGTGCTGATTGAAGATAATGGCAATGCTCCTATAATAGTGTGATATGACTTGTGAGAGGAGCTGCCTTCATTCTGCAGCTGGCCAAAATCTATGTATTTATGCTTCCTAATCTGTGAGTAAATTTGATTGACAGGAAAGCAAAACCTGAATTATATATAGCCCATACTGCTAAACCAAAATGTTAAAAACCTCGAATTTAAGTTGTAAGATACAGTCTTTGATTTCCAGTTTCTTCTGTTTGAGAAGAAAAGGTGCTTATAAAGAACAAATTAATAAATAATGCTAAGCCACGTTTTTACTGAGGATGTAGAACGGTATATAGTGAAGGTTAAAAGCTATCCTGGCATGAAGGATCACAGTGTATGCATGCGTACAAGAAAACCATCACTTCATGTGTGTCAAAAAAACCCCATTATCATATATTGCACTTGGTAAGTGCCATAAATTTTGTTCCAGTAATTCCAGTAATGTTACATGCAGTTTTCATCTTAAATCTGTTTTCATTAGTTCTCTGAAAAGCTGAATACCCTATTTACCACTGTCAATCTGTAAAGATCTCAGATGCAGCTAAAATATTTGAAAATGGTTTTGTTCAACCCCCTGATCTTTCCACACCAAAGATTCAGGTCCTCCCACACTTCAAGGTACAACCCCGCAGGAAGAGGTGAAATTAAAGCTAAAATATTTTGTATTTCCAGGAAAACTGTGACTGGTCTGCACTGACTATTGTCATTTCAAAGACTTCATATTGGTGCAAATATTAAACATACCTTTTTTGCATATCAGTTAAATAATGAATGAAACGAACTTGTGCATTTCGTGGTAGAGTTGTTGAAATATATTTATCACCTGCTCAGCTTCACTCATGAGAAACAATGTTTCACCTCCAAAAAATACATCACATTCTGAAAAATGCTTTTGTTGTTTATTATTGAATGCCATAAAAGCCTCTCTTAAGTATGCCAGCTTATTTTCACAGCTGTTTTTATAACTTCCCCCCTCCACATGTAAATAATTTATTTCTGTTTAGGCTTGTCTTACTACTCATCTGTTTCTAAGAGCAGAGAGTTAGGAAATTTTAAGACTAGAAGAGATCTTGGAGAATTTAGACAGTAAGCAGATGGAGATCCTGCGATGAAGTGCCACTGAAGGGGAGCGCAATTCAAGTTTGTGAAATGACGAGTAAGGATAAGAGAGAAGCAAAGACAATATTCCTCACACAGGCTGAAGCCAGACTCAAAACCTGAATTTGCAGTATCTGCGAATATAACACCATATAATCCACTGACAGGCAGCTTAATTGGCAGTTATAAAACTTCAATTTACTAAGGTAGAAACCCTTTCTGAATGTCCAACTCACAAACTAGTGTTATCACAGTGGCGATTTGACATGTGGCCTTCAAGCTAGGTAAATAAAGGAACAAATTAGCATTCTCTTGAAAAAAATCAATTTATGAAAGACTTTACTATGAAGGACAAGAAAGGACTCCACAAGATTAAAAAATTAAACCAAACATAGTCTCTAAAATTTAACAATAATTTCCTTCATTATTTCTATGAAAATGCCTTTAAAAAGCAGTAAAAGAGCACCTTAAAACCGTATGAACAGTTTAAGAAACAATGATGGACTTGAATCATTCAGTAAAACCGACACCTAATTCTAGAAGATCAGATGACATATTTTTACTAAAAAAAAAAAATAAATTAATATTTCTCAGATTGAAATTTATTCTCAGGGTTTACAGAAGGTAAGAAACCCACCCAAGGCAACACCAACAGTGTATGGCAGTGGCAGGTCCCTCCTGGAGCCTTGGCTCTGGCAGACATGGGGGAAGCTTCTGGCAGCTTCTCACAGAAGACAGAGTGACTGATTTCTCCTTGTCATTATTTTGACCCATGAGCCATTATCATACCCACTGAACTTTCCCCTGCTGAGGAGGGGGCTGACAGAGCAGCTTTGCAGGGCACCTGGCATCCAGCCAGGGTCAACCTACAGGAATACATCAGGATGGTTAGGATTTCTAAAGAAATCTGAAGGCAGAAATAAATTTATGTAAGCTTTTTGACAAATTGTGTCAAATAAAAATAATCAGATCATTTCAAGTAAAAAGCAAATGAAATAATGTTTGTTCAATATACTATTTACTGCAATGAATTTATACATTTGAATGAGATATACAGAGGACTTTCAGGCTGCACTGAGTCTCGTGTAACTTTATTTAGAAAGGAATAATTTACAATCAGAAGTTTACAAATGGAAAATACAAAGATTTCACTGAGAGCTTTTGTGTTCAAACTTATTTTTTAACTTAATGAAAACCTCATGGAATAAAATTATGGATGTTGAGCCATTTAACTCTGAAACCTTTCCATCCTAGTAGGCTAGCTGTTCTCTGTTCATTCTGATTCAATAATGTCAGTCCTTACTTTTAGTATTATGTAGATGAAACTTTGTTTCCGTTATATACGTGGCTCTACAAATTTTGTTAGTCCATTTGTTTTACTCATTCTCTTTGCCTATTAGTATAATTTAGTTACATTAATTTTGTTATGCTTATTGAAATTTATCTCTTAAAAAAAAAGGTAAAACGTTCTCTGTAGGAAGGTTTTTCCTTTCCCCTTCTCTTTCTATCGAGAACTCACTCCCCATGGATCCTGTTATGCCTTGTCTTTCCTACACTGATATTCTCTGCACAACCTCCATAGCTTTCCCTCACAGTCTCAGGAAAAACCAAAATCCTTACCCAACCAACCCTAAGACAGAAGACATTATTTAGACAGCCTATTCAGTCAGTGACTCCACTGTACAGTAAGATTCCTCTGAACAAACAAGTGCTTTGATGACATACTGCTGGAATGGCAAAGCTGGCCTACAGTCCTATGTCCCTAACTGCCTGCTGGCTGCAGAAGCCAGATTCCACTCTGATGATCTGTAATTGCTTTTGACTGGGTAATTCTTATCCTCTACAGCTGCCAGCAGTGGCAGACATGGCACTGTAAAGTAGCTACAAATCCCAAAGTAACTTTCCAAACTACAGTTTGAGAAACCTGTAGACGAGCTGGTGAGCTGACCAGGGTGCAGTGAGAATGAGAAAACTTGACTTCCCAAGCCTACAAGTATTTTAAAGAAAAACTTCTACAGTGAAACTGGGGTTGCATTTGATTTTGAAATATATGTCCTTGTAGACCATTCCATGGCATTCCCCCAAGGAAATACACTCTATCAGTGTGTTTCTAGTTCAGCTGCCCATACCATTACACTGTCTTATTATTTGGCATTTGTTTTTACAAGAGAAAACAATCATGACAATCAGGGAGGAAAAAGGAGAAAAAAGCAACAGCTGAGAAACCAAGAGTACAGATCTTGTACTGTTAATGTTCATCATATGAGAGAACAGCTGGCAGGATCATCTAACTTAAGAGTGAAGAATTCAGTAAAGGAAAAATACAACTTTATAGGCTCATAAGAGCAAAATGCACTCCTTCATACTTCAGATTCTTTTGAAAGACAAATTTGCAAAGCAATGCATATAGCACTTAAAGAGGTAAATCCTTTCTGCTGGGTCTCCCACTCCCAATACCAACAAGAACTTCCCCCACGTCCCATTTTGCTCCTCCTTCTCACCGCTGCCAATTTCCTATTATGTTCTGCTTGGGATCCTGTTTTTTCTTTTGTACTATCACATTCTGCATGTTTTAAGCTTTTCTTTAGAGTTTAAGAGTCCTATTTTTTTTCTTGTCCTGCTTTCTGTGTTTTCTTCCTTTCTTACCTAGCAGTCATCCCCCCACTCCTGGAAACTTTCAAGGTCAGGTTGGTCAGGGCTCTGAGCAGCTGGATCTAGTGGAAGATGTCCCTGATTACTGCAGAGGGTTTGGAGAAGAAGACTTTCAAAGGACCCTTCCAAATGAAATCATTCCATGATTCTGTAGCCTCCAGATTCCAAAAGTGCATTGCCTGTACTACCTAATAGCAAGGTCGTTCCTCATATTCTTTAAAAAGTGTGGCTAAAAATAAAGCTACAAAATAAAAGTTATTGGAATCTCTATTATGACAGAAATTTACAGGTTAAGCCTCTTAAAATTTTCCTTTTCTGCCCACTTCACTTTTCTTTTCAAATAGAAAAATTGGCCTGGTGTCTGTATCAATTCAAAACAAAAATCATGGCAACTTGCAACTTCTCTTTTTTTTTTTTTTTTTTTTTTTTTTTTGTTTGTTTTTTTGGTTTTTTTTTTTTTTTTTGTTTGTTTGTTTTTTTTTGTTTATCTGAAATAGTTTCCATGAAACTGGTAAATCCTTTGAAGTCTATACAGAGGTAGCTGTTGGATTTAAATTAATTTCACAGTTGTTTTTTTTTTTTTTTTTTTTACCAGACAACCATCTGTGTGTGATAGCCTAGTACTGCAAGATTAAATTATATACCTGCTTGTCAGATCTCAAGCATATTTTTGTTTCCCTTGTTGTCAGAAAATCTGTTTTGACATGTGAGCATAAACATATGGGAAGGAGTATACAGATACAACAGTCTCTTGCCTTCCAAAATCATCCCAGAATTTAAATTTTGACTATACTTAGAAAACTTTACAAAAAATTAAGGTCTGCTTAAGTACAGAATATTATCTAAAAAGTTCAGAATCAAAGTTTAGCTGTTTTTCCTTCAATAAGACCAGCAGAAACTCCACATCATTCTAGTCAAGCCATTTTGTAATTAGCAAAAATCTGAACTGCCTGAAGACCTCTGGAGGACTTCTGGAATATAATGGAAAGGAATGGATGGAATACCACGCTTTCAAACAGGCAGGGAGTTTTTGTTTATTTTTTACATTTCACTGCACAAAGTTAAATATGCTGAGTTAAGGAGGCACAAGCAATTTCACTTCTAGTGTACTAATTCACCCCAGGACCAGCAATTTTTCCTGTCTCTGCTCCTGTACAGGTTCAGTAGCATTGACTATGCACTTTTACGTGTATAATCATGACTATCCATTAAGTTACAGAAGTTACAGAAGTGAGGTATATCCAAGAGATAATAATTCATTTGTGACCGCATTATGGTTCAAAACAGAATTAATAACACTGGAAATGTGAGGAGTGCCTTCAAATATAAATTAGGCTGACAAAAGATGCAATTTTAGTACAGTCCTATTTCTCCCCTAGTTTTAGAATTTTTAAATAAAACCTTGGACTTGTTCAAACATTGTTCCCTTGAGAAAATGCATTACTAATCTCGACTCCTACATCACCAAAACCATTTTGCCTGCCAGTTTTCTGTCACTTTTATGAGCTCTTGAAATTGTTTAACAACCAGATGTGGGATTTTCTAATTAATTGGGAAACCATTCACCAACTCCTATACTGGCAGCTAACATTTCTTCCCTAATGGATTCATATTATAGTGTGCTAAAGTGTTTGTATTCAAAATGTTCTAGTCAGAGTCTTTAGGAATTCTACCATTTATATCAGAAATACAGACTGAACAAGCCATTTACAAGTTTCCTTTCGTTACCAGCGTATATTAAATAGAGAATATTAGGAACAGTGGAAGTCATGTTCTAAAATATGTATTTCCCACACTAGGAACTGTCATGAGACTCTACAAATTTGTAAACCCAAAGTACATTACTGAGTAATCTGACTTGAACATTATTTACTATTTTAAAGGCAAAGCCAAATACACATCATAGTAAATTGTAACTGAATACCTGCTTCATACTAGAAAGGCAAAGCACTTTGACTTCAGCTGTGCTTCAGAGCTATAGAAAAAGCTGCAGACTTGGTGTCTCATTTGAATCCTGACCTTCCTGAGGTTTGACATGGTGCTGACATTTAGTTTTTATAAATGTTAAACTGGGCATCTCCTTCTGTGCTCAAGAACTGGTGCTGTGGCTGAAATGTACCTGGCCATGGAAGCCATTAAAAAAAAAAAAACATGGCCAAGAGACCTGCAAGATGGACTTTATTGGAGTAATTAATAATTCATGACTATAACATTAGTTAGGATAAACCTTCTTGATGGAATGGTATAGGACAAATGCAGTCACTGGAGTCTGACTGTGGAAGATGCTATTTCACACACACACACATACACACACACACACACACACACACATGTTCAGTATTAACAAGGTAACACAAAATATTGGAATATGGAGTCTTTGTTAGAGCAAACAGCCTTTTAAAATAAGTGCATTAAATTTTAGGAAGGAGAATAATCGTCACCAGTTTCTGGATTTGTAATTTTATGGCTCTAACAGTCTGCAGACGTTACATCAGCTATCAAAGAGACTACAACTACAGCAACTCTCCCAGAAGCATCAGCACCCATCTTATAAGTTGGCCAAGTAGGCTGAGATCATAAAGATGTTGTTCATTATTTTAGACTTTCTTGTGAACAAGTTATTCTGGTTCATTTAGAAGCACCTCCTAATATTGGGAAAAATGGCTCATGAATTCATAAGCTTAACATCCCACCCAGATTACTGATTTATGTATTTACGTCTTCATGGAAATTTGCACTCTTACTGCTCATTTCACTGAACAATTAAAGAATGCAAACAAATCAAGCTTCACTTCAAGCAACCTGTTGTACCACAGTAAAACAGTATGAAATAAACTCAGAAAGGTATCTCAAAGAAAGTAAGAAAGGTATCTCAAAGAAAGCAATGCTCTGTCTCAAATATGTAACCTGACAGATATGACACAGGAAGGACATGAAGTCCTCTTTATTTTGTTGTATAGATTAGAGACAGTGCAATACAGGAAAAAAAAAATAACTCCTCTAAGAATCAGATGAGAAAAATCAATGAAAAAATGAAAATATCCAGCTGCGCTAGAAGGACATAAAGTTACCATTTATGCAACTGATGCATGGTAGGTGTTGGGAAGGAACACTCCTTGGCAAAATATCACTGAAATTCATTTCTGAATTTTAAGGGAAATGTAGGGTAGTGGAAATAGTTTCAAGTCAAAGAAAGCAGATACTATCTGAAATTCAGAGTGCTGTCACTGAAAGATGGTGATCATTGGTATATACTCAGAAATGCAATACAAGTTGAAATTCTAATTTTCATGTAATGTTTATTGAAGATATATATTTCTGCTTCAGGTCAATGCAGCCTTACTGTGAAAAGAAATAGTTAACCTTTTCTCATGACTTCATCTCATGAGAGAAGATGCACACTACAAGGTTTTATTTAAATACCTACACCCCCTCTCTCCCAAGAATGTGCAGTGTTCCAGCCTCTCTTTGTCTCTCCACATCTCTCCCAGCAGAGAGGGGAACTGGAGAGAAGCCAGGGGTGTTCTAGAAATGTGCAGTTGTCTATGGAAGGTTACACAAGGACTGAAGTGTCTTTGACTCCTGCTCCCACTGCCGGACTGCTCCCCTACTTGTTATATCTCTGAGAGCACAGAATTTTTGCAGTCCCACAACTCAGACAACTTTCCTATCACAACTCACTCCAAACCTGAAAAGTCTTGCAGGAGGTAACTTTGTAATAGCACAAGCCAGCATTGATACGGCATCGAAACAGGGACAACAGCTGACATGGGATAAAAACAAAACAACACCAACACCCATGAGAAGAGAGGATAAAAATCAATAAAGTCTTCAATCACCACTTACAGCTTGAGTTTTCAGATATCAAATCCTGTTACAAAATCTATGAACCAGAATAAATATTTAGGAGAAAGAAAAACCCTTTCTGCTATTTGCAAAAAGCCAGAAGAAATCTACAAAAAACTGTTAAATACAGTTTGGGGTTTATTTTTAGTTATTATTATGACCTGTTATTTAAGATTCGCATACAGGAAGAGTTCTAAATTGTAAGGACTATCCCAACAAATTTTCAATTAAATAACTAAATTAATGTAGAGAAATTTAATTAAAACTGCACTGGTTTTTACAAATACAGTTAATTAAGCTGCTATCTAAAATTAAATCTCACCCAAACTCCTTTTCCATTGCTGCAGCTCATCAGATATGGAAATAATTAAAATTCAAGAAGTTCACCTATGCATTTGAATACTCAAAAGAGAAAGAAAGAAAATCCACAAGCAAAACCTGCTGAAGTAGTTTGAGAGGCTGCTGCTTTAATGGGATTTATACAGTCCTCAGAGTAGGAAGACAGCACATAAAACCCCCTCAGAAGCAAATCTAGGTTTTTAAATCTGCACAGACTTTTTTTTGTGTAGTGTAACAGGCCAAGACCCTTTGAAGATTTTCCACAAGTGGAGGGTAACAGATTGACATGACCAGGAGCCAGGGAGATAAATCCTGCTGACTTTATATGTGCCTGCCACTGAAGCAAGCAGGACCAGCACAGGTAAGGCACACAGCACGTACTGCACTTAGATCCAGGAGCAGATGTGCTCATCCTCTCAGAGGGGAAAATTCCTTTGTCATAACTGAAAAATCTCAGGTCTTCTGGTAACCCGAATGATCCCCTTTCCCTTCTGACTGTTTTTTCTTGCTCAGACCCAGGCTGGTTTGTTTTATTGGTGAGTTAAATGCAGACCTATTTTCCAGGTGACAGTGACTCAAAATCACATCATACTTGCTTTACATAACAAGTAAACATCACACATAAACATTATAGGTGTTGGCTGATCCAGAGAAAGAGATATTCAGATACTGGGAGGCCTGTCAATGCATTACTTAAGATCAGAGAGCAGTCTTTGAAGAGTTACTTTTGGAGGGAGGATGAGAATATTAACTGAAATACAGTCCAAGACTATTACTTATTGCCAATAACAGTGATTTCTCTATTAAAACAGGCATATGCTATAGCAAAACAAATGATGCAAATGATGCAAACCAATGCAGGCAGCCAGAACTCAAATAGGGTCATTTCAACAGCTCACTCTGTATGTGGCAGCAAGTGTGAGCAACTAACACAGCACTCGTAACCATGTCACCTCTGCACAGGCATATCCCTCAGGTGTTCTGAGAGCATGAAAAAAGTAAAATTATCCTCTGGTGCTAAAGGCACAAAGCTGAAACACAGAAAAATGTGCCAATATTGTCATGACAGGTATTTTTTTTTCTCTCTGCCAGCAAAAATATACAGAAGATAAACATTGACCATATCTTTCACAATATGGCATGCATAAAATCCTCTTTTGGGAAGAATGCAGATGGGAATCCCATGTCTAATGTCATGGAATTTAAGATTTAGAATTGAACTCCCAAACCTTTATCTGAAAAAGTTAATTTAAGCAGGAAGAAGATTCGAGGTCTAAATATTTGTTTCCAACTTGTGGCATAAGCATATCTCTAGATAAATAAGAAAATCAGACACAATTCTTTTTAAAATATAAATTCACATAGGTTTACAGACTTCCACAGGGTTTAAACTTATCATCTGAAGTAGAAGATACAATTGCCCTATCATTTTATATAGAGTAGGAAAAGGGAAAAAAAAAAGCAATAAACATCCGGAGTATGATATTAATAAAGTAAGATTTAAAAGACCTAACAGACTCCCTTTTGAAGCCCCATCTCTTCTTAGAGGGACAAAAAAATAATTTACTTTTTTTTTGTGTACCAAAAATGAATGTGTTTCCTTTCTTGCATAGTAAAATCTGGAGAAACTGCACAAATAATGAAGAGAGTAAAAATCCACAGAAGCTTGGAAATTGAGCAACCAGTGATAATCTATCTTTCTGCAGGCACTTGAATCACCCTCTTACCTTGAGCTTGCAGCAGAACAGGACCCTGGCAAATTGCTATAATCTCCTTTAACCCTAATCACCATTTTAATCAGAAAAAGGTGGGGCAGCCTGGAATTTGTACAGCAAGCAACTGTCATTCTATTTGCTAAATACACAGAGTGTGCAGCTAAAAGGTTGAAATGGTTCAAACTTTTATTGTCTTCAGAATATTGCATTTCAGCTTTAACAGCTGACAAGTTGAAGAAAATAAAATTATGAGACCATCTGCTTTGAAGACCTTTAGATGTTTGCTTAGACCATGGCTGCATCTCTCACTAACTCTGATTTCTTGGGAAAAGAAAAGGTTGTGATTCATACAACTACCAGGAGTAAATGTCTACCTCACCTTATATTGCACATTTCCTCTCTGTATCCCTCTAATTTCTTCTAATTTCAGATTATAAATTTCCTAGCTGTGTTCTCTATTTATTTGTTTAATGATTTTCTTCCTAGCCTTTTCTTAATAAATAGTGGCGTGATGGTATGACAGACAAGGAGAAGCTTATATGAAGAGGAAGAAAGGAAGCTTCAAGGAGAAAAAGAGCAATGAGAGAACCTAAAAAGAGCATCAAGGAGATTGTAGGCAGGGGAAGATTAAAGGAAAATGCAGCAGACAACTGTGATTTTCAGCTATAAAGGATTCAGCAGCTGTCATTAAAAACCTGCAGCTCTGCTTGAGGCATATTGATCACATTACACTATTTCAATGTTTTCCATACAACTTGCCTCTGTTTCCTTCATATTATAGCAATACTCACACTAATATTTATCTCAAACAACCATTTATTTGGGAAGGAAGACTGTCCTGTATTTCTCCCTCTTCTTTTTCCAGAAGGGGCTGCTGAACTTTCAGTGCTCTACTCACTTTGTTATTAACTCACAAATATCAAAATACATTTCATGCCAAAGAGGAGGGCTTTTCTTCACCTTTCTACTTTTTTTTTATTATTATTATTTATTTATTTTTTTTTTTTTTTTTATATTAGAGCCATTTTTACATACAAGTCCTATAATATTAGACACTTCCTGGAGTAAGTAACACTGTAGGACTTGTGAAGGTTACAGACATGGCAGAATTTCTGTATTTACACAGTATTGGAGAGTTGTAAGCAGTCCTGGAAAATTTAGAACGTCATTAGACTGTGGACAACTGGAAAAGATTTGTTTCTAGGATTTCTAACCCATTTTTCACACAGTATCTTGTACTGATAGCCGAAAAACATTTTAAAAAAATGTAAACACTTCTTTTGATAGATACTATAACAGTCCTTATCTTCCACCTGAGTGTGTGTCAAGCTTAATTTTTTTAAGTTATCTCACAGTTCTTAATCACATGGGTCCTTTTAAATACCTTGTAATCTAAACTATAAATGTCAGAGAACAAAAATGCATGAAGTGGGATGATTCATGTCTGCCACATACCTACTCTTACAACACCCTTTTCAGAGGTACTGTTTTTTATACTAAAACCAACTGTATTTAAACCATAGAATTACATTAGATTTTGGGCAAAAGGGAGAGGGGAAAAAAAGAGGAGAAAAGGTCACATTCATACTGTCCTTAGCTTTCAAACACAAAGTCAATACCTTCCAAAGGTTTCTAATTCCACACTGAGAAAATGAAGAAATGTCCCTTAAATCATGTCTTCCCCTTTAGGTACATTAATGACATTTTTGTTCTGATGTGGCTATTGTAAGAATCAAAATGCCTTGGCCTTAGGGCTTTTTTTTAAAAATTTTTTGTAATGCATTAAGCTCAACAAACCTTTGTAGAAAATAGAATACTCTTAATTATGAATAAATTAACTGAATTAGCAACATGAGATGGATATGAAATTAGAGGACTGTTAATTGAAACTGCAAACACAGCTGTATACAGCTTAGAGATGAATCACACCAGTAATGACACAGATGTTTATAAAATGTGATTATGTTTAGCAGGAGCATACTATTGAAACTCCCCAGCCTATTCTTATATTGTGTCACTGAAATGGTTTTTAAATCCATGAACACCAGGAATCAGAATCTCAGGGATGGCAAATTAGGCTCCCTGGATATGTGAATTAGTGTTGTCTGAATGTCAGCAATTTAATTCTCCAGCTTTCAAAGAATGTAGAAATGGAGCCAAAAACAAACATCTGTTAGTTATATTCTCATTCAGAAAAAAATAATTAAAAATCTCTGGCAAGTTAGAGCCTATCTGAATATGAGCAAGACAGTGAAATACAGTATCTCTAAGCTGTGTGAATATACTGATCATGTAAGAGCTCAAGAAATCTAGTTTGTGTACAACTGTGAATACATCTTTTGGGGACTATCCCTCCAAAGTACTAGAAGAATCAGGAACAAGTGATATCTCCTGTTTAAAGATTTAAGAATCGATTAGCTTCCTAAAGACAGCACATCAGGATTTTTATTCTTTCATCTTTTACATCTTTCCTAGGGCGTTCTTTGATAAATTGCACAATAAAGGTGTTGGGGATTTTTCCTAGCAGAAAAAGGCACAGACATTGCTCCTAGGTCACCCAAGGATGTCTGAGCTGAGCAGGCTGAGCAGGGATAGCAGTCAGCTCAGCTGGGAGGGCTGGCAGAGCTGACAAAGCCAACACTCCAAGGGGGCTTAAGTCCCAACATACCAGTGTGAAGTGCAATGGTGGCTCTCATTTCAGTGCTAGCAATGAGCAGCCACAACAGCACGTCAATGTTACGTTAAACAGCCTGTGATTCGTTTTCTGCAACAGTTCACAGACTAACAGAAGCAGATTTTACAACATCAATGGTAACCATGCTTTCAGTGAACATGCTGAATAATACAAGATCATAGTTTGTGTCCAGCACTGTAGTGTAGCTCACATCACAGACACTATTATCTGATTCAGGGCCCTTGGCCTGTATTAGGATTAATACTTACTACATGAAGTAGAGGTTGTTTTTCTAGCCCCCTTTTCTAGGGAATGGGACAGGCCTTTGAACTATGTAGCTATTAGAAATACATTAAACTAAAAGTAAAAACTATCAGTAAAATTAAAACTTACACCAACTCAACACAATCTCATTACAATCCAGCTAGATTTTATAAATGTAGATCTGATCCATAAATGGATACTCACCTGAAAACATGTAAATTCATGCATAAGATGGTTAAAATCATTGGCAAAGCTGAAATATTCAGCATGACCTAGCACTGTTAAATATCACAGGCTTACCCTGTCAGCTGTGGGAATTACTGAGCACAGCCTAACGATGTGGGGGCAAAGTGTTGAGATAGAAAAGTAGTGATCATAGAATTGCATTTGCCTCTGTCTTTCTGACACATTATTTGATGGGAGCTGACCTCCTATTCACTGGTGAAGAAAAAAGGATTAGATCTTGACTTTTTAAAATAGGAAACTCGCTCGATTTCTGCAGCAGACCATACCAGTCTGGCAGTATTTCATAGGTCATTCACAGCTGAATAAAGTTATGGAGGCTTTGTAAGAAAAATGTAACCCCTTTCTCATTAGAGGTAAACCTAGGCAGATTTAGGGATATATTGCAGGTAGCTATGACAACTGATGTGCAACCCAAATTAAATTCTCTTAGTTTTCTGGCTGGCAAAAGTACAAACAAAATCAACTCAGGATTTGAGATGTGATGTTTTGAGATAAGGAACTGTAATGCTTGGATATACAAAAAGCACAAAGCCATTTTATGGAAGACACAATCTTTTTTTCCTTCTGAATACCCCAAAAATCACTACACTGAAATAGCACTCTATTATCAGCTAATTAATTGTCAGCTAATTAATTAGGACAGAACTGATTGTTTTTACAGATGAAAGAGTCATAAATGAGGGTAGTGAAAGGAAGGGACACAAAACACTTGAGGATGGTAGGAGAAATCAGAGGAATGAAAGTGAAAACATCCAACAAAATGAGTATGCTACTAACAGACATAACCTTAGGATTATTGTTCGGGATCGATTAATACTAATTAATTTTGGTTTAAAACAAACAACTGTGATAGAGAAGCAGATTTGAACACCTGAGAAAATGGAAGAGAACAACCAACTGGGTCTTCAGCCTCCGTACTTGAAGGTCCCCCCAAAAATGTCATACCCTAAAAAATTAATTTCCAGAAACAGGAACTGGATGTTGATCTTTCCAGGTACAAAAGAAGTAAAAAAATGAATACTAATAAAACTTGAAATTTTAAGCTCTTGGTCAAGAATTGTAATTTATACTATGTTCGTTCTGTAACCAAGGGGTATATTTCTAAAGTTTATTGCAGTATCAGTGTTTTAGAAACTAACAACAAGCACAAGAATTGAACAGCCTAGATGAGCCACAGGATAAGCATCTTGAAATAACGCCTTCTGCCTTTGTTGTGCTGGGTGGATCCAAATTAGGAAGGGCTTTATAGAAGATTTTGCACACACAACATATAATAGGATTTGAGCCATTTTAATTATGAAGTGTCCTCCTCTACAGCAGACATACCATTACATTACTTCCATGCTGCTCATAGTTTTCTATACAAGGGTACAACATTCAGCTTTACTCAAACTGTGTCGAAAACTGCAGTGGGAACTTGAGAGAGCACCTTGTGAAAATATTTTTTAAATGGCACACATAATCTTCCATAAAGGCTGGTTTCAAATCTGTGTCACAGCTTAATGCCACTGACATTTTTAGTATTTTAAACACTATTATTAACAGCACTTCTAAAACAGCAAAAAAATCCTTAGTCTTACTGAAGCAAAAAGATATAAAAAACATAGCACAAAATACTACCTAGCTTGAAAACTGCAAAAGCTTTCTGTAACCTGAAAGTAGATGGCCTGACATAAAACTATTTGCAGTGATATAACATATAATTGATATGTCAGAAAGACACAAAATGACTCAACAAAGAAATAAAAAAGGCAGACATTAACCTTCTGCACTGGAAATGTGTGTATTATTTCTTTTACTTGGCTTTTAATCACTTCAAATGATGTTTCTTGTAAAAAAATCACATCATTTCAGAAGAAGGGATTAGTGAAAATGGGGAGAAAGAGATATATGTTTTGCCAGTTTTACATTCTCCCTCTAAAAATCTTTAACAATACTTTGGCACTGGTACTTGGAATCTAAGGGGGTTTATATTGCTTTCAATCCAAGGGTATTCATTAAGGTTTCATTGAGTTACAAGCCTCTGAAAATCACATTAGAGAGCCTTTACTGGGCAGCTCTTAAATTCAGTGAATGCTCTATCTGCGACAAACGTGTTCCACATTCAAAGCAAACTTTGTACATCTGCTCCCCGCTCACATCAGACCAGGTGACCATGCAGGGGCAGAGGGGCTGTGTGAGCAGAGGGGCTGTGTGAGCAGAGGGGCTGTGTGAGCAGAGGGACTGTGTGAGCAGAGGGTCTGTACCAGCAGAGGGGCTGTGTGAGCAGAGGGGCTGTACCAGCAGAGGGTCTGTACCAGCAGAGGGGCTGTACCAGCAGAGGGGCTGTGCCGGCAGAGGGGCTGTGTGAGCAGAGGGGCTGTACCAGCAGAGGGGCTGTACCAGCAGAGGGGCTGTACCAGCAGAGGGGCTGTACCAGCAGAGGGTCTGTGTTAGCAGAGGGTCTGTGTTAGCAGAGGGGCTGTGCCGGCAGAGGGGCTGTGTGAGCAGAGGGGCTGTACCAGCAGAGGGGCTGTACCAGCAGAGGGGCTGTACCAGCAGAGGGGCTGTACCAGCAGAGGGGCTGTGCCGGCAGTGCATCCATCCCCCAGGGATGCAGCAGCCCCACACCCTGCCAAGGTGCATCAGCCTCTGGTGCCAGCGCGCAGCTGACACCGCATCCTGCCCTGACTGACCCCACGCACTGCACTCCCCTCCTCTCCTGCTGCTTTAGCAAAATCTAACCTGCAAAATATGAACTCTGACAGTTGATAATATTTTGGGAAGAGAAAGGGCCTGTGGAGTGGAAGCTAGGACTGGAGATTGATTTATAATTGCAAGGTTCAGTTTTGTTTTGTCCTTGTTTGCTTTCATTAGTCTGACTGCTGCTAACCTTGTGCACTTCCCAGCTATTCCCCCTCACATATTCTTACCTTAAACAACCCTAATTTTTCATAATGAGCAGACTAAACATAGCTGATTGGAATCAGGTCACATACCTAAAAAGGTGTTGAAAAAAATCAGGCCATTTTCTTTAAATTTGTACAAGAAAACCCCAAAGCTATCTGCAATTTTGGAATCCAAGGCAAAATCTTCTAACTCCTGTAGTCTACACTTCTGTACAGGACTGAAACTCAGAGTTTTAATTCTTCAAATGCAACTTCCACATTCCTTGTCAAAGGGACTCCTACAGAAATTATTTCAAGTAATGGTTTTGAGATGATCAGGTATTACAGATCATGAACACTAAAGAATATAGTTTCTGTGGTGGTTGGTAAATAAGTTAAAGAGCTGCCAACTGGATGATTTAGCTAAGACTACTTGACTAAAACCCAACAGAACTAGTGGATGTTGGTTTCCAGTGAATATATTCTCAACAGTATCAAAACCTCTGTTTCCCTCAGTATCCTAAATATAGTCTGCTATGAGTCATATGGATGTGTGCTGCCAAACATAATCTATAACTGCTGACAGGTGGAAGTATTTTATTCCTTTATAAGGAAATGAGACATATATATCAACTAATATGCCCATTCTTTTCCTATCATTTATCCATCAAAGAGATAAATGGGAGATCTTACAGAATATGGTGTATAAGCAAAAGTTGTACAAGAGAGTACTAAATTCAAGATGCACGTGTAACATATTTTCTAACTTTTGATAAATTTTAGGTGCTTTTCTTTTCACATATAAACAGCATAACTCAGCTTTTATAATCCCCTGCACTCACACACTTTTATGAGAAACAAAAAAATGCATCGAAAGCAATCTACAGATGCATATTGTAACGAGAACATAAAGTAGGGTAAATTGCTATTCTTCTGCATGGATCTTCAAAACATCTTCATAGAGGACAAAATTTCAGAGTAAAGGAAGTCAAAAGAGGATAACAAAACTCCCAAAATGAATGCAGCTTCCTTACAAAAGATGATTAAAACATTTGCAATTTCCAGCAAAGTGAAATTCATCACACACATCATAAATTTAGTAAGTTTTTATTAGTTTTCCTGCTGTCATGTCTGTGGATGATAACCATTCCTGTTTATAGTTACACACTTTCTTTCACTGACTGCCCTAAAGTGGCCACAATGAAGGTGTCCTCCTAATTTAGGAAGGAATATGTCCAATTTTTGACACAGATTTCATTAGCAGAATTGAATCCCAATCCTGACAGCTGGCCTTCCTCCACTAACTTACAGAAATAAATAAATTGGATTTCTAAAGAATGAACCACTGCAAAATTAATTCTATATGCATAATTTTGCAGACAAACATTGAGAAAATCTGCAACTCAATCTAACAGAAATGAGGAAAAACGCTTGGGTCTGTGACTTCTGCAGCCAACTGGCATAGCCAATTAAACAAATAAGAGACCATTAAAGAGCTGTAACAATTGTGGTATTGGCAGAAGTTCCTGTTCTCATGGAACATACAAACCAACATTTTAACTAAGTAGTCTGATGGGAAAACTCGACTTTCAAAAAGGATCAAAACCTCCCTCTACTGGGAAGATGAAGTCTGCAACTACAAAATAATTTCAAATTTCAAGGCTAAAAAGCATCATGATTTTAGTAGTGATTTAACTACTGTAATTCTAACTGAGCTAGAATTTTGTCTCCATATATTTAGAAAACTTGTCTCCCATTTCTTTCAGCTACTAACAGATGACATATGTCAAAATATAGTTTAAAAAACAGGAAAAACCAAAGAAATAAAAACAAATTAATTATTAAAATTAATGAAATACCACAATGGAAAGAGAAACTACTAAGTTAACAGAAAGTTAATATTTATAATTTTTATTTATATATTATAATTTTAATTATATTTAATTTTTAAATATATTTTTATATTTATATAAAATATAAATATATAAAAACAATCATTGCCTTTTATATTCACCATCCATTTAGACATGGCATTCTCTGTCTCATACAGAGGAAGACATATCTATCTTGCTGCTGTTGCATCATCTGTCAATCTATCAACTCCAACCCCAGTTTACACTCACTGTTTAATAATAAATAACTCTGTTTGTAATTTAAGATATAGAACAATTGAAGGCCAATATTCTGTTTAAGTATATGACTAGAGCTTTCATGTTTGAGGATCCTATGCACTACCAATTGGACAACTGAACTATAAAGCAAGAGAGGTTTTTCATTTTCTCTAAAAAAGAAATGATATGAGAGAATATCCTTTATCACTTTCAAATTTTAATTCCATGGTTTAGACATGAAGTTTTCTTTCTGAAATCATTACTATATAAAATTTAAGAAAGTAAGTGTGGTTCAATTCAACTGCAAGAGACCTGAAGAAGACATTTCTTTTACACAGGAATTTTTGTTGTTATTTCATTTTTTTGGTAGGATATTTTTCTTGGAGAAGGCATGAAAGACAGAAGGTGAAGTAAAATTAAAAAAAAAGCCCAAACCTAAAACCTGCTACAATAGGTCACTGCTGATTTCAGCTTATATTTTGCTGCAGCTTCCTTGCCTTGGTGTCCAACCCCTATAAAAACAAGGTGTGAGCTGAGGACTGACTGCTGCCCAGATTGCCTGTGACTCAGCTCTTTAGAGATTCATTGGCCAGCAAGAATTTGATGCATGGTGACAATTTTACACTGATTTCATGGAAGAAGGGATTTCCCTTTTGGCTTTTATATTCTTGATATTACCTCTGGAAATACAGAGGGTAAGATTCATTCATATTTCTCACCACAGATTGAAAGAATCAACTAATATTTGTGAAGCACACAGAAGAAGTTGTTTTCTGAAATAATTCATTGCAGCAATACTTATTACAGTAGAGTGCATCATGCAGCTCAGTGAAGAGCCTGTCCTTAGCAGAATACAAATAAAATGATGATATGACTCTAGATAACTGTCTGCAGGGGTACTAAAAGCCTTCTGGCTCTTCACAGCTCCTGCAAGCAGAGAGTGCTCTTCAAGAGAGTAGAATAATAGTTGTGGCTGGGCCTTCTAACAAATGGCAGCATGTTTTTTTCACCACAACAATCTTCAAATCCCCACATCCTGCAGAATCTTTGCTACTGGTGCGAGATGAGCTGAGCAGTTAAGAATGATACTGAAATGAGGGCTTATGCCTCTTGACAATCATTATATATGTATATAAATCATAGAATTATAGAAACGTTTAGATTGGAAAAGACCTTGGACTGATTTAGCTCTAGGTTTCTGATGTGCTCAAAGACAACCACTCACAAACTACCAACTTTCAAAAGTAAAAGCACTAGAGTTTAAATACCATAGCAAAATATCTTAATAGATACATTTTTGGATGGAAGATGATTCCTACTGTATTTTTCAGTTTATTAAAGGTACTATTCTAAATAAAAGCAAAGAAAGTTTGATTTAAACAAAAAAATCTTTCTTGATAACTGAAGGCTATGTTCTCGGTGGGATGCTTGTGAATTCTTTTAAAATGTCAGGAGTTTTGTCCTTTGACAAGCATTATACCAAAAGATCCCACGTATTTTAGGGGATTTCTGGCTCCTTAAATGTTAACTGGAAGCAAGCAAGGGTTTGTAAGACTCATTCTGCCCCAGGATGAGGTCATTACCTACAGTGCTTGAAGCACACATGAGAGCTCCTTGTGAAATTCATAACAAGTAGCTCCTTAGAAAGATTTTATCTCCTTTCATGTGTAAGAAAAATGAAAAAAAATAAACAGGATATTTTCCTCAAAACTACTCTATTAAAGTCATGAAGCTACTCAAACTCCACAGAAAATGACACAGCTTTCACAGACTGAGCTGAGTGCATCAGCTCTCATTAATGAAATGCATTCCACACAACACTTCAAAACCAGGGCTGGTTGAGTCTGTGAGTGGTTGAGTGCTTTCTCTATATCATTGTGCCAGTAATGCTTCAGAGTATATTCACTAAAATTGAATACAAACCAGGTAAATTAATGGCAAACATGCCTTACTGTGAAAATACAATTGAAGTTCTGGGAAGATTCTGGAGGAATATTTGATTCTATTTGCTAATAGCACTAATCCCACAATGGAACCCCTGACTGACTATAGCAAATGACTGACTACGGTTGGACTTTTGATTATAAAATGAATATTATATTAAATCTCTGTAAGATTAGGCTCACAATGATACATTTCATCCTCTAATCTTATGTAAGTTTCCAGTGTTAATAAAGAAACAAGCGAGACATGATTACCTCCTTTACAGAATGCTCTTCAACTTTCTCATAACACTACAATTCACTGGTGTTGCAGATATGATAAATTTTATGTCTTTATGTACTTTCCCCACATATAACCAAGGATGGGTACTCTTCTGGCAAGCAATAGCACAGAACTCTCTGTTTTATGATTTTCTTGAAGTGATATTTTCTTGGAAATGGGGAACATGGATAAGAAATATTTTCCCCATTAGGAATACAGCAAGGGGCGAGAGAGAGATCTAACCTTTGAGGAGGGAGAAAAAGAGAAGTAAACCAAGAAGAGAAACAAGGGCAGTACAGAATAAAACCCCAAAGAGTAATAAGAGAAGCTAGATGAGGAAAGTCAGAGAAGAGTAGGAACACAGAAAGAATTGCTTTTTGAAAATAAGAATGAAGAGAAACCTGAGAGAAAACATAGCCAGTGTAAAAGAAAGACACATGAAAATAAACCGAAATATATATAAGACGGACAGACTGAAATATAAATTTGATATTTTTGGTGACATAAGCATAACAAAGACAATTAATAAATAAATAAATAAAAAAACCCCAAACCACCAGAATGAAAAAGAAATATACTGGACAACTGCAAACCCAGAAATAAACAACAGGAACATACGTTAGAAGGAGAATGGTTTTGCATGAAACAGAAACAATTTTCATTTTTACTTTTCCTATTACGTGGGAAAAATTTCAGTTTTCTATAAAGGGTATCACATCTAACTGAAGTGCTGGTCATACATAAAAATGTCTAGCCCTAAGATGGAAAAATATATAATATTCTAAAAGGTGTCATTGGGTGTGAATGTCCAGCAGATCTTGTACGTAGAACGGTTGGTCTAAATAATTGTATATTCATTCCAATTCATCTATTATATTCCAGCTTATGCAATTTTATTATCTTCTAACAAAAATGAGTGCTGCCCCTCAATACATTTCAAACTCTGCTCTTTTTCAAATATAAAAATTATATAATAGGAGCAGATGTGTCTTTCCTCTTTCTAAGGGTCACAACTTGGCCTTTAGTGTATCATAATCTTTCAAAGTTATTTATGTCTTTTCCCCTCAGGATGTGTTTAAAAATTTACTGGAGTGCTTTCACCTTACTCTCTGTATCTTCCAGAGGACATTTAAGTAAACATGAAAAAAGACAGCAAACCATAATATTTCAATTAACTATCTGTTCTATCAGCAATAACATCTCACTCTGATATACTGTCTCCAACTATCTTCAGAGAAGATGAAAAATTTGTTTTCCAAATATCTGGATTTGGTAAATCAAAGCAATAATTTACAGTGAAAAGTGAATTGTTCACAATGTTTCCTGAGCTCTATGGAAGAGAACATATTATCTTTGAAATGTGTGTGAAGCATGTGGCTTAACCTTTATATTTTTAAACCATCTACAATATCAGGTTGGGCCTCTGTCTAATGCTTTTATGAATGGTAGCAAAAAAAATTTTTTTTGGGCTTTCTCATCTTTCATTCTTTAGTATGCCTTTGGTGCTATCCTACAGGGAGCAAAGCACAGAGAAATAGAAATATTTACTTAAATGCAGCACAAAGAAAAATGTCATGCAAAACATACCTGTAGCACCTTCCACCTTGTGTTTAGGTCTTCCACACAGCTGAGATTGTACTGGGAGAGTTGAATATCAGAGGGAGTGAAGCGGTGAGCGAGCTCATTGACGTGATGAACCTTTTCTTTAAGGGGAACAAGCTCTGCTCTATAAACCTGTGTGGATCAAATATAAATATAAACAATTATGAGCACTAACTTCAAAAACTATTGGCTCTGCTACCAGCTGATTAGTAGCACCAAGATATTACATGTCAAGCTGAAAGGAAAGAGCATGCACTCATAATTCAGTTACCAGTCTGTTTATTTAGCTTCATGTGGACTTTAGGTCTCAAGTGTAAGGCCAGCATTTCAGAAGGTGCTGTGAATTTGGAACCTTCAGAGTCACTTTTGGCCAGTTTAGCTGAATTTCTAACCAGCACAACCACTGGGAGGTGCACTGCAGAGCACACTTCTCTCCTGCTTCATCCTTTACTTGTGTGTAACGTGTTCAGTCAGGATGGATGGGAGTTGTGAGTACAGTTTAATAGAGGAAAACAGGAAGACAGCTGTTCCCAAATACAACAAATGGAAAAAAAAAAAATGATTAAATGTTTACAGAACCCAATAAGGCCATGATTTAGCCATGGGTGTCTTGTTTTCTGTGTTACAAAGAAAAATGGTAATAATGGGAAGTCCACTTCTCGGGTTTTGTGTTGTTGCTGTGACCCAAGAATTTCTCAGTCTCTGTTTTTCCCAGCCTGGATCAGAAGAACAGCCCGAGATCTCTCTGTTCTCATGTTCAAGGACTTGTTTATTGTTCATTATCTAGAACATTGTGGTCCTGGCCTGCAAAGGTCCATCTTGCACTTCGAAACGAAGCAGACTGACACCCTCTGGGTGGTGTTTATCTTTTATACTAAAATCTACGTATTCGTTATTTGCAATAATTTTCCAATACCTCTCTACTTTATTAGACAGTGTACCTTTACTCTAAACCTATCAAAATGTGCCATGATCACTGCAGAAGATGGAGACTAAAAGACAAAGAAGCAGCCCAGGGACACACCCAGAATCCTCCATCTTTGTCCCTTAAACCCCCATTATAAACTCCCTAAAAATCTACATTTTTACCCTGTGACAAGTTAACTATCACTCTACTCAAACTCTAGTGTCTTGTAATTCTCCATACAAAGCTGGTAATTTTTTCCATGGGCTCAAGTCAAATGCACAGGTGTTTTTGACTCTGTGCCAGGGTCCCTGAGACCCCTGCCAGGGTCCAACACCCATTAAAAAAAAACAAAAAAAAACAAACAAACAAAAAAACACCAAAAAAAAAAAAAAAAAAAAAAAAACCACAAAAAAAAAGAGAGAGAGAGAGAGAGGAGAGAGAAAGATTAAAAAAAATTGCTATGCATCCCAAACTGGCTTATATGACTGATATTGAAAAGAGAAAACAAAATAATATTTCTTTTAAGCTAAACTTTAAAACTATGCATAAAAGAAGTTTAACTGATAATTTCAGTAATGTATGTGAAACCACGAATCTGCTAGTTACAAACTTCTTTGTAAAATCAACAGCCTGATGAAAATGTCTCCATGATGTACCTGGGTGCATTCAGATAAATTCAGGGCACCATGACTTTATGAAAGAGAGGAATCTCCATGTAGATCTTCCACTGCTCCATATCTGTCTTTTTTAAGGAGACATTTATGAATTTTTAATGTGATAAAATATTTCAAAATGTAACAATGAGTAATTTCTAAGGGACAAATTCTCTCATTCTCAGGATCATGTTTTATTGCCATATGATGTCTGCACACAAAGGCAGAGTAATTTACTTGCTATATTAGTCTGCTCTATAGCTCCTTTCTCTCAGCATTTTTAATATAAACCACATGTGGTCTGCATCTCATTTTAGATCATCAAGCAATCTGAAATTATTGCCTAGTAATCTTTCCATCAGCACACAATGCAAAGCAAAGTAGAAAAAAGCCCATCCAGTATTTCAGTGAACCTTAAGAGTAAATAATATGGAGACATTCATAGATGTTAGAATGCCATGAAGAGCACTAAAGGTAAACATCATTGAAAAATTGTTCATCAAACATCTTTTAAAATCAGACTTGACTTCCATCAATTATGTTAAATTGCCCTGCAACATAAGGAGTTAGTAATCATACAGTGAATGACTCTAATGATCCATCTTTAAAATACACCATTGGAAGGGATGGTAAATCCCTTTTGTAAAGGAAGTGCAGAGAACTATGCAAATACCACGATGTGTGAGAAGATGTACTCATCAAGTTCATGACATGGTGCTTGACTTCCCCATTTCACCAGTTTTGTACCACTGTAGTAGAAGGGACATTACTGGTGAGAACTGATTTACAATTTACTGCTGAGCAAGGTCTGAAATACAAAGAAAAGGAAGACAACTCATGTTTGGTTTTACCCTAGAGAGTTATATATGTGCTTACCCTGAACTTTTTAGTTAGCAATTGAGTTCAGAGAACAAACAACCTGCTGTAAAAGTAGACATTTGTTGTTGTAAAGTAAAGGCCTCAAAGGCTGAAGAAATATATACACTGCTATCTGAGCACTTCACTCACGAATGGTTGTTTTACTGCTTTTTTTTCCTGTGATCTGCTATTTTCATGGCCCAAGGTGCCTGGTCATGACTCTGTGGCTTACATTTGGGATGATCAAGCCAGTTCCTCCCATGTTGCTTCATTTCCAAGATGAGAGAACACCCCTAATCTAGTGTCACCAATGACGACTTTGCATAAAATATAGATATACACATGTATATATTCAGATATAACAGAAAATATAGAATAAAGGTAATATATAATAAAAATTAAATACACACTATATATATATATATATAAAATAAAAAACTCAGAATAAATGCCGATCAATAGATGCAAAGATCAGTTCCTACACTACAATGCACTTTAATGCAGTTCCTGTATTAAATAAAGTTAATTTTCTACTATTTATATGGGGTTAGGATCAGGTTTCTTATTGGGAAACATCACTGCTTAAGCAAAGCACACAGGCCTCATCAGGCACTTATTTTTAAACATATAGTAAGGTGTATGGCTGATTTCAGACCAATTATTTGCATCTGCATTGTGGACTTGAAAGTACTGTCAAGTACTCAAGTACTGTCAAGTACTCACTTGAATACCAACATTAAGTATTAGGTAAATCACACAGCCATTACAGCTAAATTAAAGTGAAATAGAAAATCTTTCATAATTAGTCAGCATGTTTTTTTGACTGCAAGTTATTTTACAGACCAGAAAGACTACTGCACAGAAGTAACCCACAACTGAAAGAATTGAAATAGACATGGAAGTAAAGAAGAAAACTCATCTTCTGCCTTCTCTTCAATCGATGCCCTAATTAACTTTTTGTGCTGCAAGGATAATGATTTTTGCAGTGTGATAATAATATTCCAATGCACAAAATACCACTTTTTGCCTTTAAATTCAATATTCTGTATTCTATTATTGCTAAGCCTGAACCTCTGCTGGTGTTTTTATTAGCTGGCCAAATCCAAACATGATAAATATCAAGAACAAAAGAAGGAATCCTAGTCAATAAACAGCTATCTAATTAATGCCAGTAAGCTTACGGTTAGAAAACTGTAGATGGAAAAGAGAAAAATAACCACAGAAAGATTTGGAATATGACTCTGTGTTATTAAGAAGCCAGGAACTGTAAGCCTTCTTTAAGCAATAGTTTATCACAGACAACCAGCCCATCAGTCAGCATACATGGTTCTAGAGCTAAGCATCTGTAGAAGCATAAATTTAGAATTTTTACTGGATATGTGTTACAGAAATATTTATATTTTTAATAATCATTTTGTTTAGTACAAGACTTTTTTTCTTATTTTTTTTTTCCTTCTGCATAAAGAGCACTAAACATATAACAGGTTTATATAACAAAAATTAAAGAATTATATTACTGGTAATTTAAAAACCAACATACATGGAGAGTAGTAGTGTATTACTATCACAAGATGTACCCATTAAATTGCTCAGAGTGCAAATGAGTTCACAGTATGAACAGTGATACGAAAACCAGCCCCAAATTATCTTCATTATAACTGTCCTTATGCAAGACAGAATTTCAATGGTTTGTGATACTGTAGGTGGTAGATTGGATTTTAAATGATCCGTACAGTTGTGTTAGAAAATATTTCAAAATGCCTTGGAAAATGAGCAAGGACTCTAAGACACATACCACAGACATCCTAACCAGACAAATACTAAAAGTCTAGAGAACACGCAGTGGCCATATTCAGTCAGATGAAAAGCTCATCTTGCCCAGTCCCTTGTCTGATAGTAGCCAATGCAATTGCTCAAGGAAGAAAATAAGGGGAAGCATCACCTTCCCTGTCTCTTGTACTCTTCCAGCTCAGCAACTCGAGTCTCAGAGATTATGGAGCCAGAAGCTGCATTTTTATGTCAAACAGATCTTGATGTAATTTTTTCCGAGGGGTTACATACTTGTTTTTTGGACTAACATAGGCTTTTATGATCCAAAATAACCTATGGTGAGTTTAACATTTAGGTTAGAGTTTCTGGTTTTTTTAAACCTGTTTCTGGAGACCCACTTGTGACCTTCCCTAGATCTTAGCTCATAAGAGACAGACATAAACCATTCCCAGTGGACTCTGTGCTGTGTCAGGATTTACAAGACCTACATCATGTTTTTTCCTTTATGCTTAATATGCAGAGATTGAGATATATTTGATTAAATGTGGGATAGATATATAAGGTATGTACATCCGAGTGAGTTGCCTTTATTTCACATGGTTCCTTTATATTCCACAGCTGATCAAACCCAGGAGCTGAACATAATATAAGGTTTTACTATAGGATGGCAAGAACCACATTCTGAATTGTGACAACAGAAACTAGCAAATTTTAATTATCTATATAGGGAGCTTAGGCAAGTAACTCACATACAGACAGCTGCCTGACTCCTGAACAATAAGACAAACCCCACTCCAACAACATTTATTCTGTCCTTGGATACCTTTTACCTAGACTATTATAATTGTTTTTAGACTGGGGATCCCAAACACTTCCATATATATGTTATAGATACAAAAGGGACTTACACTGTGGAACCATGATATTTTCTGCTTTTTCAGTAATTTTCAGTAATTCCTCACATTTCATCTGGTTTTCTGAACAGTCCTAAGTATGGATGTGATGTTTTCAAAGACTTCTGTTATGATTCCATGACCTCTTTCATGGGTCCTGAAGGAATGTTTGAAAGGCCTAAAGAGATCATTATTGTACACAGAAAGCTGGGATAATTTTTTCTACATTTTGCTTGAGATTTATCAGCATTTGATTTTGTCCGCCATCACTTTGCTGGCACTCAGTACTGTGAAGGCTTTCCATTGCTGTTTGCAATCTGTCCTCACCTTAAGTACTTTGAATAGGTTCATGTCATCAATATGTTCCACTGCATTAATAATTTTCCTTTCCTGTTCATTGATGTACGTGATGGACAGAGTAGACCTGGAGCACATCATCTCCCTCTTTGGGAAAACTGACCTGTGCTTTTGGTTTTCTGACTTTTACAAGGAATTGGTTATGCATCCACAAGAAGACTTCTGTTGTCTCACTGGATCTTAATTTCTCTGCTGGAAGGTATGCTTAAAATCCCTGGGGAATGGCAAATGACCTATAGCCCCTTAAATATTATGCTCATGTTTCCTTACAGGCGCAGTTGGGGATGTAAGGCACACCTACTTTTACAGTCTTTTCTACCAAATATCCTTTCCCAGATTTCCTCATCTGTACATCCACAGGCCTGACTACATGCACTTTCTGAAAATTATCACCATGTGTGCCCCTCATCACTCCTCATTAAACCTCCCTGATTTTAAATAAGAAAATGCTGTTAATAGATACAGCTATTTTACACTTCCATTAGAACACTTGACCAAACAGCCATCTGTTTCTGATGATTTGATGATCTTAATCAAGACAATTTGTTCTTTGTATTTTTACTTCAAATAGGTTTCATTATTATTTTCTTTAGCCATCCCATCTTTCCAGGTCTTTCTGAATCTATTTGGATGGTATGGATTGGTTCTCAGGATGCAGTGCCTCTTTGCAGCCTTCACACACTTTGTCCTTTTGGTTCCTTTTCGGCAGGCTTCCTCATTTGTGTGCAGCTTTCTTTCTGAAAACTGAACACTGCTGTAGTGGATTTTTTGGGTTATTTTTGTCCCTGCAGAGTTGCTGACCTTTAGTTCATAATGATCCCTATTATGATAGCAATATTTTGATCTTACAATGCTCAGTACCAAGCCAAATCTTTCCCTATTGGTTATTCTCTTGGAGTTTCTTAAGTATTTTCTATTTAATGCTAGAGCTTGAATTCCAAAAGGATTTTAGGCTAGTGTCTGTAATTACAGATCAGTTTTTAATATATTTTAGAAAACACAGGAGAAGCCTCCCAAAATTATTTACAAGTCAGTTTTTGCATATTTTCCATTAAATTTGTTTGTACTTTGGGTATCCTGTTCCAAGATAGGAAAAACCACCAGATAACCCTCACCTCTTTCCAGAATACTGACTCTATTAATGAAAATTTTATGCTTAGGGTTTTGTTCAAGATGTCTTTTCTTCCACATTTCACATGCCATGTGGGTGGTTTTATCCTATCTTTTATTTAAGGAACCCTAACACAGACTGATTTTGCTTTGGAAGGCTGCCCAATGTTCAGAAGAGAGAGAAGAAAAGATCTAGGTCTTTTTATTTAAAGATTCGCCAAACAGGGAAGGGGTTTCGTCAATGCCGTGAAAAGGAAAAGGTTTGCTTTTTCTTTAGGATTCATAAATTGGTTCCATAAAAACTGAAAGAAAATTCACTAATCATTCAAGAAGAAGAGCAAGAAAACAAAACAAGCTTATAGCAATATCAGTATTACGTATTTTATACTAATTGAACATACTTATATTTATATATATATTTCTGTATACTTATATATAACACACATAAAATATATACTATTTATTTATAATATTTATACAATCAATATTATATACTTTTCTAGCTTTGTAAGAGTTTTTGTTGCCAAACTCATGACAAAGTTCAGGAAGGAACACTGACTCTACAATTCACATTTTCTATTTCTTAACCCCCTTCTCTCTCAACACATGTTCAACTGCTGGCTGACAAGTCAAACACAGAATTCAGGAGTCCAACCAAAATTGAATCAAATGTCTGTAACTTCCAGCTCACTGTTGTTAATGGAATAGGGTGATTAAAATCCATTAAGTTATTTGGAAAATACACCCTGAAGAGGAAGTATATTCCCAGAATATTTAGTATTCCTTGTGCACAGAGAAAAACTAAAATGAGTACTGTTTTTTATTTATTGTCCACTGTTGGAAAATGTCAACAGATTGTTAAAAATGCTTTTTTACATTTACTGTCCTTATTCCTACTGAACCAAACATGTACCATGTAAGTTTAGATGATGTAGTCCACAACAGTGCCTTGTCAGAACTAGTAGCATTTATGCAGCTGTATTAAGAGTATGAAATCATTGCTGCTTAACATTTGCAAAACTGACAAAGGAAAATAACAGTATGCACATACAAAAAAGTCATATATCCTTATGCACACCTCAGTAGTACTGAGATTGAGTTTAGCTATATTCTTCTTAAAAATTGCATTCAATAAACAGACAATATCTAACAATTATTTATTTGCAATTAGCTTGCAATTGTTCAATAAGAAACTTAAAACAAACTATTAAGCTTTTCAATTATGATTTAAAATAGTATTCCTATTGGCTCCCACTTACCTGCAACATTTCTGGTGTGAAAAATAGCTGGGGAGCAGACCCATTTTGTGTGTTATTCTGTCCTTTGTGTTCCTTAACAACACCTGGACTTGTAAACAGGTTTAAAAAAATCTATATGAGACCATGTATGGACAATTACTCCACAACTATTGTGTGATATTTTTTCCCAGCTGTATTGTCCTGAGTCACCCTGAACACATTGGCAAAAATCAAGACTCATTAGTGTTTCCTATAGTCATGGGTGGAGGAACTGTGACTCTCACAGTGCATATACCACAGTACCTTTCTCTTGCTGCAAACAGGAGTTAAAAGAGACTTTAAAGTTCATTTCACCAATGCACCAAATGATTTAAATGTTCAGTGCAAGCTTCTGGAAATGAGTCTCTATCTATTTGGTTATGGATGGAACTGGCACGATGCCTGTGTAAGATGTTAAAGGCAATTTGGCATAATTTCTAGATTTTTATTTCTCAAACTTTATGGACTGGCAATTATAGCCAGTCTTGATTTGAACACTATGTTTATGCTTAGAGCACAACATTGGAAATTAAAATTGATCCTGAAGTTAGTTTCCCCCAGAGACAGTAAACTCAAGACCTCAGTAGATAGCATCCTATTTTACTTATGTTCATTTTTACAAGCCTAAACACGAGGAATTTAAAATGTTTTTCTTAGCTTTTTATAAAGGAAGGACAAAAATTTGAATAATTTAAAAATCATCTCTAGTTTTCCAGCAATGGTATTTACTATTTAGGCAATTCATATCTTGTCCTTATACATGACTAAACATTGTAGCAACTATATTTAGGAATTAAATGTTTTGCACTTCTTAATAAACTTTTCAAGACTGTGCAAACTTGGACACATATAAAAATGGAAGGCAAGATCACAAATTTCTTACTGTTATTAATGTTTAAATGCATAATGTTTTCTAAATAATTCTGTATGTCTACTGAAAATCATTGCAAAGGCATGCACTAAAAAATGTTTTCATTCCCACAAAGCTCTAAACTGTCATCACAGACTGGCTGAAGCTGGCAGACAACTCTTGAGATCATCTAGCCCAGCCCCTCTGCTCAGAGCAGGGCCAGTTTCCCAGGACCATGTCCAGTCAGGTTATAAATATCTCCAATGATCAAGGCTCCACCCCTTCTCTGGGCAACCTGTACCAGTGTTTGAGCAGCCACAGGTGTCTCTTCTCATATTCAGGTGGAACTTGATGGGTTTGATTTTGTTCCCATTGTCTCTTCTGTCAGTGGACAGTACTAAGAAGAGTCCAGCTCTCTCTTCGTTCCCTCTCATCAGGAGTTTATATACATTGATAAGATGCTGAGCTGCCTTGAGTCTCAAGGCTGAGCTGTCCCTGCTCTCTCAACCTCTCCTCACAGGAAAGATGCTTCAGTCCTGTGACCACATTTGTGTCCCTGAACTGAACCTGTTCCAGTGAAGTCCATATCACTCTCATACCCCAGAGCCCAAAACTGGACCCAGCCCTCCAGGTGTGACCAAGGCTGAGCAGAAAGGAAGGATCACCTCCCTCCAACTGCGGGCAGTGCTCTGCCTAATGCACCCCAGGGTCCTTTCAGCCTTCTCTGCCATGAGGGTGTGTGTAAAACACCTAAAGATCACAATCTGTTCAAATGCTGTTAAGATCACTGAATGACTTTGCCACTGTAGCAAAACATGCAAAGAAGCAACTGCTCTTCTGCGACCACCGAAGCCCATCCCGTCCAAATATGCCTTCTGGGTTCCCGAAATTTGGACTGTGAGTTCATCCACCTGACAGGAACTTGAGGTAAGATAAAGGTGGTACTATTGTCCAATCATCTCAGGTCTAAGGAAAGGTAAGTGAAGCTGGAGAGGAGGATGTTTCAGTGTAAGGAGTCTGTGGGAAGGCCAGCTCAGCACCTCTGCTGGTAGCTGGCTGTGGCTGGGTCTGCTGCGGGCAGACCGAAACCCGCTGACTCTAGACAGGAGGCCACAGACTCCAACAAAGAGAAAGAACAAGCACGGGACTAATTAGCATTGGAAGTGAGGGAATCATTTAACCAACAGAATAAGAGAACTGTGTAGCCAATGAGCAGGGATTCCTTGTAAAATGTATAAATGGTGAGAAGTTTTGTGTAACCTTGGAACCCCCCCACCGAGAAGCCCAGGGCAAAGAGGATCAGCAGAATATCACTGGATACATGGGTGGTGCCTTTCATTCCACCTGATCTTTTTATCTCTTTCTCACTCTCTTTCTCACCTCCCTCTTCCCTCCTTAATCCTCTTCTATTTCTTTCTATCTCTCTACCTCACATTTTACTGTTAAATAAAATCCATACTACTGACTTCAGTACATGGTCTTGTTTGAACCTTAATTCAGGCAGAGGCATCTCCCTAGTAATTGTAATAACTGGATTTTAAGAGTGTGTTCCCATCAGCTGTTTGTCCATGACCCCAAGGCTCTTTTCTTCAGCACTGCTTTCTGGCCAATTGATCTTGAGTGTGTACTGTTACCTGGGGTTCTTCCTCCCAGGACACAGGACTTGGCACTTCTTGTTGAAGTTCAGGAGTTCTCCCTCAGTGTAATTCTCTGTGGTGTCAAGGTCTGTATGAATGACAGCACAACCATCTGGTGTAATGTCTGTTCCTCCCACTTTTGTATCAAGTAGAAAATTACTGAAGGTGAGCTCTGTCCCAGGGACCATTTAATTAAAGCAGATGTTAAATTACATAGACTCAGGATCAACCACTGTGATACCTCACATATGACTTGCCCCCAACACAACTTTCTAGTCCTTCATGTGCCTGGAGATGGTTTTAAACATTAGCTGTTCCATCACATTCCCAGGGATTTGTCTGAGGCTGAATAACCTGTAAGTCCCTGTGTTCTTCCTCCTGTCCTACTTGAAGGTGAGAGCAACACTTGCTCTCTTCCAGGAAGAAAGAATTTTTCCCAGTTGCTGTGACCCTTGAAGACAATTGATAATGGCCTCTCAATAACATCTGCCAATTCATTCTGCACTCATCACTGCATCCCATTAGGACTCAGGTATAACCAGAATTATGAGCATGATCCATGCCCTTACATGTTCCATCATGGGTATTTATCTCACTTAGTATGAAGCAGATTTCAAGAAAAGGCCAACTGTGCTTACAGAGAAAGTCTGTTTCCCCTGGTCTGTGAGCAGCACTTATACAAGTCTGTGGCCTTGTGCCAGCCTAACATTTTTGTGAAGAATTCTCTCAAATAGAAGAGTTTCCTGCTAGCACTGGCTTATGTTAAACCTCAATTCTCACAACCAGTGAAAAAGACAGAAAAGAACATCTGGCACGGTAAAGAAAATATAAGATGACTTAGGGAGAAAAGTTCTCCTGTGTCAGATGAATTTCTGTTGTGGGAAGGTTTTACACAAGCAGCAGCTGCAGCTAAATCAGGGCAGGATCCATGTGCACAGCAAGGTGAGGGGTTGTCCTACACCTGGGCCACAGCAGGTTCCCAGCACTGAGGATTCTCCACCTCAGCTCACTTCGGGTCCAAGTGAAGTATTCACAGGCCAGAGCATTTCTTCTCATTTTTATTTAAAACCATGCAACGGTGAACTCTCCCAGGACAGTTTAACAGTCTCCATCTTTTTCATTTGAAATGAGTTAGTTTCTTTGAGGAAAGAAGTGTAAGAAATTTGGGGTACTCTGATTCAAATTTCATTGAAACCTGGGTTTGTCAGCCACTAGCTCAATATGCTACACTTAGCTTGCTTTTAAACTCACCCTGTATTTTTATTTGATTGTAGTGCTCCTGGGGACAGGCAGTGTTGAGACAAAATGGATTTCAGCTGATTTAATTTTCCATCCTATATATTTTTATAAACTCAAAAATGACCAAGCAAGAGTGCACTACAGTAGAATATAAATCTTCTTCTGGGATAAAAATAGTTCAAACAAAAAACATCAGGGGAGAAAGAAAATCAAATTCCCTTATAAGTTCTCACCCATTCTGAATTCTCTATTTCTAAATCAGTAAAATGTTGCATTTTTCAAAAGTTATTTCCTGCAATCTGGAAGACCAACTCAGTATTTCTTTAAAAATAAGGTTATTAAAATTTGAATAGATGAAATGAAAAATGAACTAATGCTAGGTATTAATTTTCTTTTTTTAATTGAACTCTTAAGGGGAAAAGCTATAATTTGTAACGTTATATCTAGCAGAAAATATTTATTTATTAGGAAGTCTAATTTAATGAACGGAAGCACAATAATAAATAGATGTACTTATCCTGAAGCAGAGATCACTAGGTTGCTATAATTTTTGATCTATTTATTTATTTATTGTAAATTAACAGCTGATATACAGCTTTAGAATTCCTGAACAAATACAAGCTATGCTACTGCCTTGCCATTTATTCTGAAATTGTGTTCTCCTCCATGGAGGGGCGAAAGTAAATAAGCAAATTTAGGTTGTAATTCACTCTACAAAACCAACTCTACCCATGTCATGGCAGATCCCATGGCTGCTGAGGTGCTATAAACAGCTCCACACCAATATTTCCATATAATCGAAGTCGGTTACTCCGTTACTTTGCAACCAAGAAGAGATGAAGTACCTAGGAACTGTAAGTAACTGGAAGGATTTTCAAGTGTTATCTGAAAGGGTGCTAAGGTTGGCGTGGAAGGTGTGGAATACAACCTAGGCTCACCCATGAGGCCAGCAGCTCCATCCTGTGCACAAGTCCCAGTCCAGCCCCTCCCTGACCCTCTCCTGCTCTTTCTCATGACTACAGTGAGAAAACCAACTCTGTCCTGGCCAGAACTTGGAGAGTCAGAGAAATAGTGCATTTGCCTTTAAAATGCCATGCTGCTTTACAGCACAATAGAGATTTGCTTTGTATCAACTATTTTCTGAGGACAAGAAGTTGCTATAACCTGAAAGAGCTTTTGAAAACAAACATGGGTTACTATTCAACATTTTCTGTTTGTGTATATATAACATACATTGTTTATAAATTAACAAAATGTCAAAGGTTTGACGTTGGCACAAGGCCATAGATGCTGTGTTATTAATGATTTTAAAACAATTTGAATGAGACTACAACCTAAGAATATATACTTTGCAAGTGCTTTTAGCTTTAATAATGCTGACTGAAACTTTATGAAAGGAAAACTTTCCTTTGCAAAATTTTCTTTACATTTGCTGTGACTTTGGTGTACTCCTGTGGTCAAAGTGTGTCAAGGGTGGTGAATAGAAGGGTGCTCTCTTGCTCTATTCATCTTGGCAGCCTCTGGATTCACTCCAGCAGCTCCATGTCCCTCCTGTGCTGGGACCCAGAGCTGGATGCAGCCCTGCAGGTGGGGAGTCAGCAGAGCAGAGGGGCAGAATCCCCTCCCTCACCTGCTGCCCACAGGGCTTTTGCTGCAGCCCAGGATATATCTGAGTTTCTGGGCTGGGAGTGCCCATGCCCAGCTCATGGCCAGCCTCTTACCCTTCAACTGGCCCAAATCCTTCTCAGCAGGGCTGTCTTGCTCTGCTCATCCTGCAGCCTGGATTGATACCAGGAGTTGCCCTGACCCAGGTGCAGCACCTTGCACTTTTAAAACCACATGAACTTCCCATTACACCTGCTTGAGGTGTAAATTCCTAGACTTCATACATCTAATAAGAACATCTCTCAACAGTGCCAGAGAAGGAATTCAGTTCTAACAGTAGATTTTAGCAACTGCAAGTGACAGTGATTTACTTTTTCAGCTAATGTAGGAAGAAAGAATATTAAACTGAAATGCTGAAAAGGGGACAGTTAAATAAAACTTAGCAAATTAAACATGTCTCAGGTTTCTATAACAGCACCAGACACAGGCTGGGCAACTGTCATGAGCAGTGCCCACCTTTCCAGGCATTCAGGCTGAAATCCTTCTGGGTGGTTGCCCTGCCACATCTTAAGGGGGAGAAGGCTGTGGGTCTGGGAAATGGGCAACAGTGTCTCCTGCTGTGTCTGATGAAAACTATCATTCTTAATCCAGTGAACAATTGAAACCGACTAAAATAAAACAATTTTCAGGTAAAATATAAAGAGAATAATAATAATTTGAGTGGCATTGCTCTCTTGACAAATTAGTTTCACTGACTCAATTGCTCTATTTATAAACTGGGGATAATACTTCTATTGGAGTCTCAAAAAGAAGCTGAGAAAATTAGCTCATGCTATCTGGAACATGAGAAGCCCTATAAAAGTGCTAAGTAGCAATTATAAAGTTTTATTATGGGTTAGCCTTGGCCAAAAAAATGAAATGAAACTCTATTAGGCCTTAAATTTATAAAGATGAAAATGAGAAATGTGTAACTCATCATGTGCCTGATAAACATTCCAGACAGTCTAACATTCATTGCACTCCCTACATCAAACAGTCTCTAGACAATTACTAGGTACCAGCACAGGAGCTTGATAAATTGATTTTACTTTGCTCATTGATTTGCCCATGTCATAGAAATAATATCATTACAGAATTTGCACACTTGATAGTTCCCAAGAATTTATTTTGTCAATGTTTTAAGAAAAGATTTCATTACAAACACAGAACTGACGTATTTTTTTTCATGGAAAAAAATTGCCTCATCACAGAAACAAATAACATTGAAATTAATCTTCTTTTTCCTCCTCTCCTGTCTCAGTGAACATCCATGTATCTTGTTATATAATAATTTCTGATACATCCTTTTTCTTTACATAGGAATGTTTCAGTAGCAGACTATATACAGGAGATCAGAGTTATAGCTACTCCTTAGATATAATTTTGCTCCCTTTAGCCACACAGCTCCCTGTGCCACACTCACTTAAGAAAGCCTGAATAAATGTTCCCATGGTAAGAAGAAATGTGTTACTTGTATTGAAATTTTTTCCCTCATGGCTAAATATTTACATTTCCAGGTCATAAGAAAAAGAAGGCTTTTGAACATAACCAAAAGAGTTCAGGAGCATCTTTGATTTAATGTCATGTCTTGGAATGTTACTACTTCACCATCAGACTAATATCTATGCGTGCTGCATTTATATGGCAAACTTGAAACAAAAAGCTATGCTAAATGTCAGTCCCTGCTATAACCATGCCACTTAGGTACTTAAAAATTAATGTTTAATTCTCCTAAAAGCTCAAGTTTCATTCTTCCCTCTGATAAACTGATAAAGAGAGATCTCTTAAAAATGTTCTGGTCTGACCTCAATTCTGAACTTCAGAGACATAAAATGACAGACAAGTCTTTATACACGTATTAGTCAGTTCTCTCAGCAGGGTATCAGAAACCAAGATCAGAGATTGCCAATACTTAAAAAGTCAAATTCTGCCTGCAGATGTGCATGTTGAACTCCCACTGAAATCAGCAGGGTGAATTCATACAAGGAAAAATTTGGCTCTAAATGAAATGTGTTGATCTAATAATAGAATCTTCTCCCACAATGGGTTGGAGGTAGAAAAGATTTCTACTTGGTCTGGTCACCTTTTTCTCCTCTTCAGACCTCAAGAATTTTCCTGCACTAGTTGTCAGGGAAAAGTTATCAGTATTCTTTAGCCCAAACATCCTTAATCAAAGAGAAAATAGTTAATCTGCTCTATTAATAATTGCGTTAATACAGTTAACACAAATCTAGATAGAAATTGGGTTAAATTGGTACAGCTCTTTTCAAGGTGCTCGTTCTTTTGAGAAGTGTTCTACAAGTGGCTGCTTCTTACACTAGTTCTGATTCCTCAGAAAGCTAATTAAAGAATACTCATTTTTGTTTCTTCTTTGTTAGCAGAGCAATGCTACTTTTTCTGTATCGCAATTATGCTAATGTTTCCCAATAAGTAGTATGGTGAAGAGCAGTCCTAATGTTAAAAGACCGAGATTACACTTCTCTGCCTGCTCATCATCATTCTTAATATTCCTATGTAAAAAAAAAAAAAAAAAAAAAAAAAAAAAAAAAAAAGATTTTGGATTCTTCCTTAAAACAGGTAGCTTGATATAGACATAAAACCTACATCTTGTAAACCTACTTATAGACATAAAATCTAGTCTCTGTAAAAAACTATAGATACAGTGGTTGCATCTAAACCTGAGGTAAGAAGATTGCAAGAGAAGTCAGCAGAGGGAATGATTGTTTGCTTCAAGTATTTAAAATATATTTAGATTTAGGCTATTTCCATAAGAAACTCTCCAATCTTATCTGACTGATTACATAGAAAGAACATAAGGCAGATTATATTTTTAAATTAATTTTTTATCAGTAAAAACTACCTGATTATTATATACTAAACAAGCACTTTTGAACTTATTTCTTTTTGTGTAAGAAAACAAATTGATTCATAAGCTGTTTAAATGAGATTGAGAGACCACAGGACACAACTGAGTAACTTTCATCTCCTACAAGCTAGGAAGCGTAACGAGAGCTGAAATCATCTGGTACAACTACACAAGAAAACAGTTTATGGTTTTTAACTCAATTTCATTTTAAGAAAAACCTTAGCAAATTAAACTTGCCCCCAACAGTGACAACCAAACAACCCTACTAAATTCTCTCTTGTATAAAAATGCATTTAAAAAAAGGTAAAAACAACATACCAGGCTGTCACCAATTCAGCAATGTGGTTAGCTGAAGTGTGTTTGATGTATAACAACATCTTGAAAGTTGACCCATTAACAAACTGGAAAAACTTCAAGTATTTCTTTCATTATAGCAAATTCCACAAAGTTTTAAATTCATAGGAATATTATATATTGCAAGGACATCTGTAGGATGTCAAAATGTTCCAGTGATTTTCAGTATAGTTTTGGTTTATTTTGAAATAGTGTTTATTATGCTCTTATGTACCCTAATGTGTTTTTAGTTTATATTAGCAGTAAAACAGTTGATGAAGAGTTGATATTTTGTAAATTCTGTTTTTATTGACCATATTTATAATTAAAACCTAAAGGTCCTCTAGTATGCCATTAGATCATCTCCTGCTTTTATTGCATCTTAGAACAACCTCTAAACAACAAATATTTTACTAATACAAAATCTGTTTAGAAAGATTATCTCTAATTCTCTTAGGAACAAATTTTTGGGTTCTGGAAAGCTGGAAAATTCATTAGTGGGAAATAGTTATTCTGTGTATAATAGTTTTAAAAGTCCCAGAGTCCAGCACAAAATTTAGGAGACTTAAGGAAACAGAACATCTTAACCCAGATTGATTATAGCCATTGGTGGTAACAGCTGGCTTCAAATTAAACCAAAAAAATGTATATGCATTTTGAAGCAGTTTAAGAGCATATCATGAATAACTATTGTATGATTCTGTTGCAGAATGATGTGTATAAAATGGTAAGCTTGAGAGCCATTTGTAACAGTAATTACTTTAGTTATAATATGAAGAAGAAGTTAACACTTCCATCTCCTACACTGCGGGCAAATAATTTCCTATTCAACTACGGACCAATGTATGCTGTCATCTTCTAATTGTACAAACAATTTGAAAATGCCTAATCAAATCATAGTTCATAGTCTAAAGCTCTGCATATGAAAAGCTTTAGCATTTTTGTGGTTTTTAAGACTAAGAATAGTAAGGAGTGTAGCTATAGTAGAAAGTCTATCAGTAAAGAAAGAGAATGAAAAAAAAAAAATCTCAGAAGCTGCTATATGTGCAATGCCATTTTATGTTACAGACAGGACAACATGAGCTCTACTAACTTAATTTGGTGCATAGCAAAATGTTATGTTAGCAAAAATTAACAAGAGAATAGGCATCACATTGCAGTCTCACCTCTATTTGGTTTAACAAGGATCTGGCACTGCTATTGATAACAAGCTGATGTAAATTCTGGTTATTCAATATATCTTCAAGGTAATTATTTCTTACATAGATTCTATTGATCTATTTAGAACTGATCTCCAGTACATATCTCCATTCTAGGAGGGGATGAATGGGGACTATTGGCTTGCTTCTAGGTGTCATCATTAATTTCGCTCTATGTGACCCCTAATAGCTCCATATAATTTTTTTTTTTTTTGAAGGATAGAAAATTATTAATTACCCAAGCATTTAAAATAATTTTGTGATGAGAACATAAATTAGAAATTCAACAACTCACTTTGCTGAGAATCTCCATAGCAGGCAGCTGTCAGTACAGTTCCCTCATAACAGCACTGTAAGAGTTCACTTTGCTGAAATACCTCTTTGCAGAACAGCAGCAGCTGAGCAGTACCAAAGTGGACTACAGAAGAATATATAAGACTTTAAAATTATTATTATTTTTTTAAAATGAACTACCTATTTCGGTGTCCTGAAATTGAGGTTGCTGATTGGTATTAAAATGGTTGGAATAATACGGAATTTTAATATTTGCAAATCTATTTACTTTCTTTCTATGGCTGGATATGAATACAACTGAAACTCAGCTAATTATTTGAATGGGTTGTCTTAATTTTGTCTCATTTTGAGGAAAGATGACTAGGGACAAAAGGGTTGTGCCCAGTCCCTGCATACAGAGAGTCATTTTAGAGTGGATGATGAGCCGATCGGTGATCAGTTCATTTCTGATTTATGAATAACTGCAAACTCTATTTGTTTTACAAATACATAAATTTCAGGCTGGCACTTTCCAGTGAACATTTGTCAGTGACATACAATAGACTTCAACTGTCAATTAAGCTGAAGAAAATCTGAAATAAATAGCATATAGTTCAACTAGAAATTATATTAAAATTGTAAATAGACTTTGACAAGAGAATTTAAACAGATACTTACAGCCTTTATGAATATCCTTGCTACATTAAATACATTAAGTCCATAATCTATACACAAAGTCCATGTAACTGCTTTATTCAAACTATAAAATTGAATCTGCAAGAAAAACCAGCAGTTCTTAAGTAGCAAGCAAGACTAAGACATTTATGAAAATTCCTTGCAGAAAAATACAGTGCTTATGTCACTAAATTCTGGTCTACTTTTCAGTGTTATCAATGATTATACTGAGCCAAGGTGCCCTCTTTTTGTGACAGTGAAGGAGAACTAATTATTCTGTAGCAGACTGGAGTTAATTGAAAAAAAGTCTCCATGATTCTACATGAATAATCCCTTATTTGGAAGTGTTCTAGAGATATGTACTTTTATTTTGAACTAAAGAAACCACAGACACCTCTGCCTGCTCTTCATTATTTTTGTTGATGAGTTTTTTGTTGGTTTTGGTTTTGTTTGTTTGGTTTTGTTTGGTTAGTTTTATGGAAGTTGCAAAAAAAAAAAAATTAGAAAGTAATTAAACTCATAGAGTCTAGAGGCTCTGCTGTTCCCTTACAATACTATGTATCACAGAAAACTGAACCAGTTATATTGGTGCTAGTGGCATGTTAAAATATCACTGGCAGAAAAAAGTCCTTTGCATTGTGCTCTCCTGAGTATGTTGAGAGTAACCCAACTACCTTTAGCTAAACCACACCATTAAAACTGGCTATTCAGTCACAAAACTCTGTGTACAACATCTCAAAACAGTGACTTTTAATTTAAGAATCCTAATTTTCCAGAGTGGAAATGTATATAAACCTGTATCTTCCTATGGGTATTAACTTCTATTAGTATTTCTCATCAGATGTCTACAGAGAGACAACTAAACAGTGAGGAGGTATCAGCATGACATGTAATGATTGTTGCATGCTGCCAGCATAACCATTATCACGGTTTTGGATGACAAAGGAGGATCTTTGGAGGAGAAAGAGAGAAAAATTGGTTCCACCATCAGTTCCTGGAATGGGTCTTTGAATAAGGTACCAAGTGGATGATGTAGGCATGATTGCAAATCAATTACATAGCAGCAAAAGCTTGATATAAAATCTGACTGGTGTTCTCATGAGACCCTATGTGTTCCAGGCATGCTGATGAAAAGAACATTTTGTTAGTGATTGCAAGGAGAAAGCATCATTAAATTTACTGCAGAGGGGATGCAGCATGGCCATGTCTAAAATATTATCTGAGCTACACAAACTCTTCAGGTAATGGATATTAAAGGGCAAATAGATTCATTTGGGCTTGAACTGAATTTAAGACAGTAAAATGATGGCTTGGATTTTACTGGACAGAAAAACATGCTTGGAAGGGAGACAGAAAGAATGTGTGTTGTCAAGAATGCAAGTTACATTTCAGTCTGCAGATAAGACCACTCGTATGAGAGAAGAAAAAAGGGAGAATAACAGATGACAGCAGAGAAGTCTGAAGAATATTTTGATTATAGATAGACTCTAGTCTAGATTTCATCCTTTGGAGCAGATGATTGAAACTATCTCTTGTCCCAACAATCAGAGATGAACATCAATTTGTACATTAGTGCAGATGAAGCATGTATAATAATAATAATAGTAATAACAATAACAATAACAATAATAATAATACAACATTAATACAGACCAAGGATCACTATTTAGTGTGAGTTCAAAGTTATACCATGACCTTAGCAGCTCCAGCAACTATAACTAAAGAGGACAGTGACAAATGGCACTAAGTTAAACACATGCCCCAGGAAGTTATTCATCAGGTTAGGTTTGGGAAAGCTATTGTGATCCAAATTAAGAGAAGGATTTGCAAGTAATGCACTCTCATATGACCAGCATTTTGAAGATCTTCTCAGAAGATGCTGGGGTTTCTTAGACGTATATAGAGAAATTAGGTACTTTGCCTCATACTGTAATATCAATCATTTTGATCCTCATCATAAAAACCAGGATGAGACATAGTTAATGTATTGACTGGATAACATTTGGCTGATAATACAGTTTATAAAGAAAAAACATACTTTTTACTAACTACTTTTAACTGAAGGCTATATAATTTCAACAAATTTAGCTTTTAGCTGAAACATTTGCTAAAGAAAGGTATTGAAAACTTAATATTCTATTCTATTCTATTCTATTAAAATTATAAAAACTTGATATTATAATATCAATTATAATATATAATATATCAATTATAAGATTGATTATGTTATCTAAAATGTATTTATTTATTTTTTAAACCATAACAGGTCTCAGAACTATAATTATGGAGTCAACATTTAGACTTAGCTAAGGTCATAGCTTTAGAATTAAGCTACTTGCTTTGTTTTCCAGCAATATCAGAGATTCAGTGTTTCTGGTCAGGATATCTTCAAAATTAAAAAAAAACCAAAAAAAAAACCATAGTTGCAATAGCACTTACTGAGAATTTATAAATAGATTTCTTCTGTTCATTTATGATTTTAAATGAAGATAAACAAATTTTGCAGCTAGCTGTTCATCAGATACTAACTATTTCATTTGTTCTTGTAAAGAATCTTCACAAGACTCTCATTAAACTTTCTGTGTGATTAAAACTCGAGGCCTTTCATTTTAATAAACTACATTTGATTTTTAGAGGCGTTTTTTTCTTGCCATTAGTCATTCTATTTCCTCTTAGATCCTAATGTTCATCTAGAGAAAATAACAGTTAGCTCAGGTCTCTTTCAAAATGACTGATGATTCCCATTTATGTGACTGGAACAGAGGCACTTTGTTCTTATCAAAATAGCAACTGCCTCTATTGTGCTCTGGCTGAAGGAATTCTGTATTATTTATCAAGTCTGTCCATAGCAGTCATGCTGAAAGAGGACAAGTCTGCCCAAGTTTCTCAATGAGCAATGATTTTATGAAACAACCCTTAAAAGCAGATAAGCATTAAGCTATAGAAAATGACAATTTTTCCAAGATTGCTGCTTTTTTTTAAGACTATCTTTAGTTATGAAGCCTATTTATCAAAAAAGACAGGAGAAAATATCACCATCATGAAAAACCATATATTTTAAATTATTTAAATTCTACTTTGCAATTATAGAAATAATTATGTATTCATCATACTTAAGAAAATATAATAAAGAAAAAAATAATTCAATTGACTTTTATCATGTATTCTCCTACCTATTTATTTTGCTTTCTTTATCTGCCAATTTTGCCTCTCCTGAGTTTACAGTGAGTGTGCTGAGGATTTTTGCACATTTCTATAGTGCTATTACCCATGTCACCAATATACATTCTCAGTGAGGATCCCATCGCATTTTAACTTTTGAAATTATAAAACTCTTTAAATGCACTTTATAATATAAATCACTATGCTAGAAAGATACCAATTTCTCACTCTAAAAGATAATTACTGATATGGGGATTCATACAATGAGCTATTTTATGTCAGAAACACTGATATATGACATGTACCTTGACTTTTTCCAGGTGATCCTGCAGAGAGTCAATTAGCAGATCCCCCACTGGCTGCCAGGATCCCTTGAATGCCTCAGCCTGGCGGAGCTTCAGGTCCAGTTCATCCATTGCCTCTTGAAGGCCCTGCAGTCTTTCAAGAGCATCGTCGATCTTCTTTTGCCAATCAGCAGACTGTAGATTCAGCTTATCCCACTCAGTTCTGACCTCATCTGATTGCCTTTGCAGAAGTTTAGTGGCATTGTGGGCTCTTTCCTCAGGTGACAGATCTAAAAGTGAAAGTGAAGAGACTTTTAGGACATATTCTGTCTTAGAACTTAAATGGTTGCCATCTGGATAAGTTCAAATCTCAGTAAGAAACTCTTCATAACCAAAAGCACCTGTGAAATTTGTTTTATTAATGTATTCTTGTTTTGAAATCTCTTAAAAACATAAATCTTGCCCCCATAAAAATCAGCAAAATATGTATTTAAGTACATAAAGGCATTTTGAAACATGCAAGGTGTAGCTAGAAGTTTATCAGCTGATTCAGCACAATATTTCTGCACATAGATAAATAATAATCACTGTGAAGCTTTTGCTGCAATTTGGTAGATTTGGGATCTCCTGTAGTACTGAGACTACAAGGTGAATTTTAGCTTAAATTGCAGCTTTGAGCCCTCAAATGAGGCTATAATTATGACAGGTCCCGAAGGTTTAAAGGCAGTTTCAAAATCTGCTTATAAATATGCATGTCTATTTAGTATCACAGTGTTCAGAAGGATTGCTAAGGCTTGCTTTCATCTATATTTTTAGCTTAGTTTCTGAATACTGGCATTCAGCTCGGAGTGTAAAAGGAATGCTTTCAGAGCGGCTGGCAGGATTTATTTAATCATGGCTGATCATCTCTGATCTTTCCAGCAACGTGTTATCACCCAGCTCTTGCTTCAATTACCTCTGGGTTCTGGGCAGACCTTCTCCATGGCCTCCACGGGCTGCTCGGCCAGGAAGATCCTCACAGTCTCAAGGGCACTCCTGATAACAGGTTCTTTCGTTTTTAGCTCCCTCTTGAAAGTCTAAGAAAAAAAATTATTTTAAGTAAGATCTATAAGGAAATACCAAGCCAGAATACAAGTGTTAAAATTTTCAGCAACAGCATCCACGTGTGTATAACAAGACACAATAAAACACACACCCACACAAATTATAAGAATCAGTTCTTGCTTAACCTGAAATCACATTTTATGCAAAAGAGCAAATGTGTTGTCAGCATACTGCATTTTTCTTTCTTCGGCAACAGCTCCTTTTACTCTTTTACTCTCTTCTATACCCTGCTTTTAGTCTTGAGTAAGTTACTCAAGACTAGTATTAGAAGCTCTTGTAGGTCACTGAAATTATACATATCTCAGTATTTATTTACTCATTTCTCTATTTTTGTTATTGAGAATATAAAAGTCTATTAATCCGATTCCAAATGTACCACACAAAAATGCAGATGAAACCTAGCTTGAGGGTGGCACGTTGCATTGGTTCTTCTGCATGTTGCAGGGAACATATTTAAATGGCCCTTACCACTCTTTTATTTCAAATTTTTCTTCTGTATTTATGAAACATTGTTGAATGCACACTGTTTCAAGCAGCATAGAGGTGAAATATGCAGGTAATTTAATAGTACAGTGTAACACAAAACACAATACTGCAAAAAGAAGAACCATATGCCATGGCAAAAAAGCAGATATTTTACTGCAGGGATTCAAAAATTCTCTTTACAACACCAGCATTATATAACCTTGTAAAATAATAAATTCACCAATTCAGTTAAACTAATTATTAAACAAAATTTGTATTTTCATGCGAACTAATGAAGAATTATAAATTAAATATTAAAAAGTTAATTACACTTTGAATGATATTTGATATGTGACTCTCTGTACAGGAAATACCTACCAGAACTAATAGTGGAAATATGTACAGTTTATAATATGAGCACTCACAGGTAAAATGTTCCTAACATATTTCAGGAAAGTAAACTTAAGGAAATAACTACATTATTTTACTATAAATATTTAGATACACTTTTTATTAGATGGTCAAAAACTGACCATAAGGTTCATAGCTGTTCTTGGGAAAACCTTTTAGCAAAGTTTGCTTTGTTTAAGGAAATAACAAAGCAAAAAATCTTCATTTTTGTCAAGGACAATGATGGGACTGGAATCTTTTCACAGAGTCTATCTGCTATCATAAAAGAATCTGTCATTTGATTAATACCTGAGATAAATGTTTTAAACAATCATGTTGACCTTTAAAAACAATATCAATTTTCACAAATAAAGAACTGTACTAACTTCTAAAGAAGTGTATTAACTTAATACATTTTTATATAAACAAGTAAACTACCACTGGACATTTTCTTGCATAAAAACTGAAAATGTCAAACTCAGGCATTTTTAGGTTTATAATTCTTGTAATTCATACTTGGCTCTTGCATGAAGTGTGATCGAAAGAGGAAATATAATAAGCCTTTTTCATGCCTCCAAATGAGGAAAATCTATTCCTTTAATTAGCCTTTGTGTTCGTCTCACATCACTCTGTCCCACTAGAATCGTGTGGCAGGTCTGCAGGTTAAGGAACCCAGCAATAAGCAAAACTTAAAAACCAGCACAGTAATTTCCATGGACTGTGTGCCTCGCTCTCTGCTGATAGTGTTAAAGGTAACATCAACAGCCAAACTCACTTAGACCAGTGTTTTTAAAATATTATATAGCATAACTGCTTAAAGAGAAAACATGCTTTAGAAATGTTTCCAAAGATGTGTTATTTCTCAGAAATGTCTGTGCCTCAAACCAGTCGAGAGGGAAGCTCTCGCACAAAGATCTGTTTTGCAAACACACTCCAACAGCAGGAAGGAGTCACCGATATTCCAGGGGAACACAGAAATTCACTGATGTGGAGAATGGCAAAAAGCCACAAACACCTCTGAACTATTCGTTTGGGAACAAGTGGTCCTGCTGTAAGGAGTGCTGCTGCTGTAGACAGGTCACCCCCGGCTATGTGTATGTGCACACCTGGAGAAGGACAAAAAATATTTTCTTTTGGCTTGTACCATTTTTGCAGAAAACCAGAGCAATCAAATACACCGAGTGGCATTATCTTTCCATAAGAGGTTTAAAGCCACAGTCCTCCTGTATCTCTTGAGCAACAGAAAGAGAACATATGTACAATGAATCTCACAAAGCCTGTGGGCAGGAATCATTGTATCTTCTTCAAAACGATAGAGAAGTGCTAATAGGAACTTCTGACTGCACATTTTGTATTTTGTCACAAACAGAAAAAATGTCTTTCTTTATTAATAAAGGAAAACTGAGCCAGTGTGTTAAACATTTTTCCCCTCAACTTCTCCACTCTGAATATTGGAGCTGGTGGAGACAATCATAGTCTGTAAATCCTGAGTTATAGAATAATACAAAGTATGGTGTTGAGATCTATTTACGGTTTTCATCTCCTTCCCTAGTTTTGATCTGCAGATTTCTACCGAGTTGAAATATGTTTCAATTAAAGAAATTTGAAAAGGAGAGGATGAAAAAAATATGAGGATGAAGAAGTAGCAGCACCGAACAGCGTTAAAAATAATGAATGCTCATTTCATACTAACCCATTAAAAAAAAAAGTTCTTACTGTATGAAGATAAAGCTGCTTTTTGGACTAAAGTTTTGTTGTGAGTTATGTATACACTACCCGTAAAAATCATACATAGCAATAAAAGACATTTTCTCTTTTGTTGGAGTGAAAAAAAATAATAATTATTTATCTAGAGCCCTGACAAATACATCTTTATAATAACTAGACCATCACTGAAAGAAGAATTAGACTAAATGAATGTCTAATATACAACTAATGATTGCAGGCTAATTTCATTGAATTCCTTAACTTCTTCCACACTTCATGGTGACGGTAGAGGAAATCGAATACACATAACGCATGACCTGACAAAAAAGTAAGTAAACTACTTTATTTAAGCATGTATATTTGTCATCAATACTGCAGCAGTAATGGCATTCTGTCCACCATTTTAATAATGCATATATTGATCAGCTTATCTCAGACCTCTACTATCACCTCATGAGTATCCTTAAATCTCTTTAAATGAAGAAACAATGATTGTTTAAATTGAAAAATGAAAATATAATGAGAAAAGAGTTGCATTAATAGAATTAACATTAATTTCTGTTATTTAAAAAATAGGAATTTTTGCTTTCAATTTATTTTAAAGAGAAAGAGTATAATTAGATTAATTCAATGTTTGCCAAACAGAATGTTTTTTGAAATATAGGGTTTGTCCTAATCGTTAAAAGTAGGTATCAGCTGTGGTCCCATAATTGGTTAGTGTGTTGAAACAGGAACTCTACTCCTCCTTAGGCAGTGATGCCACAGATTTCATGTGAAAAGGTTTCCATGAAATTTTTAGTAAGTATCTTCTCTGTTCATAAATGCTATGTATGCTGTTAAGAAAATCACTACACAGCAAATGAGGCAACTCTTAAAATAATGAAAAACATAGCAGGGTTTCTGCATGATGCCTAAATTACTTAAATTAGATTAACAGTAACATGCATACAGTTGTTAATTCAATTTCACTAAAGCAATATTATGATACTTTGTAAAACAAAGAAAAATGTAAGATAATTAAATAATGTTTTGAAGAATAGGAGTATTTTTTATCATTGACTAACACCACCACCACCACTCCTCCCCACACATTTTAAGACTTTGGAATAGAGACAATTTCTTCAGATGCCAAAAACTGAAAAATTACCTACTCTATATATAAGTTCAAACAAATAGCAGTTATGTGGGTGTATTTGGAATACATTCCAAATTGTCCTGTCTAAAAAGCACGTCACATTTATAAGATAACAATGATTTTGACTGCATAGATACCCCTGTTCTCAGTTGAGTTCAAGCTCTCCTCTGGCAAAGATTCAAGCATTTGAAATTTTCATCTGAATCCTACTCTTAAATTTTTTAAAGCCAATCTTGGCAACTAGAAGCACTCAAGTGGTAGGAACTGGCTTCTTTTAATCTCTTTTATGAGTCTCTGTGGTATCCCAGATGGTCTTCTGAATGATAGAGAGGTTAAATATGTTTGCTCTTCTTTAAATTTTACCTTTAAGGGAAAAAAATAAAATCGGCTTGCAACACTTCTTTAGAAAAAGGATTCAGGCATAAAATAATGTTGGCATTCATCATACTATTTCCCAGTTGATTCAGTTAAACTGAATATGAATAGTGTTCCCCTGATGAGGTTCATTCACTTGCAAAGTGAAGAACTTACCTGGGTTCAGTTCTGACATTATCTGACAAAAAACAATCTTTCACAGAAGGAAAAACATTGTACTTATGAAGAAAGTCCAAAACTGGAAGTTTTAGTCATTTAAAAATTGGTCAGATCTGATAGATGCTTCTCTAGTTTACGGAAGACTAGTGTCCAGAAGCAACAATCAGGAGAACAAAATGAACAGTCAGCAGATACTTTTTCTCAAGATCAACACACAACTAACGTTCAGTTTCACATCGAACACCCTGAGAGCTAATCTCTGCTCTTAAGCAAAGGCTAAAATATCTCAAAAACAACTTTCCAGTACTGGGCTCCAGTTTTAAGATAGATTCGTACACTTGTACACTTACATTTGAAAACATTTTTCTTATGTTCAGAAATGAGCTAAGTTGTTCATTTGGATCTAGCCTTTGTATATCTGCTTCTTTAAAAAAAACTTTTAGAGTGACAAAGTCCATAATGCCCAGGGAGAAAAAAAAACTCTAACCAACCAACCAACCAAGCCACCAACCAGCAAACCAACATGTTGCAAACAGAGATTTTTTCAAATCTGAAGTCAACCTGAAGTCAACTTCTATGCTGTTTTTCCCTTCTCTGTCAGAGATATTTAAAAATCAGACAGGGTAAATTAATTGCAAGGATTCTGTTTTGTTCTTTTTCCACAAGGAATCAACATACCTAAACTCAAGCGTCTGAAGTGCTACAGAATGGGAAAAGGAAAAAGACATATTTCTAAAAGGAATTAAAATATTCTAGCTTTGAAACTAGATGAATAACCAAAGCTCTGTGTTATGTACCTGCAAGTGGCACAGAAGGTAAAAAAGAGAAGTGAGATCGATTTTATGAAGTAATTTTGCCCCTCCTCACAGTATCTTACTTTTATGCAACAATTTTCATCCCTAAAAGTTCTAAATACTTCATTTATTTGGTGTGTGACAGAGAGATCACTTAGTTTAATACTGAAGATTTGTCACCTTTATGATGAATTCTTGGAAACCCTTAAACTACTTATAGAGCGATATGCAATACTATAAGAAAAATATAAAATACTACGATGAATAATTTCTTTAGATAAAAAAATATTTCTTCTGTCTAGGAGGAAATGTTTTCAAATACTTAAATATTATTTAGATGGAAAAAGTTTTGTTGTAACAATTGTATAGAAATCTCTGTCTAACTCTGTCTTTGGGGAAAGAGTTTGAGTTAATGACACACTGAGTTAAAGCAACGTCTATATTGCTTCTTTCATCCTGATATTCTGGATGGGTTTAAAAACCACTTTTTGGAAGTAGCTGCTTTATGGCTAAAATGGATCTCAGGCTTCTTTTAACTTTCATAGTTATATATAATACGTCTTAACTTTCTGAGGGGAAAGGTGAAAAAGGAACAGTGCTGCACGGTAAAGTCATGGATGTTTTCACCTTACTGTCTCTGTGATAGTTCTTTAAGTCCCACATAAAATTTTGTGAGAAAGACACATCCTACACATCATCTCTCCAGAGGGAAGACCTAGGAAATGTGATGAAGATGCCCCTTGCAGAAAAGTATTATATTAGAAAAAATTGCCATAGAGAGAGATATGTTTTTTTTCATCTTTCTCTTTTGCTTTCTCGATTATTCAGTGAAGATTGGTCCTTAACAAACCATAATGACACTACTTCCCATCAGTTTGTTGCAGTAGATGAATGCCTGTATGCCTACAGAAAAATCCATGTCTGTCTGATTATGGTAGTCCCTGACTTTTCACAAACTCAGGGTCTTAAAGCAGCAAGATATGTCAAGTTCATTTTACAAGTTTGATCTCATTATCTATTCTCAAATATTTACTTCCCCATGAGAAAGGACAATATATTAGAGCAATATTTAAATACAGCTAGCTAAACAACAGAAAAAACACTGATCCTATTTTGTTTTAAAGCATCATTTCACATATCTGCATTAAGCAATAAAATCAGAGACTTAGGAACATCAGAAACAATACCTTTTGTGGCAAGTTTCACAATGAAAGCTACATATATGCAGCACAATGCTGTGAGAGGATGATCATTTGATTTGGAACGTTCTCGTCTCATGAAATCAAGCTGTCAGACTGATAATTTTAATTTTTCAATAAAAATTACATTTGTTTGAAATAACTTTAGATAGCACCCTGAAATATAATTGGACATCAAACAGGAAGCAAAAGTCTTCTGTAATGTCGTTATTTTAATTAAAGACATACATAGATGAAGGAGAGGAGAGCTTGAATGTATATTGTACAATAGAGGTACTAGAACTATGATTTCACATTCAGACCTAAATAGACCTCAATGGCATATGAAATTAAAGACTGTTTAGGTGAAAGTAGACATTGGTTTAGCATCAGACTGGTGTGAACTGGTTAACCACAGGAGCCATACTTTAAGCATATCCTCACCACAACAAAAAATCAGTGTGAATCTCTGTATGAAGAATTATCCTGAAGTATTATTCTGAGAGTTGTTTATTTGATGGGTTAAAAAAATACAAAGAAACAACTTCCTGTACAAGTGGTTTTTTAGGTTCCCTTTTAATACCGATCATAGTCTGGAATGGTCCCCTATATGATGCTCTGCTATGGTCTTTCCATAAGAATTCCCTGATGAAATCAGTATGAACCACAGACTGTCACAATAGTTTCATGGTGCAGAGTTGTGCAATAGAGCTCATACCAGCTACTCTTGTCACAAATGTTCCCAAAATCCAAACTAGGGCTTCAAAAAGTACACATGAAGCTGGAATGCCTAATCTAGAAAAAAATTCAGAACTACTTATTTAATCCTCAAAAATTGTTCTGGCTGTGAAATCTGCCTGTGATAGGTCTCTGGAGATCATGGCTGTTAACACTTCCTTCTCCAAAAGGCTGATTTTCTCTGCTGTGTTTGAAAGCTATAGCTGGAATTCTTTCCAACAAGGACTGTGTCATGCAGCACCTACCCCGAAAAGGAAAAAGCAATGACCAAAAGATAATTAAAAAACCCAAAACATACCCGATGAATATCATTCTGTTTCTGCACAGTGGGAAGATCTCCACCAATGGGTGCTTGCTGTTTTAATTCATCCTCCTTCAACTGCAGCCATGCCAAAAGTTCCTGAAGAGAGAGATGTAATCGCTTCCACTGGTCGGTACTAGCTTCCAAGTGGGATCTGAAAGCATGTGTTAAATATAAGATAGATTCAGGCACAGTGGAAGTAAACCCCAAAATGTACAAGCTTATTTACTGAGAAAGATCCTAGTGCTTCATTAAGTTAATGATCTTTGAATAGCTTCAATGGCTTTGAACTAGATTCTGGCAACACAGATTTAAATTTGGTTCCACAGTCCTGGATTTTTTTTCAGATCTCCTGATTTTTGTTATTGATTGGTTGGGGTTTTTTTGGCATTTTACTTTTCCTCTTCAGCAGTGAGTATTGGCTGTGCTGAATTGTCAGTCTCACCAGAAGTGCACAAATATTATGCAGAGATGAGAAATGTAGTCATCACTAAGGATTAATAGGATATTATTTATCTGAAATGTAGAGAGTAGTTTTCCAACTCACTGAAAAGCAACCATTTCTTTAAACCATTGCCCAAACCATTTAATTTACAAAAGACTCATTCTATTAATTTTTTTAAAATAAGAGAACCAATGTCATTCTTTTAAAAAAGTCATGAGGAAATTGTTAAAGCAAATAGAATCCTCATGCACTATCAAGCCAAATGGCAGTGCTACTTAAACAGAGGTGTGAATAAAACTATTTGAAACACTGGGAAAATTAAAAATTTAAAAATTAAAATTAAAATTTAAAAATTAAAAATTAAACCCCAAAATATCACTTTATGCAAAAAAGGTCTCCATCATAAGGACATTTTCTAAATATTTCCTCTGTATATGCATAAATGCGGCTTTTTGGGATCAAGTATTGAGTTTCTAAAATTCAGCAACTACTTTCTGTGGCAGAACTGATAAAATCTTCCGTTTTCTCTGTACCTTAGATAACCCCCACTAAAATTCTGTCTTTCTGGACTTATGAATATGCTAGTTTTTAATTTCTGGTTTGGAAAAAAATCCTAATTCACCTCCAAGTAATATAAGAAATACTCTTAGTAACTCACACCAAAGGAGTATTACATAACAGTAAAGTGAAAAAATGTGCTGGGAAATAAAGACAGATTTTCTTTTATTTCATACATTATGTTTAAGTTCTATCTTTGTTCATATAACATTTATCTTCTCCTTTACAGTGATTGCACATAAAATTATTCTTTTCTGACACAGAGTTCTACTCCTATACCTTATATATAATGTTCTATAAAGAAATGTGAAAAATATGGACTCAGCATTTTTGCAAACCTTATTACGTAGTTTAGATATGGAAATGAGGAATTGATGAAAGTAGGGACAGTTGCATTTCTCTGAAATGCTCTGAATCCTGTCTTCTTTTCAACCTCTTCCATCCGGTAATTAAAGTGTCAAGGAAAGAGAAAGGAAAGGGACAGATCAGCACATGCTGACAGAAAATTCAGCTGCTCTCAAAGTATGTGAGCTAATTGAAAACCTCTTTTTCCAAACTCAAATGTTACATGTGAAGGACACTCATAGATCAGGCCTTCTGATCTCTTCTCTCACAGGGTATCTGAGAGCTGGGGCAAAAATGCTTCACAGCAGAGGGAGGCCAGTCCTGCAGGCAGTGGAGTCTAGAGCAGGCCCTGCAGGCTAGTAGATTTTGATTATATATATATTAAATTATTTATTTATTATAAATTATTTATGGTTTGGGTGGTGAGGCAAAAGAACAGACAAGAAAGAACAGAAAAGAAGCCATGGATGCCCCATCCCTGGAAGTGTTCAAGGCCAGGCTGGATGTAGCTTTGAGCAACCTGACTGTGCCTTTGCCCATGGCAGGAGTGTTGGCATTGGTTGATCTTTACAGTCCCTGCCAACCCAAGCCATTCTTTCATTCTATGATACCTCTGACAGTAACAAGGGGGAGAGAAGCAGGAATATTTATGGAGAGCTGCAGGAGGTGACAACAAGAGCAAATGCCACAGGCTTTTAGGACAGGAGACAGTCAAGGAGCCAAATTTCTGATCCAGGCTAATTCCCTTGCGTCATGTTTATCTTGGCATAGGCAAGCTTCCACCTCCTCTGGAGAAGGACAACAAAAGGAGGCAAATACTTCTTTCCTGCTTCCTCAGGTCTGCCTTTATAGGGAAAAAATGCAAAAAGAGTGACCTGAAGGGGTTTTGTTACTGCTGCTCTGGTCTGACCTTCACCAGTTAGGTGATTTTTTTTTTCCAGAACCTTTCCTGTTATGCTCTTCCTTCATCTTCAGGAATATATGCTTATGCATCCACACACCAGTGTATATTATATGCACACGCTCATGAATTCATGACTGCAACCAAGATGTACTGACAAAAGAGAGAATAGTAAAACAGTTTAAAAAGTATTTACAAGAAAGCAAATGTTTATAAGGGTAAACTGTATTGACATATCAGGATGAAAGAAAGGGAGGAATGGAAAAGAGTTTGGCTTTTCTTTAATATCTATCATATATTTTATCTAATGTATTTAGAAAAGAATGCCCATCCAAATTGATACATGGCATGGGTCTTCTGTTTCAGCAGACTAAAAATTACATTAAATAAGGAAACTTCTGTGACTGATATCTGGAAAACATTTCTCTAATCCCACTTTTGTGTAAGCAATGCTAGTTATGATGAAATCTATTCCATTCTGTGCTATGGATAGAAAGAGCTCCAAACTGGCAGACTGGGAAGAGCCTTTTCATTTAGTCTGGTGGCCAGCAATACTTAAACTAAATGTCTGAGAATTTAAGAATTGTTTCTTATCCTAATCAATAAGTTGTTGAAGACCATAAGCCTTTTATTGGAAGCACAGATTTTGGAGGGGAGTTTTGTTGCTTTGAATGTGCAATGCAGGAAGTCACTGTGATATAACTGGTGTTTACTACTTCTGACTCAATTAATGACAGCAATGGACTAAAGAGAAAAAAAATGAAAGACAGAAAGACCCATGCATTTAATTGCTGATATTTGGACAACTGAATATTTTTATCTCAAAAATCACTCTATTTGAGCAAGTTCATGGGTAAAATGCATGCAAACAAAAAAAATCTCAGACGCTTTGAAGGGTTTTATTCCTCTTCTTTTGCTCCTCAGAAGGAAACAAAAAAAGCAAGAATAAGTCTCTTTTTCTTTAGCTACTAGTATCTTTTCAACATCAAAGCCTTCATTTATTTTTAATGATTGATGAAACAAAGATGGTTTTTGTCATTACACAGTCTGACCTCCCTCAGGACCTGAGCTGAACAAACCTAATATTTCATACATTACTTAGGAAAACACTTCTGTCTTTTGCTGCCCTCTGAACTACCACCAACACACAGCAAGTGAGAAAATGAAAAAATGCCCAAGACTGAGTGAACCCAAGTGGTGTTGCCTATTGCAAAAGTCGTATTTCTGGAGAACAGCTTCCTGGACAATTTCTTTTGAAATGAAACCTTCAGTCCATTGAAACCTGAATGACTGACCACTTGATAATTTGTAATGTTATCATTTATTGTATTTCTCCTTGCAGACAAAAGTGTCTCCTCTCATGATACTATCTATGGATTTCTTTTATTCCTAGATGTTATTTTGCAGTTCTGTCCACTCTCGTGAGAAAAGTTAAAATCTTAAATACTTTGTAGAAATTTTTAGTTTTGCACTGGAAATGGCAGTCTTTAAAATAAAACTTATAATAAATATTGGTTATTTAATCACATTCTTTCATGACTCACTGATAAATCATACCCAGTTTTAGAAAAAGCCCACATTTAGAGGAGGTACAGTTACTGTTTAAACATTGTAATCTTTCTTTCTGTAATTACAGAACTTCATCATACACCTCAAATCCTAATTCTCTACTATCATTTTCAAACCAAAAAAACCCAAATCATTCTTACAAAGTTAAGCCAACATCCAAAGTAGCACAAATAATTTCAAAATAGAAAAAAAACCAGTGCTAACAGAAAAAAATTAAACCTTTTTACTTGAAAATTGTAGCATTCCACCAATGGTAGTCTTTTGCTTAGGTTCAGGTCCTACCTAATGTTTAGAGATTTCTTCCTAAGTTCGCTCCATCTGAGGTTCATGTTATCCAGACGTCTCTGCAGCAGGGTTCCATCCTCAGAGCCTTCCAAGGACCTCAGGATTTTCTGCCCATTTTCATCCAGGTTGTGAAAGATGTCAGTGTGAGCATCAATTTCTGCCTGTAGTTCCTATAGAAACATAGAAAACAATACATCTGATTTCTTAAAAAAATCACAGAAACGGTGATTTTTCAAAAGAGTGGAAAAATCCTCAGTGCGACACAGAGCACAGGTTTTGATTGCTCCTTTTACAGCAATATCATGTCCTGTATATAAAGCCATGTTTCCCTTTCACATGAAGATATTTGCATTGAATATGACCTTTTTTCCATTAGGAGCAAACTGAACAAAATTTAGAAAGCTAAAGGTGAAGCCTTTGACAGGCAACAAAGCAAGGCCAGGACATATTTACTGTGCTGATGCAGGAAAAACAAAGAAACACAAAATCCTCAGGGCCCAGGTAAATCTGACCTTCACGTGATATGTCTTCCTGTGCAACATTTTCAGTTTGAGCTGGGGACTGCAACACCGGTCCTGCTGCATGGCAATTCCAAGAAATCTAGGCGTCTGCAGCAGCCGTGCTTTCAAATGCCAAGTTCACTTACATTCTGTTGACAGAAGGCATTTTGGAGCACAGGCCTCAGCAGTCAATAGCAATAAACAGCCACTTTGTGCTGTATCAAAACACTGGTTGGGGCCATGGCTGTAGGAGGGCCTGAGAATAGCAAGGACCTAGAATATGCAACTGGCAGCTCATGTTGAACAGCCAACTTTTCTTATCGCCTCGTAACTGCAGGCCAGCTCCAAATTTTGAATTCATTTTTTCCCCCTCATTTTTAGCACGGCTGTTTCTGCCAAAAGAACATTCTTTAGAGAGCTGCCTGGTACCAGCATTCCTGCCTGCCCACACACTCAATGTAGCCTTTGTATGCTGGCTGCCCTTCCCCAAGACGTTTGCATGCTGCAGCTCCACAAGGTCAGATTCATTTGCAGAGAACAGTGGTTGAATCAAGGTCATTAAACGGAATAATAATAATAATAATAATAATAATAATAATAATAATTTCAACACATACATGAATGAGCATACATGTACTTTATATGCAGCCACATCTGCGCAAAAGAACTTTTACTTTCAAACAAGGAAGCGCACAAAAACACAAATAAATAATGAATAGTGAATAAAGTTTCACATTTTCTCCTGGGATGCTGGAGCACTAAGATTTCTGGTGGTGGTTTCTTGCTGCCTAAAATGGGAGTGCTAGAGATAAAGTGGGGAAGAGGAAATGATTTATGGCATTTGAGAACAAGACCCAGCACTAACCGAGCATCACAGATAGTCCCCAATGGAAATTTGTTGCAATTTTCTTCAGAAGAATGACTTTGAAAGAGGGTAGCACACAATCTGTCTACTTGGTGTGTTCTTAATTGAATTGGTTTTATTTGATATTTTAAGCGCCATGGTAGCTGCACTGAATCATGAGTAGATTGTCCTTGTTCACCTACTGCAGTTCCAAGTGTCCTTAACTGGATACCTTTCACAGCAATGACCAGCATAATATTTGGGGAAGTTTTAAGGTGGGCTAGCAACATCTTTGCTACAGAGTAAGGATCCTTCTCCAATTATTTTACTTATCTATTGTCATTCAAGCAGTAGAGTACTTAGGAATGTGTTTGATGTACATCAGAAGTAACTGCAGAGTGTAACTCCATTATAAACATTGTATTTATTGTTGTTCAGGCAATTTATATTTTGTAAAATGGCATTATTAAGGTACCTAAAAATGTACAATATTCCAGGTATGAATGTCCTTACTTGAAATTTTATATTTTATTTCAAGTCCAAATGTTGCTAGCTTCGACTTCCAGCTGTGATGCTTCAATTTTGTTTACTTGAATGAAGAATACTCTATAACCAAATTTATTTCCTTACACATATGTATTTGGAGATATCATTTAAACTAGGTTAAGTGTAACAATACTGATGTAAACACCTGACACAATGTGTAAGAAAGGATAAAGTTCACAGTAAAAAAGTTTACTGTTAATGTCTGTGTAGTTCTAAGGTCCCCCTACGTTTAATAAACAATAAATCTGTTATTGGAGGAAAGAATTACATGCACTACCTGTTGCTCAAAGTTCTTAATTTTCAGGGTAGTGATGGAAACACTGAACTTACAAACGTGTTCCTTTTCCTTGGCAAGAACATGTGCCATGAAACATGTTGAACAACTACTCACAGTAGGAACCTGTCACATCTGTGACCTCTTGGTGTTTTACTACACATATACCCATAGCATTATATAAGAGGAAATTTAAGAAAGTTCACATTTTTCTTGTGTTCAGAAAATGTGTCTCATAGTCTACACATTTTGTCTTTCTCCAGACAGATACACAACAATGAAAATAAAAGCAAACTACATCCTTTTTTATTTCAGAATACTACATAGTATTACAACACATCTGAACAGTTAAGTGGACAATGAACATGAAAAGTGAAGTATTCTTATCAAAGGCTTAATATTCAAGATCAAGCTTTCCTTATTCCAAATTACTTGTGTGTATTGCACTTCTAATGCTCCCAAAAGTAGTTTATTGCAGCTATGCAGGAAGCCTGACAAAGAAGCAAGACAACAAGAATGATATTTGCTCCATTTAGGTTGGTGCATTTCAAAACCTGTCTTTGTGACACTTGCACATCCCAAGGGAAGCAGAGAACATATAAGAAAAAAGATGTATACACCTTTTATTTGTTTTCTGAAATAAATACTTCCTCATTTTAAAAACACAATATAAATTAGATTCTTTTTCTTGACAACAGTAAAGCAGGAAGAGCTATTTAATCTCAAAAAATGCTAAAATATTTGCAACAGTATGCTGCCATTACATGTCATACAGAGAAGCATAGCATATAAAATAAACATATTATTTACTTCACTTCCATATTTTTCTATGTGTTCAAACACATGAAAAGACTACAGAGGATAAAAAAACAATCATGGGTAATTCTACTGAGTTACAGCTGGAGTGTATGCTTCATTTTTGCTGTATTTCTTTTATTACTGAGACTGTCTTGAAAAACGATTGGCTATCTGCTCTTAAAAAGAGCAGAGAGCAGAATGAAAAGCATCTTTCTGATCACAAGTTACTGCTTCAAGTGAGCTGAATATCCTGGAAAGAACTGCAACTCCATTAGGTGCTGAGTGAAATCCTCCTTTACTGAGATGAACTATACAGTTAGATGACAAAAGGCACCATAATATTTGTTTGTAGAAACATAGCTGAACAGCCATTAGAGGATTCTACACATTTAAAAATGTGTATTTACATTTTTTTTTATATATAGAATAACTGTGCAGCTAAGATGTAGAACTAAGTTGATAAAGAGATGAACTGCATTTCATCTTGAGGAAAACAATTTTGTTGGGAAAAAAAGGGAGAGGAAATTTGCTCTGGCTGTTTCACTTTTGTCCTGAGCCCTTGAAACCACCACACATCACTTCAGAGTAGTACACTAATGTGGTAAGTGAACACACCCAATGCTGCCGAAAACCTAGGGGATGGGTGTATTTCTCACTTGCCCAATTCAGTTGTTCTGCCTTGAAATTCTTGCTCCCATTCTCCATGGAAGCACAGATCCTCACTGCCCTAATTCTTTTGGCAAGCAGAAAAAATTCACCTGTGGCTCCATGGGTTCTGTTTTACACAGAGCCATGCTAAGCAAATTTGAGCTGCCTCTGTGAAATCCAGTGTGCTCAAAGTTCTGTCAGCTTACACACAGCACAGCTAGTCCTTCAAGAATTCAATATGGTTTGAGATACCTTAGCAGAAACAATGAATCAGGGTCAATATCCTGCATATCCCATGTGCAAAATATAGACATGACAGATAAAGGACATGACACGTCAAAATCTGCCATTATTTTGGCTATACACCAGAAACACATTGGTAGTCTGGAAGTAAAATGAAGCCCTAGAAGGAAGGAATTAGTTCTATTTCTTGGACTATAGATGAGTCATACTAAAACATGGAAATCAATGCAGCGCAGATGACAAAACATTTATCTTTTATACAAGGTAGAAAAAATTTATTATGCAATAATTTAAAGAAATTAAAGGACCCTAATTCTCCTTTATTTGCAGCTCTGTAAAGCAAATCTTAGCAGTTTAGCAATTAGATTTCAAGTTAATCATCCCACTTGATTTAATTTAATTACATCTAAACTCCTCTAAATTCCTGATTCTGCCTAAAGCATAAACTCTATGTGAGGGTTCAGAGAGTTTAGGACATTTTTTCAGTGCCCTGTCACTCCCCAGCAGCCTTTGGTGGCACAGAAATCCATGCACATGGCACCACTCTCAGTATCCCAGCTTATTCTCCTGTCTGCTAGACAGAGGAATAGTTTTGTGAGTGTTACAGGTCTGTAGATGTTGAATTAAGGGCTACAGCACAGCAAGTCAAATGCATTTTAAGCACCTCAGTGATAATTTCAGTGCAAGGTGCACTTGATCTGTTTCTTTTGTTTTTGGCAACAGAAGTCCAGGTTGCACTAGGCTTTATGATAGCTCTCCTTGTGAGCTGGTTGCTACAATTTGAACAGAAAGAAACGTATACTTTTTTCAAAGAGAGCATTTGTATCTGAAGATTCTATGATTCAGATTAATGATGGAACAAACTAGTGATGCATTTCTGCTGGTTTGCCAAGCATTACTAGTTCCTTGGAAGTTCTCTCTTTTAAATGTCATAGTTCTTTTAAGAACTGGTTGTTGGATTTTTTTTTTTTTTTTAATGCTCCCCATTCCTCCATCAAGCTTTTAAGTAATTTTCTCTCCCAGTCCATAAGCAAAAATTTTATTGAGTCTTAGAATGAGACTATTCACTGAACAGTTTACATAATGATAAAAACTTCTCAAATGAGATTTAAAATATAATTAAAGGGCAGACTTACTGAGTTAAAAGCATTGTTGTGAAATGGCTATACATCACCATGCCAAGAAGCCTCCTATTCAGCTAGCCTATGCCATGACCCCAATTCCAGTCTGGTATGATTACATCTCTGAGTTTCATGCTAATGACTTGATTAAAAAGAATGATAAAAAGGTCTTTTCCATTGTGAAGATAAGCTTATGAATATAATTAAAGGCATTTTTGGTTTCCCAACACATTTTTCAAGATAAAGGGTAAGAGCTAGTCCTCTAAGGGAGAATCAAGTGCTGATGAATGGAAGCCAAAAGTACAACTTTGCCCTGCAGAAAGCAATCTGTATAAGTTGCATCTATCATTGTTATGGTTTAAAATTCTACAAGTCCCAGAATAAAGATGTGCCCAAACTTCACATTCAAATGCTACTTGCATCTAACAGGAGATTAACAAAAGCTTTCTTTAGCAAGTTGGGCCCTGTTTTCAGAAAATATTTTTGTAAACAGGCAAAAGAACCTTCAATTCAGGTTATATTTGGATTGCAAATGAATGAAAAAGATTTCATGGTGTATCTATGGATGCAGCAATCTCTTGCTGACAGTAACTGAAAACACACTGTGGGCTTATTGATTTCATTTGCACTGGGCTGCCTCAGCCTTGGAATAGTGACTCTTTAAAATATAAAAATAGTGACTCTTTAAAAGCACTAATACAGTCATGTGAACTTATACTTGTCCTTAGTGGGCAGATACTTATTCACAGAACTGACTTTTTGCCCGCAGCACAAGGTCTTGTATTTCTTCCTTGATCGTAGCAAAATAATCAATTTTTTGAGACCTCTAGCAATTAATTTGTATTAAATTATTATCTAATTCCATGTATTTGGAAGGAATTTGTGGACTTCTTGGATATATTTTTTGAAGACTGAGAAAACCCCTGCTTTCATTTACATGTAATTAAAATATGAATAAATATATAAAATAAAGTAATCTTTCTGCATTTATAGTTTCATTTAGGATCTGATCCTTGTCTAGAAAAATATATATACTATTCTGATAATAGTGACTTCAATGGAAATTATTATTTTCACTGTCTACTTTTCTTGTCATTATTTCTAGGATGGAAATCCTAAATAGAAAGAAACATCATGTAAGTCTGAGGATACACTAATGAAGAAAAATTCCTTGTGTCTACAGAAATAAAGAACTTTTACTGTATGGTGTAAAATATAAATATGTATTTTACTAACATAGCCGGTTCTCTCTTTCAGACAAGCCAATCCAACAAAGCAAACAAAGCACATTTTTCAAGTAGGAGTTGCAAGTGTTCTGTGTGTCAGAAAATCAGCCACCTCTACTGAGATGTCTAAGAATGGGCTCAGCTATCTGCCTTTGAAATCTGTATTTGAGATTTGAGTGAGGAGGAGGGAAACAGCATAAACGTGCAGAGAATCACACACATAATTTTCTGAAAGCAAAACTGTAAGGCCCATTACAAACCAGCAGAGTTTTCTAGACTTTAGGAGGTAGTTTCTCCCACCAAACATGCACATCCCAACCCCCGTACTTCAATGAATGTCTGACCCCATTCCACCTGCACAAGCTGTCGGCATACTCACCCTGTCAATCTTTTGGCAACTTTTCTGCAGCAAAATAATTATGCTGCTACTTTCAGTATGCCAAATTTTTCCTCTCCCCGCTTTCCAGAGATCAAACAGTAACAGCACTAAGGGCATCTTCCTCTACAGGAACACTTACTTCCACTTAGTTACTCATGCAAGGTCCTAAAGTCCTGTTGTATAGTTTGGAGAGCATTTGCCTCTCTTAGTTCTGCTGACGTTCCAGTACCCCAAATTAATACTGATTTCGTTTTACAACACATAGCTGGAAAGGCTGAAATACACAATTATCTCTAGGTCTGGAGAAAAAAAATCTTATGGAAGATGAAAGGACAGGATTTTTTTCTTTTTTCACCAACCAATAGTGAAAAATATCTGCCATCTGTTAATTAGAAGTGACCTTTCCGAGAAGAAAAAAACATTTGGACATAAAGAACTGCGTATTTGTTTCATAGTACACCAACATATAACAGTAAGGTATCTCATGTTTTAGCACCTATGTTACTCATATATACATTCATTCTTCACTAAATACATGAACATATACAATCGTCTTTTAGATCCTTCTGAAACAAAAATTAAAGGCATTTCATAATTAAAAGAAATTATTTCTGTTCGAAGCATTATCCTAATTTCTTCAGTTACAAAAAAGTTTTATAATCTTCTTTTCTTTTTTTTTTAATAAATATACTGACATTTCAAGTTTTTGTTGCTAAGATCATCGATGTCTGGAGAAAGATAATTGGTACACCAGTTTCATAACACGATTCTCAATTAATTAAAAAACAAAAAAAATCTTATTAAAAGAGAACAACCCAAAACATAAAGCAGAAACTAGAGGCCTCATATGTTACACATTATTAGAACTGGATCAAGCAGAACAGTAACTATCATGGCTTTAGGACTCCTCTTAGAAGTTTTTATTGTTCTGTAGGTATTGAGATTTCAGTTAGGAATTTATACTATTCAGGTGTTCCTCTCCACCAGCACACAAGATCCACTGCGATTAACTGTCCTTAATCAAGGACAGGTTAATTGGGATGTGGTGGGCATTTTGCAAGAGGCAATGTGGCAAAAGCTCCAGTGCTTCTGCACTCCTTGTGTCAAATCCTCTGTACTGGAGGTGTCTTGAGGAAGGTCCAGGAAGGGCAGGCACTTGGGCAGCATAAAGGGCAAAAGTACATTTTATCTTGATTTTCAGGGGAAATCCAGGTCATGCTAGTGTGGCCTCAGGATCTTCTGACTTCCTAGGTTTTTAAGCAAGAGATGCCAGAGAGAAAGCTGCTGTGCAGCAGTCAAGTGTTATCAAAGTCACTGTAACAATTGATGTTGACTGTTCCTGTCACAATAAAACAGAATTCAGCAAGTGTTGGTCAGTTTACTCATTAACATGAGCTGGGTTTAAACCACCGCAGGGAATTTTAGTTTTATCTTGATGCTGATGTTTTGACTGCAAGCCTGCTGAGTGTGAGGGGCACCACATGTTCAAACACCCAGTGGGAAGCCAACAGGCCAAAGCTTCCACTTATGGCCTCTGCCTGTGTAAATGGGCTCCCTGTAAATGCAAAACCAGGCAGAGCCACAGAGGTTCAGGCAGCCCTGAAGAGCTGCTGCCAAAAGGTCTGGCACAGCAACAGGAGAAGCTGTCAGGCTCAGGACCAGGGTGGCTTCAGAGAGGAGCTGCCACCAGCTGCAAGGTCCTGTAGGGAAGGTGATGCCACCAGTGAGCTTTCCCCCTGAGCCTCGTGCCCCAAATCCTCAGCTGCCAGCTGACACCAACACTGAGCACAACACCAGCACTTCCACCTTAAAACCTCTACTGTGTCAATACCCCAAACTCAGCAGCTGAATTCAAATGAGTAGCACTGCTTCTGGCTGTTGACTTGCTGTTGCTACCTTGCACTCTGAGGTGTTCAACTATTTCAACTGCTGCTCTACTGGAAAGCTGCATGGGTGAGGAATTTGACAGAAAGGTCCATCCTCATTAGTTTTCAGCTCTAAGAAGTTCCATAGCTTTATGTTTTTCTGAAGAAGCTGAACCACACCAGAATCATGTTCTGCATGATTTATTTTAGGTGCTTTAATAAGGTATGCTGACTGTTTTGAAATAAGCAAATAATTGGCAAAACTTCAGAACTTGAAAAAAGAATACATTTTTAACAATATCCTTCAAAATAGAAATTTTAACTATCATATTGATTGGTTTCTCTGTGGCAGTCTAACCATGTTTTGCTGCAGCCATAAATCACAAGCAAAACTGAACAGAATTCCTGTATCAAGGGGTCTCTGAATAAGATTTACATTCTGAAAATAATTATTTAGTATTTTCTTGGATTTACTAGCAAGATGCATGTACTCCCACAGTAATACAGTATCAGGTTAAAATGGTAAATATCACTGAAAAAAAATGATATCAACAGGAAAATCTGACATGAGATAAACTTGTATCTTAACATATTTTTTTAGGAGACAAGTTATTGGGGTGAAAATTATCTTCTGTTCATGTTTTTCAGTTTGACGCTAAAAAAACCCAATTAATTTGGATCACTGGGTTTCTCAAATCCACCAGTTGAAAAGAAATGCACTTGTTCCTTCTATCTTCCCTTCATTCACGTAAAAGAGAAATAATTCCACTATCATTTAAATTATTTTAATTTAGAGGTCATACCAGTCAAGTCATGTAAGTGTTTTCATCTAGATCCAGACAAGAAAACGAGCTCCAAGACCCAAAGGCAAGAAGAAAAAAAAAAGTGAAATGCACACTTTTAAAGTATACTTGGTACTAATGAAGGAAAAGAGGTGAGCATACAGTAATGGAGGTAATAGAACAAATATATATGAAATTAAAACAACAAAACAAACAAACAAACAAAAGCCACCCTTCTCATCTGGAATGAGACTCTTTCTCTTTAAACTTAAATAAGAACTCAGGGCTTAGATATGCTCTCAGAAGGCAGAATACACTCTTGTCAGTAAAGCAATACATCAGGCAGATCTTAAATGCTGCAGTAAATTCATATGCTCCTACTTCGGTTTCTGTAGAGATCAAATATGCCTCTTCTCCTACTGTCACTCCAAAGTATGCCATCCAGTCCCAAGTTTGTACCTTGGAATTGCTCTATGACTCTTCAGTCAAGATTATTTATCAAACACTTTATAAATTGCTGACACAGGACACATCAAGTACTTGACTTCACTGCTCATCACATCAAAGTCACTCTCATATCCAGAAGTTTTGGAAATGTTTTGTCATTGGTCTGGATGCACTAAATGTGACACAAACTTGTAGCTGAGAGATACTTCTTCAGAAAACAGTTCATAAAATAACCTAAGGTCTCACATATTCATAAAATTCAGGAATACACTTGGAAACAGAGTTCAAGTATCTCATTAAACTGAAGATTTTGCTCAACCATGCAGTCCATCCACATTAGTTATACCACCCAGAGCTAAAAAATGTGCTGAAGAACACTGCATAGTACCACAGGCAATCTTGGAAATGACACTGTCAAAACCAACATGTTAGATTGTGCCAAAAAAGAACTGTCAGTTTATTGTTCATAATAAATGCTAACTACTTCTCAAGAGACAAAATTGTATTTTAACGAAAAAGAAAATTAAATGGAAGAGACACTTCTTGTGGAAACCTGGCTTGCCATAACTGTTTTACATCCCCAGCAGCTTTTGCAGCAACTACACATACAAGAGGCTTCTGAATGGCACTTGTGACACACCCAAAGATACCAACAATGCCTGCTTTTGTATGAACCCTGCTGACAGTAGGCAGGAGAAAGCAGGGTAAGTTCAGTTTAAACAGGACTGCTGCCATCTGAAAATGGTGCTCCCAGATTCTCTTCATATTCAGTCAGAATAAAACCAACACACATTTATAACAAACAAAAAATCAAGCCCCATGTTTAATTTAATTTTGAAAAAATATGTCTTGTTTATGCACATTGTGGTGGGTTGACCCCTGCTGGATGCCAGGGGTCCTTCTCAGCTGTCTGGGGGGAGAAGATAAAACAAAAGGCTCGTGGATGAAGGTATGGACAGGGAGAAATCACCAGATACCATCATGGGTAAAACAGACTTGGCTAGAGAAAATTGGTTTAATTTATTATCAGTCAAATTAGATTAGGATAATAAGACATAAATTCATCTCTTAAAACATCTTCCTTCTCTTTCATGACATCATAAAATGGCTTGGGTTGGAAGAGACCTTTGGAGACCCTCTAGTCCAACCCTTGTGCAATGAGCACAGGTATCTTCATCTGCATGAGGACGCTCAGAACCCTGTTAAGCCTCACCCTGAAAGTTTCCAGACATGGGGCTTCCAACACCTCTCAGGGCAACCTTTCCCAGTGTTTTAACACCCTCATGGTAAAAAATTCTTCCTTATCTCCTATCTAAATCAACCCTTACAGAAGCCACCTTATAACTCCCCTGCTACCAAAACCTGGCCATGTAAACCCAATACACACACTCATTAGCTCTCACATCTATGTGTATCAAGCTCAGAGAAAGAAGCATCACTTTTTTGAAAAAAAACCCCAAAAACCTACTTTGCATTCCCTTGGGATTTACACCAACTATTTCTACTCTGCATATAAAGCACCTCTGTAGCTTTCTTATTATTGCATCCATAGCAATTACTGTTCTCATGAAGTTGTCAATTGCACTATATCATGTTCTGATTTTTAGAAAACTCTGCAAATTTTAAAATCCACTAATTCAAAAGACTTTCGTACATAAAAAAGTGAATGAAGAATGTGAGGAAATGATAACAGGGGTATTTGGGTTACTGTGTAATTTGTGTGATCACAAAGGGATAGTTTCTATCTTTGTGTCAGGGAATAGAGTTTGCTCACAGAAACAAACCCAGAAGTTACAAGTTCCCTATGGAAATAAGATATATTTTTTTCCTATATTTCTCTTTGAGGTATCATTACTGCTTTCATGAGAGAATTAAAAAGACCTGTTGTATGGATTTTAAGCCCAGAAAACTGAGCATGAAAGAAAAGATATATTATATGTTTGATATCTTTGAAAAAAAAAAAAAAAGATACATATCCTATCTTATTAGAAGTGATGCAAATTAATTCCTATAACAATTATATGCTAATATCTGTATATGAATTCCCAATAACAGGAATTCCGGGCTAGAGGTGAGAGAAGAGACAGAGAGAGAGAGAGAGACTAGGTAAAAATAAAATTTATATTCCAGATGTAGTTTATGAAGTTTCATACCCAATGGAACGAGCATAAGAAATCCCAGAGATTTAAAAGATGAAATTAGGCAAACTATGGCTGCAAAAGGATGAATGTAATATCCCTCAAGGCACTCATAGCAATAGTCACTGTTACACTATTCAGTGTAATGCCACTTATTATCTTCTATCTACACATATTTGACATATAATCAATTTTGTGTAGAAAGAATTCTCATGGCATAGACCTATTATAACTGACAGAGTAATGTCACTATTCAGTAAATACTCACTGAACAAGGTATAATAAAGGACACACATCATGAATCATGCACTCATTTAGTGGTCAATCTCATTGAGAATAAAACTTCCCTTCAGATACACTGTTTTTATCTGAAATGCTTATTGTGTTAAACTGAAATTCAGCTGATTAACATTAGTACAAATACCTCTGTCTGTACAGTGGAAAGGTTACTTTCCTCTCTCAAGCCTGAGAAAATTTCATGACTGACCAATTTCATAAGAGAGGAGCTTCCTGGAAAAGGCAACTTTCTAATTTATCTTACATCCTTTACCAAAGTACTTTTTATAAAATTAAGAGAAAAAAAAGGTTAATCTGAAATTCAAATCTGAGAATTTGTCTGTAATCTTCAAACAGCTTCTATACATTTGACTTGGTAATAGAGAAAATTCAGAATTCTCTTTCCACATCAGTGAGTTTTCTGAAAAAAATACCGTTTCACACACAGTGCTTCATAATCTAACTGTACCACTAAATGAAATACTGATGCTCGGTTTCCCAGTGGAGCTTTGTGTTCCCTTTGCAATCTTGCTGAAAGCCTGAAAACCAAACACTGACACTCAGAGTTCTGATGCCTGTTACTCAGCAATTGTGTCTGTTTGCCCAGGGCACACACAAGTGAGCACAGACATGAGTTGCTGCTTAAACAATATCTCAAGGGAATGCAGCCTTATAAGAAACAAAATGAAATAAAATAGTCTGTAGGAAGAAATTTTAGGAGCTGATGAAGAAGGAAATATGGCAAACCTTTTACATTTCCTCTTTGTACATTCATTTACTTGCCAAAGGACATGCTTGGTATGCAGAAGTTATCTTAGATTAAAGGAAATGAAAAAGAAAAAGCAACCAAGGAATGACTTTACAATTCATATATTTGCATATATTTCAAAAAGAAAAAAGAAAAAAGAACAGGCAGAAGGAAAGTCTTTTTCATAAGCAAAGGTATGATCATCAGGAAATAGAATAACACCATCATCCTTCAAATATACCTATACACATACCACAGCAACCATCTGCCAAAATGATCTTGCTGTCACAGTTAATTCCAAGAATCAGACACACACAGTCTGTTCAGCACAACACCAAGCTCTATGCAGATGGGATGTGAGCTTTGAAGTACAGCCTGTGCTGATTTACCAACAACATCAGGTGATCCCTTAGACCTCAAGACAGCATCCCAAACTCAGGGATAGAAAAGTAACCATTGTCCAGGATTAGCTTTCTAACAATCAGTGCTGCTTTAATCTCTGTTGTGAAAACCGTCAAATCAAGAAGGATTAAGGATCTGCTCAAAAGGATACAAGAGAAGGGAGGAAAACTTTTGATGGGCACTAAACAGTCAAGCCAAGCTTCTGTAGCAAAAAGAGAGTTCCTTGAAGGAACTGTGAAACTGGACGGAACAACTTTTCCCTGCTGTTCTTACCAGTCCCTCAGGTTAAATCTATCTGACAAACTCCCCCCAACACAAAAGGCTTGCTTTAGAAGAGAGGCAGTACTCTGCCTGCTATTGCAATATGTCTCATTCTATCTTTGTAGTGACTCCAAAACTTGAGCTCTTCCTGGATGTAACAGCTGTAGGCTGCCTATTACAGAAGAGAACACCATCAGGACCTGTGCAAGTCATCCTTCAGGTCTCCTGCAAGGCAATGCCAGCTTAATGTAAGGGATCTCTTTTATCCCTGGATAACCCAGAAAAGTCTTGTGTCTAATTCCTTTAAAATAGAAAAAAAAAAAACCCCAAACAAACTTCTATAAATTCCATTGCAGGTCCTCTCAAAACAGGCACAATAAACACTTTAGTCTACTGTACATTTATTGTTCTGTATAATCTGACTTTACATGTTATCTTTATTTAAACAGTATAATTAGTCTAAATACCGTTTCTCAGTTATTTAATGTCAACATTTTTACGTGACTGAATTCCGTAAGAGTCATGGGGAAATATATACAGCAACCAGAATGCTGCAGTTACAGTACTAGAATTATTTCTGGCAATGAGTGGTAAAACCTCAGCAACTTTGTTTCAAGAAAAAGCTAGACTTTTGAAATTCCCTTTGACTTGGAATTAACCTAAGGCATTTTACTTTTACTTCCTTAAAATTACAAAGAGCACCCTGACAGCTAGCAAGTCAATGGCTCAGTTATACCCTATGTAACAACCCAAGATTCATGCAGATCTTTCTTTTAAAAAGTTAATTAAAATTACTATTTTTTTTTACAAGGTGAGACTTAAATGAAGGCACTTCAAATTGTTACTGATTGCTAGGAGATAAAAAAAAATACAAAATACAACTCAAAAGAAAGAGAGGGAAATTACTAGACTACTTTGTAGTACTTAGTTCTTTTTAACTGACTCCTTTGGGGTACTTCAGACCTGGAAACTACTGTTCTCTGAGTTTGGCTTGAAATTATATTTGAAAATCCCACCCAGAATGAAATAGGAACATGTTATGAATGACTGACTGGAGAGGGAAAATAATTCAAATTTCCTTTAGTAATAATCCCTGAAAAAAAAAAAAAATCTGAAGAATGCTTTAGAACTGTTTAATTTTTACAACTTTTCATCTTCTACAAACCAAATAAACAACAAGGTTTGAAATCATGAAACAGTGATTTCTTTCACCGGTGAGATTTCTTTCACCTGTGATTGAAAAAATGTTAAAATTACTACTAATAAGTCAATTGTCACTGAAATTACATGTCCTTATAACAGAGACCTGAACTTGAAATATTTAATGATTAAGACTAGCATCGTGTTGATCTTACAACATTCATTAGTCATTAATACAATTTTCTGGAATTTATAAAAACAAAAAATGAAGATCACTGAGGATGTTACATCAGAAAAATAACACTTCCATTTCACCAGCATGCCTTCCTGCAACTGTTCATAAAGCCAAGTTTGGCCATCCCTGTCTCACCAAAAAAAGGGAAATCCTTTTCAGAAAGATGCAAGCAAAAAAAGCACAAATAAGAATGGGTAATGGGGGTTTTGGTTTGTTTGTTTGATAAGTTGAAGTGAAGTTGTCCTTAAGTTTCTTTGCTCAGTGATTTTCCAATAATTTCCTAAGGAAACAAAACTGAGAGAGAAAATAATTTCTACCTTAATGAGCTCTCAAGCCTAGATTCTGAGATAGGCAGAGCTATTTTTTTCTTGGTACTACTGTTTTGTGATTTTTTTCCACTAAGCTTTTTCCCACTAAGTCCCAAGATTGGAGTTCTGTGGTGGAGAACTCCAGGCTGCTCAGGAGGGACAGGAGGTCAGGCCAGGTGGAGGGTCACACCTCAGGTCACATAAAGGAGAGGTTTGGCTGCACACCCCTACAGTGAGGGATGATGTGCTGCTCAGTCTCTGGGACAGGATTAGGAAGCTGGGAAACAAAGATGCTGTAGCGGATGTCTATTATATCTATAGGAATTAAGAAGAAGAAAGATAGTTTAGAATTAATGAAGAAATAAAGCATAACACTGAGACATCCAAATGTACTCCTTTGGACGATATAATCCACAGCTCAGCACATCAATAAACTCACACCAGAGAGAAATGCAAAAAGCAAATTAGATAAAGCTTGTGATGCACCATCATAGCATAAAACAACCAGAATAATTTTATGCTATAAACAAACAATTACCACCATTATAGAACAAAAATTTATTTACTTAGTAAGATGTTGTCTGGTAATTTGTTCCTGATATTTAACTTTTTTTTTTGTTTCACAACAGAACCTTAGCTTCTACTGACCTCTTGTTTCATGGTAAACAATTTTATTCCATCTTCTTGCTTCACACTTCAAACTTCAGTGGACAGCTATTTCTTTTGTGGACCTCTCTATACAAAGTGGCAAGGTCTGAATGAAGTATAAAGTCTACAACCCAGCTTTAATCAAACAGCAGTGCATGTTCCTGTCTTCAGAAATAGGATACTTACTGTGTTCTTTTTAATTGCCAATTCTGTAACTGTCAAATAACCAATTTTGGCTTGTCAAGTTTTGATCTTTTAAAAGCCTACCACTATTAATCCTACTTTTTTATACACACTTGCTCAGACCACTTTGTTTGCCAGTGTTCAATAGTAGTTACACACATAGTAACACAGTAGAAACTAATTTTTCTTTGTCTTTGTATCTCTTTGGGGATGGAATTGAAAAAAATAATTAGGAAAACAGAAAATTAATTCTACATATTTTATTCAGGATAGTTGAAGAGAGAAGGGAGCTACAAGAAATTGCATTTGTTATCAATCTTTGAGGTTTTTCTTCTGTGAAGAAGAGGAACTGTATTCAAGATAGAAAGAACCTAAATGCATATAAACCATCCCAAAAAAACCCAGTAAGGTTGTAGATAATAAATGAAGGTCAACACATAAATCACTTAGATCACTTCATTGTCTAAAGCAGGCTTAGCTTTATATGACAAGGATATAAAGAAATTATTGCTTACAGGCACTTCACCTTTGCACATCTGGGGCCTGTAGCTTTGTGTGCTCTTCCAATAGCATCAAAGAGTTAAATCTGTGTCTTTATGTGCATGCAAAAGTACTGATGACAAAAGAGGTAGCAGGATGGACTTCTAACTATGCACAGCAGGAGTGGGTTCTTAAGCTTAGAAAAAGGGAAATGAAAAAGGCAACCAACTGTCTTTTTTAATTACTAACATGGACTAGCTTCAGCAACAATTTTCATCTTACACTTGCTTTTGGACTTTTTCTTCCCTGCAGTACTTGGCAACTTATTGGAAATGTAAGATTTATTTTAAGCTTCATTAAAATGTTCAAAAGAACATTTACTGTTAATGTTGAATCTTAGGAATCTGTCCTGAAGATCATTTGGAATATTTATTTTCTTAGACAAAAGAGACAAATCTGTATAGTTTATAACACCATAACTGACAGGCAGAAAAAAATAGTAACAAGAACATTAAATTTTAGCAAGTACAGTTTTTAAAATATATATGTGTATGGAAATAAATTTAAGAAAGCCCTGTACAGATGGGAGAAGAAAGCTTTCTACTTTATAAATGTCCAGTGTGATATGTTCCTGCCTTAGATGACAGAGTTTCCTCTTGTTCATTCTTATTAATTTGGATTATCTATGTTTCTATTTTAATTTTTTCACAATATAAATCTTTTTCACATATTTTATTTTTTTTTTTTAAATAAAGCTCTGACAAGTAACCTAGGCCTAATCCTGAGCATAAAATTTATTTCCATAAGTAATGTTTAGGATCAGGTGATTGTTTTTAGCTGATTTGAAAAATGTTTCCTTCAATTAGGGTTCCTGTTCATCATCAGCAGTAATTTATACTCTGGCAACTTCAAAGTTGCATGTTGGAAGCAAGTAGGTACACTGCTATAAGATTTATTAATAAACTTTCCCACATACGGCATCATAAAATATTCTATTTTCTTTCTTCCTCTAGCTAATTCATAATTTGACTCATTTAAACAGATGACACACATTGCATGACACACATGATTTGATATATTTTACTTGATTCTTCCTACAATGTGTACTCCGCCATTGTTCATGCCCCTGATCATTATTAAGTTTTAATAGTCACATGTTAGTTGTCCTCACTAGCAAAACAACACCGACAACTTTTGTCTTCCATATTTTTTTTCATTACTTTAATGCTTTAATGGTTTGGGTTGTAAGGGGACCTTGAAGATAATCCAGTTCCAAAACCGTTGCTGTGGGATCTTAGACAACTCTTAGACAAATTTTTAGGATTTTTTCCCTAAATTTCTTACCAACAAAACCCCATCATATACAAATAATCTATATGAATATCACATTCCAAATTTTTATTCCTGTATCCACCTCTGTCACAGACCAGCAAAATCTTCCTATACCTGCATGCAATGGACACAATGTCATAACATGCTGCAGTTTTAGCCTCACAAGGATTGGTGTTGATGAGATTCATCCCTTGCTTTTCACACATCTTTAAAACAATAACATTTATATGCTTACAGATGGACGTCAGTCTACAGTGCAGCCTCTCTCAGATACTGTCAAATGGAAACTCCCTCTCTGATATTTGAGCTCTTTCAAAGCCCACACCAGGACTATTCAGCCACATATCTCTGGGGCTGGTTCAGCAGAGCTTCGCAGCTTCTATAATGCTCCCAAGATGACAGCAAAGATAGTGGTTCCTTTATGTCCTTAAAGTGGTTGGAAAGCCAAGAACCCTCAAGTTTCCTAGCACACTCACACACTTGATTCTCTTAAAAACAACCCAAAAAACCAAAAGGTCCCCTAATCCCAGCCAACAGGTGAGGATGAATTCACGAGTGCATTTTTTGGGTCTGCAAAAAATAAAACCTATGTAGTTGACTTCAAGTTCTCACCAAAGCTGTCACTCCCAGCAGAAATTTCTGCACATTTTGCTCTTGACTGTATTTTAGCCACCTTCCAATTGAAGTATTTTTTCTTTAAATAAGCCTCTGATCCTTTTTGTCCCCATAAGATTCAAGTGAAAGTTTCCAGCCTGAAGCTTTCAAAAACTTGCTGGTCTCAAGGAAATATTATTCAAAGGGAGTTGATATGTTGGTTTAGTCCAGCTTTTTTCTTCAATGTATTCTCCACTTCCATTGTGAAATCTGTGCCTGTAAATATGACAATACCACTTTTCTTTTCCACAATTTGCAGGGATAAATCACTTCTGTTTAGTTTAAATAGGCAGTGACATCCTGAATATACTATGGAGTACAGTTTACTTGTCTAAGTGGTTTCATAAAGGGCAGCACAGACAAAATCCTGTATAATCTCTGCTCATGTGCTATGTAGTCTCAAAGTATATGCACATTAAATCTGATGCAGCAAAGAAATGTTGGATTTACTCTGCATAAGATATTGTGCCTACTCTGTTTGTGTGTGAAAGGTCTCAGAATTTCTGAACATGCTTGTGAACAGTGAACTAGAAATCCTCTGTTATGTATAACAGTCTTATTGCTATGGCACTATTTGCTTAAAGCCACTTTTCATAATAATTTATCTGATAATTTACCATTCACAATTTAAAGATGCATTCAAAATGCAAGTTGAAAATAACATGTGTTTTCAAATCTACATACAATTCACAAAAAAAATGGGCATAAGCTACAGATGGTTAGACTGAATGGGAACAGACTTTTTTTTTGACAGCACACCAAAAATATGCCTTCAGGTAGCTTATTTATAAGGTGATTCTGTTTGGGTGTCAAATCTAAGATCACATCAATACATATTATCAATACATATTATGGAGTAAACAAATGTCTTCATCAATTTTTTTTCTCACTGTAGAAAGTTCAGAAACTGCAAATTTAACTGTGTCATGGAGCAGTAAAATATTATACACTGTATTTTTAAAAGTCATTCTGACTAATTTTTATAGTTCTTATTTCATACCAGTGCTATGTTTGATATTTTTGCTAAAGAATTTGTACAAATTATGTCTCTCAGAGATTTAAATACTTATTTCTATAGTTTGGACTCACATTTATGTCCAGTATTGAATAAAATGAACAAAAAGACAGTAACTGGTGGAAAAAAGACCAATCCAACAGACACCACCAAAAGCCTCCAAGATATGAAATATAATTTCATTAAGAATTGCAATGTTTGTATGTTACAAACAGAACTTACTCTGTAAGACTAAGATTGGCTACCATCCTCCAGACCACTCTTCCTCCATGTGGAACACTCATCTAAATTAAAACTAACACAAATCCCAAAGCAATACCCAAGTGTTTTGGTGCTCTGACATTTAATCAATGGAATCTAGTTGTACAATCACAAGGGGCACCAACATCTCAAAGCTGAATTTCCACAAATTATCCTTGCTTTAAATAGGACCCCTACAGAGGTCTTCCAACATTTTTAGGCTTTCATTTCTACCTACAAATATTTTTAATAGAACCAAACCTTGAAAAAACTTGTAAACTTGGAATATCTATTCAAAGTAGAGCTTCATATAGAAATTCATAGAAATCTTAAATTGTCACATGGATATTTCCATGTACCTAACCTCTATAGTGTTATATTTGTCTAAACACACTTCTTCACATGCAAAAATATCACACTTAAACATGATTCTTATTAAAAATAAAAAAGGCAGAAGTTAGCCAATGTAATTCAAAGTCAGAAACATAAATGGTTTGGTACGATCTGTTCACTATGGTTCAACCTTTGAAGTTTTCTGTGAAGTGCTAAAATAGTCAGAATCAAAAAAGCTACAGCTTGAGATACTTCAAGTGAGTTGTGCAATATAATTGCACAGCTAATAGAAGCATAATCATCTCAGCAGGAATTAAATAAGGCAAATACAACTGCTGAGTTGTTTTTCAATATTATTAATTTCAAAGCATATCTTGCACATGCTGGCATATTTAGGGAAGCAAGGCAACTTCAGATCACAAGAGTATACATTTTAAGAGCTTTCTTCTGATGATGCAGCATGTAATGAAAAAGCCTTGAAACAAACAACTCAAATATTTTATGTACATATAAAAAATAAATCTAAATCTCATGTATTTCATACTTACTACATTTAAAAGTGTTTCTTACAAATTGAACTACAGAAGAAATTAAGATTAGAATTAAGTCAGCAGCTATGCAAACTCAACAATGTTGCTTTTTTTTTTTTCCCCATTATTTCAAGTTAAAAATCTTAAATTGTTAAGCCTTTTTCAACACATAAAACCAGGAAAAGAGGAGGAAAAAAGTGTTTTTATTCTGCTTTAAAAGAAACCATTTGTTACTAAAATAAAATCAAGTGAATAATTAATATTTATATCCTTATAGAATCCTTATCCTTGTAGAAGAGCATTTTAGTGCAGCTATTGCACAAGAAATAACAAAAAGCAGAAGGGCAACAAAGAGCTGAAATGTAGCTTAGATACCACTTGTAACAAAGACAGAGGAAACAACCCAACCCACAAGGAACAAAAAGGAATATGCTGCATTATGGTTTACATTATGAAATCTCTAAAAGGTAAGGCTACAAGGTGGCATGTACCTACAGACTTTTAAAATCTAGCACCAGTAGTCATATTAACTCCAGAACTGAGCATCCAGCCATCTGGAAATGGATGGCAAAAGGGACATTTCTTAAAAAGTGTCTCCAGGGTCTCTGAAGTCCCAGTTCTTTTGCATCCTGTCCAGCCTTGAACCTATGAGCGTGGCACCAATGTAATGATCAAATCTGTTTTATTTGACATCAGTCTGCCAGCAGTCCATCATTCTTACTTAATCAAGATGGCAAAATACATACAATTATCTGATTAAGAAACTTGATTAGTGGAGCCTGTTTTACTTGTCGTATTTAAATGAAAGAGAAGACCAAGAAGCCAGCTTGGCAAATCAAGCAGTATGTTTTCTGCTCACAAAATCTTCTGTAGCCCAGAATTCTCATAGACATTAAGCACTCCCACTGCCAGAAATGCTTTTTTCGAGAGCCTTAAGGCTCCACAAAGTTTTGTCCATTTTAAGATGGGGTTTTGATGCAGCCCTGCCTCGGCTGCTGGCAAAATACACACAACCAGAAATCCCCTCCTTCTGGGGACTGCAGCTTCACCAGGACATCCATTCCTCAGCATCTGCTACTTCCAGGTCACCCCAGTGTAAGGGGGACAAATGATACCACTGAAGGTTGGTGGGTTTCTTTTGGAATTGAAAGTTCTGGAATTTGTGATTTCTTGTCCTGGTGAAGTTCCTAGTGATTACTAAAGGTTTTTGAAAGTGAGAAGTGAAATAAATAAGCTCCAAAGCATGCCTAATTCCAGGGTAATTTAGAGAACTTTTCATTCTGGTCTGATTCAGCCTAATAGCAAATTGAAAATTTTCTTTGTGAATTGGAAATTTTGGGGTTTGTCCAAATGTTGTGGCCCAGCCATAAAAAAAGATATATCCTTTCAGGGTTGGGATAGGATGGGAGCTGGTTGTTTTCTTCTCTTGCTCTCATTTGCTCAGCAGTGTACTCTGAGATATGAGAAAGCAGAAAAAATAACCACAATTTTTTTTTTAATCATAGTATAAGATTCCTTACTATCTGTTCAATCCTCAGAAACTTTCAAGATCATACTTAAATGGAAACTCTCTAAACTTCTCTTTCAAAGCTAACATTGTTATATGACAAAATTCAGCTTCAAGCTGATGCCAAGCAATTGCATTCTCTAGTTCATTACGTATCCTCCTAATTAAAAGTGAAAAAAAGAAAAAAAGATACCTTAAGCTATCTTTTACATGTTTTACAGCTGTTTTTAGAGTTCTAATATCTGCTGTGACTCTAGACAAAGACAGTAAAACTGAGAGTCACTGAAATGAAAGTCTGGTTTCTAATCTATCTGCTACTCTCTGCTTTTTTCTGTCCACCAAGACTGCTGTAATCATAACAATTTTAAGAGGACTAAGACTTGGCTCAGCTCTACCTATCAAGGTGTGCTTGGAAAACATGAGTAAAATGCTACTTTTAATAGAAGTGCCTTTATTCAAAATGGTCTACATATTTCCTTAAAATAAGGCATGCAAACAACAGATGGCAAAACATATGGTGTATCACTTACAGATATAGCCAAACAAAACTTTGAAAGCTGCTCAAAAAGTAGGAGTGACCCAGGTAGCCTTGGGTCAACTGAGCAAACACAACTCGATGGTAGCCTTTTCTCACAGAAGAGCAGCAACTGGCCAGACCAGACAGGTGTAAGAGGTCTTGGTTCATGGACAGAAAGTGGAACACAAAGGGTCAGCCCTTTCTGAGTGCCTTCAGAGCCATGGGGGCATATCAGTGTCCTGACACTTGGCACCAGCTGTAAAAACGGCCCAGAGCACAAACATGGCCAGGCTCCTCTAACTGGTGGCACAGAAAGTCTGCTCTTAGGCTGGTGTTCTGTTTTATTATTAATTAGACGTATCTGCAACTCCACAACAGCTGCAATGGTGCTGTATTATGCAGAGGAAGAGGGGCATCATGAAACCAGGGGTACTGCAAACAAATAACAAAATAGTCTTTCTTCCACTGTCTCATGTGACACAGCAGGAATGAACATGCTTTATGATAGACCTTTTGAAATGATTTTCCAAGCCTCCTTAATTTCTTTTCATTTGCTTTTATTACATTCTTAATGTAAGCATGTGCACAAGAATGTGCATTGATGTAGTCAGTGAATGTTCATTTAAAAGGAAAAAGGACACTTTTTTTTATGTTCAGAATTGAATTTAGCTCAGTCTGGTGTTATACTGAAGCAGTTTCTGGTATAAGGCATTGTGTGTGCAATTTACGTAGAAGTCATAAGTTGTACTAATTGAAAATACAAATACACTACCAAGTATACAAATATTTTCCATTTTACCTCTCAATTTATCTTAATATAATTGTATGAACTGTGGGAAACAATTTATACAGATTAGAAATGACTTTTCACCCCTCTAAAAGACAGTGGTGTTTTAACTGCAAACGTAACTCAGCTTGTCCTCAGGACAAGGAAGACAGAATGTGCTGTACTTCAGGTTTCTGTTGAACACAAAGCCAGAAATCCAGGAATCTGAAGGTCATGGCCTTTAGCAAAAAGAACATCTAATACTGAATGAATGTCCTGCACTAGCAGATAGCTGAGGTCTATTGGATCTCAGCGTAGAAAACAGATTTCAAAAGAAGGAACCTATTTTTGTGGCTGAGAATCAAGAATTCACAGTGGACAAAAGGAGGTTCTGGTTGCTGTTTAGGATTAACATAAAAATGTTTCCCATTGTGGAATTTCCCTTTGTACTTTATAAAAATGATGCAAAAATTCAGCTAAAGAGAATTTAGTGCTGTCCTTTCAGATTATCCCATCCTTGCTACTTCAATATTGATGGGGTCTCTAAAAGAACACTAAAGTTTTTATTTTATAATTCTGCAACTCTTTAACTTCAGTTCAGACATTATTTATGTCATACAGAAACTGGATTTTTTTGTACAACAAATAACTTTCTAGCACCAGAGGCACCACAGCAGTAGCAAATGGTCAAGACTTTTTCCATATCCAGAACTACAAAAGGGGTGGAATAAACCCATAAAGCCTGTGAAAAAGATAAAAGAATTAAACACATAGTTACTTAATGGAGGAGATACCAGTTCCAGATAAGAGGATTGTAAATATAGAACGTGGGTAAAAATTAGACATGTCTTTCTTTTTTGTAAGTGTCATTTTGTCAGCCACTTGAACCACTCTGTGGGCAATCAAAAGAGATTGTGTTTGCTGCCCCTTTTAGACTTAAAAATGTAACTAGAGCAATTAGGATGCTCTAGTTAATTATATATTCTTTGCTATGTCTTCAGATAATTTAGCTTCCTGGCAGAGTGGACACAAGAACAGTCTTGCAATAGAAGCCTTGATAATTCAAAAGAAAGAAAAAAAAATAAATTACTGAGGGCAAAATTGGAGAGAATATATTTGAAATCTATTTCTTGAGAACAAAAGTAAAGTGCACATTTCCCAAATATTAAAAGAAAATTAATTTATTTGTATCGTATAAAGCACAGAAAACAAATTAATTCATCCTTATGTAAAGAATATCCTCAAATATGCCAAGTGTTAGTGTTTTAAGTGCTAAATAAATTAGACTATTAATTGGAAAAATGTTTTTTTCTTCCTCTTTAAACTCAAAATTATTATTAATTGCCAAAAGTGATTTCCCTTTGTCTCCGACAAAGCAAAAAACTATATTAAATAATTTGATACAGGGTACTACTTACACTAAAAATCTTACACTGCTTTTTCACTGCTATATTATTACTGCTTTATATTCAGATACATGCTGCCTCTGAAATGCTAGAGTTGCCATTTTATGGCTTTGCACATCAATTCCTTTTAGCTAAATATTTTTCTTCAGAGACCCTGGAGCCAGCACACGTGTATGACATTACAAAGTCCAGAAAATGAGTAATTTTAAAGAAAATGCACTGAAAAGGAAATACAACAGTGAAAATGTATAATGTTAGTCCTTTTCTGAAACAGTACTGTTGCTATGGCAATTCTCAAATCTAGTATTTTCATGAGGAAGCTCTTTTCATTGAAAGAGCTTGAATTTATATCCACCTTCACATTTATATGCTCAATTACACTTCAGAAGCAGCATATGAAAGGTTTAGCCCTGCATCTATAACTTTTAATCAATTCTCTAAGTAGATGTTTCTTAATATTTGGTTCCATATTGTAAGATTCTGAGTGTCAAAATCAAGTTCCATTTTTACTTATCCTAGGAATCAGTTGATACTGCTTTGACAGCTTTTAGACATTCTGTCAAGTCTTATGGGAATAAATATAAATGAAGTTAATAGATTTGTCCTATCAAAATGGAAACACTACTACATTGAAGTTATTTTGATAGAAAAGTGTTCATGTTAACTCATAATGGCAAAGAATGTGCATGATAAAATCTTTCCCCTGGTGACCTTACAGTTTAATAAACCAGAGGAAATGGCTCATCAAAAAAGTATTTAAAAAAATAGGTTAATCATTATTAATTTGTTGATAATTGACTGCAATAATATTAACCTAAGCACTTTCCCTCACTCTGATGTATATATAACAAACATTTCAATAGGAATCTCACTGTGACACTTAAAGTAATTAACAACACAACATTAATTAAAATCTGCCTGTTGTAGAGCTACAGGTTTCCAATAGCCTCTGTGTCAGTGATTCTTTGGAGGAAATGTCAAATCTTTCTTATTTCAATGGGACTCATTATAATAGCATTACAAAATACCATATGCTTCTACTGTGGGTATATTCTGTAATTCCAGTGCCACCAGCAAGGAATGATATCACACCAAAAAGCTGAGCAGTGTGTTCAGAAGGGGAGCTCAATGTTTGTGACTCTGTGAAGAGTCAGAAAGTCAGTTTAATACCCAAACCACCTTGCATGGTTCTGTCAAGTGCTGAAGACATGCAGTGTCCCTTTCAGAAAGGAAATGAAAATGCCTCAAAACTTTCTTTCCTTTCCTGCAAAAGTATAGCAAGAAAGCAATTCAAAGAAGTAATAAGACATATGAAAAAACTATGACTTATTGTGTCAATTTTATAGCATCAGTTTCAAATCTGACACTGTAAAAGCAGGCTCTTGTGGAGAGCCTGACTAAAGTTAAGAAAACCCCCATAAATAAGTGACAGACCACAGAGGCCAGAGCACCTGTTCCAACAGCTCACAGCAGGATTATAGTCATCAGGAAAGTTCTGTACGTTCAGTTCAAGGTGAAAAAAATACTCACTGTTAAATTTCATGGCTTTTTTTTTTCTCTTAGGGTCTGATAAAATTACTCTTAGCAGTGACATTTCCCCAAAGTTTTACAAAGCAGAAGTGTCGGAATGCAGCATGATATGTCTAGAGACACATGACTGTAAACATATAAAGGATTGTTAAAATACACTTCGAAAAACCCTGCTTGGTGCTATCTCTGCTCCAGAATTCAGAGGTCAGCAAAAGAAGCATAGAGGGATATTCCTTGCAGATACAAACATCAAAAAATGTACTGGGAATCCAGAAAGAAAAAGTAAGTAGAGTTTCTTTGTATTTTTAAATACAACATTTTGAATTGTTTAGTTATTTACTGTACTATAGAGCACTTAAAACCTGGAGTTTGTTTTCTAGACCAAGGACTGGTTTAGAGATGCTTTTATGACACAAGAATAATTGTGGCCTTGTTGAAGACAACTCAGACACTGGTAACTATAGAGACATCACACGACAATAAAACCACAGGTTCATGCTCATCTTAGTTCTATTTACGTGCAGTATGCAAAAGTGGTTTTATTGAAATGGAACTAAAATGATGGCTGTTATGTCACTGCTATGTTAAAGACAGGTTAATGACTTTACATAAAAATTCATGTGTTATTTCTATAGTCCACATAGAAAGAAATTTTAAGTACAGAAAAGCACAATGGATATTTGTCGGCTTTCATGTCCTTTTTTTAAGATAAGTTCAACATAAAAGACATTGCTTTTCCAGTTATTGCACAAAGATTAAGTGCTAGGGAAAGATGGGGAGAATTTACTTATTTATTTGCATCCGTAACCACCCTCCTCCTTTCACCAGCTTTTATCTGGCCTGAGTTAACTTTTATTTATTCCATCTTCATTCATCTGCTTCCATCCTCCCTAATTCTCTGTAGCTTCTGGAAGAACACATAAATAAGAAGATATTAAAGTCCATTCTTGGTCTTTTGTGACTTCTTCCTTTCATTTAAGCACATTCAGGGACTTTCAAGAAGACTCCTGCTCTGTGAGTAAGACTTTGGAGTGCATGAATACTGAATTATTGAAATCTTGGAAATACACTAGCACCCTGATTGAGTGCGAGTGTTACAACTCAGAACTATGCCATCTTTTATTTTGATTTAATCACAAAATCATAAAAGAGAATATTAATATACTGTGTATGTGCCATAAAATAATATTTCACTATAGCATGCACATGAAAAAGTAATATATTTCCTAAAAGCAAATCACCATATGAAAATTATTCATCATGTTCCTATGAAAATTGCTTTGAAATTCATTTATTGCTCTGAAACACTTTAATTTTGAAAATATTTATTCCTATCAAAGGAAGACAACCAGCTCTAAATATAGCCCTAAGCGAGACATTTGGAACCTGAATGCTGCCTGATTTAGTCTGCACAAGCCAAAATCTGAATCTTTATGCTCATCTGACCCTAGTATTAAAGCCAATGAGCTTTATATGCTTTCAGAATCAATTTTCTAAAGTAAAGATAATTCTCTGTTGTCTAATTTTAATACATGTTCTAGCAGTTAATCTTCTGATATATTATGTGATTAGCTTAAACCATAAGACACTAACATGTTCATTGTACTTTTCAAAAAATTAATCCTGAGATAACTAGGAGAGTCTAGCAAAAAAGCCTCAGGAATCATGTTAATCAGCTCACACAGACCTCATGCAGCCATCCCATGCAAATATGATCTTCATTATAAAAGATTTCCTCACAGCTTAAAAAAGAAGTTATGATATCACTACTTTGCTGGCTCTTTGCCCTCTTATAATAACAATTTTCCTGCCATATTAATGACAAATACATCATAATTATCTCTCTTCACCTTCAGCTAGAATAGCACAGAACAGCCCTTAATCTAATTGCATCTCTAAATTCATAGGAAAACAGTCAATCATGGTAAAGACTTGTTTGATTACAAAACCAGTAATAATTCAAACATTTAAGACTATCTTCCTCTGTAATACACAGATTTAGGAAAGTAGCACCACTCTAATATGAAACACTGATATTTAGAGTAGTTTGTAACTTCTAATTTCCTTGGTTCTGTCAACTTTGCCAGTCCACTAACATTAAAATAACTGCTGACATCTGGTGCAATTCTGGACACCAGTTCTGTGGAAATCTCCACTTCATCTCACTAACGTCAGAAGACTGGTTTAGAGGTTGTGGGACATCAATTTGTTCTGTTTCCCCTCCACACCTGGCAGCCCATGTATACTCTTTAAAATGGTAATACAATTAATCAGTAGGATGGTTTGGGAATGTAATATAAAAGGAATTAAAAAAAAAAAATAATCCAATTTCAGAACTTCCAAATTCATTTTGTACAAGCAATAGTTTTAACTTAAGTCCAGGGAACCACAGGCATGGTTTTCTTCAAAAATAATGAAGCACATATAGAACAAAAGTACGGCTTCTTTACAGAGCATTAAGTGCTAAACATTTCATAACAACAGAATTTTCCAAAGTACAGCTGAGGGTAAAGCCAGCCCCACTGAACATGATGAACAAGTGTATGCGTGGTTGTACCCAACATACCCCAATCGATTCTGGCCTGGGTGCATTATGAGCTCAGAGCCTGGAGCTTCAAATAGGCCAACCTTAACAAAAATTAATACATTTTTAATTTGAAAGGACACTCACATTCTTAGAGTCTCATGACTACGTAGATTTTTTTTTTCTTTCTTTCTCCAACACTGCTGCATCTGTTTGCTCTACAAACATAAATATCACAGCTATTCTCCCTAACCACCCCCAGATGGGAAATCCTTAACAGCAGCTAAAAACTATCCTGAAAATAAAGAGTAATATCAGCTACTCATATCACCAATTTATAACAACCACACACATCCCTATGTATTGTTTTGCAGGACTAATTTACTCTGACAATATCTACACCAATACCAGCAAAATACTAAACAAGATCTGAATATTTGTTTCTATAATCTTTTCTTTCAGTGGTGCAAATGCTAGTGCAAAATTCAAGGAACAGACCAAAAAGAAAGAATTTAATTTTTACAGTTATTTTACTTCAAAATAGGTGTCAGAAGTGTAGCACAAGATAACTTAAAATAGAACAGTATTTCTCTGTGCCTGAAAAGAGAGATGAATAGGGAATTGTTTAAATTTATTCTCTCTCCATTAATATTCCATTAGACAATTATGATAAACTCAAAATAATTTATTTAAATTACAAAATAATTTTAGCAAATAAATTTGCTCTGGAGAACATGCTGAAACTGTTTATTAACACCATTTATTATCCCTAACAAGAGCAGCATCATTTAGTTTGCTACAGAAGCCATACAACATTGCTTCTTTTCCACCCAAGTGGATGTGCAGCTCCTAAAGTAAGATTTCCTAAGTATAACACAGTTTCACACATTTGTTTTCAGAAAACATGATCCTGAAGACAGCCAAATGTAAACAGATTTTTCGTTTAGTTGTCCAGGTGTAAGTCAGCGAGAAGAGCAATCTTTTGGGGAAATACAAATTTCTCTCTTCTACTTCCCTCATTTGCTAAAACACCCAAACCTAATAGGAATGGGAATAATCCAAACCAACTGTACACTATCACCTTCTACAAAACAGTGGGAAGCAAGTGGCATGGGAATGCTGTGACTGCCAATTCTGGAAAGTATTCAGCATTTCCCAGTAGCATCTGTGGCACAGTTTATTTTTCTCAGCATTGCCTGCTGCAGAGCAGTAACTCCTGAAGGCCTGGAGGAAGGCATAACTGAGCCCAATGTTTTGAAAAACTTACAAATGGTTTATCTCCATGACTGTAAATATCATCAACAACATTCCAGAAGAAATGATGTTTTATCTCCTAATGGCTCTGCTCTTGAGATCAGCTTGCTCAGTGTCAGCATTGTGTTATAAATACTATCCTAGAAGTGCAACCTAGAATACATTCTGGAGACTGACAGCCAAATGCAAACACTGTATATTAGAGCTACATACACAGAAAATTATAGGTATGAACATGTGCCTATATAGCAAGACTACTATACATATATCTCTGGCACATTAAATTTGTAAAGAATTTCAAAATAAGTTTCTTATTTCATTGGTCCATAGCATGGAGAATTATAATCTAGCATAACAACATGCTTAATACATGTTTTCTAGGTGACATTCACAAAAGTTTCATAAATAGCACCTGTTTAATGTATCTAGCAACAACAACAACAACAACAAAGGAAAAAGTCTTGCAGAAGAAAATTAAGAAATCACAAGATTACTAAGAAACAAAGAAGTGCCCTGGAAAATAACAATTTCTTGGGTCTTCTACTTCTCAGTTGTTTGCAAGGCATCTTTCAGAATCATGATCAGAAATCTCAGATAAGATAAGAAGTGGAAAAAACCCAAATGCATTATGGTACAGAGGTAGTCTGTATTGTATTTCTGTGTCTCATCACTGCTTAAATGAAAAAAAAAAAAGGTTATAGATTATCCCTTCCATAAAATTAAGTATCAAAGGACTCATAACCATTACAGTGATTAAGAGCATTTGTGTTAATTTCTAAGATATCTGTCAATGGCTTAAAATATCTTCCGTTGTTTTATTTCCAGTAGATAAAACAGAAAACACATCAGTAATTTCAGGCCCAGTTCCTGCCTGTAATGTATGGCATAACGTGGTTCCTGCACACCTTGAATTGCATATCACCTCTTTAAATTAATGTAGGAGGAAACAGAAAGACTGCAGAGGAATAAATTCTGAGCAATCCTGTCTTGAAACTAAACTGGATTATTGCAAAGGGATGGAACAGAAATGTGTCAGATACCTTATTAAAAAAGACCTAAGCAGAAGGAATGTTTTTAGCACCCCAGGCAACAAAGAGCTGTACAGTCCATAGGGAGATCAAAATACAAAGCCAGGACTGAAACAAAACAAAAGATGCTTTTGCTAAGAAATGCAAAATTACAGATATTTTAGTAAGCTGGATGATAATATCAGCATCCCTACTGTAACTTATAGAATTATTTCCTACCTTCCCTCAAACTCAGCATCTAGAGCTGGTGTATGCAGATTATCACTGGAATTTACTTTTCACTTCATTACCACAACACTTGAAATGTGAGAGGCTTCAATTCCAATCAACTGTCTTGCCCAAGCCTCTCATAGAAATAAAAGTAGATGTTTAACTTTCAAAGGATCCAGATTGTGTTTTTTTTTCTGTGCTGTTTTTGAAGTTTTGAGATCATCTGTTTTATGTAATGTAGATGCAAAAATATTGCCTCTGAGTTAGCTCTGCAATAATTCACTCTGCTTTCAGCAATGATTGAGTAAACAGAAGCTTCTACCAGAGGCATTCTTTTCTATTATTTATTGTAATTTTTTTTCATAATTTAATGAGAAAAATTTAAAAGCAATATTTCCATCCTTTCATGTTAAATTAATTTACAGTGCTATAAGCCATAATGAAAACAGAAAAATCATCAGCAAAACAGCATGTTAATAAAGACAGATTCCTACAAAGTTTCTTAACTAAACTCATAAAATAATTTTTTTCTATTTCTGTCAGGTCCGGCTTGTCTCTATTTGTTCCCAAGTATTAAGACATGCAGTGAACATTACATAAAAATGAAAAGAACATAGAGATTGAGAAAAAAAAGTTAAGCAAATCTGATTTATATTAGCATATATTCTAAATATCTGCCCCCATCTGACGTGGAAATGTCAACCTTCAGCCTTGTGTTGAAAAGATCTAAGAGATAAAACTATAAAAATATTTAAATTAGTAAAGTAGCCTTAACATTAAAATAAAATTAATTAAATAATTTAAAAATACTCATAGTTCCCTCTCCCTTTCCTCTGTCTCACCCAAACACCTGGGTGTAGAGTTTCTATCCTGAGTCAGTCACAATAAGTGTTGTCAATGTGTAAAATTCCTTTGCTATGAACAGGACTTGAGTCTCCCAGGATTAGGCTTAGTGCCAGGAATTCGTGGCTGTGGAAGTGGAGCTGCAAGTTTGCTCTGAGGACAGCCCACAGCATCTCTGCTTCCATGCCCTGGTCACAGAGCTGGGCCAGAACTGGTAACGGCGCTGGCTTCCCCTGAGGCACTGGGAGCCCCCCGACACCTGGGTGGATACCTGTGTGCTCAGTGTCCAACAGCAGGCACAGGATAACAAACAACAAGCTGCCTCTTAGGGCTCCCCTTGCAGAAACCACGTTTTTGGCAGTATTTTTCCAGGCAGTGCTAACCCTCCATAGTATTCCATGACTACAAATCAAAGGTTAGAATAAAATGACTGCATTTTTATTTTTTTAAGCAAATCAACAAGCTGGGATTTAAACACTGCTGCAACTCTTACTCACGAGGCATAGCATTACAATATCATAGTTAAAAAGAAAAAGAGATGATACGTTCAGGCTAATGCACTGTTGTGACTGTAATAGGTGTAACATAAGTGAGAACAGGTTTATTTCATACCTTTGATCTCACAGCTTCCAGCAGGTTTCCAAGTTCTGGAAAGAAAGGATTTGCCACTTCATTTATAGATCAGGGAAATACACTTTGATATAACCAGTACAAAAAATAGCAGGACAACTGTAAGCTTTTCCCAGCAAAAGACCTTTGAAGTTCAACAATGAAATTAAATGACTCAGTCTTCTGGGTTTTGTACTTAGTCCTCTAGAAAGTGTGTCTTGCTATTCTTTTGTGTTTAACTATAAAGTAGTTAAAAAAAAAAAAAAAAAAAGTGTCATTAAAATTGTGTTCAATCTAGCAGACTGAGGTAGAAATTAAAATTAGGTAGGTTTAATATAGTAGACAACATATAGTATTTCCAGGGAGAATATAATTTATGTCTTTAATCTGTTTAGTTACTAGTTGGTGCTTACATTTCCTCCATTGACAAAGTTTGCCTAAATATCTGATAATAATATCTGATTCAGACACCAGAAATTAATATTCTGGCATCAATAAAAAGAAGTTGTGCAGTCGCTTTTTAAAGTTAATTCATTTATTTCTGAACAAATTGTCAGTGTAACCTGAGATAAGTTCTTTTTAACTAACACATTTTTTTAAAATCAAGCTGCTATAAGCTATGAAGACTTCTAATGTGAAAAAAATACACAAAGTAAGAAAATAAAAATATTCATATGCAGAACTGATTAATATGCATGCTTCTTGGTGCCTATGGCCTCTTTTGGTTTTGCATTATCTTTTCAACTACACAGAGAATACAGAGATGAAGATATTAATTCTAATTTGAGTCCAGATATCTTCACCCTCATACCAATGATTCCGATGACTCTTAGTACATAATACTAATTCCAACCTAAATAACAAGATGATAAGCAATGTATTATTTTCTCTAATATAATTGCTCATAAATTCTGTGGTCTGTTTTAGATGCATAATCTTCTCAGTTGAAATCTGCTAATTTACTAAGGCAAAAATGGACAGCTACATTTCTGATCTCTCCTGCCATTTCTACAAACTCTTCCACCTCTATTCCAATTCAGAAGAGTTATTCCACACAGAAGGGTAAAAATGAAAAAATACTGTTATTTCAGGCATTTCAACCCATTTTATAAGGAAAAGAAACATAAAGGACATAAAGTCTTAATACTTTCTCACTTGGTGACAACAGAGGCAAGACAAGCCAGAACAAAATCAGGCATAAACTTTTCTCAGAAAGACAGAGAAAAAAACCCAGCAAATATCCTGCCTTAACACTTATGAGACACTTGTGAGGCAGGAGGGTCAGCAGAAGACACAGCTTAAAACCTGGAGTGAACTATCAGAAGAAATTTTCAAGACATGTTTTCACATATCTTCATAGTTGCCTATGACTAAATTCATGGTCATCATTTTGGGGAAAAGTGATCTCAGAAGTCTGAGTCTACATCTTTTTTCTCTTCTATTGCCACATGGGCAATTGCATGATTTAGAAGTATACAGAGTGGTAGGACCTACATGGAACCATAAACTCCTTAACCTATAAAGACCACCAAATGAAGTGAAAAAAACCTTACAAAGCCCCCACCACATTTACACACAAGAGAGAGAATATACATGCATTTTACACCAAGTTTAGGTAGTGTAGTCAGTGAGTTATTTAGCTACTTCTCCTAGGCTCTCTCTAAGCCAGAGGAGAGGAATGTTTCTCCATGAGGCAAACAGCCCCAGCTTAGCTGGACTTAGCTTGGAAGTGCTTCTCTCTTACCCTGATCTGTGCAGAACTGGGAAGACAGGGAACTGCAACCTGTAGTTGAGCTCAGTGGCGAAATCTGCTGCAGCAAAACACATTCAGAAACAGCCCTTGGACATCTCACCATGGCGTGAAAAGGTACAAACACAGATGTTCTTGCATTGCTAGGGAGGTGAAGAAAATGGGATAACTGCATTTGGCCAGCTGCATAACTTTCTACACTCCACCAGCTCTTAGGTAGACTCTACACCTCGTGCAGTAAGAATTCCTGTAAGAGCAGGTGGCAGATGCACAACAAACTGGTTATGAGGCCTCTAAATAATTTTAAGGCAGACAAAACACTGAAGAGGACTGTACTGCATTCCTGGTTTCTCAGTACGTTAAAATGATACCTGGATATAAACAGCTGAGCTTGTATCTGCTTGCACCAATATTTACATCCTGCTAACTTCACCTAAAGAAAAATCACATATCTGAAAAAAACATATAGCCCACAAGGTGAACAGGTTATCTGTATAAGCCTAAACCCACATGAGAATATTTATGAAGGATAGTAGAACATATATATAAATACAGTACATATAAAAGTAGAACCTATATAATAGAATTCATGAGTTTATACCTGATTTTCACTGTCATAGGCTCTAAATAACGTTCCTCAATCTCATGAGAAACAGCTCAATAGTGGTATATAAGGGTACTTGGTCAGCATCATACCATCAGGTGACCTCCCCACCTTAAAATATACGTAAAGTCAAAGAACTGACAACACAGAAATAGCAATTGTAAACCCTAGAAAGAGTACTAAGTAGCTACATTTGACCTCTGAAAATGCAATTATTTAATAACAATTTCAGAGAAGTTAATCCCAAATCTAGTTACATTTACTGAGACAAAATACAGTAAAAATATGATAAGCACTATAACTATAACTATAACTTAAGGCTGGATTTTCTGAATTCTCAAACAACATGCTTTTTAATTAAATGGAAAATCCTGAACAGCAGTTTGCAATCTCCTAACCATTTAATACAGCACTGCCACAACGAAGGACAAATATCCCCTTCCAGAAAGCTGCTAATGTTATCAGTGATAACAGGTGATGAATCCACTGGAATCATTGCAAAACAGACTGACATAATAATTCTGTACTAATAGCCAGAAAATAGTATTTTGATTCATATATGGGATAAATGGCAGTTTACACAGTGAAGATCAACAAAATGAAATCATCCACTCAACAGAGAAATCCTATGAAATTAAATGGAATCAAATGAAAATAAATGATTCAAATGAAAAATGTGGCATGCAAAGATAAATGAACATGTTGAACTTTGTGCTGACAGAATAGGTTCAAATTCTTGTCAGCAGTTGACAGAAAAAGTCTAAACTTATGACAGGAAATGAAATGGGACACTTGGTGCAGAAAAGTTACTCGTGCCAAACATTGTCACTTTTGATAGTGGGAGTTGCTACAGTAAACAACTGCTGCACAGTGCATATACAGAATGGCTAGTATCATGAAAAAGTGTAAATGCACATGCAGAAAACCTGTGACATGCCAGCTCATAAAAAGGAAAATTTGGAGGCATTTCTTAGAAGACAACTATTTTTTTCGGTACTGTCTAAAAACCTTTCACAAAGCTGGTATAACTTTTCTCAGAAAATGATTTGTAGTTTTATTTTATTTCTTACTTGTATTCTTTGTAGGTCATTGACTTCTTACATATTCAGGAAAATATCTTCCCTAAGCCAAAATTAATACTTTTCCTCAGTTATGCACTGTCCAATTTATCCCATTTATATTAACATGTTAATAATCATAATACAATCACTTTTTCTTTTTACCTGCCTTGAGAAAACACACATTTGGTCTCCCAAATAAAAAATTATGTGCTCTTTAGCAAAGTGTATTAAACAGGAGGCATTATTGCATAAGGCACAGATACTCTTTTAAACTCATCATCAGAATATATTAAAGGCTACCACTAGGTTTTTGCCTAGTTTTTACTGATTATTCACTTTTCAAATAAATGTGCTATAAGCAATACAAATTGAATAGAAGAATTAAATGTTAAAATTAGACTGTACTAGAAAATACTGATGGTCACGGGAAGATGGAATGGCAGAAGTCTTCAAAGTTCTGGTAACCACTCAGACTAATTCCTGCCACTTCGAATTGATGGGCTACAGTGAAATAGGGCATATACTTAGAAAGATTATGAGCAAGTCCATCCATCCCCTTCCTTGGATGTGCGAGAGCCTGCTTTAGAATAGCCTACACAAAGCGTCATGAGGCACCCTATAGAAATGGTAAGGTCAGGAGAAAATGAAGGAATTGGAACTTGCTTAGAATAATGGCAGACCATCTTATCTCTTCTATTCCATTCCTACTGGTGATTTTTACATGCTCTCCTCTAATAATCTTACTCAACACAACAGAACCTCACACTTCATGCTACTAAAGCCTTTCCCATCTAATCTGTGTTTGAAAACGTGTGTTTAAAGCTAGTAGGGTTTGAATGCTGATCTACAAATGAAAAATTAGGACCATCCCTCTGGTGTGCTCAATAAACTTTTACAGAGGAAATACATAAATAAACCAAGTGAGAATATACTAGGTTATTTAGCACATTTGAAAAATGGGATTTTTCTTCTGCCATGATTATGAGAACATATGCAAACTAGGAAATAAAAGAAGAAATGTATGTTCTTATTTGGAAACACCTACTTTTTATGTGAGATTTCTGACAATTGAGAGCTGTTAATTTTCATGAGAATAATTTTTAAGAGCATTTACATCTCATTCTTGTAGCAGAGTACAAGATATCTTGCTAAAACAAGCCTTTTACCTCCCAAAAGAAAATTAATAGCAATAAGGGTTTTTTTCTTCTAAGTTCAGAAACAGGAAGGGCAGAAGCAGAATACAGATCAATGCATCAACTCATAGGCAAGCTGCAGCAGCAATATATTTCTGGTTTTATGATGCAGACCATCCAGACTAAACAAACTGAAACCAGATACTTGACAAAATGTAGTGACATCTACCTATCTGTTTTATTGCTGATTTCTGACCATTCATCTTTGATATCCGGCTAAGAACAGTTGTACTATTGTCATCCCCACTGAAAATCAGCACCTGAATCTCCTGTGAAAGTATTCAGTAGTTGACACTTGTTAACAACAGAAGAACATTAATCCCCTTCCTTTGACTGCTAGTTACAATACTGAAAAATTTGTGACCATATGTTTGAAAAGTAATATTAACCAATATTTTAAAAATTAAAAAACCAATATTGGTTAATAATTTAAAAAAATCACTCTGACATGCTATTTAGCCCTTTCTCAGATTAGGTTACAAGAGTACTTGTTTTAAAACTCATGATTTTGGAATTTCTATTCTATTACTCAGTGGAATAAGATGGCACTGACAGCTGCTATTCTATTCCAGGTACTGTAAAACAGATTTTATTTTAGAATTGGCAACGAGTTAGTATAAAAGGCAAAAATGGAGAATTAAACTTTTTTTAAAAAAAACAGGTAAGGGAAAAAATTATATATTCATTTTAAAGTTTACAGGGACTGAAAAAGTGTTTCAGAATGGAAATACTTGAAAATTAATTAATATTTCTTAGTAAATTCAACTGAAATGGGCAAGAATATTACAGATACATTCTCTCTTCTATTTTAGTGAGATTCATCATTTAATCCATAGATCATTCACAAAATGAACTGTGCAGGACAATTACATATAAATTCTATTTGAAATAAATTTGGAAACAATGTTTTATCTCTCAAAGAACCTATTCTGATAAATAATTGAGAAGTGACAGGAATATGTATCTACCTCAGCTTTTTACTACTGGAAAAACAGTTGCCTGGACACTTTAAAAACAAATTATTGATATTGAAATATTGATAGGAATAGAAGAGACAAGAGTGCCTTGCCTGCTGTTCATGTCCCTTGTTTTAGATAAAAACATCACTGTGAGAAAACAAGGGTACTGCCATACTGTATATTCTAAGGTACAACTTGAGGCACTGCATATTTTCCATATTATGAGCAGCAAGACTCCTGCCTCTAATGGAAAACTACTTAGGTTATAGGCTAAGTGAGCGTGAAGGTGGCAATAAAAATAAATCTGCTATGTATTTCATGCCAAAGTATTAACTTTGCTTCATTTATCACATTCTGGCATAATTTTAGTCAGGTCTATACCAGTGATGATTTGTCAGTCGTCGTAGATTATTTCAGAAACATTTTGAAAGCTGTGCATTTAGTACAAAAGCATTCTCCAGTTACTGTTTACCTAGGTGTCACATGCAGTATTCTTCATCAGATTTCAGTGAAAGAAGTCTATGATTTTATTCATCTACAGGCTTAATATTAACTAATTGCATTCATAAAGTAACAGGATAAATCCTCACTAGTTTCAAAACTGTATTTAATACCACATAAGCTGCATAAAATGTCACACACAACTGCTAAACAGATCAGAAAAGTACTTCATACAATCACAGAATTCTCGTGGTTGGAAAAAATCTTAAAATAATCAAGTCCAGCCATTAAACTAACACCACCAATTTCACCACCAAACTATGCCCCTACTTGACATGGGATCCAGGGATTGTGACTCAACTACTTCCCTGGGAAGCCAGTGCTTGTTCCAACATTTGACAACTTTTACTATGAGAAAATTTTTCCTAATACCAAATCTAAACATGCCCAGGCACAACTTGAAGCTATTTCCTCTTAGGAGAAGAGACCAATTCCCATCTCATTACAACCTCCTTTCAGCTGAAAGTCTGAGCCTCCTTTTCTCCAGAGTAAGCACCGCCAGCTCCCTCAGTCTCTTCCCATGACACAGGACTGGCCCCAGCACTGAGCCCGGGGAGCATCCCTGGTGTGTTGTCCCCAGCTGGATGGCACTGCACTCCCCACCCCTCTCTGGGCCCGGCCCCACAGCCAGTGTTTTACCCTGCAAAGAGCACACCCATCCAAGCCAAGAGCAGCTGGTTTCTCAAGGAGAATGCTGTGGATATTCTTCCACACAATGCAGGAGCCTCCTAGACTGCTTCTTCTCTGCTGTGTTTCTTCATTTCCAGAGGACATCTGGTAAGGTGAAGTTCCCCATGAGGAAAAGGACTAGTGACAATGAGACTTTACCCATTTGCTTATAGAATATTTCATCTTGTCTTCATCCTGGTGGGAGGTCTATAACACACTTCTACCAGAACATCTACCTTGGTTTTTTTTCCCCTGATTTTTAACCATAAACACTCAACCCTGTTGTCACTAGGATCAAGCTCTAGACAATCAAAACACTTCCTTCCATCCAGGCCCGTCAGACCACCTCTCCTTCCTTTCCTATCTCTTCTAAGGAGTTTATAGCCATCCACTGCACACTCCAAGCATGTGAGCCACCTGACCATATATCTATGATGGCAACTGTGCTATGGTTTTCCAGCTGCCCAATGGGTTCCAGCTCTTCCTGTAGGTTATCCCTGCTGTATGCACTGATGCAGGACTTTGGGCTATTGATCCCCCCACCTTTCTGCAGGGAGAACCCCTAATTCTTGTATGCCCATTCTCAGGTGCTTCCATAGTGGCTAACTCATCAATAACTCCTGTATCTTTGCAGCCACGTGGATCTTCAGCCCCTGCCTCTACTGAGTTGTCAGACCAAAGGACCTCACTAGCAGACCATCCCCCAAACATGCCATCCCCAGGCTAATCTCAAGTGAGCCTGGTTTTATATCTTTTTCCCTTCAAATCCAGTTTGCTCTTCATTAAACCCTGATAACTCCTGTGCAAAGATCCTTTTCCCCCTTTGGAACATGTGCACCCCATGTGTCACCAGCAGGCCTGGTGTAATGTAAACAGACCCACAATTATAATTAACACAGCTGAGAGTTTATATCACTAGAAGTATGAAAGCAGAAAGTGAAATTAATTTTCATCTCCCTCATATGGTTACTTAACAAACCAGGCCTCAGGAGGACACATGATATATTTCGACTGGAAAAAAAAAAAGTGGCAGAACATAATTACACAACTCCTTGGAGTAACGGGTTTGTATCCTTGAAAATTCTCTAGAAAGTATTCTAACTGTGTGAATCACCTCAACTATTACATTGCTGTCAGTTCAGACAAATGATGCATGCAAATACATGCTTGTACAAACAAACAGGGTGTTTACAATGCAACATTTTAATATAATTACATCATCGGGTAATTGGGATGTGCAGTTATATAAGTCACACCTTTCTCCTTCTGCTACTGAATCAATTGCTAACTACTAAGGAAAGATTAATCTTTATCAGTGACAATTGAGTTAATGGTTTCTGAACATGAAAAAGAAAACAAATGACTAAAACATGAGAATCTCCTAGACAAGCAACTGCTCCTACATAAAAAGTTTCTGAACAGCAAGTCATTTTTGTCTTAATTGTTTAAAGAAATAAGATAAAGTTTGAGAGTGTAAAGCAGAAAACCGATAGATCACTAAAAGTGAGATAAATATCTGTAGTGACAAGGATGCAAAGCTACTACTGAACTCAGAATCTTAGGGTTTACATTATTTGTGTAAAAAATTACTTATCAAAATATTAGTTTACACCTAGTGGTTAAAAATATCAGATTAAAACATAGTTGCAACATTTCAAGGGTTCTAGTGACTATTTTCACATTATCCAATCCTGTGGAACTGCATAAAGAGCAAGACAGAGACTGCAGATCTAAATCCATTTGTTATATTTGACAATAACTCTAATAAACCCAGGGAGTCAAAGTTTCTTTCCAGACTTGTGAGACACTGATCTTTAATCAGAAAGCACCATTTTATTTTACCTGCTAGAAACTGAATTCAGCCTGGTTGGTGAGAGAAAAAAACCCCAAAAAACCTTCATGTGGGGAAAAGAAAAAAAAAAGTTGGAAAATTCTAATCCTGACTGAAAACATTTAGGACTTTTTTCTATGCTGGGGCAGGGCTTGCAGTTTTACTACACATACTGGATGATAACAAATCGAGGACATGGTCTGTATTTGAATATATCTGTTTTGATACATGTACAATTTACATAACGAATATCTTAGAATACAGTCATTGCCTCGTGTAATGTAGGGTAAGTATATTTCTGACCCACAATACAGAGCTAAAAAAAGGCTTATCACTATTTATGTTTTATGTGGCTGATTGTATGGATCAGTGAGAAATAACTTTTCACAAAGAACATAAATACATACTTCTGAGACTTCTGTGTCTTGGTAAAGCTCCTTTTTGACTGAATCTTTTATATGCATAAACTGTGTGCAAACTACACATTTATGTCATGTTCTTGCTTTTCATCTTTATACATCAAAGTGAATTGTGAGAGCGAACTCCCACAAGCAGGGTGTGAAGCCTGAAAGAATCAATGCAGCAATACCAGAGAAAGAGAAGGAAAAGCCATACTCTCTCTTCTGATCATTCAGCTGGCATCGTAAAATTGTTCTACTGGTAAAACTGCACTCCATTACCCACTTTTAGCAAATAGACAGGCAATATTTACACCACTATCAGGAAACTGTACCTGTCTGAACACAAAGCTTTCACAAAAAAGACTTGATACAGAGCACTACTGCAAATATTGCCTGTCATAATAAATGAATTTATTTTACAGCTAAAAATTCTTGAGCTACTATATAAATCTACTTTTTTAAATTTTTTTAATCACATAACTAAATTTTTCACTGTGTACATTTTTCATCAATAAATAAACTGAGGCATAGAGTATCCAGTACCTTAAATATCTGGTTTTGAACTTCCTGTCAACATCAAAATCATGCATTATGAGTGAATGCAAGAAATTTCTTCACTGAAAAGGTCACTGAGCTTTGGAAGAGGCTGCCCAGGGCAGTGGCTGAGTCAGCATCCCAGGAGCTACTAAAAGATGTGTAGATCTGGCACTTGAGGACAGTTTAGTGATGGCCTTGGCAGTTCTGAGTTAATGGTTGACTTGATGATCTTAAAGGTCTTTTCCAACCTAAACTATTATATGATTCTATCAATACTGGAATAAAGGGTCCTGCCTTCCAAGCAGCCAACCAACCTCATATTTAAGAAATTTTAGACCTCAAGCAGACATATCTGTATTCCTCTCAATAACTGTAGTGAAGAAAATGCAATGGAAGTATAACATAGTTCAATAGCACCATATCAACTAATTAATTTTCTTTCTCCTCAGGATTCTCTGGAACGCTAAATACAATATTATCTTTCTTTAAGATTTTTTCCCCCCAGAGGAAAATAACTGTATAAGAACTGTCCAGGCATTTGCTATGAAAATTTGCATCATTATCTCTTTTTATTGCCGCAGTGGAGCGTGTTGACAATCAACTACCAAATTACCATTTCTCATGTATTTGAAAGTAATGGAGAAAAACTGATTCAGTTAAGCTACAAAGAATAAACTTGATGCAAATTATATAACTTCTACAGATATCAGATATGCTTGATAAACTCTCATGTTTGTCAAATGGCTCTATACTGAAGCACTTGGCTTACCTGCCACTGTTTCATGAGGTCCCGAACCATTTTGGCATCCTCTAATATCTTTTCTTTGTGTGTAGCATCCTGCAGGACATTTGCAGTTGTTTCAGCTTCTGTAAGCCAAGCAAGGAACTTTTCAAGATCCAGGTAGAATTGCTGCAACATTCTGAGGGCTGATTCCAGAGCTGCCTCACGTTCAAAAACCCTGCACAAGTACAAATAATCAAATACAGAGCTCTTTGAAAGAAAGCAAACCTTAATCATTAAATCAAACTATAACAAAGGCACGCTATATGTTTTCCATGTACCAGTCAAGGTAAGTTTGCTGATACATTAGCTACAGAACTTGTACTGTATGTTTAACAGGTAGGGGGCTTTTTTTTTATATTTACACCTGAGAAATAGTAAGTGGAATCCATTTGATACAAAATAAAACAAAAGCACTTATTTCAAAGTACTATGCCTAAAATATGTGCAGCAGAAAATCAGAAGTAACTCCTTCGTTTGTTTTAATAAAAGATTATTTTCTTACACTACAGTGGAAATACTTGTTTATTTTTAGAAATGACAAAATAGTTCCTGACCACTGCCTGATATGATAAATTTGATGATTAATTTTCATGACATTTGGAGATTGTGTTCAACACCTTAAATCCTTATAACACTAAAGTTTGTGGTGGCTTTGTGGTTTCTTTTTTTTAAAAAATATTATTTTATTTTCAATTTGAATGTGATAAATTACAAGGATTATCTCTATCTGTTACAGGATAAAATACAATTTTTAACAACAAATTATATCTTATTATATCTTATTCTTGGGAGAACTCTAACTTAGACTAAGAAAGAACACTAAAGATTTCAGTAACTGTGGTGCTGAAAAATACATTAAAGCAGATCTGCATTCATGTGCAATGTAGGTGTCATGTATTGACTGAATTTTTTTGCTTTGAACTTGAGCAAAATGTGGATTTAGAAACATAAGCAGCTAAGTATGACATTGTTTACTAACACAAATCTGCCAAGGTTACTTACCTATCGTATTACATGCATATTTCTTTAACATCAACATTGTATCTAAATAATATTTTAAGCTCAGAAAATACTTACTAAGGTCATTTGGTAATGTGCCTTACTTCCAGTGGAATGAATGCACTTTGATGCATACCTGTGTTAAATCTACACATCTGAGGTGGTCTTTGAATCTCAATAGATTTCCTGCCTAGTTATTTAGGGAGAGACTAGGATACCAGATTCTAGCAGACATAATTTCTCAAGTTGTAATTAATGAGAGGAGGTCATGAAATTTCCAAGTGCTGATCTCATTTTCTAATCCTGTTTCCTGTCATGAAGTGGTTGTAATCCTTGGCAAGTAATGATACCATCCTAAACTGCAGTTGACTTGTGGAAGTGAGAAAAAAAACCCCAAACTGCCACAACCAGTTTTGCCAAGTGGCACTGACTTAACATATTTTTGAAAATCTTATAACTATATGCTTGTCAAAATTGCAGTAGAGGATAGTAAGAACAGAAAAAGTCAGTCAGAGTACAGGCAAGGACAACCATTACAGGAGAAAAATATCCTCCCTGAGAGACTAATGTCACAAGAACTGCCATCTTTCTATTATATATTTAATCCTTTGACATCCTATTTGCTTTTCCCAGCCGTTTTGTTAAAAAAAAAGACTTCTTTTTCATTCAAAAATTGAGAAAGCTATTGAATGCCTCACTACAAACTCACCCATCAATTTCTTTTCAAGTATAAAAATGCACTGGATTTTCACGGCAGTTGCACCTGTTGCCACCTACAAGAACTCTCCACACCATGGCACTGCTTAGCCTGCATTAGAATGTGTCCCCAGGGGGCTGTCAGTGGGAAACACTCAGCTGCACAATAGTGAACATGATCCCTTTCCCAGCTGTATTTTATGTGGGCATAAACATGGCTTGTGGTTAGGCTACTCTTCAAATTTAAAATAACTCCAGTGAAAGAATTTGTTCTTTTTTTAAACTAAAGAATAATTACATAGAAATTACACCTAAATATACTAGCAATATACATTAAACAATAAGACACAGAAAATCTTTTACCTGGAAAAAAGTGTATTGACCTATTTACCACTTTTAGCTCAAAACCAGCATTACATTTATTCAACACAGCTTGGAAATGAATACAATTGCATAAACTAAATGCATTTTTTCCAGTTCTTCAGCACAATTCTAAGATAAGCTTTATAGCATTATTCTAATTCAATTTACAGTGTGCAGCATTGTAGTTAATAGCCTTTGCAGAGTCCCATAAAACAATTTTTTCTCATGCAGTTCCTTCATAACATGAAAGGCACTTTTTAAACTACTGTACACCTGGATTCCTATAAATACATAGCAGTACTCTAATAATAACATTCTGCACATACACAGTGAGATTTAAAAGAAACAATGAAACACAAGCAAAGATATGAAAGATATTCAAAGGGAGAGCAATTCAAAGGATTACTCAAAGTAAGAATTTGTGTTTTAGAGAAAGTCTCAGACTTCATGAAAAAATATAGCATTTTATTGATCTGGGCAAAGACTGAAGTTTTAATCATGAAGAATCATCTGGCACTTCTATGATGCACAGAAATCTTATGGCAATAATTCTTTCACTCTACAGAAATGTGTTTCTTATCTACAAACATACTAATACATCCACTAGAAAATATGTAGTGCTTTGCATTTAAAATTTTTGGTACAGATAACATGAATAAACATTCAGCTACATTGATTGTTCGGCAGTGTATCAATAACCTTCACTCTACTTGGCTTCCTCATCTCAAAAGTATGAAGTTAGAAAGAAAAGAAGGTCTAAACATGAAGAATAAAACTGAGCATCAAATCCAGTATTATGCTAAATTGCACAGAATCATAGGGTTAAAGAAATACCTATGTTGAGCAAGATATTATTGTACAAAACCAAAATAAAGATGCTTTATCTTTAGTCTGTATTATCCAGGTATGTTCAATTTCATAGTGAGTGCAAACAGTAATAAAATAACATGAAGTAACCAGAACTATATTTTAGTAAATGGAAAACTACACAGTACAAACACTTCAGCATACTCCTAAAAAAATATAATGATAATATTTAAAAAAATATTTTAATGGGATAATCATGATTTAATCTGTTATACTATGATATAAAAATAATCATAGAGTGTATAAAACCCCTTCTTAGTCAAGGAAGAAACCCTAAAGGTGGGATTCATCTTACTTTCATCTAGACACCCAGAGGACAGGCCAACTACACTCCCTCTATAAAACATGGACACAGAATTTCTGGATTTCACTTTCTCCTTCCTTGCCTATATACATCTGTTGTACCAGATCAAGGTCAGAGTAAACTATTTCTCCTGACTACAACAGTAAATCACCTATAACTTAGAAAATTTTAATTTTACACAAACTTTAATATTTTTATGTCTAAATGTGGGCATGCTGGTCCCCAACCATCCCTGTAAATTTGATTTTTAGGAACTAGTGGCATCAGTGACAGTGGACTCACCAACTCTAATTGTTGTATGAGCTTTGTGCTGGAACAGAAGTTATGATGCTCTTTTAAGTATGTGTCAGCTGAAGGCTTTGAGTTGAGGGGATAATGGTGGCATGTCAGAGGAAGTGAGTAAAGAAATGTGTGAGCATTTATACTTCCAGGAAGATGTTTTTAAGGGTTAAAAAAAAAATCCTCAAAAATGGAAAGTTAATAGCCTTTGTTGCAGGACATTGCTGTTGTGCTTAGAACTATTAAAGCTAATATTTTTTAAACAGCAGTATACAAATGTTCGTGAAGAAGAGGAGGGGAAAATTAAGTTATCTTCCCAGAATGTTCTGTGGTTCTGTGGTTGAAATCATTGCAGGAGTGCTTCATTCAGCACTACCCAATCCCATTCAGCCCAAGAAATACAGTGTTTGTAGAGGCTCAGCAAGTGTGAATATCAGATTTTTCTTCAACTGTAGCATTTGCTACATAATTTGGAATGAATCATTCACATTTTGTAAGTATCAGTGTATTTCAAATTGCAATGCTTATTCACAGTACGAGATACATTGCAAGGGTCATTGTGTGAATAATGCTTTGAGATGCTCAGTCAACGGGACACACAGAAAGTCCAGAACACAAACTAACACATTTCTGTTCCCCAGGTATTTCTTTAAGAGCAATAAAAATAAAGCAACTCTGTATCATTCAGTGTTCAACAGATCACTAAACCACACTTCCATCTGCAGACTGTAGTGATCTAAAGTTATCTCACTGAGATATAAAATAAAATATTTTGGACGACTGGCTGACAAAGCATCAGTAAATGGTTTTATTTCTACAGTTCATGTTGTTCTCTTTCTGTAATTGCATTTTCTTTTTTCTAACAGTACAGTTCAATACAATAAAAAATAAAATAAAATTTAAAAAGCTACCTGAATTTCCTATATTCAGCCAACTATCATAGAGAATTTGAACTACATGCATATTCCTGTTAATGCTGGAAAAAGTTTGCACCTTTTGCATGAGGTTTATATCCCTTCTACCAATATGAAAAATGAACAATTGCAAAGTTTTATTGGAATATCCAACTTTTACTACTAAATAAATTTAAGCTCTCACTGGTAACTCTTCTTCAGCTGCTTTAACTTGGACTGATAAAGAACCTATCAAAGAGGGAGAATAATTTAACCTAAGATAAAGTTGGAACACAAAGAGATGTCACAGATAGTAAAATTAAATTCTCAAAATAACTAGTATTGATATAATTTTGAAATGCAAATTCAAATAAATAATATTCATTAATTTTGGGACTGCTGGTTAGAGGAGCTTTCTTTCAGAATCTAGGTACTATATTCTACAGTGCCAGTTAAAGTTATTAATGCATCCTAGTAAGTGATGAGTGTGCAGATTAACTCTGGAATGCCTAATACAACATTCAGTGGGGAAAACTATGTTGAGACAGAATTTAAAGCACCACTTCCCTGTGTTTTTCTGGATATCAACTAGCTTAACACCATGGTAAGGGACACATAGGATTTTTCCAGTAACACTACTGCATAAATGTGCCTTTTAGTTTGACCATCTGACCAGAGGTTTTGTCTGCTGTATATCACTGGCATGTGGATGTGGATATAAATTTTTTGAGTGATCTTCATATTTGCAACTTATGTCCTACCATCACTATTTTGACTGGTTTGTTGGAAAATGTTCTTAAGTAAGTCGATCCAATAGTACTGCAGACTGCACACCTGTGTGCAATTCTACCTCTGAAATAATTTTGTTGCAAATGCCTAGAAAGCCTCAAATTGTAACCAAACTTAGAGGTACATCAGCATCCAGACCACTTGAGATCAGCGTTCATGTAGCTGACCTATATCCACAGGCCTTTATCCTCTTATTATTCTGAGTGAAAAACCAGGCAAGCTTTCCTGTGCTGGCACAGAATTTTGTACTGTAAAGACAGGCTTGGGGATTGGCTGGGTATCAGTCAGCAGGTGGTAAGAAATTATATTGTGCCTCACTTGGCTTTCTTGGGTTCTGTTACTCTCTCCCTCTCCGTCTCTTTATAGCTACAATTAATAATATTAGTAGCATATTTAGTATAATTCCAACACCCCATGCCCCCTAATTTTTAAATTGTTCTTAACTGAGGAGATTTAGGTTTTTTTCCAATTCTTCTCCTAGCTGTAGGGAAGTGAGCAAGTGGTTGATGGTATTGAGGTGCTGGCTGGGGTTAAACCTTGACAGCACAGTACTTCTCTCTGCCTTACATTAATTTCTCAACAACTTGGTTTATGCCTGAGAGCTGACTTGGTGTTTTCAGATAAGCTAAAGGGCATCTCTGTCTTGGCTGCACTATCCAAAATTATAACAAATGAATAACCAGTGACATAATTTTAAATTCCAGATGTAATTTGGCATACAGAGAGATTAAGTGCAACAGCTGGTCCAAAGTAAACACACAAAGACGACTCTCTGATAATTCTCTTTACTTCTGCAGGAAGGAAGAACAAAAGTCCTCAATGTCTCCATGCTCTGATTTGAACTTAGAATATCTTCATATGGAAAAAGTCATGCTCTTTCTCTGGCAATCACAGTTTCCTAAGTCATGACGCTTTCCTCAGATACAAAAACTATAAAATTCTAAAACATTCCTGATCATAGTAATAAGCCCACAGTTTGTCTTTTCTTAAAACTCAGTTGAGACAAAGGGAGAAATACTTCAATGAACAGTTACTCTACTAAGGAAGATGCGAGTTGTTTTTCCTGAACTGTTTTTGTATTATAAATCTCTTCAAAACAATAAGATATGTTTCTAATGTTTCTGTTTCTTAGGAAAATGGATGCAGCAAGAGAGAGGAGATGATTTCTTTTGCTACTATACATTGGCTTGCTTGTTTCTAGTCATATACCTCTCACAGACCTTCTTGAAATAACCAGGGCTTACACGAAAAAAAACCAAAAATCATCAACCCTTCTCCCAGCCATTTCATCTGAACTGCTTTCTTTGTTACTAAAAATACTAAATCAATTTGAAGACATATTTTTGAATTTAAATTGTTTGTCTCATACATTTCTTTTTAAAGCACAATAGATTTTTAATAGCAAAAAGAGAAAAATAAAAACAAAACACCCCAAACCATGGATAAATATCCATGAAGTTTCAGGTCAGCCTTGTATATTAATCCCCTATCTATTCTACATCATTTTTCATGAGACTGAGATTTGCTAAAAACAAAGGAAATATCACCCCCTGGGGAACAAAATCACATATATGGACTTGTGTATAGGACCTTTAAACAACCCCTTTTTAATTAAGCACTTGACAACATCAGCACAAAGGAATCTTTATTATCCTGTAGAAAAACTTCTCATCAACATTTTAGAAATAATTTCTGTCTCTTATACTGTATTAACTTATGGGATCCTATATTCCAAAATGCCTCTTAATGAGATAAAAAAGAGAGAGTTAGAGGGAATGTTTTCTAACAGGCTTTACTTGCCCCCATGACTTTTGTCTCTTTTTCCCTGCTTGCCTTGGCATAGATTAAGAATATAGAAAAACGTAAGAGTACATCTTCTCTATGTGCATCATAACCATAGATTATCACACTTACATGGTGAGCTACAGAACAATCATTAATGAAACTAAGGGGATTCCTTTGTAATTGCAATCAATTACAGGTTCTTTTATGCTATTGAAAACAGTTTATGTTTATTTATGATTTTTAATCTCCTGATAAATTTTCATTAAAGTCAGTCGTTTTCCAGAGAGGAATTCATAACTGTTACCAAGTTAGAGAGAAGGGAATCTGAACAGCACTCAACAATCACAGACATGTAAGGTATCATTAAAAATTATTTATAGATGCAGAATAATATTCTGATTAATTCACTCCAGAGGCTTTTCTGAATAACTCTCAATCAAAATTTTTTAAGGGTTATTTTCTGAATAACCCTCAATCAGAATTTTAAACCAGTAAATAAGTGAATTAAAACAAAAAAAATCCAAAGAAAGGAAAAAAAAAGAAACAAAATCCAGCAGAACAAACAACCTGGAAATTGCGCCCCCCTCAATTCTCTGAACTCACAGAACAGATTCCAGTCTAATCCTTTTATAATTCAAGTAATGCCCCAATAAGACATGGGAAGACAATATTTAACAGTTCTGTTACACCCATGGAAGAGAGAAGAAAAAGAAGAAATCCTAAAATCAAAACTTAAACCAAAAAGACAAAATAGTCTTTTATTCTACCAAGAGCAGGAAAAATATTATTGTTCTGTTTGTCTTCATACTTCATGGTCTATAACATGTAGAATTAATTTTTTTCTTGCATTCCAAGACATACTATTCTTTCAAAATTCCAAGGCAGTCAGCAATACCATTTAATAAACAGCATATTAATTACTCAGATGCAATTTAGTAAGATAAAATCTTTGCTTTCTAAGACAGTAAAGTATAATTAAAAATGATTATGAAATTAATTATATTCTAAAGGCACTTGTTTTCGTAGCCTTATTTACTGCAGAAGCAACTAGATTTAATAAGACTGTGAAATGCACTGATGGCATTACATGAAATCAATTAGGGCTCACAAAGGATACTATTAAGCTGTTAGTGTAGTTTTCATTTGGAGCATCAGCCTCTGAGGGCTGAACTTCCTGGCCTAGCAAAAAAGTGATTTGCTACCATGCAAGAGAGAGAAGCCTCACTACCCAGACTGGAAAACTTGTCTGGCAGCACTTACAGTTCTTATTGTACCATGCATCATATTAAGTAACACTTAAAAATTATGTGTGTGTTTATCTAAGTGTTTATTTAAAACACTTAGATAAACACACACATTATTTTTTCCCTATAAAATATGGACCCCAAGTAGAACTCACATTACACCAAGATGCTGACAGACCAGACTGACTCAATATATTTTAAAACATGTATTCTGCCAACATATTTTAAGAAGCATAAAATGTTAACCAGAAAAAAGCCAAAACAGCTCTGTAAAACTCAGGATAGAAGCAGCTGGTAACCAAAACTGGTTAACATTTGAGTAAGAAAGGAATGAAGAAGACAGCCTGCCTACTGCATCTTATATTTATACAATCTAATAAAAAACATTAGTTGCAAAGGACCACTCCATACATTATACATTTATATTTTACTCTTCAGAATGTTTCAGACTCCAAGGAAAACTGAAATATATAGAATAAGTTCTCCACTATAAGGAGGTAATCTGATTAAAATAGTTCTGTTGCAGAAAGATGGTAAAACATCAAGAACTACAACCAGATGTAATATGAGAATATAGAGAAATACTAATAACTTATTATTATGCAGATTCAATAACATGGAAAGAAGCTACAACTCTAGTCCTATTCCTCAGGATCATGCAAATACAAATAAATTATTAAGTAGTGAAATTCCAGAGCCCAGTTCAGCAAATTCGGATGGTGTTCAACTCACTCTCAGTTCCACAGAACTTCAGGATGTTTGATACAAAAGCCTTCCAGAGAAAATCCTAACTCCACTGAGGATGAATGGCTAACCTTCAGCTGACTTCAAAAGGAACAGGAAGTTCTCTGATAGTTCTACCTCAATTCTTTTTGGATGAATTTCAAAGACAAAAATTCTTAGCAGAAGAAATCATAACCCTTCAAACAACACTTCTGGACCATTTAACAGAGTGTAGAGACACATAAAAACGCTGAAACTCTAAGCCTGGGTGTGAGGAAATCTGACTATTCTGCTATGAAGAGACAAGACAAAAATGGATACTCCTGAAACTACGTGTGCTCACAGGCAATTCTTGCAGTCATCCAATTCTTTCTCTTAAATAGTGCATGATTTGCAATGTTTCTTTACTTCTTAATGATTTTTTGGAATAGTTATCAGGTGTTTACATTAAAAAGATACTTGATTTGGCTTGAGATCTATCATTTTGTACTTACTGACATGCAAGTATCCTCTGTATATTACAGATAATTTATTCAACATCTCAGGAGATGGAATTTTTTTCCCTAACATATGTCTACCTGTTCTCAAACCACTTTCCAAACTTTAGTAATGGAAATGAACACTGATGCATTCATTGGTTTAACTGGTGATTCATCTTTACTTATCCAAGAAATCCATAAAGTATATCATAACCTCTTTACAGGCATCTATTTGGGAAGCAAGTCAGGATGCAAGGTTTTGTTACAGAAACCACTTGAATAAAATAAAACTGAGATTAAAAGTATATAATATAGTCAATGTAAATAATGTTTAACCCATAGCATTAGGAGCCTTTTCCAAGGGAATAGTAAAAGGTGGTACTGTGCAGTAATGAACCACTGGGAAAAAGCGTGAAGAGCAAAGTGACAAATTTATTCAGATTAGTCAAACCCAGAAGAATTAGAGTAATGCCAAATGGAAAAAATCATCAGCAATATGATAGCAGAAAGATTCAATAGATGTGTCCAAAACAACAGGCACTACAAGGAATATTTAAACACAGTATAATCTGATGGGCTCTGAACTAGCCTTGAAGAAATTCAGTATTTTAAATCAAGACCAACAACTTAATGAAGGTTCCCATACATATTAGCATCTGAAGGATAGAAAAAAGGAAAGGAATAACTATTTATGTCCATCTTTAACTCACTCTCCTGAGCCTGGGCTGGGTACCTTGTCCCAGTCAGCAGAAAGGAGAGTAATATCAGACATAAATGCAGTGACATTATGGGAAAATGAATTTAGCTAAAACAAAATTTAATAAATACATTCCATACTTCTACTTTTATTTTCCTAACATGAAAAGAAATAACAGTGAAAAATGCCCACAGCTCCAAGGGGTCAGCACAGTGTAAAACTGAAGGGTGTCACCAAAGGCAGATCTGAACTATGATTTCTTAGTGCCATCTTATTTCACAAGTATATTCTGCTTTTGTTTCCACAGGAAAAAAAAAAAGAAGACAAGCACTGGAAGTTCAGTCTCCCATGCCTCAGAGTAAATCCTCACTGAGAAACTTTCAGGTAAACTACCTCAAAAATAAATCTTACTTCTTGGAATCAGTAAAGGTATATGGTTCACTACTGACACTGCTACTAATTAATTAACATAGCTGAGGCATCAACCTCAGACATGCTCCAAGCACCAAGAACTCATGGAAATTTTGAAACTGTTTACCATTGTTGATAAGAAACAGCATCATGTTTTTTTCAGATTTTAAGGCAAAAAATAACTGAACCTAGCATATATAAGCCATGTTGTGGAGTACAGAAAATGCAGCCAAGTTTGATTTAAAATATCTGAACACTAAATTAGACTCTAACTTGACATGAACTAAAAAAAAAAAAAAAATCATATAAGATATAAGAAAAAAAACCCAAAAACAAAATGACAATAGCAAGTATATAACATTACCAAGATAAAATGCAGAAAGTGGGAACTGGGTGTTGCAAGCTTGGCCCTTTAGACACGTCACAAAACTTTGCTTTTACCAAACACTGTGTCATTTAAACAAATGGAATCTCAGAAATACATGACACATTTTAAACAAATAAAAAAAAATACCATAAAGTGGACTCATATAAAGAATTGCCTCAAGGCACTACTGTGTGCTTAAGCAGATATATCTCAGATATGTAACTGATTATGTATCTTGCACAAAGGAAGAACCTACAGAAATGCCAGACAGAGTGATAGTTACAAGAGCTATTATTTCTTGTCATTTGAAGAAGATAATATTTTTTTATATAATTTGCAGGAGATGTAATTCTCAGTAGCTGGGAAATGCTCTACATTTCTTAAATTTGTCAGGAAATTGTAATAGGTCGGTTAAATTTGGGGTATTGGTCAAAATTTAATTCATATTGGATGACAAACCACATTAACATACAACACAATCTTTTCCTTTTCACAAATTCCTTGCTTAATTACTGTTTCCCACTTTATGCATCTGTATCAGATACACTGTAAATGCTCTATCCTCAAGATTTACCAGTGGAATCTCACCTCTCCTCAGTGATTTCTCACTATGCCTATTTTGGGACATGCAAGAACACCACATTTCTAATTCTACTGCTTTCCAATCTGCTGTTTCTCTCTGTTGCCACTTCCCAGATCTCTGCCTTGGTCAGCAAGAGCGACGACCATCAGCCACTTGTGCCACTGAGCCTTTTCAGGAGTAAAGGAGACTCATTTGTTGATTTCTTTGTGACTTTATATAAAAAACGTGATTGAAATTTCAGTCATAGCTAAACAACAGCCACACAAAAAAGGCAAGCACTGCTGTTGTCAAATTGACACATTTGGTGGGAACTTCCAAAGAGAGACTGAGCATTTAACAGCAGACTGAATTATTCTCTGTTTCAAGCATGACTGACAAGCCAGCAAGGGGAAAACTTAAACTGCCTGCACAGCAGCTGAAGATAAAGATATACAAAAATACAAGGAAAACACTGGGGAAAAAAAAAAAAAAAAAAGCTATGACAAGAATAACAATCCAAACAAAACATGACAAATAAGGTCAAATTCCTTTTCCTGGCACTCTGCTAGTCAATCAGCTTTATTAAGTTCTGTTCAGTTTGTTTTAAAGGACACGAAGTCTGATAAAGTCTATTGAAGGGACTGGAAAGACATTAATTTTTTCTATAAGCTCTGGATGAGAGAAATAATCAGTTTGCTATAATTTGTTAATTTATCTAAAGACTAATAGGAAATAGATTTAAGGATAGACTTTCAGGAAACAGAGCATTAGACTCTGTACTTGTTCAAACAGAAACTAAAATTTTCTTATTACTTCAGATAATCTCACCTTTAAGAAAGAACAACACATTTAATTTTTTAATGGGATGGGAACAAAAATTGACATTTCTGTTATTTCACAAATCAAACTTATTCTTCCTTAGTACCTTGCTCCTCCTTTATCTCCTGCATAAGTAAAAGAGGAAGATTTTTGAAAGAGAGCATTTCTTTGATATGTACACATTAATCTTCAGTTATGAGTCAAGTCTGGCAACAAAACTGCTCTCCCTTTAGAATTTTGTTTCATAAACTACTTAATGATTTTGTCCAGTTAAATTTCCCTTTAACACCAGAACTGTCTGAATTTTAAACAGAAAGGACTAAAGAGCATTTATCACAGAGTAATTATGAACAAAGAAATAGAATTTTATTTTAATCAAGACCAAAATTAAAACCAAGAATGAGGAGGGGGAAAAGTGAAATAGCAAGTGTCTGAGCAGTAAGGAATGGTCTTCTAAATGCATTTCCTGCTTAGTTTTTGTTGGTAACTTGCTCACACTCCTGGAAGCTGATGGCCTCGCTGCAAGACACCAGTACTATTCTCTTTTTTAATTGTGTACAATTAAATCATTAATACTGGGTTACAGTTAGAGCATGGTGCTAGCAACACCAAAGTCATGGGTTCCATCCCTGTAAGGGCCCTTCACTTAAGAGCTGGACTGGACTTTGTGGATACCACACATAAGAAAATTCTGTGATTTAAAAACCAAAACAACTAAGCTCTCAGTGAGCTGAATTCATGGTGTCTAGAAATCTAAGCAAATCCTTTGTGGAGCAGACTAAAACCAGCTATTTAATTTAAAAACTGCACCATTTTTTTCTGTGAGGTCATTTTTGTTTTTCTGTGGGAGGACTTAGTAGACCTACAGATGATCTCTTGCCTTTCTGGAAGAGATAAAGGTATTAGACTATATATATATATTCAAGTGGTGGGGAAATTTAGTTTCTTTATACTCATGCTAAAACTCTTAAGAAACTCATCCCTGAAGTCACAAGGATCCTAGATCCTTTCATCAAATACTGTATTACTGCTGCTACTCCTGAAATAACTCAAGAACTCTCCTTTTTATAATTGCAAAAGAGTTTCTCAAAAAAATCACAGGAATATGTTCACAAAGGTGGAAATGATGAATCACACAGTATTCTGGGTAACATTGCCTTTTCAGTGCATCCTAGCAGCATTTTGAAAGGATATCCAAGACTATCGTCTCAAAACTGAAATAAAAAAATTCACTACCACCAACTGAATTCTCATCTTGGATCTGATGTCAGCACTGCACAAAAAGTGCTGTCAGCTGAGTAGAGATCTAAGATAAAACTAGAATATAAGCAGCTAAGATGACTTTGTAGACCTCTTGATTATATGAGCTTCATCTGGCAGCTTCATTTAATTCTTTTTACAATTTTTTTTCTTATATGTGATGAAATGTCATCATTCTAGGGATATCAGGAAGAAAAAACAGCAAAGAATTGTTAACTGATGTAATTGCTGATAAGACTGATATTATATTTTGCACCTAAATATTTGCTTTAGATTGTAGGAGTTAGTAGAATGTCTTTCAAGCACGTTACCTCTCTGTTATCTTTTATCATAAAATAATCCCTCTGCACCAAATGTTTTTTTAGGTGCGCTTTTAAAAATGGATATATTAAGAAATTATATAAGTAAACCATAAACCAAAAAACATAACAAATTAAAATCAAAACACCTAAGCCTTGCTTCCATTTCCTACCCTTCTTATAGTCTTCATCTGAGGATTAAAATAAAGGTAACAGAATAGAACAAAGAAAGCAAAAAGAAAACAACTCTTAGGTAGCTTTAAAGGCATCCATATTCTAAATACAAAAGACTTATCATTTTTGTATCACAAGTAGCAAAAAGAGAGATTTTCTCTAGAGTTTGCTAACTCTGCTGGAGAGTAACTTCTGAGAAGTGTGGAATGCTTTACTGAGTAGTTTCATGAAAATGAAAGGCTTTTTTATGCCAAAATCTCTAGTAAGAAAGACATGAGGATCCAATATAAAATTCAGACTTTTCAGAATACTTCCAGGTTAAATGCTTTTCTGAAAACTTTTTCTGTTTTATTCAAAATAATAGTCAACAGAGATACACTAGTTCTTCAGAATAAATATGTTGACATATAAAATTATTTGGTCCTTGACATGATCTCAACTGTGATGCTTTAGATTACAGAGATTCACTTCCGTTTAGTGTGACCAGTTTTACTGATGGAGTAAAAGTACTTAAGTCCTTAAAGATATCATATCAAGAGGAGTCCTCAAAGGCAGCATCTGACAAACATCTAGACTAAGAATTTCTTCTTTAAATAGTGCAGGCAACAAAGAGAAATGTATTATCAACATCTCTCACAAAACAAAATAATTGCCCTACAAGTACAGTATTTTCCACCAGACATTGCAATTTTAAATTAGAATCCATTGCTAAACTGGTGTAAATAACAAGCTTCAGCATGACTTGTTCATTGTAAAGAAATGGTCTCCGTGTGTACTTTTTTTGAGCCTGGCAAAATTATATTGAAATCAATAAATCACCACAGCATGATGACAAAAATGAAAATTATCATAGGTTTGTTTTTTTTTTTTTTTTTTTAAATTTACATCAGAAAATGACATTTTTTATCTTCATCTAAAGTCACATTTGCAAGGATTCCTTGCTCACACCCCCATGAATGCCGCTCTATAGCCAGGACAACTGCAGGCACAGATGTATAAACAGACTTGTCAAGCAAACAAGATTCCCATGGCCAAAGTGTGCCCACGCAGAGAATTTTTGGAGCTGCTCATTCTCGTGGTTCTCTACAGGTTTTAGGAATGTGAACCAAGCTTCAGGCTGAAAGGGAGAGGATGAGTTTGCTCGGAGACTGTGAATTCTTTGCTGCTTGACTTGAACAGTCCAAGCCAAAATGAGCAAATAAGCTTTTCAGAGATGGCTCCTAGATACAGACTAGATACTGGAACCAACTATGAATCTTCACTATAACTCGACAAAATTCACACTTCTGGCTGCTTCTGCTGCTGTGTAAATGCAGTTTTTCTCAACCAGAATGCAATACAACTCAAAAGCAAATGTGGTTACTTCCACAAGTAACATACAGTATAGTGTTAGGACTGGTACAGTATATTAAGAAAAAACTGTCTCCAGAAGAATGATTGAGCTCTTTCTGTGCAGGTAACAAAATTATATTTACAAAATTCATGTACAGCTAAAGGTTACATTCTAATATTTGTGTCTTCACAACAAGCCACAACTGATTAGGAATAGTTTGCTGCTGAAAGATCAAATCTAGATTATATTTTTCAATGTTTTATTATACATTTATATATGAAGGAGATATGCATCATACTTTTGTACTGTTTGGCCTTAGTTTGTTTGACCATTTACATATTATACTGTCCAGCTGACATGCAAAATCAAGGGTTTTTTACCACTGGTTGCATTAGGGAATTAACACCATTTTTAGTTAAACATGGGAGTTGTACCTCAGGTTTTTCAAGGTTTAGAAACACATCTCCTTGTCTCTCCTTACACTGATTTTTCACTGTTCATACCTTGTAGTGGAGAAAATAAAGTTACTTTTTCTGTTTAGATTGTGGTGTGCCCTCTATATTGCCTCAGGAGCCAAAAAAATGCCTTGAGCAGTGAAAGCTCCCATCACCTACTTTGTGGCCTGAACTCCATTGACTTGGCCACAGGAACTGGTGGTGATGTGAATATTTGAAGATGTCTGTTACACAGTAGTGGTTTGGAATTCTAAAAAAATTTTGGAGTATGTTTAACAATTATTTTCATAAAAGACACTAAGTCCATTTTTAGCTCAATATTTAAGCTAATGATATTTAACACATTTAGTGGATTCACAGGAAAGGAAAATACAAGCAGCTGTTGATGTTTTTGTATGGTAATTCACATAAAATGTGTGTGCCCACAAACGGAGGAAGTAACATAACATTACCATAGTAAACATTTTTTTTATTATATAACAAATTTCTAATGGCTGCTTCTATCATTGTCCTTTTTCCCCTCTTGAAAAAACTTCAGTTTATCTGTTAGACTTATTTTTGTTAATGCAAGCAATAGAGATCACTTTCTCTTTAATTGCTTCAGCTTAAATAATACGGCTATTTCTTGGAAAGTCAATGCTTCTAAAGAAGAAGAGGCCTGTTTACAAGTCAGTCTGGCTTTTGCCCAAGTGATCAGTTCATGTGCTTTTTAGTGTATCTTTGCAGCATCAACAACAAAAGTAAAAATTAAAATGTCAAGCGAAGAAAAGGGAAACAACCATCAAGCATTCACCAGCTCATCTCTTAAAGGACTTAGAGAGGTCCTGGTTATAGCTCAGTGTTATAAAACACAACAGTAAGGCAAAGGGTAAACACGCAGCAATCAGCTGCAAATCTACTTAAGCAAAACAAAACACAAACTAGCAGATGTTGCCTTAATGACTGAAGTACTTGCTTTGGCAACTATTACCAACAGGCAAAGTGGAATTTTACTACTGCTTGCCTGCCTGTTGTGTCAGTAAACTGGTTCATGGAAAAGCAGGTTTCACATTTTTTTTTTTTTTTTACACTGACACGCAATTCTGATATTAATGACAGGTTTAAGGAAAAGCAGTTCAAAACAATGTAAGCAACTCTTAGTTTTAATTTTTAAAAGAAAATATTCACAAAATATTTAGGCCATTTAACTTAGCAATATCTATAGAGAAAGTAAAATCTTCAGCTGAATATTTCCTCTTGGACCTTAAGATATGCATTAAAAGTGATAAAACTACTTGTAAAATACTGGAGAAATGGTCAAGAACAGAATTTGGAATCTATTTCTACTGTCACTGTGTGGTGACCAAGTCATTGGAGGACTATTCATTGTCTAGATGAAAATAATATACATGGATATATATGAAATCATTGCATATATATCTGAGTGGAAACTAGCCTCTCTTGAAGACTGACAAAACAATTCACATTTCCTTTCTACTGAGTAAATATTCTCTTACAGTTCAAAAGATCACCAAAACCATAACACCCTCCCCTTTTTTTATTTCTTTGTGCAATAGCCTGAAAGCTGAAGAGTTGAAGCATAGAAGGAGGGCAAAAAATCCAAAGTGAAACCTTCCCCAAAAAAACCCAGAACAAATTGTCATTTAAGTCATCCAAAGGCTCATGGACTTCATTATCTCTTTCCACAAGGCTGTTTAACAAAGGAATCACAGAACCATTTAGGTTGGAAAAGACCTCTGAGATCATCAAGTCAAACCCTTAACCCAGTGCTTCCAAACTCACCTCTAAACCATACCCCTAAGTCTCACATCTATATGGCTTTAAATCTCTCCAGAAATCTAGGACATTTCTTCAAGAATTCACTTGAGCTGATGCATGAGCAAAGTGCCTGACGAGTGCTTCAAAGAAGCCTAAAAAATCTACATGCACAGAAAGTCTTCCAAGTAAAAGTCATATGCTGACTTGATGCCTTAGTATGTCCATATTTAACAATGTCTCAAAAAAGATCAACAAAAATGTGATCCAACTCTTAGAGAAGCTTATCAACTCCTGTTTGCAGCATGCTTCTTTTTCAAGTTCCCAAATCATGAGAAGTGTTACAAAAGTTGTATACAAAATACTAAATTAAAAATATATTAGAAATGTAACAACATTATACAATCAAAAACTAGGATACTTGTTTCACGGTTCATATTTATTCTATCTTTTTGTACTTCTTAAAGGGAAATGTCAACTCAGTCACCTAAACAGGTCTCTTCTTAGACATAAAATATTTACCATAGTAATTCATCTAACACATCTGTACATTTTATAGAAGCTTGCAAGGTATGTGTTTTGAAGAATTTGTACTCTCTCCTAGCCTAGTACCTGGCAGAGTCCATGCATAAATGGCAATTATCACCTTTGGGCAACATTAGACACACCTGGGCTTGTGCCTGAGGTATTAACAGATTTAAAAATGCACCTTTAGCTACAATTAATACAGAGCAACCACAGGATCTACACACATATCCTGGACTTCTCACCAAGTGGGGGCTATAGTTCTAAATATGGACAAAAGCACTTTCCTTTGGTTTCACATCTAATCCTTCTGAGCTGCTGGTTGTATCTCCTCATGGGGAATGATTTTGAGGATTAGACTCCCAGCCTTTCTCATCTAGCAATAGGTGGTCCCCCCCCAACCTCCTTCTCAGGCCACAGTGAGCAAAACATGATTTTGTAAAAATATGGCTACTTCTAATAAAGTTAAAATGGCTATTACTATAACAGGAGAAATGCAAGCAGGTGTAAATGGAATGCTTATACTAAAATCTCAGTTTAGCTGAAAATAAAAAATTTCAAATTGTTGTGTGCTTTTCTTTAAGTGGGCATCAAGAGTATCCCTTCTCTCATTTGAACAGTCTTAAGTCAGTTGTAAACTTGCTCCAGAGAAATGCTGCTAAAGTGACTCATTTGTACAAATATCAAACTGAACAAAAAGTGACATTAAGCTTCTGTAGTAATCAGTGATTTAAGTAACGTCCATTATGCAAGATCTACTGAATTTACTGCATATTTAGCTAAACTGACTTTCTCTGGCCTCGTTCATAGTCTTTAATTAAAAATATGTTAAGATCTAATTAATTTATAGTTTCAGTTATAAAGTATAAAACTTAATCCAAGATACTGATTAAAACAATTTTCATATAATTTTTACATATCTAATCTTATGTGCAGTGATTTAAAACTCTTTTACTACTATAAAGAAAACAAATTTTACTGCAATATATTATAATCTTATAGACTGCATATTGGATGATTCACAATTTGTTGGCAAGCTGCAAAAAAAATTGCTTTTAATAAGGAATTGGTATCTAAACCAAACACTGAAAGACTGTGAAATGCAATCAAGAATGTGGTCAAGGATTTAATAAAAACTTTCTTGACTAGAGATTTGCTTCAAAGATACAGGATAACACCTCTTTGAACCTGCTTCAATAGGACATGTCTGTCATTTTCAGGTTGGGTTTATGAGTCAGAATCACTACTGTGATTGTGATGCGGAGATGGTACAGATTTTGAAACAATTTTAAATACTTGAAATATAACCTATCAGCTTAAGCTAGTTGACAACTCTTTATAGCAGAGGAAAATTAAGCAGAAAGCAAAATTTTAATTGCAATAATTAAATGGTATTCTAAAAACATATTTCCAAAAATTTCTACAGAAGAGTCATGATCATTACAGCCACATCATTTGCAAAAGTTACATACTCTATAATCTCCAACTGCAGCTGGACAATGAGTGTTAATGGAGAGTAACACGAAATCTTATAGCAGAATTTATACTACCTTTTATTAATGGCAGCCCACGATGCATTAATGCTGTCTGTCATCAGTTGTACATTTCTGGTGTCATCTGCTGAATAATCACGGAGCAGCTTAAGAGCCATATCATTTGCCACATCTACATTTATTTGCCATTGTCGTATTTCCTTTGAAAATTGCTGAAGTAAAAAGAGAAAGAAAGAATAATCCTCAGACCAACATAAAATGATCACATACATTGTATGATTATTAGAAAAGAAGATGAGTAACTTACACTGTCTGTATAAAAAGAAGGAAAGAAAGAAAAAAATAAAAACTTCCTCAGATTTACTGGAAATGAAAATCAGTCTTTCTAAATGTTTTAAATTATTTTTGTCATAAGACCACAGGACTACTTGTAAACTCTGAGAGGACCAAGCAACCAACTTTTAAATGCTGGAAAAAACATGACAGCTCAAATTCATAACCACTGATTAGAATGTTGTTTGTTCTTTTCTGAGACACAAATAGATGGATGCATTATTATGCATTATGGAAACTATGATTATTTGTGACACTGAATACTGAGACAGAAAATATAGTAAAATCGTATATTCTGACAATTTTCTTTTTTATACTGTGAAATAATACTTATTTGGACAATTAATACCTGTGCTTTCAGGTAGGTTTTTTTTTTTTTTTTTTTAAATTGTTCATTTTAGCAAATTGTTTATGTAATTAGTGCCATCTACTGGAACAGCACTAAATCTGCAATACATCAAAATAGGTAAACCTATCCATATCTTTATAATGTTAATTTATGCTTAATACTAAAAAGCTTTTAAAATTTTGGTCATTATTTGTTTTCCCCTTTCCTCTCCACTTTCTCCTCTCCTTTCTTTCTTCTCTCCTCTCCACCTAGGCCAGCTGCCTCACAGCAGAAGCAAGCCAGGAAATCCAGAGGAGTCACTCAGCCAGCAGCCAGCTCCCATGCATCTTTCCTGTCAGTCTTTCTCTCAGAGCAAATTTCCATATAAATGCACTGAAGCTGCATATTTAATCCATAATGTGTAACAACAAAATGAAAGGGCAAAGTTAATGGATCACCTACTTATATTTTTGTAATAAACAGACTCCAACTAGCCAATAAAATGGACAAGTTTGTATTGAAGAGAAACAACTTTGTATTTGTAAATAGAAATAGTAATTTGCATATAAACATTTGAAGCTATTGACAACAAACAGTAAGACTCAACTGTTTTTATTGTTGTGCTTTAATACACAAATCGGGAAAGGCCTGTGAAGAAAAAAATAGGTTTTTCCCCTTCATCCCCCCAAAGCAGTGTTCCTTTTGAAATCTTGTTTTGACTCAGATAAGGAATTCTTTACATAGAGCCAAACTTACATGTAATCCCTAGTGAAGAGTAAAAATAAATAAATGTTAAATAATTCATGTGTTTTTGTTTTAATCTTAGAAGGTCTGTAAATTGATTTTGATTTGCTCTTTGAAAAGAGTCCAAATGGAATTTTTGGTGAGGGGTTTGATTTTTCCCCCATACTTTTTTCTGTTAAAAGGCTACATCAACACCTCTAGGTTCTCTCCATATTTTAAAACTGAAAACAGGTGCTTCCCCCATCTCCTGTGCTCTTCATGAGAGGGCAGATCACTCTGTTACTGTGCACCAGACAGCCCCAGGTACCAACCCTGCACGTCGTTTGTCTGCTTTGAACAAGAGATCCTGTTTGTACCAATCAAATGTTAGGATTGAGGAGCCTACAAACCCCTAATCCTGAAAACCATCTGAACATGTTAAGGTTAAACTCACCCAAAATGAAGCTCTCTAGACAATTTTTAAAGAAATTTCTCTTTGGTAAGTAAGGAAATCTAAATATGAGAGGTGATAATTTTGTGAAAAATACTACTATTTCTTTGAGGAAGATATAGGCAGGTGGTTGTTTTGGAAACTTTCTGTCAATTGAGTTCCTTTCCTGCCAGAATGATATACAATAAATATATAAATTTTAATATTTACATAATATAATATATATATATATAATACTAAATAGTAAATAAATTCTACAGTAATTATCATTTCAGTTTTGTAGATCTTATATAGCAAGTACCTTTTCTACATTTAGGTTTATCCATCTTTATTCTACCCTACCTTTCTCTTTGTTTAAAATTACACAGGCATGCAGGTAATTTTTATTCTCAGCCAAAGAATCACAGCAGAGTGACTATATTCACTGCTTCGTATAGAAAAATTACCATAACATTTTGCCTGCATTGTAAATTAATGCTCTGTAAACTTTACTTTGAAAAAAAGATCTTTTTTCCCAGACTCATGTGAATAAAATTGACCTTCTAAAAAATTTGAGACCCAGTTTTATAATAAAATAAATTGGAAGATGCATTACAGGGTTATTTCCAAAAATGTTGTTCTCACCATTAACTTCAACATTAATCCATTAACATCCCGACACTACAACACCAGGTTGTCACTCAGGAAAGAAATGATGATTATAGAGAGCTTTGGTGATGGAAACTATTTGTATTTTCTGTTTTACTGGAAATTGATATGTAATTTTTCAACAGCTTTGAGGAATGCATGCTTCAACTTTTCTCTGTGTGCAGACATTGAGGACAAAGTGTTGGGGTACAAGTTTTACCTGAATATCCCACCAGAGGCCCATTAACTGTCCTCCTAAATGACTGCAATGTATACTTCAGAATTACAATCAGGGCATTCTTACTTTTTTTTTCCCTATTTTCACTTTTATGTATTTAGGCCTCATTTATCTTTTAGCTACTTAAGACCACATTTGTTTTTTCTTCTTTAAAGGAAAATGCTACATTACCTTAATTTCTCTCTGACATTCTTTTTAAAATATTCTCTTGTTTTGCCTGTGCTGTCACTGGAATTTGCTGAGTTTATTAAAAGGCTTAAAGAATTAAGGCCGTGCATTTATCATGTTACTTATGTATAAATTTATTTATAATTTTTAATTAGAAGACACTAGTTGATGCTATTAGGAATAAAGCCTATGCAATTCAGTGCCCTTGATTAAAAACAAGTAATGAAATCAGAGCTGCACTTTATTTTAGCCCAGGATTCCCCAGTGGAACAAAATCATTGATGCACAGTAGTCCAAATACAGGAATATGTATGTACAACATCATCCGTTCTGTGTACATATCACAAATCTGGAAAAACAGGCTGTCTTCCTGTCCTTTTTCTGTATATCTGTAGCATGTTTTATTTATATACTTAAAGAATTTATTTTTTTAATCAAGGAGTTCTAATTCAATGTTTGCAACATAGTCAATAACATGAACCTAATTGTTAATTGTTTTACTGAAATCAAAGCAGTACACTGTCAGCCCTGGAATAATAAAACCCCACAAAATGCTGATTTTGTTCTTCATCTTAGTACACAGGGGATGGCAAAAGAGTCCCTAGTAAGTTACTACCCTGCAAGAAACTCACGAAGGTCAGCAAAGGCAGCCTCAGCCTTATGCACAAATTCAGGACATAAAGTTCACCCGCTGGGCTCTGCCAGAGGAAGGCTGCCTGGCCTTTTGAGTCCCAACGGGGCAGGGGATGCAGTCAGGCTGCTATTTAATTCCTGTTTAGATGAAGAAATAAGTGGTCAGTGAAGGAATGAAATGTCTCCATCCTTCCTCTTCACTTTGGCTATCCCAGATGAAGTTGTACAGAGGGAATAAAGACGCCTCACTAGCTCCCACCAAAGCAAGGAGCAAAGGTGTGAGCAGGCAATCCTAGCAGTTTTTTTGGTTTGAGGCTTGGTGGTTTTTTTCAATTTATTTTCTCCTCCTTCAAACAGAAGGTCAGTATCCTATTAAGAAAAGGTTAGTTTTACACTAGCTTATGTGCTGATGACGTGGTGATGCAAGGGGTTGAGGTGTGATTGTGTACTATTTATACACCTAGAACCTCCAGCCTGCTGAGTTAACCATCTGCAGTCATCACTTAATGAACAATAAAATCCAGGGCTTAATGGGTAAAGACTCGCATTGGCCAGATTGCCATATTCTGGTTACCCACACTTCACAACTTAACACTAAGTTTAGTACTCAAATACCAAATTAAAAACCCAGAATAATAATAATAAAAAAGCTGTAATTCTCAGCAAATTAATTTCTGATTCTAATTAATAATATTTTTTAATTATTAGCTATAGTTCCTAGTTAGTTTGATCTTTTAAATGTCAGAAACAAATTTTTTAAATTCTTTTGAAAACATTAATGGCCATATACAAGCAAATTATAGATTTTTGTTTTATGCTGGCATTGTAAAAAAATAATAATCAAGGGAGTGGTATAACTGAGTTTAGCATGTACTCATGCCCTAACAGAAATGCATTAACACAAACACTGATTAAAAATTCCCCTAGAGCAGAAGGGAACTTACATATTGATTTGGCTGTCTTTAGGCAGACCTACAATGTTTAACAAGCAAATCAGAACATTTGGTGACTACTTTCTCACACCAAGCTGTGTTGAGATACAAAGCTGACAAAATTAATAAATCTGAAGAATTTATTAAGTCTCGCACTGACCTCTCTCCTTCCTTCAAAGTAAATGAATAGAAATTACAGCTTCCTCTTCATCAGTGTAACATCAAGCCAAAAGACAGCCTACTTACTCTACATCTTAAGGGGACAACATCAAAATATATGTGTTTGGCACAGAAGCCTGGAAAGCATTTATTTTGAGACCTTGATTTATTTCTAGGTCCTTCAGTTTAGATAATACTGTACAGCAGAAATATAAAGCTGAAAACTAAAAAAAAAAAATTTCCATTTTCCTTAGACTTCATGACCCCTTCTCTCAAGCATGAGCATAACAGCTGATGCTGTCACATCTGAGAAACTTTGATGAAGGATTTGACACAATAGGAATTACTGGTAGACAAAGATAATTCCTCTAGGAAGGCTGGCATAGAAGAAACACAAAAATGAGAAGGAAAAAAAAGAAAATAAATTCCCCTACCCCTCCTAATCCTCATTCTCTAAGACAGAGATGAATTTCTTCTAGACTTGAGGAAGAAAGGCTAGACAAAAGCAAATAAATGAAAGTTAACAACCCTGGAAGAGTAAAGCTTGTTGATGTTCATATCAACAGGAGAGCATAAATTAAAATGAACTAGTTGAGACACTGAAATTAAAATTATAGGTTCATGTCTGTAGCTTGACACAAAACATCCTTCTCATTGGATCTAGACTGGGGGAATGACTGAGGATACAGATAACCCAAGTGTTTCTAAAGGAAAAAGCAAAAGAATCTGCAGGTCACCATTCCCAAACTGTTTGTAGGTAGAGATGCATTCAGTGAATAAGTACACTATTATTCTTTCTCTAGAACTCTGGGGGTGAAGGAGAAGAATGTCATGTTCTTATTTCTCTCCATGATAATGTTGATCAAAACTACCCCTTTTTTATTTGTTTTTTTCATAAAGCATAACACTCTTCGATAGACCTCATCTCAACTGAATATACTCTTGTAAAAAAAGTGGACAAAAATCCTTTTCTAAAGCAATATTTTCAATTATTTTCCTAGCTACATAATTAGTTTTTGAAACATAAGACATAAGACATAGACACAATACTATGACATAGGACAGTGTTTGCACAGAACTGGTTTTTTTGTTAATTGAGTCTTTGCAGAGCTGAGACATTGACTATGTTGAAGCTTTTCCTTTTTTTTAAACAAACACTGGGCAGAAGCCAGGACTGTATCTCTGCAGGAAGACAGTGACAAATGGGAGTCCTCTATGCTGAATGACAGTACTACACATGATCTATAACTCTTTCCAATACATTAGTGAGCGATTGCCCTTGTTTACCATAATCTACCCTTCCCAAGCAATGACCCTTTTGGTGCAATCTTAAATGAGAAAACTTAACCTCAGCTCAGCACTAAAGCAATGGGCTGATGAACATTTTTAATCTTCTTACAGGCAAGCAAAAGAAAAAAAAAAAAAAAAAACAAAAACAAGCAAAAAGACCAACAGATTTTGCATTTACTTCTAAATGCAATAATTAACTGATGATGGAGATAACTGAGCCAATCATGAAGTTCTACATATATTTTCTCTGGCAGCCAAACCAGCTGATGAGGACCTTACCCCACAAACTCTTCACAGAAGTCCATTATCATTCAGTTGTGTAAATAGGACTGCTCTAAGTACACAAACTTTGACCTAAAAGTGAGTGTTAGGATTTAAAAATAAAAAAAACCTACAAAAATCTGATGGATAGGAGAGGAGAATGTATTACAAAATACTTGTGTAACTTTCTCCCACAAAGGTAGGAGTCACCTTAAAAGGCTGATCAATTGGTTGGTTTCAATCTTGGTTTTCCCCAACTAGAAAATGAGATATTATTAATCTTAAACAGCTGTTCTCAAAATTTATTCATGAAGAATGTTACCAAAGTATGACTGCTTCCATTAGAAGAAAATTACAAACTGATGCAACAGAGAACATTTTCTACCTGAGGTGCAGCTCAGCTACATAAGTTAACACATTTAAGCACCATAATGTGGCAACATGCATGCTATACAAGAACAGCCATTTCAGGGCTTTTTTTTTCATTTAATATCCCTGTCAAGGTTGAAGCTGGGAGGATTATCTTGTGGCAAATCTAAAATGCTTGATTTCCAAAATATATCCATTTAGTTTACTATAGTTGGGATTTTTTCCTGTTTTCTCAACTACTTCCAGAAAACCTGTGCAGCTTCATTAGCAGTGCAGACAGCCATAGACAACCATGCCAACACTACAGGATTTCCCAGTCTGCAGTACCAGTCCTCTGAGGCTGTTGCAGAACAGATGTGAAATACTTGTGCTAAGAAGGTAGGTAATCCTCCTACAAGATAAGCCAGCTATTTGTTATGACTGTTAAGACCCATTTCATATTCAAGGAACACATATTTTAGACTTTGCAGGTTGATTTCTTTCTAATTCGCTCTGCAAGATTTTTTGCAATGTACACTGTCCACAGTTAGGGGACAACAGTTAGAGGATGTTTTCTTTAACGACTTCTTTAACTCAAATGGAAATATTTTAATACTCAATAGTGACCTTAAGTTCTGTGTTCTGCTTTTTCAAAGCTTCCACGGTATAGGAAATTTCTCTCCATGACTCAAGCTTAGCCTTTGCTTGTTCAAGAACCTGCTCAGCTTCTCGTTTAGCTTCCAGCCACTGTGTTGAATCCTTCAACATCTCTTGAAGCTGCTGTCTCCGGCTTTGCAGGAATCCATGCACTTCATCCCACTGGCTCTGAATCTTTTCAACTGGTGAAACACAAGGGAAAACAAAAGCTGAATTACTAAAAAGTTTTTTTGTTTTGTTTTGTTTGTTGGGTTTTTTTTTTTTTTTTTTTTTTTTCTTAATTCTGTTTTTTAAAGGGATGAAAAAATGATATTAAAATCTTTCTAGAACTGACCATATCAGAAAACTTTTGTACTTTTAAACTGCAATTGCATCGAAGTTTAGTTCAACAAAAAAGAACAGATAAACTGTTCTGGGTCACACAGTATGACATTATAACACACAGCATGTGTTTCAATGCATATGCAGCAAGAAATGACAGGTACATGCCTCAAAACCCCTGATGAAATAGGAGAGAAAAAATGTCTGTAATAATCATTCATTCTTAGCAAACACAAAATTTAGGATTTTCTGAAGAACAAGTCCTTTAGGCACTTGAGTAATATTAGTTAAAGATTTATTGCAATATATAATTAATGGCAGTACTTTCTTATTTCATTAAGGCAAATACAAGCAAACTGCAAAGGCTAAACAACTTTCTCATATGCTTATGTTAAATATAAAATAACAATGGCTCAAGGGCTGTGCTGGAGGCTTAGGGACAAAGACTGTCTAAATATTCACCCCAGTGTCACTGGCAACAGCTGTCACCTATTTCCTGCAAATCATTACCTGGATGATGAGCTCCTTCTCCCTGACTCGGAGACATTTGTATCTTCTGTTTCCTGACAAACAGATTTTGGTACATTGCAAACAGAAGTACAACAGCTTGTTTGTGTCAGCTATCCATGAAAAAGAAAACACAAACTACAAAAACCCCACCCATTTTTGGTTTATTATGTTTCCTTGTTGGTGTGGGTAGTCTGGGGGGGCTTTTTGGTGGTTTTTTTTTTTTTATTGGCAGGGCTGAGAGTATTAAGAAATTAATGAAAACCCTGTGCTGCAAGAAAAGCTGGATCTACAGTTACATCAATTTTTCATGAGAGCTGTTTTTAATAAGAATGCTGATATTCCTTATAACCAAAAATCAAAATATTTGTAGATGTATTGGTTCCATAATATCTCATGAGGTTTGTATGTAAGTAAGATATTTAGTAGTCCTCCTCCAGGGATTGTTCTTCTTGCAATAAGTCTGAGTTTCTCATCAGATACCACAGTCCTGGGATTCCATGATGACCAATTCTCCCACCCAAGAGGACAATGAAGCTACATAATGAAAGCTGCATTCAGGATATCCCAGAAGCCCATTTACACAAGTGACTATGAATGCACCAGCTCCAAATCTATGAAAAAATTTCCCTGTGAAAACACTTGGCTTAGCTCCCTCAATAAAATAACTTTTATATATATGTATGTATGTATATATATACACATATATATAGTGTGTGTGTGTGTGTGTTTACTTTTACTTTATTATGACTGGAATTGAAGAGTTCAGGAAGTTAATATGTAATCTAAACAAAACAGAACAAAAAAAAAAAAACAAAAAAACAAACCCAAAATAACCCAAAAATAAATGTTTTCTTTCACTAGTGAGTGACTAGATCTAATTAACAAAGTACTTTACTTGTGGTTAAACACATCACAATATCTACATAATTAATCTGGCTTTTCTAAGGTAGAGTATACTAAAAAGTGAAGTACTATTTAATATAAAATATGTATAAGTAATTTATTGGAGAGGCATTTATAATGATGACAATATAATTTAATTTAATGCAACATAAAAATCTCTTTATTACTATACATTTGCAATTTCTAAATGATGCTCTCATTTGATTGACTTTTGAATAACAAAAACTTCAAGGCTCTAAAATTTAATATATGAGGTTCACTTCCAAAATGAAAACCACAGCATAAGTCAGTGTCTCTTAAGGATGTATTTTGTTCATGTTTACTCTTTAGTAGGATGTTTCCTACAGAATGAAAGGTGTATGCCACTTATAGATCTATGCCAAACAAAAAAGTTCAGAAAATGTAATATGAGTGTCTGTTGTGTTAGAACTGACCCCAGGAACCTATGAGCTCCTAGGAGAACTAAAGAGAAAATGTCATCACTATATTCTACCTCAAATTTAAGGCCCTCAATAAATAATACTCAATAAATTATAAAGATATATAAACCAAAAGTGGACCAACAACTATTGCAAGGATGTAAAATAGACCCTGAAAGTTAAGTAAAAACATCTAAGATGACTAAAAAAGGTAAGTTTTGCAAGAAAAAAGTAATGTAATTCTCCCTACTGCACTCTCCATTATAATAGCATATTATTGGAGACTTTAATATTTATGTTTTGCATATCATCGTTCTGCATACTGTGACAACTACACATTGGAAACACTTAGACACAATAAGCTTGACTCCATGTATACAATTAATCTAACTGAAGCACAGGAATTTTAAATAAGTAGCAGTGACAAAAGTTATTTTGCCTGAGTAGTTTTTGAAGCATCTCAGTTTACATTGTTCATTACAGCTAAGTCCTGTGCCTCGTACTTTTCAAAGCCATGTCTTAGTGTGACATATCTTTGTTGTATCACATTTTCTTCATTTCCTTCCTTGCCCTAAATTTGACAACAGCACAATATCTTTATTGTAAGAATCAGTATTAACAATTATCTCAATAAGATTTTTACTGACTGCAAAGGGAAAATCTGGAAAAAAAAATCAGGAATTTTCTTTACAGCCTTAATGAAAATAAATACTTTATTAATGCATGTGGCCACATGCATTACAAGTAACTAGTTTTATGTGAATATAAACTCATGAAAATATTTGACAAATCTAAACTGTCAAAAAAACAAAGTATATACAGCAAGTGAAGTTTCCTGACGTGAAACCCAATCCCCATCCATTTCCCAATCACAGGACTCCAGCAGAAGTCCTCATTGTACTTCATCTACACAACTTTTGTGCTCGCTTACTAGAAAGTGCCCCAGCATGGCTCCAACCACTCCCAGTTCAACACTGAACTCTCTCAGATGAGTAACTTAGGGCATGGGGAGATTCTGCCAGTATGTTATTTCAAGGTTGCTATTCGATTTCTTTTTTTTTCTGTCTTTGCTATTTCCTTGCTGACCAATAGTGATTATATTCTAAAATGGAAAAAAGAAATTCTGCTGAACTGAAGTCACTATAAATGACAACAAAGCAGAAAGCAGCATCTAAAGTAATCAGACACAAGACAGGAATTCTTCAATCTGGTTATCATTAATTTCATATACTGAGGAAGGAACATGCTTAGTGAAGGAGAATGAAGAAGACTGTCCTTAAATTCAGTTTTGTTTATTAACAAAAATTGTTCTAGTTTTTTTTCTGTTATGTTACTCATTAAAGGGAAACAAACAAAAAATAACTTTTTTTTTTTTTTTTTTTTTTTTTTAAAGTTCATGCCATTTTATCAATTTATCTTATTGACGAATATAGCTTCAATAAGGGAATTTATTCTCTGCTGTTTATAATATAACCACATTGGAAATAACAATGTTACAAGAACATACATATTACACATTTAGTCTATGCAAAGATGAAAACAGTATTAATGCATGCCAGCTTGTTAAGTCTGTTGAATCTAGTACACCCTCAAAAAAAGTGAGTAAGTTTGTCAATAGCAACAGAATTTGTGAGGTAGAAATGCTCTGCTTTCCTTGTCCAACAAATTACACAAACTACACTAATTTTGCACTGTAGGAGAACTCTTCTCAAAAGGATTATTGTCAATATATTGACATTTTCCTATAAAGCAGCTTTTTCCCTATATGTTCATAGACTTGAAGTCTAAAGGGATTAATTCAATCTGATCTGCTGCAGAATGTAACTGAAGAACAGCAGTTATACACAGTATTAATCCATGTTACCAAAACTGCTGATACACTGATTTTAAGGGTGGATTAATTTTTGTTTGAATTGCAGCCCAATATTATACTTTTTTTTAATGTTCTGAATAGTTAATTGTTATGAATTTCATTTTATTTAAATTGCTTTTTACTAATCTATGCATTTATCTATGTTAAATTTAGTTCAGTTACACTTTTGCAGCTGTACAACATGCCATTTTTCCCCAGTTCTCAGAGATTTAAGTGAACAGGTTTTATGAGACAAAATGGAGAAATTAGAAAATATGGATCTAACCAGAAATATTCTAGGTTACTGCACCTATTCTACAGTTTTCCCTTTCTTCCACTAATCAGAGTGATCTTCCACATAATAGGGATAAACAAATTGTGACGGAAAAAAAAAGATGTTTTCATAGGGTTACAAAACCATTCTGAAAGAACAGCAACCATACAGCAAATGTAAGACTTTCTGATTTTTTTTTTAATTTTGGCTCAGTTTTCTGTAAACAGCAAAAGTGGAATCACAGCTAAAATATCACTTAAACTTTGTCTTATCTCGTGTCTTCCTTGCTTCCTATTATTGTATTAAGAAAATAAATGAAACACTTTTTTTTTTTAAACTAGGTAAAGTTTTATTTAAAATTCCCATTTGCCAATTATTTCTTTCTGCAAGTGCTCTGCTTTCTCTTCTGCTGCTTCCCAGACCAGGTGTCTGACTTGAGTCCTATTTTTGAAAGAGGAATCATTTTGATAAAGCCTATCATACCACATCCCTTGACAAAAGGATGCTGTCTCTGTTCTTATGTTCTCTCTGTGAGAGATTGGCCTAGGGAGAATGTTTGGATGGTAGATGCAAAGTCAAGTGAGGATAAGCTTAAAACATTTCTTTTTTAATTGCTGAAGTATATAAGAAGTTACAGGAACAGTTATCCCCTCAGTTCCTGCCTGTATTATTGTGGGTCTGGACAGGACACTGTACCCAGCAGGAACAGCTGGGGCCAGCCTGCTCGTGTGGTGATTTATGCTTCAGCTGTCCTTCATCTTTCCTTGCAGAGAAGCATTTCTCTTGACCTTTTCCAATGGCTTATAAAAGTCATGCTTCTTAAACAATGGCCTTCGAAACTTATGGCAAAACTTTAACGTTCATATGGAAAAGCACTAATAATGTGTCAAGTAAGACATTTTATGCATCAGTGGTCAATAAAGTGATGAGATGATTTAGCCAATAATTATTACAAATCAATATCAGGGTGGCAACATAGAATATCTATCCTAATGCAAAGTCTGCCATTTTTGCCAGTAAGATGTCAGTTATAGTTTTTCTGCACTATTAATACATGATGGTATTTATAGAAATATTAGTCCTTATCATAAAGAATCATAACACATAATGACAGATTTTTTTAAAAGCTTATTCTTACAGAAAATTAGGCAAAAATAGAAAGTATATACTCAAACTAAGCTATATTTAAACAAGTGAACAAATAATACCCCGGAAAAAGAAATTAACTGCAATCATCTATATTATTGTGCAACATTGTAGTTTCTATGGACAAATGAAAGGAATTGCAAAGGAAACCAGGAAGAAGAAACACTCAGAGCCTTTAGTTCTCTACTGGGGGTCATGAAGAGCAATGAAAACGCATCTGACACACCAAGGCATGAAAGTCTGGAGGGGACAAACGCTACTTTCCCTATCCTCTCAGAGCTTAAGAAGGACAGGCAATAAGAGATCTCAACAGATTTAGATGTGTTTGGGTTTTTTAAAAACACACAAAGTCATAATCTTGGTTTGTAGTTTGATACTTTTGGGGGTAATTATTTCCAACTATTGCAAGTCTGATTTAATTTTGTTTTGTTTCACTAGGGCAGAGCTTATTTTCTTTTATCTAAAAATCACTTCCATATGTTCAAACTAATGAAGGTCACTCTGTTCCTTTAGAAGTGTCAGATCAAACAGACTGAACTGAAAACTGTCAAGTGGTTTCTGCTAAGCACCAAGTGAATAATTCTTCAACACTGTTAAGCATGCTTTATACTTTGCTGTATAGTGGGAGTTAGAGACCAGACTAAGCTGGTAGCACATCTAAAGAAATTAGTTTATTACACCAAGCAGAAAGTGACTTCCATGACTGAGCACTGAGAAGGGCATGCAAGAGTTTATTATTTGGAAAACAGGTTCCTCAGAAAGCATTTACCAGTTTCTCAACTTTTTACAGATGTATTCATTTATGTAACATTTATCATCTCTAAAATGAAGTTTTCATTATTATTTTTTTGCCAAATGAGTAAAGGAACAGATCGCGGTTTGCACAATGTGGAAGACCATTTGCTTTCGATTTTAAAATGTCATACACTCTGTAAAATTCTGATGTGAGAAATAAACACTTAGCCTAAAGAGATGTAGGATTCTTTAGTTTTGCTAGTAACCTAGGGAAACAAACATATGTATCTGCATATACACAAATTATCGACAGGGAGATAGAGAGATTAGAGAATGATCTTTTGATACCTCTGTTGTCACCAGATCCTTAAGAACAGGACATTTCATGGAGAAATGGATTTGCAAAACAAAAATCCCACTCCTCTGGAAGAATGCAGAGTCAGCAGTGATTCTTCCATGACCCCGGAAGCTGGATGCATACGGACACGCCCTTAGGAGTTAACTGAATTGTCTTTTTCTACAGAAACTCTCACATTTGGATGATATAAAAATATAACTTTGTGGTAACATTGTACTAACTGAAAATAAACAGAGGGTTTCCTTGCTGGAATGGTTTAATCATCTTTCAAAATGCTTGATTTATTCTCTTTCCTTTGTTGAATGTAGAAAATATGTACTGCATTATTGAATTTAGCTGCTTTCTTAAGTATTCATAATATAATTATGAAGAATTACATTAGATTTGGAAATGATATTTAGACTGTTGGGAAGTACCCAAACAAAAGCTACAGGATTAACACTAATCTGATTAACTAGATGAGTGATTATGTAGGTAATCCAATTGCTTCTGTTTAAAATTTATAGAAAAGTTTTCAAAGAACTGAATATAAAAAAAAAAGTATTAATTTCTGTATTCTTTTCATTGCAAGGTATAATTAAAGGCAACTAGGTATTTTGGTATTTATCTTTGCCCAAATGTCTGTTTGTTTGGGTTTTTATCTAGGATTTTGGTTAGTCAAGATACTAAAAGAAAAATTATTTATGGTTATGTATCTAATTTTTGTTCATGGATGATCACTTTTGTAATAATCAACCTGCCTACAAAATATTTATTTCAGAAGAAATATCTGTGCCTATATTTAAAGATGGGATATTAAATTAGTGATATTGTATTCTACTTTCTCTGAACATAATCAAGAATGCTATTAACATTATTAAAGTACATCAGCTTTCATATACTAATGCTTTCATAGACTTACTGATGCAAAAACATAATGGTGGGTTGGGTAGTTTAAGTCCTGAATGTGTGAAATTCATTACCTACCTAATGAGGCGTATAGGCAGTGAAATTGTGAATTCTTAGTACCACATAACTTTGTGTCGCTATCATACATTCATATTTACACTGCATATTCTTAATGTCATCAGCCTACTAACTCCTGCTGAGCTTGGGCTGAGACTTGCTTTCCAAATATATCTGCATGTGTTATTCTGTACACTGATTTGCTTTGGCTTTGATGTAATAGATCCAGATCTAAGTGAGGAGCAAGAGTTTGGGAGAAGTTAAGAGAATGGGAACAAAGAGAAAATTAAAATTGACTTAATAATTCAGCTATCAGGCTCCAAGATACTGAAGCAAAGTTTTGCAGACTATTTATATTTCTATTTTCTTCCACAACAAACCCCCAAACAAGCACAGACTATTGCAGATCTTTTCCTAAGCCTCTTCTGACACTACTAAATCGCTCCACCTCCACAGCACACAACTCTCACCAAGGTCAGCTGGAAGACAACTCCAGAGCCTCACTACTACAACAGTGACACAAAATTGGGTGCTGGTAACGGTACTGAGCTTAGCTCAGTATCCAAAAAAAGCTATGCATGCATCAGGAGGAAAAAAAACCAAAACAGTGGGACAAATCAAAAACACACCAGCTTTGAGTTTATATTTCCTTTAAAAGCAAAGAGAACTTTCAAATGAGCAAGAACTTATTTGAAAGGAAAGAAATTATACTATTTCTTTGAAAATATATCTATATTCAGCTTCAAGCATAAATATCAGGTATTTTGTACTGTGTTAACAGTACATCTGAACTGAGTTAACAATTTTTTATTTCACAAGAGAAAATCAAAATTGTTTAAATATATTTTATTTACAAATTACCAGTTTCCTAATCACAGACTCACAGAATGGTTTGAGTTGGAGGAGACCTTTAAAGATCACCTTAGTTCCAGCCCCCCTGCTATGGGCAGGGAATCTTCCCTTCCAGGTTGCTCAAAGCCCCACCAAATCTGGCCTTGAATCTGGCCAGGAATGGAGCTTCTGTAATTTCACTGGGACACTGTTCCAACACCCTGCCATCCTCACAGTAAAGAATTTCTTCCTAATATCCATTCTGGACCTGCCCTTTTGCAGTTTAAAGCCATTCTCAATGGTCTATCACTACTGCCCTTACAAAAAGTCCATTTCCAGAACTGAAAGGTGGCAGTGAGGTGTCCCAGGAGCCTTCTCTCCTCCAGGATGACCAATCCCAGCTCTCAGACTGTTTTCCTAGAGGTGCTCCAGCCCTCATGGCCGCTTCTGCACCTGCTTTAACCAGTCCATGTCTGTCTTGTACTGGGGACCCCATAGCACTTAATAGTGCAGTGAAATACCAGATATACAGCTTCATCCATGATATATTTTCAGGAACAACTGACTGTGAATTCCAGCACAGACAGAAGATTTTTCTCAATAGAAAGTTAAGTTTACACAGTAGATTAGGAATTGTCATGGTGATTTAGGTAAAATAATTCTCTTACAATAATCTTCCTGAGAGAAGCATCAAGTATCAAGAGACTGAAAGTTTTTTAAATCTACTTTTTTTTTTTTTTTTTTTTTTTTTTTTTTTCCCCCTTTGGATTTACAATTACAGTCTTTTAGATAAATTGCACCAATTTTGAACTATTTCCAAAGATTCCTTGGGGCTTCTGCTTCTTCTTTAGATTGACATTTCCACAGTTCTTGGAACTGTCCCATCCTATCTTCCCTCCCACACTTGCACCAATTTCTTAAGTATTCTGCAAGGTGCTGTCAGTCTGATACTGGTTAATCCATACTTATTTTTGCAAAGAAAGACAATCTCAGCTTCCTAACACTTGAAAATCTTAATTTCAATTTTGTTGAATTATAAAGCAGAGAAGTAGTTATATTTCACACTTAAAATGGCTAATGCACTTCAAAGTAAATATCCAACAGAGTCAACTAAGTAAAATACACATCATGAGAAAGAGATATTTCTTCTGAAAATTCCATAACATTCAAACATTTTGAGCATTCTCTGTTAATTACAATTCTCCTACTTTTTAAAAAATAATTGTTGATTAGAAAATGAGGATCCTATCATACAAATGCTGGTACTTCAACTTAAAAGGAGCACAACTCTGCAATCGTAGGAGTGTGCTAGAAAAAAAACAGGTAACATTTTTTGTTTTCCCATTCTGAATTTAAAGGACTAGTTCACAAGGTCACATAGATTGGGTCTCAAGCTATGGGGCCTGGTATGACACTACACATATTTGTTCCTTAATAAATAAACAGATACATATATAGTAGTAAATAACCCACTAATCAACAACGTATCATATCTGTCATCTCAGTGCAATATTTCATCTAATAAAGGAAAAAAATATAATGTATCAATTATACTAATCATGAGAAAATGAAACACATTATAACTAGTCTTTTACTATTTGGTTTCTTTTGTCTGAAGTGTTGTTTTTGTTTTGGGATGTTTTATTTTCTTTTAATCAGGCTTCAGAACTTCTTCATGTTCTTTATGGTACTCCAACACAAATCAAAACATTGGTGAGACACTCTGTGGACTGAACTTAATCCACTTTAGGCAAACACTTCAAAGTCACTATTCTGATATGGTTTAAACTCAGCAAATTTTGAACCTAACACACTGCACAGATTTGGATCGGACATTAGGAAGCATTTCTTTACTGAGAGGGAGGCCAGACAGTGGGAGAGGCTTCCTGAAGAGGTGGTGCATGCTCCTTGTCTGTCAGCATTTAAGAGGAATTTGGAAAATACCCTTAAAAAATACTTTAACATTTGATCAGTTCTGAAGTGGTCAAGCAGAAGGAGTAGATGATCACTGTAGATCCTCTCTAACTGAAATAGTCTATTCTGTTCTATTCAGTATTTTACTATGCTTTCAGGAAACTACATAAAACGGAGCAAAGAAAATTATCCAACAAACAGATGAAACCATTACTTTTGCCATCCTAATATAGTACTGCAGTGAAGAAAGCCACGTGTCAAAAGTACAGGAATTCAGAGAGACTGTAATGAATATTCTGCAATATTATTACATCCCTCCCTCTGAAATACAGCACTCATTTCTAAACTTAAGATGTTAAAGCAGACATAAACACAGTCTGACACTTCCAGCAAAAATTTCCATAGCATAGGCGTTTGCTCGACTGTACACAAGTTCCCGTCCAATTAAAATATAGCAAAATAGATCTTTTTCCTAAATATTCTCTTTTAAGCTCTAAAATTCCCCAAGCTCAAATGCCACCACTTTCTCACCACATATCAGAGTACTCATTATCCACCCTCCTTTGCGCTTACTTGGTGAGGGATTGTCCTCTGTTGAGTCATTCTTTCACCTGTCATGGAATAGAGTTGCTGATAAGAAAGATAAAAGAGAAGCAGCTAGTCTCCAGAACAGTTTTGTTTTTTCTTCTTCCCTCCCTTTTTTGGTATGATAAAGACTGAAACAATGTTATCCACCAAACACAGACTGAAAAGCCTCAGAGTCACTATTTGATCCTAAAACCAGCGATAAACTTAAATTCTTTGAATTATCTACAGTATTTCATAAGTCATTATAATGATGATCTGTATACATAACGAAATCAAATTGCCAGCTGGTGCAACCACTCACCAAAGTCTTAGGAACTCTCTCACACAGACTAAGCCAGTATTTACTCAGGTTGGACTTGCAAAGGAGCTTTGGGGCTGTGTAAAACAATGGTTTTGATATCGGTTTATTCCTGACTCAAGCAAAACTGAAATTATAATAAATTTACATCAAAGATGGCCAAAGTAAAATCCTTAGGCCAAACATACTCCAGAATGCTTAACTAGATGGTCGGAGAACAACTGCATGTTCCAATACATGTTCTTTGGGTATTGCATCCATTTTAGGAAAAGAGACAGGACACAGTGTACACCAAAACCTGCATTTTCCTGATATAGCTGATTATGTGGCATCTAAATTTAGCTTGTAATCTCTGCTGAGCAGGACCTCTATTTCCTGTTTGCCTTCTAATTACTACAGAAAATTATGGTCTGGTATAAATGAATATATACTGTTCTGACAGACCTAAAATAACTGTGGCCATTAAATGTTGCCCATTCGTCAGTGGATAAATAATTTAGTCACATTCTCCATACTTTATTTATAAACAATTATTTTAAATTTCCATTTAATTTCATTTTGACTAATGTGTTGTAACACAAGCATAGCTTGTCTGTTTGTATTATCATGAATAAGATTAAAAGAAAATGGATATTTGTACTGTTTACATGTCTGTTTCTAGTTAAATTTAAAATTCTCTGTGCAAGCTACTATTTCTAACATGGTACTGCCTTGAAACAGAGACCAAAACAGCAAACACTTAGGTTTGTTAGATTCAAACAAAACAGGTGGAAAAATCTAGTCTTCTGAAGAGATATGTCAGAGAAATACTGTGATAAGAGATATTATCCCATTATCTTAACTAGATAAAGACCTAAACACATGAAATTAAAAGACTTTTCTGGAATAGTAAGGAAAGTCTGTAGCAGATCTGGAAATTAAATTGAGGACATTCTAACTTCTAGTGGTGCAAGAAGTTTGCTCTTTCTCTATTTTTTTGATATCTCAAGGAAAAAAATAATAATAAAAAAAATATCCTTATACTATCATACAACTGACCTGAAGCATAGGAGTAATTCAGTGCTTAGTATTCAGGAGGGAATATCCTCCATGAAGATAAATTGAGAACGGCAAATGTTGTTTGGATGTAATCATATATGGCAAGAAAAGAATTGATGATTCCCAGTTTGTTGTGGTAGTCCACCTTACCAATAAGATCTTAACTTTTCACCATGTGTATAAGGGATTCTCAGGTTATCCTGGAATATTTTGTTATCCTTACCTTGCCAGGTTTTTACTGATTAAAATTACAGACACAACTAAATTATTCCCTAGTCCATATGTTTATATTTGCACTTGGGTGGCAGGTCCTGTTCCAGCTACATGAAAGCAAGGATACTTGTTCCCTGACTTTGCTTTCAAGGATGAAGCACCCCCATCACTTTCCATCTGTGACCTCAGTGACAGAAGTCACCATGTATGGAGAGTTACCAGAGCACAGCATCTTCACTGATGATGGCAATTATCTACATTACTCCTTTTAACATTGCAAATTGACTGAGTCTTTCCAGTACCAAAGAGAAAAAACACTCCTTTCTGATTATCTGGCCACTACACAAGTCAATGGAACATTCTTCTATGTTTTCTGACAAGATGTAATAAAACCTCTTTAGCATTTATTATTTTCAGTTTTTAAAGTATTTTGTATAAATGTTAATTAACATTTGCAAAAATGATAATGAATTCGATTTTGAAATGCAATGTAATCAAACCCAGATTTTTTTGCTGTAGCACTGTAAATAGGAAGGCTCACATTAGATATGTTAATATGTTGAATCTCTAAAAAACTCATTGATTGCTTTTCCAAGAACTACATATTCTTGGCAGTTTTGGTCAATTAATGTTTCCAAAAAATATTTTAACTTCTCTAATTAAGGTGTGAAAGACTTTGTATCCTGAGAAGCAATCTCAATTTATTTCAGATTTGTATAATATTGAATCCTTCAACACTCTTCAGAAGTACATGGTACTAACAATTTCAGAGACCTACATGAGTAGGATCTGCCATCTCATCCTGTGTGGCAGTTTCTTAGCTTCCCTCTACATTTTGCTTATAACACTTTGAAAGTAAATTTGTTTCTGAAGCTACAGAGGTGCTACTCTGGCTAAACTAAGAAAAAGAGAAAGCTCCATTAAATGGATACATGAAGAGATTCTTCAAAAAACCTCTAGGAACAGAGGCAGGTAGTTATACAAAACCAGTCTGTTAAAATATGACTCCTCTTGAGCATACAAGAAGGAAAAGATGCCCCTGACAACAGGGAACAGCACTTTCCATAGTAGGGGAACAGACTGTGGTACCTGGGGACAGGAATTGCCCGCTGAGAAGACTTTCTGTCATTTCATGTCTGCTCATGGTTCTGGGCCACAATTTCACCTAATTGGTTACTGGGTAGGTTGAAGGTTGGGGGAAGAGAGCTGAAGATTTATATGTTTTGGCTCTTTTACTAAAATCAATTAAATCAACTCAGTCTCCAAATATTTGAAGAACAGCAGAGTGAATTACAGAATATTAATCAGGTTTAAACTGCATTGACTCTATATATTATAAGAACTTTTCTGTCTGTACTCCGACTAGCCACCTCTACTAACTCCATCCCTAAGTGGTGACCAGTTTAACCCGAAGTTTAACAGGTTAAAACAAGATACAAATCAGCATCTCCCCCCCCCAGTGCTGTACCAAATCATTCCTGAGGATAAAGAGGAATGCTCTTCTGTCAGATGAGGTATAGCCCAAGTCTTTTGACCAGTTCACTTTATGTACCCATGGCTACATCATACATCAGAGTGTAGGCTGTTAATGTGAAACATCTCCCTACCAAATCATACTGTCCTTTTTCTGGGTGATTCGTTCATAGCTTTTGTGTTTGTCTTCACTCTTCTGGAGCTATAATTTAAATATATTTAAAAGCTTTTAAGAAAAGCATTTATTATCACTTTTACTGATAGGCCTCTTCCTGTAGCACAGCCTTACACTCGTCACTGGATTTGTCTTTACTGTTCATGAGCTCACAATTGGGTGAGAACTCACTTTGTGGTCATAATTTTCTCAAGAGAGAGTTGATCAACCATTCTGATTCTGCAGGATAGAAGACAAACTGTTATTAAGACAAAATTTGGGCATAATTATGTGCAGCTATACATCACAGCAATCCAGGGTGCCTGTCTTCCAACACAGACTGATTTCTAGCAACATAAAACTTATCTATTCTGTTCTTATCTGTGTTCTTATCTATGTAGAAATATCTGGCCTAGAACTAGCCAGTTACACGCGAATTACCAACAACATGAAGTTTTGTAATTGTCTTTCTTACAGAATTAAGATGTGAGATCCAAGCAAGACACCAGAAATTATATCGCCTAATACATTTATCACCTCTGGAGCTACCAAAAAATCTGTGCCGTTCCTGCTAAAGAATGTAACCAGAAGTGAAGAACAGTCACCCTGTAGTCTCAAAGCCTTTTTGTGAGGACTACAACATCTGAAGAAGGCAGCTGAGATCGTGCCCTTTGCCCACTGAACCACATTCTAGTATATATAGCTTGAGAAGTTATATAACTGGTAGTCTCCAATCATTCCAACATTTCTCGGGTATGTGATCACCCATTCTTAAAGGGCAACTCTCCCCAGTATTCCAAAATAACTTCCTACTCCTTCTTAAAATGTCACGTGACATTCTTACAGGTCCTTCAGCACCAAGGAACAGGTTTAAAACTCTGTACTATCCTCAGTACCATTCTACCCCTTTCAGAGCTCTAGTTCTATCTTGTTATTGACATTTTGTTAAAAACCAAGTGTTTCTCCTTGCTTTGTTTCTATGACATAGAGTTCTCAAGGGAAAAACAAGTTGTCAGCTGTAAACTGGTAGATCAGGATGATTAATAAACTTCATGTATATGACATAGGAAATTCAAATTCTTGAAATGTTCTTCAAATATGTGGAATTTAGAGAATAGACGACTGGGATTTGTTCAGTAATTCAGCTTAAAAATATCAACAAGATATGGAAAACTGCATATAAATAGTTTTCTCTTACACTTTCCTTTTCTACACTTTTCTAGCTGGTCTTGGCAGCTAGGGGTTTTACTACCGGATGGCAAATCCCAGAGTGTATGAATTAGTTTTTTCAGGTTGTAAAGTCATAATTTGTATTCAATATCTCTAAGAGAAAACCACGTAGATGGCAGTACAGTGGAAATGGCTATTTTATTAAGATGTCGAGAACAACATTACAGCTGTAATTCACTGTGGAATTTCCATATATTTTCTTGTGAAAGTGATGACAAGTTGATGATTTTGCTATAAAACTGTCAAATACAGCAAACTATTAAATAAAGGCATTTTTATGTTGTGGCACAGAGACATTGAGACTCTTTCCAGATTAGTTCAAATGCAGCTCGGCTAGCAACCAATTATAGCATATAGGTTTTCTTCAAAAACACCAAAACTAAACAACAACAAAAAGCAAACACAAACAGACAAACCACAAAACCAAAATACCTCTTCTAAAGACATTGTCTATAAATTATTCATCTACTTGTGGACTTGTTTTCTAAAGCTGTCAAAGAAAATTTCAAAAGGAATCATTTCTCCCAAAGTATAATTCTTCATCAAAATTATCTTCACAGAAATGCTTGTATTTATTGCTATTATTTATGAATTTAATAAGAATTAATTAATTTCTCAAGTGATATTTTGAGACAACAGTAAATTTCACAAAATTGCTAAAATGTTTTACTTTGGTTTAATCTTGAAAGGGAGATTACTCAATTACTAAGAATTTATTTCTTCATACTGTTTTATAAATATGAATTTCCATAACTCCTTGATCACTTACACAGCCAGAAAACACATTACAAAATTGGGACATAAATTACTAGCAAAGTAAAAGTTTATGCACTGTTACCTCTCTTGTGTGTGTGAACACAGCATTAGGAAGGCCTGCTAAGAAAAGTTTCTTATATTTCCAGGATCTAGAAAGATCTAACACAGTCTTTTAATTGCTTTGATATGTCTGATTGCAAGACTGTAAATTTATTATCTCTTAGTATTTCTGTATTGATGTTTTACTGACTTTGTTTATTCATACATAAGGAATGATGGAAAATAAGGTATTTTCAAAGTTTAATTACTTTTTAAAATTCTAAGTTACTGATAAACTAATTCATTTTAAAAAAGCAACATTTTCAGCAACAGTAAAGCAAAGTGTTTTGGAGCTGTGATGCTTTATGGAGAGAAAAATGTTATTGCATAGCATATGGTTCTGTTAGAACAGAATGGTTCTGCATTAAAAGAGCAGAGAGGTATGTTGCTTTTTCCCACAACTCTTCCTCAAGTCTAAATATAATTATTATTCTTACATATTCTCAAGTGTATAAGTTGTAAACAAACTATGATTTACAAGGAATATGCAGAGATTTAAATATAATATTATGCAAACATATCACAAGCTTTATTTCATAGAGCCAAGTGTTCTCATGTAGTATAGATCCAGCAGTTTACTTCAGATTAGGAAGTAAAGATGGAGAAGAAAATGTTCATGGAAATAATTCAATTTTATGAGCTTACCTTTAACTACAGTTTTTACTTCATAAGAAAGACTGAATCTATGCAATATTTGAAAACTCTGTTGAAAATAATCTCATGATTATAGATTTCTTTTGCAATTAATCATAGACATTTTCTAACAAATGTCTTCATTTTATTTTAAATTTTGTATAATGTTTACCTTTGTTTAATTTATAAATACTATAAAAAGGAAATAAGGTTTCTAAATACATTTCAAAGTTAAACTTTAATAAACATAACATAGATATTTCAAGAAGAGTGACTTAAGTTAGCAGTGTTAGCACAGCAGCCAGAACCTTCAGGGTTTAATTTCAGTTTATAACACACCGCCCCATCCTGTGATGAAGAATGCAGCTAACTCTACTCTTGTAGAGTCCCTGATTCTCATTTAGTATTTATAATATATCTCCTCAGTGATACTGGCCAAGTGATTGTGTTGGGGTTTTTATTTTTACTAGCACCTCAATAGCAAAAGTAAATGAACAACCTCATGATACAAGTTAGCTCATTGTTTCCCAAAGTGTGAGATGTGCTTCAGCTCCGGGAGTACACTAGGTAAAGTCTTTCAATCAGCTCCTACATGAAGACCAGGGCATCGCAGCCCATCACTCCCTTTGCTCCATGAGGGGTTCTGATACTTTTGGCCCTGGCAGTGTGACATTACAGAAGGCTGCTTGAGAGGGTGGTACACAGCTGCTGCAGGGGAGCACCAATTCTCAGGTTATGAAACAGCACAGATTCAATGTGTACTCACAACTGCTAAAATATAACCATGGCAACCTGTTTGTAATCATGAGGAGGGAGAAAAACCCAGGAAATAGGAAAAAGTCTGTGGCTGAGTAGCCAGGGAGGACTTGCAGCAGGACCTTGGTGCAAGGTTCAGATATACGGGAGTGGACACTCTCTAAGGCTTTGGGGAATACACAAACCTTAGCAAGTGGAGTAGGTTCTCCAATACAGGGTTCAGTTCTGGCTGTGAACAAGAGTCCCAGGAATAGACTTGGGACAACACCCTGTGTGCAGTAGGCTGAACTCTGTATGTGCTGGAGGACAAGGCAAAACACCTGCAGGAGGTGAGAGCATGGTACAGGACAGGAGTATAGTAGGTGAGAGCACACAGCTAGAAACACCCAGCTCCCTATTTCAGGACAGGATAGCACTGGGAAGGGGTGAGAGAGGCGAACTACAGAGTTAGCTACTGCCAGAACAAGGGGATCCAGTCTATAAAGGTATTCAGCAGGCCTAATCCAAACCAAAAAAGCAATCTCCATCTTCCTCATATGATACACATGAAGAAAAAATATCAAGCAATTAAAAATATAAATTACTGTTCTTTAGAAGAAGTACTTTAGATGAGTGTATGTCATACGTGGCAAATATTCAGAAATACCTTGTGTGTCACATAGTAAAGTTCTAGCTTCTTTGTGTCCTCCAGAAATATTATGTTCTCCTTAAAATCCAAAAGCAGTAAATACCTCCTGAGTAGCATTTTAGCATTACTAGAATTGCCCAGATACAAACGAACTAAACATGAAAAACCTTCATGGATCTTCATGAGTCTGCTGCCTCAGAAAACTGGACCAAAAATGGCTCTGAAATATATACTTGAAAGTATATAAAGGAACACAACCTGTATCTACTGCATCATAAGTTGCACTTTTGTAGACAAGGATGTTGACAGTTTTAGCATAGAAAATTAATTAATAAATCCCAGTAAAACTAATTTTTTTGTACTTGAAATTCAAAACTAACTGGTAATGTTGGGAATTCTTATAGATAAAAAATAAAAACTAAGAAATCATCATGTAAAATGTATTTACCATACTTCTAGCCACAGACACAAGCTGTAACATAGTTGAGTTACCACATACTCATTCAGCAAATTCACTTAAATTGAAGTGCAAGAGTTTTCCAAGAGAACAAAATTTAGCCATGCATATAATTCACATCAGGGTATATAGGAATTGTGCTTGCATTTTTTCAAAGTCTACAATTCTTAACTTCAGGATACTTGTATCACAAGTAAAAAATAAAGCTTACTACAAAATACTGATATGTGTTGGTTTTGAATAAGCACTGTAAAATTTAGTAGACCATTCATGAGAATTCAAATTAGTAGGTGATTCTAAAATTAATTTTCATGTCCAACAGGAGTGTGTCCTTATGCAATATATAAGTATTATCCCTTTTTTCTCAAATTTTAATTAAAACATGAAGCTTCTCCTTCTCTAAGTAGCATATTTCAATAGCAGTTTATTGCACATAGGATATACTCTAAATAGCATTTATATGTGTGACTGCCAAAAATGTGGTCCAAACATGCATTTTGATTTGAACATAATATGGAATGTACTTACCTGATGGAATAAAAAGAAAGAGATAATAAGTGTATAGATATATTAAGTTTGTAATTATGGGGATAGAAAAGTTTAGCCTACATTTGTACCCTCAGTCATCAGTTTCAGGACGCAAGACCCGGTCCCCAGGTCAGCATATGCGGAACAGTTTGCATCTACCTAAACTGAATTTTCTCTGTCCACATGCAAAGCACTTGACCTGGGTCTTCTCTAACCTCCATAGCAGACCTTGTAAACCATAAAAAAAAAATCCCTTTTTTCTTAGTTTCTAGTCCTTAGAAATTAAAATAATAGCTGAAGGTATACAGCAGTCTATCACAAGGGCTGATTCTCTAAAATGACCTTGAGAGTTTCATCCTATAGTGAGGGGTATAAGGACATGCAAGCTTTCAAGGGTGACAGCACTGTCTTCTATAGACTTCTTCTAAAACTTGATCTACTAATTTTTCCACCCTAGGCACAGCTAGTTGGTTAAATCTGGAAAGAGAAAGCAGAACTGAAGAAATAATAAAGAGCTTCATCAGATTTGCGCGTCAACTGAGGGAAAGAAGAGCCTGCAGCTGTACGCCGGGGGAAGGAATTGAAAGCTTCTTACAAGCCTGTGGCTGTACTCTGTGAATTCTTTTTTCTCCTTGTGTAAGAATAAATGCATTTCTTTAGTTTCAGTGCTCACATTCTATATTTTGTACAAAGTCCTTCCATTATGAAGAGAAACAATAGGAAGTTATATGAAAAATCTGAAATATGGAATCACTGACTTTCACTGACATTTCTCCTATATGCAGTTTGGAAAATCTGTGTGAGAACTGTCACCTGTTGGAACTCTCCTTCTCATGACAAAGGCATAAAGTATCTACAGAATGCTATGCATATCAGATAGGACAACATTTTCCATGTTTGCCGAAATGCCATATGATAGCAGAATCACCACTTACTGCGGTCAGTAATTATTGTCCGGGCCTCTTGATTGCTGGTCTTGTTTTTTAGATTTTGTGCTGCAGTTATTAGTTCATCCAGCTGGGGACGTCTTTGCTCCAGATCCTGTAGTATTGCCTAGTTGAACACAAATTCAAAAATAAAATGAAGAGCTTTTGAGAAGACCATGCATAGAGACTTTTTTTGTGCAAACTTGACTTAAAGCAAAAAGATTGCTTGCTGTTTCAAATAATATAAAGAACTTGTTCTAGACCTTCTAAACTTTGTTGTTAATAATTTAAAAATACCAAGTATAACTTGCACTAATAATTTTAAAAGAATCTGTAAAATTAAATACAAAGTAGCAATCATTCTTCATTTTTAACATGTCAAATTATGCAGGATAAGCTATTCTCCTCTATAGGAGGAGCTATATAAAAGGGCACTATTTTTCTATATTATCTTTTACTATATTTTAAAAAGAAGATTTAGTAGTTTACATTCTTTCCAGATTAGGCATGCTTTTCCTATTAACTCATGAAGTCTAATAAATTATGTTGGGTTTTTTTTTTTTTTTTTTTTTAATGTTTCATGACTGTTTAATTATTATCTTTTGGTTAGAAGTAATTGTAAGAGTGCTAATGTCACTTTTTTCTGTCCTTGGTCTTTACTTAGCACAAAAATAATTTACATTCATAATAATTTATATTCTAGTCAAATCAATATATAAAGCCCAGACAACCCGACTAGAAAATAAGAAGTGGATTTAGAGTTTCTCTTGGGGTAAAAGATGAGCTTTGTGATATTTAGAAGGCAATAAAAACTAAAATACAATGGCTTTAGATAAAACGAAAATAAAAACTCAAGGAAAGTAAGGCATATAAGTTTTATGCATATATTTAACTTATTTTGAAGGATTAGGGAAGAACAAACAAGAATTAGTACAATTGTTTCTCAGATGTGAAGCATCCAAATGTGTCTTTAAAAGACATTGACCAAATTCAGACATTTCATCTACCCATTGTGGAGCTTCTAGAAAAGATGCTCAGTAGATTTCCCAGTCTTAGGAGCTGGAAGCAGCAATACTTATTACAAAACTACGAACAAATCACTTTTATTCTGCCTACAATTTTTAATCATCAGAACCTAGCAGTGTGCCATCAGACAGTTAGTAGGCACATTTTAACAGATATCAAGTTGGCAAAAAAAGCCACAGAAGGATTTCTATTTTTCAGGCAGGTTACTGGTTAGATAATCTTTTAGCATTCTCACTTGCCTGTAGATAAAGTGTCTGGAGCATTTCATTGTCTTAAAAGTCTCGTCTCCTTAAAATGTTTTTGTTCTAAATAATCATACTTGATTTTAAAAAAGCTGCTATTGACTGAATGTTGTGGATAGAAACAACCTGGGAGTCTGATCTTAAATTTGACCCACCAACTTCAGACTACAGTTACATAATTTCCACCAAGTTGTAGGTTACAAATAAAGACCTAATAACATTTTCTGTTCATTAAGATTAACAAAAGAGCATAAGAATATAGATTTCAGTAACTACAGCATGTACTATCAAAAGCAAACTAAAAGTTCAACAGTTTCATTTTGTTCAGTTACAAACTTTTTAGGAAAAATAAAGGTAATTTTCAAGATACACTTCTATATACACCCTGTGAAATTCTTGCTTTTAACTTCTGTATCAGGTCTTTGGACATTTATTATAACTGGCTTTCTAAAGTCATACCCAAAATTTGGATGGTATTTTTTTATTTGTGTACTGATTGAATTGCAGAGACATTCAGCTAAAACAGCAGTTTGCATAATCAAACAAAGAAGAAATTTCTCATTAGAAGTCTCCTTAGTAAGAGAAATAAATCTACTGATGCTGTTATTACCTCTAGAAATTTATGTGCCTTCCAAACTCCATGTTATAAGAAGACAAGTTAATGGGTGACATGAATTTTACAATAGGAAAAGCAGTCCCAGTGCAGTTGAACAACATCTGAATTACACATATTGCCAAAATGAATGGTGCAGAAGAACACTAAAACACACAAAACAGGCTCAGATAATTCTGTGGCTCCCCTTTCTCTCTCCTTCCCTACCTAGAAAATGTTTAGAAGATGAAAAGCAAATTCAGTCATTCTAAGGTCTTATGCCAACAGTGACTCTCTTTCTTAAAGTTTCCTAAATATAATTTTATACTGGAACACTCAAAAAGAGTGCTTTATCTGATCCAGCCTGAGTTTTCAACTGGACATTAAATACTATGTTTTAACACCTACTAAAGAAAGCTGCTGTCATATGTTTCATATAGCAAGATATGAAGCACTAGGTAAGGACAGCTCCAAAAGGATTTGCTCAGTACCAAACTGAGGAAATGGAGCTGATCTGTGCCCAAGGGTTCACAGAAGGATTAATCCCCAAGACCCATCTGCAATTCCTGAACCGGACATCCAGAAAAACTAGAAATGCCTCTTTAAAGTGAGTCTTGCTAGTTCTGCTGTTCCCTTGGGGATATAAAAATCTCATCCCTGATGGATTGTGGACAGACTTCCCTCTGCCATTTAATGTGAACAAAATTATTTTCTTCTGAATGCACAAGAGTGTATTTTTCAAAGGTCAAGAATGGCACTCTTAAACTTTTAACACTATAAACAGATCTGAAGATTCTTAGACTTTTCATAAGACAATAATAAAAAATTATAAAATAGATTTCTTACCTTAGAAAAAGCATAATTTCTCAAATAAATAGATTTTTTCCTTGATTTAATAAAACTTTAGAACTTTGCCCAAGCAATGTTCTATATTATTCAGTAGAATTTTGCCAACTACAATTACAAAATTTTTACAGTGTTTATTGATCTAGTTTTACCAGTTTCTACAATCTTAAAGTTTTTGCAAATACATGTTCCACATGGTACCTACTGTGTATGCACCAAACCCTGTTGGAAACTTGGATAAAAGTAGCTACTAAACCACATAATTTGTAACTCTTCCTATGATCCTGCAGCATGAAAATAAACAACAAAAGTTTTATCATAACAAAGTGTTATCATACTCAGAAAAATATTCTGTGACTGGATAAACTGATCATACAAGCTGATTTTGTGGGTTAATAAAAATACAGTTAATTATGCTAGGAAGAGCAGTGCTTTGAAGAATACAAACTAAAAGACCACTAAGTATGATTTTTGAGAAAAATTGAAATTTAAAGTATTAGCGGAAAAATCTTAAACAAAGGAACAAAACCCCAAAAAACAAATCAGAAGCAATTAATATCTAGAGGTAGTTCTAAAAGCTTTTACAAATTCAGCCAAGTGTTTAAGGTTCTAAAATGATCCTCTACAGAAAATTACGTGGAAACTATTATACGTTACTGTTACAACAGCAATAGGAATAAAAACTCATTAATAGTGGCACCCTGGTGGAGGCACAGCAGATGCAACAGACCAGATGCCTCTGATTTGGAATGTCAGCACACGGAAACAAATGTGCTATATAAAAATGGATAATACAGAAATGAAAGTTATAATTAAATTACTTTCAAAATAAATGAAACATAAATCTATCCAATCCCCATTAGGTCACCAAAAGTACAAGTACAATGACTTAGGGAGTCAGTTAAAGTTGTGGGGTTTTTAAAAAACTAATTCTTTTGCATACAATTTATCTCTACCAATACTTTTCTAGTGCTCTGTAAAAGGTACAAAAATGCATTCTCCAGAACATATTTCAATCAAGAAATTTTGCTTAATTATAAATGAAGCTCCACATGAGTAGGTCAACAGTGAAGAACCACCGATGTGCCTGGTTGTACAAACACATCTTTAAGCCCCAAAAGAGCTTTTCTTTTCCTTCCATGTATCTATGAATGTCAACATAATGACACTTGGTGATAGCACAGTAACACATGATAATGAGTAATGAGATACAGTCATCCAACCTACCTAGAGTTTGTTAAAAAGTGATGCTATTCACTTTTAACAATCTTTCCACATTTATGGACAGCAGGTGCTCAAAAGAAAAATCCAATTTTCAGGTTCCTAACTTTTATGATTTTCTTACACAAAATGGGTGTTGAGGTATGGAATAAATTGTTCAAGTCAGCAACTGAAGAAACTTGCATAAAAATTGCTAAAAAAAGAAACGTACAAACTGAAACAGGTGAAGCGTGACAAATTCTTGGTGGGACTGCAAAGTTTGAGACTGAGAATTAAAATATTTCCTAGCTTTACATTACACAGCCTGCATATTTGACACTCTGGTCATGCTAGTTTCTATAAAAAGACCTTTAAATCTTTAAATCTATCCAGCCTTTCTTCTTTTTTTCTTTTTTTTCCTTTTTTTCTTGACTTTATGGTAAATGTTATCAAAGTGGAATAGTTGAATTCCAGGATGGTACCAAGACTTACACATTTGACTAATTGTGTAATAGTGCTGAGTATGGATGTTCACTCCTTGGTATCTGAAGAAACTTTTCCTACACCAAAGCCAGGACTTTTCATCTCCCTTTGCTGAACTCAAACATATCAACAAGAGTTAAGGCTGCTGCTTACATGCATGTTATCTATTTTATAACAAGTACAAGAATGCTAATAGTGAGTGATCAAAAAATGATGTTTGGGCAAAACAGCAATTTAGATTTTTGCTCTTCCGTGTTAAGAGCAAACTGGAAGCACGTTTTGTCATTAACAACCCATGGCTGAAGACTAACACTTCACAACTGTTTGGGATGATTTATTTGGCCCGTTCCCAACCTTGTTCATTGAAACAAACCAGTGGACCACAGGAGCACAAGTGGATGATTAATACGAGAATGTAAGGGAGAAGGAAGATATATTTCTTATCTTATGAAGCTATTTGCTCCTCTGAACTAACTCACCATGATATCCTCAGAAAAAGCATAATTCCATTAAATAGTTGTTGAGAAAATTATTTGCTCATCTTTAGAAAAGCTTTAGACTCTAAATCTTAAGTTTAAATAAAAAAATGAACTTAAAACTTCCAAAATGTATAGTCCAGCCAACTTTTACTTAAAACAATTAAGTTTCTTGTGGCTGATTGGTTCTCTAAATATAACGTGTTATATACACACACCTAGAAAGAGAGAAAGCTTTGGAAAAACTTGCTAACAATTTCAGAAAATGCAGATATGCAACACCTACAATTCATTTGCATAATAAAATTGGCTTTGTTAAGATATTCCTCCCAAACACAATTTGAATTTGTTTTCTTGTCACTAAGCAGGAAGAGAATATGAGTGAAAATGGTCATTTACATACTCTCTATATTTAAACATAAAATTATGAAACAATGAAAGCAATATAATGCAGAGGAATTTTCTCTTTTGAAACAACTTTTCTTTTGATTATTGACTGTTTTCTGTTTTCCCTCCAAAGCATGCACTGTTTAGGAAAATATGAGGATCAAGAGTATCTATTTAACAATGTTGATAGCTGATCAGTGCCTGTCAGTGAAATCATAACTTTAACAGACTAGACACTATAAATTTGATTTTTCCTGAGTGTTTTATGCAAAGCAAGTTTTCCTAAGCATGTACTTCTAGGTCCACTTAGAGCCACCTCAAGAACTGCCTCAGCAGCTCTTATTGCTGTCTAAGGGAATATGTCAGCTCCATCAGTGATGCTGAGGGGATGCCCCCAGTGACAGCTTATCAGCTGATGCATGAGATGCATGAAAAAGCATCACAGAATTTTTTGTGTGTTTTTTGTGCATAATCAATCATTCAGTTATGTTGGTGGCATTGTGAGTGTTCCTTTACATTGTAGAAAGCCCAGTTCATGCCAGGAGGTTATGACAGCAAGGTGTTGATGTGCTCTAATCAAACCAAACACAACAGGGAGTACTTAATTTGAGTGTTGACCAAAAAGGATGGTGATGTTAGGCTAAGGTGATGGTAAAAAGTAAGGTGATGATGGCAGTGGGAGCTGGGATTAGTCTCCTCCTCTGTCTCACCCTGCTCCCCTTTTGCCTGTAGGAAAGGTCTTTGGAAGCAGACAAAGAGGACCAAACCATCAGCAGCTTGCTCATTATAACTGAGATGCCCTGATGGACTGCACTGGAGTCCATCCAGCATACAGGATGAAGAAGATGGAGAGAAGACTAGAAAAGATTACAGTTTCACATGGCTTATGAATGAATCATTCTGCAATGAAAAGAATTTTCTCTATTCTAGCTATTGCCATTTATTGGAAAAAAAAAAAGTAATAAAGCTAAAGATGTATCTGTAACAAGTAGAACAACATTTAAAGATTTGGGTGTTTGGCTATAATGAGATCCATTCCACTAGAACGCAGTGATAAATCACTCGTAAGGACTGAAGACTGAAACGGGATTAAAGCTGCAACAGTAAATCTGATATACGTGAACTGTGTGTGGAATTACAGCCTCCTGTCCCCAAACAACGTGCCTGTCCAATATTACTTTTTCTTACAGCAAATTATGAGCATTTAAACAACCAAGTAAAAGTATTCCAGGGTATCTGATGTCCTTTCATCCCACTAAATAACTTAATGGATAGGAACTGGTGCTGGGAGTTGTAGAGATTCCCAAGTTTCTGTATCAGTCAGCAGAACTGAAATCTCTCAGTGTACAGCTACCATTTGCAAAATTTACTACTTTATTTCTTCTTTATAACTAACAGTTTTTTAAATTAAGGGCTTTTCCAATGCACTTAACAAACATGTATTATGAAGAGCCCTGAGGGCAGATGCTCTGTTTTTCAAGGCTTCAGCTTTAGTTTTTTCCTTACTTTTTTTTTTTTTTTAATGACATACTTATCAGTTCTTGTCACATTTTTTGACAAAAATAAAACAGTATTAAGTAGGCATAACTTTATGTTATGAATACAAGAAAACAAAGAGATAGTTTTTGCTGTATTTTTTCTTTAATTTAAGAAAAAACCTAACATTTATGGAAAAGGAAAACTAATAGCATGACTATAGATGCTCTACAAACTAATTTTATGGGGAAATTATTAGGTTGAATTAATTTTATACTTCAAAAAAATCCACCACAGAATGACTTCATTGATTTCTACTGGGTTCTCTGAAATTTTTTATCACTTTTATTGGAAGGTTTCTCCAAAAATAGCAAGTGAATAATTATTAAGGAGAATAAAATGGATTGGCACAACATAAATTGACAGGTGAGTTTTACTTTAAGACCCTAGGAAACTAGATATTTTCCTGAAGAAAAAATTAAAATTAAGAAAGAGGATTTATTCTGATTTGTTTGGCTCTGTGTTTGAAAAAGAAAATAAACAGTAACACAATTTTCTCTTACAGTGAACTTAATATTATTTAGCTTTTAATTAATTATATAATATTTAATATTATCTAGCTTGTGTAGGGGGCAGGGAAAAGGAAAGGTGTTTCTTATTTACCCTATCTGATAAGAAATGTTGGAATAATTCTGAAATACCTTTAGCCAAACTCTAGTAGAGATGATCTTTATTCATATCTCATTGTCATGTCAAAATATGAAGTTACAAGCCTAGTTTTAAATACACCAGAAAACTTAAACTTTTCTGATATATTCTGATATATTTTGACTCTCAGAACTACACTTCTCTTTATTTTTGTCTCCATTTTTATTGCTTTTTTTTTGGTTGTGCTTGTTTCTTTGCTTGATTTACTTCTAGCTTTAACTTCTCCACATTTTTGTTTCTATGTACTTAATTACAGTCAGCAATAATACAGAAGGTAAAAATGGAAACCTGAAAAATTCTGATGTTCATATTTAATTTTTTTCCAAAGGAAGGAAAAAAATGTATATAAAAGCTCCCTCAGCCTTTTGTCATCAGGGGGATGCTCCAGACCTTTCATCATCTTTCTTGCCTCCCATTTTCCCCTCTCCAGGAGCTCCAGGTCTCTCTGGTGCTGAGGAGCCCAGATCTGGAGCCAGCACTGCAGATACACTCATCTCTGTGGGGCTGAGGAGGGGCAGGCTCCCCCCCTGCCCTGCTCAGTGCTCTCCCTAAGGCTCCCCAGGGCACCCTTGGCATTCTCGGCCAGAAGGGCACACACTGAAGGCAGGGCAGTCACTCACAGTGGATGCCTTCTCCTCTAGAAAAGAAACAAGGGAGCAAGAATAGGCAGGACCTCTGCCTCCTGCATTTCCAGTGAATACCTTTGGAAATGCTGGTGGGGAACACCTGTCAGATTAAAGCACATATTCACAAGAGGCACTGAAGGAGGGCTTACTGCAAAGTTGGGTACTGGATTTAAATTTCTCCAAAGTAGGTTGGAAGGGCTTCTATTCACAGGCAAAAGCCAAACCAGAGGAGCACAGCAAGCAGCACTGTTGCAGAGCTGAGCAGCAGCACAGCTGGGCAGGAGTGTCGAGGCTGTGCTGCTCCTACGTTTGCAATTATGCCTCATTTTTTGTCATTTTATGATGCTGCCCCTTGGTTAACATATCTTGCTACAGAGGGTAAATTTGCTCATATTAAAAACTACTGAAGATAGTTTCCTGATAATACAATAATCATTAACTATGGAAACAACAGCATTGAGAAGTTATATTGGCTGGAAATTGAAGACAATAAAGTTTAAACAGAAAAGATGCAAATTCTTAGTAACCAATATGTTTAAATACAGAGCAAATCACTAAAGAATATGAGACAATTAACTGAATTTTTTATTTTTATTTTTTTTAATAGACACAGTTTGGAAGAGTAGGAAGGTTAATCACTATGTAAAATACCATGGACTGGCTTCATATATAGTATATGAAGCTCCTTGTCCTTTCTGACCTTGAAAGCTATGATTCTGTTGGAAATTAAAAAAAAAAAAAAAAAATAAAAAATATTGAACTCCTGTATAATGCCACTTTCTCTGAGATGAATTCTCAAAACTGGTTTCCTCAAATCAGTATCAGTCCTACTTCGTCCCCTCCCTCACACAGATATAATTTAAATATATTTAATCAATTTCTGACTGAGAGCAGTGTTTAAGCACAAAGTTAAGCAAAATATTGGAGCTATTTTTTGTTCAGACAAGAGGAACTCTTACTATGAACAGTTAATGTATTTCATCTGTAAACGTTGCATAAGGTACAGACATTGATTAGTAGCTTGAGTAGCTTGCAGAGGAGCCACACAATGCTTCTCCAGTGGAAGAAAATTAGCATTTTTCTATTTCAGAAAATACAGTTTTATTATCGGAATGACAGTTTCAGGAATGAATCTGATATAAATAGAAAAGAAAGAATAACTGATAAAGTAGATTGACACTACAATAATAAAAGCAGGAAACAACAATTTGGTTTTTATGTTTATTCATGTACATGCACATGGTGATATATGAGTAGGTATAGATATGGATTCTACAGTGGGCCTGTGCAATAACAAAGACGGAACCAAAGGAATACAATTCCAAAATTAAGGATCTTACTCTGATTTCTATTTTGTAACTGAGGAATAACTGAGAGCAGGGGGATGATAAGCTTCAGTATCACAATCAGATAAAAACAGACAAAAAAGATTTCTTGAGATAATATTACAACACACTTATAAATATTATAAATGTTCCTGACAATATTAAAAGCAAAATAAAAATATTCTTCTCTATTATCTTTGTTTGGAAACACTGACATTTTTCCACAAGCAAGATTTTCTGTACATTGGAAAATATTATATTTTTGGTTTATGTCTGCAATTCCCTTGTTTTGGAGGAACAGAACTTGTTTTTTTTAGCCACTCAAATTTTTCCCGAGGCACTGGAATGAAAATAGGTATAAAACTGTGTCTTGGAGTGTATTTTTATTTACACTTAGTTTCTGTTATGCTTGTGAAATATAAACATTTTATAGACAGGAACTTCTACAGTTCCAGAAAGAAATAAACTCGTCATCAGGTTTTTGCCAGACAGTTCTCATGTGCTTGCTCTCCCTTGTACTACAAAAGATGAGCCTCAGTTTAACAACAAACTATACCTCACACTTTGTACTGAAAATTCTGACCACATTCATAAATTCACTATATGCATTTCCATAACAGTGTCAATCAGGCTGGAAAATAGCTGAAGATGGAATTACTGTACATCATCCATTTTTCTAGTGATGCTTTTCAACAGGATAGGTGGTGTTTTTGTTTGTTTGTTTGTTTTAAAAATAACAGACCTCCATTCCTAAACCCAAGGGCTTATGGCACTGGCTGCTAAGAAATCACTGGTAACAAGTGGTCATCATTATCAGTTAATCCAACTTGAATTTCACTGAATAATAATTTTCCAATGCCAATAAGGTATTTTTCACATTAGTAGTGCTGATACATAATTTGGCATGAAGTACAGTACAGAGAGACATATAAAATCCTGGAATAATTTTCAAGTTTAACATACCTGACAATTTGGCCTTATCTGATATGCGATACTTTCACTTTTTACACACAAATTAAGAAGGTGCAAGAAAATGTCATCCCATATGGAGGATTATCTGAGGATTGGTGCAGTCAGTTCTCCAGGGGGGAGAAGCCAAATTAACTGGGAGGCTGTTATGATGCATCTAGACCCTGTCTCTTGCTCTTCCCCTCCCTGTAACCATAACAAATTCAGTTACTGAAAGGCCATATTGGGAGGTGGAAACAAGAGCTCTCAAATGAGTTATATTTTTAAAAATTAATGATTTGTATCTCCCAATGGAAATGCTAGATTGTGACAAGCAGTTCTTCAAGAGCTGAATCCTGGAAGGACTCCAGACTGAGGTCACTGTTTTTTTGCAAATAGCAGCCTGCAAAACTGGGAGTTATTTTACAGTCTATGGAACTGAAAAATGTATCTATCTTGGCAATTTTTTTCTTATTCAACTTTTTGACCTTATTCTTTCTTTTCTCTTGAAAATTATCACATATACATATGCAGACACACTTCTTTCCAGGGGCTTTTTCTACCAGACAGAAAAAATAAGAGTTATTTTTCATAAGAGCTACATTTGAAAACAATTTTTTTTGTCAGCTATTAATTATTAACAAAAGAAAACTGATTTTAGGAATCAACCATTTCTTTTGCTTCTACTTTATCCCTCCAGTGTATCCTTCTAAATGCTTTAATTCAAAGCACTAGAAAAGGGGAAGATGTAAATTGTAGCCACATCCAAGGGATTTGCAGAACTCTAGAGAAACACAGGCTGAAACAAGAATAAGCAACTGCACTAAGAAATAAAAGAGAAATATTACACATAAGACTGAACAGATGCCATTATTCTGTAGTGCTGATGAACCAGCTAAAAGCAACATCAGTTTATTTATCCATGACAGCATAATTTATTCTGGTTAAAAACAAAACAAAGCTGACAAGTTTAGGAGATGTGCCTTAGCATGTCCTCATCCTCTTCCCAGCTGTTTCCTCAGGAAGGGTCTCAAGGGCTCTGGAGATGCCACTGGCTGACCATTTCAAGTTGGTGCAGAAGCAGCACTGATGCCACCATGCCAGCTTACCCCCATGACCTCCCTTTTGCTCTCAGCCTCTGCCTTGTGCCAGAAACGGTCATAGGACAGGTGTAACTGGGACACAGCTCTAAGAAAATGGAACAGAAGCAAGCTGCCAATGGAAACACAGAAGGGCTGGGCTGCTTACTGAAGATAGACAGGAGAGGAATGGACAATGAAAGTTGTTGTACAGATATCTGAAGCTAAACATTGTCATTTTAATTAAGCTGATATTGAGAGTGAATGCGAAAGAAATGCAACACCAATAGCTGTGGTGTAGGACATTAAGAGTGTAGTAATAAAGAAGTTTGGTCAGAAATTTTGCATTTTTTTAACTAAACAAATTCCTGACAGTGGAACAGCTGCTGTGACAACATATTTTCTTAGTCAGTAATCTTTGGTGTAGATTAATGAATACAAAAGGATGTTTTAACTTCTTTGAATATGACCCTGTTTCTTCAAAACAAACAAAAATAACCCAAACTCAAAAGAAGTTCTGAAAGACTGTGAAGACTGTAATAACTTAAAATTTTAGCTTCCTTTCAAACTTTAATTACTCACTGCTACAGATGTACAGGCATTAAGAGATAACAAATAATTATAACAGATTCACCATGTATGCCAAGGTTGTTCTCTGGAGGGTTGGTGGTTTGTATTTTCTAATGTCACTGTAGATCAAAGAAAATTGTTTCAAACTGTCTTCCATAAGGTAAGAAGACATTGCATATGGAAATCAGATCATACTAGTTACTATCATGGAGGAAAGTTCTCTACTATAAACAACTAAGGTCATGTAAGAGCTACATTAGCAGAGTTTTCTATGCTTGCACACAATTGCAGAGAATTTCTGGATGAGGGCATGCTTATTGAATTAACTCCAAATTGAATCTCTGCCCACGGATTAACAATCCCTCAAACCCTAAAAAGCCACAAAGCATGAGCATACTCATTATTCATATTGAGCAAACAAAAAAAATATAGTAAAAAACTCCCCAAAAACCCCCAGCAACTGCCACAGCATCATTAGCCCAAGATTTTGGGTGCCCAGGCTCCAGTGTACTACTGAAAATGGACATACACTCCCTGGGAGAGTGAACAGTCATTTCTGGAGAGCTGTACCTACCCTGCTTCCCGAACCATTCGTTACCTTAGGAAGGTAAATGCTTCAGACTGAGCACAAGCTCAGTGTGTGAGGGGTGGGGAACAGGAATGAGTGGGAAGAGCAGGGTAGAGGCCTGGCACAGAGGGGTTGGAGGTACAGGAAAAGCAATGATAGGAAAGAGATATGCTAACTGATATTTGAGGTGCACACTCCAGAAAGGCAGTCAATCCTCGATTACCTCTGGAAGGGCCAACCCCAATTCTGGACTACACACAACACGGGAAAGAAGCTGTGCAGCTGATCCAGTAAAGAACTAGCTTAGGCCAGACAGATTTAACTAATGCACACAGAGCATGTTGTGAACAGAGCTGTGTGATTTCTGGGGCCAGCTCAGCAGGACAGAGCCTTTCAGGAATAGTCTGAGTTAATGAGGCCTGATGAGTCTCACCTGACTGAATACAGAACCACTTACCTGTTGCTGCATCTGCTCCCCTGCTTTATCTCAAAGCAGCTGCAGTGAGCCTGTCTGTAATCGAGACACATCCACAGCACTGCAGTACTACAACATCTGTGTACGTATGTGTGTGCACAGGAGAGAAGGGGGTCTAAGTCGTTTCCATTGTTGCATATTCCATGCAATTTTCTTTAAAAAGGCACAGTGGGTTCAGAACAACTTCATGGAGCAGCCTGAGGACACCTGTACTAAACTGACCACAATTTAATTTTGCATGTATTTCCTACTATTCCTGTTGTAAGAATACTTCCAGATATTTGTTCACTATTTCAACCTCAAAGTCACTGCTTAGTCAGGCTATTGTTCAGAATTTGCTATTACCAATCCTTCTAGATACCTGATAATTTATTTTGATTTATTTTTATGGTGGTATTCTTTACATCTTCTACCAGGAAAGAAATATAAGTATCTAAAATGTAGATACATATGCACACGTGCTCACACACACACATAAATATACATAGTGAGTAATATAAAGCAGTAGACAATATTTGGATAAGGACTACAACCAACCATAGAGAATTGAAACAGCTTTTTGTACTATTATCCACAGTGTTTGTTATCCCCTTATGGAAACAAGAGCTTCAAACCTACAGCTCATTTCTCTTCTGTAATATTGTACGAGATGGAGATTATTCTTGCAGATGCCATAAAGTCTGTAAAACTATTTTGCTTCAACAGTTTAACCCAAAAAGAATAAAGCAATCACTGAAACTTTTGAAGTGATAGTCTGAAAAAGGGTTTGTTCTAGCACTAATACTTATGTTAACAGCTTCAGGGCAGAAGGTCTCTATATGAAAGACAATAAACAAACACTCCTAACTTTGTTATTGGTGTGACATCGTTCTTGTCTAACTCAATATGAATTCTGATGTGACAGCTCATGAATTTCAGCTATAATACTCAGGAACTGGCTCGAGAAACCTCGTGGGTATTAGTAGTTATATTTAAGGATCTGAAATGGATGAATACACCCTCCTTTTGAAAGAGGCATAGAAAACTACCCAGGAAATTTTAGGTGAATTATTCCTAGCTTATTTTTAGAACATGATTAAACAACATTTGAGAAGGGACAATAGTAACAAGCAATACAGACAGCCATTTATCAAGAGTAAATAATAAGTGGGTAATTTCCCTTCACCCAGAGATGTAAGATTTATCAATAGTGAACCACAGGTAGAAGTTGTGCCCGATGCCCACTGCAAGGCTTCTAATACTGCCTATGTGATTTTAGCACAAGCAGGAAATTTGGATGTAAATGGAAATGAAACTGATGGGAAAAAAACCCCATAACTTGAATACACTATATGGGAAGAAAATATCAAGTGAAGCTACACAGAGACTTGTCCTATGTCTAATATTAGTCATTATTATTGGTTGATGGAACAGAGCATAGTTTTTTGTTTTTTTGGTTTTTTTTTTTTAATATTCACAATGATACAAAAAGACAACGAGCAGCAAAAATGTGAGGAGTACAATTCAAAGCAGTCTCAAAAAACCTGAAAAATCAGTAAGTCCGAGGCATTAAAATAGCTAGCTGAAAAACTTATTAGCATCAGAATGGGTTGCAAATGAGTGGACAGATGGTCACTAAACTGGAAACAAGGATAGAGATTTTAAAGAGCAGGATCTGTTTAGTCTAGACAAAATTGAACTGAACTACAACGCTTCAAATATATGAGGTTATTGCTGAAAGCGAGTAAACTGTTCTCAATTTTAATTGTGGTCACATAATTAGCTTAAATTGAAGCAGGGGACTTTAAGGCTGGAGACAAACATCTTTTGACTGTCAAGGATTGCTAAGTAGTGAGAAAAAATTCTGCAAAGATAGAGAACAGAAAACAAAAAATCTTATGAAGCAGGTTAGACAGAAACTGGTCAGAAATTATCTATCTAGTTGATCCAGACTCAAAAATCTGGACTGCAAAGACTTTCAAATCTCCTTCAAGATCTTTTTAGTATATTTACCATTCCTTTGTGAAAAAAACCCAATCAACTCAGACCTATAAAAACCAGCACAGAGAATAAATAGAACCCTGTTCTAATTTACAAGATCATTTTCCATAGGACTTTTAATTTTTGTTTGAATAAAAACATGATCACGTGCATTTCTTAGAACTAATATTCTTTCAACTATTATTTTTATACTTAACAATGAAGAAAGACAGAATGGGAAGGATGGGAAACAGTACCTGCAGGTTGTCTAAAATAAGACTGCTAATAATAAGAACAATTACTAAATTATTTCTTCCTCAAAGTTAGCTTGGATATTAAAAATATTTTTGTTAATTGTAGTTCCTTTATAGTATGATATTTTTTATGGAACAATAGTGCAAAACAGCAGGCTAGCACTTCATTTTCTCTATTTTTAATTCTATTAAAAATGCTGGCCTCAATTTCTTTGTTAAGACATGAAGAGCTTGTTTTACTTTAGCTGACATATCATTTCTCAGAAGTTTGGAGACAGAATAATAGTAAAGTGTGCACTGTAACATATAGAAAATAATACAGAAAAGAAAGACTGTGTTGGTGTTGTAATCCTATTATATACTAAAAAGTAGTTTAAAATAAGACAATATTAATTACCTAATTTAAAAAATAACCAACAAATTATCTTACATGTCTGAAGGATAACATGAGTCTATAATCAGGAGTGACACAAACTGCTTGTGAGGACAGAAATCCGAGCGGTTCTGATGGCAGGAGATGTGACCATAGTGCAGAGCTTCAATCCTACAGCTACAGCACCAGGATTTAGAACTGATGTCCCACAGCTGCCACAGTTTTTTTGTTAAAGAAACTCCTGGGCTTCTTTAAAGAAGCCCACAAGCATGCAGAGAAGGACGATTTAGTTCAGGTAGGATACATGCATATAAAAAGGGTTTTTTTTATAAGATCCTTCAGAAAAAAGTTTTACGAAACCTGACAATGTTACATAAAATGGAAATTTCACTCCTGAATGTGTATTTCATTTAAAGACAGAAGACAGTGGGCAGGAGGATGCTGCATTATTGTAGTAGAAACTACAGTAGAAAAATTGTGTAGGGAAAAAAACCCACAAAACATAGCAGTTACTGACTATATAGAGCTTGCCCACAGGATGTCATGAGGGCCAAAATAATCAGCAGTTTCAGAGAGGGATTAGACAACTGCACGAACCACAGGCTGAAAAACAGATGCTACAAGGACTCCTGATGTCCCAAATGCACGAGCTGTGGATGGGCAGTATACGGGTAACATTCAGTGGAAGGCAGTCAGGTTGGAACATTCTCCCTGTTCAACCCGCCCGAACGTCATCATCAAAGATATTTTCCTGGCTTATGGAAGAACGATGGATTGACTCAATAGAGCATTTCTTATGCTCTCAAGTGTGATAAAACCCTCTTTTAGTCACATTTAAAACCTATTTAGTCTTGTATTTGTTACAGTTTTAGAAAATGAAAATTCTGTAACCTACAACGGTGAAAGATCTCTTGCAAATACAGAGTTATGTGAGACTCAAAATATTTGTTAAGAGCAATGTTGTCCTCATTCAAATTTATGCCAAATCCTATGCAAGATGTTTTTTTTTTTTTTTTTCTAAATTATAGGGAAATCTGTAGTGTTATAAATAGATCTTCTTTCAGTAGTAAACAGGAAGAGTTTGATTTGTTACTATGTTGGCACAATATATTAATTATATTACTAATACATATTCTCTAGCTGCTGCTAAGAAGAGTCTCCAAACACCTGACTTTTAGATAAATCAAGGAATTTAAAAAAAATTAAAAAAAAAGTAAACACAATACATATAAAAATGCTTTCCATAACTCTATCATATTCCAGTTATTTAGTCATCACAAATTTCCACAGAAATGAGAAAGTCTGAATATGTTGGCAAGATTGAGACAACATGAATTGTTCATCTGAGAATTCAACTTCATCTTCCTTTAGGGAGTAAAACAGCAGAAATTCCCTGTGTCTGAATAGATTGCTCCCAACTAGAGCAAGGGGGAAAGGAGACCACATCCTGACTCCTTGAATCATGCTGCAGTTGCAGCCCTTCTCAGGCAGAGCAATGCAATTTTGCTCCTCACTCAGACAGTGTGGCTTGGAAGTCTACAATATAGACCAAAGCCACTGAACCAAAACCATTGATAATGCACAAGACAAACTTCAAGAACTACAATTTCATAAAGCACGTTTCACAGAAGAAATAAGCATGTAACAAGTAAGGAAATGCTGAAAGTAGGTAAGTCTTTTCACCTGGCTCTTATGCAGCCTGGCCTATAATCAGCCTTCTCATCTATATTCTCCCTAAATATTCAATATTGAATGCATAGCAATGTTTCTCATAAGCAAAATATGACTTTCTTCCTGACACACTCAAACTAAGATCTCTGTATTGGGAAGGACCTGCACATCCTCGTATTAACAGACCTTGTTATTCCTGTTCATCACTCCTGAGCTGTGCAAAGAAGCCATTATCACCAAATTACAGTCTACAAAATGCATGGAATAAAAACTAAGGTGATTTGGATGGAGACAAAACAACACATTATATCCACTATGTATGTTGAAAGCTTTATTAAACAAAGTTGAAGGGAAAGTCACATATCTTCTTCCTCTCTTGGCTGTCACTTTATCTATTTCATATGCTCCATTACCTCTGCACAAGCCCAGGAGGTGTTTGCACGTAATAGCATTTCATTCTTGATTGAATTTACTCTGAGTGTTGCTTGCCTATTATGCATACATATGATTCTGCATTTTAACACCTCTAAAAACATATTGTGAACCCCATGCAATACTTTGGGAAGCATCCCTTATAGCTACATCTTTTAAAAAGGCTATTTTTAGTTCCCACAGATTCAGAGACACTTTATTACGTTCAAGAAATCTTTCTGAAAATCTTATTCCTGAAAGGGACATAATTATGATGCATTGTGCATGTTTGTTGTCATTTTGAAACTGTGCACCAAAGTAGCCATTGCAAGTAGATTAATGTCAGAACAGATAACATTCTGCTCTCTGATGACCAAATGGTTTGGAAGTCTGAGATAATGCATCTAAAATTTCAGTAGCAGGAAGCAAACCACCATTTTTGTTGTGATCTGCCCCAATTTTGTGTCTATGAATAAGAATTACAAATTATTTTTTCATTATTCAGTGATATATGTCAAGAATTTCTATTGTGTCTAAAATATGATCAAAACAATTAATGCATGTTAGGTTTGTTAGGTTTTTTATAATAGAATCTACAGTGTCTAAATAATATTTAAAGGGATATAAAGACGGGATCCCTGGCCTTCACAATTTGCAAGCTTCTTCCTTAAGAACTCATGTAAAAAGTGTCCATAGATTATGGCTTACCAAAATTGACAGGTATCAATGGTAAATGAGAATGCTGTGGAAAGGATGGCAAGGATAATAAAAATCTCTGCATCTGGGTGATGAAATTAGATGAATGATTTGCTACACATTATAAACCTAATTTTTCAGAGACAGTGGGTATATAAAGCAGCAAAATTTCAAGTATGTTCTGAGGAATTTACTTGGTTTTATTTTTGTATATATTATGGTCAGCAACACACAATCTGCAAGAGTGGACCAAAAATATCTGGGAACATGTTTTAATCCCCTGCCTCACCCCTCCCCTCCTTCTCCTGTAAAATCCTGTACTCACAGTCTTGTCTCTTCCATTCACTATTCACTTATTAAAATAACAAAACAAAACAAAACAAAACAAAAAAACCCAAAACCCAAAAAACAAAACCCAACCCCCACAAAACAAACAAACAAACAAACAAAAAACCCAAAACAAACCCAAAACAAACCAAAACAAAACAAAAACAAAAAACAAACAAACAAGCAAACAAAAAAAACCACCAAAAAAACCCCCCAAAAACCCAAAAAAACACCCCCCAAAAAAACCCCAAAAAAACAAACAAAAAGAAACCACCCAAAAAAACCCCTCTACATTTTCATGGACAATTCCAAAGTAGGAGTTTTCTCTGAATTGTAAATTGAAATTCAGTTAAAATGCTTCAAAATATTTCTCTTTTTTCTCTCATAGGAGTGTAAATTTAACCAGATTTCTATTATGGAGATCTTAATTTAAAATAATGTTTTGGGATATTTTTTGTGTCATTATTTTTACGTGATGGAGTTATATGCATTAAACCATACCAAATTAAGAAAGTGAAGTTTAAACATCAAAAATTACTGAACAGCAAAAGATTGCTCTCTTAGATCTCCTCATCAAAAGAAAGGGACGGACATATACATATATCTGCATTTTTAGAGAAATTTAAGACCGACGGAATAATTTAATTGAGCGAACTGGATAGTAACAAATATTAAAGAGTACACCAGAATATTTCAGAAATGTAACCAAGTATTTTCCTGGATCATTGGTAATGGACCAGACAGACAGAATTGTGGCTGCATCTGTTAAAAAAATCTTACATTTCTCAATGAATTTCTCATGAAAAGTAGCTTCCCACATTGATGTGGGCACTTAACTTTATCTAAAAGCCTCTGAAAATGAAAGTTTTTATCAAACATAACGGAAAGAAATTGTTCTGAGAAAATATAGTTATTATATTAGTACAGTTATTTCCATCTTTCATTACCTGAACTTTACTTCAGTGCAGACCATAAAGTTAGAACTAAAAACTAGTTTTAACATTTAACCTCTGTGCTGCTTAGCAGTTATTTCTGAATTGCTTCAATGAACCTCTTCCCAGTTAGATTTTCTTTTTCTTTTTCTTTCCCTACCCAGAACACCAGACAACTAGCAGACAGAAAGAACACTGGCAGACAGAATACTGGCAGCAGGTTGCTGCCCAGGAACAGTTTGCCATGGTCAACCCTTCCAGGGACTGGCATCCTCTATGCTGTGTCACCTTCCTCACAGTGCATCCCTCACTGGCAAAATTCAAATAAATTTGAAAAAGAAAGGAAAAAACTACAGAAGCAGATTGAAATGAAGTCAGAATGTCTCCACGGAGAAAAATCAGTAGCAAAGCACTAAAGGAAATGATCATCATTTTCTGTTGAGTATTGTGAAAAAGTGCTTGTTTTCATATTATTTTTAATAATCCATTACAATGCTTTTGAAGTGCAGGGAGCTGAAAATGAGTCCTGCTGTTCATTCTTTTCTTTGTGAAATAGTACTGAAAAATAATCTGCTATTTATATGATTTTTGTGCTGGCAACGATAATTACAGTGGAAAAGTCTTATTATGCAATGGCAGTAGAAAGAAAGAGGGTTGAAAATGATAAGATAAATGGTGATTTACCCATCATTCAAAACAGGAAGAAGAATAATTTATCCTACATATTGTTAAATAGTATTCCTGAAGATCAACCCTACAGCAAAGCCTAACGATGATCATATAACCCATGGAATTCAGAAATGGGCATACAACGAAACATGAAGTCAAGAGAACATGTTTCCTGTGAATCCTACAGTGAAAAAAAAATCCCTATTTTTCTCATAAGAAAAACTAAATTTTTTTTATTTTATGCCAAGAGGTCTCCAAAGGCTGTCCTGTTATTTATAATTAAGATTTGTGATTTTAAGATTGGCTAATGAAAGAATTTCATAGGAATTGGGTAATGAGCACCCAAGGAAATGAAGTCATGTGCACAGTTCCCTTAGATTCCACTTACAATTCTGGCTTGTGTATAAACTATTGTAATTGTTAGAGGCATACAAAATTATTAAATTCATACAAAAATGATTAAGTAAAATAGATTAATCACACCTTGATAAGAAATATTGGAAAAAAATAATAAAAACATAGAAACTAATAAGCAAAATGAACTAATATGACTGAATAGAAGTTTCAATATGAAAGAACTTCCTTAATCTCAACATATTTGGCTAGAAAGAGTCAAAGAAAGATATTTGTAAGATATCCATCTCAGCAGACAAGTGATGTTTGACCTAAATACTTCTGCAGTCTAGCAGTAAGAGGAGGAGATGGGGGAGGGAAATATGGTGATATTAATTTTGCATATTCTAATCTAGATGAAAAAAACCAAGAGCATTTCTATACTGCAAATCTTTCTCCTTTCCTGAATTTTTGCACTTCACCAATACAGACCTTTATATGTCTTTATAGCCCTATATGTCTTAAACAAGACAAACGAACGGTCTTGAAAACTTCCAATTCAACAGTTACATTGGTTTTCTTCTATCTACATTTAATCCACCTTTCCTGTCTTCTCTTAACCATAATCACAAGATCAGCAAGGCAATTTCACCTTTGTTCCTCAGCTTAGAACAATGATCTAAGTCCTGGTTGAAATTACTTATAAATATGCAAGTTTTTTCATCCACATGCACATTATCAGTATTCTAATTTAAATGCACAAAATACCACTAATTCTTTTCTGTGAACCCTTCTGTCTTTAACATCAATTTTATCAACGATACCTGTTGTGGATTATATTGCAGATTTGGGTAGCTCTGGAACATTTAGTACAGGTATACAGAAGTGATATTTTTGAGTTCATAACATCAGGCACGATATACATATTACATTCACTGAGCAGAAGGGTCATTTGCTGTGCTCAGCTCCAATTCAGACTCTGCTGTTTCCAAAGACCTTACCCCTGACTTGTATAAAAGTGCATGGGAAATCTTCTTTAGTAAATTAATACTGAATTTCTGAATTTGCTCTTTTCTTTTTTTTTTTTTCCTCTAAATTAGTCAAGAATACAAAATAAATGGCAGAGGGAGTTGATTTTATCAACTGTCTCACAGCACTTTGATGCCAAGCTTCCACAGTTGTCAGTAAGCACAAATATAATTTGGTTCCCTGGCATCAGTGTTCTTGTTCTTTATCACATGCCTCAATGACAGGTCCAGGTGGGGGAGATGCCCCACCCAAAATCACACTACCAGCAAACAAGCTAATAGTTTTTATGTGTTCTGATGCACCGTCATTTCTTTGCAAAACACAACCACTCTGTCAGAGTTGAATCCCACATCTGAATGACATTACAGGAATGTGCCACATACCAGTTTTCATCATAAATATTATGCCATATGGACCACATATGAAGGGGTAGAAGGATTTATAATAACATTTAAAAATGTTATCGGTGCTGATTCCAATGCACAGCAGGAATTTAAGACATGCTGATTAGATACCAGAAAGGAAAATGATCAAACATATGTCAAAAGGTTGGACATTTACCCTGCAATATCATCCCAGATTGTGCCAACTTCAAAACTGTCTGTTTCAATAAAAGATTCCATGACATATGCAGTGAGACGTCTCAGGTAATTCACAATAGCCAAAAAAACATCATTCTTCCCACAAAGAGGAAAATGTGTAAATTCACCTTCTGTTTATTATTTCTTCATTGTAACTTCCTTGCTTTTTGGTCAAAAAACATAACAGATATTTCTCTGAACAGAAAGGCAAAATGAAACAGGGTCTTTGTGTTACCTCAGAACAATTTTTTCTTCCAAAATATCAAAACCAGCTTCTACTCTAATTAGAAACAACTGCTGATCCTAACTTTTTGTTTCTCACAGAAGCAAAGTGTCAAGCTGTTCTGTTAAAACATCAAAAAGAAGCCACTTTGAGTATCAAAATACAGCTTTTTGCTTTACCATTGCTAATATTAGAACTTTTTTTTTTTTTTTTTCAGTTTTGTTTGGGGGTTGGCTTGGGGTTTTTAAATACTAAACCCAAAAAACTAAAAACAAATTAAACTAAAACTTGAAACTTTAGCCTTCACGGGTGACAAAAGACATGGATAGAAGAAAGAGAGAGAAATCAGTGAGTTTTTCAGTGTCCCAATAAAGTAAAATCACTGCCTGTGGTCTGGATGTCTGGAAGCTTATTCCTGCTAACGAATGGTAGGGACTGGCTGTTTCACATTATGGGAAAACTGCTTGGTTTGCAGGCTTGTTCCAGGAACCCAGCTGGGGACAGTCATTGAGTTGCTTCATTCCCACTGCAATATTTTGGCTCTGTCATGTTTTCCAGCAGAAAACTGCTCTTCTGCAGGGGTGGAGATGAGTAAGAGCAAATGGAGGTAGGTATCCATACTGAGTTTGAGTACTGAGAGCCATTCCAGGAAACAATTCCTCCCACCATGCTGCATGAAACCCAGGGTGAATTCCATATTTAACAATTCACCTAGAGAATATGACAAATCCAGAAGCATGAAAAGGTAGTTGGGAACTGGCTGAAGTGACTAAAGCTCACATATGATTCTCATATTCGGCTGGAGAAAATCCTTCATATAGTCAGAAAGCATATGACCATTTGGAGTGCCACAGTGAAAAGTTAAATTGATCTTTTAGTTCATTAAGAAAAATGGGTCCACAAAAGCAGCAGAATACAGTTCTGAGATTGATCTGTTACCTCGCTTGTTGTATCAGCTAGCAACAGAGACAGATGAGAAGCTGGAGTAATGTGAAATGGCCCACACTTACTACAAAACCAGGGTTTTTTTTTAATTAACTACTCCTTTTAGCACTTGATTACATGAAGAGCTGAATTCTCTGTTTCAGTTTGGGACAATACTTTAATGTCTCTTTCTTGAGGAAAACAGTTCTCCTGCTTTCAGCAGGCGTAGAAAATACTTGCGTATTTTAAGCTGCATGTGCATTCAGCCATTTTCTAGGATTTTGTTGCAGTAGTAACATGAAAAAATAATATTCTATTTACACTGTAAATTTCCTGTGTGCCAATATGATGTCTTTTGATTTTATTTTTGCAATAATGAAGGATATAGAACAAAACAAATTCTACTTCTATTTGTTCTATATCAAACAAAAGAAAAAAATAAACATAAAACTCTATCCCACCACAATCCCAAACTAGTGAAAGGAAAAGAGAGTCCTGAAGCCCTAGAATCTAAGGCTTCTTCAATACATTGCTCATCATTGAGCAACCATAAACGCTAGACAGGCATGGGCAAATCAGACATTTTGTCCTTCTGCATACAAAATTTGATTTAGTAGACACAAAAAGAGAATATATTGAAGAAGAGATGAGCCAAAGGGGACACCAGGCAGCAGAAAACGGACCATGTTCCACAAAGGTGAAGAAGATGGGGCAAGGGAAACAAATTTCAAGCACAGTGTTCCTCTCTCCTGAATCCTCCACATAGTGCCAACTTCACAACACGCAGTTCTATCTCCTGCTATTTCACTGCCTTCCCAGAACCAAAGGAACTTACTGTTTATTTACCTTAAATCTACTGACAGCACATGGCTAGTGGTGGGTCACATGAAAAAAAAAAAAAAAGTGTATAATGGTTAGGGAATAGAGGATGTTTTTCAAGAACCTGGTGCTCCTGAATAAAAATGTCGTTAAGCCTCTCTTACGGTGCTTTTATAAATTTTCCCTTTCAGCTCTACAAAGAACAAAATTTAAACGTTGCACTGGAGTGAGTTGTTTGTCTCCTTACATTTGAGTAAAGTACTTATTTGAGTGGTTTTCATTACTTAATGTGAGAGTTATAAAACAATATATACATGTAAATGAACTGAGAACTCTCCATGACAGCTTCTCTAAGTGCAAAAATATTATTATAGAATTCTACTGGGAAAAGAGAAAACGGAATTCCAAGAATTGCTTACTGCAGTAGAGCTAAGTTACTAGAAACTACTTATTTTAAAGCTTATATTACAGATTTTAAAAGCCAGTGGATTTTTTTTAAGCAATCACTTCATGAGAAAGGATGGTAATGACATTGCTGGCTGTTCTGCCTCAAGAAGGAATTGTCCATCTGCTAGCAAAACCCCAAATCTATATCATTATTCATGTGTTTATAGAAGTATCAGAATACCCCTGCACATTGAGAAACCAGTAAGGCACATTTCAAGATCACAGATTTTTTTAGCTTAAGTTCTGGGGTCATTTTCTTTTCCACATAAAGAACTGTGTTTCAATATCAGCTTCATTAGGGAGATCTACTGGGATTTGATGTTTCTATTTTCTTACAGAAGAAAACTTATTTCTTGAAGAGGAGCACCATCTCCTCACTCATTAAATGAGCAAATATACAATTGTTCCCCCTAGTTTTAATTTGCATTTTATGATTACAACTGATTAGAATTTTATACATTGCATCATTATGTAGAAACAACCTGCTTTTATATTTCTCACAATTTCTGAATAAAACCAAAGCTACTCATATATTTTCTTGTTATTACTTCTAATAACATATATCAATATTGGTACAAAAATAAAGCCCCTAAAATTTACATAACTGTCTTAACAGATCCTCACAACTATTTAGAACTAAAAAAAGAGTCTAAATTTTAACAAGACTTCTCCAGTCCTTAAAGCAAATCACAGCTGGGGTGGGAGGGTTGCAAAGCAGGAAATAAAGCCTTGGTTTCCTTCACTTGAAGCATGTTTCATTGACAATGTATAGGACACAGAATTCACATTTGAAAATAGTATTTATATATGTAATGATAGAATAATTTTTCTTGGAAGAGACGTTTGCAGATCGACTTTCTCAACTACTGCTCAAATGTGGCCAAAATTCAGAGTCACATAAGGTCTCACGAGGCCCTATGTAGTTTTGTGATGAACATCTCCAAGGATGGAGAATCCTTGACATCTCTGGACAGCTCGTTCCAATGTTGCATTATGTTCATCATGCACATTTTTTCTCGTAGTATTTCACCAGAATTCCTTTTGCTGCAGCATGTGTCTCTTGTCTCTCATCCCTCTGCTGAGAACCTTTGAGAAGAGTCTGGCTCTATCTTTTCTACAGTCTCCCATCTTGTGGCTGTAGAGAGCCAGCAGGTGCCTGCTGAGCTCTGTCCAGGATGAGCAAGCCCAGCTCAGCCCCTCCTCATTTATCAAATGCTCTTGTCTCTTCAGCGGACTCCCTGCACATCTTTCCTATGCACTGGGCAGCCCAAACCAGACACATAACTCCAGATGCTGTCACACAGGTTGATTAAAGAGGAATGATCACTTCTATGGCCATGTTAAATTCAGCCCAGAATCTATTTAGGCATTTTTATGCTGGCTGAGCACACATGGAAATCATGAGGGTTAGGGAGTTTTCACATTTTCCAGCACAGCAGGATTTTCCCATGTCTCTGTGGACAGCACACCACTGCAAAAGCCTTTCCATACCCATGGTGCATTTGTAGAGCACCTACTGCAGCAGGGTCTCTGAGCTACACCTACTGGTGGAGTGAAAGCACAAAAGTATGATTTGGATTTTAAAAAGTAGAAAATGTAAAATCCAGTGTTTATGGAATAGGTCATTTATACTTATAGGTCAGACTCAGAATTTTAAAAAAAAAATTGTTACTGAAAAGATGCAGTAGTAAAGAAAAGTTGATACTTTTACTACTCAGTATATCGATGTAAACAAAACTGAGTTGCTACACTCTTATCCTTTCCCTGCTGAACAGGATGCCAGTTGTATTAATCATGATAATTTATCTTTGTTGACAATTGGGAAGAAACCCCCACAAATTATCTCAGAATAGACCAATAAAAACAAAGAGAGGAATGCTATCCTTAGGCACAACTACTATATTGTTTTTTGTTTGGATGGTGATCTACGGCCTGACTGAAAACTAATTGAAAAATGATGAAAGTGACTCTTTTACTTCAATGAGTTTAGAATCATATCCTTAGATGTGCAACTTTTACGCATGTCCTAGCAATTAACATTATAGAGAAATAAAGAAATAGTTGTTAATCACACTCCAAAAGACAGTGTTTAGACTGTTTTTTTACTGTTGCAAAAAACAAATATACTCTCTAACACACTGTAATGAGCTGGCCAAGCTAGTTTAAAATATCAGCTGTCTTTTTGTTCAATGTATTTTTTGTCCAAAGTATTAAAAAAAGAGCCTCCTGACACATATTCTATATCCCTTGAGGTCCTATTTTCCAACTAATAGACCTTTTTTTCTTCCCTTTCCCTTTAAAGACTCAGATTTCCAGACTCTCTAGAGCATCCTACTGCATTTTCTAACCTTTAGAAACTAGCTGGAAGGCTGACAGACATTTTTTTCATTTTCCTCTATTCTGCAAAAAAGCAAAAATTTTCAGGATCACAAATCTTGTAATTTTAAATTTATAATAATAAATGGATATATTTAGAAATCTGTTAATTTTTTTAGGTTTTTTATTCTCTTTAAAAACTCAAACCAGATTTCCATTATTCTCATAAATTAGAAGTAATTTTAGAAGTCTAAGAGCATGACAGCCTAAAAGAAGAATTCCACTACATATCCCATATTAAATACAACAACAATAAGACTCTGAAATGCACATAAAATAATGATAGTGCCTCCTGAGCAGTTATATCCTACAGTGAATTTCATAGAGGTAAATGAGGTTTTGCACACCATTTGACTCATAAAGTCATCTGTAGGGTTACAGTATCAGAGAGGATGCACAAAAGTACCAGTGAACCATCCAACATGCTACGGAATTAGTTTCAGCTCCAGCCCTGCTAGCTTATCCAGGTCCAACAGTGAGGTAGGGAATGTTTGCAGTTGTATTCATATGGATAAAGAAGATTCTAGAAGCTTTGAAAACAATCCTCAATGCATCACGACACCACAGAGCAAGAGATGGGGTGAATATGCTCTTGAAGTTTAATTCAGAAAGTGTGAATGTAAATTCCCAACTTACTGGCACCACACTTGGATTCTGAGCTAGCAAACTCTTCCCTTTAAGCACATCACAGGAACTGGAAATGTTCAGATCCAAGTGTAAAATTTTCTGTTATGGTTTTTAACAGCACCTTGATAGAAGATGTGCTACATGGATCTTTTCATGCATCTGTCACTAAAATGAAACTTCTGTAAAACTCTGTAGACCTTCAAGTACACAATCCCAAAGGGTGAAGGCTCCACCATGCTTATAGTTCTTCTGACATAAGCTATATGGACAGATACAAAAAAGCTTCTGTCTGTAGCTGCAACTTTTCATTCAACATGGGCACATTTAAAGTACACTGGTTCATACTCAGTAATGCAGAACTGCAAATTTTCATTTGGAACTTACAGTTGCTTCTGTAATAACAGGATATAAGTTTGGAAAACTGTATTTTTATTTCCATAAAACTGAATGTCAGAAAACAATTTGAACAGAAAACTTCCCATTCTTCTGATCTATCTTGATATTAATTGTAAGGTTGCACATGAAAATGCACATTTAAGTTGTATACTAAAATGCATGGTATGTAACAATTGAAAAGGATAGATAAAACATACTTAGACAAGGAAAGTAAGTTAAGTCTGCTCCTTTTTTCTGCAGTTTATAAACAAATATTTTTCCTTAACTGTTATTTTACTATCCATCATCTGGAAAAAATTCCCAACTATTGAAAAATCATTTACAATTAAAAGTGAAAACATTTCTTCTTTCTAGTTTTGTTTACTTCTCTGACAGATTATCAAATCTACCCTTTTTTGAATAGTAACAAATTGATTAGACAGAAATAAGTTCTCTACATCTTTTTGGATGACTACTTTCACTTGACACAAATCATTATCTGAAAGTACCTTTTCCTCTTCTTTGCTTAAAAGTCTCAGTAACTAGGTTGGTGTCATTCTACATGAATACATTTTTTTTTCAAAATTAGTCTCCTCCACTGAACTTAAAAGTGAAGATCCAACCTATTCAACTCTTAGAATCAATGAGTAAAAGAAGGCATTGAAAATTGTAGTCCCAATACAATAAGTATTGTTACTTATTATAATACCTTTTACTAATTAAAACCTGTGTTTATCCAGTGCAATGAAAAGCCATGCTTTCAACTACATATGTTACAAAAAATTTGGATGGATAGCATACCTTGGGAAATTCCTTGGACAAAATTTAAGGATTATAGCACCTGATCTCTTTGAACGGCATTGTTAATTAACTTCAAGCTTTGCACAACCTCCATGATTCACTACTTTCAGTCGAAATCTATGCCTGCTACAAACCTTTCTAAAATACAATGATTCCAAAGCAGAATTTCTGAGTAAAGGCTTGTTGGTATTTTAAGTAAGGCTTCCATTTTTCTAAAATGCAGCAAAATGGATTTTATCATCCTTTTCCTCACAATTTTCTCTTTCATGAAAGACCTCCACCTGACCTTCAAATATAAAGCATGTTGATTGTTTTGAAGTAAGGAAAACAACTGGGTAAACCACAGTTTGTCATGTCCCTCACCTCCTTACATCATGGCTTATTATACATCCTCAGTCTTTGCCATGAACTTTATTTGCTTTATTTCTTGTCTGAAGAAGCAACATGAGTCACTCATCAGCCTGCCTTACTTTTCTTTGTTTAAGGATAAAATCCTAGAAAGCATCAGTCTTCAAGCAGATGAGAAAAATAATTTTTCTTTAATGAAAACATGGATGACATTAATGCTAGTATTAAATACCTTTACTACACACTTTTTAGTGTCTTTTAGTTTAATTATAGAGTTTTACAAGATATACACAATCATAGATTACTAAAATATGTAATGCATTTGCTTGAAGTATACTGCTCAATTGACTGAAAGATTAACTATAGATATTTGAAATTAGTACTCATTATGCTACTCTTTCAGTATGCCACTTTTACTATACATTGTGTGCACCACTTAGGAGAATATATTTTTTATTGTTTCTTTCATTAAGGAGAAGCTACCACTAAAACAAGCCATTTTTAAAAATAGTTGTCTTTTTTGAGTTTTATTGTCCCATAATTAACCAGTGTATGTGCTATTCACACAAGAGTGCCAATTCCCGGCGATCAGCTCCAAGCAAAGTTCAAGTGAGGGCTAACGATGTCTTAAACTTTTATGGAGGAAAAATATGGCAAAGTTAGTGGCTGTGATACTGTGATACAATCAGATTGAAGTGAACTTAACCAAAATGCCCTCAGAGATGGAGCTTCAACAACATTACATGCTGCTGTGAAAAAAAGGACAACCTAAGGTCACTTACATTTACCAGGGTGATTTGGATGGAAAACGGCCTGCTACATACACTGCTAGGATGTGGGATTTCTTTGCTTTTAACATGTTTGCTTTGACATTGCAATTTACTAATAGAAATGTGGCTCTCTGCTTTGAATGAAATATTAAATGGAAACAAAACCCAAAACCAGTAAGGGTTTGGTAACACAACAACAGGATGACAACAAATTCAAGTGTTTGAAGCGCCCTAAATTCTGGGTGAACAACAAGAGGTGTTTTAAAATAAATCAGCTTTCTTGAAGCATGATGAATTTTTATAAGGGAAGTATTGGGCTGTGTTTAGATGGTATTTTACACCTGAAGTCAAAAAACTGATTTAAAAAAAACCCAGGTCAATCTACAAGGATGGAACTTTCATTAAATCTTACTGAGATCCCTGTAAAGATGCAATAAACTCTTCAAATAAACCACAATGTAGTGTGGTAACTTTCAATGACTTTTAAATTACAACCACAGGAAAAAATATCCTTATAATCTTCTATGGAATGTACAGATCAGGGGAGGTAAGCACTACTTTTGGATTTCCAACTTAGATCATATCTGGTGTGATTTTTCAGATTAGTCAAGTACCCACATGTCCAATTTCATCAGCTCACAAACTGCTGCAGACACTCCACACATTAGAAAGCAGGGTAAGGTTTTGTTGGTTTTTTTTAAGAAACCTAAACATTTTTTGTCAGTTTTGAAAATTCTCCATGTTAATCTCACCTAACAATCCAGTGACAGATCTGAAAGAAGAACGAAATATTTCATGACATTCATTTCCTTGTATTAAGTGATATTAAGATAAGATGATCATTAGAGAAGAGGGAGACAGCTAACAGAACTGCAGTCTATATATAGACATTGGTTCTTCCCTTTCATCAGAGAATATATTAAATGTCACATTCTGTTGCACAGCCAATTAGAGAGGTAAGCATGACAAAAAAGAGTTTTCCTGCTGGTTTTGTTACCAGCACAGCATGGTATCAAAAAAGAGACAGGGCTACCCAGCCAGGAACAGACTGCAATAGCGCTAAAATATTTTAGCCTTGAACTAAAGATAAAATGCAAATAAAAAGCAGTTCATTTTAAAACATTTATAATAACTGAAACGTATATATAACTGAAATTCTGAAGAGTTAAAATTTTGATCTCATATTTTAGTAAAATACATCTGCAGGAGGAAGAAAACCATGGATTTTGCCTACCAGAATAATATGCTAAAGTGAGGTGTAAGTAAGAAAACTGACTATTGCTGATCCAAGTATTTGAGAATATAAAATTTTAAAACAAAAATCATTGTGCAAAACACTAAAAGATAATGTGTAAACAAGTCTTCTTTCCAAATGGCATAATAATTATTTTAACCGAATGCCCTGTGCAGATGATGCTGGAATTATCACTTATATCCATTCTGTTTTAAGGATATTTTAATTAATGAAGCAGTATGTAATTCTACTTAGTAAATATAATCATCATTAATCGAGATGAAACTAGCATGTTCATTATCTAGATTGTAAAGCAAGCCAAATTTCTCAAAAATAGATTAAAACACTTGGGGAAGAAGAAAAGCATAAGAAAACAAGCAAAATGAATCCTATGAGACATCAGCATATTTTCTTTAAAATGTCTCAGTACAGTCTCAATAAAATGCATACATTTTTTTCTCCCTCTATTTCTAGTTTAAGCAAAGAGAAAGAATGACAATATCTTCCTTAAAATAAATCAGATTTTTTTTTTTTTTATGAGGAAAAAGACGATGAGAAAAAACAACAGAATCTTATAATAAGTAATCCTAAACTCAGTTTAGAACTGAACTGAATGGAAATTTAGCACTGAAAAGTTTTGCGCAGGCAAGGCAAATCTTTTATATTGAACAATGCTACATCTAGAAGGCAGGTAATTACTTTAGAGCTGTATAATACAAAACTACTTTTATTGCTACTGAGTTGCTAAAATTTAGCCTTTTTTTCTCCTAAAACCTGTATCTCCATATTTTTCTGTGCTTTCAAAGTTAAGTGATGCAGTGATGCAGTTTTGCTGACAAAACAATTGCATTAATGAGCTGTTCTTTTTGTTAAGACAACTGAGGAGCCTTTGATAAACCGAGAGCAGCAGCATGTAAGGCTCTCAAAAAGTTATTAGAGAAGTAACGTAAGAAAAGGTGTGAAACAGGGTCGTCTTCTTCCTGGCAACCTGGAGCTTACTATGCAATTCCTTTATTCTCATGAAGTTTGTATTTCAACCATTGGCTTGCATATTCTTACAGCACAAGCAACAGAAAGATAGAGATCTACTTCAAATACCAGAGAAAATAGTAAATACTTTTTCTTTTCTTCTCAATTATTTATCTAAACATTTCATCCAATAATTGTGTTTATGGGATAAAGTAGCTGAAGTGACAACTATATGTATTGCAGCCTATCATCTCTCCTGTGTTCCTTGTTGAAAGGATTTAATACAGAATAAAGATCATGAGGCTTTCAGCTTGAAAAATCAGTGTTTCTCATACCTTTTGTTTGATGATCATGTCGTTGATGTCATCAAGATCACCTACTTTCACTCTCTGAGATTTTATCTCTCGATCCAGTCGAGAAAGCCAGTCAGTGAGTTCTGCCCATGCCTTATTGAAGTCAGCCAAGGCTGGAACCTCCAAAAGCACAGAAGATGGCATTTCTGGTTTGAAGGTGGTGGTTTCCTTGGTTACCCTGGTTTGTGTATCCACAGCAACAGTTTCACCAGGAGTTACTGAAAAAAAAAAGAAAAGAAAAAAAAAATAAAAGAAGCTAAAATTACTGACTAAATGAACTATGATAAATATTTATTGCAGTATTTCAGAATTTATTCCATAGAAAGGATAAGATAGAAATAAGCCTATTTCTTGATATTATCTCTACTGAAAATATGAAAATCAATAATAAAAGAAGATACGAATTTTTCCCACATTATTTATGTTCTATTCTATTCTATTCTATTCTATTCTATTCTATTCTATTCTACTCTACTCTACTCTACTCTACTCTATTCTATTCTTAACATCCAGCATTCTTAGCATATTCAAATTCCATCCTTAGAAGACCAGCTGGACCTAGAACACTAGCAAAGTTCACAGTGCAATAAGAACCCCTCACTAAAGGTCCCTGAATCATGAGTAATTTTCCAAACATCTAGTAGTGTGGTCAGATCTCTCTATGACAGAAGACAGATTGAAAAAGTTGGTTGGATTATGCAACACACCATAGCATGACCATGTATTTAGAAACAAGTTTCCGTCACTGTGTCCAAGTCACTCTGTAGCTGAGAAATTGTTCGACCAAAAATCTCACTTATTGTTATCACCAAATGCTTCCCCTAGACTCTGTGGCCAATATGGAAGCTTATACAACAAGAAATTCAGCCTCAACTAATTGCTTATTTTTTCACCTCATAACTTAAAAATGTTATGTGCTATTATTTGGATATTTGTGGTTTTTTTTTTTTTTCTCTCTCTTTTTGGAGAAAACAGACATGTCTTCCTCGTAGTGTCTTTTCCTCATCTATTAGCTATGGGTTTTAAATAATCTGTAAACTATTCATTGCTTGGAATGGGGAAGTACCCAACACTGAAGCACAGTTTCTGTCTCTGCAACAAAAATGATGAGAGGTGCCACAGACAGGTACCACTGGACAGAGGAGTTTGGAACATAAAATCATTCAGACGTTCAAGAGTGATGTTTTCTCCTTGATTTTTTACGAAGAGATGGCTATGAACTGTTGGGCTATTTTTGCTCTTCAGTTAATGATACAAAGGCAATTCCTCCTGTACAATATTATTGCAGATGAGGCTACACTAAATTATATTTTCTTATTTTTTCCGCATTTTTTAAAAAGATAAACCTAAGAAGAATAACTAAAACAAAAGAACACCAGGCATTGCTTCACTGAGGTTCTAGACTATTACAAAAGAAACTAAATACCTCCACTTTAAAATCTCTATCTGAATCAACCATTGAAAAAGCAATAACTAAACCAGGAAGGTTTCTTCATTCTGTGGAATGTGTTCTGTATTTTCTAGCACTGAACCACCAAATATTAATTTCTAAAGGACTGAAATGTTTTTTTTTTTTGCATTTTATCCTGTGAGATATCTTGTCTTCGACAAAAGCAAACCAAAACAAACAACAGTGTAACCCCACGCACAGTAAGTTTTTTGTTGTTTTCTTTTGTTTTCTTGCTATTCCATCTGAGAGTCTAATGATTTTCCATTGACTTTCATGCCACTACAGAAAAGTCTAAAACATGAAAACCTAGGCAGTAGGTCAAGGTACAACAATTTGTCCATAAAGCCCAAGCCTCATATTTCCTCTGTGACTTCAGAGATTCTTAGACAACAGGAAAACAGTTGCCTAATATGGCAATCACGTAGATTAAACAGAAATTCTCTCTTCTCAGAGGAAATTTTTCTCCTCATCAGTATTCAGGTAAATTGAAGAACAATTTTCTAAACTGGGACATCCATCAGCAGACTTAGGGTGTCTTGTCAGACTGCCTGGCATCTCTTTGTATCTCACATATTTTGACCTGAGTACACAATGATGAGTTCACCAATTAAGATCAATTTATTTAGTTTCCCCCAGTGGCAGCCATTTCAGAAAAGGGTGCTTCTAATCATCTAATGTTTATGGGTTTGCTAATCTGGATTTTGGCTTATGGCTTTGGGGGTATTTTTGTCCATTGGGCTGGTTTTTGTGTGGTTTTGTTTGATTATTTTTGTGGTTTTGTTTTTTTTTTTTTTTTCCTTGATGTAGATCTTTTGCATCAAGAAACTTAAAATAATACAAAGATTGTAAGGTACTAGCAGAAGTCCAACAGCCCGTTATAATATCTTCTCTAAAAACTTCAAGATCTAGCACTATCTACCATCATCTTCTAATTTTGACTAATAGAATATTAGAGTTATAAAATTATTTGAAAAAACCCAAACCTTTAGAAAGTGTTTGTATAGTGTTTCACTTCTGACACTTATCTCCCCTCAGAACAAAAATGCCACTTAGAACAGTATCTATCCCTTATTTCTCTTTGTTTATGCTTGCAAAGTTCATTTAACAGAACTCTATAATGAAGTGATTAAAAATAATAGACATATAAAAATCAACATTTACAACACAATATGTAGCAACAGATCTCATACTGAAAAAAGATTATCTAGAACTGCACTGACAGTTTCTGTGACTCAAAGAGGACTGTTTGCTCCTTTTGGTTTTGGTGGGTCTTTTTATTATTAGTTTGGTTTTGTTTTTTTTTTTTTTTTCCCTCAGGACAATTAATTTATAAATACAGAACTTGAATCAATGTTTTTTTCAAATATCTGAGTAATAAATAATATACTAATGAAACATATAAACATAAAAACAATAAAGCACTTAATCTTTCAACTTATTTAAAGGTTACAATGGTTCACTTCTGTGATATGGTAAACCTGAAAACCAAAAGGACAATTAGAATTTAAGACATTAAACCATACAAATATAAAGTTTTTAAGGTGATTTCTCATAAGCACTTTCTGCTCTTTAACAAAGAGGAAAAAACACAGAACAATAATAGGAAAAATATAAACCACAGAATAACAGGTGTGATTTCAACTTGTTCTTGAACTTTGAAATAGACTGATGAAATTGAGAGTATATTGGTAATTTTTGCATCTTAAAATTAATCTGTAACGTTAAACTTGAAGAGTTAGAATAACTCTTAATGTGTCATGAAACAGAAACTCAAATATTAAATGAAAACGCAAGTAAAACAGAATTAATTCAATTGAAAGGAAAGAAGAATTTTCCGCCTTCTTTTTACTCTGCTTATTTCAGTGCTGTGTTTCAAGGAGGGTCAAACTGACAAGTCAAAACAAATAAATCTCGTTATTCAGGTACTGAACAGGAATGGAACTGACAGGAAGAATGACAACACTTTCAAAAGCTTCAAAGCCCTTCAAACACCCTCTTTCAAGCCACAGTCTTTAAACAGAACTGCCTGAGTTTACAGGAATGTTCCTAACCATTCTGAATGCTTTCAGTGGTGGTAAAGTTGCAACTATGTACAGTAACCACATATACTGGGTCAAAGCTTTTTCACAAAGAATAAATAACACAGTAACTGGATGTGGATTTTAATTCAATTTGCACGTCTATCCTGGGTTTTAGTTCCATTGTTAGCAGCACCCAATTAAGGGAGACGCCAGCCTTAAATCCGTCTTGCAATGAACAGCAGTAATATACACCCACTAAACTTCCTTCTTGTTTTAGTCAGGGGAACTCAGCTGCATTTGACTCACTCTGAGCAAGTAGAGAAGGAATACCTATACCTTGTGGTATACACTACGATGATATCACTCAGTGAATTTGCTATTTTAACACAGGCAACTGACTTCTTTAGTGGCAGAACAAGTGAGTATTCCCTCTGTGGGCAAATGAGCAATTCACTGGCTGGACCCTGCACACCAGCCAGGTTTGGCTTATTTCATAGGAATCTCAGCGCCACACTACCAGCGCTTTATCCTTGTGAGTTTGACTTGGAACAACTAAACTCCACAACACCACACAGGTGAAATTCTGTCAGGTACAAAAATGCTTGTTTTTTTTTTTTTGGTTTTTTTTTTTGTGTTTTTTTTTTTTGTTTGTTTGTTTGTTTGTTTTTTTTCCTTATGCTGTGACATTGCAACCAGTTTTCTACAGGGTTAGAGAATCCACAATCGTATTCTTAAAGTCCAAGCAGATTTCATGGAGAGAGATCTGGAAAAACAGTTCTGAGACTGATTTATTTAGACTTGTTCCAGTGATAAATGAATAGTTTCATCTCTGTCTGTCCTTCAATATTAAGGAAATAAAGTTAAGAGTACATTAAGTTCTTCCATTCAGTACAGCCCTCCCTGCAAGGTGCTTACTGCCAGTAACAATTTTTGCAGAAGAGCTACAGCTACCTGCCAGGTGTTCCAAGTCATAAAGGACTTCTGAAAGGAAAATAATAATGGCCAGCAGAGCTCTGATTAAATATTATGAATGATATGCATTTATTACCTCAAAAAAAGCCAACCGACTTTGAAGTTTGAGGCAAGGAATGTTTTTTCCTAGTGATCTGAACTCAAAATAAAGTCTTCATGTTGATCAAAAATTATTGCCAACAAAATTCCACCCACAACTCTAAATGTGGAAAATATGCATCCTTAGAGTATTGTATCTCAAAGCTAACATTTTCTTAACATTTTAATCAACTTTTAAAGACAAAAATCATGTTTCAAAGTGAGTCTTTTCTATTTTGATGCAACATCAATGTTTGATTTTCTTAACCTTGAATATTTAGTAAAAACAATTCCTAGAAAAAGAGGACTTGGTAACTGTATCAGGTATATTTCATACATAGTAATTTTTATAGATGATAAATGGGTAAAAGTTTTATACCTAATTTCATGAACATTTAGGGAACATTCACATTATATGTTACTGTTATCAGTTTAAAATACAAGTGTCTAGACTACCTTTTAATTCTAGAAGTTCTTTATCACTCTTAACAAGTAATTATGGATTACATATAATTTTAATTCTTACAGGTAAAAGAAAAGAAGCTGATAGTTTATGGGATTATTAATTAAAGTTTAGATCTCAAATAGTCTGTGCAGTAGGATGAAGGGGCTGAAACTAAAGACCCCTTAGAGGTTCAAAAGAAAGAAGAAAGTCAAGGTTAAAAAGCTTAGGAGGAAAGGAAAGGATTTGTAAGTGTATGTTCTGCTACATTTGAAAAATAACTACAAAAGTTATGGTTTATAAAATGTTACTGTTACTATTACTGTATTTTTAAACAGCAGCGTAAATTTAAATTTAGTAGGAAGATAAGTGTCAGCTTTCTCAGACTTTTCTTTCTTTGTCATACAATACATCTGGTAGAATTTTCTTACCATTCTCCTTTTTATATCTAGAAGTGTGACTAAACCTTCTATTGCACAACACATTTTTCCAAGTTCCTCCAAACACAACAGCAAGATGTTTCGATATGTCTTTCTCTCAATGTAAAGAAAAACTCTTCTATCACAAACACTGAATTGCAACAGAAATAAGAACACAGAAAATAGGTAGAGTCTGCTAAACACTAAGAATTTCAGTGAATATAAAATATAAAAAATTCCATGGGCTCTGATGGGATGCACCTGTTTAATGCTGGGGGATCTGGCAGCAATCATTGCAAAGATGCTTTTTACAAACTTTGATGGATCATAGCAAAAGGAAGTGTCTGAAGACTGGAGGAAAACAAATGTCACTTCTATCTTCAGAAAGGGTAATATGGAGCACCCAGGGAACAACAGCTTCACCTCAAAGCCTGAGAAAGTGATTGAGGTATCGACATCATGGGCTTCATTGGGAGATCATTGTCAAGAGGTAGACAGAGCTGATCCTTCCCCTCTGCTCAGCACCTGGAAAACTGTACCCAGTTCTTGGATCCCCGGCACAGGACAGCTATAGAACTACTGAAGAAATTCCAGTAAATGGCCACAATGATGATTAAGGGACTGAAATCTCTCTTATATGAGGGAAAGCTTGAGAGAGCAGGAACTGTTCAGCTTAGAAAAGAGAAGCCTTGGGTGGGACGTCATGAACATATGGAAGTATCTGAAGGGAGGGTGGCACAGAAGGTAGAGCCAGGCTCTTTCCAGCAGTGCCCACCAGTGACAAGAAAACGGGCACAACTGAAATACAGGAGGTTCCTCCTGAATATCAGGAAACACTCTTTGAGTGAGTCCTGTAATGGACTGGACTAGAGAGATTGCAGAATCTCCACTCTTGGAAATACTCAAAAGTCACAGAAACATGCCCATTAGGGTAGCCTCCTCTAAGTTATCTTGCCTGAGTCAGGGGTTGGACCAGATTAATTCCAGAGGTCCCTTCCAATCTCATTCTTTCTATGGTCCTGTACAGCTATGTTCCTAAACAGTGTCTAAAAACCAAGTTGGAAACAGTTTAACAACTTAGAATTCATTGGGAAGGAAGAAGCTAAGAAAGAAGAAAACACATGGGAATAATCATGGCACAGTGTACATAAAGAATTCAATTGTCTGCTCTACATGTGGTGGAAAAAAACTTTAAATCTGCAGCATTTGATCCTAATTAGCCTATGACTTGACCAGGGAAAAGTAGTGCAAAACCAACTGAAGATTATAATATATATCTGTAAACACAGGTAGCATTAATCTGCTTGAACCTATTGTTCCATTCAAATCTTTCTGAAAGATGAACTGCTCTAAAGTTCAGTCTCCTTTTAGTAATATAGCATTGTCATGGCATTCTCCAAGAACCTTTCCTTAGGCGAAGTTCAGCATAATTGATGGGGCAACTGAAAACTGAAAAGCAAAAGGCTATGGTATGAATGGATGACTTTTAGTGAGTGTGAGAATTAAGCAGACAGAAACTAAAGAAAGGTAGCTCAAGAACTTTAATATACTTTTTTTAAAAAGCAGTATTATTTATACCACTACATAAGACATTAATTTTTTTCCAAAGGATAAGCGACTTTTTCAGTGAGCAGTTGTTACAAAAGGATTTCATGAAAATGAATGTTTTGTACTTCAGAAGTTGTGGTGCTGTAAAATCAAATTCTGTCACATACTCGCCTTATAAAAAGCGTTGTGACAACATCTGTCACAAATGATGCAAGCACCTCTCAGCATTCCTTTTGTCAGTAAAAGTAACAAGTTCCAGTTTAGTATTCAGCTTTCAACTGGATGACAATCTATGACAACAATTTACATTTCAGTGTACTGCTATTGGCATGTAACTGAATTTTCGCAGCTAATTCTTTGATATAAGAAAAAAAAAACATACTGCCTGCAGCTCCAACTTTTACAGTCTCATAAAAATCACCTCTTCTAATTTTTGTAAGACCTATATATTGATTTAGCAGGCATAAAATGCTATCTTATGCAAGGAAAACCCTGAAAAAGGGTGTAAAAAATTGTACGCAGATACAAAATAACAAGAAGCTAGTTGAATTCTAGATAACATGTAGTTCTAAATAAAAAAAAAAAAAATCATGATGTGTTTAAAGAAGCTGTGAAATAATTAGAGCTCAGTTTTTAGCTAATTTAACAGAATTACCGAATTCACGCAAGTGTCCAAATCTTCCCTTATTCTTCAAGTGAAAAATTTTGCAGGATTAAAAAGAGCTGTTCAAAAGCGACATCATCACTGTCACTTTGTTTTGACAAAGGAATTACTGAAATCACTACAAGCACCTTCTGTTCTTTCATCATAATTGTAAAAATATCTTGCCAGGCACTACTTTGTGATACTCTTGTCAAGTTTTCTTGTATTATACTTACTTTTCAGGTCAAACTAACCTCTTTTTTAGTTTCATCCTATACCTTTGGGAATTTAAGTGTGGTGTGACCACCAATCTACTGTTAAAAAATATCATTAATGTAAATCTCTTCTTGCCTATCTCCACCACTGCATACCCCCTGCTACTCCAAAATGATACAAAGACAGCAGTCTGATATTTCAGTGATAAACTTCGTATATATCAAACTAAAGAATTTTACAGCTGGAATAGAAGAGGTTTTCATTTGCCACCCTTTCCTCCTTTCAGCCTTCTACGGTTCAAGGAGCAATCCTTCTTCCATTGTTTCATGTCCTCTGACTAGGGCAGAAACCTTCAAAGCAATTATCAGCTTTGTTTCTCATTCCCTGTAGTCTCCACTCTGCTCACAATCTTTGGCTGGCTCCTTCTCTGTAGAGTAGACCTAACTGAGGCAACAGAAACCCACTCACAACAGAAATATGAGGAAGGCTGTCAAAAACTCAGGTAGGGCACGATCAGTGTGGCCCTGAGCACTGCTCCCTTCACAAGGAAAAGCTGGCTTGCTTTGCCCTTTGAAAGAGACGAGTCAACAAAGAACAGACAGGTCAAGAGGAGTGTGTGCAGAATGACCAATTACTTTCTACTATTCTAGCAAATTAAAGAGATTTTCACACAATGTAGTTGTCAATAGGCCTAATTACTATACAAAAAGAAACAGAATAGAGAGATTACTGCTATTTGCAGGCTGATGCTATCTGGATAGTCAAATATAGTAATTTGGGTTATTGTAACAAAAAGAAGGGAGGGGGAGAGGGAGAGAGAAAAAGAGAAAGAGAGAAAGAGAAAGGGAGAGAGAAAAAGAGAAAGAGAGAAAGAGAAAGAGAGAGAGAGAGAGAGAGAGAGATTAGGTTTAAAACACTACTAAAAAAAAAAAAAAGAAAGTGATTTAAAGATGGAAAGCTAGAAACTTAGGCAGAAAAACTGAAAAGGGGCATAAACTACCATTTTATTATGGATGCACTTTTGCTAGGAACTCTACTCCCTTTTCTCATATCTTCCAGAATAAACTAACCTAAATTTTTGATTCTATCTGTGTTTTAAAAATTATAGTTTCCAGATATTTTGAAAATTGCCAACACTGGATTCTTTTATCAAGATTACTGAAGCCATGTAAAAAAGTCCAAATATAATTGTAAATTACTTCTGAGCTCTCACCTGACCTAGGTTATCAATAATAGACTGAAGAATTATACAGTGTGCTATCATTTACTTTTCATGGGATTTAGCCAAAATAAATCCAGCATATCCTGCTGCTACTAACTACTGATCAAGACATAAGATGAAGGAAAACAAGCTGCAAAGTCTGCTCCTCAAAATAAAATACCAGATCATGTTTTAAAAATGGAATAGGTGAATGTGGTCCTTTGAAAGATTAATGGCAGCATTAATCTTATTTACATCATAAATCTTGACAGCTGTGTTTCAATAACTTGTTACAGAATAGAAAAAGTAGACCTTGGTTCCATATTGCCTTTAATAAGAGCAAAGCATCCAACTCCTGTTCTGACTTTCTGATTTGTGTTTCATCATTGGTATGAGTACAATAATAATTCCGTGTAACTCAGAGCAAGTTCTATTTAATCAGCTGAGCCCTGAAAAAATAAGTAGAAGTTCACATTTCTTTTGCAAACTGCACTGTCACGCCTGTTTATTACTTACTGCCTGGTCCCTGAAACAGGATGTTAAATATAAAGATTTAACCTTTGGTTTTATTCAAATTGGGCATTTGTGGCTTAAGTATATTTTGCATATATTTTTCACCTGTCAGAAAAACCAGAAGCAAATCCTCAAATCAAGATATGTTATAAAGATCAAAATAGAAATACTGAGAATAACAGAGATTTGTGTTTCTAAACTTGCTTATTATGTTTTTATTCATGCAGCTCAGAAGGCAGAGTGTCAGCTTTTTATATAGATGCTTTTCATTACTTCTCCCTGTTGGTGTTACAGCACATGCTGTGAATGACCTCCAGAGATTCCTGAAGCTATATGCAGAGAGAAAATTGAATCTGAAAGCTTTATTAGACAAGTTTGTCTTTGGCTTGTGTCTGATGTCAGCTGCATTGAAAAATAGAACTGCTTGTGAAACTGGGTCCTGACCTTGAAAAATCTCCAATCAAATGGTAACAGATTCAGTTTTGTGCCATATTGTTATTTTCTGGATGTGTCACATACGTGAGAAGTAAAAAAGCTTCTTAATAGAAATCAGATGGAACGATTAGACACTTTTTTTCCTGAATAGAAAGGGAAAAACAGATATATGGCTATTTACACATAATAGGGCCATATCAGACTGGCATCTCTGAACCTCTTTATTGCATGAGTCTGTAAAATAAAATAACTCAAACCCAAATCTATTAAAATTATTTATATAAACCGTTATCTATTCCTTCATCCAAAAGTAATCTGTTCCTTTACTAATCCACTTTATACAAGCATGAGCAACCTTTGTTAGGACAGCTGACTAAAGGAAGAGTCTACTGTTACTGGTCTCTAATGATTTAAGAATTCAAGGTATTCTCTGTGATACTCTCCTACTGCATTCTTACCCATTCAATTTCTCTCTTGCATTTTATTTTTGTAAAACTTTTCATAGTGTTAAACCAAATTATAGCCAGTATTAAAAGTAGACATTTCATTTGAAGTCAATATGCACAAATATCAGAAACTATATGTTTCTAGACACATGATCATTATTGGAAATAATATTTCTCTCTACTACAAATCATGACAGTGATCTTTACTGATATCCTATAACCAAAATGAGCCAAAATGGACTATTAGCAGTAGCACTATCTTCTAATTCAGTGCAGAACTACTTGTTCCAAAAGTTGCATGCTGTGGATTTTTAGCTGTTCAACTCTCTGGAGAAGGTTTCTAGAAAATTAAGTATCTACCATATCCCTCTTGAAATTGTTTTAATAGCTGATAGCAAACTTCCTTTAAACAGTGAAGACTGTGCAACGTAAGTTTAATATCAACATTTAATATCAACACAGGTGGCCATTACTATTGAAAACATTGTAGATGCACACACCCATGGACTTTTCAGTCTTTCCCAAAGAATTATTTTGAGTATTCTTGGTCTCAATCATACTATTCCAGCTACTATAAAAATTATAGACACTCAAATATCTGATTTTATATTTACATTTAATTTGCCCTTTGAATACATATATTGTAATATTCTCAGGTGCCCAAGGAGTTTTAAGACTAGCTTTTGGAAATTCTGAGAAACAGTGCTGAACTACAGCATATGTATTCACTCAAACAGTGAGCATAATATATAAACAATGACTGCTTCAGAGCACATTAGCTCTGAAACACAGCAAAAAAATAAAGTGTATTTATTGTACTTTTTTGCCCAAAGCTAGTTGTTGTCATTTTGCTTCTTACATTTTTGTATTGTCTCCTGATTATCTCTTAAATACAAATGATTTGTTTGTTTTCAAAGACGCAGTGGAACAGTACACAATCCAGCTCTGAAGTCAATGGAAATGAATATATTTCAATGGTTACAGTTTCCGAAACAAAGAATCCTTCTGCCCCACTTAAAATATTAAATTAAATATCATGTCAGATTTTTAACAGGGCAGTTTTCATAATGCAGGATACTGCTATGTCCACCTGTACATCCCCCTATACTAGAAGTAACCAGTATGGAATAATAAAAAACTCAACTATGCATTTTGAAAACAAAAGAAAACTCCAGATGCATACAATACATACACTACAGAAGCATATTCAGCCTCTGAGGTAAGTGGATTTTAGTTTTAAACCTTAAACCTTATTTTATCAAGGTATGTATTTTCACATACATGCTTTTGTTTAGTGCTAAGTTTCCTCAAAAACCTACAGATTCATGAATGGTATATTTTTAAGTAGCACCATAGTTGTTTCTTCTGTTACATATTGCAAATATGAATTCCAGTTGCCACAGTGGTGCATACACAGAGTAACTGATATTTTTTCAAAAACTGTTGTATATGATCTTACAAGCATGGAACAAAGCAGCATGCCTAGTCCAGGTGGGGACTTGTTTCAGAGAAATAAAACCCAAATTCTACTTCCCAAACAGAAGAGACATACTATACTCCTGCAAGTACAATACCAAAGCATAAGCAAATGAAATTCTGTTATCACTACTTTCCCCAGACTCACAAATATCACTGTTTTAATTCAAACCCCAAGACTCAAGGTATTATAGATTCTGGAGGTGACTGACTGCTGTGAATAGTTTCCCTATACCCAGTTGAATATATGGGTTAATAAGTGATGAGTTCTCTCCACCACCATCGCTGCTGGTGAACTTACTGGAGCTCACAGTCCTCACATTACAACTCGAGTCTAATGGTCTCAGCAGGATACCTCACTCCTCTCCCATTCTTCCTCATCCATTCTAAATCCTGAAAAGCTTCTTCCCCTCTACAGGGAAGCCCAGTGTGTCTCTGTGACTGCAGGGTCTCACTCCTTTCTCCTAAAGCAAGTTATACTGAAAGCACAGAAGAGCATTGATTGTAGGCATTTGAAGAAAGATTTCAAAGTTTAAAGGGAAAAATTCTACCTAATTTCAGAAGAAAGTTCACTACTGTAGTTAATTGTAATTCTCACTCAACATTTTTCTTCATTTCACAGTCACACACCTTTCTGTTTCTTGATTAGGCATTTCATTCAAAAAAAAAAAAAGACAAACAGGGACAAAAACTTGTGCAAGCAGTAAAGAGAGAAAAAAATTGCTTGTACACAAACAACTATTCACTGAATAAGTTAAACTGCAAGAATATTAAGATAATGCATCACTCAGTTTCATTAGATGAATATGTACAATCTAAATTTGGTTGACAATTTTCAGCTAGATTCATTTGAAGTGTTAAAATTTCACCAACTTTAAGTGCACCATAACTGAAAATAAATATACATTATTTTAAAGAAATTGTATTTTCAAGGTAGCTCTAAATAAAAATGGCCAAAATGTTCCCCTGGCATCTTACTGGAATGAAGACAAATTATGGAAAATATCTTCCTCCAGCACAAGTCAAGAGTGCCTCCCACCCCACAGTGCATTCAGAGGGGTTTGCTAAGCAGTGTATACCTTTACCTAACTTATTTAGTTAATACTTCTGTACAAAAGAAGAAAAAGAATTAATGAATGTTAATGCCAGTATTAAAAACTCTCCCTCCTGGAAAAGCACATTCCAGAACTGCATTTCTCTCTGTTTAAAATGTTTTCAAATTGCTGGCTCAGCAATACATCAAGGCATTTGGATAGAGACATTCACACCATTTCACGTTATCCTGTCAAATACAGATAGCAAGTGTGATTTTCTTCCTGATTCATCTTATCTTGGAAGTCAATCTTCGCTAAGGTTTTAGGCATACCCTTCAGCTGAGTACATTTTTTGAGCTGGAGAAGTAATTCTTGTTCCTTATGCCTGAGGGCACACTGGACTGGTAGAATATTAAGAACTATTTTTTAAGCTTCTTCTGCCAAAGAAACTATAATATGCAGACCTAGAAATAAATATAACCAGGATGCTTTACTTCTGTAACAGCCACCAGATGGAATTTATTAAGATTCTCTGTCTGAGTTCCTGTGACCAGACCAGACCAAATGATACCTGACAGGGCAGTAGAGATGAGCCAGTTACATCTTCATTCCCAGGTTTCAAATATACGTGTCAACATTATTTAATCCTGATGTCCCTAAAAGTCCCTATAGGATCAGGAAGTGAATAATTGTCAACTGGAGATACTGACTTTGCTTCACAAAACCCTTCCAAAATAATTTTGTGTATCTTTCTTTACAAATGACCTTTAATGAGATCGTTTAGCTTTTGGAAGGCTTGGTTAAAGTGAGCTCTCCCAAAGCCAGTTTGAGTCCCTATGGTCCACGACAGCCAGCAGCACAGAGTAAATAAGGCCAAAAAAATATCTACAACATGATTGGTGAAAATAACTGCAGAACTTATACCACAGAATGACTAGAGCCATGACATTGAATTTCTTCCCCTCTTCTCCTCCCATTCTTTTAAATGAAATACAAAAAACCCCTTAGTAGCAGATATCTTTTTCCCATCTTTGTAAACCCCTGCTCTCTTGGCCTGGAGAAGAAAAGGCTCAGGAGGACCATATCCATGTGTTTAGATATCTGATTGGAGGAGTAAAGAGAGATCCTGACTGTCTTCAATGAAGCCCAGAGACTTCAGGATGAGAAGCACCATGCAAAAATTGAAATACTAGAAATTATGTTTGAACAGAAGAAGAATTTTTTTTTTCTTTTTTTTCTTTTTACTGTCAGAGTTGCTTAACACTGGAGAAAGTTTCCCAGAGAGGTTGTAGAGTCTCCATCCTTGGAGATATTAAAAACCTGACTGGACATGACTCTGTACAACCTGCACAAATCAACTGTGCTTTGAGCAAAAGGAATAGATGTCTCCCTGGGTCTCTTTTGAACTCTACAGTTCTATGTCAATACACCTATAATGAGGTGATCACAGTAAATTGACTCAAATAAAGAAAAATTATGAATTAGTGTTATAAGCACAGGTTCAAATTTTAAGTGCTCTTGACAATAGAAGGGAAATCAATCTTAATTCCTGCTTAATCTTTTATAGAGCACCAGTGCTCTCATTTTTTGCATGTATAATTCCATCTGCTGAGTCTCAGAAACGTCAGCAGTCAGAGACTACATCTTGCATTAAGGTGAGTAGTTTTGCAATTCTTCAGTTAGAGATGAGGTAATATAAAAATATATTGCATTACCACTCCTTGTTCTCACTCTTGTTCCATTTCTACAATTCCTTTTGTAACAGCAAACACACAACTTGCCAACACTCTTTCCCTCTGGAACCCATTCACACAGAAAACTGACACAGCAAGCTTAGCACAGCAAAAGATGTTTACACACCTCCTTCATTCCCCCCATGCCATTACATGAATTCCTATAGAATACCTTGGAACAAAATCATGCAAAGCAAGAATGCTTTTGTATTACTTATTTAAAAATATAGTAGTGGTATTTGGCTCTTTTTAGAAAATTAAAGTAATTGCCACTGGAACCACAGCAGTTCTAAGGGACTAAACCCAAACAATAGTTCCTTTTTAGTAAGATTCAACATGTCACAAGCCAGACAACTCCTTTTATTAAACTCACACATGCTATTTGGGTAGGAGCTGGACTGTCTTCTGGTACTGAAATTTCAGGATTCTCTCTCTATGGAGCAGTTATGTACTTCTCTGAAAAAAAAAAAGGCTTTTCTGCTTTGCTGTCCTAGAAGACCGTTATTAGAAGGTAGAGAAATCTCTAATTTCAGCTTTTCTTGGATGTTACCCACTAGAACATGTTAAAAACAAGAGGGACCAACAACCCACATGTAACTCCAAGTGATTACTGCAGCTGTATCACAGCCTGAGTTACAGGCAATCTGACAGGGGTTGGGGGAACAGATTCCTTTCTGCTTCCACATATGATGAGCAGCTTTCCAAATTGTATATGTAATATTCCTCATTCAAGCAACTGAAATGGTTCAATATCAAGTATAGAATCTTAGAGACTTTAGAAACTCAGATTGAGCACAGTGCTTCCATTTCTTTTTCACCCATGCTTAATCACTAGATTTCAAAGGAAAGCACTGGGAAATAAAATCCATTTATCAAGGAAAAAAACAAAAGAGTTTGTAATCCTTGTAGGGAACAAGAAGACACAAAGAGATATGAGAATAATCAAATATAAATATTGTCAAAATAATTTAAACAAAATAGAGATCGGGTGTCTTGTTACATATTCATAAATGCAAGACACAAAGAAATATAAATCACAGACTTAGTGTTTAACTGCAGAAATACTCCTACCATGTTATCATATGACTTTCTCTGTGAATAGACAAGCTTTGTTTTGAAACAGTCTCACTTTATTGCCCCATCAGTAATAGTAATTTCTGAATTTCATTCTGTGACCAATCTACAGATACTTGACCTATAACATTATTATCTTTTAATTTAAATAATTTGTCTCCCTTTGTAGTATTTCTTTTATTAGTATATGCAGAAAGTCAAAATCTCACCTCTTCATGGAATGAAAGAAAAATTACTTTGAAACAGTAATAATTTCAAAAGCATTCTGCAACCTTTTCATCAAATCATAATCTAATTTGTCTTTTGGGATACATTGCATAAAATAGAAAGGAAATGATAAAAAGCCAACTTGAATGCCATAGTAGCACTTTCAAGGATGCAGAATTAATTTAGACAGTCTACAGCCACTTTCGTTTTAACTGTGATTTGTAATTAATTAAAAATAAATACATATATTGAAGCACTTACAGACACCTGAAGATAGATGGCCAAATGCTGCTAATGCTGGCTTTTCCTTTAGTTGATGAATTAAGTGGTGTATTGCCTTCCAGTCAGCATTCAAGTCTTCTAATTTTTTCTAGAATAGAAAGTAACAAAATATTAAATTTATAATACATAAATTAATGTATCACAGAAACAAAGACTGTCTTGGGTTGGAAGGGACCTCAAATATTGTCTAGTTCCAACTGCCCACCCACCATGGGAAGGGATGACACCCAGTAGGTCAGTCTGCTCAGGGCCCCATCCAAAGCAGATTTGTAATGTAAAAAATGTAAATGCAATGTAAATAAATGCAAAATAAAATAAGTGGGTTTTTCCCGTGTATCACCTGAATTAAAAAAACAAAACAAAACAAACAAACAAACAAAAAAACACCAACAAAAAAAAAAAAAAAAAAAAAAAAAAACAAACAAACAGAAAGATACAGCAAAGAATTTTCACAAATGGGCGAGAGAGACAAGTAAAATCCCTTCCAGCTGTGCTACAAGAGTTTCTTTTCTCCACAAAGCTTGGCTGCTGAAGCTCAGAGCTCAGATTTAGAACCAGCAGAGGTGCCTGACCTGAGCACAGAGTGACTTCCTGGACCAAGCTCAGCCCGTTCCCTTGGCCCTGCCCAGCCACCCCGGGCTGTGTTTGATTCCCCTCACCCTGCCAGGGAGAGCCCCCCCAGCCTGAGAGGTCTGGCTTTTAAGCACTGTGGACATGAGATGATAGATTTTTAAATTAAAATAGAAAGGTGAGTTATGTATTTCAAAAAGCTTTTCAATAAAATCCTTACAATTTTTAACATCAAATGCAGAATTTATTCTTCCACCTATTAAAAAAATTTTTAAAAAGTCTTAGAGTCTTCAGAGTGCCATAAATTTCAGTGTGTGAGCACACAGTCCTGTACAGTAATGGCTTAACTGTTAATTTTAAACAAAACCTGCATGAAAGTCAGGAGTGTGAATATCATCAGCCCTCAGATAACCCTGAGAGGAATTTAGATTCGAAAATGTTGTTTCTACCACTCCTCTCTTCTTGCTTCAAGGACTGCAAAGAAGGATGGAGCATTGCTAATTCTATGCTGACATGTCTAAACTCTTAAAATGAAGACAGCATTTCTTTTTAAGCCACTCTCTGATTCTCTGCTACAAAAAGCAGCAGAGTGCCAATGCAGCTCAGGAAAGCTTTTAGTATTCTATGGTTTCAATCCACAATTAGATACATAGTCTAAATCACAATCCAGCCATAAGAGAAACAGGATGCCTATTAAGAAAGGTACTTTAATTACCCAGAGTCTAAGTGACAGAGGTCAGTAGGAAAGGGATGGAGACCAACGCTCATTAAATTGAAGTATGCATGTACCCACACATACACACAGACTCTGAGGTGGTGGGGTAGGTTTAGATATCAGGAAAAGATTTTTCACCAAGAGGGTGGTTGGCTACTAGACCAGGCTCCCCATGGAAGTGGTCACAGCTCTAAGCCAGTCTGGGTTCAAAAAGTGCTTGGACAACACCCTCAGGCACATGGGGTCATTCTGGGGCTGTCCCATGAAGGGCCAGGAGTTGAGCCCTATTCCATGAATCTAATATTGGTCCTCATCAGGAGTAACTACTTAAATCATTCTTACATGTATGAGCCAGAGATTTCATTCCAGCAACAATCAAAGTTAAAACATGCCCACCACACATGTTACAGTGGTTGTCTGGGGCAACAGCTACACCACTAATAAGAGAGCAACCAGTTCTAAACCCTTCTATCAAATTGCAGTTTGATCTTGCATCTGGCATATATTAACATGCATGCATTAAAATGTTAACTTCTTTCAGCACAACAATTTTACTGTAATTGCACCTCTAGAGCTCTGGTGACAAGCATGAACATCCAAATATGTTGCACTTAACACAAAATTTATAGATTTTCTTTAAGTGCCAGCACTGGTGCAATTTAAGTGATGTTAACATCCTTATGTGGACTAATCTTACTGACAGCACCAAAATTAGACATGAATATTTAGAGAGAGAAATGTAGTCTTTTAAATGCAAGACTGAGGACCATGAAAATATATTCCTCACTACTAACTTCTCACACACCAGAGGAAAAGACAAATTGAGTGCTGTGGCAAGGGAACCACAGCTCTTCTACTGGCACAGAAATCCTTTCCTGAATAAACTGTTCTGATTAAGTGCTGTTAATCACAAGATTGGGGCTTACAACCTTTCTATTGCCTCTGACACCAGCACTAACCTTTCTTTCCCTCACCTTCAAAAGCTTTACAGAAATGCATTTCAAAAGCATGAAATCCATTTTATAAAAGTGAATAGGTCTGATTATTAAAGTGCTAGTGCTTAAAGGATCACACATCTCATCCCATTCTTGACTCTTGAATCAGCATATACGAGGATTTCATTTGCCAACAAAAATGTTTTTACAGAATTGCATTGCAAAATTCTATTTTAGTATGCTTAGTGAAGGTGTGAAAATATACTTATTTCAGTGACATAGCTATGAGATAAGATTAAGTACATGTCAATATAAATCCATGGGATTTAATTTACATTCAAAATACTATAATGAGACTATATTATAAAGGTTGCAAAGATAAGCAGCTAAACATTAGGAAAAGCCAGAATAATTTTAACTATGAACATTATTCCAGATAAAATGCACATAAATTGCAGGGATATCTCTAATTTTCTGGCATGAACTTCTTTTGAGGACAGGAAAGGCTTGCAGTGAGAATAAGTCAATAGGACCTCTAGTTCATTTATTGAAAAGAATGGGAAGATTTGTGGTGAATTAAGGAAATAATGAAGGAAAAAAAAGCAAAACTGCCCCAGAGAACTAAATAATCTACAAATTTGCCAAGCAATGCTAGACAAGTAATTAATGCTTTTAAAGATGGCATGTAATTTTATCTCTTTTTCTGTGCCACACACTAAACAAGAACTGAGTTTAAGCATTGAATTGTCGCTTTCACTGTGAGTGATGTCCATATTCTGAACTGAATTCAACAGAGTTCAGCCTAAACCAAGGGTATCAGAGCAGCTCTAATTAATGAAGTTTGTAAAATTTTGAGTTCTTAGCTCTGTAAACTAGCTAATAACTTTCCAAAACCATCTTAATCTGAGTATAAATTATTTTTGCTTCCATTCTTTTGTGAAGAAAATAATTTTGATATTAATCAAAAATCTGTGTTAAAACAAATAAACAGCAGACTGTGCTGAAAGTAACTCAGGGAGAATGACGTCTTAAGGAAACCTACCTACAGCATCAAGAAAGCAATTCAACAGTCCTGCCAGCATATAACCACTTTTTTGTGACTTATGGCACTAGACAGACATTGAACCAGAAATTAATTTCACAGGTTGCACAATCAAATGAACCACAGAATGTAAAGAAACAAGTAAAATGTAATCAAAGAGGGACTAAAAATTAAATATGCACTACTCCACAATTTACAAATTTCCTCACAGATACATCTTAAAATGTCATCATCAAAACTACTACTCAAGGAACATTTTAATCTTTAGAGTCACCTTTTTCTGATAAATCTGGTAAAAATTGGCAAGTTTCAGTCTTTAATGTGAACACCTAAAATATATAGAGAGAATACACTTCTATGTCAGAATTTTGGGTTAAACAGAATAATTTCAACATAATTTATACTTCTGTCATTCTTACATAAAACAAGTACTAACTCTTCCTCTTGAAAGTACCAGTATTCATTCTGCAGTTCTTCATATGCAAATAAAAAATATAGAAAGACAAAACCTCTAGCTTTCTGTTGTTTTGAGTTGTCTGCTTGTTAAAATGTGGAATAAGATCCCCAATGACTGCAGCTGAAGTCACGCAAAATGAGTAAATGCAGTAATTGGGGAATGATTCTTGCCCCATCGTCCATTCAGTGTGTAGATGACATTTCAGTTCACAAACAAAAATAAGGGTTTATTAACCAAGAAAAACACCCAACAGAGTCCTGATTCTGCCTACTGAAGTTACCTTGAATTTACATCCTCTAGCTTTTTATCATGTTTAGGAGAACTGATCATTAAAAATGGACATACCAAAGGGGACAACAACTCTTACGCATTTCTGCTCAGGAAAGAAGACAAGAAACCAAATAATTCTTAAACATGAATTCATTTCTAAAGTGGATATCAATTCATTCACATGTTCCTATGAATGAAGATCTGCTGGTGGGATTTATAAGTAATTCAAGGAAATTTTGTAGATGTAGGAAGATAATACTCCAACTATAGTGTCTAAATAGAGACAGAAAAACAAGACATTCACTGCAGAGATCACCTACAGTCATCTTTGCGAAGAAACCCTTCTCCTGCCAATTGTGGTTTTGGAGTGTTGTACATTTTGAAAAGCTCTAAATACAAAGCCAGAAGTAATTGCAGTAGATACTTTGTGTAATCAATAAGTCACCATTACTGCTTCTGGGAACTCTTAATCATCATGTAAACTTAATTAACAGTTATAATACCAGAAACCAGACCAAGCTCTGATTGTATGGTATTGACCTCACTAGTTTTGTCTCCTGCTTGAAAAGCAGCTGCACTAGACATGGGGGGATGCTTGCTGATGACGTAAAGATTCCACAGGATAAAAAATGACACTCTAGTCTCCATGAAGGTCCTTATAATCTTTAGGAAAAGTGTGTAAAATATCCCCTTATAAATGATTTGTAAGCTGAGGAAAAGGATTCTACAGTACATTTTTTCTAAAAGAGAAGTTCTGGGAGGCATAGCCTTCCAAACAATGTGTCCTCTGCTCCAAAACACAATCAAGTAAGTCATTCTAGATAAAACTTGGCAGAGAAATTGAGGGAGAAAGTTCTGTTGCCATGTGTTCTTTCCTTCAAGATGAAAAAAGAATGAAAGCAAACTACTCTGTTTATAACTTCACTCTTACTTTTTCTAGAAAATTTTCTAATTTTTTGGACAAAATTTCTGAAAGCAAATTTTAAAATAAAGGAGTTTAAAAACAAGTTACATGTTGCCATTCATTAAACTCTAAAAATTACATTCGCTTTCAGCGTTAAAATATTCTTCAATGAGTAAAACAGCCTTAATGTCAAAAACAATATTCCCATCACAATATGCAAAAGTTTTTAGCTGGAAACATTACATTTTCCTGGGCTATGCCACCACAGAACAGAAAAAATGGCATTTACCAGGTTCTTTTATTGATTTTAAACAGACCACATCAAGGACAAGTGTACAACAGGGGAAGCATAACCTATTACACAGTAATGGATAGTGCTAAAGGTTGCCTCATTACCTTTACTGGATGAGTAGCTGGTTTTTCCTTATATAAATGACACCCTTTAGACAAAACCTCTTCCACATTCGGCTGTTTAGCCTGCACTGCTGCTTCAGTTTCCTGAAAAATAAAAACACAGGCAGTCTAGAGTAACCACAGCATAAGCAGTAAGACTGAATAGTCCTAAATCTCCATGGGAAGCTGTAAAACACCAGTAGACAAGTTTATGCTCAGAATTGGTGAGGGGGTAAACACAAGGATAGTGGCAGCTAAGGACAAGGAGGATCACCAGAAAAATCAAAGGCAAAGAGGGACGGAAAAGTAATGGTACCAAAATAAAGAGGGGTAGGTCACTTGAAGGTTTCAATAAAATGAATAAAAAACTAGTACAAATTCATAGTAAGAAAGACAAGCATGAGAAATCTCATTTAAGAGGCTCTGTTGTTTTGTCTGTTTTACACTACCAGCTGATGAAAAGTGCACTGGTTAACATTTTGTTCATACAGTATGTGGCATTAAAAGCATCTAATGAGATGCAACAACGATACTGAGTTTAGAAATGTTGTCCCTGAAAAAAAGCCTTCCGATTTGTTTCTGTAGAATGGAGTCAGTGTTCTCAGGAAATTGTAAGATAAACAAAATAATTTACATTCCTTTGTTAAAGATATGATGTGAGCGACTTCTCATCGGATAAGTGGGATTGGAGAGGTGGTTACCTCATTACCCAATCCCTGGTCAGTGTCCTGAAAATGATAAACAGGTGAGGTTTTAATAAACTTGAGTTCTTTTCTTCTTCTGTGCTCTGGACACCTGTTGTGCGTGTGTTGCTGTTCCCCTCTGTGCATCACAGTAACACAGAAAGATTAAAAATTTAAAAAGAAGACTGCAATTGTGAGTACTAAATTACCACTTAAGTAGTAAAAATACTTACAGAAATTAATTAAAAAGAAAAGCACAGTAGTAGTGACAATTCCTAAAGGTACAGGGAGGCATCTACCATCAGAAACAATACCTTACCGAATTAACAACAGTGTCTTCTCTAGCGATTTCTTTTTTAATCTGCAAAGATGTAATCCATGTGCTAACACAAGGAAATTCCATATAACCTCTCCCAACATACAGCAGCTTTGTTTTGTCAGGCACTGACCAAATAAATAATGTTCAAAACTCTACAAGTAAGACAAAATACAAAGCAGCCAACCAACCAAAACAAATGAAAATCTGCATCTACTGAAAATTGCAAAAAAAAAGATAAATTACTTCTGGATTTTCAAGATTTGTGGTTTATTTAATTTTTTTTTCTAGTAATATTAAAATTAAAATTAAATAATACCTGAGTTATCAACATGAATTGGTTGGGGCCTGTGTTTTCCTCTCTCTTCACCTAATACATAGTTTGATTATCATATCATAATCAGTATTGCTGACTACCCACTGACTGTCCAACTTAATTTTATGTCCACATTCTCAGTTATCAAGAATGTGACAGCAGACAAGATTGTGTGCCAGGTATGTCACTATCTGAGCTAACACATCATTTTATTGGTGAAAATCTGCTGTTCTTTTTACTGCAATAAATCTTGCTGAAATCTATGCAATTTTAAGTCCTAAAAATGGGCCATTTTGTTCCTATGTTTAAACTCAACATAAAAAGTATGTCTACACTGCTCCCTGAAATTTGCAAAACTTTGTGGAAAACTGCTAAAACCAAAGGTTTAGTAAATTCTATGCCATCTTTCATTTTTTTTTTTTCCAAATACTATGGTCAACAACAAATGAATTGAATTAAACATTGTGTGATTTCTTGAAATATTTGAAACGTTTCAATTTCAGTTTTTCTTAATCATGCATTTCAATACTAATGAAATACATCTGTAAGGATTCATAGAGAATGAACACTGAAAAACAATGCACAGCAAAAGTGGGATATTGAGGTAGGTGAGAGTTTATTAACCTTTTGATAAAACACTCATTAAAGCCTTATTTTCTTTCTGTTTCAACACTATGTTAACTTTCTACTTCCCTACTCATCACATTAAGGAAAAATAATAATCAAGAAGAGTTAATGAAGAGGTCATTTTCTCCCTAACTTAATGAAAGCTATGCATTTTAATAATTGTTATTTAGTTCTTGTTTCATTGTTTGTTGTGGGGTTTGGGATTTTTTTTTTTTCTTAAACTAAGCCATCTGCAGTATTTGGCCCATATTTCCCCTTGTGTTATCCTACATGTCTCAAATACTCATCTTCTTTTATGACAGCATCAGTTACCACAACAAATTCTGTAGCAGGAAAATCACATTACAACTCTCTGTGGAGTTCAAGAATACCAAGAACACTGTGGATGTGACTTTTGAAGCAGATTTCCCAATCCTTCCTCCTCACTGGACTTTGTTGTCCACCACAGACTGGTCTAGGAGCACAGACACCATTTTCTTTCAGGCTGTAACCCGTGTGGAAGGTGTAATGTATTGAGTTAAATCACTGATTCCTTCTGCTCTATAATTTTCTGGAGTTACATGAAATAATCTTATGTAGTCTCATATTTCAAATAGAGTGGCCTTGACTTAAACCAAAATGCATCGTGCAAGTATATCCAATACAGTATGATGCTCCTTTGAGATATATGTGTCAATAAGAATAAAGGTAAGAGTACAGGGGAAAAGAAGTTCTCAATATCTTGGCATTCATTTGGAGACTGCTGAAATTTACAGATATCTGTCAGAGCAGCAAATTCTTTGTCACCCACTAATCCCAACATCAATTAAAACTGTAACAAAATTATTTTAAGTAAGTGCACATCTGACATGAAATTGCTGTAGTAACTTTGAGGGAGCTCTTTGCCCAGCTTGATGGAGTAGCCACCTGATGAATCCTGCCCAGTGAACAAGTTCCCAGCAATTTCAAATCCCTTTGCTAGATGACACCCTATTAATACCAGCCAAGAGAGTAGTCTGCAAGAGACTATCAACCAAGAGAGCGAGTCTGCTCCGTCATTTAATTCCCCAAGAGAAGAAAATGGTAATGACCACAATACAGCCTCTGATGGTTCGCACACAAAAAAGACCACAGTTATCTAGGCTGTGCAGGATCCAGGAGAAGAGCATATTCCCAGAGCAGAGCCGACCTCTCATCTTCTTCACACAGGACAGGATACTGCTAAAGCTAGTAGGAATTGTAGATGTTTATTTCCATCAGTTTTTAGAGAATAGCAAAGTCATATTTGTTTTAAAGTCCTGATCAAGTCCTCATTCACACTCACTTTGCTTGCTGTAGGAGGATGCAGAGCTGTCTCTGGGAGACAGAGCTGACTGCTGGAATTGCACAATTTATGAACTGCCTGGGAAAGCAATCGTAATGCTGCTTCTGGACTGGGTGATGAATATGCTAATTAAACTTTTCACACATATGGCAAATTAAAATAGATCATCACTGGAAACTGCTGTTTCTCAAACATGTATAAACAAGAATCAGAGGCTACCTTTTTTTCCATGACACGCTGGCTATGAATTTTCAGTAGTGTTAAAGCAGTGCATCCAAACTGATGAAAGCCTGCTGCTGAATAAGCCACAGTGGCTTCTGCATTTCTAACATGCCAATTCAACCTGCTGAACAAAGTTACAGGCTAAAAAAGTGTCAAGGACTTGTCTACAGCCCCATCTGGACTATGAAATTCTATTGATACAGTTCAGAACTCAGAAAATTCATATTCCCTAGTTGAAACCAATATATTGACTATACCTCTGGTGTGTATGCCAATAGAAGATAGAATTTGATGGCTTGGCATATGTTATTTCAAGAGATGGAAACTATCCTAGCAGACACAGACAGGCTGTTTGACATACGCTGCACATATATTAGGAGGCCCCGTCAATTACCTACAAACACAGCAGCAGCATTTTTGACTGAGTATTGGTCTATATTAAGAATCAGAAGCACTAATTCAACTTCTCTGGTAACATTGGTAACGCTTCTGGTATCAATTTCCCCATGAGCTTAAATCCTTTGACATATTCTGCAGGGACAGTAGGAGAAGCTCAGGGGAATTAAACCTGTCTTCACAGTGTAATGTAATGCAAAAATGGAATCTTAATTACAGCCTTCAAACAAAAAACTATATAACTTTGAAATTAATATAGTGAGTTGTTTTAAAACCTCTTGTTTCATGTTTCAAGTTGAATTCATGACCTCTTTTTAGCAAGACATTATGTTAAATGAAAATTAAAGAAGAGAATTTATGCACAGGAAAAGAGAAGCACTAAGCAGTTTTCCTTTATTGATCAAGACAAGGCAGTGACATGTAATAAGCAAATATAATAAATCTAAAATATAAAATTATTTGGATGCTTTTAATTTCAAACAAACTTCTATGAACCAGATATAAATCTTTTATAAACCAGATATAAATCTCCATATATATTTAAACTGATAACAGAAAACTACGTTTAAGTATGTTTTTCTTGTAATGTAGATGCAGAAGAGTGTAACTTGTAATGACAATTCTCAGAGGTGGATCTTCTTATTCATGCACAACCTTAATGGTTACTAAGGTTGGAAAATACCTCCACAATCAAGTCCAATCTTTTGATGCCTAGTTTTTTAGCTTTTTTATTCATTTGTAGCTTTGTAGATTTTTACTATATAGTTTTATAGTTTCTAGAACTCTCTTACTATTTTTCATACTTTAGAACAATAGCTAATTCTTTCTAACATGTTATGTTATACTCTTTCTGTTTAGTCTTATTTTCAAGAAATATTATTTAATTTTTTCTGTTTAGTCTAATTCTGTTTAGTCTTATTTTCAAGAAAAGAATTTCTAACAAGGACATATGGTTTAGTACCTGCATTTGAGAGAGAAAACAAGAATCCCCTGGAGACACTCCAAGGTGTCCAAGGGTGGGTCACTAGGGCAACTGTTCTCCTATTGAGTGTACCTGCTAGATAGACTAATTAATTAACCTTATAAAAGTTGTAGAAATCCTATCTTGCTTGTATGCATAGCTATATTTGTGCACCTGAAATCTTTCATTAAAGAATTGCTCTTTATATTAGCACTTTAACATTGTTGGAAAAGCTTTTCTCCTGATTCCAGGAAACTCTTTGACCAAACACCACCATGTCAGCTTGTCCTGGTTTGAGCAGCCCAGGGAAGTGAGCTGGCTGGTTTTGAGACTGACATTTTATTGGACCGATGGAAAAGCATTTTCTAGTTCTTATTCCCTTTGAAAGAAGCCCTGGAAGGTCTCTTTCCTCCTGGCTGTCAGAGCACACACCTCTGCCCTGGCTCCGTGGGGAGCGGGAGGCCACTCTGGCCAGGCAGGCTCAGCTGATTTGGGAACATTTGCCCGCACAGAGTCTGCTCTGCTGCTGGCCGAGCTGAACCTGCCTCTGTGCACCTGGGAGAGGAGGCACGATGAGGCAGCCTGGAACACCTGATGAGACCGAGGGGTGGAAAAGCAATTTTGGGAATCTGTCCAACTTTCCCGTGGCTGCCTTCTGGGCCAGAACCCTCTGAGAGCCCCCCCAGCACAGCTTTGAAACATGACACCATGGACTGCCGTGGCCAGACGCTGTTTCTTGTTAACTCCTTCAGTGCATCAGTGTACAGACAGAACTTAGAAAGCCTCCATCCTCTCTCCAGTGAGAGAAATTAGAATGTAGATGTGTAAAGACCACATGAAGTATGAAAGTCAGTCAAGAAAGATTGAAAGTCCAAGTGGAAGGAGTGTGGGAAGTTGTTTTTGAGCTGTAAAAAATTCTCATGAGCTATGGTGATTTGCTGCAATATACTGAGATTTTTCCTTTAAATCATAAAAGAAGTATGGGGGAGATAAAAGAGTTCAAATTGTAGACCTGAACAAAGGAATGAAATGTGGAGGGGACTGTTGATTTTATGAAGAGTTGAACAGAGAGATGAAGTGATAAAGACTCTTTGCCCTTGAAGAAGAAGTGAATCTCTGCTCCTTGGAGGTGAAGGTGGTCCCAAAGACAAAGAGAACCTTTGTTTTGAATATGTTATCTTTAAAAGTAAGACCCATACATCGATGTGGCCCCGAGACACAACTGTGAACATGGGGAGGAATTTCACAAATGTAAAAGATCCGTTTGGTTGCTGTTCATGAAGAATAGATTTACAAGAGAACTGTTCTCTTGTGGGGAAATTGACCATAGGAAACGAGAGGTGCTTCCCTCCCTAAATAAACTGAAAAAGACTGTTTTAGAGGTGGAAAACTGACTGACATTTCTGTGTTGTTTTCTTTACATTGTTGGTTAAGAGAAAAGAAGGTGTGGGGAGGGAGGAAGAGTGTTTTGAAAGTTCCATCCTCATTTGTGTTGTTTTTCTTTCTTTTAGTGTTAGTTAATAAAGTATTATTATTTTTAAGCTTAAGCCTGCTTTACTCTTGATTGAAAACTTTGAAATTGGCAAAAAATTAAACCAGAACAGAAATTGGTGTTTCTGCCTGGTTTCGAATTGAAACCATGACACAGCTAAACCATAGAATGAAGTGCTTGGAACGTGAACAACTTGAATTTCTAGGAATAGTGACTCCACCTCTTCCCAAGGCAGCAGAGTCATCCCTGACCCTCTTTCCAGTGCAAAAGTTCTTTCTGATGTCCAACCTCAATCTCCCCTGGCTCAGCTTGAGACCATTTCCTCTTGTCCTGTCTCTGGTGCCTGGAAGAAGAGACAGACCTCACCTGGCTACACCCCCCTTTCAGGTTGTTTGAGAGAGTGATAAGATCTTCCCTGAGCCTCCCTTTCTCCATCTGAACACCCCCAGCTCCCGCAGCTGCTCCTCAGCAGAGCTGTGCTCCAGACCCTTCCCCAGCTCCTTTACCCTTCTCTGGACTCACTCCAGCCCCTCAATGCCTTTCTTGTAGTGAGGGGCCCAAAACTGGGCACAGGATTGGAGGGGTGGCCTCCCCAGTGCCCAGCACAGGGGGACAATCCCTGCCCTGCTCCTGCTGCCACACTATTGCTGATCCAGGCCAGGTGCCATTGGCCTTCCTGGCCCCCTGGGCACACCTGGCTCACGTTCAGCTGCTGCTGACCAGCACCCCCAGGTCCTTTTCCTCCAGGAACACTTCCAGCCACTCTTCCCCAGCCTGTAGCACTGCCTGGGGTTGTTGTGACCCAAGGGCAGGACCTGTCACTTGGCATTGTTGAGATTCTGGCCTCAGCCCATTGGTCCAGTGTGTTCAGATCCCTCTGCAGAGCCTTCCTCTCCTCCAGAAGATCAACATTCCTGCCCAACAGGTGTTGTCTGCAAACTACAAACATTTCCCCCTTTTAGATGAGTGAATTTCATCTTTCTCCAATAGGGATGGTGCTGTATAAACTACCCCATGACCAAAAAGGCCAACGTTTCCTCAGTGACAGCAATCTTTAAGTCATGTAGTGATCAGATGGGTTCCCCTGGATCTTTCAACATTCTTCCCTGCTACCAAAGGGATTGAGGAAAACCACCTCTGCTCCTGTCCCTTCAACCAGTCATCCCAGTGTTCCAAAGTCCTTTTTGATTCCTTCTTGTCACTGCTGACTTGGACAAGCAGAAGTGGGTAATAATTGGAGCCTAGGAAGTCTCTTAATCATATCTCTTATCTGGACCCCAGGGAGGCAAAAGAGTTCCCTGTGAGATGGATCCAGTTTGTATACAGGGCCCTCAATTCCCCTTGGAAGGAGTCACCTAAAGCATTATCCTTCTTTATTAACAGCTGTAAATGTGAAATTCCAGCAAACATTCACGCTTATCTTTCAAGTTATTATTCCCACACATTGAGGAAAAAACTATAAATAAGTGGTGAGGTTCTGAGTGCCTATTTTTTTTCCTCAAATGCAAAAAAAAAAAAAAAAAAAAAAAAAAAGGATTAGATACAAAACATGAATATATTCCCATTTTCAAGAATTCTGATTATTCTAAAAGAGTGACCTCATTTTTTCCTATGACTCAGCTCTGCATATTCCCATTCATGGAGCAGGATAACAAGCTAAACCACCACAAAAAAGAATGGTCAAAGGAAACTTAATACATCAAAGTTCAGCTATGCCAAAGTAAGCATCAGACCCAGTTGATAGCAGGTCAGATAGTACAACCAACAGCATTCTTGGGAGTCACTTTAGATATTTATACAATATTATTAGAATATATCCAAGATATTCTATAAATAGTTTTGTGGCCATCTTGACTTGGAAACGAATCCATTTGGGTGAAAATGCAGCTGCCAGTATTTAAATTTCCTGAATAAAGACTTTAATTAATTTGGATAAAATTCAAGGAAAGGCAAGCTCTTACTGCTGTTCTTTTCTACATAACAGATGAAAAGGTTTGATAATTTTCTGAATATTTTAGTTATGTCTATGTAGAAATAAAATGTTCGGTGAACATCTGACTTAAAGAATTTAAATACACTTCCCTATCTAAGGGATTTATGAAAAGTACTACAAAATAACCCCTTGAAGTAATTAAATTTAAAGACTATTCCATTAGTGGCCTCAGTTGAAGTAGTGTAAAATTAGTTTATCACTAAAATTATTCTGTAACTAGTGGACAAACAGTTTTATATACCTCCTCTAAAAATGCCATTTTAATGATTAAATAAAATAATAATTCTTTCACTATTACATTAACTGACTGATCTTTTCAATGTGTGAGAATAAAATTTGATTCCAAGCCCATGTTAGAAATTTTCTTACTGTGGAAAAGACTATAGTGAGATACATTCAGCTTTTTAGACTAATTATGCAAACAAAAGACATTTGATTTTAATGAGAGTCTCAAAAATTGATACAACTATAACTCGATCTATGTTGAAAATTTTTTAAATATTACAGAGAGGGAAGGATCCTTACACAGAAGAGACCAGTACACACTTTCTTCTAAAAGTGCAATTTTAGAATTCATAACTACTTTGTAAACCTATGAGTACAGCTTTTGTGCAGTTTGTAAAATATGGTGACATAATGTCTTTTAAAACCTGGTGTTTTTCATCATTCTGTTCTCTCCAATATGTCTTATTCCTAGTACTGGAAAAGGGAAGGAAAGAAAAGAACAAGGAAATCTTCCACAAATAAATGGAACTAAGAGGATCCCAAAATTTAAGCCATGCAAAGCGCCTGAAATTGCAAACCCTACCACTCTGCAGAGTGAAATATTTTATCCAAAGCATGTTTTCCTGCTGGCTAACAGAAATTTGTGAGCTTCTTCTGTACTTCTAGAGGAGATGAAATATAGTAATTTTTCCCCACACAGAGAAATCACTATCTATCCATTGCAGCTGTCTGTCCTGAAAAGGAAATTTCCTGGAGGTACTGAAGATAGATGAAATTATTAGCTGTAAAGACATGACCTGCAGATACAGTATATGAAAAGAATTTGGCTATGGTGGTCATATACCGATAAAGCACAGTTAATCATCCAGTTGGACTGTGAAAAGGTGCACTCAGAAGAATTCTTTGAGATTGGATGTGATTCAGAATATTTTATTTTGAGACTGGACAGGGCACAGAATGAAATAGCTGCTCCTATTCTACCAAGACTGCAGATCCTCTCTTATTTCCAGTGCATAATAAAAATGAGAAAATAACAAACCCAAGAGAACTGACAGAGAAAAAGGAAATTTGGCAGAAAAACAAAATGAGAAATTCATGCAAGAAAATAAGGGAAGTCACAATAATTTTACTAACTCTCTCTTAGTATTCTGTTTTCTTAGATGCTAAAGAATAGCAGCTTTGGAGGAAGAAAAGTTATTTAGATAATAGCAGATATGGGGTACACCACAAGGACCTCGACTGGCAAGTGAAATTTGGTGATAATTATAAAAATATTGAGCCATGAAAATAGTTTATTTCTTCTTGCAAACAGGAAAGAGAAATCAGAATTTATTCTCTCTTATTGCACAAATAATGAAGTTTTTTTTCAATAAACTGATTTTTAAAATAATTTAACTTGTGAGGAAAGATTGACATATTTATTTATTTTACCATCAAATTCTTAGTTGGTTATAATTCTCCTTCTTAGTCAGGGCTTTTCTGCAAATTTTCATTCTCTCTTCAAGTTTAGTAAAAGAATAATTTTCAGAGGAGTTTCTGGCTACAAAAAGTAATCAGAAAAAAAAATCTAATCAAAATCCGTTACTGTTCTAGCACTGGTTTGTTGATTGTAACATGTTTTTAGATATGCCCATCTTCTGTTATTAGTCTTTCATAAATAATTTTTTAAAAATGTACATGAGGATGTATTTCTACCATTTATCTTCCAACAGTTTCACTGGAAGGAATGGCTAAGAACTGCTCCAGTACATTACTTCAACAGCAGAAGCGGAGGTAGATTTCAGTAAACAGAATTGATGTTCTTATAGTATGGAAAGAATGCTGTTGGCTCATTTTCAACTGCCTGGTTTGGAAATGAAAATGGAAAGTTATATCCACACTCTGAGTGGTGACACTTTTTGTTTTAATTTCCATGAATAGGTATGCTATCAGAAGCTGATCTTTTTAGAATTAAAACCATTGATTTAATCCAGAAAAAAGAAAAATCTTATTACAAAGGATGAAAAGAACTAGTAAACAAAAGCTATTTCCGCTGGGCCCAGGTTTACAGAAATGTATTGGGCATAGCTGCAATGAGCCTAACTTTCCTCACAGCAGCCTGGATGGCACTCTATTTTTCAATTACAATGAAAACAGTTTTACTAACACAGGCATCTTTTAGCTCCTGCTGAGTAGCACTGACACAAGCTCTAGACCTTCTCTTTTTCTCATTCTGCTCCATCAGCAAACGAGATGGAGGTGCACAACACACTGGGAGAGGACACAGCGACTGCAGCTGACCAAAGGGATATCCCAGAATAGGATATCCACCTAATACATATTATATCACCTAATGATAATAAATAAAAGCTGTGGACGATCATGAAAGGGGGACAGCTGGAGTTACTTTCCAAGTAACTGTTACTCATGAACTAGCCCAGCTTTCCTGGAAAAGGTTGAGCACCTGCCTGCCCTTGGGAACTGGTGAATGAATTCCTTCTTTGCTTTGCTTGCATTGGCACATTTGTTTAACCTTTTAAGCTGTCTTTATCTCAACTCACCAGTTTTCTCATCTTTGCTCTTACGGTTCTTTTACCCATCCCACTGGGAAGGTAGGGATGGGGAGGGGGCAGGTGGTGAGCAAGCAGCTGTGTGGGGCTGAGCTGCCTGCCATCATTAACCCACAACAATTCTTTAGAAAGTATTCTCACCTGCCCTGCCAAGCATCTTGAAATGCAATTTTATTCCAGCAAAATGCACTGACTCTCTTTACAAGATCATCTCATAAGAGTTAAGCTTCACAGCACTATACCCAATGTCAAAGCTGCATTTACTTGGAACTTTAGTACAAAATCTGCAGCAGGATTGAGCAATTTCCACATTATCACTAATTTTAATGTGAGAAAGAACTAAGGTCACTTTAAGCATACATTTATTTTTTTTTAAATCAGCAAGTAAAAATTGAACCAATTTTTGCTCAAATATCAGCCAAGTAATATCAGCCAAATCAAACACTCAAATATCTAGCAGTTGCCAAAAATTTGTATCATTTTCAATGAACAAAAAACTATGAAGACATACACTGCTTGTTTCTAATATTTTATTACATAGCAATCAATTTGAAGCAAATGAAGCCAAAGCTAATAGGACCTTGTACAGCTGTAAGTGTTCATTTGAATGAGTTCTTCTTCAGATTCCAGTATTTTAAATTGCTTGTGATCAGTAGAGAAAAAGATATATAATCTTCCAAAAGAAGTTACTGTTTCATAAATAATATGTTATTATCAAGAATATATCCAGGACCTTTCAAGAACTGTGTTTTGAAGAGACAGAATGTATTCTGTTAAGAAAAGAACATATGAAAAGGATGATGAGAATGTTAGAAAACTGTGTTTTGTTGCAAAGGAGAAGAAATTTCCTATCTTAGAAATCCTAATTACACTGAAGCAAGCTATAGTTTTGGTATTGACTTCACTAGAGCCTTGGTAAACTGCCCTGTCATTCTCTAAGTTTGCTTTTGTATCTTTTGGTTTGCTTATGTTAATCACAATTTGAAGATTACCTGAGCTGTTATCAGTAGTACAAGGAGGCAGCCAAAAACCAAAGCTGAGGTATGAGCTCACTAACTCACCCCACTTCTAAAAAGCTTATGCTTTCAACAATTAAAGCACATTTTGATTATCCATTATTTCCAATAAAAAATATATTACTGCACTTCAAATAGCTTATCAGATTTCAAAAATTTTTCCTTTCCTGAGATGCTGGGACACATTATTTGCAACCCACCTTATGGCTGCAAAGTCTGTTATATATTAAATTTACAAAGATTACTCATTGGGAAAGTTTTGCCATATGTTCACAATCCACCTGCAGCTAATATTGTTTAACACTCTTCTAATTGGAATAGATTTCTTCAGAAGAACTTTGGACACACTGTTTAAAATTTAAATGCTCAAAGCACACAAACAAAATATTGATCAGGTTGCTCCTCCAATTCCCCTAAGAAAATTTCAGGGAAGAGCCATAACTGATTTAGGCACAGAATATCGAGATATAGTTTAAATTTCATCATCAGAAGTTTTCCCAGTTCAGCCTTTTGCCGATCTGGTGTTGATGCCAGAATATGAGACAGATCTCTGAGGTACATATTCCTAACGTGCTCTTATAGACAAACTACACTACCTCTTACTGTATTTTGAACTATTCCTTTAAAAGTAGTAGCAAAATGAAAAGGTAAAAGAATCAGTAAAGTGTTAAAATCTGACTTATCTGGGCCTAGATTGTAAAGGAAAAAACTGACAAATGATGACTGATGGACAAAAAACACAACAATGTCCATTTGATATTTTCAATCTCCTCTTTTATTTATCTAGAATTAGGCTTGCTACTCCTCAGCCATGCTTTTCTCTTCTGTTCTAACTTAAGGTTGTCAAGTATATAATGAAGTGATTGACTTGAGTTGACAGCCTTCTTATTGTCATTCAAAGTTATCAAGGACAAAATCCAAATACATATTATTTCTTAAAAAAAATAATTTTTTGTTAAGAATGGTCAGTTTTTCTCCACCAAAAATAAACTTAATATGCTATTTAAAATATAAGACAAATCACCACCACAAAGAGTAAACAGATATAAATTCTACACCCAGAGAGAGTTTAAAGCAGTATAAGCAAAAATCAAGGCTGTATAAGCCTTGGAAAAGGACTCAAGTGTAGAGTACAGGAGGTGTGAGTGATGATCCAGAGGTAAGGAGGGAGTAAAAGGAAAAGAATGGGAAACTGAGTAAGCAGGGAAAAAGAGCCATTGAGATTGAAAGAGGATTTGAAGTCAAAGGTAGCTGGAAAATATAAAGTGGCTTGTAATATTGTCTGGAGAAGATGATTTGAAAGGGTCAGCAGGGTTTTCAGTGAGCTAGCAGAAGAAACATGAATTTCTGCATTCTTCCAACTCACTTCCTTATCCGTAAGTGCTATTTCTCCATCCATTCCTTAAATGGGACTTGCATTTCTGTCCATGCTTTTCATGTCCTCATCATCTATAATAACCTAATTCTGTCACAATCACCCTGGAAAACTGTTTTCCAGAGGAAATGGCAGTGCTGAAATAAAGACCAGAAAGAATTCCTAGAAAGTGCAGCTTTAACCTCCTCCTGTGGTTAGAAGAAGGTGTTGATGACTCCTAAGGCTTTCAACAGGTAAGAGGAGGAGGAAGGAGGAGGAGCAGGCACTTCTCTCCTGGGTGCCCTCTCCCCATACCCTTCCTTCCATCCCACACACCCTGAGCTCTCCTGCAGAGGAAAGGAGCCCCCAGCTGCAGACGTTTGTAGAACATGAAGGATAGGGCTGTCTCTCCAGGTGGGAATAGAGCAGCTTCAGTTCCTCTTTTAACAGCAGGGGAACTGGAATCAAACTGAGCATCCCAGGCCAATTCATCCTAAAAAGAGTAAATCATTGCAGTGGCAAAGAATTTGTGAAAGTATTAAATGTACATGAACCCCAGGTAAATGCATGCAATGGTAATATGCATATTATTATAATAAAGTCTAGAAATAAAGATAAAAACTTAAGCACTGTTTACTTGATGAATGCCTTTACTACACTGTGCAGCTTGCTCAACCAGACAGAGAGAAATATAAAATAAAGTTGGGTATATATCTGTATTTTCATTTCCTTATAAGAAGTTTGGTAGTTTGGTGTGTACTTTTCACCTTTTCACATTTGCTGCCACTGAGCAAAAACAAGAACAAAAAAAAAAAAAAAAAAAAAAACAAAAACAAACAAAAAAAAAAAAAAAAAAAAAAAAAAAAACAAAAAAAAAAAACCCCAAAACGGTCAGACCTAAACTAGTTAATGAACTTTTTCCACTAACTTAAGATTAATTAAATTAATCCTACAATCAAGAAGTATTGATTTTAATAATATAATAGATAACTAAGAAGGTTAAACAGCATTTAAAATATGGAATATATAATTCATCATTTGTTTTCTGTACTATACTAGTCAAATCTCAAAATTAAAGTACACCAACCAACTCAAGATTAGAGTATGTTCCAGGGCTCTTTTAAACACTAAAAGATTACTGTTCAATTCCTTCTGTGGCACTTTTGTTCTTTCAAAATTTGGCATTTGAAGTAGAAATTCACTAAAAAAAAAACCTCATTGCCTCAGAAACTTAGAATATTTTAAATAGAAAAAAGAAATATGAAAATGTTATTAAATGAAGATTACTATCAGCAATAAAAAAAGCTATCAGAGGAACTAGATACTTCTTTTCTAGGTTAACTAAAGTGTTTCTGGACTTCTTGACTGGAGAGCAAAAGAAAACAAGAAGTTTTATTATGTTACTTGAACAGGGCTGTAGAAATCTGTGAGTTTAAAATTTTCAGACACTTAGACTGTTTGACTTTATAAAAATACTGACCCTTAGATTAGAAACACTAAATATCAAAATAAATAATCTACAGTAACAGCTGAAATTTATGAGCAACTAAAACCATATAAGCATTAGCCTATTTGTAAGATTTTTTTTATCTTACTAGACAACATACTTTTCATTCTTTACATATTTGGGGTTCTAAAATTGGTTTTGGCTAATAGTATATTGTTGACTACATCACAACACAATAAAAAAGCTTTACTATGTACATATTAGAAAGAAGTTACTTTTTTTTGGCTGTAAAAGCACTTTTAACTCCCACTTAAAGTATTTTTCTAAAGACTTAGCACACCACAAATGTTACACAGACTACATTTAAAAAGTGCAATCTGACTGTAACAGATTGCAAAATGTTAATTTTATCTTAGTCACAGCTGCAGTAGGTTGTAATAAGAAAGCTTTTACTTCTGGTTTGTCTTACCCAGACATTTTGATTTTTATATACTTAAGAAAACTCTATTATTCTCACTCTGCTCTTCCAAAAACAACATTAATTTAACCATGCTTTGGAGCTTTCTAGGGTTCTTCCCAATAGCAAGACATGTGGGAATCTCTAATCAAAACTCCCAATGACTTGGGGTCCTGTCATACACAGAATTGGGATTGAACAGGACTATGAGGAAATAAATATTTAGAGGAAAACTGAAAATGAAAGAAAAAAGAAAACTGAAAAAGAAAAAATGTTTGATTTTCTGAAGGTATTTTTTTAAGCTGTCACCTAGAGCAGCATTACTTCCAAGATTCCCCCTCTTTTCTTGCAACCGACGTAAACAAATCTTAGCAGAACAGTCAATAGGATGATATAAAGGTCAGTATTTGCACAGCTTCCTTGAGCCATAACTTTGGAGCTCCACAGATTGTTGATGCCGTAGGCAAAGTTGTATCAAACTGTAAAGTATAGGTCTACATCCACATGTTCAGAAAGCATATCCCTAACGGTTTAAGTATATTAAATCTGGATGACTGAATCAGAATAAACACATTTCAGAGTGCTCATGTATGTCCTTAAATATTCCATTAAGGAGACAAAGCATAAGCGACTATAACATCCATTATAGCAACATTTACCACCTACTTAGACTCTGATTATCTGACTTAGCCAAAAAAAAAAGCTTGTGATTAAAGATAACCACATCATTATCAAGACCAAATAAATAGTTGCTTTGACCACTACAATAATTGCTTTTTGAACTAATACTAATTAGATACTCCATATTTGCATTCTTGTCTGCATTGGAACAGTACTGATGGTGAACAAACAGGGTTTAGGAAAGAACTCAATTACTGTCTATTAACACAGTATTGGAACTCTCTCTCGTTTGGCAAACAAAGCAGTCACAGAAAGACTGAGTTGAATAAACTCAGCTGAGGAAAAATGTACAGGTTTTTAACTCAACCATTGAAATAATTTACCAGGAGATGTAGATGACTGTTCACATGTGGAAATTAGAAACCATTCTTGGTTGGTTTGGTTTCATCTGGGGTTTTTAAATTATTATTTTTGAGAGAGGTGTGTTGCAGTTCAAGCAGAAAATAATCCAGAAAACAGAAAGGATGACTTTATAGAGCAGGTCTGACTGGATGACCAGAGTAGTATCTTCTGACCTCACTCTGAACCAACTAACTCTACACATATCTCAGAGACCACATATTGTTGACTGTTCGAAGTCAGCTGCAGTTACTGCAAAGTTACTGCATGCAAGAGTTATAGCTGTTTCTGTATAAATGTTTCATACAATGTTTTAACAGCCCAGCAATATCTGTGGGTTTGTTTTAGGGACTCTTTTTAATATTATTATTTTTGGCAGAAAGAAAGAATAGCTTGCAAAATGTTTGTCAGTGATTTCCAGATTAAAGGGGAAGGTGGAGACCATCCTCTTAGAAGTTCATGGATATCCACACCTCAGTAATTGCTACACAGCTTTCTCTGCTGTTAAATCTACTATCTCCTGCTGTTAGATGGATATCTCATACATTTCTAGCTGAAAATACTGCCAAAGTACCCTGAGAAATATATCAAAATACTAAGAAATTGCCACAGACTTGAAGGAAGCAAGGGCTCCCTTAGAGAGCCCAAGAAGCAAGGCAAAATTTGAGATAGTGCTGTTTGGGTCAGGAACCAGGCAGATCTGAAAAAGCTAAATAAAACTTTCTCATGTCAAAACTCCTTTGCTGATAGACAGTATTTCATATCACCCATGTTATCCTGCAGGGCCTTAGCTTTACACTGAGAGGATATGGTTGCATTAAGAGTTGAAAAGCAGCCATCACTTCCTAAGATTCAGGTTTACTTATAAGAATAAAGATTGTGGCACTACAACCAGCAAAACCATGACATTGAATGTGCAGGAGCTAGAAAAAGCACATCTTTAGCTGTGGAATTTTATTGACAGAGGAAGAAAAATGGCTAAGAAAAATAAAGTTGATCAACATAAATTGAAAGCAGGACCAGGAAAACCAGGGCATTACATAGTCAGTAGTACTGAGAGAAGTTACTGATTGAAAGAAAAGTACCAGCATGTAAAAAACAATCACATAGTAAGAGCTGAACTTCATCATGCCATTGGTGAAAGGTTCTCTGCCATGGCTGCATGCACTGACTGTGCTAGAACACCCACAGCTTATGCACCAGTGTTGGCAGAAGCTGTTTTGTAAACAGAGCTGTTCTGTTAAGTATTTCAATCTTCTCCCGTTCTGTTAAGTATTTCAATCTTCTCCCATGCAATAATGTAAATAACTGTTGTACTATTTCCTTGGCACCATTTTGTAAAATTGGAATTTCATGATGATATCATCTTAGTTTGTAAAGTATGAATACTAAATCATGCAAAATAGCTATCAGAATGAGGGTAAACCCAGGTCAAAGAATGAACCCAGACAGAGTCAAGCTTGGGAAACCAGAGTTGTAAAAGACACAATATGAAATATGTTCTACATGCATGAGAAGCTGGTACACTGCAAACCTGGAAGTGTTCCAGTGTTCACAAATAGCAGAGGAGTCAAGACTTTCTTATAAGTGTAGATTTCATGCCTTCTCCAGGCATTTACATGAGTATTTAAAAAGTGCAGTCTACATATTATGCTATTATTGGAAATGATCACATCAATGTGACAAAAAAAAAATCAACGCAAAGAACAAAGATTTATCCTAATACTTTAATTTTGTAACCTGCAAATATGCATTTCAATGTTGATTTATTTAGATACTTTCTTAAATTAAATATATATATATATTTTGACAGTTTACAGAAGAAAACTGTAGTAAAGGATGAAAATAATGAGTGAAACAAACACTGGTACAGAGGCTTTCTAGATCCTGAGAATGAAGAATCCTTTCTCTACTCATTACATACATTTCTTATGTGTTGAGAAATGAGTCATTAAAGCTCAACTGTATTTCTAACACCACTGCTAAAAATTATTGTGCTTAACTGAGGGTGATTGCCCTAATTGTGGCACTAGAGCCTCTAAATTATGGCCAAGAAAATTACAAAGTCAAATCATAATGGTATAATATATATTAGGGTTTACTGAGCCATTCTGTAGTTCTATGAAGTACGTGTAGAGTTATGATAGCAGAATGAGCTGAAAGGGGGAAAAAAAAGCAGGAAATGTATTTTATAGTTAATGCTGCTGCAAAGTACAGTATGTTTTCTGGGACTGAATATCTAAAATGCTTGTTTCTACAATTTAATAGTGTTCACATTTTTCTTAACATTTTTTGCTGCTTTGTAAACTGACATTTGTACACACTTTAGAAGCTGAGATGTTGCCCAAAGCCTCAAACACACAACATTCCAGAGATTGTAGGACTATGAAGTCAGCCAGTATGTTTCTTGCTCACCACAAGGTCTCACTCCACATGGGTACCAAAGAAGATGCTGATCTTGTACAATCTCTTTATGTCTGCATCTTTTATTCTTCTGTTTCCTAATTATATTACTGTGAAGTAGGAAAGAGCCTGTCTCTCTATGTACATTTGTATTAAACTTAGGATTCAAGTGTAGGAAACAACATCTGGAGCCATAAATTATTTAGCCAATGAGCATTAATTCCTTTGGTTGCAAGAATCTTCAAATAGTGAAAAGTTTTAAATGAACTTGGGCCCCCACTATTGAGATGCCCAGGGTGAAGGAAGACCAACAGGACATTCTTGGATCCATGGGTGGATCTTCTGCTTGACCTGTCTCTGTCTCTTCCTCTCTCTCTATCTTCCTCCCCTCTCTTTTCTATTTCATTCTATCTCTCTACCTCACAATTTACATTTAAATAAAATCTGTATTATTGACTTCAGCATATGATCATGTTTGCACCTTAATTTGGGCAGAGACATCTCTCAATAATTAGATCTTAACAACTCTTATTTTTGTATAAGTAATTTCCATCCCTCCCTGATTTTTTATGTGGTGACAGAAGTAACGATCTAAAAAGGGAGAGGGCATATGCTCAAGTTATTCATTACAAGTACCCACACCATTACATTGTGAGCTTTGTTGTTGACCTGGGACAAACTGCACGGCCTGAAGCAATGCCCAGGCACGGTCAGGGATTAGCATCAGCCACAGATGCAACAGGCACTTTGGATGCAACTGAGTGCTTGGGGGAGTTGGGACTGCTGCCAAAAGGATGCAAGCTGTGCTGCACCAGCTAGCCTCTAGGCCAAAAAACGGTCCTGGGCACTTCATAGTTACTAACAGAAATATAGTTTTAAGAGCTATAGGAGGGATTTTAATTGTTCTACCTGTGGCCAAGCCCAATTATGTATTGTAAAACGTTGCTTTGTGCAGTCCTCTGTAACAAAATGTAATAATTTTGCCTTTGGTTGCACCTTTTTTTTTATTCTCATAGAATTACTTTTGTGCTACCACTGAAGGTTAACACTGCTGGAGATTTTATTTAACTTTTCTTCTAAGTAAATTTAAGGGACTTCTCATCTCTTTTTAATAGCTGAGTTTTGCAGGTAGAAAAAAGGTATGAACTTTTAAACTGGTATTAATTCACAGAAATTGAAAGTTATCAATGTGAGTTATGAAATTCCCATAAATTCTCCTTTATATACTTATTATGCATGTGTTATATAGATCAATATTATTTAAAAGGTTAAATCAGATTATCTGATAAGGACCTGCATTTATTATACCACTTGATTTATGGAAGAAAATGCAATGATAGTTATCAGATTATAGCTGCATGTCAGAAGCAAAGGTTGCTATGGTTTTAGGAGAAAGAAATCACTGTATTTTGGAAAATTATTTCACAATATTTTTAATTGGTATTTTAGATGCATTTTAGTTTGCATATCAAGATTAAATTTTACCTACCAAAAATTTTGAAATTTGCTTGATATTTGCTAAATATTGAAATTTGCTAAATATAAGTAAAAATGTAAGAAACTTGATATAAAATAGGCATATTACTTCAACATAATATTACTGACTAGCTAAAGACACCCCAGTCATCCATTTAAAATAAACACATATCCACATCTTCTTTCTCTTTTGCCCATCCAACCGTACATGTTATCATTTTTTTCAACCTGCTTTTGAGGTCAGAAAATTTCTAACAATATTTTATGGCTTTTATAAATTAATATCCTTACAATACTTAAAGTTTATACCTACTCATGTTAATTTTGGAAATTTTTCCTAAAAAAAACAGCTTAGAAAACAAAAGAGCCAGGAGAGTGCTTAATGTCTGGGCAGAGAGGAGAACTTTACCTTGCAGGCTTAGTAAGAGTATGAAGAATATTGACAGAAATTTAATAAAAACAATGTTTCAAATGAAATGAAAATTAAAATTTGCATGCTGTTACATCAAATCCTATAATCAAAATAGTCTGGTTTTCCTGAGGATTTGCATGAACCTGGTCTTTTTCACTCCAGTACTATATTTACAAGGACGATGGTCAATTTTAAACTTCTTCTTCTTAGCTTCCAAGCTTTTAGAATGCCCAAAAAGGTTCTTTGTAAACTTTTGAAATCTGTCTCTTTTCTAAGAATATTATCACTATGCTTTTCATTCTACTAGGTAATGATAAACATCACTCTTCTTTCTGAGAAAAGGAGTTATAAAATCCTATAGGAGACACTTTAATGTTCTTTGGAAGGCATTAATATAAATTAATAAATGTTGAATATTTATACAGAATCTGGGAATACCAAATAAAACAAAACAAAATATATATATATATACACCAAAAGATACATCCTTTCCATAGGTGGGATACATATCCTTACTTTTTTAAAGGTACACATTAGCCATAGTAATTTAAATTAATTTAAATTGCAATTATGATAGCAATTTAAAAATACACAAACATTTCAACAATGATTCGGGCGGGTGTGTACGTCCAGGCTCAACCCAGTGCAGGACAGACAGCATGTTAGCAAGGGTCAGGCTGTAGAAGTTGACTGTAAAATTCAACACTGTCAAGAATAAGCTGGCTTCCTAAATTATATCTAGTCATTCTTAATGTGTTTTGTTATTATTAATGGTCTTACTCTGCTAATTCTTAAAAAAAGGTTCTGAGGTTATAATCTGCCTTCAGAGATAATTAATAAAGAGTCTTAAATGCAAAAGTTTCTCTCTGTCAAAAAACCCTACAGTTTGGATAAACCTAATTCAACATCTTAAAGAAGTTAAATCTATGGCTTTCGAAAGCAATCCACGTAGATAACGTGCAGATAAGAAGCAATTACATTTCATGTGATTACAGTCCTTATAATAGTAGTAGTCCTTATAATCCTTTAAGTCCTTAAAATCACAACTAAGTAATCTACAACCAAAACTGCTCAACCTTTACAGGAAAGTGATATAAATTCATCTGTGAGAAATATGATGGAATCTTTCACAGAGAGAAAGGGTGTTTGAGTTTCTTTGGGTCTCTTCATTGTCCCCTACCTCTCAGGGTATACATGACATCCTCCCTCCATTTCAGGACTACAGGGTTGGTTTGTGGTTTTTTGTTTGTTTGTTTGTTTGTTTGTTTGTTTCATTTTTGTTTTGGTTTATTTTTGCTTTTTCCTGTTCTTTCAGCCGTTTCTGAGAAATATTCTAGTCACATCACCACAAGATAGAAGAGCCAAGCAGAACATTTCACTCACAATAAGTATGGAAAACAATAGTCTTATAATTTGTAGAAATTTTGCCTTATTTTCATTTTATATAAAATTCAATGGTGGAATCATTCTAGAAATGAACACAATAGAAAAAAAAATATGAATCCCCTAAAGATTTTTGTTAAACTACAGGGGATAAGGACCCATAGTTTTCTTGAAAACACAATTCCATCAGTCATTCAGTACATATAATGACATTTTCAAAAAGCTACACTAATTTTATCTTTTAGAAAGGGAATGAATGTAATTTCTGAACTCGTTCTGTCAATTATAGGACTGCAACAGGACTTGAGATTCAGTGTTTTATATAATGCCATTGTATGGCTTAAAAAGTGTTTGGGCATTAAACCATTTCCTTAACAGAAACTAAGTTAAAGTAAACTTCATAAACATGTTCCGCCAAACCATACATCTTCAGAAGCAGGTATTATTCCATTTCATGCAAGACAAGAAAAGTTTTGAATATTTACATTTTTTTCATTTTCCATTAAAAATTGTGCCATCAAATTCATACAAAACCAAACTTAGTGTCTTTAATCTTCACCTATGTGAACAAGATGCTGAGCTACTATAAAGTATGTCCTCAGAGATTTTGATTATCTGTTGGACTTTAAATATTTCCTCAGTTTATTTGAAGACCATATACACATAGAAAAAAGGCAAGGCCAAGAGGTCTAAGTACACATCCAGGAGGCCAATGGATTCTAGACAGTATTTTTAAGGCTTAATTTCTCTGGCCCCAGTCAACCCATATACAGGCATCTTTTTTGTACTCAAAATATATATCAAAAATCAGCTTACAAATATTTTTCTCACAGTTATTAGACAATCTCCTTTACTGATTCTGGAGTGTTACCTGTGCAGTTAAATATCTTTCCTGGCAATATCAGAATTGCATTATGGTCCTAAATATTCTTATTTTCATGTAATCATATTAGATTTCATAAAATAGCTTTAATGGTTCAACACTGATATAATGAATTTTAGTTCACTCTATATTAAAATTCGATGTTTATAATACGGCAAAAATAATAGGTTATACTTATATATTATCTTGGAACTATTAGTCATAATCTGTCCTCTCACTAGAAAACATTCAGCAGAAAAGAATAAAAAGTCTCCTTAATTCATAGAGATTTGAACTTCTGGGAACTATTCCTGATTTCTGCCTCAAAGTTACATCATTAATAAACACTATACACTGATTCTGCAACTGAATTTTTGACCACAAAGTCATCTAATGCTTTTTTAAAATGGAGGAAAATTTACCTTAATATCAAAGGCTCCTGGCTGACCCACTTTGTTGTAAAGCTCTAGCTGGTTCTTGACAGGCGTTACCCACAGTATCACCTGATTTAGTTGTTGATCAAGTTCAACAAAATCCTTTAGGAGAATCTCTATTTCTTTTTGTTTTTCTGGAAGATCTTTGGACACCTGAAAAAATAACAGAAGCCATTGTTTTAGTGGAAAAAACACAAACAAACTACAAAACAATTTAATGCTACACATATATACATGTATATAAAATGTTAAAATACAATTTTTATATACTTGAAGAAGGGAGAGAGTAGACCCAACAATCAAATCATTATGGCAGGTATCTTGCAATTCAGTTGAAACAGTCTGTCCTAAAAAACCCCAGCAAAACCCCAAAACACACAAACAGAAACCTAAAATGATTTTCTTTTTTTTAAAAAATCAAACCTTACCATCAGTGTTTTTAGTAAAAAAAAAAAAAAAAAAAATGTTATCCCAACATAATAAATATTTAAAGCTCAATTTTGAATCAGGAAAAAAAAAAAAGAAAACATGAAACTGATTACTTGAATTATAGCTAACCTTTCTTGACATCTTGAATGTATTTATAAGCATGTGTTTTCATATAAGGTGTTTAGAGTTGCCAATTAAACCCATATATGCATAAGCAGATACACACAGTGAAGAAAAATAAAGTCTAAAGAATAGACTTTCTATAGAAAGAAATGAAGAAATGTATCATCAATTCAGATCAGGCAACTTGGTTCCCTGATTTGCATTCAAAGCAGTCAGACTTTTAACTAAACACATTCTTCTATGCCAACAATATTAGAAATTAAGAATTAGTGAATGGCACAGTTCAAATTCAGCTCAGAAGCATTTGGAGTAAATGTGGGAACAGGCTGGCAATAAATAAGCCAACACAAAGCTCCATGCTGTCCTTCCCAGACTGTTTTCTATAGCTAGAGAGGTGAGGTGTCACAACGCTACACAATGGGAAATGTTGCAAACATACACTAGGGGAGAAACCATCTGTACTTTGCAAGACAAAAAAAAGGGAAAAAAAAGAAAAGAAAAAAGCAGCAAATATAGGGCTTGGGCAGATACAGAACAATAGTGGTTCATCAGTAAAATCAGCCAAGAAATATGGTTAGTTTTCCATATCATGAAAATTAAGGTTTCCCCAAAGTTCATTTTTTTAAGCATATTTTTTATCAATGACCCTCTTAAAAGTGGCAAAACACGAGATTTCTGAGACACACAATAAAAAATACATTCCCTGTAAAGTTAAGCAACATTAATAGTGACATTGCTGTCATATTGCCTGCTTACAGAAGTATTAGTGCCCTATAATTTTAATCCTAATGATGAAATCTTTCACAAGACAATAAATACAAACTCAGTCATGTAAGCAATGAGTGATACTAAAACTGAACCACCACCTGCTGGGAGAATGCAAGGAACACAACTGTCTCATGACATGTACATTTTTAAAAAAATTTGGTGTGAGAATATTGATTTGTAGGCACTAAAATAATCCCTCTACGTAATCCCTGCATGTGATTTTTTTAGACTGCACATAAGGGGTATTTGTAATTCAAGAAGTTGATTTGCCATATATTATACTGCTTCCATTGTTCGTTACAGCCACCTCATAATATCCTATTTAATAAAGTCTGATCCATGAAACAAACTACTTCTACTATCTTCCTAATCTTTTAAAATATAATGAAAAAAAATCTACTTTTCCAGGATGGCCCCAGAAATGAAAGAAAACAATTAAAAATGTATTCATATCCCTTATGTGCTAACTCAAAATTTATGCAGACCTTGGCCTAATTTCATACAAGATTGGTTTCATCTTTCTTACAGCTTCTGAATGTTAATTTCTAATGTTTACTAGCTTTAATATTAATGTAAATAAGTTAGTTCCACAGAAATACCACTGAAAGCAAATAGGTAGTCATAGGCAGATAAAAATCCAAGTTGACTTCTGAAGATCTGAAGTTTAAATTAATCTGCTTCCAATCAACATTAATCAAGTATTTTGGGTGTAACAAATGAGAGAGAAACAAAAATTTGTAGAGGTTTTGGGGAGAGGAAGAGAAAGGGGGAAGTAACCAATTATATACTAAAGCATATTCTATCCAGAACAACAGAAGATGAATGATTATGTTTTGGTGACAGGCTGTACTTCAACCACTGTTTTTAAAACATTTATTTATCCCACCTATGACAAGAGGTGAACTGCAATTTAAGTAAATGTAGCCTCTTCTTACAAATTGTCTCCTGCTCAAAAATTTTAGAACAAATATAGGATTGTAATATTTTTATATAAAAATAAAGAAATCTATGTAAATATGACTCTGTTAATTATATATGGTAATGTCATCTAATTTTACCACAGAGATAAAAAGAACAACGGTGAAATAAATAAATAACTTTCACCAACTCAGGTTAGGGCTACAGATAAGCATTTAACAAGGCAATTCCTTGTAAAATCCAAGTAATGTGTCACACACCATTGTGTGGGAATCAGAGCTTTAGGTTCTGGTTATCAGGGATTTCATTTGCTAGCTCATTGTGGTTTGTTTGTGGTTTTTTGTGAGCTCTGGCATAAAGCCATCAGGATGGCTAATCAAATTAGAGCCTGATGAGTTTAAGGTAATTACAAGTCTGCCTATCAAGCCAAGGTACTGTTGCAGACTGTCTCTTGGAGGACAGCTTGTTTCCTGAGCTAATTCTGCAGCTCACCAGAAGCATAAATTGGAAAACCTCCAGGGAGTAATGGACATGGACATGATGACTGGCTGTTCAGATTTATGCCCTTTCTGTGGGAGAGGAGTACACGTGGAGACGGGGCCCTCCAGAATCTTCCCTACTGTTTTATTCACAATCCTTCCAGCTTGTTCTTCACAGCTCCAGGAACTGCACCCCTGAGGTGGGATTCGAATGCTGGTGGGAGCTACAACAGTCCCACAGCTGTTGTTTCTGGGCTCGCTGAATGAATTCTTACAAGTTCTTGGATGCCTCCAGGGATGAATCAGCTGCAGTTGTGTCCCACTTCAATATTCTCTTTTACATTTTTGCTTTGAGCCCCATCCTCCTTTTATTCACTTGTTTGTCTCGGGGCATCTAGCCAGTGTTTACTTACTTTCATTCCCTTTGGTATCTTATGTCTTTCCCTCTTATTTAAGAAAGACTGCTAAGTTTTATCAGAGGATGGCTGAAGTTCTTTTCTAAGAGTTACAACAGATAGGAACAGTGGCCATAAGGCAACACCTGCAGCAGAGTGAAAACAGGGCAAACATGAAATGCTTTCCCCAGGGTCTGCCTAGGACTGACACAGGCCTGATGAGGAAGTGTTACAGGCTGGGAAGGAACACAGGGTGCAAATAAAAAAAAGGAATTGAATAAAAGATAAATTCAGCCAGAACATCTTTCTAAAAATCTGGGTTAACCCTTTGAGTACAAATTAAACATTTTCAACTTTTCCTTATTTCACAACAGGTCAACATTGACAATACACCTTGGTTAGCAACCAAAGACACAAAATTAATTTGCAAGTGGAAACACCAAAAGTATGGATTATACTTTTAAAGAAAACAAATCTGAGGTCAACATCAAAGGACTACATAACTTTAATGTTACCAGTCAAAACATTAATCTCAAAACATCTAAACTTTTGGAATTTAGTTCAAGTGCTAATTAAGTAAGATTAATTAGAAGCTTAGTGACAGAATAATGGGAAAGATTTAAGCTCTAAAAGGTAAAAGAGCAGAAGAGCTTAATTTTATCAACTGACACTGGTCTTCACAATAAAAATTTTATTCTAACCTGAAATAATCAGACAATTTTCCACATATTAAATTTTACTTATTCTAAATTTTGTTCTTTTCATTAAAACACACACACACACAAATCCACAAAATACTGCCAGCACAAAAAAGGCAACATTTCTCAAAACATAGAATATCTGAAATTTGAATAATTGCATACTTTCAAAACCTAGGTCTTCATCTAAGTATTTTAATTTCTTCTCCTTTTGAATTCTAAAATTACTTGCATTGCTGGTTCCATCTGAAGCTGATGTCTGTTGTCTATGATTTTCCCCCACAAGTAGCCTAAAGAACACAGTACTATGCAGATTCTATTCCTACCCCAATCTGATTACTTTGGTGCAAAACCTTACCTATGCTCATCTTGGCAGTTTAGATCTCCTTGATCATTTCCCTTGCTCCAGTTTTCCACTGCTATTTCTGAGCTTTATATAGTTATTTGTTCAGTCTGCACACAGTTGTGTGCATGCACTATGGGATGAATTAGAGCTCTGCAGATGGAAAGGAATACCAGTTCTTATGATATCAGGTATAAAGGGAGGAAGGATTTTTATAAAGTTCACCTGATGTAAAATCATATTCTGTTTAATTCTTTTGAATATCCAGAAAGCAGATTCAATTAAAGCAGTATGAATTAAAATAATGGTTGTGGAGTTACAGCTGAATCTTTTAACTCAAGAACCATGTTCAAAATGAAAAAGTTGAAACTAATTAGGTAGAGACTGTAAGTAAGAAATATCAAATATTGGGGTATAGTTTTGCAGAAAACAGAAATGTTATTGCAAATGAATTAACTTGATGAGTTATATTACTAGTAAGGTATCACTATAAATAAAAGTAAGGAGAAACACTGAAATGACTTGTACATATATTTCAAATGACTAATGCCTAATTTCAAACATCACTTCTCTCTCACAAATCAACCTCTTTCCCTGCTTACCTGAAATAACCAAAGAGAAAACAATGCAGTTTTCACCCAGTTGCTTGAGAATAGAGATGGGGACATGAATCTCTCAGACATGTAATTTTTCAAAAAAGAATATGAATAATTTTCTTGTTGGTAAGTGGAGAACAAAGAAATCCCAAATTCCAACATTTTAACAGCAGTGAAAATATCTGTTTCTTTCATGCAATACTAAAGTACCCCTTTTTCTTGATATCTGCCTCATCAAACTCTAATAGGACAGCCCTAATAAATGGATCTTATTTTGAGGAATCTGAGAGTGGATTAAAATTTAGCTGTCCTGATATGCATAACAAGATAAGCTGCAATAAACATGAGCAAAAGTATGCTGTGGGACATATTGCAGTGAAAACTTTCAAAATTGTTATTTTTGTATGCCCCCCATTGGGAGGCTCACTTGGATAGACAAAGCACTTTAAGAAAATGGGCTTCAAATATAGGATAACTGATAGTGTCAGGTTCAAAAAAAAAAAAAAATATCAGAATTGCTTGCAGAGAGAAAAATGAAGTATGCTGTATGAAGAATTGAGGAAGCTTTCTTTATGAATTTCTTCACTTACTAAATGTAAATCAAGCAGCAGCTTCTTCTTTACCATTCCATTTCTGAAAAAACATGCACATATTAGGAAAAGAAGAGACAGTGACTGACTACACTGCGATCAACCCAGAGCATAACTGGACAAAATGCAGGTTTGATGTCATCCAAGGGAGGACTTGGATAATAAAGAAATAACTGAAGTCATGACAACTATTAAATGCAGACTTCAATCCAAACTTATTGATAAATCATAACTGACACTTCCATAGCACTTGTTAGATGATTACATGAAGCAGAAATTATTACAGCCAGTGTTCAGAAGTTTTATCTGCTCAAAATCACCATTCCTAGAGCATATGTACTAAAGAACGATTTAAAATGGAAGAAGGAAAAGTTGATTTATATGCATCACTTCTTCATGGAAAACAATCAGTGTACAAAAGGGTTTCATATAAGTTCAGTTTAGGATGCCATTTAGTTAATTAACTGAGCCATTTGCATTAGCAAACTCAATATTGACTTTAAAACAAAATCTATGCAATTTCTTTAAGCTCATGAATATTTATGAGCCACAGTGTCTCTGACAAAGTTGGAGTAAAGATACTATTATTAGGGAAGATTAAAGAAGGCTACTTAAAATATGTATAGAAGATTTTATTTGCTAAATATAGAAGAATTTTATTCACTTTTTATCTAGCATTTCATGTTTCCTTGCAAGGCTCCCAGGACCTGACCTTAGCAGGCATTTATTTAGTCTTGTTTTTTTCAAAAATTTCTCAATGGAATATTTGTAATATTTTCAACTTTCATTTTTATGAGAAAATCTTTTTTTTTTTTTTTTTTCCCCCTATCAATGCAGAAAACTAAGGCAGTCAAAAAAAAAAAAAAAAAAAACAATGTTCCAAACAATTTTCTGCTTCATCTGGCTGTCTAGATTTTTTAAAAGCAAACAAACATATTCCACCACTCCAAAGATTTTCTCTGTTTTTCTTCCATGGTAATATGATCATGTATATCACAGTCTTCCAAATATCTGTATTTTTATACGTAATACTTCTAACTAATTGTCATTTATTCTGCTCTCCACTCTCAGCAATTCTTCTTCGTCAAGGACATTTTTGAGCACAAGTTTCTCCACCTTAAATCTCTGCTAAATAATCTAGTTGAGGAATTTCTTTTATCTTTTTTTTCTTACTCAGTTCCGAAAATCCAAAAGGAGCCACAAAGGCTTTAGAGTCTAGTTCTTTCAGTAATTCTTAATGAAGGCTATTCTGACAGGAAAATTAATTTAAAATAAATGTAAAATGCCCTAAATATGATTTCCGTGGTTTACAGCAGAAAGTACCATATATATGCCTCAGGCTACACACAAGTTCTGTGAGGGACTGAAGTGGTTAAGGGCTTAAACTTAGGACTTTGCCCGTTATGGCAAAATTGTATAAAGAGTGACCACCAAAGCCACTCCGCACAGGAATGTGCTTCCTGATGGGAACTGGACTGTGAGCCAAGCCACCTGATGGGAACTTGAGGTAAGACAAAGGTGATACTATTGTCCAGTTATCTCAGGTCTAGGGAGAAGTAAAGAAGGCTGGAGGGAGAAGAGTGCATCCACACAGAAAGTCAAACTCAGCAGTTTTGCTGAGAACCAGCTCTGGATGGGCTCGGGGTGGGAGGCTGGGAGTTTTTGGGTGTGTGGCAAGACTGCATCTCCCCTTACACAAACTGGCTCAGCTGTAAAACTCCCCACCCCAAGAAGGCCACACTCATAGGACATTCATGTGGGAGGCAGCTAAGGAGGAGGCGTCATAAACCATCAAACGCCCCTGAAGTGTCCCCCATATTCATTGCCAAGGCCTTGCACCAGGACTGCTCGCGAGGCAGTGGTGCAACAGATCCGGAGTCTGCTGTGGCAGGCTGTGTCAGAGTTGTCCCCTGGGGGAGGCACCTGAGCATTCCCACCTGGCTGGAACATATATTAATCCACTCAACCCTGTTTTGTGGGACCCTCACCTCTGAGAACACCAGAAGAAAAGGATCAACAGGACACCATCAGGAATCACGAGGAAGCTGTAACTGCAGTGAGGGCTCCCCTCAGTCTCCTCCAGCTGAACAGACCCAGTGCCCTCAGCCCCTCCTCACACAGCCTCCCCTCCAAACCCTTCACCATCCTCGGTGCCCTCCATTGGATGCTCTCGAAGAGTTTTGTGCCTTTTTTATACCGTGGCACCCCAGCCTGCCCCCAGCACTCGAGGTGAGGCCGCCCAGCCCAGCCCAGAGCAGGACAATGCCCTCCCTTGCCCGGCTGGCCATGCTGGGCACGATGCCCCAGGACACGCTTGGCCCTCCTGGCTGCCAGGGCACTGCTGGCTCAGATTCAGCTTCCCATCCACCAGGACCCCCAGGTCCCTTTTCCTGGTGCTGCTTTCCGGCATCTTATTCCTCAGTCTGTCTGTACATCCAAGGCTGAGGAAACATTTAACTTTATTTTGGACTATTGCATTTGTGGGAATTTTAATTACATAGGCATGTTGCTATACAGACAGGTCTATCTAATTAAAGTATAATCTTTATCTTGCAAACACCAAAGAGTAAAACATTGATTTTAGGCCCCTATGGTCTTCCTTGACAGAGATGGATGAAAAACCTGACAGACAATGGCAGTTGTCTGTATTGGAACTGAAGTTTTAGAAAACCCAAACCATTGCCATTGATTGGTGTGCAGTAGTATCTGAGCACTGTCCATTGCAGGTGAAATCTCTCTCAGATGCACAGGATATTATTGTTAAAAAATGTGTGATGATTTGCCTGAAGTTACTTATTTGATATCTAGTAATTCAGCTATATCAATATTTCCTCAATGTAGCTGTCAGCACATATGTACTGAAAATTAGTACTTCTTACATTCAAAGTATTTGGCATATCTTCTTAAATATATGATTAATACATTCTGGATTTGTATGGCCAGTGAGAATAATAAGGAATATTAAGATGGTCGATGAGCTAGTATGATATATATTGCATGTATACACACATACATGTATTTAATCCTGCTTTTATGGCCTCAATGGGTAATACAGACTTTTTACCCCTGCTTGACTTGACTGTACTTCATAAATATTTTTCTTTGTTTAGCTTTTAAAATTTTAATTAATACTAGCTGCTAGCAATACACACAAAAAAAAAAAAAAAAAATAAAACCCAACCAAAAAAACCCCCAAAGTAATTAAGCCTATATATACTTGTTTCTTAGAGCTTGTGACATTCCCATGTTTGTCTAATGAACATTTTCATCAAATTTCTTTTTGCTATACGTGAGACCATTTTTGACTATGGCTGATGATAACATGAATGTGCACTACACATAGTTAGCCATCTATGACAAACTGTCACAGGTAATTTAGCATAACAAAAGACTTTATTATATTTAATGGAATCAGGTCACTCATTAAATGAAAGTAAATTCAGGAAAATTTCAACCTTCTGATCCCCAAAATTCCAGTTACAGTATTCTTATTTCAAATTGAAAGAACAGAAATAAAACTGTATCATTCTTTTTCCAACATATTTTCCCCTCCATACCACAAATAACAACAGTAGCAATTGCAGTAGTTCCAGCTGTGAGCTCGAATTAAGTCGCACTGACATGCTAGAAATGTTATGTCATTGCATGTAATCTATGAATAATTTCCACTCAAGGCAAGTTATAATACATGAACTATAACCTTGTTATGACTTTGTGTTTCTGCACTTTTGGGCCCATCTGTTTTTCTCTACACTTGATCAACCAAGCTAAGACAACCTATGCTTGTTCTGGTGGTACAGAAAGTGTTCACAAATTATAGCCATGTCACTCCACTCTAATTTTTATCTTGTCCACATAGCACAACAAATTGATTTGCTGTGGCAATAAACAGTGAAATAGTCTCTTTGGTGTCTAGTAATTAGAACTAATACTAGTAGACAAATTAAAAGGCAGCAAAACAAAATGTCTCCATCAGGCACTTATAATAACCTTTATAATACATACAGTAGACGTTGTATAGACTAAGGTGGATAAATGAGGGGAATGCTGATTTTGGCATCCAGCTTACTTTCAGATAATTTAGCTCATCGCTCTTGGCTGACACCAGACCAAGAATAATATTAAAGAGTAATAAACTTCTTCCAGCAAACCTCTGATTCCATGGTTCACTGGTCTCAGACCTAATCTATCAATCCATTTACTGCACAGTAAAAGGTAAGAAACCCATTACAGATCTGTTACATGCCATGGCAGGTGGTATGTGACAGGAACTGAATACATCACAAACTCCAGTGCTCAGTACCCTTTTGTATGCTTTGAAGCACTAGGTGGTTACCTTACTTGGCTATCATAGCAGAAGATACTTTAAGCTTTAAAAATAAATGAAAAATTCTTGATGTGAAAGCAAAAAAATGGTCATAAACCACTTCATTTTTCATAATATTAAAACTTCACAATGATAGTGTTATTTTCATTTTTACAAGAAATACTGGCTTTGGAGAGGGTACAATAAGTAAAACCAGGAAAGAATTTAAAAGTCATGCCTTTCAAATGTGGGCTTTCATCTTCATTCTCTGCTTAAACTATACTGTATTAGGTAACAGCCTATTAGAATCACTATTTAATACAGTTGTATGAAGAAATGTGGTGTTAAAATTATTACTATCCAAAGGAAGAAAAACTCTTCGCATATCTACTCTCAAGGTCATCAGCATGGAATATAAACACCCAAAAGCAAAGACAATTCTGAAGTAAAAGCTAAAAAGATACTTTTATGTGACTGCAATTCCCTTCATACTAAATTTCTTTTCTTGCTTATTTCTATTGCTGTAGGGCAACAGTTTCTGTGACTGTAAAGAAAGTTTGAACATGACTTATTTCAAATATGTCACCTTGAAGGTTAAGACTAACAGGTGTTGTCCCCTATTCCCCCACTTGGCAGATCAAGGCAAAACAAAATTTTGTGATAACTTTAGGAGATACTTGGCTACATTCTAAGATGGCGTAAATTTTTCCAGCTTCTCTGAAGTAATCAGAATTACTCTAGTGCACACCAGATAAGGATCTAGCTAGCATTATTTATGTAAATGCATGCATGTTTCATATCTTGAAAATAGTATCATCCTAAAAAAATAGATAATCATAAATGGTATATTGTTACATGTTCATTTCTAGCAGAGATGCCAGAAAACAAAACATACAGTTTGAAACAAAGGATTAAAGTATAGGATAGATTCTTAAGAGGGGTATTCTTTTTCTTAGAGACAGAAAAGCCCCAGAGAAATCTGTGTGATGACGTTTTTCTACTGTGCTTTGAGAAACACAAAATATATCCTCATCAAAACCACTGACTATAGAATCATCCTCAGGACCTAAGAAGTTTGCCTGACATAAAAGTGCCCATCCTGTGAGCTTTGGCTCAGAGTAAATATCTGTGGGGATTTTCCAGTGCTTACATATCTACAGCTGAACAAAGAGAACATTAAGTTACTCTGTCAGGCTCCCGGAGTTTCTTTCCATGATTTCTAGTTTTAACTCAGGTCCTAAATTTTCAGGGCTAAAAGTGAAACAAATGATTAAGGTTTCCTACACAAATCCTGAGCAACCGCAAAAAGTATGCAAATGAAAAACTCATTATTTTTCCCTTCAGTATAATTGGGAAAATCTTACTGAACCCCAAAACGTGCTTCTTTGTTTTGTTTTCTACATCTGTCAAGATGACAGAGAAAACAGAAAACCTGAGAAAGAGAGCACTTTCAGAGAAGATTTATGGATTTGATATCGTAATTTTCAAATGTAATTTCTGTTCCTTAAAAAACAAACCGACAAAAAAAAAAAAAAAAAAAAAAAAAAACACTGCATTTTCCAGATTCTTTACATTCAGAGAATAAGGGACAATCAGAACTCAGTTTTATACATCTTCATGGGTAGATAATAAAAATTATGTGGTCAAGTAATGATCTCAAATGGAAGAGTACTTTTCTTGGTTTAGTCTCTTTAGTAGTAAATTAAATTTTTCAAGTAAGAAATTCCAAGAATAATTATCTTGCCAGACACATTAGATCTAGGAGACATAAAATGATAAAAATTCTGTAAATTGTAATGATTCGCTGAACAGTAGTTTCTGTCTCCCATATTTTACCCAAATCTAAGTACTTTCAACAACACTCATAGTTGCTCTGACAGTGACAAGAGACTGGTAACATTTTTGCATCAGCCAGCAGAAAATAAAAATTACAAGTTTTTAGGTATATGACTAATCAATAAAATGTTTATTCATTCAGTGACAAATTGTAGATTTTCTTAAAATATATTTATTTAATCTGACAAAAAAGAAAAGTTTTCTTCCTGAAAACTAATGCTCTCTTTTTGAAATCAAAACTTAGGTATTAACCTAGTCCCTGAATTCAGCTACGTACATGCTTCCTTCAGCCAGTAGATAACAGTATTTTGATCTTGAAGTGTTCTGAATTCTTCTATATACATTGATTTCAGAAGCCAATTTGTAGAAAAAAAGATACTTCTGTCCAACCACTAAAATAATGATTTATATGTCCAACCTAGAGTTTGTGCAAGGGATCAATATTTATTATCCAATTTTGCCTGAGTCATTAGCTAATATTCTGAACTTTGCCAGACTGCTCCTGTTAGGAAGAAACTAGTAAGAGTACCACATCAAGTTCCTTTTAATTTCTCAGGTCTGTGATTGAAATCCCACTGTGTTTATAGAAATGGTAACAAAAAGCCCAGGATGCATTTTTCTTGATCAGAAACTCTACCTTGCCTTTTCAGCAAGGTACTCAGAAGATTATTTTCTCACTTTTTTCCCCTCAGAGCTAAATACAATGAATTACTCCTTTTTACCCCGGCATCCTGATAACTTTAACAGATACGACAGGTTTATGTCCTTGACTGACTTTGCCATCAGTCTCAACAGAAATTCTTCACCTGATTCTACCTTGATCATTTCCAAGCAGGCTGATCCATACCTTGGGTGGTAGTCCTCTGGACAATGCTTTCTATCATTTCTACCATGAAAACACTCAAATTATCCACCTCTCTTTACCAGATCTGCCACTCATTTTTACCAGTTTTCAACACAAAAATACACTATTTCAGCAATAACACAGAATAAAGTCCTCCCTTACTTCTTTCTATCAATATGGAGATCCAATAAAGCAAAACATGTGGCACTTTGCTACACAAAAAAAAGTGCTCAAGGTTGGAAGAAGTGTGGTGGAAGGTTGCAGTGTCTAGCTTGGGTTTGGGAACAGGAGAATTTGGGATGTGTTTCCATAAAGAAAATCAAACACTTGCCTCTTACACACCTGAGTCACAAGGCCTGGAGTATTTGCTGTTCCAGCAAAAGCACCAGGTTACAAATATAATTCTGTGCATTGCACCCTTAAGTAGAAGAACTGTAATTTAGGGAGCATATTTGAATGTAACATCATCACTTCAGTCACTAATGGTCTTGGTTTGCTATCACCGTTTCTCACAGCAGTGTATTGTACCCATTTCTCTTCCTCAGGTTCATTATGCACACAAATGTCTCTTCATACAGAGAAAAATTACACATACCAGAAAATATATAATGCAAATATTCACTGCAGATTAAAATTTTATATCACAGTTATATCAGTAATATGTCTAACCTTTAACAAACGACGGTTAGCTTCCTTCAGTGTACTCTCAAGCTTATGTTTTTTGTCTGGGTTCAGCGATGCGCTTCCAAGCGCTATTCCTCCTGTTTCATTTAATCGTTTCAGTATTCCCTTGTGGGGCGGCAGCTCTCCAACTCTTAACTGGAACAGACAAATACAGCAGTTAAGATGAACTGTGGTAGGATTTTCAGCTCTCTTATCTTGACCCTTATTGATTTGTGTATCAGCCAAAGGAATAAACTCAATTCAAGACAAAATAACTGTTGCTTTCTGAATGTAGAAGGCTAAAAAAAAAAAAACAAACCAAAAGAGACTGTATTGGTCAATCAAGTCTAAGGAGAGTTCTACGTGACAAAATACAGGGTTTCTCAGGATATTAATCACTATTAGATTATAAATTCCAGACCTCAATAATCAATATACTTCATGTATATAAAGTTTAATAATCTTGTAATATGGTATGGAGTAAGCATTTTGGAGAAAGGTTTTAATATGTTCCAGTCTGTGAACAGTCAGACAGTCACCCAGATGGTATGTGGTGAAATACCCTCCACTCCACTACAAAAAAAGAAAAAGGAAAACAAAGGAAGCCAAAAGGAAATGCAAGGCTGCAAGGCAGCATCAACATGTACCACTTCTCAACCATGTATGTTGTTACTGATAACTTATATTGTCAAAGCAACTTAATGTGCCAAGTAAGGTTAATGTCCCTTCAAAGGTTTTATTGTTCTGGGGTTTTTTCCTTGTTTATTCTTGATTACTAACAAAAGCAGTTAAGTATGAAATGAGCCATGCTTCAAGGTAATGCATTATTATTTGCTCCATTAGGATGTATTCCCTTTTGTGCAGTTCCAAAAGAAGGTGGACTGTAAAAACAAGATACAAATAAGAGAGGGTAACACCTTAATACTGGATTTTATAATGCTTAGGAATACTACATAGGAAATATTTGTGTATGTGAAGAGTGGAGCCTTCCTGATTCTAAACAATCTATTTAGTCTTTAAACCCTTTATCATTTCTGCAAACTGTAAGATGCATCTAACATCCCTTAAAAGTATTTCTTTGTGTTGGATCTGATATCCTCAACAACAGAGCCTCACATTTCCTTGACCAACTCAATGGCACCTTCTGCTAAACAGGACAAACTCACCACATGGTTGAGTCTCCATTTCCTGAAACAATATTTATCCTATTTTTATTTAAAAAGAAACTTGAAGAAAATTTTTTTACTAAATAATCCTTAAGGTCTGTTTTTTTTTTTTTTTTTTAATTTTGTTGTGAGAAGGATAGGACAAACTGACAAGTTTTTTTTCAGATTCTTCAATGCTCTATTCATCCCTAGCTGAATTTGTTCAACTTGGATTTACAAAAAGGATAACTAGTTCCTTATCTTCAAGTGGGGAAGGAAAACCTTTAGGCATATATTCTATAAGTAGTATATGTTTTCCAATTACAGTTTATTTTATATTGTACAAGTAATTAAAAATAATGATTCTACTGAACACATTTCAAAAAAGTAAACAGAGTAACTTCTGTTGAATATATTTATCAGCAGTATCAAACTCTAACATATTCATGAAAATATTCAAGTCCTTAAAAACAAATATTTAATATTCTGATGGTTTTTTTTTTTAAGTATTCTTAAAAAAAGTTGCCTAGATGTTTAGTCTAAAAAATGTTGCAGCAATATTTTAACGAGTTGACATTTATAATTATGCATGCAGTACTGGATCCTCTTGTAAAATACTGAATACCATTTAGTAAGTGAGAAGTTATAAAATGTTAACAGTACACCTATAGAGAAATACTATATATATAAACCAGTCATGTTCTCAATAAAGAAATGAGGGTGAAAAAGATAACGATTAATTTCCTAGCTTCAGGATATTTTTATTTCAGTAGATTTTTGATTTCTCTTCTGGTTTTAGTATGATCAATATATATTTGTACCCGTTTTGAAATTTCCAGCTTTGATTTGTCTAAAAAAGTTATATGAATGCTGTGTTTGATGTCAGAAACCATTCTGGAAAATAGCTTTTAATTTTCTTCAATGTAGAATTGATAAAGTAAAAAAAAAAAAATATTAAGAATAGAGCTTACAATACCTTTACTTTGCTCAGGCAGTCTCTCAACTGGTCTTCATTCCCTTGTTCAAGTGGAATACAAATAACACTGTCTGCTTCCTCTAACCATAAAATTAGCTTGTTCAAATCCTCTTGAAATTCTGATAAAATATTCTTTTCTTCCTCTATCCTGCAATAAAAAATTGAAATTAATGTTTTTATATTTTTTTTTCTTATATTGAAGTTCTTATCCATACTGAAGTTACCTGTCATTACAGGTAACTAATTCTTAGAATTTCTGCAATTATTTTTATAAGTTGGCCACAGATTTCTTCATACCAAAAGTATCAGACAAACACCAACACCATTTTAACAAAGCCATTAAATGTATTTTAAAAGAAAAGATCAAGGTGTAATTTACAACATCACTAAATTCAGGTTCCAAATTACATATGGCAGGTAGCAAACAAGCATACCAGAAATAAAGCAGCTAATTATTCAGACTAAAATTCTGCTTGAAGTAACAGCATGGAATCGCAATGTCAACAACTAAGAATTCTAGGATCAAGTGTTACCAAACTGAAACTGTAAAAACTGACACAGACTCCTTTGGACATATTAAAAAAGAAGATATCGAAATAACTGTGCCATATAGTTTTGTGTTAAGATTAAAATAAGGTAGGTAAGGTTTGTAGTTGATAAGCAGGAATAAAATGGGATTCATGACACCTAAGTTTAGATGTCTACTCCATTTGTCTCATCTACAACTCATCTGCTCATTTCCACTATGACTATATAAATATATCAAGATGTGAACAACTGTGCAAAAGCTTCTGAAGTTATCAAGAGACTCAGGCAAAAAATTTAAAGAGCAGCAGGGAAGAGCATTGGTAGAATGCTAATGCTTGGGATTAACATTTGGAGTGAGCCCTTCTAAAGTAGAAAAATTATGTTTTGTATAAATAATTTATCCACCAAATTTATTCACACACTGAGAATTACCTGTATAGAAAGATGAAAGATTAAATACTTATCAAAATTAAACAATGAAAAGAAGTTCCTGCAAGGTGGGAAAATGTTTTATTATGCCAGTTTCCTCCCATACATAAGTGGTTCATGTAGTATGGGGACATTCACACTTGCACAAAGGCCTGAAGATATTCATCCCTTCTGATGGAGCACAAATGGCCCAACTACTCTAGTATGACAGGCAGCTGGTTTAGAAGCTGTTTATGTTTTTGTCATAAACAATCAAAAATACCCAAATTGCTCTGACTCATTTCTGGAGCCTTCCACCAGAGGAGTGGGTACAATCTAAAATGTTGCAGCAGAGAATGTTTAATTTCCCCCTCCTCAAGGGAGGTACCTGGGCATTCCCGCTTGCACACGAACATTTTGAACTTTATGTTATGCAGGCTTCCCTCACCCCCTATGGATCAAGACTGAGATCATCACTTTGACCAATGGGCATCAAAACTGCAACAATCAAATCTTGTCACCTGATCCACTGCTGGGCATTTCTTGATTTCCTCTTCACTATCTACTCATATCCTTTATTTTTCTTTCTTTTCCTTATAAATTTTCTTAAGTGAAAACTTAACTTATATATTGTTTCATTTCTATAGATAATAACCAAAATGGCTACAAAGCTCCTTCCCAATGCTATCAAGTTGTTATAAAAGAAACCTGCCACGCACACACAGATAATTGGTCACTGAGTGTCATTTCACTCTAATCTGCCTGAAGGGATCTACTACTAACAAGAACCTCAGTTACCCTGCCTTCAGGAGTGAGTTTTAACAACATCTAACCTTAACCTCCCTTGGCCCAACTTGACGTCAGTCTCTGTTGTCCTATCCTTTGTCTCTGGGGTGAAGGGACCAACCCTCACCTCACTAAAACCTTATTCCAGGTAGTTGTAGATTGGTAAGGTCTCCCCTCAGCCTCTTCTTTTCTCTTCCCAAAGAGAGAGTATATTTGCAACACATAAAAGTCAATATTCATAACTACGCTTAGAGCATAAAAATGCTGGGTTTAGTTTATATATAAATTGAAATGTTTGGCAAATTTCTGCTGCTCTGAACAGGATCTCCATAGAGTTCTAGATCAAGTTCCTGATTTAGACCTAGAATGGATTCGAAGTCAGCAGATTTATTTGGTTTTGTTCTTAAAACAGTATATCTTAATATTTGCTAGACATATGAGCTCAACACTGTTCTTTTTTGGTTTGGTTTGGGTTTTTTGTTTTGTTTCAAGCTCAGAAACAAGTTACTCTGCAGTATCTGCCTACAGATTAAAGAAACATAAGACACTGGTGCCAAATTGTTCTTTAGAGGAAAAAGGAAGATTATATTTACTGTGAAAACAATAAAAATTCTCCAAAACTATTTACACTTATATATAAATTATGGGTATACCCATATATACACACACATGCATACATTTATACAAACAAAATATATGAAAAAAATGAACACCATAAATAGCAAAAGAATTAACAGCCCTACTTTCTTGGTTTTGTCTTAGATTTTCTAATGGAATCATGCATGAATATGAACTGCCATTTGCCCAGGATTTCTGGAAGTGTGGCCGATATCAACCAAAAATGCTGATGTTCCAAACAGAGGAATATTTCTTGTACTAATATATCTATTTATTACAACTCTGGATCTCTTATTGAGTACTGTTATGCAGACAGAAATATGCACAGATTTACCATTTGGTTGCACAGGTCTTGCAAAAAACGACCAACTTTTCAACATCACACTTATTACACTGTTCTTCACTGAGAAGTGTTCATGTTCATGACTTGAGAGGCCATATGCTCTTCTCAAGCCAAAATAGGTCATCTAAAGACATCTAATCAAAACATTCGTTACTGTGAAAATGAGTCAGATATGAATCTTTGCCAAGATTCATAGCACTGCAACTATAAAACTTCCTGTAATCCTGTAATCAGAAGCACAACTTCAAATCTTTCTGAGGCAGAATCCCTCCCTGGTCCAGTTATGGAAATCTGGGAATCAGGCATCCAGTGTTACAACATAAACCACATAATAAAATCTCAGTCTCTCAACCTGACCAGGTACTCTAGAACCCAAACTCTCAGCAACAGCTTCCATTTTTCTGGTTTCCTCTCACTTCTACTCATTTGTGAAGTGCACAGCACAGTGGAGGCATTATGTGATGGTGCCCTGAGAATAAACCTGAGAAAGGTCCAAGTTTAAATACGTTAATTCTGTCACAGAAAAGGAATAGCATTCAATGCAATACATCTGAGAGGAAAATTATTGAGCTGCATAGTATTTTGAATGAGAAATCAAAAAGATTTCTTGTCTCCTAGAAGATATAGCAATTGGCAAGGTTCCTTTTTCATCTTAAGTATACTGTCAGTTTTATCACCCTTATGAATTGAGCTTCAACTCTTAAAACATTAGAAGTTTTCCTAGTTGTGAACGAATTATTTTTTTCTTTGATGACTAATTTAAATGCCGATCAGTAGGATCAGTAGGATCTGGATGTTTTTAACCTAAGACTTTCCAGGAATTCTTTGAGAGATGTTATATATATATATATAAACATCTCTCAAAGAATTCCTGGAATATATACACATATATATTTCTTATATGTGTGTGTGTGCATGCACAGAAGGGTTTCAGAGTTCAGGAAAAAAAATCCATAGACCACTTCTTTATTCTAATCAGGAAACAACACACAGTAAAGGAATTTAAAGGTTCATTACAATTAACAGGACATGCAGGTGCACCTTATAATTTACTTTACCATCTCTTCTTGGCCTGCTAGAATGTTACTTCTATTATAAATAACACCCTGCAAGACAAGAGTCATATTATGCAAGACACTAAAACAGAGTGCTCTGTGTTAGCTGAACCGGTTAATCGAATTAAAAGTTTTGACTCAATGACTGATTACACCTTTTGAACAAACTGATTTCTATCACCATAATTACTTTTGGAACAACAGACACATGTAATTTCTAGGTGTTTAAATTCATGGTGGCAATGAAAAATTAACAGTTAGTTGTTACTTAGGGAGTATGGGCTTTCAAATCCAAGCCTAAACAAGCTGGAGTAAGGAACACGAGCCACCAGTTGACTCAGGAGAAAGAGCAAGAGAAAGCAGTTGGGAGTATGACTTGCTGGAGAAGCAGGTGACTGAGGAAGAGGATATAATTCCAGTAGCTGCCTCAGGAGCCAAGCAGATCCATCTCCAGCACAGGTCTTCCAGCCGTTATATACTACTGCCTTGTCTTTAGAAACCAACCTAAGTTCCCAAAAAGGCTTTTAAGCTCCTTCTCTATTGGTAAAAGGTTTATTTCATTAACTCTGAAATACAACCCATTTTCATTGATGGAAAATTCTCAAACTATAGCAAAGGAGAACAGAATTTCATATGCAATTTTTTGTCTTCTACACAACTGCTATTCTTAGGCACATTACTTTGTATTTTCCATAGTAAAACATAGCAGATTTCTGTTTGTTCTAAATTCATAGGGTCTCTTCATCAACTACTATGAACACGTCTTTTTATAGGAATCTTACACACATTATACTTCCATAAGCAAAATATATCAATATTCAGTTTTTAATATTAAGTAGTAAATATATTTTTTCCTAATTGCATTTTGTATATATGATAATTGATAGATTACTGATTTATTTTCCTACCATTATTAAATTAAATAAATTACAAACTCTTATGGTAGTCCACAAAAGAGCATGGAAAGATGTTGGGTTTTTTTCACACTATCATTAATTCTCAGTTATATTTATTAACTACTACATAAACATTTTTGACCTATATCAGTAAGCTTATATTTTTCATGTGCAGTGTCGAGAAACCATGTGAAATATATATTGCAGCTCAAGTGTTTTTTCCATAGTCAACAATGTGATAGAAATACCATAGCGACCCGTAAGTAGTTCGTGAACCATCAGATGTTTAGAGTTTGTAACTACACACTAGTGATGTTGGATTTATCTGGGAGGTGCCAGCTATAGAAATAAAATATGCATCATAGGAGTAGGACAGATCTTCACCTATGACCCATATTCCCATATGTAAGTCCAATAATATTTTGGTGCCTCTTCACTTTTTAACATTCAGTTGTAAATACTGTATTTATTTTATTTCTAAGATTAGGAATTAATGAGTTTAGTAGCTGCTAAACACATTAATAAGAGGCCACCAAAATGCTAACAAAAAATTAGAGACAGTATTTACCAAAAAAAGATTAATTTTCATTTTTTCTCTAAAGAATGGATAAATACGTTTCATTAGGGTAAGGAACTTCAAACAAGTGAAATTAAAATAGCACATAAACTTTAGAAAATGTATTTAAATGTAAATACTAAACAGTAAGAAGTTTATGCAAACTATTTGTAAACACCATACAAATTTATGCCAGTAATTCTTTTCCAGTGCTTCACTATAAGAAATCTGAACAGTCAAAAAAATAAAATTCAGAAAAATTCAATATGTAGCTAATTATGTGCTGGAAAGAAAAAAATATATTTATTGACATAAATGTCATAAAATCTCTTCATCCTAAACCAGTTTTTAAATTGCATCTAGAAGCTAATCACAGCCTTCAATATGCTGAGTGTTCAAGTGAGGAAAATAATCACTTGCAGATATTGCACTATAGAAGAAAAATAATACCTTAGTAAAGATATTGTATGAAAAATATTAAAAAGTATATTTATAACAATTAATTTTTATTTAGAATAGAAAGCTTGTATGTTTGTATTCAGGAAAGTACTTGGAAGTATTCTGGTAAACAGCCTTTGTTCTGTCATTCTTTCCATAATTACTTCAAATTCGCTTGGGTAGAGATCTGAACAGGCAGTCTCCAGGTTCAAACTCATTAAAAGTGTAAATGTATTTGCAGCTAAAATAATGAAAAATTCTCTTCCATCCAACTGAACCCAATTTTAACAAATGTCAGATCGTGATGAATAAAAAACCCCAAACTGATTACTTCTGAAACACTGAAGGAATCTATTTCCTGGGCATCTGTTTTCAAAACTTTCACAAGTTTAAGCAAAAGTGAAAAATAAAAAGACCAACCAGCGCTCCTGTTACAAGTCTTTCAAGACCCTTATTTATGAGCCATCCCCTTCTCAAGCTCCAATGTGAAATGTTGCTTCTCCTCCCATGCACATTCCCTTGGCTATCCCTGCCTGGCCCACGTGTTCCAGAAAGAGCAGCACCAAGCTGTAGCCATGGCCCAGGGGCTTGCTGGACACGGTGGCCCTAATGGCAAGCCACCACACCCCTAAATCATCCAAAACTCGCATGTCCCAGTGGCATGTCTCAGAGCAGACACAGCACAATGTGGCCTGATGTGTCTCAGGGGATGAGAAGTCAGAGCAAACTTCTGTAGGTGCAGTTTAGAAGATTCAGTATTCAAAATTATTGCAGGAGTATGAAGAGGCAGACACTTTGTATTTCCCCTCTTTTATCTGGGCTAAGTAGCATCTATTCAAAGGGCCTTTGTGATTTCCCGTGGTTTCCAAAGACTCTGTTTCAGAGTAATGCTGTACTAGAGTACAAATTCCAACTTTTCCAAAACACATTTTTACAGCAAAATGTTAACAAAAACTCTATTAAATTCCCAATTTGCTAACTACCAATGTATCAGACTTTCAATCAAGTTCCACTTTATTCAACTGCCTGGTCTATTTCAAAGTTTTCAGTAAGATAAAATGACTAGATGTGCTAAAATTACATTCTCATCTAATTCTTAGTTGGATGGATTAGACTGCAAGATACAGAGGCTTTAAACACTGGATTCAAACTTCTACAGCTTTGAAACTCTTAGCTAAAGGCAAGTGGAAGATAACATCCTACACAAACATAACTCAAGCATAACCTCTTGATCTTCAGTACCAAAGAAAGGAGATTCAAAGTCAATTTTAAGTCTGTGCTTTGCCTGGGATCAACATTTGACCTTTTAAAATTGAAAACCAGCTTTTTACTGAAGAGCAGCACAGTTACCTCAAATTGTTTTGAGATTTAGTTTGTTTTCTCGTCTGTTTTTAATTAAGTTGACCTTTTGCAGTCCAAATAATTCCTATTCATTAAAACTGCCAGTCTATCACTGAGATTAATATTAGCATCTAGTGAAACTATGATCAGTTTCAGTAATTTATAGAGTATCATGGTTTTGATCTGGTTTACAGTTCTTATTATTCAGGTGGTTTAATATTTATTCCAAATTATTTATGAAAACTGAATTAAAATGGTGAAACTCTTCGAATTATACCCTGTTTAAATCTTCCCTTTTCAAGTCAACTCAAAACAATGGGGTTCATGGTGGCTAGAGGAAATATTTTGAATTTACAGGGTCTTTTATCAATGCAGTGATAATATTATAAATGAATTGTAGACCGTTTAACCATACAACCTCAGGAAAAACTGACAAAGCAATTTGGGACAATTTGTCCTCCCCTCACCAAAATATAATCAGTGCACCAGAACATAAAAAATGCCCAAATGTTTCAGAAAAGCCCAACAGAGAGCCATCAGCATTGGGAACAGGAGATGGTGGTTAAGGGGACACAGAAGACTGGCCATTTTCTTTACTCTATTCACCTCATACTCTCCCGGGATCCACAGACATTAGGTTAAGAATTCTATAGGGCTGAGTCATATTTCCCTCCATAACCTTCTGTAGCCAGCACACCTGAGAAACCAGAATATAAATCTTTATAATCTAAATCCATTTTGCCATCTCTTTCATTTACAACAAGTAATCTTCCCTTTTAGATACTGAGGAATTAGGTAGATAACATTTTGTTCCACTTTCAGTCTACCCATCAGTTCAACTTTGCAAACCTCAGTCATATCCTTCCTGAGATTCCTTTCTGGATTGAAGATCCCCAACTTCTTAGCTTCTCCTCACAGTGCAGCCACTCCAAACCTTGGCTCATTTTATCTGCCTCCCACCATGAATACTTTCTGTGTGTCCTTTATATCCTTTGACATGCACAGAGAGATCTGCACACAGTAACCAACATGAGTATGCCACAATGTTTGATATCACCAAACCAGCTTTTTTTTTGGTTTGTTTATAATACCCTTACTGGTGCAGCCTAAAACATTATAGCTTTTTCTTTTCCTGCCACCCCATCTTGTGTCTTTAAACACTGTCAGCAATAAGGCCAGGATCACTTTCTGGAGTTGTAATGAGCTCAGCATCACTTAAGTATGGGATAGTGTGTTTTCCTGAAATACTCCTTGCCTCACATTTATCTCTGATCAAGATCATCTGCCACTTGTTGCCCATCTGTTCAGTTTTGGAGTTCCCACTATCAACTCAGCCTTTGACTACCTGAGACATAATATCATCGGCATTCTTGGAAATGTCACCATATACCTCATGTCTCCAACAAATTTCTCACATTCATGCACCTTCTAAATATATCTGTATCAATTTCTGTTACTCCTGTAATTGCTTCCCTCCTCCCCTCAGCCTCTATTGATCTTTGAATTCAGCTTGAAAACGAGTCTAGAATGGACTGTCAATGCCCCACATAAAAGTTCCGTGCTTCATGTAAAACTGTGCAGGATTATCAAAATCAATTTCTTTCATCTTGGTAAGCAAATAGCAAAAGCAGAGCTTACAATATATAAAGTTTCCTTGCCAATTAACGCTTAGTAGCATTACACTTGAATCTGAAATCACTACCGAATTTCATTTCTGGAATCCATTCAATTGCTAATTTCTTGCCACTTTATCTTGAGATCTGCTAAGCAAAAAAATGGAATAGGAAGCAAAATTTCAGTTGATCAATATTCTGAGCTATATTCACTATTAAAGCAGAGCATAATGTATTAACTACAAAGAATAAAACTTGAAAACTATTAAAAATTTAGTCAGTTTTCTTTATGTCAACTGACCCATATTTATTGCAATTTATATTCTACTTATATACTTTATATACTTAAATAAATTTGACATAGTATCAACAATTGCATTGGGCAATGCCATGAATATATTAGCTCTTTGGACTGGAAGTAGAAGCCACATCCTTCAACTTTTGTTTGCCTCATGCTTTGATCCTAGGGATAAATTAAAGCATTTTGGATGACATGAGTTTCAAGTCTTTAAAAGAGAGAATTTGATTGCACCCAAAACCAAATTAGGGAAAATAAGAAAAACTGAAAGATGTCAAAGTATAAGAGTTATGCAAACCCCATGACACTATAGCTAAGGCTGTGCAGCTGATAAGCCTATGGTCTTTTTATGTGCAGGTTCATCAAAATTGAGACCTACTTAGAACACACCACTTTTTCCTGTCAACTAGGTTTCTTTCCTTTGAAAATCCACTCTAGTAAAAACAAAACAACAGAAAACAAAACACCACATGTTTGGTGGCAGAAGCTAGGGTAGGATGTGTTTCCAAGATCTGGGAGCAAAAAGCATTCCCTGGCTCTGACACAGGCAAGACTGGGAGGCCAAATAGAAGCATCCTGATAAGTCTCACTGAAGTACACCAGGAACATTTATATCAGCTTAACACAACACTATCTGTATTCCTCCTGGTGCAATGCTATTATTCACACAAAGTTCACTAACAGAGGTCTCTGCAATCATTTTCCTCTAAATTACACAAGCTGTCATTCCAGAGGAAAACAAACCAATCGGTCAACAAACTAAAAAGAACAAAATGAGGAATTCATGTTCAAGTGTTTATTTAAGAAACTTCATATAGGGAACATAACTGGATTATTCCCACTTAAAAAATCCTAGCCTTCCTTCAAATGCAGAATGTGACAAGAATTCCATGTAATATTCTAACACTGCATTGAGCAAAAAGAACATTCAGTCAGACATTTCTACTGATAAATGAAGGGATGAACAATTACAATCTTAACCAGAACAGGAACATATTTTATATCCTCAGACAAAGCTCAACCACCAATCTTTTTCTCCCGTGTTGCCAAAGCAGACTACAGGGCTGTTAAAATGATGTGTTATTGTTTTGTAAGTGTTTGCACTTACACAACAAGTTAATGCTTGGAAACACAGATGGGTTTCCAATGTTGAAAAGAACAGCTTTTTATGTGACAAAGAAAGGCCAAGGATACCCTTGTGTAACAAATAACAGTACCATCAACACCTGGAAATACAACAGAAAGAATTATTTAAAGCATCCCTGAGGCTTCTGACAGCTGTATATTGTTACATCTCCTTCTTTTAACACAGAATCATTTAGGTTGGAAAACACCTTCAGGATCATTGAGTCCAACCATTATCCCAGTACTCCCATCCCTAAATCATGTCCCTTTGTGACACATCTACATCTTTTAAATATTACTGGGAAACCTTATAACACTTTTCAGTACCTAAAAGGGAACTACAGGAATGCTGGAAAGGGACTTTTTCCCAAGGGCATGTATTGATAGGACAAAGGAGAATTGCCTTAAGATAAAAGAGTGTTTAGATTAGACATTAAGAAGAAATTATTTACTTCTGAATTGTGAGGCACTGATACAGGTTTTCCTGAGAGATTGTGGAGTTCAAATCACTTGAAGTTTTCAAAGCCAGGCTGGATGTGGCTCTGAGAAACCTGATCTAGTAGAAGGTTCCCTGTCTATGCCAGGGTGGTGGGAGCTCAATGAATTTTAAGCTTCCTTCTAACCTTAACCATTCTATGATTCTATGGCCACTCAACCACTTCCTCGGGCAGTCTGTCCCAGTGACTGACAAAATGTTCCAAGTGAAACTTTAATCATGATTAGAGTCAGTAATAACCCTTCAGGACACACCCTTATGATGCTAGCAAACATTTTCACAGCTTCTTTTCTGCCATGGCTCTGAACAGAAAAATGATATATGATGCATCAAAAGTAAAACAACTTGTTGCAAATTACCAGTTCTGCCAGTACATCTCCAGCACTCATTAATAAGGAATATTCTGGGATTTAAAAAAAAAAAAAAACATGCATGAAGAAAGCTTTATCTACATTTTCTAGTGTATTTTAAAGCAGAGTGGCATATCCAGTTAGGCCTAGCATCCTAGGTTAAGAACTTTTTCTTTAATAAAACCTATCTTTACAGCAACAATTTTTTTTTTACACTGGATGTTCTCTTTTAACGATATAAAACTATTTTTGTATTATCTGTAACTCAAACACTAACTTTCTGTGATAGAATGAGAAAAACACATTGATCTAAAAGTGATCATAAATAATATTAAATTGATAAATCATTTTTTTTTAATCCAGCCTGTGAAATGTTTATGTTAATGGCATTGATTTTGATAAGTGAACTAAATTAGGATTACCTGTATAAATCAACCAAGGTATTATTAGTATCATGGAGATGTGTTTTAACAATGCAATCAAACAGAAAGATTATAAACCACTTGTAAATTCTGTACTGTTCTACTTTAAAATTGAGCAGTTATGTATGTTTCTTTGGTTTTTGCAAACATTAGGAGTTAAAATATAAAAATATGGAGTATGGAAGGGAGTGGTGGTCACTGACAGGAGTAGGTAGAAAACAATTAAACAAATTATAATGTATGAACAATTTATAGGATGAAAAATTTAATTACTCTTATACTTGGAAACTCAAGACGTTGAGAGGTCCTTTGAAATTCCAAGCCAGAGTCAAAATTAAAATAACTAAAAATAATTTCACAATATTTTTACCCTCTTTTAACGTACCTCTTTTTTTTCTCTACCAACTGTCTGCAGATCTCCTTCCACCGGTTATTCAAACTTTCCAATTTTTCCTTCAGCACTTTGGCATCTGCCGTTGATGACTGCTCAATAATCTCTTCACCAGTTGCATTCAAAGTTTTAACAACAGTTTGCTGCTGCCCAATGCCATCCTGAAGCTCCTGCAAAATACCAAACACAATCACATCTTCATAAGGAAGTTAAGCATGAAAAAAATGCTTCATTACATTCTGGCCAGATGGAAAAAGGTGAAAGTATTTGCTCTCCTCTGAATTCCAAATGAAAAGTCCAAGATGAGTAGACATAAAGACATAATTTTGTAACAAATACCTTTCAGTAGTTCTCTGCAACCTTTTATCCCCTCCCGTATTGCTGTCTACTAGAAAGCATTACAGGAATAGTCTGCACATCAATTAATAAGTAAAACTTGTGAACAAATGTACTTCTACACACACAAAGGTATATATCACATTTAAGAGCCTACAAAGCATTGTAAGATTGAAACAAAAAAAAATATGTGAAGCTCCTATTAGATATAAACTCAAATAAGCAATGTCAGGAAAGCAGAGTGTAAAATTTCTGATACCATTAAAGAACATCTTTCTCTCCAATTGTGAGAAGCCTAATAACAAAAGTATTTTTTTGTTTGGTTTTGCTTTGTTTTGTTGGGTTTTTTTTGGGGTGGGGAGGTTGGTTTTGTTGTTGCTGTTGTTTTTTAGGTTTGGTTTGGAGTTCGGCGTTCGTTGATTTGGTTGCTTTTTGTTTTGTTTTAAACAGGACTGGAGGGAACTACACTTCTAAGGAAAAGTATTGCAGTGTTTCTACTTACACATAGAATTAAAAACTACCAAAAGATAACCAATAGGGGTCATTCTCAAGTTTTACTAAATGCATTGGGATACATTTTTCTATATTTTTATCATAAAATAAAATAAAATAAAATAACATTTCCTACAATATTCCTGGAGCTACCTTACCTAATTTTTAAAAACAACACAATTCTTAATCTGTAGCTTAGATTGTTAACACTCTATGCTTGTTGAAGCAAGTTCATATTTATAAATAATCAATATATTCATATTTTTAATCATCAGTAGAGCATGAGTATTTTTCCCTTGAATTCCTCAGAATGAACAAGCAAAAAAAGTGTTAAATAATTTTGAACAGCTAAATAATTTTTTACCACTAAAATAAGCAGGAACTGAAATAACATCAACAATCTACACTGTGGTATTCATTCTTACGACAGATTTTCACAACCTCAGGAAGCGTGCCTGAATCCTATCTACATACAAAGGCTTTCAAGTAAAATGCCAAGTGTAGTTTTTCTGGAGGAAACCAAATACTTCAGTATATCATACTCCAGAACAAAATCATATTTTTTTTTTCTCTTTCTAAATGCATAGCATAAATTGCAGAGCAAGTCAGTTAACCTGCATATTAACATTAAATAAAATTTGTCCATGAAACAGTTAAAACTGGAAGGATACAACTTTCCAGGAATGTAAAGGATGAACATAATTACTCTTTATACTTTTTTAAATACATATCTTTAGTCATGAGGCTATGATTGAAATTCACAAACCGAACCACTCTGGAAGTTTACTTATTCTAGCATGATCAAACTCAGTTGCCAGCTACTAATTCATTAAACTGCATTGGATCAGTGGAATGCTCTGTCTCAGATTTTGCACAGATTTTACAGGGACAGCTTGAACACCAACAGCAGCAGAGCCTGGGGCAGAGGGGCCAATATCAGCAGGTTGCTATGGTGTTTACCCACAGTCCTGGACAAAGAGTCGTAGCTGAAGCAGGTTTGCACTGTTGAGATTTAGTTTATTATTACTACACTTTCTGTTCGGTTTCTTTTACAGTTTCTTTTAGGTAGTTGCAGAACACCCCCCCCCCCCCGCCCCCATCTCCAAATTATTCCTTTCTTAGATTCCTCTCAGCAAAAACTGTTCTGCTGATGTGTTGGGGTTTTTTCCCAAACTATTTTGAAGCCCCACAATTTTGGAATAAGAAGTAACTGTGATGAGCATAACGTGCAGTAATCTGTATCCCGTTTTATTATGTTTTGATAGGATGAGAAACGTTTATCTGCAGGATCCTTGCAAGCTTTGTGACAGTCCAGTCACGTTGCCTCAAGCGCCCTGCTGCCCCATGGTGTCCCAGCACACTGCTTTGCCTGTGGAATGCGTAAGGTTTTCAAGATACCTTTGTAGAAGAAAATGCAAGATTTTCTAAGAGCCAGAATACTTACACCTCTTAATTTGAGGTATAAGATTTTCTCTTCTTTCTGCAATGCACATTAATATGATAACACTTGGCCAAACATTTGACTATTATTTTTGGGTAGATGAAAATAATATTAGAAACCATTAGAACTAAATAGCAGCAATGGCTAGGTCATTTGTCTAAACGTAAATACTGCCTACTATTTCAAGAATTTATTGGTCTTTCCACCACACACTTCTCTTTTGGTAATGCCCAGCTTAAAATGAGTACCTAGGTTTTGCACATATTCACTGTTTTGCACATTGACTTTAGCCCTAGAGCCTTTGCACTGAGCAGTAGGGAGAATTACATGGGTAAATCTTAACAATGTATAGTTTGAGAAAAAATATATTAAAGTGGCTTATTTCCAGCAAGGCACTTGAGACCTCTGTGCTACTGTTTGCACCGGTGTGAAGTTAAGATCCCTACCACTAACTGAAAAAAATAACTTATTAAAAAAGCTTCTACATATATGCAGAAGCCCGTTCATTTGGAATAAGAGATCAAAGCAAGAAGAACAAAGCAGGGAAATTCTACTTCTGGAACTCTGGAAGTTTTAGAAGCAAAATTTGTAGAAATTACTTGTTATCTATGCATCCACTTCTCTAAATGACAGAAACAACAACCAGTCAGTAAAGCACTATAAAGTGAAATGCTAAGTAATAGCTCATTCAAATACACTGAACCTTTTTCCTGTGCTCACAGCATCTTAAATTAGGTTTTCACCCTCCGCAAGCATACACAAACACAAAAGACAACTAGTACATGATTTCCACACTTATTTAAATTGACAGAAAGTTAAACAAAGGGATTTTCTCATTTATCTTCTGACATATTATGTAATAGGTCTAACTTACAAAGTAAAAAAGAAAATAACTAGCTCAATGGCAGGGGTGGTCTTAGAACTTAAGATCCCTAATGCTAGAATGAGAACCTTTCTGTGGCTGTGTAGGAAGGAGAAGTGTGAAATCCCACCAGAACATGAAAGAAGCCTTCTGGCCATCTGTATTTCAGATCACCATAAAGAACTCAATCTGAGATGCTTTTTTCCCAAGTACTCTAAGCATTTAACATTTTCCACAGGATTAAATGGAAACACATGTGCTGATAGTTAACCTGGATTCCACAGTCCATGAAAAAGATTTTTGTGTTGATAATGGATATTGCACAAAGCACAGCCTCCCAAGAAGATATTACCCTTTTTTAAAAAGCATTTTTTATGAAGAGAATGAAAGTTTTTTAACTGTTTTACTCAAAGCCACATTTTCACATGCTCATTTCAGAGTTATTTCCGCAAAGATGCTTTTCACAACTTATTTTAGTATCTGAAGTTGGCCAGCATCTGTAGTTTCCTACCACCCTTTCCACGCACCTGCCTGACAGTGCTGGAAGCCTGCCCAACCTTATGGTTTATGGTTCTCCAGAAGGAATATTGACTATGAATGTTTCATGCATCTTCACTTGAACTTCCACCTCTTCATATAGAAATGACAAAGCAAAAGGGCACACTGCCCTTTGAATGCCCAACTTACTCAGAAGGCCACTGGAGATACTTGCACTTGCAGTTAGACAGTTTCTAATCATTTTACGAACAGAGTGAGCCTACAAATTTAATTTAAAATTATATTTTTATGCATTGTGGAAATATTGAAGGTCAGGTTGTACAGGGCTCTGAGCCACCTGCTTTAGTGGAAGATGCCTCTGGTCATTGCAGGGACATTGGGCTAGATAAGCCTTAAAGGTCCCTTCCAACCCAAACTGTTCTGATTCTATATTCCCACACAGAAATAATCACAATTTTAAGTAAGATACTTTATGTATTATTTGCTTCAAACACATTGCATTTTTAGCTACTGAGAGAAGCAGAAGCTCTTAGAAATACCCATCACTTTAATTTTTCTTTCTTGTGATTCCCAAGTATAAGCAGGAAATGGCCAGCCATTAAATTAAGGTTTAAATAATCTCTCAGAATAAAAATTGCAAAAATGGTAAATTAAAGGATTTCTGCCTCTAATACAGAGGGTTTAAATTTTGATTATGGTTTCAACTAATTTAGGACAATAACATAAAACTGCCAAAACATTCATATGATGCATCTTTGATTAAATCACTCTCTGTTTTTATTTTCCAAGATTTAAATAAACTGAAGAATTTTACACACTCCTTCAGAAGATTTCCAAGTGGAACAGAAAAAAAAATAAAAATAAATATGGGATAAGCAAAGGGCAAAATATTCACCAAAGTCAAAAGAGCTGTCTCTGCAATAGTAGGGGACTTGCCCACAATCAGCCTGAAAACACTGGCCTATTTCATTATAATGGTATTTTAATTTTCATTTGTACTTTCTAGAAAAAACTGTCTAATGACAATGCAAGAACTCCTGCTTTATGATATATGTTGAATCTAACATAAGAAAATAAGGAAATGAGGAAAAAAAAGAAAAAGTGGAACAAAAACTTCTCAAAGGAGTTAACCTGACACTTCCAGCATTACTCCTAATGTCCCCAAATGTATCTCGAACACTATTTCATTTGTACCTCCAAAACACTCATAGGTTTCTGCATCAGTATTATCCTATTGTAATAAAGCTTGTAAACCTGTACTTAAGATAATTATTAAACAAATCACAGCTGCTTGTGGCTAAGTTGATAAAGCTTTTTGTAACACCATTGTCCTTTAAGAAATACTTTCCAATTATATTGTGTGATATATTCCTAAGAAAATTAAAGTTCTGAGAGACCCTAAATCTACAGGCATTCCTAATACCAGGTTGGCAAGAGTTTTCAGTTTATACCCTAAATATAGGTAGGAACTCACAAAAAGGAGAGAAAAGAAGAAAATCATGGCATGGTTTTCAACTAGTTCCAACCCCTTGCCAAGGGTAGGGACACCCTGCCCCTAGACAGGGCTGCCCAAAGCCCCATCCAACCCAGCCTTGAAATCTTAGAGGGATGGAGCAACCACAGCTTCTCTGGACAACTTGTTCCAGTACCTCACCACCCTCACAGTATAGAATTTGTTTCTAATATCCAATCTCAATCTACTCTCAGTTTGAAGCCATTCCCCCATGTCCTGTCACTACACACTGTTGGAAAAAATCCATCTCCAGACCTCTCATAAGTTCCCTTCAGGTACTGAAAGGCCACAAGAAGGTCAACTTTGGAGCCTTCTCATCTCCAGGCTGAACAATCCCAATTCCCTTTATCCTTTCTGTGGGAATACCTAACAGTAAAATACATCTGTCTTGTCTCTCATCTAATTTCATTCCCATGCTACTTTTCCTTTTATTATTTTCATTTGAAATTTTGAGGGATTCTATTATGCATTGTCATTTTATTTCTTCCTCTATTTTTTTTTAACTCTCTGCTTATCAGTCGTGTGGGCCTCCTTCTAACTACAACCAAAGATTGTAGATTTAGATTAACTAAAAATGCTTTACAGTGGATTTTAGAGCTGGTTCTTCTCACAAGCTTGCTGCAAAGCACTGTAAAGAGAAATACTTTGTGTTTTGGGAGTTGCCATCCTTATGTTTTTTGACTTCTACCCATTTAAGTTTGCTTTCAAAGTAATAAAACTCTTTTTTTCTTTTTAATATTCTTTTCATAATACATTTACTTTTAAGAAACTGCATCATTCAGGGAGCCAAAGGAACTTTCTCCTGGATACGGACAACCAGTGTTTGCTTTGAAGTCAGGCTGTTAATAGCGCCCACAATGATGCTCAGATTAATAACATCTAAGAGTGACACTGCACGGATTTCTACACAACTGTGCAAAAGGACCTTGGAGACACTTTCACGTATCAAAGTCCAGTAAAGAACAGTTTAGGATACCTAAAGTTGCCTTTGCTTCATGTGGTCCAGGCTGTTGCTTTGTGAATCATCTTGTAACACACACATTTCCAAAGCAGCAAGGTAACCCTGTTGATTCAGGGTATTTTACCTCAATAATAAAATGAATGTGAAAAATATGCTCGACAGAATGTTTTCTTACTAATATTTGATTCTTTTCTTAAAGCCCTGACTGTGCCCTATTTTTTGTTTAGACTGCTGCCCATAGCCTCAACTTGTCATGAACAAATAAAACTAACAAAACTCTCATATTTTATTAAATCCAATCTTATAACATACAGCTTTTTCTACTGCATAAAAAAATGTAAATATAAAAAGTGTCTTAGTTTAAGACTATTTAATGGGGCAGAGACTGAAGTAAATTACCTCCCCATAGTTTTCACACTCTATTGCATAAAGAGTATATTAATATAAAAATGTTATGGAGCTTAGGGGTATTAGGATTTTTTAACTGCAGCATCAGTAGTTTTTTGGTCTTATTTAATGGATGCTTGTTAACTGTTCAAGAGCTATATTGTCATAGTAATCCTACACATTTGCTTAATCAACCATCACCAATATTATGAAGAGTTAATTACAGTTTATGCTGGTTTTCCCCAAAAACCAGGATTAAACTTTTTGCAGACAAAGAGAACTTCTATAATTGATTAAAGAATTCACGAAGCAATTTCAAATACATTACATCATCTCATTTCTAATTGCTACCTTTTATCCTGATGCCTTTCACAATGCTCATGACAACTGACTAAGCAATATGAAAAAAAAGATAAATTCTTTGTTCAGTTAGGTTCCTAATATAAATTAAAATACACCCCCCCCCCAAAATAATTGAGTGGATGAGGATTTTAAGTCAATCCTTTTAAAGTTTGATTTCTTTTCCCATATTGTGCAAATTAAAGATTCATCAGAATCCTTACCCATAAGAGGGTATCTGAATGGCACAAATTTACTTTATTTGCTATTTCTCAGTTAACTTGACCATTTATCACCTGGGTCCTCCTGCAAACTCATTTCCACTTGCCATTGACAGAAACAGCATTTTACTGATAAACTTAATCAGAAACTATTCTATAAGCAAACTTGGGAATACTTTTCCCTTTTCATTGTGGTAGACAAATATACTTAACAATAATTTATTGTTATGGAAAAGCCCTGTAGCAACATGAAGAAATACCACAGTCTAATTTCTTTCAGAAAAATTAATGGTCACAAAATGTTTTAAGAGAAAAATAATGTATTGCCTCTCCTTCATACAGCGTACGGTACAGAACCAAAACCAACTTAAAAGTACTATGCACCACTTTAAGAAAACTGTAGTCCTAAATTCAACATTTATGTTCTAATCTTCAGCCATCTACACAAATTTCTCTTCTGCTTTAAATCACAAAACCATAGGGTTGACATAAGAGTCTACTCAGATGCAACACTATAAATCAGAGAACTATGAAAACATCTGGTGGAAAACTATCCCCAAAACAATTTGCTAGCATTTGGTTACCAGAATGAATTTACCCAGTAAGACTATGTACCTCTCTTCAATATCCTATTAGAAATAAGGAAGAAATTAATTTTCTAGGCAGTTAAACCCTGGTGATTTAATCTGTAGACACATTACTTGCACTTTGTTAGGATTAAAACAATCAACAAAGAGTATACAATGTTTCCTAACTGTTTTGTGATAAACAGCTATGAAATCTTTGTTGCTTGGAGTATATTATGTTGGTTATGTGTTATTATTATGAATTATGGAAATTTGGGACAGCTGATGGAGATGGAAAAGGTGAAAAACAGTAAAAAAGGACAATGTTTGCTAAGGAGTTGACAGTAATTTAAAGCAAAGTATTTTATTCTTAGCATAAATTATACTAAATATAATGGCTTGAATATTACTACCAACTCTGTTCAAGAACAGCATTTGAAAGAGCAGGCTCTGGGCAGATTCTCCACATAAAGCAGACCTGGGTTCATGTTACCAATATTATTGGTTTTGTGTCTCAATTGTACATGAGAAACTAAAGGAAAATTGCTGCAGATCTGTTTTCCGAACATACAATAAATACTGTAAAATAAAAAGGAGAGTTCATTCTCATTTTGAAAAAAAAAAAAAAAAAAAAAAAAGAATTATTTGTGGCTTAAGCCACAGTTTATATAATAAAATTATAAAGAATATAAACATTTTGCTTGATTTCATATGCAAATTGCTTTGTTGGAAAACCTTAGGAAACTACTATTCCATCCTGTTCTCTGTATTACTTCTTTTTTTTTTTCTATATTTTGGTGTTGTTTAATCAGGAAGATATGAGAGCCAGTATTTCCCCAGATGTATTTTATACTATTCATGACTGATAGTATAGACAAAGAAAGTTGGGTACAATGCTACTCCACAACTGTATATTTTAACAAAATTAATGGAGATATACAATTTAAACTCTGCCAAAATCTTCTAAATCAGCAAGAGTTCCAGATTTATTTGAACATTTTCATCTCTTCAAGACTTTGTCACTTGGCTATGCCTCTTGCCTCTAGAAAGGGAGAAATCCATCCTTTAGAAGACAAGTCATAAAATTGGAAATTTCATTATTTTATCCCCATGAATTCTTTAGTCTATACTGCTGGACTTTAAAAAGCAATAGTCTACTATGTTTCAATGGCTTAGTAACTTTACACTTCAGGTTGTTACAGTAATTCCAGATTCTTGCCACTGCTACCTGTGCTGCTATGCATGATAATCCCAAATTTATCTCTAGTTCATCTCCAAGAGGGACCTGCTGCTGGCCAAGGCTGAGCTGTCACTGGGAGAACATCTGGGATAAAATGGTTAAGTAGGGGAATGAAATCCTGTGTAATTGAAGTTAAGAGAGAGGAGTGAGAATATGTGAGAGAAACAGCCCTGCAGACACCAAGGTCAGTGCAGAAGGAGGGGCAGGAGCTGCTCCAGGTGATTCCCCTGCAGCCCGTGGTGCAGACCATGCTGTGCCCCTGCAGTCCATGGAGGATCCCACTCCAGAGTAGGGGAAAGCCCAAAAAAAGGCTCTGGCCTGGTGGAAAGTCTGTGCTGGAGCAGGGTCCTGGCAGGACCAGTGGCCCCATGGAGAGAGGAGCCCATGCTGGAGCAGGTTGGTTGACAGCACCTCTGTCTCCATGCTGGAGCAACCTGTTCCCAAACTGCACTCTGGGGGAGTGAGCCCATCCTGGAGCAGGGAAAGAGTGTGAGAAGTATTCCCTCTGAGGAGGAAGGAGCAGCAGAGACAACATGTGATGCACTAATCAGAGCCCCAATTTCCCATCCACTTGTATTGCTGGAGGTGGAGATTTAGAGAACTCAGGAGTGCAGAAAAGCCTAGGAATGAGGGAGGGGTGGAGGGAAGGTGTTTTAAGATTTAAATTTGCTTCTCATTGCCATGCTCTGATTTAATTGGTGATAAATACAATTATTTCCTCAAGCTGAGTCTGTTTTGCCCATGATGGCAACCGGTGAGTGATCTCTTCCTGTACTTATCTTGACCCATGAGCCTTTCATGGTATTTTCTTCCCCTCTGTCCACCTGAGGAGGGGAGTGACAGAGTAGCTTTGGTGGCCAACTGGTGTCGAGCCAGGGTCAACTCACCATAAAAACACTCAGTGGCTTAGAAGCATTGAAAAACATTATATATTACTAGTTCAGGTAGGAGCTGACCTTGGCAATTTAATATTCTTAAAAACTATTTAGATAAACAGTATTGCCTTCAAATGCTGATACTTTGCAATCATACTAAATCATTGTGGTTTTATAAAGATATTCACCAGATTAATGATAACCAAAAAAAAAAGAAAATCACTTTCCCATTTTTTTCAGTGAGATGCAATTGTTAAAATGGGCCATATCCCTTTAAATTCATATTTCTTGTCTCCTTCACAATGTGACACAAAATTGTGTTGAAAGTCATTTTGGTATTGAACTGTGAAGCGCATGACCAGAGGTCTAGTTTGTGTTTCTAGCCCAAATTACAGAGTTGCTTCTTATTAGTATATTAATTCAATTTAATTTTAGAACTGATTTAGAAATACTGCAGGGAGAAAAAGGGACTTTTTTTCCCTTCAAAAACTCTACTGCTACTGCATGCTAACTGTAGTGCTTCAGGTTAAACAGATAATATTCAACTCTGAGTCCAAAAACCTACACGCTGTTTGCAGCTCACACCACAATGTCACTGTATTTTATTAATTTCCAGAGTGATGTAGCATCAAAATGTGAAGACAATACTCAGTCAAACAACATTTTAATTTACCTCTACACAGAACAGAATATGGCTTAATTTGATACCGTGTTTATTAGCAATTTCTGATATTTGCAACATTTTGATATTTTACCTGTTCTGCAAAGCTATAAAAGAGCAGACAATGTTAACAATGAGAAAAATTGTGTCCTCCATCTTCAATTCTTTCCATCTATCACAAATCAAACTACTCATAAAATAGGTCCCAGTATATTAAAAATAACAACATGACCTAGTTTCTTCAAACATAGCTTAGTCTTAAGTTTTCAAGGACATCAGTAATACTGATGGATTTATCTTAATGTCACAACAACATTTTTAGCTATATAAGTGATTTTAATCCAACTCAATGTGAATGCAGTTCTTAATTTTTTTTCTGCCATATTTAAACCAATTTTTTTTTGCTGCTTTTTAATTAAAAACAGACAGTTGCAACATCTTTGTGATTTAGATTTTTCTGATTCTAAAATAACTATCCAGACACTTGAATAACCCAAGTTATTTCTATATACCTTCAGTGCACCAAAAAACTAGAAAACTTCAATTTCTTTCCTATGGAATCTATACCTAGGAAGTGTTATCTCTGTTCATTACCTCAGCTACACTGGAATTAACACATGGGCCTCAGCATATTTTTTTTTTTTCTTTTTAAATACTATATTTAATCTGTACGCCTCTTTCTTTTAAAATTTATAACTTATTGTTTGTCAGTGGTTCCAGATATGGAAAAACTGCAACCCATTACATGAATGGAGCAGATTGGAATTATTGAACAAGCTATACATATTGGCTCTCTAGTATTGATCATTTATAGCTTCCCTTTAAGATAAGATACTGCAGATATCTCCCCCTTCAGCTATTTGAATAACATATAAATATATTTTTATATTTGTATTAAATATATTTGTATAACCCTCTCTGTTGGAATTTTAATCCATATCTTTTGCACTTTATTTTAAAGCAAATTAAAATTTCACATAGTTTTTTAAATCAGAAAATTCTCATGTACATGTTCTTCTTTAATAATATTTTAAATATATTTTTGACAGATACAAGAAGCATTTCTGGATACTTTTTCTTCTGTGACAACTAAAAAATTAGTCACATGGCAGACAAAACCAGAAAAAAAAAAAAAAACAAAAAAACTACTACTACTATCATTCTGCCTGTTTGTAAGAAAATAATGGCAAAAAGATTTGGACTAGTAGTTATTGTACACTGACTTGGCTGCAATTGTAGAAAGTTATAAAGGAATAAATGTATCCTAAGAAATATGAACCCTACAAAAGTGGCTTCCTAGTCATGGAAAATTTCTGTGGTAGGCAAGAGGATGAATCAGTTAGGCTTGCAACTGCTTCTGTACAGGAGCCTCAAGTGCAAAGCAAGTCAAATCGTATCAGGTACCACGGACAGCACCACAACAACTTGCTGTTATACATTGTATTATAGCCTTGCTATACAACAATAGGAACAAACCATGGGTATTGGCTCAATGAGATAGGGAGACAAAACTAAAATGTTGCCTGAGATTTTAGTCAGGTTAAAACCACAACAAAGTAAACCAAACCAGCAGAAACATTCAATTTTCAAGAAGAAAAGGAAGAAATCTGAATATAGCAACAAAATTGTTTCCCTGCCCAGTGTCGGAAGGATCATAAAACATAAGGTCAACTGTCCTGAACTAAAGACATACCCAAAAAACCCTAGCAAATCATTTACCAGAGGACTCTGACAGCCAGAATTAGTTGTGTACCTGCTGCTTCTCCTCCTCCTGTCTCCATTAAGGCAACATTTGCCTCAAGCCTCTGAGCAGGACTAACCTGTGGAGAATGTCAGTGGCAAGGCACAGACGACAAACCAACCGTTTGTAAGCAGCTATCACATCAGATCATCAGATCTTGCTGGGCCTTCCCTCACCTTTCACATCTCCATCAACTCTAGATTACTGAGAGCTACAGCTTTAGCTCTTTTAGTTCTGAGAAGAGGATTTCTGTCCCAACTGAGTCATATTAATTTAAGTAGACTGGCTTTACTCCCTACAACAACCACTGGGGTGTTTCTTGATCCCTGCTACACTTTATTTTCTTCAGTATCTTAGCCTATGAATCCATCTTGTTCCTTCTTCAGAGCATAATTATAGCATTGGGGTCTGATCTTTTATTAATTCAAATGCTTTCCTAAGCATGCCAGTGTTGCTACTCAAGGGATATCTGATTTACATATTCCCATAATTTCATTTCTGATTACTAAATTCATCAGCTTGCTTCAAAGTAGTTCATAGTATAAGCATAGTAAGACTTTCAGGAACTGATGTTCATTGCATATTTAACATTTGTCTCAGAACAGCACCACAGTTTCAAAATACAAATGTATATGTTTATTAGAAAGTTGTTTTTTTTCAGTGAAAAACTTGCATCCCTACATCCTCATCTTTTAGGAGAAGAGAAACTGACTGTTTTAAAGCATCAGGAGTTAGAAATAAAAATAAACTTTTATAGGCACTACGTACTCTCTGCTGGACAACAATTGACTTCAGTTCAGCTCTTCTCACATCTTCAACCAGAGGTTATATTCAAATTGAAATACCAGTATCAAATCTAAGAGAAATATGTGCTAAAAACAGAGGAAATCCAGGCTAAGGATGGGGACTCAGGAAGCGAACAAACAAAAAACCAAAAACAAACAAACAAACAAAAACACAAAAAAACCCCCAAAAAAACAAAACAAAACAAAAACAACAAACCTTGGATTTTTTTTTTTTTAGTGAAATATTTAACAGGGGTTATGGGTGGTTTACTAGACATCCAACCCATAAAAATTTAGGAAACAGAAGTGTGAAGTTGTACTTTTTTCAACATGTTCAACTTCCCTGAGTGATAGACTTGGTACTACTCTGAACTAGATTCCAGCAAAGTGGCTTTGGGGAAAAACAGCCCTTGTACTTCTATTAAGTAACACTGCACACGGAAGAGTCATGCTTAAGTAAAAATCCCAATCCTTTTTGCTTTCTATGGATAATGTATAATGTCTGCGAACATCCAAGCTTCTAAAAGTAGAGTGGTGATTGTCCTTCTTTGCACTGGTGTAGCCCCCACCTCATTCTGGAGGTAGTTTTGGTCACCACGATGAACTAAAGATATTACATAGATAAAAGACATTAAACTCTTAGAGAGCATCCAAAGGAGGGAAACAAGGATGGTGAAGGGCCTTGAGGGGGGTCTGTGTGAAGAGGAGCTGAGGGCACTGGGTCTGTTCAGGCTGGAGGAGACTGAGGGGAGCCCTCACAGCAGTTACAGCTTCATCATGAGGGGCAGAGCAGGGGCAGGCACTGATCTCTGCTCTGTGTGACAGGGACAGGACCCGAGGGAACGGCCTGGAGCTGTGTCAGGGGAGGTTTAGGTTGGATATCAGGAAAATGTTCTTCATCCAGAGGGTGGCTGGGCACTGAACAGGCTCCCCAGGGCAGTGCTCACAGCACCAGCCTGGCAGAGCTCAAGAAACATCCAGAAAACCTTCTCAAGGACATGATGCGATTTTTGGGGCTGTGCTGTGCAGGGCCAAGAGTGGGACTCGATAATCCTTGTGGGTCCCTTCCACTTCCAACTAAGGATGTTCTATGATTTTATAACTATAGTATTTAATTGTAAACAATATATAATTAAGTACAACTTCCCATGTTTAGAGAAGACAAAAGAGAATTAACCCACTGCCATTTACAGCTCACTATTGTGATATCCAATCACCATCTATATGAACATTTGAGAATGAGAACTACAGACCAATGCTATATTAATGCTGTTAGATAACTGTTATTTTAATAAAGCATGAATAGCTTGTAAAATTGTTATAGTAAGAGAAATAATAGTAATAATAATAATAGTAATAATAATAGAAATTTAATAGAAATATGAATAATAATAGACAACTTAATCACTGCATTCTAATTCTTTTGCAAGGTGCTATACTTAGGAAAACCAATATGTTTAATAAACCAGTAGTTTTATTTATGGAATTTTGAGGTCTTCCCTTGTTTTTATTCACAAATCTCTACATTTACCTTTAGTATTGAATAACTATGCTGGGACATCATTTCAATCAGCAAAAAATTTTGCTTTAAATATACACATAATTTTCAAATAATTAATTTTTGTAATGATAATATCATCTTAGGTAACTTAAATTACTATATTTTATAATAAAATAACAAAAGAATGGTACATCCAAAGAAAAAACTGGCATAGGTAAAAACTGTCAATTCAACCCCTAAAAAAATCCAATTGAAAAGTAAGTTTTGCAACAAAAAAGGAGTCTTCTAATATACATCAGTCTCTCCTAAAAAAAAGCGTAAAAATGAGTCCACATATATAATTGACTTTGTCTGCTTATTTTGTATCTATACTAAGAATATTAGAATAAGAATAAACAGTTGCAAATGTCATCAGAATTGATACTATACTGGATATCTAGTCAATACTTAAACGGAACTAATAAAGCTATTTTCTGTATTACAGAATCCCTCACAGCAGGAGAAAATGGTTACCCTGTAGAAAAATTTATTATGGTTCAAAATAAATATATTGATTTTTGCTGAAGGGAGAAAGTAGGTGGAATTTTTCAGTCAATCATTAAAATTCCATTTAAGAAGTTAGATAAAGCTGGATATTACTAATAATTTAATAAATCAGTAGGAAATAGGAGAAACAACATAAATCAGGTGTTTTTTGCAGCCTTCATACCTGATTTTGTCCTTTAAAAATGCTAATAGGTCTAACTGTACATAGCATATTTTACAAATATTTTTGTCAGAATGAAGTGTCTAGAGTTTTCTGCATAATTCTGACCAATGTATTTCTTTAACTGCACATAATTTTGTTTCATGGTAATTTTAACATTCAAAACCATGTTTTTCTTCAATTCACTGTGATACTGCACACCGAATACAACTTATAGATTGCATAGGTTATGCAGAAGTTTGGCCATGAAATTCTAACAGTAATATAAAAGAGGGAAATATGTGTTTGGCTATAAAATCCCATTCACTCTTTTGTTTTTCTGCAGAATCACTGGAGAACACAGGATTGAGTATGCATGCCTCAGAGGATCCACCCAGTAAACAACTTTTCTGGGCATGGAGACGAAAATCAAATATGGAATTCAGTTTGAATCACAAAGCTGGAAATGGACACTGAAATCCCATAAGCTCCATTTACACAGGAAAACAGGCTGAAAAGTCCCTCCAAGTCCTCCCAGTCCAGCAGTACCAAAACAACCAGGGAGTGGAGGATTTACAGCAGAACTCTGAACCTTGCTCTGTGCTCAGGGAAGTCAGAGGCACCTTATGCATAAAGCTTAAATTATTGGAGCCACAAGAGAAAACTGCTTCATTTAAGGTTCACAGCCACTTTGTGGCTTCTCTGCTCTCTGCTTTCCAGGAGAGGCAAGGAAATCCATTTTTTTTTTTTTTTTTTTTTTTCAGTAATCACCTACTTTGAGTCTGCCTGGAGTTATAGTCTCAAAATAAAACATTGTTATGAAGCTACCATCTGAAAATGCTTACACCATCATAATTATTAAATCTGTGGTTCTCATATACATATCCTTGAGCAAAATTAAAGTGTTTTCTTATAACTAATTGCTATATCAGAAAAGAGCAAATAATATCAAAGACATGTAAATACTATTTTTTTGCATAAAGACAGATAGGAAGCCAGGATAAATTACAGTCCATAAAAATATTCACGAATTTGTACAAATTAATGAATTCATTAAAATGCATCATCCCAGACAGATGACCAGACAAAAAAGAAGAAACAATGAGTGTAATTAAAAGCAAACTAAATCTGTTGTAATTGCATAAAACCTATGCCAAGGTTTTCTTTGTTGTTGTACATGACAAAACACTTGGGAATATCCCAAGCACATACTTGTTTCTATGAAAGGCAGTCTTGAAGCATCTCAGGTGTTTCACTTTGCATGATAGATATACTCTAAGAGCTGATTACTTCCCAATTAAGGACACTTAATTGTCAAACTCCACTTTCCTTATTGATAATTCTTATCAACAAAATATCAGCCTCCAGACAGGAAGAAAGCTGCAGTGAGTTCTGACAAGAAAAGAAACAGCTACCTGAAAATGGAGGTGAAAGAAGTCTGAGCTCATTGAGGTTCTACATAGTTTCTTTTATGTGAAACTGGACTGTCACAAGACAGAATATTTTCAGACGAATGAGATCCTCTCTTTTCCTTATACTAGGCTCAATGTTTTTCTGAGGGGTATAGAACTTGGAGGTTTTGGGGTTTTTTGGTTTTTATGTTGTTTTTGTTTGTTTGGTTGGTTGGTTTTTGTTTTGTTTTTTGGGTTTTTTTGTGTTGTTTGTTTGTTTGTTTGTTTGTTTTGTTTAAAATGTCCTAGTTCCCAATATTAGTCAAAATTATGCATTAGTCCTTAGAAAATCTGCAGACTGAAGTTATATAATTAATTCCTCAGTGGTGAATTAAGATATCTATTTGTATGGGTAAATAACCACACAGGACTGATGGCAGGAGGATACTTCCCAGAAGTGTTGTCCGTGATAACATGCATAAGACAATGAGATTATAAATGAGAACACAGCTTTTGTAAATAATGTACACTCTTCAAGACACCCTAGAGACACTAGACAACACAATTCCTTCAGACTGAGATCGTGTTTAAAATAATATTTTTTCTTCAGTGTTCCTGACTTGCATTAGAAACTTAAGTCAGACAAAAAGAGTTTCAAGTGAAGTCTTTTGAACCCTAAGAGGAGGGCATAAGGAACAGATCTATAAATATAAACCAAAAAGTTATCCCAAAATAAGAACAGTGTTGCTGACTTCTCTTATTTGAAATTGTTATAAATCACTTATACAATTTTTTAAGACATAAAGGGAATTTTTGCTCACAGAAATGCACATTCCGTTGTAATTTCTCCACTTATAGGCCCCAGAAAAGAAGAGTGAGAAAAGATTCTGCTCCTTGAACCACCGTAAATTGTAGTGCAATTCAGAATCAAGTCTAACAAAAATGGATGAGCTGGTTTTCCGTTTAAATAAGTGTCAGGTTTTGAAGCATTTGGATAATTCTGAATCAGTAAGAGCTTATTTGCTAGTGGAAGAAGATGAGTTATCTTTAGCTGAAAATGGAACACATACATTGAATTATAAAACTGTACCCCTATCTCTTCAGTCTTCAAATATTAACCTCTCTGTTGCACCTCATTTCCACTGTCATACCTTTATTTTGTCTATCAGGCAGCATAGAAGGATCTTGCCAGGGGAAGTGAGAACAATATAGTCACAAGACATAAAAGAATTCTACTATGGTCATACCCTTTCCACTTACTTTCTTGATCCTTATCCTTGCCAAGATTTGAGATGTCTCTTTTTGTCAGGACTTCAGCTAAGCTAAAGATAGCACGTAAATAAATTAGGCTTAAAGACAAACCATTCTTTCCATTGATCTCAGAGAAAATTCTAGAAATAGCAGGGAACAAAAAAATTGGGACACAGGCAAAAATCAAGCAACTTTCACACTCATGAATCATCATGTTATCACATACGCTGTCCTGTTTGCATCTCTGGGAAAGATGGTTATAGTATTTGTGCTGCTCTCTCATTTGCATTACTAGTCTGTACCAAATCTGTCAAGGTGTTGGAAAGAATAGTATATAGCTCTGGAGTTTAAAGTACGTTTTGCAAAAATTAACCAGTGGTAATCTAGAAGCACATGCACCGTCTTCAAAACAAAACACCCTAAACAAGCAAGAGAATTGCCTTGAAGTCACTGCTATGTTATTTCTTCATTGAAGACCTAGGAAAAGGTTTATAGACATTTTTTTCATCCACATTTAAGAAAACAGAATAGCAAATTTAGGACTTTTTCTTTTGCTTGTTTTCATTTTCTCTGACCTATTTTCAAAAGGTCTTTTCCAACACTAACTATATTTTCAAATTTCCCTTCTGCTAAAAAGGAACTTAAAAATACATTTACATGAGTTTAATAAAAGTTCTACTCATGCATGCAGTACATAAGGTAGTTTATACTGATAGAACAAGACATTTATATCATAACTGTATGTTTGTATTTGGATATAGAAGAATGGTAAAGTGTTACTGTTATTCATATCTTTTTCCCTGAAGTTTTAAAATGTACGCTCTTCTGAAATCAAGGCATCTGAGATTTGCCTGCTTGAATTGAGGTAATTAAAACTGTAAAAGGGTCTGTATTACTGGCATCTTCTGGTTACCTTTATCTCAAGTTTAACCCCTGAAATTTGCTATGAAAATGTCCCTTGTCCTATTAATCAACAGTTCTGATACATAGTTAGCCACAGTTCTTAAGGAAAAACAAGGTACACCATTTTCAAGCCTTTTTTATCTTATCCTGGAGACCTTTTCTATCATTCTGTGGAATGCATTTGATAATTTTTTCTTTATGACTAGAATGTCTCTGAACCATTCCCATTCATTTTCCTAGTCCTCACTAGATAGCCAGCATAAAGCTCTTTCCTGAAAAACAGCCCAGATGCTAAGTATAAAAAATTATTTCAATAATCAGCGTTGGCTAGCACCAATTTTCCTAAAAGCATGGTGTCTTAGTAGGCACCTATAAATCTGCACACAGATGTTTAAAGAGAGACAGTGCTTTTAGACAAGCAATCTTCTACTCCTTGACTGCACTAACATTTTCAGCGCAGGAAACAACCCCAAAGACTGTGATTATGGCAGAAATGTTTTAACAAACAAGAACTAAGATTTGGGGTGTAGTGTATTATCCCAATATTCTGTCCCACAATACTTCTGACTGACCCAGCAGGCCTGTTCTAATTATCGTCTTTCTCCTCTCCTATCCCAACAAAAAATTTCTCCCCCATATACCTTTAACTACACAAGAAATCTTTATCACAACTTTAATTTTGAGATCGAAGAGAGGATGAATTGAATCAAAATAAAAAACTTCTGTCAAATCAACTTCTGTCAAACATCCACTAGTTTTTCTTGTCTTTGAACTTCCTATTTACTACTGAAATCACATCCATGTGAAAACAGAGTCCCTTCACAAACTTGGGGTAGTCAGGAGAACCTGTAGTGGCCTGAGGAGGCAGTATGGCACGCTACTTTACACCACTGCTGGTCTAGTATACTTAACATGAAAAAACAAATTAAGTAATGGAGTAATTATGGTTTGGAACTCCCAGGAGCTAGAAGAGATTGTCTGGTGACAGAATTAGAATACATGAGTATAGCAGGGTGAGGGAGGAGAAATTATTATTATATTATTATTATTATTATTATTATTATTATTATTATTATATTATTATTATTTTATTAATATTAATATTAATAATTAATAATAATAATATTATTAATAATAATATATAACAACAGGTTTTGGAACATGGCTGTTTCAGAAGGCACCTGATTTTAAAAAATAAAAAGGTGATACACCATTATTTACTAGTCTTGGTTGGGAGGACTTCTAAAACACTAAGTAACTGCAATCCATATTAAACAAAAACTTGGTTAAATCCTCTGCAGATGAATCTACTAAGCAGCTGTAAAATCAGTCACAGCACAGTGCAGACACAGACGACCCAGCTGCAAGTGGACTTTTTTATATTAAGACTCTAAGAATTCGTTATATTTTTAGAGAGAAAAGAAAGAAAGAAGAGTTAAAATATTTTCCCATATTTGTGCTATCCCTGCCTTCTAAGATGAGCCCAACTGGAAAATTTTCAGTTCAGTTTTTATTTTTATGTGCTGATGCAGGAGAGATACCGTATCATCTTTCCTCATTAAAAATAAAATGTTTACATGAGATTTTGGAGTTAAAAAGTCACCCAATTAATCATAATTTCAAAAAATCTTGACAGTATTTCAAACTTTATGCATTTTAAAGTCTTACATCTAATGGGCAAAAGTGGTTTCAATAAGAACAGAAGCATTGGGGTTTTGTTGTAAAGGGGGCTGTAGCTGAAAGGCTACATGATTAATGTAGTATCATAGGCTTTACATAAAAACAAGTTATATTACTGTTTGAGGATCAAACTAACTCTAATGAGAGGCTTCTTAAGGAAATTTGATTGTCAAGATAAAATTTTATAATTGTTTTAAATTTAAATTTGTCTGTAATGTGGTTTTGGGAACAGATACTACATAATTCTGATGCTTCCAAATTCAATTCTTTGTCACATTCAGGCTTTACCACAAAAACATTCAGTAGTTCCTACAAAAAGAACATCCCAAATCTTTAATCATTGCAAAAAACGCAGTACCTTGACTTTGTATCTTAAATTGAGTGACATTATAAAAATTAAATTACTTCTTCCTCATTTCCATAATATCCTTTAAAACGCCTTGCCTAGGCTGGAGTATATGTTCGATTTCTTTATCTTTCTTGATGACCCCTCATGCCTGCATGTCCGCTCATTTTTCTCTGGTGAAGACTGCACCCTACCAGTGCATGCTCTAAAATTTCCATTAAAATCTAGGGCATCATCACTCATTCCTATCTGCAGCAGGCTGCCGAGAAGTGCGAGAGCAGCAACTGCAGGAGAACTTGTCTCAAAGGACAATACAGTTATACACATCAGCATCCAGAAGGGGAGAGAATTCTACCTGCATAATGCCTTATCACATCCAGTACACTGGGAATGTTAAAATCACCAGGAGTGGTGTAGAATGTTGTTATAAATTCTCATGCAACAGCAAGTCTTACTTAAACAGCAATTTACCGGTAGGCAATTAGCTTCTCAGAGAACATTTTTATTATGTTCACGTCACAATGAAACTATCTGTCTCATCAGCTATTGAATATTTGCTGGTTAAAGCATTATTATTCTAAATTAGCATATAACAAGTACCTGAGGGTATTTAAACTTGTCTATGTGTTTAACCTTCTGGTTTCTAAATCCCTCTTCTTCAAGCAGATTCTTAAACAGCTCTGACGCCCAAAGTACATGAACACCTTTCCAAAGTGTTTGGATAGCTGTGCTCGTTACTCTTTCTTTACCTTTACAACTTTGCAGGGAGATCCCATATATATAATTTTTAGGCCTATATGAGCACAAATTCTGTAATATTGCAAACACAATACAAACCACAGCCTTGCCATGCTATTTTGCCAGATCACAGGTATCACATAACTCTCATCTTCACCCCTATTCTACAGCATTAAGAACTTTCTCATATCTTGAACCCAAACCATTACACACCTTGAGGTCAGAGATCAATAATTTGATTTTGAATTCCATGGATATCCTAAGTACACTTGTGAACAGAATGGAAGGTGGGCTGCAGTGCTCTGTGTAGCACTGGTTGAACTGGCCTGTTGGAGCTCAGCAGACAACTTTGCCACTGTCCAGGCAAAAGAAGAATACAGATCATCTAACTACAGTAAGGTCAGGATCAGACCATTATGCAACAAAATGCACCTGAGAGGATTTGCCACTAGCAACTACAACTACAAAAAAGCTCAGCATCTATGGAAACCCGACTAGATTGCTGCCTGGGCTGATCTGCTCAGGTCCTTGGGTTTTTTTCAAGTGTTGCCACAAGCATTTCTGCATTCTGTCCTGTAGACACTGACACATGCATTTTTCAAGTGTACCACACAAGCAGCTTGAAGCAATTTTTTACTCATAGGCTTTTGTGCCAGAATGGCACAAACACATCAATGCTCTTGTTGCTGTATGGCACAAAGTATATTCCAGCTCAGTGCCTGTTTCTTGCAGTGGATGAATATATGCCTTGACTGAATAACCTGTTAATGACTTCTTATTTAAATAATTAATCACAGAAAGTTTATTTTATTTTAATGTTTTGGTCTTCTTTGGTCAGAAATACCTGCAACAGCGTTTAACAAAGGAAGTAATAAGTCATGGTCAGCTCTCTTATGTACTCAAAAAGACAAATGAATAGAAGAGCTGATGTTTGTCCTCCATGTCCTAACTTCAAAATACAGCTAATACTGATTAGCGTCGATGTCTGCCCTGAATGTAGACATACTATATTTGTAAGTGGCCAGACGATCTTAACAGCAGGCTTGTGTTAATTTGGACATTTCACAATGGATTATAGGCTGGACACAAGCAAGGCAGCATTATAAGTGATGAATAAATGATGAATTGCAAACCAAGCTTTCATTGACTTGCATAAAAAATAGATCAGAGAACAAGATCTTTTCACACTAAGAAGGTTAACAGGACTTTTAAAGCAAACAAATGTCATTGAGCTTAGAATCTTCAGTGATTCCAGGACAACATGTTAACTTTCTGAAGCAGGTAAGGAAAGAATTAAGTTCTCTAATGACTGAAACACAGCATAGACAGAATCCAGGCAAAATTAATCCAGTTTTACTAGGATTGTACCTGCACCATGGCTTTCTTCTTTGGGCAACAGGAGAAAACTGGTGGTGATGCTCTCACCAGTTTTCATCAGACTTCCCACACCATGTCATTCCCTACTGGTACCACAATCCAGATGCCTTATGAAGCATGTATGAATCAAACATTATCCATATGGCAATAACATAATAATTGGCTTGATATTTTAGCATATAGGTTACAGGTGAAGTAAACAAATTTACAAAATGAAATGTACAACAGCAAGTTTACATGGTTCCAACTGCAATAAACAGAACAGTCTCACAAATATCAAGCTTTTTCTTGGAGCTGATTTCAAAAGTTGTCATTGAGAAGGATGAAAGTACATTGATTTTTATATTGAGAGACTAACCCCATTAGTATAATTTCACCACCATTCCCTGATCTTTCTGCATGGGAGGAGGATGACATGTACAAGGAAAATGACTGGGGTTTAAAAAGCCTAGAAGTAATTACTGGGTTGCAGAAATTTAGTGAGAACGTATACTTGTCATGTAATCAAATGTGGCATAAAGAAACAAATCATCTTCAAATGGCATCCAGAGGATATTTGTCATTTGATTTATTCTGATACTGTATGCTGCCACATACTAGTTTTAGTCAGTACAATTATAACCAAGAACAACAATTTACTGTGTAAAAATGTCCTGTCCCAAAATAGTTTCATATGTTTTATGCTAAATTTTAGTATGCCATATTTAGCCATAATTTTATATCTGAATCCTACAGCTGGAAGATCAAGTAACATAAAACATATATTGTTAGGAGGACAATACAAGTTATTGACAAAGTTCTATATCTATTCATCTTTTTAGAACTATGATAAACATCCAGCTGACCACCTTGGAAATGCTATGAGAGCAGGAGAGGGCTGTACTATTTTGAACCTGTGGAAGAATACAAAAGTAAGAAGAAAGAAAGAGAATTAATTAAATTGCTGTTGCTAAGAAAACTTAAGCCTTTGTGATAGTTAGATTTAAACAGCCAGGGGCATTAACAAGCCTAAATGAAATGGCATTTTAATGCTTAAAAACCAAATAGAGCCTCTAAATTCAAAAAAAATTTCAATACAATTATGCACACTACTATGGTAACTGTTCTTGTTTCACTGCATGTCTCCTGTCTGGAATATGTGTGTAGCTTATTTTAATTACTTGGGACTTGAAATATGTTTTCCAGTATCTGCTGAGAAGCAAGCATGACTTTCATGGAATGCAGTTTAATAGTATAGAAATACCAAAACATTATCATTATTTAGCTGGTAAAAGAGCTGTACATTTTGAAATAGCACAAGTTACATTGCCTATATTAAACTTTATAGATTTAAAGCATCATGTCACAGCAGGACCCTTGAGCTGGGGAAAGAAGTGGCTGAATTTGATTTAAAATCTCAGTAGGCAGAGTCTTGTACTTTGTACAGATTTAAATATTTGATTGGAGACTTAACACTCTTTTGCAACCATAGACCGATCATGATGTTGCTACTACTTATTCTAGTTATTACCCAAAATTAATTGGATTGGAATAATTTTAACAATTCCACATGGCACTTCTAATCCTTGATGAAATCTAAATGTTAAATTAATTTAAAAGAAATTAAATAGTCTCTCTCAAATTTTCAAACTTCTACTTTGTAGAAGTTTGAAAATAATTCACTTTAAGTAACTAATCTTCCATTCTTGCCCCATCTATATAACACTAAAACATTTTTAAGACCCTTGGTGATGAATCAAGAATAGTTTATAAAAATACATGTGAGTGACTAAGTTTTTTAATTAGGCACAGAAGAAACAGGTCTTTTTGTTGTCTAAAGGCACTGGGTGTCTGCTGGGACAGCAGCAAAGGGAGTCCACCAGTGACAAGTCTAACTGGCAAGAGGCCCCTGTTGGGCAGCAGCTGTCCCAGCAGACACCCAGTGCCCTAAGAGCACATATGAGATCCATCCAGCCTTAGGAGGGATGCAAAGTCCACAAGCAAATCTCTGCAAAACTTCTCTTCCTCTGTGGCTCTTCCCTGATATTCAGTGAGAGGAAGCAGTGTTTGAGAGCTCAGTGAGACAAGCAAAACTGCTGTGTTAATCAGCTCAGCTGAAGCCCCTCAGCCAAAATGGTTTGACACTAGGTAAGAAAAGCTCGGGGCAGTGAAGTCCATGGCAGCGCTGCCATCCTCTTCATTCCTTTCTCAATAGCTCCATAAACATCTACCCATCAGAAGATTGTACTTTCCTTTTCATTGTAACAATCAGATACAGAAATGCTTATGCTTTAATTTACAGATAATGAGAACCTTATGAAAGATTTCAAAAATGCATTCTGCATGAGCTTTTACTTCACTTAACGATTACCAATTCTTTCTGTCCATATCAGATATTACCCTCATTCAGGCAGAAATTTGACATGTCTAAAGTAGTTTTAAACACCAGATTTCAACTTCATTCTGAAATAACCATCACAGTACTTTTAAGATGTAAATTTAGCAAAAATAAATACACAGTACGAATTGTGTAACTTGTCACTTTGAGGCTATCACACAAAAGTTATTTGGAAGTAGACTTTGAAGCTGATTTAATTTAATCCAAGGGCCAGACTGACTACAGTGCAAGTCCAAAATAACTATAACATGTTTGAAAATAACTTTTTCCCCTAAATTTGATGGCAGTTCTAGAATTCAGTTTCATACATGAGCTCTAAAAACTTTTTCCCTATACTTCATTGACAGCAACAGATAAAAAACTTTTCCTTTGTAAACAGAGACTTTTGCAGACACTGAAGTTCATGAATACAATCCCTCCATTTAACTTCTTACAGAATTCTCATACTCAAGATATTTCTTGGAAATAAAGACTTACACCCCTAAATTAAATTAAAATAAACCACTGCACTATCTTTTAGAAAACTCTCAACTTGAACTATAAGGGTTTTGAAAAAATAAAGAAAAAATAATTAGTGTTTCCAAATGTTACATTAATGTCAAAATTTGAGTGATATACTCTATTAGTAAAGAACAGCATCTGGAAAAGCAAAGTCCATATTAAAGATTTGGGAATGGCTGGATGATTAAAGTACTAGCAAATATTGAAGAAAATATTTCTTTCTACATTATTCATTATTGATCGAGTTTGTTTCCTTTCATTTTCTTCTTTTTAGTCTCCTGCTAGAACTCATTTAAGAAGGAAATGTTTTGGTACTTTTTGGAAGAAATGGAGATGGTGGAAAAGAATAAACTAGCCCTCAGGGAAGGAGAATGGAGAAAGTGAGCTTCATTCAGCTGCTTTAATGTCTGCATTAACAGACAATAAAAAGACCTTTAGAAAAAATGCAGGGAATTTAGATCTTAGTGGATAGAATTACAATGAACTTAATGGTTCTCTCACCTGAACACCTGAGCTAATCTTTCTCCTTAAAATGAGAACTCATCACTGCTTTTCTTATCAGTTTCCACAAACACATTAGTTTAGACTGTAAAACATATCTTTCTAAAGTAATCACCATGACATACAACAGGGTATATCTGTGTGTCTGTGTCAATTTTAATAGTTTATTCCATTTTTATTTTTTATATGATCTTGTCTATGCGTATTCAGTTGTTTAATATCCTAAATCCCCATCCCAATTACAATTCTAAAGCATTGTACACAACTTGGTCTGGGTTTATTTTGTTTTTTTTTTGTTTGTTTTTTTTTTTTGTTTGTTTGTTTTTTTTTTTTTTTAAAAAAAAAGCCAGTGCAATAGAATCCTGAATGCTTACAGAATGAATAGAGGCACATGCAGGTGATGCTACAGCAGACAGAGTCTTTAGCAAGGACTTGAAACACTTGAAATACCTGCACCCTGAGCTGTTAGAGCAGTGCCAGAGCATTCAGGGAGGTGATCTCCTCTCTGGTAAGTCCTGGTGAGACACATATGGGATGCTGGGTATTTGTCTTAAGCCTTCTCTACATCTTTTCCCTCTATTTGGCATCCTCTTAATATTAATAAGTATAGGCTAAAGCCACTTAGGAATAACACTATGTTATTTGTTATTAAGAAATTTATTTTTACAGGGTGAAAAGAACTGTTTAATTTCCCATGGCCCAAAAGAGTGATCCTTTCTTTATCATGTTTTGAGGTCATCTGTGACCTTATCAAGATTTTCTTTTCTTCTCCGAATATATCTTGACTAAAAGTAGTGAAATTCACCAATTAGGCAGTTTACATTTTTATAAAATGTAACATGATAAAACAGCAGGGAATTCATGCCCTAAATTGTTACTGCACGACAGAATTAAACCCAAGGTCTATTAGCATATGCAGGCACCCAACACTGTAGAGGACCAGAAGGAACTTGGAAGGGAAAATTCAGTCCAGGAGGAATACCCCTCTGAGACCTAGGGGGAAAGGGCCATCTGCCCTAAGGTCTCTGTAAGCACGAGTTCATTTGTTGAACTTTATTGGTTGTTGTAGTTGGTGCCACTCAAAGTGGCTTGGTTCATCCCTGTTCACCTTAGTTCAACCCCTGTTGCCTTATATGTAGCTCCCCTAGAATGTTCTCCCCTTCCCTGAACCCGGTTGGTCCCAGTTTGCCACAGTATTCCACCCTTTGCTCCGCCCCTGCTAACCCTTTGGTTAGCTGGCTGGCTGCGCCTCCTCTGCGCCAGTTTATCTGCCCTCATTGGCCCTTGACACTCAGGTACATCCCCCCATTCCCATATAAAGTCCCATATTTTCCCCTTCATTTTGTCTTTTCCCCTGGATTTCCATGCGGCCAATAAAGCGCTCTTGGATCTCTATATTGAGCCCCGTCCTTTTTGCTTTTATCGTCGGCCACCTTAAAAACGTCTGTCGGATTCTGCACCTGTGGGTCACTCACAAGGCTCACTGAAGCCAGCAGAGCTTCACAACACCAATCAAAATCAGTGAAAAAGGAACAAAGCAAACTGCAAGCAGCAAGACCTACCGTGTACAGACCTATTACTTTCACTGAACACTGTGTTAGGCAGTTGCTGAGAGTTTGGTGATCTGACTTTAGAAATAAATGGCTTAATTTCAGTGGTTGCCCTGAATCCTTGATTCAGGACATCCATTAGATGAAGTTTCAGAAAACAAGTCTACTGAAATGGAAGTGTGGATTCCTAGATTCAGAGCTGGAAGATATCCAGTTATGCTGGCAGAAGCAGAATTCCCTGGCAGAAGGGGAATTATTATATTAGCACAGAATAACACATCCTGGCTGACAGGAAGAACTGACAGCACAATTTTCCAACAACAACAATGGTAGAAAACAGGAAAATTTTCTTCTTCAGCTCAGGTCACATAAACCATCCAGTTTCTTATCAGCAGAAAAGAACAAACAAACCAGGGTTAAACCTTGCTAAGGCCAAATGGACAGCCTGAGTTTTCTGCAGGGGAAAGCAAACACAATGATTCTCCCTGGGCCACCAGACAATGAACAATCTCAATTCCTTCCCACCAATGAAAGCAAATAAAGAACAAGCCAACCCAAATCCCTGCCTCAGCCATGCCATCTTAACACTGTCAAGACAAATTTCATACACCACAGAAAAGCAACTTTTTCTCATAGCAAGAAGCTATGGGACCAGGAGTCCATTGAGGCAATTCAGAAGGAAATACTAAAGATTATTTCAGTATTCTTTGAAAATACTTTGTTGCAGTTCACTGCAACAGCCTGAAACAGTTTCTGTGGTGAAATCTCATATGTACCTCCCACAAAGATTGCGACATCAAGCAGTTGATGTGGATGAATCAGTAGAATCTGAAAAGGAATTTAGTGCATATGCACTCAGTACAGTACAGGGAGTCTACACTCTGGCTCTTGTAAAATGATTTATTTCCTTATTCCACTAGAAACTACTTGAGAATTCTTCTAGAAACATAAATTTATAAATCTTTTAAAGAAGTGTGAATTAAACTCAATTGCTTATTCTCATGTTGTGATAAACAATAACTTTACAAAAATACAATAGTTTAAGCTCTTTCTAAAGCATTTTATATCAGCACATAATCTAATTATTACAAACTAGCAGAATGGAAAATGTTTTTCAAGAAAAAATTAGCGCAGACTTGGTGGTAAAATAGAAAAAAGCAGAATGTAATTTAATTCATTAAACTGTACTTTTAAAATTAGTGAATAAATATAGAAATTAAAAGGAATTAATTCCCACACTAGCTGTTCAAGAGGACTATGGCTGTAGCCTTTATGGTACCCAAGAAATGAGTGATCATGAGACTTTATCCATAAAGGAAATGGATGGTACTGAATTACTTAATCTGATGGATACATTTGGAACAGAATATGAAATTTTTTGAGCTTTAAGGGTTTACAGTGATCACAGGTGGACAGTCACAGCCACTACAACTCTGCATAAAACCAGTGCTGACCAGAGAATGACAAGATGGGGAGAAAGCCCATGTACTCAAATCACAAAAGCAAGGCCAAGAAGAAGCACCTACTTGTTTCAGCAGACCGTTTCTAAATTAATTACCATGCTAAAAAAACCCCCACACTCTATTAGTCTAAATCAAAGCATACTTCAAAAGCTGTAGCTAGAGACAGTTTTTAATAACCAGGGGAAAAAAATTATCTTGTGACAAATTAACTAAGTAACTGGAATCTGGAGAAAAGAAGTTGCCAAACAAGCAGTTATGACAAAAGTCTGAATTTATGGAAAGACTCTAATATTGCCTGTGTTATCAAGAACTAAACCATCCTTTTTTACCTCTAATCTAGCTGAACTAAATAAGACTTGAAAAGGGTATTTCAGTTATTTAAATGCCACTTTATTATTCACCTTTTTTTTATTATTTTTTAAACAAACATATCTCCTTTGACCTTAACTTAAACTTACTGTAAAAACAACAAGGATTACTACCAGGCTAAGCTAGCTTTATCCCTCCATAAGGCATGGGTATCTTTATCCTCCTATAAGGCAAAATTGCTCTGTATGTCTACAACATTTACCAAACAAAAAGATACCTTAAGCATAATCTGAAGTGAGGAAAAAGCCCAGGAGAATAGTGAATTAAAGTATTTTATTTTACGACATATTTAATTTTGAATTTTAACGCAACAGAAGATTAATAAGTAAAACATCAACATTGTCCTCCAGTCTTTTCCATCATTCTGAAACAAAATGGCGTTAAATTAACATGGTCTTATATCTTATTTTTTATGAAATTTTATTACTCAAAGATAAAACTATTTTCACAAGCAGCTGTGCTACTCAGCTTGCTAAATAATTGAGTTTAGTTTTGCCACTTCTCAGCCTGTAGCACATGTGCTTTACAGACAGAGATCCAAGGACAGGGACAAGATGAGGAAGTTTTTAACTATGAAGCACAAAATATGAGAAGAAATGCAAGGAAAAATAGTATGTATGTTGTCAAGATCCAGTAAACAGTTGTGTCAAACAGCGTGTGGCAAACTGGCTTGGTTAGAAGAGGAAAAGACTCTGCCTGTAAGCAGCAGCACCACGGTTTGTACTTAATTGTTCTTCATTCCATGAGCAATCTCATTGATAACTGTCAAATCAGGAATCCATCTCACTTAGAAACCATAAACTTAGAGCATCTCAAAGCAATTCAAAGCATTTCAGAAACTGTTTTGAAAACACAGTAACAAACAACAATTGCAAATTTTGGTTTTTTTGACGTACCCTCCTACATAAAACACATTAAAGTACCTGGAGTCAAAAATTGAAATAACTCACCTCTAGCTTTCTTCATAGGAATTGTGCATCTTCCAAGACCAATTAATTCCTGAGACAATGTATTTTCCACTAATTATATCAGCATCAGTCAAGCCTCTTTCATACTGAACTCAACAGTGACTAAATGTGTTTAGAGAGCATAATGATGGCTTTACAAATATATTAGACAAACGTCAGCCCATTAACCTGTGAGTTAGATACCATGGATTTGGTAACTGCAGTTTAAGAAGACCAGTAGAATTTTCTTAGGATTTCCAGGCACATCCATCTGTTAACATCTTTATTAACATCAGATATTACACCAGATATTATTTTTATGTAGGATATGTGCAGTGTAAAATTGCATTATTGGCCAGAATACGATGCCAAAATCCCAATTAGTAACTTCAAAGAGATATAAATATTTAAATAAGACATTTTCCTTTTTTATAAAATTGCAACTTTATATTTTTTATGCTCAACTCCTAAATAGTTTTAGTTTTATAACCATCTAATTTTATCACTTGCAAAGGTATATTACAGAAATCTGCCCGTTGTTACTATATGCTTACACATGTAGTTGCAAGACATATAATTTGAGGCCTAATTATTTGTAGGATTCTTGAACATATCATGAGAAATCATCTAAAATTTAACAAACAAAACAAAACCCAAAGCCAATAAAATACTTTTGATGAGAAAGACTCTTTTGATGAGAGAGACTATTTCAAAGAATCAGTTCCACAAAAAAACCCTACACTTTTGGGAAATAGACCTACATATCTTAGAAGAGGTATTCATGTAGTATCCCAATGTGCAAGGTATTAAGGCTTTCTCCCCAAAAGTTTGATCTCATGATTCTTGAAAAAAGAGCTCTTTGGTGAAAAAATTAAGATTCTATTCAGTTCAGTGGTCTTTAGGTAGGTGGATTTGACTGCTCATAACAAGTTCCCTGCAGATGTTTGACCCTTCTTTCAATATATTCTGGAACTTGCTTTCTGTAGTGTAGTTAAAACAAATATTTAAAATTAACTGATGCTCCCTCCCCCCATATTTTACATATTAAATAAATATAGATAAATATATGCAAAAAATTACTACTATACATATATATTAAAAAATATTGATTCATCTTAGGCATCTGTGTCACCCCACCTCAAATACACAGAATGACAAAATTTGCTGAGTTGGAAGGCACCTATCAAGAACATTGAGTTGAACTCCCAGACCTGAGCAGAATACCCTGAGAATCATATCATGTGCCCAAAAGCATTGTCCAAACCCTTCTTGAGATGTGTCAGCCTCAGTACTCCAATCATGCTCCTGGGGATCCTGTTCCAGTGCCCAACCACCCTATGGGTGAAGAACATTTTCCTGATATCCAGCTTAAATCTCCCCTCACTCAGCTTCATGCTATTGCTTTGAATCTCATCACTTCATGACTGTGAAGAGATCGGTACTTGCCCCTTCACTTTCCCCCATGAGGATGCAGAACATCTGTCCCTGTCACACAGAGCAGAGATCAGTGCCTGCCCCTGCTCTGCCCCTCATGATGAAGCTGTAACTGCAGTGAGGGCTCCCCTCAGCCTCCTCCAGCCTGAACAGACCCAGTGCCCTCAGCCCCTCCTCACATGGTTTCACCTCACGACTTTCTCTGGAATCTCTCTAATAGGATAATGACTTTTTTAATATTGTGACCCACAAAACTGCCCCCAGCACTCGAGGTGAGGCCGCCCCAGCCCAGCCCAGAGCAGGACAATGCCCTCCCTTGCCCGGCTGGCCATGCTGGGCACGATGCCCCAGGACACGCTTGGCCCTCCTGGCTGCCAGGGCACTGCTGGCTCAGATTCAGCTTCCCATCCACCAGGAACCCCAGGTCCCTTTCCACAGCATTGCTCTCCAGCCTCTCGTTCCCCAGCCTATACTCACAACCATGGATCATATAAGTAAACAGAGACCTTTTGGAATGTTTCCTAATGCTGTGCAGGCAAAGACAATCTAGTTAAGTTCTTCTCTGCACAAGGGAATTGCAACATTGTAGGAAAAGAAAAATAGCTTTAGAAAGTTATTTAGCTAAATCAATGCAAGTTCCTCTGTGGATAATGATGGCTTATGTTTACTTTTTCTAAATTGTTATAAGACACTTTTCTCTAAACTAAGACTGTCTACACAAGAGGGCTGATCAAATTTATCTAAGTCCATTCAATTTTCTTGCGTACACAGGTTTAATGGACTCCATTGTCACTGGTAATGTAATGAGGGAAGAGTAACACTAAAGAACAGTACAGGCTCTACAAACCAGCAATTAAATGTCAATATTATTCTCCTTGCTGGCAATAACCATGTTTTCATATATAGACAACATTTAAATTAAAGGTCACGTTCAAATGCTCCTAAATGCAAAGACATCGCAATTACAAGAAATAGTGCTGGTACCTGGATATCCTGGGGAGGCAAATGCCCCAGTGATGTGCAGTAAACTTGAGTGGTATAAAATGTCAAGGGAGGGATTGCATAGAAACAGTAAGACTCTTGCTGTCCTGGCAAGGCTTGATTTTTTTTCTGCTGTGCTTACTTAGGAGTATAAAGTAGAGAAAATAGAGGTTCTGAGAGAAAGAAATCTTAGCAGAGGTTCTTTGAGGTGCATTAGTACCCAGGAAGGTAAGATTACGGTCAAGGCAAGACTGTTAATATTGTATTTGTAGACAGAATTGCAACTGCAACCACTAAATTAATGACATTTGTTAAGCAACAGTATTATAACCTGCTGGAAACCAGAAAAATTATAATGAGAGAACAAGTTTTCTATAGTTCAATTTTACTTGTAATTTTAGCTTTCTTTTTTAAATCAAGGATGTGGTAATATCTGAACACATGTATGATCAATTAATTATAGAGAATTGGGCTAATCTTCTCTTGAATCCCTTTTATGCATATCTTCTATTCAACTATTGTCTCAAGTAGTCTAAACAAATTATATGCTAAGACTTTTTACAATTACCCATTTTTACCACAATTTAATTTTCTGAAATATTTGTTGAATATATCAGTAAAATAGTAGTTTTCATCAGGTAGTGTTTCCTAAATCACATTTTTCTCTAGGAGATCATGAATGCATGAGGAAATCCACTAAAAGAATGTCAGTCTCCAAAAGAGTGATTACTTTCAAACTAGTTTTTTAACAAATTATTCTACTTTAAATAGATGTTTGTTTTGGGGATTTTTTTGTCAATATCACACAGAATTAGAAGTGGAACCAGATTATGCTTACACAAAAGGATGTCAGCCTAGCAACACAGCACTGGCCACATCAAAACAGGCACTCTAGTCCAAGTTTGCTTTCCCAGAATCGTAGAATCATTGAGGCTGGAAAAGACCTCCAAGACCATCAAGTCCAACCTTTGACCAAACATCTCCTTCTCAACTAAACCATAGCACAAAGTGCCAGTCATTTCTTGAACTCTTCCAGGGATGGCAACTCCAACACCGCCCCAGACAGCCCTTTTCAATGCCTGAACACCCTTCCAGTGGAGAAGTGAGTTCTTTGACTCAGTCTGTGGTCCTCTCTGAATGCTGTTAGTGATCTGTAGAAAGTGGCAGATACTGTCAAAGAAACTGGAAGGCAGGTCAAACAGAAGCATGAAAACAAAAAGGATGCAGGAAAAGTACCTCTTCTAAATGTTCTTGGTTCTTTTATCAAGGACAGCAAAAAGTAACAATTTCTTCCCAGCAAGCTGTTAGCTAATTGGTATTTGTTGGTACAGTTGATAAGCAAAGAGTTTCAGTATCTGAAAAGATAAAGCCGTTGTACTGTAGCTAAATGGAGGTGAGGCAGAATCTTTCAGGTAGGTTAGATTATATTACATATTGGTGCATTACCTCTGAGGAGTGGAATAAAAGCACTTGAATGTGCCCTCATTGGAGACACTGTATTCAGTCATTTACCTTGGCATCTACATGTTCATCATGCATTTATTTATGTGCAAGGGCAAGTAGCAGCCAACCCCCCCCCCAAAAAAAAAAAAAAAAAAAAAAAAAAAAAACCAAAAAACAAACAAACAAACAAAAAAACAACCAAAAAAACCCCAAAACAAAACCAAAATAAAACTAAGATGAACTTTCTTGATGATTTCCAAGACATTTTTGAAACAACATTATTCTTTCTTTTGAGATGACACACTTTCTAATGCTCAAATTTTCCTCTTTGTTGCAGCATACATATTTAAACTTTTTAAAAGAAAATCTTTCAGCAACTGCAGTGAAGCATATCCTTCATAGCATTGTGTTTCTGAAGTTTTGTTGCTAATATTTTTTTCAGAAAGATGCAGCTCAGAGCTACCAAAGTAGAATGTAAAATAAAACTATTCCAGAAATAGATCATTCAGATGTCTAAATACCTTGACTGGTCTTGTGGTTTTTTTTTTTTTTTCCCTACACACAGCACCACTAGTAGACTTCCCCTTGGTCACAGGTCCTTCCATGCTCAATCACTTTTCTGGCTTCTGCACTTATAAGATAAAAAAAGAAAGGCCATGGGAAGACATTATGATGTTAAACCTTTTGTTGATAACACACAGTTCAGTTCCCCACTGCCATCTCTGGAACGAGGTTCCTTTAGCAGAGGAGGAGGGCTGGCAGAGCATCCCTGCACACTCCACACTCTTTCATGTTCCCAGACAGCTACATTGCTAGAGGGCACCCTGAAATTTGGCTTGGAGGAGAAATTCAAGTACAGTAAGCTTCAGTACATTGAAAGTTCAATTCTTCACAATCACTCACACTGGAAGCAGATCGTATACTTATTCCTCATTTGTGCATGAATGAATCCTTATACTCATCAACTAGAACATCACCAGTAGAGGTGCAAAGACTTTATTTAAAGAAAATTATACAGAAACAGTCTGGCAATTCTGTCTGAATTTGGTCTACATTATATTTAACTTTAGCGGCATGCAAGCATGTCTTTATTATTAGATTTTATCACTAGAAACTATGTTATATTACATGAAGAGCAATTGAGCAATTGTAGATAGGGAAGTCATCTCTTAAAACTGATGCTTAGCTACAAACACTAAGAATGAGGAAAAAAAAAAACCCACACCTTAAAAGTTACTCTTCCTCAACTGTAGTATACAACTGTGCAACAGCAAAAATAAACTTCACTATTTCACTAGTAAATATTATCCCCATGAAAGATAAGCTCAAAGGACAAGGTTAGTAATCCTGCCTCTGACATTTAACAGTTCTGTTGTATCAAACAAATATGGTTTCAGTTTCTTTGTGAAGCAGCAATGCTAATACTTGTCTACTTTCCCCAGTGGTATTGTGAGGATAAATGTATTGTTATAAAGGTCTTTGAAAAGGAAAAGATGTAAGCATTTTTATTGATGTTCTACTTTTCAATCCACTAGAGTATATTAAAAATATTTTCGCTATTGTCAAGTGCAACCTCTACCAGTACATATTACTCAATTTGCCAGTCCTTCTTCCTACAAATTGAAAAGGGAAAACAGCTCAGCAAGTGTATCTCTAGTCAACACTGCTTGTACAAAAAGGATAAAATCTGTTGCTGAATATGACCAAAATAACTTTTGATAAATAGAGCTGGTCCAGTTTGCCTTGCTGTTATACTCTTGCAAAAATACCTGAATGACCTGGAGATTTGATCATCAATCAAATTGGTTATGGCTGAATATGAAAAGAAAAAGACATGATTGGCAATAGTCTACATGGCTTTACTAAGGGCAAATCATACCTAACAAATCTGGTGACCTATGGTGAGGCTACAACTTTGGTGGATAGAGAAAAGAGCAACTGACAACAACTACCCCGACATATGAAAAAGAATTTGACACTGCTCTCCACGAACATCTTTGTCTCTAAACTGGAGATGGATGGATTTGATGAACGCACCACACAGTTCCTGGAAGGCCAGACTCCAAGAATTGTGGTCAATGGCTCATTTCCACATGGAGACCAGTGATAAGTGGTGTCCCTCAGGGGTTGGTACTGTAGCAGATACTCTTCAACATCTGTGTCAGCAACGCAAACAGAGGGATCAAGTGCACCCTAATCATCTTTGCTGACAACACTGAGCTGTGTAGGACAGTCAACATGCTGGAGGGAAGGAATATCATCCAGAGAGACCTGGATGGGCCTGGGAGGTGGGCCAGTGCAAACCTTGTGGAGTTCAATAAAACAAAGTGCAAGGTCCTATATCTGGGCAGAGAAGCAATTGAGAGAAGCCCTGAGGAGAAAGACTTGGGGGTGATGGTTGACAAAAAGCTTAACATGAGACAGCAATATGTGCTCGCAGCCCATAAAGCCAAATGTGTCCTGGACTGCATCCAGAGGAGTGTAGCCAGCAGGCTGAGGTTGTTCTTCCCCTCTCCTCTGCTCTTGTGAGATCCCACCTTGAGTACTGTGTCCAGTTCTGCTGTCCCCAACATGAGCTGTTGGAGCAAGTCCACAGGAGAGTCACAAAGTTGATAAGAAGATTGGACCACCTCCCCTTTGAAGCCAGGCTGGGAAAGTTGGGGTTGCTCAGGCTGGAGAAGAGAAGGTTGCATGGAGACTTCACAGCAACCTTCCCTTAACTTAAGGACCTACAGGGAAGCTGGAGAGGGACCTTTTATCAGGAACTATAGTGATAGGACAAGGAGTAGTGGGTACAACAGAAAAAAGGGGAAATTGAGGATAGACACTAAGAAATTCTTAAATGTGAGGCTGTTAAGGCACTGGAACAAGTTGCCCAGATAAGTGGGTGCCCCAGCCCTGGAAGTGTTCAAAGCCAAGTTGGATGAAGCCTTGAACAATGTGGTCTAGTGGAAAGTGTCACAGCCCATTGCAGTGGGGTTGGAATGAGATGATTTTCACTCCAACTCCTAACACTCTATGATTCTGCATTAATAGACAGATTGAAAAAGTAGTATTAATAAAAAATAGCTTCAAAAAAAGGTAATCTTTCTTATGTGTTGTTCTCTTTCTTTATTCTACAAAGAAGAGAACCAATTCAGTGTCAGAAAGAAAAATCATCCGTGACTGAAAGAATTTTTTCACCTTAAACTGGTCAGGACTTACACAGGCCAGGTTCAGGGTCAATGAGGGCATATCTGTATTTGACAGTATGAAGAGCTTAGTAGCTATATAACAGTACAAAACATCCAATACACAGCTAGAGAGGGAAGAAAGGACTAGGGAACACCACCCTAAACCTAGTCTAATGCCAACTATTCCTTTGCTTACCTTCTGTAGGGCAGATATTTTAAATATTTCATAAAGATTCCCTCTCAGTGAATCCCAGTTTGATTTTGCACTGGCTGGATGATTCCTTTTAGGTCCTCTGTGAAATGACCGTGCAAGTTTTCCCTGCAGTATCCAGTGAACACAATGGATTATGACTGAATACATTTTGTTTCCCTTACAAAAAGTGTCCTCATTTTCCTGTATGTACATTTCTCTAGTATATAATAAACAAACAGAGGAACATGACAGAAATTAATGCCTGCAGTGCAGGCATGAAATGCAAAAATAGTTGCTTGGCAACCAGCATGAGAAATAAGAGGTTACGCCTGTACAAACAGCCAAGTGAGTGGCACAAGCACCATTTCTGACTGTGGTGAAAAGGATGAGTGAAGACAGGATGTATGAGGGGGGATTGTTTTAATGAAATTTGACTCTGTAGTTTCCCCACTATCATGCGTGTGCAATAACACAACAAAGTTGTGTTTCAAATTGCTCCCCTTATATGTTCTTACAGCTTTGTCTTTAATCAATAAATGAAGTTTTATTTTTAAAAAAGCTATGGTTTTTCAAAACACTTAAAAACATCTAAAGAGGTGTAAGTGAATTTTCATATGCATTTTCCTTCCTAATGAATTGGGCATTTGCAACTATTTTTCCAAAGAATATCTAAAAGCATTCTGGCAGACTTGAACAATTCATCAATCTAATGTAACTCCAAATATATTCATCAATAAGTACTTTTAAGTAATAATATTCATGCATTGTTTATACTCCCAAATGATATGAGACTGACCATTTAGAATAACTGTGAAAAAATACACAGGTCCTCTCTTTACCATTCTTGATTCAATAACTTTGTTTTTATATAAACTATCAAAGAGAAGTACCATATCTGGCCCAGAAATCCTTGTAGAGCAAATTGTTTGAGGTAAGAAAGATAATTCCAAGGAATCATAATTTCATGCCTACTTTACTGTTATACTACTGTTTTAGCATCCATCATTGCACACTGTTGGATGTTAAGACTTGCCTGATGTGTGGTCTGATCTATGTGATCCTTCTAATGTTCAAATTGGAAATTTTAGAAATGTGAGAAATGTCAAACTGAGCTGCATCCAACATGAACATGCTCTTCTTCACAAACAAGATGATATGGGTATCACACAAGAGAACTTGATCTGCCTGTTGCATTATACCCTATATTGTATCTCTGGATCCATTTGCCCAACTGGACTTACAACTACATCATGTTCTACAGAACACCACGTGTTAGTACTGACAAGTAGGTGCCTGTTAAAGTTATCAGCAGTAAACTGCATTGCTTTACTTCCTTTCAGTGTGCTAACAATCACTACAACCACCACACTTCTTTTAATTGTTAATAGACATAACTATTCACAACCTTATTTTAACTCTACAAGTTACTGTAAAGGGAAAATGAGACTAAAGCTATAGTGAAAATTAGGATGATTGAAGCAGTTGCCTTAGGATATTAAAATCCCTTTTTTGTTGTTGATTATACCAGGACAGACCTCCAGCCGATACGGCATTATCAAACTTGGGCAGACATGGAAGAAGATAAGTATCGCTGGAAGAGCAATTATTTTAATTCCTAGTGAAGATTAAATAAAGAAACAACAAAATCAAACACCCCCCACCAATCAGTCCAACCCAACAAAAAAAACCACAATCAAAACCAAGACACAGTGCTATGTGTGGATTTGGTAGTTTTTGATTTGTGATCCTCAATGACTTCAAACTACTGATGGAGAATAGAAAGATCAAAGAATGTATTTTTACTCCATGCAATCAATATTACTCTAATGCAAACTTCAGTAGGCTACAATCTCCTTTTGAAGACTGAGACATCAAACTTGCAAATTTCATGAGAATGTGTAGGATTGAGGAAGGAGAATTAACACTCATATATTCTTCCATTTTATTCCTCCTGCCCCTGCAGAATTCTGAAGAGTTATTCCTCTCATCAATTACTAAAGTAATACATCTCGTTATTCATCTAACTTTCATAGTTCTGCATTTTTATAAACTAATAAATATTATTCCAGGTTTAATATGCAGGACCTACTTTATCCTAATATCATCAGTACTATGTTTAATACAGTGACTACCATACTCAAATTGCTCATTCCTTCTGTATCAAATACAATGGTAAAAGATACAATTGAATTCAAGCCCTGTTTTTCAATAGATCAATACATTGACATGAAACTTCAACTTTGTTTTAAATGGAAAATGGATCATAATTACTGAGGTGGTCTCAGTGTCCACAAATTCCCAAGAAGAAAGCCATCTCATTTTGTGCATCACAAAACTTTACAGCTTGAGAAGGCATAACATTTGAAGAATGGGGAACAGATAGTTTTACAATCCATTTGTTTTTCAGACTGTGCAAATACAAGGTAAACTTAGCATTCTTTCTAAACCACACTTGAATACACAGTGAGCAAGTATTTCAGCTTCATTCTGTTGCTTCCACTGTGCTCAAGCACATGGTGCTCTTAGAGATATCATGGGCAACCTGCCAAAGAGGGCTAATGAGACTGAAATTTAAACAGGGGGTAGGCACACACCTCAAAAGTCACTTCTCAAAGAAAACAATCACCAAAGGTATCAACATGTTTTGAACTAGACAGAAAGATCTTTTCCTTTAGCTGTAGCTCAAATTCTGTTTAGCTCAGCATGTCAAAAGATATATACTAATAAAGCTTATAGATCAGATCTTATCCTTGGGAAAGAGATCTGAGTGTAAGTCTTCCCTATTTTTAAATTGGGAATTTTTAGTAAAACAGATTGAACAGAAAAAAAATATTTATACTTTCAGAGGAATTATTATTTATACCACCTACAATAAAATAAAACCTTATTAGGATTTTTATTTCATTAAAACTCTACTAGGCCATATTGTAATCTTATTTACATTTATTTCACACTAAATGCAAGAGCTTAGTTAGCTAGAGGTTTATGTTATATTTATGAGATATCAGGATCAGCCTTAGCAACATAAGAGGGTGAAACAACAGTAAGACATTAGAGATGTGTCAGCAACAGGGTACACTGTCAATGTTACTCTGCAAGAAATCTCTGTCCTAAAAAATGGGAACCTCTGGTGGTTTTTCCAGAGGAACTGGACAACACGGGTGTGATGGAATAGACTCTGGACATTTCTTAGTTTGCCGAAATTTTCCAAACAAACTTCCTAGTATATGCAAGATGCTGCTGAGACACTTGAACATCTTAGCCAAAATTCCAGTTCTGAGAACCACAGGGGATCAAATCCCAGCAGTCTACACATGATAATAGGCTTAATCAGAAACACCATTTAGCTTCTAAGATTTAAGGCATTTGTCCTGATGGAAATTTAACCCAAGCCATTCTATTTACATTTTCAGTCAAAAACTAAAATAACATATCAAAGAAAAAAAATCTGAATATAAAATGACCAAATATCTTTTGTCTCTAAACTTTCTGTAATAGCACCAACATAAAAATATGCCAGCCAGGTACTATACGTGCATGAATCAATGTTTTTGTATAAAGAACTTCCTAATATAATCAGTAGTCAAATTACAAGAAAGTTATCAGGGAAACCACTTAGTTTATTTGAAGAAACCACCACAATTATGTTGTCTACATCGAGTGTGCAGGTAGTCAGAGTGGGTAACCTTGCCTCCCCAAACCCAAATACTGGAAAGAAAAATAAATGGCTAAACATGATGGACACAGTCCAGCCACACAACAAGCATACCAGGAGTATGGATAATCTTACTTGCAAGAATTGCATGCAGCATTCCAGGAATGGAAATTATCTCATCCAAATTCAGATCTAGCAGACTCCTGGTTTTAACTCTTATATTTCTACAGTTGATTTCTTTTTTTTTTTTTTTTTTTTTTTTTTTTTTTTTTTTTTTTTTTTAATACATTAAAATACAAACAAAAGGGTTTTGCCAAAATGGAATAGAGAGAATATTTGCCAGCAACTGCAGTCAAAAGTAGAGAAGAAAAATACTGATCCAAGAAAACAAGCAAGCAATGGAGATCCATTCTTCAGTTATTATGGGATTGTTATGAACAGCTAATTAGATTCACATTCTAGTGGTTAACATTACTCCAAGATAATACACTGTTACACACAGCTTCTTCTGAAATGCAGGCATAATGGTCAGTTTAAAGCTATCTTTATTTAATGTATAGTTAAGATATTTTAAAATATACCTATGCTGAACTGAACGAGCCAACCAAATTTCCAAAAAGGTAAAAAGAAAGAGTAGAAATTAAGCTGCCATTGTCCTAAACACATTATTTTGTCTAAAGAGACTAGTTGAAACTCATTTGAAAACTTATTCTATTACTGGAAAGTAGCAGCCTAACATCATATTTTTGCCATCCACAAATATATAAGCTGATTAAAAAAAAAAAAAAAAAAAAAAAAAAAAACCACACAAAAAAAAAAAACCTAAAGGGAACAGATAAAATGGGGAGGGGGGGGGGTTAAGCTTAAGATGGTGGTTATGGTAATATTAGATTTGCATTTTCTTAAATCCATCCTCTAGGAGATTGCTAAAATAGGAGTAAATCACAGTACTACCTACATATGAAAAATAATATTTTTTTTGCATCCTAGAAAAGTGGTTAAGAAAATTCAGTAGGTCCCTTTCCAGTGACCATAGATAAGACCCATAACATGCAGTCCTTTGAATACAAGAACTAACTTTTAAATTGTATTTTGAAGTTGCACAATTTACAGTTCTAGTGTGAATGCTTAATAATGCTGTAAAAAATTAAAATTCCTATGTTTTGTGAAAATTAATAAAGTATAAGGAACCTAGGGCAAGTGAAGTTTAGTATGACAACGTTAAGGTTAGGACTTTTCAAAGCCTTCATTATCAAATGCTTGTATAATATATGCCCTGCAAGTATTATAATGCATCCCTCTCTACCGTTGAGTTTGATGACGATTACTCATGATGTTTTTAGTCCTACCCTTGCAAAAGCTTTTTAGCTGTTTCCCATTAAAATATAGTTCTTTTTGAAAACAAGTTTATAAACTGTCACTAATAGGGTAATACAGGATAAAGAAAAGCTTGAAGATGGCAGAATATTTCTGCAGTTTTTCTGGAGGCTGAAATTTTATGAAGTAAATGATCTATTGGCTAAGCTCCTGTATACTTTGTTCGAAAAAGAACTCCAGAGAATCTAATTGGAAAAGAGCTTTAGTCTAAACATGGCTTTGATTGTAAACACTTCAATTAAACATTCCAATCAATGAGATTAAGTGTGGTACTGAAGTTTTTCACCACTGATTTTCATTTTACTTTTGTCTAAAACACAACACAGTTTTGCTTCCCAAAATCAAGATTTTATCACAGATCAGCTAAATCTGTGGAACTTCAAAGTGGAAATTACACGGCGCATATATTGCTTCTTTTTATTCTAAAAGCCTGATCTGTCCTTCAAAACACTGAATTCCTACCATGCATTTTATGAGGATTAAGTGTTTCCCTCCTCATCCTCCTGCAACTCTGCCCTGTGGCGTGCAATTGTGCTTGACTGTCCATCAGAGAGGATGGGAAGCCCCTTCCAGAGCTGGGACTGGGGCTGATGGTTTGCCTGGGAGCCCCTGTCCTACCCCTGGCAGCCAGGAAGCACCGAGCTGGGCTGTGCCAGTGGAGACAGCAGAAGCACCTTCAGTTTTCTGCTGTGCTGCACTCCAGGACACGGGAGATGGAGAGGGGTGCAAGAGCTCAGACAGGGGCTGGCAGGAGGTTTTTGGTAATGCTGAGCTGCACCAAGGGGTACAGGGTACATGGTGCTCCCCACCTCAGCCACGGTGAAGCACAGCCTGCCAACTCCATTTCCCAAGCAAAAGGGATCTAGCTGAGCAGCTTTTACAAGAGCAGAGCAGTCAGCTACTTCTTTCTGGCTCCTAACCACAAGCTAGCAGTTCACTGAAATGAAGAACTTGTGAAAGCTCACCCCAATCCTAACGGACAAAGTGCAGCCATTAGAAGAAGTGCATTTTGATTTGTTTATCCTCTCCCACCCCCAAATACTACAGTGTTTTCTCAGTGTTAGGCAATTGAATGCTGAATCATGAGACATTTTACCTAATCCTGATGTACAGAATAAGAGCAGTGGATGCATTGCCATCTGTGCAGCAAAGCATAGCTGCTTAAGTGTTTTCATTAACTCGGACTTAAATATATTTAGCAGAAGTAACTCTCCTACTTTAGAAAAGTAATAAAAAGCCCAAAGCAAACCCCACTTTCGTCCCCTTTGTACACAAATTATTGATGCAATTCTGAGGTAATAGGTTTTCTCAATAATTGCATCCACCCCAAATACTAAAAAATTTAAACAACTGAATGAAAGAGATAAGTGTCTGTACCTATGCACCCACTAAAACTTTTTGCTTTGTTTTAAATAAGCTTTCGGAATTGAATGCAAACCACCACAGATTCATTAATACCTTTTATTTTTAAATCACATTTTCATTTAAGCTACTTAAATATTTTAAAAGCAGCCTCTGGATCTGGACATAAATAAAAGAATGCAGCAATATCCTTTAAAAGATGGGAGGCACTACAACCAATTACATTATTTTCTTTTATGGCAGACTGCCTTCTAAAGGGGAAAAAACAATTTCACATACAGGAAAACAAAGAGGTAAGTTTAAAATTTTTTTCTGGTTTTTGTAGGAAAGATATTGATGATAAAAATGACAGGTTAGTGTATTTCCTAGTATATTTACTCTTGTGCTTATAAGCCATAGAATCAACTGTCAGCTTTCTGATACAATTCATGACACAATGACTTTTGGTAACAGATACTGGATTCCAGATGCTCAAGGAAAAGAAAATCCAAAGCATATTCTCATTGACTTTACAATTAGACTAAGAAGAGGAATATTACTTTTAAAGACAGAGTATCCAGGTAATAGTCCAGATAGTTTACAAAAGGAGAATTAGGTTTTAAATTCTTTGAAAGTGAGATCTACTAAGATAGAAAAATACCTTTTTATATATTATTTATATTATTAGATATGTTCCAAATACATACTAAAATGTATTTCCTTATATATGTGTTTTTATACCTGTATATGAATGTAAGGCATGTATATTTATGAGTGCTAATCTATGAATACATACCCAACCCAGGTAAACGTTATTTATTTTTGAAAGACATGGAAGTGATTTGTCTGAGTTTATCAATTATATTGAAATAAAAATGTTTTCTATGAAATGATACAACAGGAAAATGTACCTGTGACAACTATAACTAACTCCAGTATTTTACAAATACTAGACTTCCCTTTGGTGGAGAGTGCATAAAAAAGAATTGATATTTAAAACAAAACCAAAAACAAAACAAAACAAAAAAACCCAAACAAACAAACAAACAAAAAAAAACAAAAAAACAACCCCCCCCCAAAAAAAACCCCAAAACAAACAAAAAAAAACCCCAACAAAACAACCAAAACTTTGTACCTTATCTTTTGAAATGCTATTCCAAAATTTATCTCCTGCTGATGATACAGATTATTGTTTTAAGACACTTGCATAAACAAATAGTCCTCTAATTCTGGAGTCAGGATTGTAGACAAATAACTAATTTGTACTTGAATTTCTTAATTTAGAAGTGGAATAACAGAAAAATCAGTTCCTCAATTCCAGATGTTTTCTGTGGATTTCTAATACTCATTTGCCATATTGACAGAACTAGGATGACACATAAATCATTGATGAGTGACTGGCAGGAAGCTTAAACTCAAAAAGATCAGAAAGTTCAGAAAGAAATAAACAACACTTCTTTTTCTACTGACTTACAGAGAATAAGGCCTCCATGAAAGGGAGATACAGGCTCATGAAACCCATTTAGTTTTATAAATTAATCATTATGATATCATCCAGAAAACAAAATATGCCAAAGAGGTAATGATAAATTTGTCATCATTTTAAGAAACTGATTATCCTTACACATGTGCAGAGTAAAGCAAGCTGCTTAAAAGCCTTCTGGAGGTTTTCATTTCTATCAGATGACCAATGCCTTATTTCAGTATTTTATATGTATTTCATTTAATTAATGCAAAACTTTAGCTACTTGGTATTGTAATAGTTGAAGTAATTTTTAGTTTCAACTCAGGAATGACAAATAACCAACCATACAGTAGATTTTCAGGACATTTCCCTAATTCTCATGCGTCCCTAGCATGACTTGGATGGGTCAGTAGGATGAACAAGACTTGGTTTATTATTAATATAAAAGTTGTGAAACTAAGTCCTGTAAGATCATTTGAGTAATGAATGGTATATGCATACTCACCTGTAGGAGACAGGGCAGGATCATGTCTTCATACTTGGTTACCAAAGAAATGCAACCCATTAAAGGGCCACATTTAAGCCTATAAATTCTGCATCTCTCCAGAGATCATTAACTAGGGCTTAGCAACACATTTCATCATGGAACTATAACATCAGCATAAAGTCATAAGTCTTAATGTTCAAATATTTACTGAGCTTGGTTTTGAACTACTGCATGTCATTCACCATACCTAAGAGCTATGCATGAAATAAAACATTTTTCAGAAGCTTGGGGGAAAAAATCGAGCATTCTTCCCTCATATTTTTTCACTGCATGCAACATGAAATCATTTTGGCTATGCATGACCACTGAAAAACTTGTGAGGAAAATAATTAAATCCCTAAATTCTTCTCTGAATCAAATATTCAAACTCTATGCCAGTAAAGACCACAATATTCTGGAGGCATCCAAACATGAGGCAAAAATTCCTGTAATTTGAACGAAGGCAAAGAAGACTGGACCCTTCACACAGCAAGTTGATTGTCTGCTCTATTGGATGACTTATAATGAATGCACACTATGCTTATTCAATAGTATTAACTTTTATATTGTAATGCTCATGTTAAAATCTATGGTCTTTTACCTTTTATTGCGCTAAATGAGTAAAATAATACTAAACACTTGTTCCAAAGAAATATTTAGTCTTTTTCTCTACAGGATATTTTGTTCTACAAGTATCTCTTTTTAAAAGAGTGGTATAACTAAGTAAAAGTATTTATAAGAAATTGAAAGTCAATTTTGAGGTAAATTGAAAAAAATTCATTTCCTCCCACAGGATTAAATATATTTGATGTGGCTGAGGTAATTATTTCACCTGAATATTAAGTATATTAAAATTATGTGAAAATCCAGTGCAAGGTCTTCAGCAGTTGAAATTTGTGCTGGTATTACAAAAAGAACTGTAAAATACCTAGCTGTGCATAAGCACCAGTCATTTAGAAGCATTAATTGAGTTTAAGCTATCAAAGATTTCATGAGATTAGTTTTACCTACAAATTTGCAGCCAAAATAGGCACGTATTTTCATTCTACATTTATAAAGGAATTCTGCAGGTTCACAACTGCTGTTTTAAATGAAAAATGCTCTCAGACTATAGGAGTGGCTCTTCATTGCAAGATTTGCAATACAACACTTCCCCTCTCCCTCTTTTTAAATGGTTCACACATTAACCATTAACATGATACTTCAAAGACTATTCTACAGTATTTAAGTCTAAAGAGTTTAGACCATGTTTAGAAATCTCACATGTGATCTTCCCCTTTATATGACCCTTTAATCAAATATGTCTCCATCATCCTTATTTTAAAGGTACAAGTCATGTTCTCTGAACATGATAAAAGGTAAAGATCCTAGCACCTTAACTTTATACTCTCTGCTAAAATAAGGAATCAACAATAGCCAGAACAAATATAGACAACAAAGTCTGTCTACAGAGACATTTCATAGAGTAAGTGTACCATTTGGTGAATCTCAGTGTGATCTTCAAGCACTTTAAACAACATTGTAGTTAACCAGAAATTAGTTTGTTTTCTAGACAGTGGAGATTAAGACAGCAAAAGGCATGAAAGTGAGAAATACCACAACTCAAGTGTCATTTGTTTACAATTTATCCAAGCTGTGTGCTCCTGCAGGCTCTGTTCTACCAATAGTTACATAAGCAAAATGACTAAAAGGGAGTCTCATGGGCTAAATGCTCTGCTTTTCAGGAAACTGCATGAAGGAGAGAAGGCCCAGGAGAGGAGTAATGAGATAGCTCTGCCATTGCAGAGGCCTGCAGGGTACCAGTCCTATCAAAACTAGAGGAAATGCCAGGGGATACCATGCTTGCTATGAACTGTTTCACAGCCTAGAGCAGACATTAAACATACTTATTGAAAGGAGGTTGTAGGGGAGAGGAAGTGAATCTCTTCTGCCATGTCTCAAGTGAAAGGACGAGAGGAAAGTGCCTTACGTTGTACCAGGGGAAGTTCAGTTTAAATATTACAAGTAAAAGAAACAATAAAGTAACTGTAAGAGTAGTTAGGAATTGGAGTAAGTTGCCTAGGGAGGTGGTTCTAGATTGATGGTAGGACTCGATGACCTTGAAGGTTTCTTCCAACCTTGATGATTTTGTGGTACTTTCAATCCTATTCCATGCTTACTTAGAAGTGTCTGCCACTGACCTTATACCTAAAAGAACATTTTCTAGCTTTGCACTAAAGAAATTCACAAGTTAAGCACTGTCTAAGTTTTTAATATCAGAAATAAGTTCAGTTCTTGTGATCTAGAAGTGGAAATGACCTTCATGATTTTGAGCTTTCTTTAAGCACTGTGATACCAAGTGCTTCCTTGCAGTGTTGGAGGATGCTATGCAAACAAGCTTCCTTTTGCCTGTTCCAAGCACTTTAGTCACTGTAATTCCACACCGTGCTGTGTATGCTCCTGAACTGCATGCAGCTCTCTCCCTTACTTCACAAACATTTTCCTTCTCTTTTTTCTTTCCCCACACCCACACACCACCAATGTGTCAAGATAAGAGAAATTTCTGGCCTTATATTTCAAAAGGAAGAATGTTAAAAGAAAAAAAGTAAAATTTTCATAAAGTAAAACTCTCCTTCCTCTAACTTTTTAGAGTATTTAGTTGATGAAAAGAGGTAGCATTTCTTCTGAGGTACAGACAGCCCCCACTCCCATTCCCACCCACTTCCACTCAGTATCCAACATGTTAGGCTGCATTAGCCCAAAGAAACATTTTCTAACAGATGTTTTGCCTTTGTATTAAATTTACACATTCTTTGGAGTTATTCCCATAAGTCTGCCTAGTGTAATTTTCATCACAGTTTTAGCTGGGGTTTTTTAACAAGAATCAAAAGGTACTAAAAGATATTCCCAAACCATGCAACTGAAGAAACTGCCAGAGGTCAGTTCTTACTTTTCTTACAAGTCCAGAAAATATAGAGAGAACACAGCACACACTTATAATAACTCTGTTCTTTCAAATGTGAATCAACAACAGGGAGCTGTCAATATAAGTTTCAGATTAAGTATCACATAGTTGGTGTCTAGGTGCCAGAAGACAGGGGAAAAAATGCAACATCTCAGTTCATTTTTCAGCTAATTAATATTTCCTTTTGAAAATTATTTTAGCAATTTTGATGAAAATAATATTACCTTAAATTAATATATTATTATTTTATTAAAATATTTTTAAATGAAAACAATTCTATTTTAGTTCATACATTCATCATAAAAGGAATAAAATAAATACGACACTTCTATCTTTAATAAGAGCATATAATGAAAACATTAAAAAAAAATAAATACCAGACAAATCCCTGAAACCTAGTCAGTTAATCTGTTAATTCATCCCTTTTGAGCATTAAGAAAAACTTGCACCTTCATTCAATGTTTCCAGTTAAACTACCAAAAATATATAAGAGTTTGCAAAATTAGGTTGTGATGTCATCAAGTCTATAATGCCCTAGATGACTTCAAATAATTATATTCTAATTTATTTTATTTTTTAATAATGCATCATTATAATAGTTTGCTGTTTCTGTTTGTTACACTATTGTTTCTTGTTATAAAGATTTTAAAACTAACCCACTGATGTTTTAAACAGAATGTCTGTCCAGAATAGCAAGAATCAAGACACAAATAGGGTAGTCTGGGAGTAGAAGTTTAAGATAAACAGTAAAATATTAATATTCCATATTTTATAAACTGTGCCAGTTTTTTAACTGTTTATGAATAGAACATTAAGGCAAACCGTAGCCTGTACTTTTAAGCATAAATTTTGGGTTTATGACAAAGTTTGGAAAGATGAGCAATATACGCACCCATACTTTTCTAAATGATTGTTTCCAGAATAGCAAATCTGCAGTAAATTACTTATGAAATATTTTTCATTTTTTTTAATATGCTTTGTTAAGGGATGTTGAAAATAATTATTTAAATATTTATGTTCTTATGCTACTAGCTACAGAATGTTGACAGACGTGGATCCTCTCATATGTAACTGCACTGGACATGCACTGAGGCCAGAAGGAGCTGCAGTGTCAGACACCCACCTTTTTTATTTTCCTGCAAGTTATAAACTCTGCCTTTTGAACCCTGTGCAATAGATTTGGTAGGAGCAAAATTATGCCTACAATGCTGACACTTACATTAAGAGTCTCACTTATTTTGCACCACTTACTTGTAATTAATTAATAATTAACTTTCATTATTACATCATAAGCACTGTCTGTCCCACTGCAATAAGCAAAGGAATGAGACAGACAGCTGGTCACGGGTCACAGTGGCCACTCATCCACCTCTCATTGCACACCTGAAGCACTGTGAGACCTACTAGAGGAGAAAACAAAGTCTTGTAAAGAGGCTCTCTGTCGTGGGATGTGGGAATTTATGGGCCCATTTATCCTAGGCCTTTCCCAGGAAATGCCACAGTGATCACACACCTTAGGAAGGTTACAGTGATCCCAGACAATTCTGAAGAAATGACAGCTAGCATTGCTGTACAAACACCGCTTCCAATAGTGAGATGTGAAGAGATTTATGCAAATAATGCGACTGAGGTGTTAAAATGTTAACTAATCAGAGGGAAGTTTTTTAAAATCTGTTGTGTGAAGGGAAGCCACCTCAGGTGTGCTGGAAAATAAACTGTAAATACTTATTCAACACAGTGAGAAATTGTTAATGAGAAAGGGATCAAAGCACTTGACTCAAATTCTAGACAAAGTAGGCTGCATGACTTGCTTCACAGATACACTCCCTGCAAGTCTCTAGGAAACAAGTATGTCAGTTTAGAGAAAGATGGAGCAGAGGTCTGTACCTACACTTGAAAGGTACAAATTTAGATTTGACCAACTGGAAACTATTCACAGGGGAAGATCAGCTGTACCCCATCCAGCACATGAGATGACAGGGCAGGAAAGAAAACTTCCCACAAGTACATGGCTTGGCAGCTACTCAGGGTGGGACAAGATGACAACTTTCATGTGTAATGGCCACAACATGAAAAGTCTGCTTACTGCACATGGCTTCAAGGGCTGATACTAATTACCCCATAAATTCTCAGGTGACAGCCATGTGGTGGCCCAAAAGGGGCAGACACAGTATGAGGTATGTCTCCATGCTACAGCTGGAAGTTCACCTGGGCACATCCATCCCAGCTGTGCATCTGGAGCACTCCCTGTCCCTGTGGCCATGCCTGGCAGTCCTGGGGCCACTGTCCCAGCCATTATCTTGGCTCTACTTTCCCACCTCTGGGCATGGTGGGGCAAGGCTTCTGAGGGAGGTCCCTGCTCCAGTCTGTCCCATGCCAGTCTACCCTGAGCCCCCACTCAGCCAGGGCTCCCCACTCACTACACAGTTTGCCAAGCCCCCATCGGTGCTGCATGGCTCACAATCTGTGACAAATTACCAGAAGAGGATGAGCAGCCTGTGGTTTCTCCCCTCTTGCACAGGGTGAGGGAGGCTGTTTGCTCTTGTGCTTACCCTCCCGGCATGGATCAACATGTATGCCAAAGGTTCAGGGATGCACATGGTGCTAACATGCCTGGCCACGCCGGTCAGTGTAACTGGAGAAACACACCTTTTGGAAATCCACATAAAGACAAGCAGCACTCAATGAACACCAGCATCCAGCCTCAGGGATCACCACAGGAGGTCACCAGCAAACATGGATCCCTGATAGCTGACCCTGGACTCCTGGTCTCTGGAGCAGCTGGTCCCTCCATCAGATATCTGTACCCCAGACCTCCTGTGACCCATGCCCCTTTCTCCAGTAGCTGGACCCTGATCTCTTATCCCACCCACTGCACAGTCATGCCTTGAGTCACTGGTGGTCACATACGAGAGCACACTCACACAAAACAATCGGCATCAAACTTTTAATGCAAGACAGAACAAACCAGTGAAAAGTTGCAAGGTCCAATCTGCCAAACATATTGACTATTGGCTGGCTTAAACATGACCTGCCATTATTATACTGTCTTTTCTCCATTTTGACATCCTTCTCTCTACTCTTGCTTGTTCCCAGATCAAGCATTTGCGCCTAATTAATTTTTTTCTTACTAATCTCATATTTGCTACAATATTATTAAATTCAGAATTTCTGATATTGCTATCCAGGTCATTTCAGCTTAACATGATACCAATGATGCAAATACCAATGCACGACTTGGCCTGCAAGGTCTCAGTTCCCAAAAGGTTTCCAGTATTTTCCCCAGGTATTGGTGAGGTCTGTCCACCTTTCTCATGACCCTAAAAATCTGTGAAGCCCAGCCACTTCCCAAGGTGTCATAAGTCCAGTCACCTACTCATTCTGTTGCTCCATAGATCCAGTGATTTCTCACATCATGTCTTGAAGTTTCTCACTGTTTGTTCAATGAGCTCGACATTCTGGCCTGAACCTAATCATCTCTATGTATACCTTAACTTTATATTCTTTCCTCTCATCATTTACAGAAAGTCTCAGAAAAAAAACAGAGAAAGTGCCCAAGAGATAAAGTGCCTTTATTTTGTCCCATGAAATTTCACTCATTTGCTTGAAATGGATACTAATAAGAATTAACATTTCCCTTCTACTGCTGATGTTGTCAACCACCTGGCATCATGCCAAAAGTTTGCCTGAATATAGTTTCTAATAATTGCCTACAGAATTGTGACCAAGACACTAAAAATACCCCCCAAACATCAGGAAAAATAGTTGTCTTAAAAACTGTGAGTTTTAACATAAATTTTGTTTTCTTCTGCCTCAGTTTTGCACAATCAAAACTGAACATGCACTACTGTTTACAGATATTCATGGGGAAGAATAACCTAAAAAATAAAAGAAAAAGCTGAAATTCTTATTCATCCATCCAAAAAGGTTTGCTCACAGGTAAATTTATTCTCTGAATAAATTTATTCACATGGGGATGTTTTAGGAAAAAAAGAATGTAAAAAAGCATGGAAATATGCAGCAGTGCAGAAGAATGTTTTTCTAAGAACAAGGGGAAATAAAGTCCAAACACACTGTCTTGGCTCTTTTTCCATGCACGTCAACTCTCAGTGGTCCTGCTCCCCTCAAGAGTACTAGACAGGAATGAAATTCAGCAGCCTAAACTAGCTCTCCTCACACTTGCTGCTGCTATTAATGTTAATTTTCTCATTCAGGCTGTATCATAATGCCAAGATGAAAGATTCATACTGCCAAAGAATAACTAGCAGCAGTGAGAGGCTGCCTGGGGAAAAGACACAGTTGCACATCATCTTGTATAATTTTTTCCATCAGGACTGACTGAAGAACTAGAAAGAAGGCAAGGGAGAGGGAAGAAAAAGACGCAAAGTATCACAAATTATCCTTTGTTCATGTCAATTTATTACTTGTTTCAGAAAAAAAACAGTAGCCCAAGTGCAAGATCTTAACAGTCAAAAATTAAAATTATAGCAAGGTTAATTCAGATATCATATCACAGAATATACTGTGGAAGCTAATAGTTACATTATGGAACCATAAACATGGTTACTCATAGGGAATCCTTTAAAATGCTGTATTTTAATTTCTAACGTCCTATTCTTATGAGAATATTTTGGAGTATAAAGTCTTGGTTGTTCAGTAAATTAAACTTAAAACTTTTAGAATAAAATAGAATAGTTCAGTTGGACAGGACCTAAAAAGATCACCTGCTAGTTTTAGAAACTTATACTACTACTACAATGACTGCTATTAATAAAAGCTCCTTAAAATTCTATTTTTTTTACTATTACTTTTGGCATTTGTATTTAGTCCCTCAGCACACATCAGATATATCTTGAAACACATTTTATAGTTTCATTAACACAGGTTGTACTGATACTCATAACTTTAACTTTCTTATAGCTACACATAGTTCGTGCTCTGCTTTGCTGCTTGATTTGTCAGTTCACTGAAATCCACAAGAAAATTTTATGAAAAAATCAGAAAACTGACTGCTATTCAACACTCACTAATTTAACTTATCAAACAGCAACAGAAAAAGAAAAGCAAAACCTAAAGTCAGTTTTTTACTTCTCTATTGACAATACCAATGAAATTTCCAATGAATGGTAACAATAATATGGTATAAACCCCAGTACTTCTATTGGGAAATGCCTCCAGCAGTTAAGCACAGGGGAAGGAGAAAGAACAGATATTTTGCTGAAGCTGCACAGCATGTCACTGAAATAACAAGAGCTAGACTGTGAACCATCAATTCCTCACTTGCAAGACACTACCTTGAAAACTACTGAAAAAACACTTCCTGAGAAACACCTGGCCTGCTAAATTTCTAACTGCTTGCACACACCATTTCAAAACAGCCTGAAAGCATTAGCACACACTCTGCACACCACCATCCAGTAATTCCTTCCACTCCTATCTGGGCATGGAATTTAATCAGGAAGTGAATGATTTATCCACTGACCCGCACCTTTGAACATCCATAGTTTTGTTTGGTTCTGGACACAACAGCAAAGAGATTTTTTTAATTTTTTTTATACAAAAGAGTGTATAAAATATCCCAGTTTATGGGATATTATTAGGGATTGGATGAGAGAAATGAAGGAGGGAAAGGGAAGGAAAATCCTCCTTGACACCCCATGTGCCTGGCTGAGTGCACTGATTTATAAACTCCACAAAGGATACACGAATGGATGTCTTACCCAAGATGGTATATCACATTTTTACTGGTCTTAAATTCAGTGTTTCTATTACTTACATTGCTTCAGAATGGAAAATTGATACCTACTGTATATTGTGAATTACTACTGTACCATCTTCAATATAGGACTGGATCTATGCCTGGACAACCTGGTCTGACCCCAATACTGTCCTGCTTGGAAGAAGGGTTTGGACTGCTTATCTCTTAAAGCCTTCTTCCACCTAAATTTTCGATAATCCTAATATCAATCTGGATTTGAAGAACAGAAAAGCAACAGAATGGCTCATACTGAAAAAACGAGTTCTGTAGGTTGATATTTGCATGTTAGATAACAGTACTTAACAGATATATAGAATTCTATGAAGTCTATGGCAGTACATCAAATTCATGGCACATTTACTCAGTATTGTAGTTGAGCATTTGCATATCTTAGTGCACAAACACTGAAGAATGAACAATAACAGAAGGGTATCACATATGACATGATGGTAATTGGGCACAGTTGAAGAACAGAACCACTAAGTGAGGAAAGTTAATATAAAATTTTATTTAATAAGGAAATAAGTGAAGAATTGAAGCAAAAATACTGCCTCCAAATTAAAGGCATGAATGCAAAATGTATTATTAAAGAGTCAGATAGACCTAAGTGATTTCTACTGATTTTGGGTTTCTTTTTTATCTATTGTTACATCTAATATTGCCTAATCTCTATTGAATTTGATTATCTGTCCTTGTCCTCACTACTTTCAGCCAAACTGGTCTGAACCTTCTTTATTTGAGAGATTAACCAGTCTAAATCTTCCTTAGGGAGTACGCTAATTCATAAAACACAAAGTGGATCACAGAGAATTTGATTCCCCTTCAAATAATCCACCACAAAAGACATTAGAACACTATTAAAATTTCCACATGTATTATAACACCAAACTAACAGAAGCAGGTTTGGAAATCCAGACAACATGAAGTTAAAACTGCCCATACAGTACAGTTTCAGTCTCTTAAAACGAGATAATGTCTTGTCATCCTGGAATAAGAAATGATGATAAATAGATAATTAAATGCTGTGGAGTCTTGGCCTTTCTGGGCAACTCAGACACCACATCAGGTTAGCAACTCAAGCTACAGTCAGCACAGAAGCAGCAGCGAGATCATATTCTAAACCTCCAAAATGGGATGATTTGCAGTAAATCAGGTACCAGAAGACAAAGTGTTCAGTTGTTAACTCATACAAAAACTTCACATGATATTTAGGAAAAAGATCGGCTTTGTACTAAATGAAAAATAATGTTCTTCTCATGGAGGATTTCCCTAAAGAAGAAGGTGGCATATGAGTTCTTTAGATGTGCATTTGCAGGTAACAGTTGGCAGGTAACATTACAAAGCCTACACTTGATTTGAGGGTTTTATGCTGAATTTGTCTATCAAAGAGTAGAAAACATTTATTTTGGAGCACAGAAATGCAGCAGTTTCTGTGACTAAGCAATACAAGGATCCTTAATTATGATTGTTCTCTTTTGTTTCACAGACTGTAATTGTGGCAAATGAATCTGAAAAACCACCCTTTAAAAAAAAATCCCCCAATTTTTAAAATACTGAACTACATTTGGAAGGGTAGGAAAGGTATTATCTTTTCTGGTGAGGGAAAAGTGTTAATTAAAGTCATGAATTTTTCATGTAGAAAGTAATTTAATAGTCTCAAAACTTTTGATTTATCTCAGAATTATACTTTAATAAAAACTTTGCCAGCCTGATGCAACCTCTAAGTAAGTTCTTCCAAGATGGTCTAATCCATTGTTTCTTTGCTCCATCATTAATACTGCCTACATATTTTAGAATTCAAATTATGTTGTCCCACACACACACTTTCACTTTGAGCTATTCCCCAATTTCATCAATTCTTCTCCTATTTTTTTATTGCTTTAATAAGGTAGGCATTACACTGCTCCCAAGTCTTATGCAACAAAGCTAAAAAAACTTGCAAGAGATTAGTTTTTTTCTCATCTTGGTGAATCTAATCTTAAATATCTAATATTGTAGACATTTATATAGGCTAAAAGTGTGAAAAACTGAGCAACTAATGATTTTGGTTGTTCTTTAGAAGACTATTGTTTACAGAGTATGGGAGAACTCAGAATAATATCAAATAGAGAATACTGTAGTTCCTGATTTATAGAATAAGGGACTGAAATTACTTTTTATATGAAATAATTTATTCATTTGAAACATCCTAAATCTACAATTGTATAGCAATAAGTGTGAAAGCCATAAGTACACATTTTAGATGGAATGAGTTTATGTGCCTTTCATTTATTCTGTGCAGGGGTTTTTTGGTTCTTTCAGGTAGAGTGAGTGTAGGTTTTTTCCCTTTCTCTTTCTTCAATCCTTGCTAGTCATGGCAAATTTGTTTCTTCCTCAGTTTTTTACAAGTCTGCAATTTTGTTTTGTGAATCTCCAGGGCAAGACAGTAACACAGGGAATTGAAAAAGCATCTTACAACTTTCTTCAGTAGACCATACAAAATATACTCAGCAGAAATGAATTGTTCTAAGAATTTATAGGGATTTCTACTTTTTTCATCTTAAAACCAAATAGCCCTTTTTAAATGTCTATAACATAACAGTATGTGTCTTCTTCCTGAAACGATTCCTGCGTTTTAGCTTTTTTGTGAACTACTATATATTAGAGCAGTGAAAGCTGAGAGGCTCTTCTCTTTCTAAAAGAGGTCTACGCTTACATCGCTGTATCTAAATGACGTCAGCATTTTTCCTTAGTGTAAAATCCACCTTTGAGAGACACAAACCCGAAGAGTCTACACAACTGATTCTACAGTACATATATTATAAACCTATATATATATTTAAAAGCACTACTGAGTGAAGAGTGTGAAATTCCTCCCTCCAGCCTCAACAAAAAAAAAAAAAAAAACCAAAAAAAAAAAAAAAACAAAAAAAAACAACACCCAAAAACCCCCCAAACCTGCCTACAGATTATTAACATTTCTTAAAGTTTAAGGAAAAAAAAAAAATCCACACATCAAACATCAGGAGGAAAGACTGTCAGTTCCACCAGAAAGTACAGCAAAATCCACTTGAAGTAAACTGAAAGCTTAGGCACATTTTCCCTCATCGAGCAGCAGCATCGGTTTCAGCCATAACCACAGCCATCCTGGGGCACTGTGCCCTCTGTTTCACTGGGCCTGCTTTCAGGAGCACTTCGTGAACGCTGCTCAGCCTCTCAGGGCAAGGTCCGCCTGCTTCGCCCACATCATCGCCTGGGCACTTGGAGTTGTGAGCTTTACACCCACAGAGATTGAGGCATACTCTCCAGTTCTAATTCAACATCATTTTTTAATACAGATGTTTCTTTAGCAAATGCATTTCTGAGCTCTTTAAGTATTTAATATAACAACTAATTTTATTTTAACATACTGCTCTCTTGAACAGTCTTCAAATTCGCCACTGCAACAACTCAATTTATTGATTGTGTTCATTTGTGAGATACAGGCTTAAATAAATTAGTAAAGATCACTTAAGTTATGAAACAGATATACTTAAGTGGTTTTATTATTCAAAAGAATAGGTAACAAAAACCTCCCTAAGTTTCCCCAGTGCTATATTTGGGCAAAGAGACAGAAAACATAGGGGGGAAAAATCCTGTGCAAGTCAGATTTACGTTCAATCTACATTTTTCAAAGTTTAGGGAAAAAAGATCTGTTGGCATAACATCACAGAATGAGAAGATGTTCTGAGTTGGAAGTGACTTACAAAGACCATCAAGGCCAACTTTTATGAGAATAGCTCATACCCTGGTCAAGCTTGCAACAGTGGCATTATTAGCACCATGCTCTAACCTGAGCTAATCTCAGGGTCAATACACATTGGTCCTAATTAAAACTCTATATTAAGCAATTCTATAATCCATGTTTCCGTAGTGGACAAATACTAAGAAATTAAATTAGTACTACTGAGAGGTTAAAAAAAATAATGTAAATTTCATACTAATTTTCTAAGGTATATTGTTGATTTTTACAGTTTTGAGAAAGTTTGCAATGCAAGTCAGTTCCTGCATTAAAGAATTAAATAAATTAAGAATTCCCAATACTTGGAACCTTCTAGATCACACTATATTTATCTAGAGCCATACTTCAAACAAGACTAACAGTGGTTCAATAAAGACATTTCTCTATAGTTACATCTTTAAGTAGCCAACAGCCCTTTCCTGCCATGAGAAAAATACATTAGTGGGTACAGCAGTCGACCAGACAAAACATTTTCTGTGATAGGGCTATGGAAGTTTTCTTCAAATGGAAATTAAATATATTTTAGTGGAAACCAGAACTCCACTCTTACAGAGAGTGCATTTCACAGTTTTTCTTTTTTATTTTTCCTCAAAAGAATGTTTTTAGACTTTTATTCAAGAAAGTCACTATAGTCAAATAAACAAAATCCACTTCATTCAAACAGGAAAAATGATCGTTTGAGCCAGTCAGGCTATTTGATGAACCTTGTAGACAGAAGATTTTCATGAAACAGATGAAAACAGGAGAGAAAATAATTTGAACACAACTATACTTTGGCACAAAAGCCACAATGTGGAACAGAATTAGAGTCCTGTAATAATGAGTCTTTCAGCTGAATAAACTTGTACAGTGGCTATTGATTTACAAGCATTCTGAATTGCATAAGGAATGCCAAGGGAGACCTCATTCAAGGTAGGAAATAGTATTTGTTTAATAATATCAAAATTTACATCACTACATTGGAACTACTACTAAAAGTATAAAAAAGAAGACTCTCTTTACTAATGTTCAAATTAACTCATGTTTTCATGACAACTCAGTATCAGAACTTTCTCAAAAATATCTTGGGCACAAAGTTAAGAGCTTCTCTGTTCCCAGGAAGATAAACCGCTAAAGAATAAGCACAGGACTGCACAGTGCATGAGTCCAAATAAACTGCTTTTCTTCACCGTGTCTTTCATTTCTAAGTGCTCAAAACCTATTTTTCTTGGATAAAAAAGTTACTCCAAGCCCCCAGCAGATAGACATGTAAATACAAATATGCCATATTTTTAAGGAAAATACTCCATCCTGTTGGTTCAAAGAACACTTTTAATAGGTTCTGGATCTTAGAAGTTTTGGCCCTCAGACCTGTAACCCAAAATTTTAGGACAGAATTATTGGAAAAAGAACTGAATCTAGAGCTGAAAGAAATGAAAACAATGTATATATTCTTTACAGTGTTTTTTCTCTGCTTATGAATTATCTGTATAAATATATTTTTTAAAAAATATACTCCCATTCTGCAGTGTAAACAAGCAAAAAGAGCCATATTTTAGCTTTTCCCAGATGTAAAAACCCTTTGATCTCAATGCTTACAGAAGTTATATATAACAGCTCCTACACTCTGATTCGGTAAATAAAAATAATTTAAAAAACCCAAATATGCCCACTTTCCCCTCCCAGAAAAAACAAAAAACAAACAAAAAAAATCCCAAACTGAAACAGCAAGCTTTTACAAATAGAAAGGAATAGATGTGAAAGAAATCTCAAGATTTCTCTTTAAATGTAACTCACATAAATAACATGAATGGGACATACAGTTTCTCCAGGTAAATAAATATTCCCAAGGTAGTAGTTGTGTGCCAGTCCAATGGAAGCATCACAAATAAAACTGCAAGTTAAATGAACGTCACTGCATTAACAACAAATGTGGAACTCAAGTTTGGCTGGAAAAGATAAGATGATAAGGAAAAAAAGGAACTTGGTCTGTCACGGACATGCTTTGATATAGTGCCTTTTGGTATTTCACTGCACTGAAAGTAAAACCAAAATCCTGGAGTTTGGATATGGACATGTAAAGGTGCCAAGACATCTCAACACTATAAATTAGGTTATTCATAAAGAAGTCCACTAAGCATCACAGAGAAATTCTGAAAGTCTTAGTAAAGTTTTACTCTAAAAAGCTTTGAGACTTCCGGATTATTTTTTACAAAATTACAGTTCTGTGAATGGATAATGAAAATTAAGCTTTGGTATTTTTTCAAAACATCATTTCTATAAAGTCATCTATTTATAGACTTTTCAGAACAGTTCTGCATGTGCAGACAATAATTTACCATTTTAAACACTTAAAACTTTTAAGAATTTGAAGAAAATACAAATGCCTTTTGGAGATGAACTGTACTGATTACTTGTTTGACTTATGATTCCCTAAATTACTGTCTAAAATATTATTTAAATAACCTCTGTACCTAATGAATTGGGGATTCAAATGACTAAACCACATTTTTGTTTTGCCAACTCTTTTACACACTATCAACTGGCCCCACTGCTCTTCCTGTATTGTTCTAGCAACTGGAAGTAGAATCATTGTGCTTTTGTTTAATTTAATGTATCTAAAGACTTTCATTTACTGTAGCTAGCAAAATCTCCCAACAAAGGGATATAGCCGACAGAAGAAGAGAGAATCAAAGCCTAGCTAACAAGGCATCCAAAATCCATTTCTTGGCAACTCATTTTAAAAGCACACAGTGACAGTAAGCATGATGCAACCTTATAAGGTTTTGAATCATATATGAAATATAATGGCGAAATGTTTAACTCATATCTTGGAATTAATTACTTAGGGCATATTGAACACACATCAATCAAACTTATTTATATCAAAAAGAGTTAGTTCCTTGAAATATAGAAACTAGAAGTGCAGCTGTAGAGCACACAATGTGCCTACTCCTTTCTTCTTTCTGGGGATTCAACTTGGAAATGTCATATTTAGGATGCCCAAAGAACACAGAAGCCTTCCCTTCACTATAGAACCTGGAAGAACAGTTCCTATGGGCTGTATGTGCACATTATGGGACACGGTCTTCCTGCAATCCTGTATTCATTTACAACCTGCCTGCCTGCCTGTTTCTACCTCCTCCCAATCTCTTTTGTCATTTTATAACAGTACCAGGTACTTCCAAGATTAATGACTTGCTAGGGCCGATGGCCTACAGCAGAATCACAGGTTATCAGCATCTTCCAGCTGCTCTTTAATCTCCAGACAATTGCCAGCACTTTCATCATTATTAGCTAATTAGCATTAATGAAAGCTATGCATACACAGTGAGAGGCTAATATACCCCAAGCTTATATGTCACTAATCCTTACTTAAAAAAAAAGGTATCCTACATGAATAATATCTGCATTGTTAAATGAAGGAATATTTCCCTACCTACCCAAAGGCATATGCATCAGTTAAGAGACTAATGATCTGTAAAATTTCATGAAAGATAACAATACTGCAGACTTTAGACACTAGAAAGAATTCAGTCTCCAACTCCTATCTTCATTATTTTTCTCTACCTGTTCTCGGCCCATGCCCTTTTCTCTGCTCAGAATTCTCTACCTCTTTGGTCTTCAACTACTACCTTATCCACCAATATTGGCCTTAAGAAACTGGAGGCAAATCATCTTCATATTTATTGTTTTAAAACAAGATGACATAACCTTGAAAGCTCCAGAAATATCTGCTGCACAAAACTACTTGTGAGATGTGACAGTTGGCTCCATATGTTACCTATAATATTCACACTCTCCTGGTCTATAGGGCAATTGCCTATTCCTGGGATTCTGCCAGGATTTATATAGATATGTCTGGTCTGCTCTCTTCTACTTACTTATCTTATGATTGAAATATACTTTAAATTTTCTGTCCAAACTTGCAGCATTTTGGTCCCGAGGTTTTATTACACCCCTAACCTGCTGAGCTTTCCAAAAGTATCATGCATTGGAAAACAAAATTGTATGAATAATTAGATCTAAATAATTCAAAATAACAAGATGTAGAAACAAATATTTAACCAATATTTACATTGTAAAAGTCATGTTATAAATCATGCCAACCACATTTCTATTCCATATTCACAGAATCAACATTTTCAAATCCATTATTTAATGCTTGCCACCTGATTAAAACTCTTTCAAAAAAATTGCAAATTTTACTTATTTTTTTATACTAAAGGGCATTAATAACCACCTTGATATATTTATTTTCTAGAAAGAAATGCTCAAACTTCTAAGAAGCCTATGACTTTTATCCTAGGTTCCATAGGCCTGCACCTCCTGCCACACCAATATAACCACAACAAAAAGTCTAAATTTTTGCCAAAAGAAAGGGACCACTTTATTAAATCAGCATGAACAAGACTGAAATTGTTTCAATCTACACTTTAGATCATGGGTATTTCTAGAGGGCAGCTCCAAAAAGAAACTCCTTGACTAAACTCTCGATGGTTCCACTGCTAAGTTTTTAATTTATGAGCTAGGGATCAGGCTCTCCTGTGAGTGCCATCCTCTACACCGAGGGTAACACAGAGCAGAGGTACTCTGCAAACTCGAGATGATACATGCCCTGCTGCAATCTTACTCCAGCACTAAATGATAGTGCCAGCTTCTGTGGAGAATGTTTATTATACTGAGGCAGAAAATACTATTCAGATCATTTGGTCAATGTAACTTATTTGCTGAAAACTTTTAACTAACATCATATAAGACTTAAACCAAGTTGTTGCACATCCAAGTGGATGCACAAGAGCTGAAGTTACTTGCTTGGGACAGGAATTATACCAAGTCTCTCACACATTTCAGTGTTTCAGTTTAATACATGAAATTCTTGTAGAAACCACTTCCTCACCCTCAAGTTCTGAAATGGAGTAATTTATGAAGTAATTAAATCTCTCAGTTTACATAAAATTAAAAGTCTTCTGGCTTCTTTAGTTGACAATTTCAACAACACTCCTTTATCCAAAAGTTTATTCAAAACAGCAAACACAGTACCAGTTGATTTACAGTACTGACTATCAGCAAGAGACAAATATTTTTGTTCAGGCTATACTAGAGGACTAAATTGAGAAATCATCACTAGATGTCCACCTACATTATGTACAGCCACCTCATCTTACACAAATGACTAATGCCTTGAGGTCTAATTACAAATTACATTGTCCTGCCTACGTCCTGAAGTTAAATATGCTTTAAGTTTTGGGTTTAGGTTTTCTGTGGGGATTTTGGATTTTGTTATTGTTTTGTTTTTTGGGTTTTTTTTGAAGTTTACTATCACACAATTCTTACAGGCAGGGACAGTGCGAGAAAACACAACTGATTACAGAGCTTTGGATAAGGGATTAAGGATGTTGTTCTTTGGTCCTACCTTCTCTGTTCTCACTTCCACCAATGCCATTAAAACCTATTTGGAGACACATATGTTTGTTGTATGCAGCTTTTTAAGGCTATTGTTCAGTAACTTCATCTTAACGCAAATGCCTACTCATGTAAAGACTTCATTAATCTGATAGAAAGTTCCTAATTACACTGAACTCATACAATTATTCTTGGGTATACATACACAAGTTCTGGAGTCATACACAAATGCATATATTCAAAGTTAAGACTATGTAATAAGAAATGGCCTTGCATGGGTAGGTGTTACCATAGTCAATTAGGTTTTAAAGAGTGAAAGTAGAGAAATCCATTCTGAGATCACTGTGGCAAGGAAGCTGGGACTGTTAGCAAAGGAGCTGAAACTTAACTTTTGTCCTAATGCAAAACATAGAGAAGGTTCTATAGGCTAACTTGTTTATCTCTACATACTGTAGTAGTACCATGTGGGCCTACATAGATAAGTTCTTGCACTAAAGACAGCTATCAAAGCCAAGAGGGGTGGAAGAAAGTGCTTTGTAAGATAAATATATCAGGGATGCTACACAGTCTGGACTGAGGCTGTGTATTATCAGCCACATGAAAGTATAGGAGCTGCCCTACCCTCTCAAATAGTCTGAGTGAGCATTCGTCAATAGGAAAGATGGCATTTCCCCCCTTAAAATCAACTTCAAAGTTTCTCTTTATCACTTCATTCTTTTCTCCAGCTGTCACACATTCCATGCTTTTGACATCTATTCATCCTCTTGGTTTTAAAAAAAAATGTTTTTCCTAAAATCATTCCTGACTCTATTCTCTGTACTATCTAAGTCTAAAATACATAGATGTGAAATAATTGTCGAAAATATCACACTAACACATTTAAGCAAAAACCCAAACCAAAACTAAAACACATCCAGCCTGTTGATTATCTAATCATCTTCTTTGGGAGGAGGCTGGTAAGATGAAGAGCTCCTACAGAGTAAATATGAAGCAGGAAGTGTATTAATCATGTTCAATCCATTTTTAAGAGTTTTTGGTGTAAATTCAGTCTCAAAAGCTGGCAGGAGTACTAGGTTTTGCCCACATTGCCCCTCCTCCCTACACCATCACCCCCAAGCCTTTCCCCCTGTCAAAATAACAAAATAATTATGCTAGTTGCATGACTTTGATCATACCTCTTCACAAACAGAATTTATGACTGTGGTTTAAGAAAATTCTAGAGATCTAGCTGAGATTTTTTTGTTTTTTGTTTGTTTTGTTTGTTTGTTTTTGTCTGGGAAAGGAAAATTTGTTTTCCTTTATCCTGAACAGAAATGTAGAATAATTTAGGTTCGAAAAGACCCTTAAGATTATTGAGTCCAACAGTTAATATAATATGATTAAGTTATAAACACTTTATTGATTTTTAAAACATAGTTAAGGCCTATAGGAAAACAACAAATTAAGTTAAAAAGTGTTCTGCTGAACTGTAAATCTTTAAAGAATGTGGGAAATTCTTAACAAGAAATTTCTGTGTATTTCAAACATGGGGTTAGACTATAACAATTTATCACAAGGAAAATATTTGTGTGAAAAAGGAAAAATACATTTTGTCTTCCATATACAGTCTTGACAGTCTCTTGGATTAAAATTTTTCTAATAAAACCTGATTTGGCTCTGTACTATTTCACACATTCATGTGATGTGAATTAACATGCTAGCAATTTTATAACAGGTCATTGCAAGAGTACCCCGGTTGTAAATTAAGTTGGCATTATTAGAAGAACACAGATGTTGGAAAAAAAAAAAAAAAACATGGCTAAGAGGGCAAAGCTGAGTATTCTGATTTAGGAAAGTGACAGAATACACTCTGCCAGTATTTATTTCACTCATCCTTTGCATATGCATTATAACAAAAATATTTTTCCATATGTAGGAGTAGGGTTTGGGGACTTAAAACCTTTGTTTCAATGGGTGAAAAAAGGATGGAAGTTCTTCTCATTGGGATAGCCTACAGATGATTTCGTTTCACCTTCACAGTAGAAGGTGGCCTTTTTTTGGAACACATTCCTTTTATATCTTATACATCCCAAGCTGTCCTTTATGTACAAAGGAGACAGTAATGTACTGATTCAAAACCAAAGAACTGAGAGAGACAGTGAAATTCAGGTCAAGAATCTCTCCTTTCTTGTGTCAGTTTGAAATGCCTGTCAGAGCATCCAGAAATGAAAGATCAGTTGGTAAGGTCAAAATCCACCGTGTGCAAGTACAGATGTGGAGTTTGGGACTGCTGCCAGTCAGATCCTGATGAAATCAAGTCAGGCATTGAGGAAGCATTTGCACAGTGTCACAAATGATCTCTTTGGAATAAATGCTTCTTCAGAACAGCACTCAATTATTTTTGTCTTGTCCTTTCCCTTTCTGAAACTCCTCACTTAAACATGGAAAGTTCTGCCCATTTTAACATATTTTCATGCAAGTCTCTTGGAAACAAATTTTGTGTATTACTATGACAGACAGGAAACAATCACAGAATCATTTAGATTGAAAAATACCTTTAAGATCATCATGTCCAACCATGAACAAACACTGTACTGGATGATCAGTGGACTTTATAACTAATCTCTCCATTAGGTACATCTCCTCAGTGCATTATAGCATTGTTCTCTACGTCAATTTGCCTGGCATGTAATCCCATTGAGTTTCTGTTAGTAGTACACGGAGTCACACAGTGTCCAACACCTTCACATGGCAAAGCAGAAGTGAAGTCAAGGAGTTTCTTTCAAATTCAGATGACAGAAAAAAAGGGACTTGAGCATTTGAAGAGGGACAGACTTTTCTGTTTATTCTTTCAAGTAAATCTTAGTTTCTTTCTGTTACCTAATCTGCCCCTTCAAATATCAGTCTCAACTTTCTACTCCCTCAGGTCTCAGCATCAACCAGATCTAGTATTTCCAACTGGCTCCGAGATATCACTTCAAATCCTCACCTAATTTCCAGTCTTAACACCCTCCCTATCAATGTACAAAACACAATCCAGCATTAAAATTTAATCCCTTTGCTGGTCAGACTTTTATTGTGTCTTGCCACCAAGTTCTAAGACCATTTTTTCCACTCATTAAGTCCAATTCACTGCCTAAAATTAATGAAGTTGATTGTGTGTTGGTTTATTTGTTTGATATTTTCATCTTCAGCTCTCATTCCCCATACTGCACATGAGACATGCCAGAAGCACAGAACTGGACCCAGCATAGTCTGAAGCAAACTCAAAGTGTAATTATTAAGGAAAATCCTGTGTGGCCTTAAAGTGGAATAAGCTCATTTGGTTTGCAACTTCAGGGCATGTACATGCAAAATTCAACTAAGCCTTTATTAAGAGCATGTAAAATGTGATTTTCAAGAGCTCATGGCTTGGTCAAGCTGTGGTGTTACATAAACTCATGTTTGCAAAAATACACTAATAGAGATCATGTTTTTAGCACACCTTTGACCTGAGCTCTCCATAATGGGGATAGCAATTTTCAAATGTTTCATTACTTTGTTTCCTCTCTTCATTCCCATATTGGAAAAAAACAAGAAGCATCTCATCTCACGTTGAGAATATGTGGAAGCGAATAAATTGATGCTCTCAATAGTATGTATGCAGGCTCAGTAAAAACTTCAAAGTAGAAAGGTTAGTCCAAAAGTTATTCTACACCTAAAGTCAGGTTTGCAAAGAAGATACTGTAAACAACATTTAGGAGAAAACCTACCTAAAAATGGATTTACTTTACCTCTTGCTTCCTCTATATTTGAATGAGTGGGCTACTTCAGTATAAAGATAGTTCTGATTATGAAAAGAAACAGTGACTCTGCTTCAGCTCCCTTTCTTTACTTAATTTTAAACTATGCTTCACGCTACACACCATAATATTTAGTCCATTATAATATTCTGATTTACACAGAACTGGCATTCTGAAGGTTTTTTTTATGATCTGTTAAGAAAATGCTCCTCTTTTTTTTCTTCTATTACTCATTCTGTCTTCACTTGCACACACCTGACCAGAATATACAACAGTGTTACAGGTGGGGTTGTAAATGGAATTCTCCCTTCTGGGAAAGGAAGAATAATAACCTGTATACTGAATTCAAATATTTCCAAAGGACCCTTAGTTCCTTTATTCTGGATAGCATGACAGTTTATACAACCTACCTCCTGATGAGCCAAATAAAAGTGAAGGATCTTACAAGTTTATTATTGTCGATCAACACCTTAAACACATTATGTGCCCCAGCACGACTTTTTCATTTAGAACAAGAAAAGGAAGTCGGTGTGATTTTTTTTTTTTTTCCATTTTGTCATTGTAGATATGTTTAGTTTTTTATTATTCATGCCAGTATGCTATCAATGCCTCTGCTGACTCCTAAAACATCTGTCCCACTGTTCACAGTTCTTGGAGTGCAATGGTATCAATTTATGCTGATAATCAGAGGACTCTCAATTAAGTGCCTACAAGGCAATGAGTGGTAAACAAGAAAATATAACATAAAGACAACAGATGAATTCTTCTCTATCCCAATTCACAGAAGCTATTAGAATTCTTTTTGGTTTAGATTTGAAATTCAAATTCCAGTGAAAGTCCATTAAATGTTCCTAGCAACATAAAACCTAAAAAAAATCAGTGTAAAAAACTGTACTGAAGACAGAAAACATGAGTTAAACGAGATATATATATCCTAGGTCATATGCCACTGTGCTCTCTTTGATAAAATGATATCTTTCCCTAACAACAATAACTGGAGATCTACTGTTACCAGAATATTTTACTATGACAGGGGAAAAAAAAACTGTTACAAAGTAAATTGAAACCAGCCCTTGTTCACTTAGGCGAGCTGTCCTAAGTTTAAATTTTATGTGGATTTTACAACAGTAAAGTGCAAATCTATTATCTTAGAGGAGAAGAGGAAACATAAGCAGACTTCCGGATTCTATCACTTTGATATATAAGTTTTGAGGTTACAACATCCAGTAACAGAACTAATCATATATCTGATGCCAAATTAATAAATAAAATAGTAGAATGATGTGACATATGCAGAATCACCAACAGAGGAAGCTGACAAAGGACTTGGTGCTTGTGATGAATGAGAAAGGCAATTAGTAAAGAAGTGGAAATGTAATGGACAGAAATCATTTGGGAATTTTAATTTTCCTGAACAATATACCAGATGTAGAAGATGTGTTAATCTCTGTAGCAATGCTAACAGGGTGTGGGGGGAGAAGACACCCAAACAAACAACAAAATTGGAAGAGGGAAGATGTATACCATACCCCAAGCTGAAATCTCATATGGTATTGATGTTTTTTACCACAGTATTCCATCAGTATTGTCACTAAATATGAACCAAATTGTAACATTCCTTGTTTGACTTTGTCTTAAAAAAACATTTTTATAAAAATTGAGGAATTCAGAGTAATGGACAATTATCTAGTGTAAAATCCATAACATAGCTATGAAAACAAGAAAGCATTTTTTCCATCACTGCTCCCTCAGCTTTACCCGAGAACTCTGCCAGTGTGACTAGGTGGTGCAGTTGTATGAAACCATATGCTCAGAGGACCAAGGGCTGCTTAAGCCTGTCAACAGCCAGACATATCACTGCTGGCATCTGCACCATTTGTCAAACCCATGAGTATGAATGTCAGTGATCATTAGACTTATTTTCAGTCATCCAGTTATAGTGACATGACCTGTAATTCTTTTCTGCTTCTGCGGATACGAGGACCAACAGTCTGACTCACCTAATTTGAGAAATAGTAGAATGTAGATAATATGCTCAGTTGCTATGACAGCATTCCAGGCAGCATGTGACCCCAGAGCCACAAAGCCTGATAATAGGACAGAGCCCAAGCTCTACAAGTTAATGAAGATGCTCTTTTTTTTTTCTTTTTTTTTTTTTTTCTTTTTTTTTTTTTTTAACTTTCTATGCACATTTCTAAGCAGGAAGAGAGGAGAAGCTGCAGGATTTCTCATATATGCAAGAGAAAAAGTCAGAATGGACTCCAGGCAGCTGGAGAACCCAAGAGCAAGCCCCAGTCCTTGTGTTAACAGGAAGTACTGTTATGATCATCTTTCTTGGAAGGAGTAAGAGAAATATTTTCTTGATCCATTTTCTATCACATGGTTGCTATCAAAAAATCCACTCAGAAGTTATGCCCTAAGTATCACTTTCCAATAACAATATGAGATACAATCTAAGCTGTAAATCTGATACTCTATCTTCTAGTTCTGCAAACCATGTCCAAAACATAGAAGGGACTCTGCAATTTTGAGTGGGAGCATTTCTCCTTCTCTATGAACACCATATGTTGTATTTTAACCTTTCTTTTCAATGCAACTGCACTTATTTTGTGAGAGTTCACTGGTTCTCAAAATAAACCAAAAGCCATTTTTTAATTTATTCAAAAAATGTAGAAATTTATATCCTAGCACTTCTTAGAAATTTCTAATGCGTAAACACAAATATTACTATGATTTGCCTAAACACATATTAATATTAAATGTTTAATATCAACATAAATTATTACATGCATTTATATAACAGTATCTACATACAGAGTTCTTTATTCAGAGAAAAAAAATATGCTTAAATATCTGTTTTAACAGTCCTTTCCTAATGATAGCACTACAAGTGATACCAGCTACTCAGAACACATAATGTTATCAAACTACCCTTCCAAATGAAATGGACCCTTTATATGAGCATTTATTTCCACTGCAGTCATCAGGCCACTGCTTAGCAGTTTGCGGCACTGTAATCTGCACCATGACCATTTATCTAATTACTGCTGAAATTGTGATATTAATCTACTCATAAAGGGCAAGCTAAAGGTTCAGCTGCCAGCAGTGGAAAGCACTTGGTATGGATAATGTGTTGCAGATGTGGTCTCATCTGCTCTTAGTGATTTCAAGAGTCTGCATGATTTGACTTCACTTCTGAGTGGATAACAGAACCCAATTCTGGGCCAAATCACACCTGCCTAGTTCCTGTGATGAATCTCTTTATCACTGCTGGAGGTGTGAGGGGGCTCTGCTCTGTCTGTCATATCCCAGCCCTGCGGACTCCCAGACTGACACATCACCACTCGCACAACTCCACAGACAAATCCCTCTTGCCCGGGACCTCCCTCAATACTTCACTTTCCTGACTTTTCTAATCTCTCCTAGGTTTTGAAATCCAACTTACATGATAATTGTGGTGTACAGTTTAAATCTGAGGAGACTGTTGGACAAGCAGTAGTACAACATTCACTAGGCAACTGGGAAACAGGAACATGAAGGCACACATACACTTTTCCTTGGAAGGTCCTTAGGAAAACAATGATAGGTTTTTGATGGGGAAGGGGGACAGCTTTGTAAAAACATAGTCCTAGAAAAAAATCGATTTCCACTCTCTTGTTGTAAGCCACAATTATGACTTAGCATTTGATGTGCAGAAGGTACACAATTATAAAAATGAGTCACAAATAACTTTACCTGCTCCTCAACCTATATTTATATTGCCCACTCCTTAGGTCTCAGATGGGAATGTGGTAAAGAATGATTGAAAGCCTCAGCTTATGTCACTTCTTACTACTCTCTTGCATGTGAAAAAGGCCAGCAGACCTTTCTGAACTTCTCAATCTGCTTCCCTTCATGGAAAGTTATAACCCACACCAACTTTCACAAATGCAACTCTGTTTATACAATCCAGTGACATGCATAATGAATAGCTGTATTCCCCAAACCAGGTTAACAAGGAACTGTTTCATTTCTCTATGAATAACAGTACAACAACAAATATTAAAAGAAGTATGGAAAAAGCATGCCCTACACAGAAGTCAGTCATGTCAACTACATTAGTTAAAGTGTAGTTTTCAATATTCATTTAGTATCCAGCACATAATGTCACTTCAAATACTTTTCAAAAGCATTAATTATTTTTCTGAAATACGTATTTGTGATCATAAGACTTTGCTTAAGTGACATTAATCTTCCTTTGAAGACTTAACACAAAATTAGAATTGAAAATTTAAAATTTTGATTAAACTTTTTTGCTGAGATTATATGGTAATAAGATTGAGTGCAGCAAGATATTAGCCTAATTCAATTATTTCATTTAGTTTTCAAAAGATAGAGGCTGGGGCACATGTGCTGTTCCTATACAATCATAAATCAAGTGAATTGGTATTTAAGATTCACGTGTTCCATTCTTTCTGAAATCTGCATCTCCACAGACAATTTTAGAGACATCATTACCTTTTATTACTTGCACTAACAAATTATAACTTCAGAAAAATTACTCGTTTATCTTTTCTAGCTGTGTACCAGATCAAACAATTGTTTTTATTCTGTGATTACATATTGACTCTAAGCTATTTCTATTATTCTTCTTCCCTCTATACTTCAAAGTATTTTTGGAAATTGCAAACCTTCTCAATTGTAAGAGGAATAAATTGTCATAAATAATGTCAATCTATAGGTCTTCCAAGTTTCTTTATAAGGTACAGAATATTTTTACCTCTTGAATGAGAAAATAAGCAACATTTTGATTTATTAGCAAACGGCAGGGAAGGGAGAACCTACTTCATTTTCAGAAAAAAACCCAAACCTATATAGATGGATTTATATTTATGTTTTAGTTTAAAATATTAACACGGGCTTCCCTTGCAAAGGATCTTCTCTGTTTTCTATGTCTGAACTTCAGAGGTTTCCTCTGCCTTAAACATGCTGAGTTAACAGCTCTGTAAATTCTTCTCCAAAATGAGCTTTGGTCAAGAGTATAGAAGACAGGAGCAGAGAAGTAGGAGCTCTAATGAGGAAAAAATATGGTATGTAGAATAAAGAGAAAAAAACAAATTAAATGTTTACAATTTATTACATTCATAAGCAGTGCTCACAGCAACTCGGCATTATATTTTTACAAGCCAAGATACTTTATTGACCATTCAGTAATTCCATAATTAGCTATTTTGCTTTAAATTGTATTTTAGACTTAGTTCTGTTTTCTTATTAAACTTATAAACAAAACCCTTTAGAACTTATGCAAAATACCATAACCTGCTTCTAAACACATCACTGGAGAAAAAACAAAATATAAAATTACTACTTGACATTGCAATATACAGTTAGCAGATCTAAAATATTAGCTTTTCCTTTGGATTGTCTTTTTTTTTTTAAGGATGTTCTTGCCATAGAAACTAAGGGTTATCAGCTGCCTTATATCTTCCCTTAATTCAGATTACTAACTTATGTCTGAGAGGTGTGAATTATTAGGAAAACCCCCATACTCTCATATGAAATCATTATCTAGTGAACAACTGATGGAGGCCAGGATTCTATAAAACCCAAAAAAAAAAATGTAAAGCAAAGAGTTGAAAATGCAAAAAACCAAATTGAAGCATTGTGAATCTCCATGAGGAGAAGTGAGCATTGCTCTGTGATGTGTGTCACTGTGTGGTTTACAGCTCAGAAACCGGGAGCGCTTGGCAGTACATACCTTGATGTGGTGTTTGATTCATTTTGTCTTATCCACATTTTAAGGCACAGTATCTTATCTGGGGGAGCAATTTCTAAAGAAATATCATTGATGATTTTATAGATGCACCTTCAATTTTTATTAGGTAGGAAACAGCCTTTTCTTTCCAGAAAGATGCTGTATGACTACAACTTATTTACAATAATAGGTTTTGATGGATTATCTGCTTGCTTGTTTGCTGCCCTACTCCTATAAAGACTTCAGGTATAGATGTCAATTTTCTTAAGGTATATTTGCTACATTCTGGCATACTGCTTCAGCTAGCATTACAAGAACATATCTTTAATCATACAACATTGCCTAAAGATTTGGTATTAGGTTTTGCTACAGGACAGAGTGGTACAGTATTTTAGCTGGCTGCTCATAGATTGTTTGACTTTCACCTCTTTATATCATAACTTAACACCCAAGCACCAAGGTTTCCAAGCTCCTCTCAGCTTCATTGTTCAGTATTTATTTTCTGTTTTGGTTTCATGTTCCTATTTTCATTAGAATAACTTTCCTGATCCTGTACTTCCTTGCTTGTGAGCAAACTTCTGTTTTCTATGCCTGCTCTCTGCATTTCTCAAACCATTATGATGCCTAGAGTAGTCCTGAAAGGTGTTTTTCTTTAGTTATGTGTTCTGGAGTGGGGATTTTTTGCTACATCACTAAGAAAGGACACTGAGCTTCTTATTAGTGCAAGTCCTGTGGTTCATAGGTATAAATAATCATGAAATGCAGATATGTTCCAAAGTGTCATTCTTACTGGTTTTGTACTGGAGTTATTCCTTCTCCCAATCTTTGCAGAGTCATTACAACCTGAGTACGTGTGCTGGGAGCAGAAAGCAGTGTGTACATTCCCACCTCTGCACAGCTCTCCTGTGACACAGGAGCATGGAATGGCCCAGCCTGGGAGGCACCTCTGGAGATTGTCCAGTCCAGTCTCTGACTCCAAGCTCGATGCTCAGGCCACAGGTGTTGAATATCTCAGAAGATGGAGACCTGACAAAGCCTCAGAGCAACGTGTGCCAGACTTTGACTATTTCTACATGAAAAGTCCCCTCTTACTTTATGTAGAATTGTGCCTATCATTCTCTTACTGGGCATCAGTGTCTGGCTCTGTTGTTTATATTCCCGCCCACATCAGGTGTTTATGCACATGGATACAACCAAGGAAAAATTAAGAGACATTCCTAAAAAAATAAATATTTTTTTTCAGAAAACATTGAAACAAAACTCTTACATTATTCTAAATTTCTCAAAACAAATTTGAGATGTTCATCAGCTTAAATTCTGACACTAAATGACACTTCCAAAACAAAATTTTCTATCTGTAGACTTAAAGGCTGTTTTTATCATTGGGTTTTGATTTATTCTTGGTAGAAGTAAAATCAAATAATTAAGAATCTGTCTCTCATCTGGTGCAAATTAACAAAACTTCATGGGAATGAATATAAATGCAAACAGGCAAGTAAACAATAACTTAGAATCTAGCTATTAACTTTGATTAAAACTGCTCTGTTTAGCAATACATAACCAATTATCAGAAAAAGTAATTACTTCCTGAAAATCATATTGGAGGTGCATTGAAATACAATATAAAAAACTGTCAGAATTATTTCATTGTCCTCTGTAGTATGTGTCACTTGAATTATTATCTATTTTCAAATCCATTCTTGTCACTTCACAGAGCTTTTCATTTCTCACGCCTGAAGGAATCCTAGGATTTTGGTGCTTCTGATGCAAACCTGGTCTTTAAAAAACAGTAGCTTCAGTTTGGGAAACCTATGCTTTAGTCTTTAAAAGACAATCAGAAAGCAAATACCCTGTCCCTCCTATCCAGCCATTCAAGCAAGAAATATAACAAACCAGAGAAAAGAACAACAAATCCACAGTAGAGCAAAAATTTACTTAACTCATTTACAACCAGATTTTATTACTTTTGCCTATGTGCTATCATTATCCCCAGCAGTACATACATGAGAATTGAAATCACTATTTATAATAGCAATGTAATTAAACATTTGTAAAGCTTAGGGTTGCATAATAAATGCAACAAATTCTACAAATATAGTCTTGTCATCTCCTTAAAGTGTGAAGGTATAATGTAGAGTTTAAGAGTAACCTGATTTTCCCATGAGCTCAGATGAGCTACACAGTTGTAGTAAGATGGTTGACATCTTTTCAGATACATTTCAGAATACTGAGTTTTCTAAAGATTAAGAGGCATCACCACCAGTAAAGAAACAAGACTGTTTATATTCTTTTAACTGTCTGTACAGTAATTAAATCAGATATTATAGCAATAATGAAAACACAAGTCATTAAATTCAAGAAATTCTTATTCATTGAGAATGCAAATTGGTTTTTAATTTCCTGACCTTATAGTGTAAGAGGATGATTAACATATCATAATCTCATGGAATTGATGTAATTGGTTAAATACCCAATTACAAACACCCTGCACAGCAAAAGACTATATAGTAAATATACTGAGTATTCTGAAAGTAGAAAGCTGACTTTTTAAATATAACAAGAAAAATAAGATACAAAATTTTGGATTACAAAGTTACTGAGGAAAAAGAAATTAAAATGTATGCTTCTCTTAAGCAAGACTACTTCCTGACATCACATGTCTGCCTGGTAATAGATATGCCATTCTTTAACTACACTGAATCGATGCAGAGATTACCTCTCCTAATTTTAAAGATGTTTTCCACAGCCTTGTTTTATCTCTAGAGGGGTGTGTGAGTGTGTGTGTGTCTGAGGTTAACACATCCTTCCTGTGCTATGCACCCAGAAGGAAACTGCTCCTGAGCACCCCTGAGCTGGCTCTGCCCAGGCGGGGCAGCAGCCGGAGTGGTGCTGTATTTGGATTTGTGACTGAAGCAGCACTGACAACACACCAGCGTTCCAGCTCCTGCTGAGCACTGGCTCAACTCTCTTTCCACACTCCTCCCTCCAGCGAGCAGGCTGGGGCTGCACAAGGAGTTGTGAGGGGACACAGCTGGGACAGCTGAGGTAGCCATTATATTTATTATATTTGAATCGAGTTGGAGGCACCAGTGTATGGCTAAAATAAATAGACAAATAAGCTTTACAGCATATGCAAATATACACAGAAATCCTACCAAATTAATCCAGTGGGGGATGAAGACAGACAGTCATGCATGTGCATATTTTAATATATATCATAAATATAAAATATGCATATTATATATCCTCCCACTCACATCCCTGTGGGAGACTATCATTTATTCTAATAACTATTTCAGGAGAAAAGACTAGCATTTAAATCCCCTTTCTCCTATTTTTTGATCTTACCTGAGGGCTCTTCCACCTGAAATCTAATGTCTGTCCTTTAAAGTCATCTATTAAATGAGCTTAATTCATATGAGAAACGAAACATACTTTACACCAAAGGTGTAGGCTGCCTTTATAACTCAGTGGCATACTATGGGGAGTCCCAAAAAAGTAAGCTGTCACCACTTAAAAGTAGTGATCCAGTTGTAAAAGTCATGCCTTTGCTTGGTATTAGGAACAGTCCATGGGAAACAGGGTGAGACCAAGGTCTACTGTGTAGCTCGGTAAAATCTCAAAGTATTATTTACATTGCCATGGTGCTTTTTGGGTTCATTTTTGTGATATAAACCTATTTCTTCCCATTCTATAATTAGACTGAAAACTCCGTTTTGAGTATTTAAATATTGGTACGCACTCGGACAGGAAGAGACCTGGATCACAAGATTCTTGTATTAATGCAAAAAAAAAAATCATAATTGCAAAATCCTACGGATGGAAATGTGCATTAAGGCATCAGTAGTAGCAGAGACATGTCTAGTTCCTTGAATAATTGCAGCATACCTTTTAAGCTTTCAAAAGTATTCAGCATTATTTTGAAAGATTTTTGAAAGTGTAAGTTTGACTAAGAAATCCTTTTAAAATTAACCAGGTAGATTTTGAAAGGAAGAACAAACAGATCAAAAGCAAAGAAAGAAACTATTTGTAAGCCTGTTACTGAGAATACAAGCAAAATAAAAGATTATGAAACAGATAAGAATTGAACATCCTGCTGGAATATAAATGAACTCTTAGCTCTCCATTGTGTGCGGTCCTCTTCTATTCCCCCTCCACACTGCGCTGCTTACTCAGTGTTTTGTTGCACTGATTCCTGTGAGCCAAATATACTACAAATAACATTAACCTTCCTCAGCACAATCTATACATATCTCTTGTTAGATTATGCCTTAAGGAAATTTAGAGTATCCTTGCTGTACATCGTTAATGTACACAGAGGTTTTCCTTCTTTCTTTGATCAATGAAACAAATAGTGTAAGGAAAGCAAAGAAAATCTGTAACTACAGAAGTTTACTAAAAAAAAAAAAAAAAAAAAAAAAAAAAAAAATCAGTTAGTTTCTGAACACAGCCAGTCAATGTACTTGCACGCTAGGTGAATAATAAACAGAGCAGTCAGCAGAAAGTATAAAATGGGTCCTAAGACCTATTACAGAAAATATTAAATTATCCAGTTATAACAATTAGAGCTCAGATGAAATTAATATTGGCTATTGTTTGTCACAGGTGCAAGCAAGATTGTATCTGTTAATCATGCCTTCCTACAGATCTCCCCTAACAAGTCCAGGCTCATGGGAACCAGACCTTCAGGCTATCAGCAGAAGACCTCTTCCCATCTTCCCACATCCTCATCTTCATCTTCACTGAGCCACTACCTGGGATGAGCCAGGAGCTGCATCTCTGCAGAGAACAGCATCTGTCCCAGGTGATTAGCAGAGACCCAGCCTCAGAGCCCACCCCCACAAAGTCCTGAAAGGATCATGACAGAAAGAGGTAGAACAAGGACTTGCATTAATAACTGTTGAGGGAGGGGAAGAGAAGGCTCTGGGGAGACCTTGCACCAGTCTTCCAGTACATACAGGCACCTACACCTAAAAGAGAGATGGAGAGGAACTTCTTATAAGGCCATGTAGTGATAGGAACAATGGGTATGGCTTTAAACTGAAGGAGATTAGGATTAGATTGGGAATAAATTCTTTGCTGAGAGATTGGTAAAACACTGGCACAGGTTGCCCAGAGAAGCTGTGGATGCCCCACTCCTGGGATTATTCAAGGCCAGTTTGGATGGAGATTTGAGCAACCTGGTCTAGTGGAACATGTCCTTGTCCGTGGCAGAGTGCTGGATCTACACTATCTTTAGGGTCCCTCCAACACAACTAATGATTCTGTAAGACTATGTAGAAGTAGAAATTGGTCTTCTTAAAAAACTTGGGTATTTCAAATTTTCCTTTTATCAAAAATCATGTTGACATTCATAAACAATGAATTAACTTTCCCACTTTAACTAAGCTATGTGTGTTTTTTTTTTTTGTTTTGTTTTGTTGTGGGGTTTTTTGGTTTTTTTTTTTATGTTTGCAATTTAGAAGATTTTGCTTGCTGGTAATTCAAACTACTGCAGGGTTTTGGGTTGATTTTTTTCTTTATTTTAGAAAAGAAAAAGAAAAATTAATTCCAAGACACATGACGATTAAATCATATTTCCTTAGAGTGCCATGATTCTTCATGAGAATTTTATATCACATTCTTATCTTTGTTCTCCTGTGAACAAAATATAGTTTATATAATGTACGCTCTAGCTTACAGCAAAAAAGTTAATACACCATGAATAATGTAAAAGCTAAAGCCTCCTCATTCCCCAAACCAAAGAAAACCATTCCCAGCAAAGAATAAGGGGCTCATCTGTACATCCAAATTGGAGGGGGAAAAAAAGAAAAAAGTAAATGACAACCTAAACTAAAATTTCAGAACAAGTGAAGTTTTCTATAGGAAATTACTGATTTTCAAGGAGCCACATTTTTCAGAGGAAAAAATACCAACATAACATGACAGATTTGATAAATCTGTCACTAAAAAACCACCACTCAGAACTGTAATTCCCAAGAGACTTGTAATCTTAATTGTTTCAGTAGAGATACAAAGATAACACACATATTATTCTCCTCTGCAGCTCAAACTACTCATTTGCCTTCCTTCTGTTTTGAGACTATTCAGAATATACCTGATCCTCCAACTCAGAAACCCCACATTTCTCAAAAGCAGAGAAAAAAAAAATCCCACAAATCTACACAACTAAAGAATGCATGTTTTTTTTCAAGGCATATATGTTTTGAATGCCTACTGACCGTTGAAGTCATACAGGCAATTAAAATAACCTTGCAGAAATCTCTTTTCCTTGTTACATCTTATGTACCAGATACTCTGTTTTGTTTGCAGCAGTCAGAAGTTTCATGCTTGCAAACAGACTTTACATAGATTTCTATCCTGTGTCTCCCACTATGGCACTACAACTGGCACTATCAGGACTTAAAAGAGGAGACACTAAACATGAGACATGAGATAATTTGGTTTACTTTTTAAATCTAGCTGTATGTTCACATGCATATACTGAAGAATTCAGAAGGCATTGTGGGTACAGAAACACCTGTAAAATGGCATCTATGCACAACTAACTCACATGGAGAAAGGCATGTTTTATGTAAGAGGTTACATAATCCCAAAATTCTACCAAATATAGGAAAGACACCTGTCAGATTTACAGTCACCTTTCAAGTTACCTGTCACAAACCACATTCTCAGATACGTGCTCCACATCTCCCCCAGATGTCAGTGAAAATAGTGTTAAAATTGTCAACTAGCAGACCCAAAAGATAAGAATTAAAAGATTTAACATCTCTTCTGAAAACGTAATAATACCTCTTGAGCAGATACAATTTTGATACAAATTTTAAAAACATAGTCACATCATTTGACATGAAACTATTCAGTATTTAATTTTTACCCAAATAATTTAATGGGTGACCTCATGCCTTATTTGCTGTGCACTATTGAACTATGAATTGGGACAGAATTATCAGGCCTCATGATGAGCTGTTTGGAGCATCAAACTAGTGTCAGAGGGCTCACCAATCCTAATTATTTTCCACAGGCCTGCATTGAGACAAGGATATATTATTATCCCCATTATGCAGAATGAGAGTTAAGACAAACAGTGCATAAGGTCAATTTGCTAATTTTTGATACCTGTTTGAGATGGATAGGATGTGATTATTTGCTATTGTATACCACTTACTACTCCCAAATCAGAGTTCTTATTAATAAATTTAGGTAAAGGTTTCAAGGACTGAGCTAAAAGCCATGAGGATTAGCTCTTCCTCTTACTTCATCCTATTCTCATTAGCCAAATTTTCCAAGACTTCTCTGCCCAGCTACCACTGTCTTTCCTTGTGAGCTGCTCTTGCTCTAAGTTACTGATGTCCCTTCACCAGCCTATTCCATTCACCCTTGTCACTAATGCACTCCTGAATTCCTGTCTTGTCACTACCTAATGTAATTCTCTTTCTTCTGTCCTACCTTTCATTCATCAAAGAAACCTTCATTGTTTTTCCTGCATTTCCAGTCCATTATGACACTCATCTATCTTCTCCCTGCTGGACTGATCATACTCTTTTATCCTTTGACCCTAATCTCTCTGTAAATCTGTGCACTACTCAAAGTTTTCACAGGTATAGATGTTATTATGAAATAAATTAAATACAACAGGCAGGCAGGAATTGACGATTGCTATCTTCATTACATTTGATCACAAGGAAGACAAGTGACAGTCACGTGGGGTACCATGTGCTAAAGAGATGAGACATCTGCAAACTTAAGAGGACTAATGCCTTCATTAGAAAAAAATAGTGGCTTGTTTAATATATTTCTCAAAGCATCAAGAGTAAGCCTACCTATAAAAGCATCATCAATATTTGTAAATGCCTTCACAAGTTTTATAGGAAAGGTATCTAGATGTGCAAATAATCTCATTTGTAAGCATATCGAGGCAATCAGGAGTTATGCATTCTTTGCTGGCCAGCAAAGAAGTAATAAAACAAAGCTAAGCATACTTTCAAAGCAAATATTCCCACAGCTAAATACAAACTGTGAGCTACAACAGCATAATCAACTATTAAAGTCTTACATCAAATACAAAGCCTGCAAAGCTGAATTTTTTACAAGTTTTTTCAAGTAAAAGCTGCTATTAGTCTACAACATATCTTAGACAACTTTACACCACAACCTGAATAGAAAATGAGGGCAAATGGCCTTCAATAAATCCCAATTTGATTATCACAATCACAGGAAAAGCCCAAGACCATGGCAAACAATCCCAGAGGCAGACACTCCAAACGGTGAGGCATAGGTTCATCAGCCTGTTCTAATTCTAGTCAGTAGTTAAGAGATTTTTACCGTAGTAATGACAAAATTTCCCAAGGTGTTCCTCACACCAAGTCCACTTTTCCAGGATTTAAAGAGCAGCACAGCACTGAATACTGCTGGAAACGTTTATTCCTTCTAATGAACTATTCTAAGGATTCAACCAACTTTGAAAAGCATACCCTGTAGTTTAGGCTACAGGACCCAAACTACAAATGTGGTACTCCATGCTGGCATTACTGCAGCGATGTGGGTATAAAAAAGCTTCTACAGACACCCATACACTGCTTCTTTTTCCTTATGAAGATGAACTACTAATTTATGTTAAATCTACCTTGCATAGTCCATTCCTTCATCATTCTGCTTTCTATAGCCATAACAATAATACAACCCTCATTACTGGCAAATCAAAAAAGCAGCTAAAACCCTAGACATAATTTACCAGTAGGAAGGTTAAAGTAACACAAACTCTTTACCTGACTTTAGGGAATAGCTCAAAACCATTTTTGAAGGTTTGACTATGACTTACAAGAATCCCCACATTTAAGAAAAGTAGTCCTAAAGCAGTCTAAAACAGAAAATCTTGTTCTTACATTCACCTTCATATTCCTGTACCAAGAGTCAGCTTCATGACACATGATTTTGGAATTAGGTAGTTGATTAAACACTCAACCAGCATGTACATGATTACTGCAAATGACCTCCAAAACCCAATCCAACCCCCAACAATAAAGATCCAGAAGCAGAAGCACCTGGTGTTGCAGCAATTCTGTCACAATGGTCTGGCTCGGGTCACCCCAGAGATGATATTATTCATTAGCATACAATAATGTGGGATGAAAATAAAAACTAAGAGTCAAATTTAAGGGACAACATTGTAAATGTCTACTAGACTGAGTAAGAGCAAAGCAGAGGTAGAAATGTCACCTTGTTCACTGCAAAAGTAAATGCTCCTGTGAACCAAAGGAAAGTGAACCCTCTATTTCACCAGTCTTTGGTCATATTGCTCAATTTGTGATTTTAAAAGTGATACATACTATAGGAATAATATTTTGTGTATGTATTAAGATCAGAATAGTTACTTTACGATATTGATCATCAGAATAAAGGTGACACAAGGAGTCTGAACTGTTAAGGATTGTTTAAATAGAGCTGCTAAAATGCTTTCCTCTCCCACTGTCCTTACAGCTGCATCATATGAGCAGATGTCTAATTCACTGGTATGATTAACTTTTTCCTTCTGTGCTAGAGAGTTTACTAGTAATGTATATATATAGAAAGGAAAATTAATAAATGTACTATATTTTCCCCCTCTAAAAATACTGTCTTATATTTAAACAAACAATCTGAAATGCACAATTTTAGCAGGAAGTCTGTATTCAGCACTATAAAAAAATCAGGCCAACCCTTTCAGCATCCTGTATTTAGGTTAAGCTTTGCGTGTTTTAAATTGTTCACTTTAATTTAATTAATGGGGGTAAATACTAAAAATCCACTAAACCCAAACCATTCAATTTTTGACAATTATTCTCATGTATTTGCCTCCATCACCCTTAAAACAAAACAAAACAAAACAAAAAAAAAAAAAAAAACAAAACAAAACAAAAAAAAAAACCCAGAAAAACAATATAGGCATCAAACAATGAATTTTGCTAAACATACTCTACATTTTCACCGATAGACAAGTTATTCAGAGAACAGGGAAATATCAGTTTGTTGTCCACTGAGGATGCTTTACACCATGTTATGAATTGAGAGTTCTCATTTTCCGAAGCTGCTGTGCTTTGTAATGTAAATGCACTAATGAAAGCAACATCTCATGACTGCAGATGAATTATATTACATGAGTGAGAATGATTACTGCTGTTGTAACAAATGAATTTGGTGACTTCAGCACAATTTATATAATGATAAATATAAGCAGCTGTGCAGGTGTTCTCAGACAGTAGAACATACTTCTTTACTATTTCAATTTTCCTAAATTTTATGCATAATATCTTGCAAAGTCACATGCAGTGAGAAGATATGAGTAAGACTGTATGCTCTCAGGGAGCCAGCTGATGTGAAAAGTACCTTGTAAGTATAGGAAAATAATAGAAATTTTCCACTGAAACATTTTTATTTTTAATTATTATCATAATTATTACTGTTATTACTATAGAAATTGAGAGGTTATAAAGTCTTGATGTGACACGAATAAAAGATATCCCTTCTGAAATGTAAACACTGGTTATGTAAATGAGGAGTTAAGTGTAAAAACAAATTCCTACACTAAGATATAACAATTATGATATTGTTTAAATACCAGTGGATAAAGACTGGTGCTGTTTGCTCTATTAAATACAGCCATATTCTGAGCATGAATTTATATACATGGGGAAAATAAAACAGGAAAAAAGAACACAAATTCTAAATCCATAAAATTATTTATAACTGAATTTTTAAAGCATTTCACTTATTTGTGCATATAGTTTTGAAGCACAGTTGATTAATATTTGATATTCTTACTACATTAGAAAGAGAGACAAGGATCTACAAATCAGTGCCTGACAAAGAGAAATTACTAATTCCATTTCCTTCTTCTTGGTCTTCTCATAATAGAGCCCTCCGCTGGTGTGCATATGAAAAGAATGCACAAGCCCAGTGATTGTAAAGATAATATATTTAAGTCTTAATTACAAATAGTCATACTTTATCACAGGCTAAATCAGAAGTTAACTTTAATATTCCATTCAAGAAATCAGTTATATTTTTTTTTCAGTTGTTCAAAATGCAGATAAATTACGTGCTTAGATCTACAGAGAGCAGAAATTAAAAATTTAAAAACAACCCCTGTTTTTTAGCGCATTCTCAGTAGATTCTTTTCTGTTTCCTACAAGGAATACAACTTGATTTTTATCTCTTTCAGACTACTTCAGTGATGGAAACACCACTCTACTTTTCTATCCCCACTTAGCAGAATTCATAAATCTATGTGGAATGATTTTCTGTTTTCATTTTCTTTGTCCCGCTTACCAAATATATTTTCTATCATCTTCTATTTTATCTTCTATTGCAAAATGTCATCATAGATCCCACATGTCTATCTATATATAGATATCTGCAGGCAAAATGCAATGAAGTATTTTTTTCACTGGAATTTGTAATGCTTGATAATAGGAATGTTTCAGAGAGGCTGCTTGGTTTTGACATAGCCTTGACAACTGCAAATGCTTCTGATGAAAGCCTTCTTGGTTTCCTTCAAGCTCATACGGCTGAACTTTTGGTACATCACTTTATAAGCATTAGTTTTCACTGGGAACTAATAGGAAAATATTTATATGAGATATAGGAAGGAGGAGGAGGAGACAGAAGAAGCGTGGGTGGAATACTGGTCATGGGCAATGCAATACAACCAGTGAAGGAAGAAAGATTAAAAAATGGGGAAAGCAGTGATCGGACATTAAGGTAACAAAGTTAACTTCTATTTGGCAATGTCAGACTACATCCAAGGCTGGGGAAGAAGGCTGATGTAACTTTGCAAAGGTGCAAGTATTTCACAGGAGTTATGAAACATGTTACCATTGCATTTCAACTTGTGTTTTAAACTCAGACCTGAGCCTGTCCAATCTTAACAGTTAGCTCTGAGCTAAAAAAAAAGCATAACATAAAAATACATGCAAGCTAAATTCAAGGAAACCTGTAAGCTGGTCCAAATTAAGCTCCTCAACTGTTTATCTTTTTAAATACATCTTCTTTTAATATGAGAATGTCTGTTTATGATATTTATTGACATATACTTGCATTATTGGGAAGTTATAATTTCCTCTAATGAAAAATTAAGTCTATATGAGTTTTGTCTATAATAAAATTGGCCTATTAATCTAATTTGTAACTGTGTAAGAAGACATAACTGTGTTTGATTATGCATATGATGGTGATTTACTCTTTACAATAAGTTCTTTTTATATTGACAATTTTTTCACTTACTTGAGGGAAAGGAAGGGATGTAGAAGCATAGACATTAAGTTGTTTGCCCTGATTTTTTTTTTCCTTTCACCACTTTTTATGGTGCATGAGAATGCATGTTCAAGTTTTACTGATAGCATTTCTGTCTGATCCTGCAAGCAGTGGAAAGAGTGGAGTGCAAATAATTTCATTGTTACTATATATTTTTTAAAGTCACATAAAAATTGTTCCTTCCCAACATTCTTTGAGAGGACAGAAAAGTATTTTTTTCTTTTTTTTAGTAATGGTGTTTTTTCAGCTTCGTTATACATCAAATTCCCTGTAGATAACAGCCTTGTAAATTGAAGTCTACCTGAAATGGAGAGACAGAATGGTTTCCACTCTTTGGAAGTAGAAAAATTTATTTCTTAAGAATTTGAGGGGTTTGTTGATTGTTTTGGGTTGGTTCTGGTTTTTCGTGGGTTTTTTTTTTGTTTTTTTTTTTCACTTCACACATATTAACGTTAAATTACCTAGTGTAGAAGCATTTTAACTTTAGTCCTTTTTGAGGATAAGAGTTAATGGATATTATTCAGGCATTTTACTAAGTAATTAGATTTGGAGTTCACTAATTTAAATCGTCACTGCAGTAATCTCTCCGTAGCAATTTATGCAGTGCTGTTACATTAAATTCATGGATATGGAGCATGGAAATATTCCAGCGAGATCAAACTCTACTTAAAAAACTTCAGGAGGTAAGGTTGGTCATTTGAGCATAAAAAACTATGAGAATTATCAAAACTTTAATATATTTATTTTTTAATTAATAAACATTGTTTGCAGCATTGTTTTAATTCTCCTCCCCAGAACTAACCTATTATGTAGTCATCAGTACTTCCAAATGAAATGTTTTGTTCTGCAATCAGAATGCTTGCAATCATCACATCTATCCCCGGCGGAGGGAATTTCAGGGTAAGATGAATTTGCATTTTTAAAAATCAATGTGAATTTGACATGATATGTTATACCAAGAACAAAATCATTTTAGAATCAACGGTCCCCAGTCCATTGCCAGCCCAAAGTCTTTGATTACTGTTATATATGGTCTCTATCAAGAGACATGAACAGATGCAAATTTTACTGTTTATAGATGTAGGGTTTTATGTGTTGTAGCTCCTGCTGCACTAGAAAAGTTTGGAAGAAATGTTTAACATGGCTGGAGAGGGACTTAAATGAATAGGACCTAAAATTAAAATCCAAACAGATGGCTATAAAATAATTTAAAATGTTGGAGAACCTAGGATTTCAGCAATGGATACAACGTGAAATATAAGGTATGCAGAAACCTATGATCCCCATCTAGAAAACAAATGCATTTGAGAGGAGAGGAGAAAGACATTTTTGATTACTTGGAAGTACAGATTAAGTGAACCACACTGCAGGCTTCTGGTAACAAGAATGGTCCCACTCTTTCCTGCTATCCTGGCATTACCTCTCTTTCAACGTGATTCCAGAATGCTACACTTGCTCATTGAACCAACTGAAATTACATAGGTAAAAAAGTATTCTAATTACCTAAAAAGGGCAAGTATAAGAACCAGAAGTGATGAGAATAAGCACTTGGAAACATGCTGCAGGAGAGGAAAATGGCAGAGAAGGACTGTTCCTTTTGGCTGCATCTCGTATTACAACAAAATCTCACCTTTACTGTTAGCAGAACAAACATGGTGCTTTTCCTTTCTAGTTTTTATTTTCCTTTTGTAAACATTTGCAGCTGGTTTCCATTTGGATGCTATGAATACTTTACATTGTGCTATTATCTAAAATGAATCAATGTTTGTCTTCTCCTCCCCCATTCATTTCTCTAGCTCTCCAGTACATAAGGTTACACCTCTCTCAGCATGGCAGCCCCCACTGTCATTTTTCTTAGCAGCCTACAAACCATCAAGCTCAGGTTGTTGCTATCACACCCAATGTCTGAGAAAGTCTCTATGAATCACCACTTAACTACATCATTATATCCTTTTCTAGATACCCTCTCTCAATATTTCTGCATCTGGTTGTACATCACATGCTTCTTGAAAACGATTGTTTGAAAAAACTCTTCTGCTTGATACCAGTTTCACTTGATTTCCTCTCTATAACTCCTCAAAGGGAGGTTGCAGTGACATGGGACTTGGTGTCTTCTCTCAATTAAGAAGTGAGAGGAGAGGAGAAACTGCCTCAAGTTGTGCCAGGGGAGTTTCAGACTCGATATTAGGAAAACTTTCTTCACCAGGGAGGTTGTCAATCTCTGGAACAGGCTGCCCAGGGATTGATTCACCATCCCTGGAGCTATTTAAAAGGCATGTAGATGTGGCCCTTAGGAACATGGTTCAGTGGTGGACTTGGCAGTGGTGCATTAATAATTGTACTCAATGTTTGTATAGGTCTCTTCCAACCTAAATGATTCTATGATTCACAAATTTATCCACAAAGGTCTCTTTCTGTTATCCTTTAAAGGCTTCCAAAAGCTTTCCCTGTCCATATTTTCTTAAAACAGTGTTTCTGTCTGACACTTCCCCTAGACTGCCAGCAGACAGCAAGTATTTTGTGGTTCCTGCACTCTTGGATAACATTTTACAGATTGTGGATTCCACCTGCAGCTAAAGTTATGACAACATAGAATCTCCCCATCTTCCCAAAAGGAAAATATCTTCTATACTATATTAGTCTCTTCCTGTGATCTTCGAAGGAACCTATGATATTTTTCTAATGTAATCTCTTACTACATTATTCAGCACACATTATTTACAATCTCCAATACATTTCACATCATATGAATGCCACAGGATGCAAATATAGAGTCATATAATGAAACCTGCATTACCCAACTAGACAGGGCATGTTGAGTGGTTGCTTTGCTGATGATATTCTTTTAATAGAAGTGTTTTAGAACTTTAGCCCAGCAATAAATTTATAAAATACCTGCAGCTCTGGCTTCTGCAGTCAAATGAGGATCATCACAGTCCTGAAAAAGATACATCCCTTACTGTGACATTTCCATGGCTTTGGTAGCTGAGTACTAGTGGCCCATAAAGATTATTCTTTAGCCCAGTACAACAGAGACTATTTGAGAGGTCATTTATGTCACTTACAGCCAGCTGAAACCTCATTATTACTCTCTAACTTCTTTTCCCAAACCTTCAGTTCTTCAGCTCCATTTGTTTCCCCTTCTCTACATTTCACTCAAATCAGTTTGACATTTTCGGTGACTACAAAACCTATAGTATAAAATTATGAAATGTATATGAAGTATCTCACGATACGCATTTTAAGTATGTGCTGTACCCATGCTTTTCCAGACTGTCCAAGCAATTTTTTTGCTGAATACTACACAGACATCTAACAAAGTTTGTCAAATTCTTAATTTTTCAGAAATAAAATAATTAAAGCAGTCCTCTCCAAATTACTTAAAGATCTTGAAGGGAGTTTAAATATATGCTCTAATTAACAGTAGCCTAAGATTTTTGACTAGCATTACAAATTCTTCAGGGTTTTTTTTTTTTGTTGTTTGTTTTTTTTTTTTTTTGTGAGCAGCTTTTCCCTTGTTTTTAATTTCAGTCACAAAGCATGAGAATCATGTGTCTGAACCCAGATACAGAGTTCCAGTTTTCAGACACTGTCTCCAAGGAATCCCAGCTAGCCTCCAACAGCTGCTCAGAAAAGTGTCTCACTTGTAATCGCTGTACATCTACCAGCCCTGCGTGGCTGCCTCAGACACTCAAAGGTGTATGAAATGGCAGTAAGTGCCAGTTTTGGGAGAAATTAAGTTACCCTTTGATAAGAGCCTTCTAAAATGTTGAATAAGTGAAACCTTGAGAGCCCAAGAGTCTTTAGAGAGTCAACCAAAAAGGATTCATGGACAGTACATTTTTTATAACTCATGTTACAACAATGAAGCATTCTAAACAGCCGTATATATGGGAATTTTAGGGTGCCTTCACTACATCAAAATATTTGCCCTCCATTTCATCCAGGTGTGTAATACTGTGAATGTGTTTCCATGTGCTCAGGTGACACAAGCAGACAAAAACTCTCTTTTAAGAAAAAGGAAGTGTTGCACCACAGTGTCTATGTTGGTTACACATATACTGGGAGAATACACAGCACAGATCCCACATTTCTTGGCTTTTCTTGATTTCATGACATGGTTGCCTTACTTTTCCAGACCATTTCTGCAGGTTTAATAAAAGTACCACAGACATCAAGTCCTGCTCACCCTTGGTGAAACATCCAAACTGTGAAAATGAAAGAGTAGGAAATTCTGCCAAGGTATTTCTCTGAATGACAAATCCTTGGAGGGCCAATGTTATGGTCCTCTGTCAAAGATCCAATAAAAATTAACACATTTAAAAGAAGATAGAAACAAACAAAGCAACATAATGGAAAATCCTTCTTTTAAGTTGTGCAGTTAAGAACCTTGTAAATTCAGTGTGGTCCCCTTGGTAGTAATTCTAACTAAGAAATATCTAGACTTTCAGTTTTCAGCTTCAGTTTTCCTTTCTCAACAGGGTTACAAATTAATCTCCTCTAGGTTACCAGTGAGCAAAGAAAGGGATTATGAAAGTTACTCCACATAACACACAAGGTCAAGACACAGTTCAGTGTATTCAGACAATATATTCTTGGACCTTTTTCTGTAAAAAGGTGCTATCCCTTACATCACTGTGTCACAGGATTTAGGGGGGATTCTTGGCATCTCAACTGCAGTTAAAACACTAAGTGATTTATATGAATAGGGTGTTTGGTCCAGACCAGCAAATCATTAATTATTTGTCCCTTAAGGGTTTTGTGCAGCAACACTGTCAACACTGAAGCTTCCAAGGCAGTAAGATTTTCTACTCAAATTAACTGTTAGAAATTCACTGAAATACCACAGTCTGAATTTTTCTTAGAAAAAGCTCGGTGTTACAAAATTCTAATTAACGTAAACAAAGTGTAAATGACTAGATCCTTTAGTAATGCAGTAAAGTAGCACCACATAGGTATATGAGGTTTTATATATAAGCTGAGGAGATAGCTGATAATTTCTGAACTTGTCTGGGGCAGGTTTCTAAAACTGTCCTTTAAAGCACACCCATTCCTACCAAAATATGTTATTTTTCATTATCATGTATTAGGTTTCTAAATCTCAAACAAAATTTACCTTACTGTTTTAGGAAAATAACTGAAATAAAATTTTAAATTTCTGCATTTACATCTTGGTGTTTTTTTTTTTTTTTTTTCCCCCAAAAATGTTTTTGTAATAACAACTTACCATAGTAACCATTTAGCAGAAAAAATATACAAAAAATGTAGACTTTATTACTACGATGATAGTAATCAGTTCCATCACACAATGTTGCATCCTTTTTCAAGTGTAACATTGTCTTTGAACTACTCTTACTTAGCTTTTATGCTGCTCTTTCTAATCTCTTTTATAGAATTTTATGTATTTGATCTAAGTTCTGGATATTCTCTCATAAAAAAAAATTGCACTGAATATTTTGGGGGGGGGTTTAAGTCAGTTAATTTGAGTGTAACTAATCAGTTTATGACTGTTCATGTAATTTGATATTTTAAATGACGTTTCAATTGAATTGCAGGTCCTTTGGGAAGATGGACTTCAGAACTGTTATTTTCAGAATTTATGTGTTGTAGAAATATTCTTGAACTTGAAAGGAGTCAAGAATCCGTATCAGTGGAATAAAATGCAAAGGCTTCAATAGAACTTAATTATTCTGTTTCACTCTGTTTTACTGCTTAGTATGTCCATACTAGCCACAAATGAAAGCCAGGTAAAAAAATCCTTAAACATAATAATTTCAATATTTATAGAGGAATCTTCCTTTCTAAAGTCACCCTTCCAAATTAATAATTCCAGAGGTAAATTATAAACAGTCTGTTCTGCTGTAGAATATAATTATCTGTAGGAAAAAAATAAAGTCGGGGAAAAGAGAATTGCCAGAATGTTCAAGTAAATGGCTTAATCCCTTTCACCAAACTAAATGCAAATTTCAATACCCATCAGAAAGCAAGTTTCTTCCATTGTATTCTGACCCTGAAATAGTATGAGAAGCCATATTTTCTGTAGATTGTCTCACTGACCTAAATATATCTAAGAAAAACCCAAGGGACCTACTGACAGCAAGATATCACATTAATGAAAATGGCAACTTGCATCTTAGAATTCTAAGAAGAACATTTCACCTTTCCCCATAACGCCTTGAGATTCAGTAAGTATGATTTTGCCCCTAAATATAACTGAGTTAGAGCATATGAAGTTAAATCTCACCCACTATAATTAACTCTTAGACACTAAAATTTGAGATAATTAAGTAACATGACAATTAAATGATTATTATTTTGATGTAACCCAAATGTTCCAAATAATGAAGGTTTACGTTGGAAGAACAACATCCTTCTCCTGCTACTATTAAAAAAAAATAGTATAAAGAGTATGAGAGAAAAAATATAGGAATATTTAATTTTAAAACATGTTTCCTCATTAATCATATAATCACAGAACCATTTAAATTCGAAAAGACCTCTTAGATCATTGAGTCCAACCATCAACCCAGCACTGCCAAGCCCCCCAGTAAATCGTGCCCCTAGACACTGTGTCTTAAATACCTCCAGGGATAATGACTCGGCCACTTCCAGGACAGAAAGGAATAATTGGGAGTCCATGCCAATTGCTGGGTCAGACTTTTTCTGCCGAGGCTGAATCCTCTGCCCCTTGGCATTTCTTCATGCTACAAGACCCAGGGACATTCTTAGACAGAATAAGCAAGAGATAAAAGGCCTTGAATTATCACAAACGACTCAGAAGCATATCTGTGGAGGGCATGTAATAAAATCCTTGCAGATTCACATAAATATTGTTATCTGTGCCACATTTGTATTTCTCTGTTAGTTGGACTGGAATGATACCTCCTGCTCACTGCATCTTCTCTACAACATGACAGAGAAAATTAGTCCTCACAGAAAAGAAAAATTCATTTTCTTAATGAATTTGGACAGTTATTTTGCTAAATGCCATGGCACCTACACTAAAGATTGTTCTTTAAAATCTTGTAAATTAACAACAGTAATCTTTAATGAGGAACACAGGACTATTTCAACTATTTCAATTTGTTACAAATGAAGCACTTAACAACAAAAGTTCAAGAAATCCTATTTTCTTATAGTTGAGCTATGTTCAAAAATTTTTTTTTTTTAAAATTGTATATTTGACTTAAAGAAGAACAAAAGCCTGTTGCAAAAATCTGAGAATCAAATAGTTTTCCTAATGTAAAATCACTGATAATTGGAAACAGGATCAAAATGGAAACTAAGCAACAATGAAAAAAATTTTCAAGATCCATTCCTCACACAACACACACATTTATAGTACTGTGCTCTATAAATTAAATTCATAGTCAAGGAGGTATTATAGCAGGACTATGCCCATTCTCATGTATATAAGAATTAGATTATGATTGTACAGAAAGATTAATATAATTTAAAAAAAGTAGACTTTTTCACATTAATTTAGATGTGTACAGAGAAAAATATATTTTATACCATAGTCTACTATACAGTGCATTTAATGTATATTAGAAATTCCAAGGACAACATCTTTTATCGAATCTATGCCTCAATATTATATTGACTGTGGATAAAAAGATAAACCACCTTGTTATGTGTGTTAAAATCACCTTCAATACACACGTACTACATCATGCAATAACATGAGCTTAAATCTTTATTGCTATTGAAAAAAATTTAAGTTAATCAATCTTTCAATATACTTTATGTCTTACAGCTCTGTTCTTTTTAAGACGGCATAATGGAGATCTCACCAGTTTGTTAACTAAAAGCATTTGCATTTATCATATAACTTGCAATTGTGTGAGATATATTTTTACATATTTTACTTGGAAATTTCTCTGGCACCAATGAATTATGTGTTGTCAGATGTCACATTTTTAATGATAGACTGATATACTAAAATGCTAAATTTGAAGTCTGTGCCTTACTCATGTTTGTCTGAAACCGAAGAAATTAAGGAGTTATGCTCTGAACCATCTTCAATTTGTGTGCCCTTGAGACAAACACCATCATGGAAGCTACACAAGTACTCAAAAGTGGCAGTTTGAGGTGTCATTCTGAATTTCTAGTTAGAGTTGACTACAAGGTCAGAAGTTACTGCAAGAAAAATATTATTTTAACAGAATAGTCAATGATATAACTTCTGACTGATGACTTATGCCTAGATCTTGTGAGGTTTACTGGTAAATCTAGAAGAACAAACTTTGACAGGTCAGTCAGAAAGTCAATGGTGATTCTACTTGACACTATTTCAGGCAAAATGGTCATGTCAAAGGTCGACTCCTTGTAACACTTCACATTTCTTTAAGTATTGCCTGTTCTTCCTTTTGGCTCTTCTCAGACTACAGACTTTCTCTCCAGAGTTGATTGAATAGAGAGGAATAGCACTTATTCTGAGTCACCCAGAATATAAAAAGGCTTTATTTTCCCCCTCCCCTGAAGGAGTGAGTGATAACTTCTTTAACATGAATGCATTAAAATGTAACAGCCTTATTGAAAATAAATGCCTGATAGTTAAATTCTACTTATTCAGTTGGAAAAAGTCCCCCACCAAACAACAAAACCAAATGTGTTTTAAAAGCTATCTTTCATTGTACTGACTAGTTTCTGTTTCTAGCTTTTCTTAGTTCTGTATATATTTGCATGTGCATACATTTTACATTCACACCTACATAGAATTTACCTTTGTGATAAAACTGCATTCTCGTAAAATAAAATAAAAAAAAAACACTTCTGCAAAATACCATACAGCATAGGGTGTAGGAATAACAGAAAGAAATAATGTAACAGTGAACTTATTTTCAATATCATTTATTTATGTAGGTTTTGTAGCTTAGGGATTTACAAAGCCCCTGTTAGTAAATAATTCATGATTCTCATTAGAATTTTTTTTTTTTTTTTTTTTTTTTTGCATTGTAGGCAAAAAACCATAATTTGCAGTTTGCAAACAATGGATAAAGATCAAGCTTTGACCAGTGCTGTCACCTTCTTTGCCTTTTTTTTAGTCTTGGGCTACAAGTGTAACAAGGGTAATGTTTGACTATTCCCTGAAAAAATACATTGTTGAGCTTTCTTTAATAACAGCCATACGAAATGCCAGTGTTATACAGGATATATCATTATGTGTATTTCATCTATTTACATTTCACATAGTACATACATCCCTAAAAGAAATTATCTTCAGATGCTAATAATACATGATTTGAGAAAAATCTGAATACTAAGGATAGGGTTAAGTAGAAAATGATTCAAGAATCACCATGGGGCTAATAAAGGCAGTTTATAGCAATTATACTGATGTAATATCTTTGTGTAATCAGATAATACTCTTTTGCAGAAAAGACAGACAGTAGATTTCACTTACCTGGAGTTTAAGAGACGTTATTATGCTAAGCTATCAGAAAACAACAGTATGTGCATTAGGAAAACTTTGATTAGTGCACTAGGACTGACAAAAATTGAAAAATGTATCAGGACTATATCTGATTTATTTCAAGATCAAAATTGAAATTGTACTGATTAGATACTTCCCTTAGTTACTACCCAAGTAGTAAGAACACAGTGATGAAATATATTTGACACTAAGTTGCTAGAAACAGAAAGAAGGAGTCAGAATGCCAATCTGGAAGGAACTGCCCAATCTACATCACTAGAGTCACAAAAATAGAACTCACAGTATACTGCGATTTCTGTCATAATGACAAAACTGAAGAAAAAATAAGCAGAACAAAGTAAAGCTGCATATAGAAAACAAAACACAGCCCTGAGTATAATGAAAAAGAATTCAACAAAACACTTTCTTGCTTTGAGGGGAGAAAAGTTAATAATAGTGTTGATAACATATTCATTGAGATAAAGTTGAATGCAACTTATATTGCTATTGCTTGTATATTTTGAACTAAAGCAATAGTTTATTCTAAATGAATAAGCAGATGCAATCAGTTTTATGAAAAGCCACTGGTTTCCTGCTCTGCTCAAAGATTTAAACATAGCTTAAACATAAGCCACGGAAAACTGGGTTGCACTCACATTTTTAATAATATATGATTTATCACCAACTGGATTTTGTGTTTGTGTATGCAGTTGTTTTTTTTTTTTTTTTTTTTTTTCCTGTGAGCAGCAAGACACTCCTGTAGCTGGTGGTCTTAGCAAAAAGTGCAAGAAGAATATTAAATAGTCTAGTTTTCTTTTTTTTTTTAATGCAGATAAACATCCATCCATATAAAAATACTGATGACTGGTCACCTTAAAGTTACCTGTTTTCCTTAGAAATGACAGATTATTATTTATTATTACTATTATTATTATTATTATTTATTATTATTATTATTATTATTATTGTTACTTTATTTTGAAGAAAAGCAATAAAAACAGGTTTAAACCCCCAAAAGCACAAACTACAGTATTTGTACCCAGGAAAGCTATCCAGTTATCCCAGTGGAAATATTTTAAAAGGCACAAATACAAGTATGTGCTTAGAGCCCACGGAAAGCAGTGACGTAGAAAATGTGTGTGGACAGAAATACGAGGAAGGACACATTAAGGACAGGGGCTGCACATATATTTTTCTTGGAGACTCCAACCCCTCATCATCCACAAAGGGCTCACAACCCAACCCAAGACAAGACACCCACGGTGTTCATACCTCCCCTGCCTTCAGTTTGTGCATGCAACCTCCTGAAATCATGACACAAACCAGCCTGCTGTTTATTTTAGTGTTTAATTTATATAAACGTGCAATATTGATGGGGCAATCCTTGGCAAGGGTCCATAAGGCTTTAGAATAGAACAACACACAGGGACAATGAATTTGTGAGGTTATTCAAGAAATCTTTTAGAGCAGTAACACATGACAGCAAAGTAAAAATATAGCCACACTGTTAATACTTTATAATGTCCACAATATTAATTTCTGACCAACGTCAATTATTTCAGTAGGCTGCCAACAGAATTAAGTAGGCAAAGAATACACTGAAAGGAAGATAAAAATCTTGAAAATGTTAGAATGAGAATTGTCAGAACAGGATAACAAAAGTGCATGTTTGGATGAGGGGCTGAAGGTTGTATCACTGCAACATTTTGCATAAAGTGGGTATTTTAAGTCAAAGAAAGAAGCAGCAAGAAATGGATGGAAAAAAAAAAAAAAAAAAAAAAAAAAAAAGTGAGACTTGACCAGCAATGATTTTAGAGGTTTCTTAGTCCAAGTTATTGCTTAAAAATAGCTAAAGAAGGATAAAAAAATCCAATGCCTTGACTAAAACTTCTCTTCATTGCTTCTTGGGAGTACTTAATAAAAATGCTGTTCAAGCTGAATACTGTTTAACAAGTTCTTTATTTTTTAAAATCTTGAAATTAATTTTGCACCATGTAACAGTAAAACTTTCAGTTTATACGCTTCTCCATTCTGACTGAAAGATGGAAAGAGCAAGAAAAAGCAGAGAGGAGAAACTTATAAGCAGGAGAAAGATGAAATGAAGATTCAGTTTAGTTTTTCATTTTGATTAACCTGTAGACTTTGCTCAAATGTTCTGCTAGAATTTATAGAGGTTTGAAAGACAGATGAATTTTTGCACTTTATTTAGCTGAAATACTGAACCCAGTTTCAAACACTGTGCCTCAAGAAAGATGAAGTGCTGTAACCCTAATGTACAGGCAACAGAAAAGAAGAAAATATCAGAGACCTAGAAAACATAACTCATGTCCTACAAAAGAAAAGAGGAAGAAATAGGTGTAAATACATATAGGATTACTGGAAAAAAGAACGGGAATAATCTGCATAAAACATCAACAAACTTTTAAATTTGGCAAGAAATTTTCATGTTAGGTGTTAGGGAAAACGTTTAACCTCTGAAGTAGCAAAGCTGTAGAAGTGATTGGAAAGGCTGTGATCTGCTCAAAAGTCTGTGAGAAAAGACTCAGGTTCAGTGGTGCTGAGTAAAGGAATTGGATTAACTTTCAGGATCCCATCCAGCTCCAGGGATTTTTTTATGTTTTAGGCAAGTTAAGAAACACCAAAAACAATTAATCAAACTCATCAATTAAGAAACCTTCACTATAACTGAAATCTTGGATGCATACAGAATTTTCAAAATACAATTAGCCAATTTAAACCACTTTTATATGTCTATTAACACAAACCCAATGCCTTTACATTAATGAAAAGAAATAGGGAATCAATTCTAATTTTATTTTATTATATATGTTTGCACTAAACTAAGTTTACATTAATTTAAATTTTTAAGCATTTTTTTAAACAAAACCAGGCTGTAGTAACCTCACTACAGTCACCATTTGTTACAATCTACTTGGATTTTTTCATGATTTTCATCTTTGACATGACGGCTTTGTGTGCCATTAAAGGTTGTAGGCATAATTGACATTAACTATAAATTCTTAGAAAAAGTAATGAACTTTATCACAGCAGCTGAGCTATCCCTTTACTATATCCATTTACTAAAAATTCCAACTTCAGAGTCAGATAGAAAATACCAATTTATAAATTTTTCTAAAAATATATATTTTACCACTAAACTTAAGCTCAATATCATATATTTGATTCTCACTTGTCAGGTATCTGTAGAAAGGCTTCAGTAGACATCTGTCAAAAATTTTACATTGTACCCTCAACCACATTGTTAAGGACCAGATTTTATCCAAAGCTTGAGAGACCATAAGTCCAACTTCACATCTTCTAAAACTTACAACTTTACTTCTCCACACTCATGAAAGATGATATTTTTAGATGTGCATTTTTGAAGATAATTATTTTACTGTTCAACTATCCCACCACAAAAAGCAACAGACACTGCTCTCAGTCTACATCATTAGCCTGGGACATGAAATATTTCCTTGTCCTCAGGTCTAATTCCTTGTCTCTGTTGTGAAAAAACTAAATGTTGATATAAAACCTCAGTCCACATCTTCCCTCTGATATCCTCTTTTCTACAGAAAATAAGCCATGTAACATTCATCAGAATAGGTTCCATTTCTAAGTCAATCCCCTAATCTGGGCAATTGTGATTTAGGATTTAAGAGACTCAGTAAGAACGGCACCAACTCCCCAACAGAAATACTGTAACCACTGACTGGCAGTTAAAAAATCATGGGTAAAAATATAAGAAAATAATAAATATTCACATGTTATTTTCAGCTATTGATTTATAATGCCCTTTTCTAAATTAAAAATGGATTTTTTTCCATGTATAAAGCCCACCTTCATGTTGCAAAACATTAAATCCACCTTCTAGTCCACTTCTCCATAGAGATCTGTATAGAAATTCCTTATATACTCATGTGTTCCTTAGCAGGATAAGGCTCTTTCCATTACAAAAAATCACTGACCTAAATCACATTAAAATCCTCTTCTTTTTGTTAGGTGTTCATGCAAAAGAAGCTGAACACTCTCTGGCCTCTTGTAGGCCTGTTTTGTTGCTGCTTCTACCTTTCAAAGAAGCACTACAAAATGCAGTCTCCAGAAGTTTTCTCTTTACTGTTCAAAGTCTGAATCATGATTAACCTCGCCTTTGAAGTACAAGGCACATTTACAATAAAAGACAGGAAGACATTAAAGAAAAGAAAAAGTTCTCTTTATAAGGCGAAAAAGAAAATACTACCATCTCCCTGTGTTATCATCCATTTTTCTGTCAAGTGCTTGCACTTGTCAAGTACTCTCAAGATATTTTAGAATTCCAGAAAAAGCGTTAAATACTATTTCTGTTTTAATCATGAAGAAAAGTGGGAACAAGGAAGCAAACTTATTTGTTTTAGACTACACAGCAAACTGTAGAGCTAGATTTGCATCTGGCTAAAGTTATTGGAGAAAATAAATCATCGGAACAGTAAATTTAACAAAACTGGACATTTCCTATGGTTAAGAAGTAACTTCAATTAATTTCTTGCTGGAATAGCCTGACATTTTCTTTTAAAACTCTCCTGTGTCACAGAATCATAGAACAGCACAGATGAGAAGGAACTTCAAAAAATCCAATCTTGCATGGGAAAGGGAGCCTTGATGAGATTATCAAGCACTGTCCTATCCCAGCTTGAAAACCTCCACCAATGGGGACTCCACCACATCTCAGATTTTCTTGCAGTGAATGATTTTTCTGTAATAAAGTCTCTTCCTTATGTTGAAATGATGTCCTGTTTCATCTTTTTTAATTAATAAATATGCCTTTGCTCATTCCAAGCATGATTTTTCAAAGAAGTTAAAATGCATGTTATTTTAATTAGAGAAAATGCACAAATATTTGAAGAGAAATATAATTACTCAACTCTTCAAAACAAAGGAGTTTTTTTTCATCCTTATTCAGGAAAAGGAAAAATGTTATGCCTCAGACTCTCACGGAAGAGTAAATTTGTCTAATGTTTGTAGCCAGCAGCTGATTTGAGTTTAGGGCTACATACTTTAAAACACTTAGACATGAGTCTACATTTTTTGGTTACAAAAAGGATCAAGAAAGACTTTCAATTGAGGTTGCTGTTTGAAGTGGCTGTGTTAATTGGTTATGTGTATGTTTGCCACATGCCCTGGGTTTGCTGCCATGATGGTCTCTCTTTGGTGAGAAGCAATTTGTTATAATACTAAGGAGTTTAGAAAAACTTAATATAATTTTTGGAACACAGAAATACAAAAGCTTTTGCAATATAGTTTGTGTATTAATGTTCTGTCACACAAACCCAGCCTTTACAAGTGGGAAGTTTAGTACAAACCAAATGTTTCAGTCATGCAAAATGACTTGTTTTCCCTTATCAAAGAATCATAGAAAGGCTTGGGCTAGAAGGCACCTTAAAGATCATCTAGTTCCTATACCTTCCACTAGATCAGGTTTCTCAGAGCCGTGCCTCCAGGGATGGAGAATCCACAGCTTCTCTGGGCACCCTGCTTCAGTGCCTCACCATTTGAATAATAAAGAATTTATTCCTTACCTCTTATCTAAACCTAGTCTCAGTTTGAAGCCATTCTCCTTTGTCCTGTCACTACATTCTGCTGCAAAGAGTCTCTCTCCATCTTTCTTATGGGCTCCATTCAGGTACTGGAAGGTTACCCCAAAGCCTTCTCTTTCCTAGGCTGAACAATCCCAATTCTCTCAGACTTTTCTTATCTGTATTTCATGTGTCCTAGTGCTTCAACTGTTTACCAAAATTGAACTTAAACTGTATTAAGATAATTACAAGTATAGTTGCATTTAAACTGCTGTTGTATGTTGTTGCTCCTTTTAGCTAAGAAGTAATTTTGAAAAAAAATATTTTATGGGGTAATGTTAGCAGTATAATTATTCATTTGGTACCCACATTTTTTTCAGTTAAAACTAGTAGTGTCAGTCACTGACATTCATTCTACTAAGGATTTACAGTTGTAAATCACATCAGGTAAGTGAAGCTGCTCATAGACAGAATGCTTAAATCCTAAAAGAGAAGTTCCACAAGGGTCCTGGATCAACTTGGAGCAAACACTGCAAAGATAAACAGGATTTAAACAATACTGCTGAAGAGTCTTGCCAAATGTTGTTGTGTTTTCTGTATCAGGACTTGAAAAGTTGTTACCTCAGAAAAGAACTATGGTTTGCATATCAAAACCAAGAAAAAATGCCTCAGAATTTCTCCTTGCATAAAAATGTTCAATTGAATATAAAAATCCATAAGCATTTTAAAGTGGTGGCTACAATACAAAGTGCCCATAAAACAAACCTTGAAGACTACTTTTAATAATCTACTCTTTATCAGAAGAAAGTCAGCTGTTTTGAAAAAAATCCAAACCAAAAATACAAATGAAAACACAAAGCCCCACAGATGTTTGAAGACATGACTATGTGAAATGTTCATGAATATAACACATTTTAATGCATATAAAATGAGAATAATACTGTAACTGAGTGCATCAACAGCACAGCAATAAGAGAAAATTACAACTATTTATTCCCTCTGTCATTTCTAGTTTTTCAAAACTCACCTAAAGCATGTAGGTTTCAAACATACCTTCTGCAGTTAGTGTAATGCACATTCCATTTCATTATGTCTGTGAATATTTACTGTTTTTAGAATGTGGTCAATATTTCCTTAAAATAGAACATATTTATATGCATAAATACATTTTAAATAAATATCAAATGTCCTAAAAAATTAGGTCTAGGATTTTTTGATTTGTGAAGGTTTTGCTTATAAGAGTGAATTAATTTTTAGTATGTGGAAATGCCCTAGTATTCAGCAACGAGAATTTATCCATGAGAACAGGTCTGCTCTTGAGGCTCAAGGAGATTCATGTTTTATCACATGGAAGATCTGAATATTTTGCACTTGTGAAGATGTCTTCCCAGCTCCTGTTGTACATATGTTCTATTTGTAAAACAAACTTTTAAAGCCATCTGAGTAGCTACTGCCATTTTTGGCAGTAATTAGGAGAGAACTAGAACATTTAATAGATCACCTTATCCAGTGAATTTAATTAGACTGTCACTCAAGACTTTTCCAAGGTCCCTCTAGTGGAGGTAAAACATCAGGGTTTTACGTGCTTTTTAAAGTAAAACTTCTGTAGAAGAACAAAGCTAACCCACAAGGTCAGTTGAAAGTGAAGGCAAATGCTGAACATATGGAACACATAGATACATGTCTTTCAAGAAAGATGTATTATTCCTGCACAAACACTCATAACAGAAGGAAGATAGAAATTTTTAAGTGCTACAGAATGAATAAATTTAGATGCATATCAGTGTTCTGATAATAGATATTTATGGCTTTGGAACATTTCAATTCTAATCAATATTGGCTAATGTACTTTGGTATAATTCTTTGCAATTATAGCTAAAGAACAAACAAAACTATATTTTGTTCCAAATTTTTGCCTGAACGGTTCTCAGTAAATGATTTCAAAGAATGTCTTCATCCAAAAAGACTTTCTGAAAGTGGAGACTGTGTAGACTCCAAAGCCCTAAATTTACATTAAAATAATTGAGTCTGATTCCCTGTATAATATCTCTGATCAAATCATTTGCAAGAAAGCATTAGGACATTTATAATGCTGTTCTTGCTAATGCCAATGTTGACATACAACAAAACAGATATGCTGTTGATTGTCTTTTACTATTAAATCAGTCATTACACATGCTGGACCAGTATTTGACCTGCTACTAATGCAGAGCGAAGTAAGCAAGCAGTTTCACGAAAGTAAACATGGGTAGACTTGTTTGAATTTACCAAAACACAAGTATTCCACATGACAAATAAAAATACCAGGAAAAAAATGGGGAAGATATAAAACTTTCCCTCAGATAACCACTAAACACAAATTATGCAAAGTTATTTTTGTCATAAGTTGACTGAAAAAATTCTAAAAATTCACTTCAATTACTTTTCTTAAATACACATCAGAAGTATCTTAATTCAAATTAATGTTTCTGTCTTGGTTTTCAAATTTTTTTTACTATGATCTGCCAATGTGTGTGTTTTTGAATTCTGGGTATGCAATTCAAATATCTTTTACCACGGCTTTGATCTCTAACCTGCAGTTGTGCTTTGATTGAATATAGGCTAAACAAAAAAAAAAAAAAAAAAAAAAAAAAAGCCTCTATATTGTAATTAATCCATTGCTAGCTATAAAATTTCTTGTGAGAATGCTAATTCATAAATGAAAGAAAAAATAACCTGCTACAATATGATGTTTCAAAACTAATATATCAGAAAGGAAAAACAAATGTGGAACTTCAGGAGAGTTGCATAGCTAAAAATCCAGGTTTTGGGAATTTGTTGACTTTTTTGTTTTTCTTTCTTAACTCTAGAGTGCTTCAGAGTTCTGATCTTGCAAAAATTATATTGCTTATGTTTGACCCAGATTGCAAAGTTGAATGAGAACCGATCCAACACTAAAAGAAATAGGAAGCAAACAAGAAAACAATGCCGAAGAAATAATACATTTGGGGTTCTATGAACTGTGATACTATAGTGACACAGCTTTTTTTTTTTTTTTTTTTTTTTGAGTTGAATGTTTGTTTCTGTGCTTCTTCCATGAAATTTACGGTATTGCAATAAAGACTGCACAAGACAATAGGATTACAGTTTCAAACTTGATTTGCTTTTCTTCTGTGAAATCTAGTTTTCTTTCATTGAAACTCTGGCTCAGGCATGTATGCTAAGAAAACGAGAAATGAAGTAAAAAGCCAGCTCTTTCCTTTTATTCCTCAATGAATGACATCATGTTATTTTGTACCAGCAGAAAGTTCTTGCTGTGTGCACTGGACCTGCAAGTAAGATTTCCAGGAATTAACTGAAGCCTGAACTGAGTGTACAGTGTCAACATGAGGTCATAGGTGGGGTTTACTACTGTTTCCACTTTAGCAGGAAAAAGGAAATTTCATATGCTGTGTATCATGCCAGTCAGTCATTTTTCATCCAAAATGTTATTGGGAGGAAAAAACCTCACACTTATAGCCTAACTACTCACCTTGAAATATCATTTGGAATTTAGAAATATAGAACATAATAACTCAAAATTACTTCAGACATTGAGATTTATAATAATAATAATCACAGTATCTCTCTGCAAAATATGGAGTCATAATCAAAGAGGATTATTAACTCCTTATTTTAATACAAACACACCATGGTATCAACTTCACTGTAATTTTCTTAGTCAGTTGTCAGAACTTAAGACCATCCTTCCAGCACATCCTCTCTCCCTAGTCTTCTTAAAGAAAATGAGTCTACAGAAATAGCAACCTGATCTGAAAACGTTTGATTTTCTGTTTCTGACTCCAGGTAAATACACCTCATAAGTTACATGCCTTCACATTTATATGTCAGCTGAAATTCAGGGACATGTGGGCTACTTATCTAGTGTGATTGCATATCAAATTCCACTTACACCACCAAACATACTGATTTCACTGAGCACTCTGATACAGTTCTTAATTACTCTTATGGGGAGATTTTTCCCTTATATCCAGTCATAATAATCTTTTACAATTCATGACCAGGGTCCTCTTTCAGAGAGCCTGTCTCTCTCTTCCTGTAAGTAAGGATAGTGGGCTGCTAGGGTTCCTGACAGCTCTCCCTCCTCCGGACTGTGCAAACCCCAATGCCCTGGCCTTTCCTCACAGAGTAAGGGCTCCACACCTTACTGACCACCTTACTTACCAGCACCCTGATTGCTGATGTCTATAACATCATTCTTGCACTGTTCATCCCCAAACTGGATACTTTCTGTGAGACAGGGTCCCAGCAGTGATGAGTAAAGGGGAATAATCAATTCCAATGACCTGCTGCATCTGATCCTGTTGGTACAGCCCAGGATGCTCCTAACCTTTGCTGGTGCCTGCTCACATTGCTGCCATGTGCTTACCAGCTAACAGCAACAAAAGAAAACAGCAGAACTTCTTTTTTTTTTTTTTTTTTTTTTTTTTTTTTTTTTTTTTTTAATTTCTGCTGTTTGTAAATGCAACTGAAGTGAACAAAACTACTTTGAACTTCTGAAAATTCAAGGCCCCTATATAATTAAGGTTAGAAGACTAATTAAAAACAACAACCCATTTTCACTTACTTATTTTAATTTCAAAACATCATGTTCTTTCACTCTTTCTTATGTTTTCTTCAGAATCTTGCTTTCACATTCCCTCAGAACTGAAATCTAATTTCTCAAGGTGTACAAGGAAGGGGTAAAGTGAATTACTGAAATATTACATAATCAGCAATGGTCCCATTAAAGGATTCAGCTAATATTATGTTGGGTATGGCAGAATCATCAGTTTTATTGTACATTCCATAATGTTGAAATTAATATATTTCCCTTCTGTTTTCTCATTGATATCTGGATAGATGTCACCCATCATTAAAGGGTATGAAACACAGATATAGAGAAAGGTCTGTGTGTCTTCGATCATAAAAAATCTGCATTTTTTGTAGATCTCTGAGTATTTTCAGAAAGGTGCCTAAAAACCTGCTTCCTACTTCCTGTGGACCACTGGCTGATGACAATGAGTTTGCTGGTTGAACTCATTTCATGGGCTGGGGTTTTCTAACATCTATTTTAATAGTATCAACTGTGAAAACTAAAGGCATTGTTAAAACTCTGGATTTTATGCAGTCAACATGCTATACCTTGGAACCATGTTTGAAAGAGACTTCCACTACAAAGATAGAAGAAATGAAAAAGGGAGAAGAAAGGAAATATCATCACCCTCTGTGATGATTTTTCAGCTGACTGGTTACACTAATTTCAGCCTATTCATGGAAAATAGCAAACTATAATTGGCTAAGTACCATTCAAACATATAATTTTAAAAATCATATGTTTAGCAATATACTTTCAAAAGTGAACTATCTGAACAGATACATCAGGAAGAATGAGGTGTTTTATCTGTTTGGAAGATCAGAATCTGTTTTTCTCATTCCTAATGTACCCCTCCTTAATATGGACATTATCAGAAGAAACACATTGCATATACAGTTCTAAATTTCTTTAGTACACACAGGAGATAAATTAGTATAATTCTTTTATATCAGAATGTTATTTTAGTATTCACTGCTTAGCTATTTTTTAAGCTGAAAACACAGCTGATAGGAAAAAACCACCTCAGAACCTCATATAATACTTTTCTACCTGAAACAACAAAATGATCAATAAAGCCCTGCAACAGAAAAAAGCTCTAAGGAGATGGGCACTGTAGTCTAGTTTCAAGCCTGAAGTTTCTGATTTTCTAAAGTTCTGACTTTCTAATATTTTAGTTTACTAAAATTCTTTTTTCAATGAAAAAACATAAACAACAGAATTGTTTTTATAAAAATATCCATGTTGTAAATTCCTGCTAAGAAGAAAATCTCTCTGATTTCCCTCTAATTTAACCAATGTAAATGAAGAAATTTGTCTTTCTCTCACCAATTATATTAATCTGTAAAAAATAGTATATAAAAAAAGACAATTTCTAATAAATCAATCTTCACACAACTTTCGAAAAAAAATCACAAAAAACGTCTCTGTCGTGTATTATCTTACCACGACCGGGCACAGTTCCTCACAAAACTCTGAACAGGATCTAGGGAGTGTCCACAGCAGGTGTGAAGAAAGCTGAACTCATCTTGGTGCCAAGGAGACCAGAGGGTGGCCTCTGCTGTGAAGAGTTGTATCGGCTGAGTGGTCAGTGGGTGGGGAAATGCTCTTCCTTAAAACAATCTATAGAAAGCATTACCTTCCTGAGACTGCCAGCCCAGTGAACAGACAGCTCAACACAGAGCTTCAAAACTGAACAACCAGCAGCACAGGCTTTGAAAACAGCGACAGATTTGAGCTGGCTTCAAGCCATGCATGCCTCCCAAACAACTGAGGGCATGCAGCATCATGATGGCAGCACACAGAAACTGGCAATGGGAATCACATGAGCACTGGGATTCAACTGCACCTGTACTGCAACTGCTATACCACACTTGTGCTGTGGTTTTGGTACATTGCTAGATCAAAATCCTATGTAATACCAAATGCCTTCCAGTGAATAAATTTGGTATTAAAATCTTAAACCCTCTTCATGTGGAATATGTAAAAGAACCAGGTCAGAGAGTATTGGAATCCTCACACACATGCAAAGGCATAAAGTTTTAAAGAGTAGATAGCAGCCTTTCAAAGTAAACAAGCAAATTAAAAACATTATAAATTATTTTCCCTTAAACACAAATTTCTTGAAAGAGCATCAGAAACAAATTATCCTTTTCCTGGCAAAACACACCATGAGAAGGGAATAAAGCTGTCAAAGGGAAGACTTAAGTAAAATAAGGTGGATTGACAACAACCCTGAGAAGAACTTGAAGGTGTCTGAAGAAGCTCAACAGAAGAAGCCACGTGTGCTTGCAGCCCAGGAGACAAACATGTCCCAAGCTGCATCAAAAGCAGGGTGGTCAGAAGGCTGATGGGGGTGATTCTATCCAGCTACTCTGCTCTCTGTATGGATAAGACCCCACCTGCCATACTGACTACAGTACAACGAGGACCAGCTAGAAAAAATCAGAGGAGGCCAAAAAGATGGTCAGAGTGCTGGAGCACCTCTTATATGGAGAGAGGCTGAGAGAGCTGGGGCTCTGCAGAAGAGAAGGCTCTGGGGACACCTTATACCTGCCAGTATCTAAAGGGAGCCTACCAGAAAGATGGAGTAGAACATTTTACATGGGCATGTGGTAATAGGACAGGGTGCAATGGCTTCAGTCCAAAAGACCACACATTTAGATTAAATATAAGTAGGAAACCTTTTACTGAAAGGGTGGAAAGGCACAGGAAAGGCTTGTAAAGCATCATGGTGGCACTGGGTTGGCAGTTGAACCTGATGATCTTAGAGTTCTCTTCCAAACTTAATAATTCTATGATTCTGTGATCTTTGAGATCCCCTTAAATCCAAATCATTCCATGATTCTAAAGTACATGAAAGTCACCCTAAATTTTGCCTCCACTGTGTAGGTGAACAGGAAAAAAATCAAAAACATTTTATCCAAAATAACTGAGTGTTTCTCACTCTATTCAGAGTAGACATGCTAACTGAGAAAACAAACAAACAAAAAAAACAACAAAAAAAAACCCCAAAAAAACAAACAAACAAACAAAAAAAGCTATACTAAGTTGAAAAGATAAATTTTGAGAAGATAATCAGAACCAAATAGCTTAATATGATATAGGCAGCCTTCTTACAATTTTACGTTTTAATGTGTTTAAACTATTCTGTTTAAAATTAAAAGATAGAAGAAAACTTGAAAAAAAAAAAAGATAAAAAAAGATGCATATCATACTAAAAAATTATGAAACTTGAAACGCATTTCACAGTACCCCACAGTACCAGTATTGTTGCCAGTGCCATAAGAATGTTTGCTGGTCTTTCTAATTTTTCTTGAAAGCCTTTGACATATTCTTGTAATGCCACAGGCTAAAGCTTTGATCTCTATAAAAACTTTAAACAATACCATATTAACTGTCTACTATATACTAAACCTTTTTACAACACTAAACATATGTTTTAACCATTTTACACGTTTAAATCCAGGTTTCAGGATTTTTTTTTTTAAAGTTTGGTAAAAGCAAATCCTATTGCTTCAAATGTTACACAATGATTCATAATTATTTACACGAATGCTACTACAATGCACCAGTTATGAGTGTGAGGTAAACCCTTCTTCTCTTACATCCTCATGTGAACTTTCAAATCAATTCTATTCAATATTTCTTCTCCTAGTTTGATTCAAGATTTACTGGCATGCACAAAAATAGGATTAACAGAAGGTACTTTCCAACATGGAATTATGATTGCCAAAAGGAAAATTGTATACATTGTTATTTAAATGTCCACCAATACGCAGATCTTGATAGACAAGTCTTTGCTTTACTTTGCCTTTTCGGCACAGTTTTCATTTGTTTCTTACAGAATAGCAGTTGACAAACATCATAAAGAAACAAATAAATGAAAATAACAAGGAAGGTTATAAAGGTGAAATGGAAATAGCTGATTTGGTAAAACAAAGACATAGAAGATTCTTCCAGCAACCAGTCCCAAGGAGAATGATTGGCCTAAAACACATGATCTTTATTTTTATGAACTATACAAGCCATTCTCTTTCCCAGGTTACTAAACTTCAATAGGAAATAAATGTCAGATAACATGGTTCTGAAAACTGAGGCTAATTTCTGCTTCACTGTTTTACAAAAGAATAAACAGTATTAGCTGGACCTAGGGATTAGGCAAGGTGCTCGGGTTTTTTTGTGTGAGTCTGTGCAGAATTCAGAATTCAGAGCAAACAATTTCATAAGCTTAAGTTCACTTTGGTTTCCACTGGTATACTTTATAGTCACCAAAAGTTCATTCCTGAGATTGGACATATCAGAAAGAAAAAACAACAAAACAAAAACCCCAAAGCACCCGCAAAAAACACCAAGGACAATTTTTACACATCAAATGCCTTAAGTTAAAATATGTAAATTATCTTTTTTGTTACTAATGCTCCTTTCTTATGACTGCAAATTAATATATACAGTTGTTTCTCTACTGTATCCATATCTTGGTGTTTTGTTCTTAGAAGTACAAAAAATGTATACAAGGTTTTAGCAGTGCAATGGAAATATACTCTTGTTCCCTGAAATTACAATACTAATTATGTATATTATTTTTCCTACCTTCAGCATCTCTGGGGATTTTTTGTCGATAAACAGTCCAGAAGGGAAATTAGACAACTCAAAGAAATAACAACAGGACTTTTGTTTACTTTAACCTGCTGCATGAAGGATTACATCATTAAGCATGTGTTTTATTATTACCTATTCTATTACTGAATATTAGCTCAAGAAAACAGAGCATTCTTATTTAAAAATCATGAGAGGGGGTTTATTGTTTATTAAAGCAATATTCTATTCTATTCCCCTTTTCAAAGGACACCTTAAATTACTTTATCTATGCAGAGAATATGGTGATGGATGTTGCTAATAAAACAACAGAAGAAGGGGAGAACCACTTCACAATGACAGTACCTTAAATGAGTAAATTGTTCCTTTCACGCACAATTGTCATGCTCAGTAAGCCTCACATTGCCCCTTCAGAGAATAACTTGATTGAGACAGCAGCTACTTAAACTGACCTGATAAGACCAGTGTACGTGGTGCTTGAGGCTGCTCCTGCACACTTCTGAAAATGCCCACAGCTCTTGGGAAATAAAAACCCTGTCCCAGGAAGGCAAGCACAAGCTACTGCAAGGCACCCTTCATCCCACACCCTTGTGCCAGCACTAGTACTCCTACAACCATGTGGATCAAAAACCTTCTTCTCCTGGTTAGTTTTCAGACAGATCTAATATAAGGTCAATTTTTATCTGTTAAATTAATTCCACTTTGCTAATGCTACTTATCCTACAGCAGTGAGCAGAGCACTTTCAGCACAAAGAAAGGGGTGGGACTGTTGCTTTCAGTAGCAGCCCAATTTTCTGGCTGTCTAAAGGAACTGTGGAGCTGCAGCACTCCACATCTCTCAAGGTAGATTAAATGCACTTTGCATTCAGGGGGAACAACAAACTGCTGTTTCCCCACTGAGATCAGTGCCTGGCTAAACAAGCATTCCTCTTCTCTGCTGCCTGTTGCAAAGCAAATTGGTAATTTTGAAGGTTTAAAGTAATCTGTTTGATTTCATGCTGGAAAAGGAGAGGAGTGATATGGCTGGAGCTGATCTCAGCTGAGAGGCTGCACAAATCAAAGGGTTCAGTGCTTGTCACCTTCCCATGTAAGATGCCTGCCCTGGGCAAGGAGGAATCTCAGCAAGGCACAGCCTCCATTAGAGGCCTATGAAAACAGAAGCACATAAATAGGTTTGTTGTGGGGGTCTCTCTTTTCTCTCAACAGTAGCATAAGGAAAAGATTTCTGGAAAGGAGATGGACTGTGGCTATTTTACATAACGATTCTGTGAATGTTGAATTCCCATGATGTTACTGTGATGCACAGAGGGAACACAGCAACACACATGTCTTAGTTTGGAAACCCAAACCCCAACAACACACAACAGGTGTTCAGGCAGAGAAGAAAGGAAGTCTGTAGTTTATTGTTGACCTCTTATATATAAGTTTTGGACAGTGACCAGAGATTGGACAGAGAAGTTGCCACCTCTCCATCTCCACTGGTCGCTTGAGAAGTCCATCAGGTGATATCTTTTGCAAAGGAATGTAAATATGATTCTTGTTTATCTTACAATTCATGAGAACTGACTCCATTATACTAAAACAAATCAGAAGGCTTATTTTTAGAGACAACACCATGCAAAAGGTGGTTTTCCCTCCCACTGCTTGATGAATTTGAGAAATTCATAATATTCATTAAATTAATACAGTTATAAATGTAAATTTGCATTACTAGTTGAGACTTAGCTGTTACATGGAAGAGCCTAAGGGGTACAGACTTACCCCACTTCATTAAGTTATATTCTATGGTTGCTGCTTCCTATGGAGTGCAATTCTACTGTATGGAGTAAGGTGTGAAGTTTTTCCAGCATGAAAATGAAGAACCAGCAGTGTCCACAATGGGATTCAGGCAGGTAGTTTTATATTGGAGTTAACTGCCTGATGGGGTGCAGCATTCACACGGACTTAAAGTGATACACATTTGTACATGTCACAAGTTATTAGTAAGATAAGTGGTATGGAGTACCTCCTGGGGGACAGCAAGGAAAAGGTATTCTCTCAGGCTTTTGCTCCTGCAGGCAGAATACCAGCTGCCTTCAGGAAAGACATAGGGGTTTTCGTTTGTTTCACATTTGGAAAAAGAGTATCAGCACAGTTAAAATCTCCTCTTGAGGGTGAGCTTGGCTGGAAAGTTGCCAGCGTCGCTAGAGTCTCAAAGGCTCTACATGCTAAAAATAAATGTAGTGTAATCTATCTTCTAGTTGTTTAAATTGCAGTTAAAATCTCAAATAATCTTACAAATGGCACTACTGAGATGCCAATAAACTTCAAAATCCATATAATCTGTTAAAATAGTTATAGGTGGTATCTGAAATCCCTTTACACTTCCCTACTGTTCTCTTCTCAGACTATGTCTTTCTTCAAACCCTAGTTCTACTTTAAAGAGACACAACTACATGTCGGGGTTTTTTTAAATTTATTTTATTAATTTTATCAGGGTACCATCTTTTTCTCAAACTAGAAAATACCAAGTTCTTACCTAAATTACTTCACTTAATCTCAGCAGTCAGAAAGGAATCTTTCTCTGCCCTCTAGGTAATTTTTTACATAATCCTTAGGAAAACTCACTAGCTAGAATAATCCTTTTCTCAAATCTTGTTGTGAAATATTTCCTTGTTCTCTGGGGCCTTTATTCCACTTATTCTTCCTCCTATTCTTTTCTTCCCAGATTTCAATTTGTGCATTTATCAACTCTATTTTATTTCTTGCCTTTCCCTCTTTTCCCATAGATCAGTATCTCCCATATGTTGTACTCCTGTGTATATTATGGAGACATTGTCTGATCAACCCCAGGATTTTAGATACTTTATCTTTCTCTATGCCTTGAGCACCCTGCTGATCTGTTCCAAACTTCTCTAAAATGCCCAACTTAACATTAAACACTATCAGAACCCTTAATTTCATTGGTGTCTATATTCTATATGATATAAAATATATGTATATAAACAGCCTTATCTTGTATGAGGGTGTGTGTAACAGATGGTAGCAGTGTTTGTTTGCTGCTGTAAAACTTACTGTGAATGTACTATGTACTGCACTGCTTTAAATGCAAGACAAGCTGGGCAGTATGGAAGAAATCCTCCTGCAGGGTGCTGGCTACAGAACTGTGCTTTCACTCTGCAGGAAAAAAAAACAGACTGCTTGATTCCCCAGAGGACCTGAACTGAAACTTCAGGGCACAGAGCAGGGCAAATAGAGACAACCAACATGGAAGGCAACCAGAAGAGAGCAAATTGCAAGCCTTTGAGTGGAGCTGAGTTGTGCTATCAGCAGTGAGCAGGTTTCTTTTCAGCCCAGAGACAGCAGAGGAAAGGAAAGCTTGCTAAGAACCCCGAGGGATATTTTAGAGTTCATTCAACTAAGAAGACACTGAAAGTCATGGGACCCATAGGGAAGGATGTGGGAAAGGACCAACACACACAATCACACAGTAACCAAAGAGATTTTCTTTTAGATACTTTTGTTTCATCTGTCTCAGTAGATCTGATGTTTCTATCTTGTAAAAGCCACCTTATTCTAGCTTATTAGTTTGTGCTCTAATACATTTAGCTTTAAAGACTGGGAGTTGTTTGATGTCTTTTGTTACACTCACTACAAAGGGAAAGGTGGGGGTAGTTCCACTGCAAGACTCTGGGCAACGCAAGGATCTATCACAGGGGTGAAAAGATGAGACTAGGCAGATGTTAATACTAGATGCATTTTTGATGCAATACAGCTAAGAGGTTCAATCCTCCAGCTGGAGAAAGGCAAGAAAATCAGTAAAAAGAAAAGCTAATTCCATCCCTTGTAAATTGGAGCATAAATACTGCAGTAGCCTGAATAAAAACAACTTGAGAGACCAAGTAATGGTAATGATACAACAGTTTTATTCAAGCTGTTAAAGAGAAGGTTTTTTCCTGTTCAGTCATTTACTTGCAACTTTTAGATGGGTGCCATAAGCAATTTAGGCAGAGTCATCTAAACAATAGTGAAATATAATTTACAAATGAGAAATTCATAAGCAAAATGCTCCAAATTTGTGTTGATATATTTATGCAAGACAGATGTTAGCTGCACAGCAGTTGACTTTCTTTAAGTTGATGGATAGAATAGGACTTCAGAAATCCCATCTTCTCAATTCCCTTGCAGTCCTGTGAGTTAACAGTTGTGAGGTAACAACTGCATGGCTTTAGCATTTTACCAAATCACTCATCTATCTCTCCTTTTTCTGACTCTCCCTCGCCTCTCCGAGTTTTGCTGTGATAGTCCTCCTTCCTGTTACCCCCTCTGAGACAGTGGACATCAAGAAACAGTGTTTTCATCTTCTCGTTTAGGTGTATGACTTTTTTTCATCTTCTCGTTTAGGTGTATGACTTTTTTTTTTTTTTTTTTCTTTCTTTACTTTCTGTCTCCATTCTACATCACTAAACACTAACTAAAATCTTTATTTCATTGACATCTAGTTTCCATCCTTTCTTGTCTTACACCACACTAACAATTCAGGACTCTAACCTACTTCTCACTGCACCTAGCTGTTCTTCCTTCCTCTTATTTTCCCACCTCAGTTCTCCTTTTCAGATATATCTTCCTGGAGAATGGAAGCAAAAAGCAGGCATATAAGCATCTCTGAGGGATGAATAATACACACTTGCATTCAGTTATAGTCTTCATTCTACACTTCGCACACACACATGTAACCCTTACAAATCCCTTTCTAAATTTTCTAGAGATACAAAATTTTATCCAGCTTATTGAAATCATCTAGATGGGGATCCCTGTGGCCCAGCCCTTTAAATATCTGATTGCCTCTCCACAGCTTCCTCATTCTCTTTGCCTGGCTACAGCCCAGTATTACAGGAAAATGCTGTATAATGGGTGATAGAGGTTTCAAATAAAAACATGCAAATCATGCACAATTTGTCTAAATATGCTTATGCAGGCCAGATGCAATCTGCAGCTGCAGCACAATCCTGTTTATATTCTTGACGGGTAGAGTTTACAGTCAAAAAGTTCAGCAATATTCTCAAAATGTAACAGAGGCCTCGCTATGTCCTCATCAACGATCCCTTCACAGCCTACATAGCTCTCTTGTGTAGAAATAGTAAACAATTTTAAATTAAATACAAATGTTCTGTTTCTCAGATCAGTGTGCTACAAGTCAATATGAAACTAAGCATGCTTTATTTAGCAGTTATTTACACATACAGCTCCAAGAAAAATAAAATGGTCTCCTGAGGGCAAGGGGCTAAGGAAGCCGGCACGGTATTTTCCACACTACATGATCAGCAGCTATGGAGCTCCTTTGAAAGGAGTGTCACCTCTCTTGGACTGACCAAGATGGCACAAGACAGCTCAGAAAAGGGACATTTTGCCCTGGTGATCTGTTAATATCTGTTAACTCCACTGTGTTAAGACTCTGTCTTTCTGAGATGAAATATGGGATCCCTTCCATCTAAGTCATCCTCAGGGTCAGCACTCTCAGAAGATCAATCCTTGATTCATCACCAGCCAACTACCTGGAAGGCAGAACATTATGCAGCCTTCTATATCTTTTCCTCCACTGTGATGCTACTCTGGCCTCAGCCTCCTAGAGTTTCAGACAGCTCTTTAAAGGTTCTTTCTTGTCACGGGTTTTCCTTGCACTATATATGCACTATAGTCAAACTTGCATTTTCTTCTAGTCCCACTCTGCCATCCTCAGGCTTCCTTAAAGCTGACTTTGCTGTGCTCTGATTCTTTAATTATGCGTATTTTTAAGGTGTAGTACCATTTGCTTCTCCTTCAGTCACATCACTCACTCCTTCCTGTTCATATACATATTTAAGTTCAGCTGAAGTCACAAGAACATTTAGCATGCTTGCATGGAAAAAATCACATTTCACTTAAATCACAGAATCATGATTTATTAAGGCAGTATTATAAACTCCTATCAAATAAAAAATACTGTATCTAGGGTTCCTTAATTATTAATTTTCATGCTATGTGTAAGAAAATAAATCAAGAAGCTAAAAAAAAATAATGCTGTTGAAGAGAAACATCTCTGCAAACAATGATTGAGTACACTGACAAGATCAATAGCTTTAAGCAATTGTGATATTCAGTGGAAAAAAACATTACACTGAACGTGAGATCAAGAAACAAGGGATTTCATTCCTGTTATAGTCTAAATATACGAAGAAATTCTAGACTTCATTTTGCTGACTGGGGCATTTCCTTTTCCCCCTTTTACAACAACAAATGGAACAAAACGAAGCACATAACACTTAAGTAAAATTTCTTAACTTTGAAGATGCTTAAGAAACAAAAATCAAAGTAACAGATTAATCAATCAAGTCATGAGATTAGCATTTTAGGCCTTTTTCCTGACAAAATAAAATCATTAGATGCTTACAAAACTTTGAATTTTTTTTTTTTTTTTTACAACTACACATTCATAAAGCATATGAACAAGATTGGTAGATATGTTTAATTTGGAGAGTGGAATGAAAAGCCTCATTAAAATCTTAAAGACTCTTCTGCTTAGAGATCAGAAACTATCATCTAGAAATGAATTCCTATTAAAGAAATATATCATTTTGTGTTTCTAAAAAGATTACTTACAGTGTCATGAACACCATCTGTGGCAGCTTATTTCCACATTACAGCAAGGAACCAGGAGAGTAAACTGAACATCATCTTTCCAAAAGGAAAAAGTTAAATGGCCAGTAGTTCTTCCATTGCATACTGGGGAAGCATATTTTACTGCATTTCTAAACTGCTGAAATCAGTAAGACAAAATGTGTGTTGGGATGAATCAACTTTCACTTCTGTTTTTTCATCACTATTAAAGCCTTTATGTCCTATGAGAGATACAGGACACACAGGGAGCAGGAGGCAAGGGAAAACCTAAGGCAGCTCTGCATGAAATGTTGCGATAATAAAGGGGTTAGGCAGTATAGACATTAAGACAAATTCTAGTATGCTCTTTTTACTAAAACTGGGTCATTGTCAAGAAATTGCTGATGTTAGAATTTCTTGTCATGAATAATAAGAGCAACTCTGCCAGAATGTGCAAGTCATAATAGACTAGACACTTAGAAAATCTTATGAATGATGGTAACATTTGAAGCTCAGTGTAATGTTACTAGATATGCCCTCTAACTGATGCTATATTTAGTATCAGTTAAACTTCCTTGGCATCAAACCCACTGGTTCTCATGAAACTAGAAAGCAGAGGTGTTTTAAGTTCAGCAGAGCATGCTACTACTGACATTCAGCAGCTCTGCTGTTTCTTTGTAAGATTCTAGGGGAACAAACAAGCTCAAAATATGGTCAAGAGCCTGGATGACCAATTCTTCCATGATTCTCATATTTCAGAACATTTAGTATACAAAATGTGGATTAAAGTATTCTAGTTTATAATTACTTAAATTAAAACCAAACCAAACCAAACCAAACCAAAACAAAACAAAACAAAAACAACAAACATATTCACAGATTAGAAATACAGTGATCAGTTAACCATAAGTTAACCATCATTATAAACATACAGCTTAGGTGGAAGAGGGAGAAATTTCTAAGGTTTCACTAATGCCAAAGCTGTAAGCAAATTAAACATATAAAAGTTTTATCTATAAATATCATTTGGCATAAGTATGTCTGATAAATCACACTGACTTTACATCTCCTTAACTCTTGTGAAATTTATAATTCTATACATTTTTTAAGTCCCTCACAAAATCTCCAACACCTTTTAATCTCCATAAAGTAAACACAAAAGGGCAGACTACAGTTTACCAGATAACATATTGTAAAACAAGACAACGCAAGGGAAAGCATGTACCTGCTACTTCAGCTTTGCATGTGTACTGTAACTCTGTCAAGAATAATGCTCCAGGTCAAGAGAAAACCCTCAGTGGATCTCAGATCTGCCTCTTGTCTTTTCTCACAATATTGCTAATATTGTGTTCATGAACTAAAATCTATATCTAATTTAAATAATCATTTTATATAAACAAATATAATACATTATTATAGGTATTAATACATCACTCATCTTGGCTACTTCACTAATATTGCAGAGAAAATTTTAAAGAATGTAATCTGTTCCTCTTACTGCTAAGGTTTGAAGAGTAGTATCTTTCTGTTTAAAAATTATAAAACCCAAAAATCCCCAAAGAACTATCATATGATATAAAGTTTAAAAAGGACAAAATAAGGTAAAATTACTTTGCATATGGAATTTCTGGCACATATTTTATCTTATTCCATTCCACTGGAGATAAAGTCCAGAGTATATTGTCTCCAAACAGAATATCTGTACTTCTGGAGGCAGCGTCAAGGACACTGAAAGAGCATATTGAGTTGTTTAAGGATTTCTAAGGAGATTTATGAGTGGTTCAGCTTCTACAGAATTTTTTTGATGTTTGTGTTCATATTCATTTCCAGAAGCAACAAAAAAGCTAATACATGATGGACAGAGAGGCATGAGGCTTTGAGATGGTAGCTTCTCCACCCTGTAACCTTGTTACAACTAAGGCAAGTGTTGAGAAGGGACAGGGCGAGATGAGGAAAGGATCACAATATTTTCACATTCTAAAGTGAATAAGAGAGAGAGAAGAAGAAGGATTTTTTCCCTTATGGTTCTATTCTGACTAGGGTATAGAAATTTAGCAGAGGTTTACTGACAGCACTGACTGTCAGAGAGCTGGTGACGGAAACTGTTTCTGTGAAATCAATGTAGGTGCAGACGTTGGATGATCTAAAGATGCATCAGGCTGGTCATGGCCATCCACAAAGATGGTCCAGTCCAAATACTGCCCAGTAACATCAAGGCTGTCTAAAAAGCAGTTGGTTCAAACCACTGGTAAAACCTTTATTGATTGCTTTACAGTCCATACTGGGATGTGAAATATGGTGGTTACTTTGCTACTATTAGTCAGACCAAGGTCGCCACATTTACTGCATTATAACCACAACTCTTAGCACAACACAGGTGGAAAAAGGCCTTGGTCTCTTAGCTTAATGATTTTGTCAAGAAGGAAGAAAAATTCTTGTTGTTAATGCTGAACAAAAAGCTTCGAAGGTTGGTAAGATGACAAAGAAGAAACACTAAACAACTGAGCAATAAAATCAAACCAAAAGCTTAAAAACTAAACCCCCCCCCCAAAAAAAAAAAAAAAAAAACACCAAACAAAAAAACCCCAAACATATATAGCAGAATTTCAGTAAGTTATTCAAAACAGAAGCAAAATCTACAAGAAAAAGAAGCAGATGTATGTGATATTACCAATTACAATCTTCTGGCACCCAAAATCATACTATCTATATTCCTTTCTACCCTTTTGCAGAAAAAATACTTTTGAAAAGAATCATGTACTGACAATAATGCATGCTACCATTTTAACATAGCTGAAAAATCTGATGACTACCACGTGCCTCTGCACAACTTGAGTCCAGATCTCAAATTTTACCCAGAGATATTCAAGGCTGCCATTTGGATGTACAGTCAGGCTAATCCTGCACATGCATCCTGCTACTTCCATATAAAATGCAAGGTGCACTAAATGCCAAAAATGGGCGCTTAACCCATAAATTTTCTCAGAATATGCCTAACACAAACTGATAGAATTGAGTTTCTTGCAAAAAGCAATTATGGCTCCCATTTTCTCTTAAAAAGAGAGCCCTCCCTTATTATATTATAGCCTAGAGATTAAGTTACATTCATCTGAAAAGTAAGAGACTGAGCTTAAGCTCCTTCTTTTGCTAGAGGCAATGCAAATCTACATTAATGGCTACACAGAATTTAGACTAAAAAAAATATTACTTTGCAAAAGGCATGGTCATTTATTAAACCACTCTAACTTGTTCAAATTCACCCCATACTCAATGTCCATCAATGAAATTGCAACAGCATGCTAACCAGTGTACTTAACATAATGTGAAGGTGTTTTACTTTCTGCACAATATAATTTCTCATTCTGTCCTGACATGGAGCTTTGAGTAAATTGTCAGCATTTTGGAAAATGAGGCTGGAAAATTAAAATCTATGACAAAACATCAGGAAGACGCTATTCACCCATAAATAATTTCACCTAATTTTACAGTTGTTATGCTGTCCATAAGTACAAAACTGCAAAAGTGTTCTATCAAACCTATTCTATCAAACTTTTTTTTTTTTTTTAATGGGTAAAGAGAAGAAAATAAAAAGAAATAAAATAAATCAATAAAATGTATCCAGCACAGAATATATTTTCAGTAAAACATCATTAATCTTCTTTAAATGAATGCTGGATGTAGCAGCTGTTTTCTGATGAACCAAGGCTAAGAAGACATCTAGCCAGTCACCACTAGTGGCCAAAACCAAAGGCAGAGAAGAAAATAGAGATAACATCAAGAGAAAAACAATGAAATTAAGATACTAACAACACAGGCTGAGGGATAAACAGATCGAGAGCAGTCCTGGCCAAGAAGGTGGTGGGGGTGCTGATGGGTGAGAGCTGGACATGGACCAGGAATGGGCACTTGCAGAATTCAACTGTATCCTGGGCTGTGTAAAGAAAAACAGGGGGAAGGGAAGGGAAGGGAAGGGAAGGGAAGGGAAGGGAAGGGAAGGGAAGGGAAGGGAAGGGAAGGAAGGGAAGGGAAGGGAAGGGAAGGGAAGGGAAGGGAAGGGAAGGGAAGGGAAGGGAAGGGAAGGGAAGGGAAGGGAAGGGAAGGGAAGGGAAGGGAAGGGAAGGGAAGGGAAGGGAAGGGAAGGGAAGGGAAGGGAAGGGAAGGGAAGGGAAGGGAAGGGAAGGGAAGGGAAGGGAAGGGAAGGGAAGGGAATTTCCCTGCAAATCATTAGAACTGATGAACCTGAACAAATTGTGCCTTTATGTGGTTTTAATCTTGACACAGGTTGTTGTTGCTAGGGAGAAATAATCAAATAGTTACTAAGCTAATAATAATTTTAAAACTCTAGTAAAATGAGGAAGCCAAAGAGACTGTGGGTATGAAAAAGACATATTCTTTGAATAATCGATACAATTAAAAAATGTTACTATGCAAGAAATAAAAGTACATTGATAAATACACACCTGACTGGATGTGAGGTGCCCACCAAAATCACTTTATCTCTTACCTCCTCAGCTGGGAAGGTGAGATAAATTTAATTAAAGTCTCATGAGTTGAAATAAGGATAGGGAAATATCCCTCACCAGTTAACTATCATGGGCAAAACAAACTCGAGTTGGGGAAATGAGCTTAATTTATTACCATGGGCCGCAGGGGCACAGCGGGCTCACCATGGTCTCCACCATGGGTTGCAGGGAAAACTCTGCTCTGATGCCTGGAGTACCTCCTCCCTTCCTTCTTCATTGACCTTGGTGTCTGTAGAGTTGTTTTTCTCACATTTTCACCTCTCTCTGCCAGATGCTGTTGCACAGCATTTCCCCCTCTACTTCTTAAATATTTTATCCTAGAGGTGCAGCTCCTGACCCTGATGGGCTCAGCCTTGGCCAGTGGTGGGTCCCTCTTGGAGCCAGCTGGCAGTGGCTCAATTGGACATGGGGCAAGCTTCTGGCAGCTTCTCACAGGAGTCACTCCTGCACCCCCTGCTACCAAAACCTTGCCATGCAAAGCCAATACAATATCTTTATTAAAAATTATGCTATTTAACATAAAAATGGTAGGCTAAACCCATGACTCTGTTACTGTGCCTAAATGCTCTCTGTCAAGAAGCTGCACTGAAACACTGACAGGGTGATCTGAACCCATTGCCCACATCCCACAAACCATTAAAGAATGGTTTGGTGCACCTGTGATCCACACCAGGTAACACATTTCCCATCTAACTCACAGCTCTCTGGAAGGGAACCTCCTAAGCCATATTTACCTCATGTTTGCCCAAAGCTGCGGCCGCGGGGGTGAGGCCGAGGGCTCGGCTGCTGCTGGACAGCTCCCTCGGGGCTGGGCAGCCTCGGCTCGCCCGCCCCGCCGCGGCTCCCACCCAGCCCCTGCATTTCACCTCTCGTGTGCGCGCTACTCCAAAAACGCGGACACACAGCACTGGGTTGTCTGGGGGATTTTCACTTGTCTGAGGAAAATAAAAAATAAACAAAACACTTGGTCTTTTACCCGCTTTTGTTAGGACAGGAGGGAAGCACTTGTTCTCCTCAGCAATTCATGAAGGCTGGTAATGTGAATGAAGTGCACTATCTACAGGCAACATCTGTACATTCTTTCAAGCTTGTTTTTGATAACAACAACCATTCTCACGAGCAAGCAAGGTATGACCTCTTCTCAATCTCTGTTATTTTAGATTTTCTGAGCTCATTGTAAGAATGAGCAAAAATAAAAAATAATAATAAAAAAAAAAAACAAAAAACCCCCAAAAAATCCCAAACCCAAAAAACCAACCAAACAAACAAAAAAACAAACCCAACAAAACCTAATAATTTCACAAACAAAAAAGAACTCAACGCTGAACTTCTAAGAGAGTCTAAAAATTACTGACAGTTGTGACCGAAGGAAACAGACAGTTTAGTGCTTCTCAAACAAATTGATGTGTAATCCTGAAACAGTTCTATATGTCAAATGGCAGGTTGGAGACAGGGAGTTGACTGTGAAATCAACATTCTAGTGCAGTTCCAGTAAATGCTAACAATAATATTTTCAACAGGTGAACACACAAATATGCATGTTCATAGAGAAATTATATATAGACATTTTAAAGATGCCACTGCATGCTTCAAATATCTATTAAAAATAACATCTGATGAAAATTACCTTTAATATTCTGTAATTAAATACAATACCTAAATGCTTATGTATAGATATCCACAAGGAAATAGACAGAGATACAAGTGGATTTACTAATCTTTCTGTTCATATAAAGTTAAAGACTGACAATTATATCAGAGTATTTAAAAGGAAGTCAGAGAATAAAACTGCAGTATTCCATCACCATGCTATTTCACCTGCCAGTACATGGATAAAGAAAAAAAAAACAATGCAGAGTATTGTAGATGTTCCTCTAACATGCTTTTTCCTAACTCTGAAACTCTAGCTTTCCTAATCTGTTTCCTAAAATGTTATGTTTAAGATTTAAAATTATCTTAGCAACTCTTCTGTTTGGTCTTCACTTAAGAAAGCTAATTTTACATATTTTTATGCTCAGGAATACTTGTCATAATTAATTCACACATACTTGAGACTAAATAATCTATGACCTGTTTGTTTTCTGAACTTTTATAAGGAAGAGGACAAATATCCATCATGAAGAATGCAAAGCACTCCCTCACAAGACCAAAGCAACAGTGCATGAAATTGAACTCAAAAAGAGCCTCCATTCTGTGTGACTTCTTGGCTGACACAATTTAGATATTTATAGCTTTACGAATATGCCACTGGAAAAGAACTTGAAGCTTTTTCTAGCTAGGAAGGATTAATGAACATGTGCACCTGGTAATTACAGCACTCCATCTTTCTCAAAGCCCTTACATTGCCTCAATGGCAGAAACTGTAATGAAAAACCATTGAAAATATCAATCTGCAATTCCATAAGTCATTTAATTATTAAAATATATAATCTCTTTTCATACTTTCTATGAACTATGCTAAAAATTTTTTGGCATGCAAAAAATCATACTTCTGCTTCATGTTATTACCTGGAATACCTCATTTAAAATGAAAAATTCATCTGATATCATCTTGGGGTTTAACTTACTCTAGACTCAGATTGAAAAATTCATGGTAATGACTGTCAAATACTCTGCAAGAAACAGCAGAAAGAGAAACAACAACAGCCTGGGGTAATGCATGCAATTCTAAGAAGACAAAAATTACACACTAAATTTCAAAAGAAGTTTACTAGAAAAGCAATGTCTAAAGATTGGGGAAAATAAAAATTTTGTACTTTTTTCCTAAAGAAGGTTTTCAGCATTATTGTCAGGTGGAAACTTTTTAAGAAGTAATGCATGCTGCCACAAACATTTGTCTAATACCACTAGAAATCTACAGTAGCAGGGGTATGGTTTGCTTGTTAAAACACTACCTGAATAAACTTGTAAAACACTTTGCACTTCATGTTCTATTTGGAGATTAAAAAATACTGAAAATATTTGGAAAATATTATAAAGCAAAAGCCACTTTATCATCAAAGTAGTAAACCCCTGAATAGTCTATGAGCAACAGTATTCGAATTTTCTCATGTTATTCTGGCATTTGATATAACATTAACCTGAAACATCCAGATACATGAAGGGATAAAGCAGACCAGCCAAAAGTAAAAACAACATTACTAGTACAGGTTTTTTTAAGCAGAAAGTCTCAACTGCTTTACAAGTGAAATTGAATTTAAAAATATATTCTAGTGAAGTCCTTAGCTATTACAACATTTGAATTAAAGTAAATTATAACCTAAATGCACAAACATCCATATGGCTCTAAAAGTAGTATTTTAAAAGAGATTTAAGCACAGTATGAGATTTGAGCATTAAAAATGGCCTTTTATTGTAAAAACATACTGTTCCTTGGTGGATTATAGAAAAAGAAAAGGCTCCAATAGAGGTAAGTGTGCATGAAATGCTCTCTCAAGAGTATTCAGCCAAACTGACTGCAATAAGGGGACTTCAAAAAGCAGCAAGAGAAGAGATGTTCAAAGCACCTTGCAGCTTTGGGCTGCTGGCCTCTACCGCTGTTTTTAATACAGTTAGGTTTAACTTGGGAGCGGATAAATAATTTACAGAGGTATTTCAGAGAGCTTTGATCACCGAACCGTTTGTCACAAGCTCCAAAGTAGTCACTGTGATAACACTTAATCTGGGGCTTCTTATTTCAAGTAGAAAAGCATCCCCTCCCACCTACTGCTCGCAGACTCCTGCATCAGACCAGGAGACTTAAGATGCAGCCTGCACAGCACTAACCACGCCGCGCTCTCCACCGGCAGATTCCTTCTCCTCACGCCTGTTTTCGCATCCTTACCTTTAAAAGGCTGTCCAGAACCTGCCAAGTTCCCCCAGACGGTTTTAGTTCAGAGCATCCAGAGTGCATCCACACAAAGCTTTGCCATTGCGAGTGTGAAGAGAAAGAGCTGCTGGGATGCTGAATGGCACATCAGCCAACTTTGTGTGTATCGGCGGCTCCCTGAAAAAGCTGGACTGAAATTCCCCTCGCCTGCGGATTGGATTCAACAGCACACACTAACTGTGAGAGAGACCAAGGATCTAAAAGGGAAAACGGGAGAAACGGGAGGGGGAATGGGGGGAGGGGGAAGTCTAAAAAGAAAAATCCTGTCCTGTATATTGGATAAGTCTTGGCTGTGAAAAGCAAGATGCTCTTCAGATTCCCACAAATACTTGCCAAACTATTCTTCTCTAATGTTTTCATTGCACTGTGTACCATAGGATGCCATCAGTCCAACAGCTGATATTTCAAAATACAAAATGTGTTAACTATTTGCCTAACTAACATACTAGGGGATAACACGAGCATTTCAGCCTTCATGCTAAAATCATAAAAAGAAAGTGCAATATGTGAATAAAACTAATTTTAGATGTAGTTGGACTACAATTTTCCTAATTTTCTGCAGACTGTTTCTGTACTCATTTAGATTCAACGAACTATAAAAAAGTGTTTTCTTTCTTCCCTGTTATATACAGGTATTGAAATTCCCATCTAACAGCCTGTCAATATATGACTGTTTCACCTGCATTACTCAACCAGTCCTTGTAGAAAATCTACCTACAATACTAAGTTCCACCTGTACACTTTATGTGCTACTCAGTCTAGAGTGAATCAGAGTTTGCAGAGATGCTACTGGCACATTACACCAGAACAATTCTTACGCTATTCCAATGAATCTGTCTAAAATGAAATATTTTTATCTGTTATAGTTAATAATGTACACATTATATACAATTAAAATTAAACTCTATGGATCTAGGAAGATTGCAAATTTGGCCTTTGCCATTTTAGGAATAATGCTGAATAACATATGATATATGCTTTATCATACAGTTTCTCAGACCATAGTAGTGTACAATTTTATTTCTGCTTGCTGACAATGAAAATACCATTTTCTAGTGGCTCTAGTCTTTTGGCATTGGCTCAGCAATTTGAGGTTAGAAATAAGAGTGCCAGGAAGATAAGAGGCCAGATGTACCATAGAGACCATAGAGGTGATGACCTCATTAAAAAAAAAAAAAAATAAAAAAATTGGCATTTAGTTTAAAGAACACAGTTTATTTCAAGTAGTACCTTTTTTTTAGTAACACTGGGTGAGGAGGAACACCTCAATCCCCTCCAGGTCATAGGACCCATGAAAACAAATAAGACACTTAATAAAGGTCAAGCAGGAAAAAGGACCACTAAGGTAAAGGACACACAACTATATGTATTCAGTGTATTTTTTTTCTCTACAAACATTGTATCTGTTTAAATGTTAAGGAGTTCACATTCCAAATTGCATTACCAATTATGAGGCGTTAAATTGGCCTGTATTGGTTTTTCAGTTCCTATTGACCTCATCAAACAGCTGTGATTTCTAAGCAATCACTCTCTAATGAGTTCAGAAACAATAAAGAGAAGTTAAAATACCAGATGTATTTCATTTATCTTTAAAGAAAAAAATAACTCTCTTAAGATGTATGTCTTGAAAACTTTAATAAGTACAAAATGTTGGTTTTGCATTTTTGGCTAATGCATGGAGGAATCATCCCTTAGTGACTGAAAAGGAAAAACAATACTTATGCTCTGCCCGTGCCTTTTTAATATAGTTAGTGCCTTATCAGCACTCAAACACACTCCTGTGTACAACTTTTTAAAACTACCTAGAATGCTGGAATACCTTAGCTCTCTTTCAATCTTGTCTTGGTTTTATTGTGTTATAATGCAAACATCCGTAATGCAGTGAAAATTATACTGCAAATTTTAAATCCAGGTAAAACCTGTACACCTAATGAAAGTAGCATCTCAGAGAAAAAGCTGAAATGCACAATGTGGCTATTAATTGCAAGGGAAAAAAACCCTATACACCCATCACAAGTAAAGCTTACAATATTGCTAGAATATTCTACCTTGAAGAAGATTTTTGTCAGTACTTGTTAAGGCTAGTTAAGATCACCAAAATAAATAGACGAATAAATAAATAAGTTACTATACTAAATACTTAAATACATTAATCGAAGGGTAGAATACAGGCTCATTGAAAGGGTTATGAACAGAAGATAATTCTTAGTTGCAAGTTCAATGATTGAGGTATTTAGCGTTTAAGGGCAGTCAGTCCATCACTCTCCTGTGCACAAAGTAACTGAAAGCAAAAGAGCCTTTACAAAAGATGCTTTAAATGGTTTGTTTGTTTATGTTTGATGACTGTTTAAGTAAGCAGGAAACCAGATAACCTCTCTGCAAACAATTCATTATGTAGCTGCTACAGTGTCACAGCACTATTTCAACTATTTCAATCATATTCGAACACATTTAATTTGCTCTTAGCAGTCCCTTTTGTGTCCTATGCAGAAATATTGTACACACATATTAAATACACATTTGTTGTTCCTTTTGACTTCAGTGTACAAGGTCCGAATGTGAGAAACTTCCTTGCAAAAAGATTCAAGTGCTAATCCCAGTTTTGATTTACACTGTACTTTAAAGTAGTTTTACTTTCCCTCTGACATTTTGCAGCCTTTCAGCAGAGCTAACACATCCCATCTGCCCAATCACAGTTCTTTCAGAAAACCAGAGGACTAGACCCTGGAAAACAAAAGTCACTAAAATGACCCCACTGATTGCAGCTATCAAGGAGTTACTCAGAGATAAAATGGTTTCTAAGTTATCTAAGTTTGAGTGTGTGGAGAACAAACTTTGACTTAGCAAATGAATAGGAATTCAACAGAGAGATGAGTATGTGTTTGCCATGAACTCTCCTACAACAGTCAGAAGGCTGCATATTTAAACATATGTAGATAATCCACAGCAGATCACAGATAATGTGGCAAACATTTAATCTGAATGTGAAATGAAGCACATCAGTATAGAGAGTCCACATTCACAGCATTTTGTGGCCAGACAAATCCAGAAGACTTTCATCATTGCTCATGGATCATCATCTAGAACATCTATGTCAGGAATGTACAAGTGACCTTGCCCTGATTACTGACAGTTATGCTTGTGACCATACTGGAGATTATATTCTGCATATTAAACACAAGTCTGTAGTGTGATTTGGGTAGCCAAAACCCGGAGGAGTATGGAAAACTCTCAGGAAAAATAGTGGCTTAAGTTAAAAGCAGTGAATGTTGCTAAATGAGATTGCCAGATCTATCAGCTTTCAAATTTTTGATTCACTCTCCTGCTGATCCTGACATCTTTTGGTCAGACAGGTATCGTAATAGGAATGCAGAAAAAAAATAATTTCAGTTGCAATAAAAGGACTGTACCTCAAAGACAGTGTTAATTTTTTTGCAAAAAAGCACAGAAGGGGCACTTTATAGATATGTATTCTACTTGTCTAGGTTATTTCCAGGAGGTATTAAGAATCCACAGGTAAAGGAGACAGAGGATCTATAAAGGGCTCCTTTCTATTACCAATTCTCCATTCTTACTGCTAAAAAAGCTGACATTTTGGCTTTAAGCACTCCTGTCATTCCTAGGCCAAAGATTCTTGAAAACAGAAACTGCATAAAAGACAGTCATGCCTGAAGTTGGCATAGTTTATAGGCTATTGTAGCACATAGGATAATGGTAATATTACCATTAAGAATTCTGCAACCCTCAGGGCTCATGGTATCCTTTACCCTCTATGCTTTTAGAACTTAAGTTTATATTTTCTTCTTCCCATGAATGTGACAGAATTCAGGAGCTAACATTGTCAAGGAAAAAGGCCCTGCTGCTGCAGTACACAATCAAGTACTACAAGTATTACAAGGACACAACTAAGAATAAAAAAAAAAAATTAAATTAAGAGCAAAAGAATGAAAAAGATAACCTTCAGTTAGCCCTGAAAAGGTGAACACACCCTCACAGCACTGGTCCCTGTTCAGCATTGTATAACACATCTGCAGGAGGTAGGGATTCCCAACCCTCCCTCCCATGTGTGCCAAACAAACTCAGGAGGCAAGCTCCTTTTTATTGTTTTTTTACAGACTGCTTACCTACTGTGAAGTAGATATTTCCAGATTCCTGCTATTAGGCAAGAAAAGGTCTAGTTATAATCCATTACAAGCTCTCCTGACAATGCAAGTTTTTCTGAACCTTGAGCAGAAAGTGCTGTAGAGGAGCAGGATTTGCTATGAACTCTTGATTAACTTGCCTCCATTCCTGTTTTCATCTCGATCATTTTAAGTGACTTTGGTGAAGAGGAAAGTCAACAGACTAAACCTTAGGCTTTGTGCACACCCCTTTAGAACTACATCCATATCTAACAGCTATGTCAGATCATCCAGATGACCTTAGATACTTTCTAGATACCGTGAATAAACCTAAAGTTCTTAAATTATGTGGGCTTTCGTTTTGTACCATTTGTGAAGAACTGTTCCATGGTTTCACTGTGCTGTGTGTCCCTAGGTTGAAAGTCCTTGCATAGTAGGTAGATATTCTGTAGGTCTTCATGAATTTGAAATAAGTCAAAAGACTCAAAAACTCTCATGGGTGAACTCTCTTGTTGAGTCGCTCACTCAAAAGTGCAATTTGTTTTATTGATTTCACCTTTCATTTTTCTTTTAAAATAACAAAGTTTTGAAGTAAACTGAGTTTTGTTACTGTCAGGGAAAACAGCTTAGACTGAAAACACCTTTTTTTTTTTTTTTTTTTTTTTTTTTTTTTTTTTTTTTTAAGTAATATTGAAAAAAGTATAATAAGGTATATCAGTATACCCCTAGAAAGTTATTAGCAAAGTTCTAAAAGAATGGAGGTGTAAAAAATCCTTAACACTTACAACATCAAAGTTGAACACAGAAAGGAGTAGAAACTGCTCTTTCACCTATAACAAAAAGTACTGCCTGTAACTGCTAGGGCACCTGCTGTGCTATCAGCACTGTAGATCTTTCTGCCAATATACTGCTTGTTTCTTCTGATGTGGCTGCCATCCTGTCTTCAGCTCCTGGCATGTGCACAGATTACTTCTGAATGCAGTAGTGAGTTTATCCCTAAAATTTGCTTTGACTAACACATCTGAAAAATGACACTGCAATATCGTGCAATGCTTTTTCTTTCCAGACAAATTAATTAATTTGCAAGAAGCCTGTCTATGGAGTCTTAGAGTTGCAAAGGGCACAAGGGGGCTCGAGGCATGTCTCTCTGTTGGTATCACCAATACTGACCAGCCTTGTTGCCTAAAAAGGTGACTGTTCACCAGACAGTTACCAGGGAGGAGGAGTTCACACAGAATTCTCATACTGCAATTCACATCATCACATCTCAGTCAACTGGATTGGACCTGTTCACACAGGACATTGGATATGAGATTTTACGGATGAATTAATTTTTAACAAAAGATTTATTAAAAGACGGCAATTTTCCTTGACAATAAGTGCTTAATTCTTATCATCCAAAAAAACATAAAAAGCTTCATTTTTATCTTCAAATTATAATTCTCATTATTACAGTTGAGAGAAAAAAATGTCAATAATTGTTTTGCTGCTTGTATTTTTAGACCAATTGCTGTATATCTTGAAAAAAATTATGAGGTGCATTACAGGAAGGTTGTCGACTACATTAAACACCGTGAATAGTTTCAGTAGCTCTAATATATAAATTTACATATATCATGCTACCTCTGAAAAGTGCATTTTAAAACTAATATTTGATTTTTGTCCTTCTGCACATATTGTGGTTCTATTCAAGATGAAATTTAGCATGAGAAATTGTCCTGTGATGAAAAAGAACATCACTCAAAGCATGCACACCAGTTAAAAAGATGAATTTATTCTACTTCAAAGAAATACATGTTCTATTTAGACTTGTATTTTATCACACTGGGTTTGGATCTTAAATATTCATTTTGATTATGTATTATTTTACAGATTTATTCCCTCATTAATTCAATCCTATAGTAATGTGATCAGCTTCAATGGGTACATTTAAACTGTTACATACATCTTATCTTTTTGTGCTACACCAAATTCCTCCATCAAAATAGTTAATTAAAGAAGAAAATAAAATATTTTTTTTTAATCTCACACTAATGCATAATTTTTTCCTTGAAAAAAAAATACAACTTAATTATGAAAATGAATCCATGAATTATATGAAGACGTGTAAGTAATATTAGAAATGAGCATAGCAAATGAAAATTGTACACTGTGTTCATGTTTGATTTAACACATCAAAAGTGAAGCAAGAGTGTGTCTAGAGAGCTCACAGGTCATATCATCTGACAGATATGTAATACCCGAATAAATGCTGATAAGAAGATAGAATTAGATATATCTGTTTTTCTACCTAATGATTTGTGAAATCTGCTTTATGTATTCATTTTGTTGCCCCAGTTACAGAGGCAGTGTAATAAAAAAGGACTTGGGACCTCAAAATTTTTTCTCAACAAGATTTTTTTTTTTTTTTCTGGGACTAAGTGCAGAATCATTCATTCTATTCCTGATTTTCAAAGAATCTGAAGGAGTCAAGTTCTCTTATCTCACTGGAATTGATGAACCTTTAGACCCTTGCTTCTTGGATGACTTTGAAAATCCTACGTCTTTTCCCTGATTATCTGTCTACTGAAGAGAACATAAAATTTACTTATCTGGGGTATCCAATATGAAAAATGTGCACACATTGCTGAAAGATGACGGTGATGTGAATATGATCAAAGGGAAACGTGGGGTTAGATTCAGGAATAAGGCAGTGATAATTTAAATGCCTTCACAGAGGTATGAATGATTAAAAAAAAAAACCCTACTTTTTTATTAGCAGAAAAGGAGGTGAGTACAAGGCTTACAGTAAATACAATGCCATTAGAATTACATCTATTTAAGTCAATGACAAATTCCTTTCTTTTTTCTTTTTCTTTTTTTTTACCCTTTATTTCTTCTGTTTCTTTTCTGACTCAGTCACCAACATCAGCAACAAGACAGTAATAGCAGTTTCAGCGTCTCCACATTTTCAGGAGCACAAAGTACTATCATGTTCTATTTGTGTCATAGCTGTGGCCAGTGTGACAGGCTGGAATATTACGAGGATAGGTCCTCACTGAAAAGTGGTATTTTATTTCACAAAAAAAAAAGAAATTGTTATAAAAAAGATAGCACATACTTAGTAACTCCTATTTCTGTTCTCAGTCTAAGCAACTTATATATTGATGACAGAGAATTTCATGCATAGCTTATGCAAACTACTTTTTAAGCAACTGAAAATATCTATGATTGACAATGGTTAAAGCTACCAATTAAAAACACCCCTAAGATTTCTGCTAATGTGTTTACAGTTATTCAGTATAGATTTCTTATAGTACCATGACCATCAATTTTTATATTTGCAATCTTTTCTGCCTCCTTCTAATGAAATAAATATCAGCTACATTTTTCTTTTTTCCCTAAAAATGGGCATAAAATACACAGGATATTCTAGAATTTATTAGCAAATTCACCTAAACGTTTTTTTGTTGTTTGTCTTTATTATTCTTCAAAGCTTAGAATTGGGCTTGAGAAGGTATGTTTAAAAAAATAAATAAAATCGTTGTTCATAGTGTTAATATGGTGAAGTTTATTAAAAAATAGATAACATCTCAATTGAATTAATTAATTGTTGGAGTCTTGAACAGAAGTCATAATAGGGAGAGAATACCGCCACAGTTTGGCTAGATAATACAGCTGCAGATAATAGACTTTTTATCCATCTTAGGAAAGCTGCAGAAGTATCACTGAGTGTTTTCAAGGTCAAACATAAACTTGACATCATATTGCTTATACTGCTGTGTCAGAAAATGATACATCACAGTTAAAAATTTATTAGTGTGAATAAAACCTTATGTGCTATTTGCATTTTGAAAGCAATATTGAAACATTAATTCCTAAATCCTCAAAACACCCTAGTAAGATTGTTAGGTAGAAGAGATCATGGAATTACAATAAAAAGGAGGAAATTAAATTCACACTTACAGAAAAAAAAAAAAAAAAACCTAGATAAAAACTGAGCTAGATTAATATTTGCCATATTTCTTGTGTATATGCAGTTCGAAAAGATACAATGAAAAAATTGCACTAGATCAAAACAGAAAAAGAAGAAATTGGATGGCTGTATAAATTCTAAATACCTTGGCACCTGCTGTTACAAAAAAAAAAAAAAACTTCACAGTCTTTTACATGAAGAATTAAAGGCACCAATGAAGACTTAAAATTAACTTATGATTCAGTTGAAGATTTCTGTTCATTTAAACTAAAACACTGCTGTTTGCTACCTTAATGTGTCGGGCAGATGTTTTTTTAATATCAGCTAGTTAGGAATTTCATCCAATAAGGATCAAGAGACATCCCAGAAGATATACAAAAAGTATTATCATCTTCTCACCCCTTCTTCTCCAGTTTTAAAGGCACATCTATTTTCTCAATCCTGTCTCAATTTCAACAGTAAGGTAGGGCTAGTTATATGGTATCCAGATCAGCTTTACAGCAAACTTTCCCCTAGTCCTACACCCTATTAAAGTTAGAAGTCAGTAGTCATCTACTAACTGTTTTAAACTGTACAACAGAAGAATTTTTTTACAAAGCAAAAAAATAGTGGAAAAGAAAACTGTATCCATTTTGAAGAATTCAAAAACTTTTACAGCCTCCCCAACAGCACGGAAAAGCTCATGCAGATATCCTTTTTATGCAATGTAACCACCATTTATTAATTGTACCCCAATTAAGTCAGAACTAGCTTCACACTATCAAAACTATCAAGCCAAAAACTGCCAAGTAGTCATTTGGATCACACTGCACATTACTAATATTCACAATGTATTTTTTATAATTGCAACATACTTTAAACCTTATTAAATTAATAATTTCAAATTTTGTTATTTATATAACTGCACTACACAGTTACTAGAACTCAGCTCTATCATTTCCCTTTCAGTTTTACTTCCCTTTATCAGGTTCCTTTGAAGGAAAACTATGAACAATCTAATGTCCGTGTCAATGCATCAGGTATAGCCAAGCTTTCTTTTATGCAAGTATGAAAGTGTCATGGTCTTAAGCATAAAGCAGGAGGATTAAGACCTTAGTCCATGCAGGGAGCAGATATTTTAGACATCTGAAACTTACAAAAGGTGCCAAACCGCAAGTTTGACAGATCTGCAGTCAGGAGGGAAAGAGCTGTTTAAATCTGAGTATTCGTAAAATAGTGCATTCCTTAAACTGATCATCTTCTCTCTTTATTTATTGAATTAATCTTTTATTTCTCTTCAGGGCACTTCACATTAGACAAATATAACCAGGTTTATAAAAATAGAGTGTTTCTTCCAAAATAACAACAAAGAAAGGTAAAGTCTGTTTCTGTTCCGACATTTAATTTGGATGAAACACTCGCTAGGACCGAGCCAGACATGATTGTTGGGAGACCTTTTCTTCTCAAAACTAGGTATTATAAGAAAGGATAGTATGCATTAAATAAAACAGTTTTCAGTGTACATTGCTGTTGCAGACTATAAATGTTATAAAAGCACATTTAGCATTGGAATTAAAAAAAAAAAAAATTGGAAAGAAGGAACATTTAAAATGCTTGCATTCTGCCTTGCTTCTTCATACTTCTTGCCTGTCTTTATAGCTTATTCCTGAATCTATTCGACCTAGAGTAAAGACCTCCTGCAGAAAACTTATGAAACATTCATTTAAATGGATAGCTCCCAACAACCAAAAAAAAATTTGTTTGTGGACTTCCTACCCAGGGTCTATGGGGAATAAAAAGAAAATCCAGCCATTCAAGTTGAAGCTGAAGCGTAGACCTTAATAAACTAGGGATATCTGAAGAGACAAAATTCAGTTAATTGCACCTATATAATTAGACTGAATTAGCAAAATATTTATCATTCAATGTCATAAGGGTGGTATGCAGAAAAACTATGATCCTATGGAAGGATCTTTTGATCCTTCAGATAGGAAAACAGCAATTTCCAACTGAAAGGATTAATTTAAGAAAGAAGAAATCCTGGACACAAGCCCACTTGTAATCCAATTTTTGCCATGCCACTCCAGTTCTTATATTCCACAGCCTTTCTGCAGTACTAACTGAAGGATACAGTTTTGCACAGAACCAGAAAATCTCTCCCTCACTGGGAGTAGGTTGACTTTGGCCTGTGCAAGTATTAAAAAAAAAAACCCAAAAAACAAACAAACAAACAAAAAAAAAAAACCCACAAAACAAAACAAAACAAACAAACAAAAAAACACAGAAAAATTGAAAAAAAAAAGAGAAAAAAACCCAAAGCAGAAAAATTGAAAAAAAAAAAAAAAAGAAAAAAAAACCCAAACCAGAAAAATCAAAAAAAAAAAAAGAAAACATTTTATACGATAATATTCCGATAATATTACTCTTATAGTGCAGTGATATGGGAAAAAATACAAAGCAAAAAGTAATTGTTTTCTTAGTAGTACCAATTCCCTGAACAAGCTCTTAAAACAATTTTCTGTTTTAATTGGAAAAGCAGGGAAGTGTACAAATAGACCTTTGTCATTCTGAGTAAGTTTGGCTGAGAAGTAAAAATTAAGTCCAAATTTATCTCTGAGGTTTTATATGCACACACAATTGTAGAAAATGTGTTAGACTATGTTGCTTTTCACAACCACAAAATTTGGTGAAGTGAGAATTTCATACTTATATTCACTGTATCATGGTCACAATCAAGTTCTGTAAATACTTTTCAAAATGAGATTTTCTAAGTGGTAGTCATCATTCTTACTATCAAGTTTCCTGGCAACTGAGTATCTGTGCTTCCACTGAATCCAAGATGCTTCAGCAACTGTATTACACTTTACTCTTTTTTTGGCTCTCTAAATAGATACTTAATGATAAATATTGTCTGAAGGGAATAAGGGGATCTTTTTCTTTATTTCCACTGAGGTCAATAGTTTACTACTTCTCTCACTGTAGATCAGCCCTATGAGTCTGTGAGACAAAATTATAACAACCAAGGCTGTGTAAAAAGAAAAAAGAGAAAAGAAAAAAACATAGTTATCCATCTGTCAAAATTTAGAATTGATTGAAGATAATAGAATAGAAATACATGAAGATTTGTTTCTACAATCAGTATGTTTGTCAAAGTCCTGCTTTGTTTAGCCCTGATTATTTGAAACTCTAACACAGACATGGACACACTGACCAAAAATAATATTTCCTTTATAGATGGCTGATATGAATATTGTAAAAGAGTTCCCAAAACTTTTGCAAAAAACCCTTCCAAAAGTGTGTGACAAGTAAACTTCTTGATCCAAGACTGCAAAGTATCAGTCATGGTAGAAAAAGGACTTTTCTAGGAGAATAAAGAAAGACAAGATGAAAAAGCAAATCTGACAATGGAGTTACTGAAAGTTCTCTTTAAAGATGTGCTTTCTTACCACGTCACTACTACATTTCCAAAAACACCTGTTTGCCTTCCCTTTTAGTCTTACTTTTACAAAAGCCTATGGTTTAAAATTAGTTTTACTACATCTCAGCATTACTGTATAATTAGAAAATGTTTTTCAAAAAGACATAAAATAAATGCAATATGCATAGGCAAATCCATCACTTTTTGTTTAGAAAAAAAATCTGAGTTCTATATTTTATCCTACAAGCTTTTCTTGATAGACCATGTGTTTCTTACACTGAAAGAGACAATATTTGATAAACTGACCATAATAGCAATTGATGGATGTACATGGATGAGTTGCAGTGACAGATGACAATTCATATTTTACTTTTGGTGCCTCACTTCACACTGTTTAAATACTTTGATGTCCAGTGATAGGACACAGGATCAAGCCTTTCAAAACTCCAATCATCCAGTGTAGGATAGATTGTGGAGATCACATCACTAGATAATTTTCTGCTAGATAGAAATAGCATGTCTTGACATCTCATTTATGAGCTCATATGCAGAAACCTTATAAAAGAAGGCCTGGGTATAAGGAACATACAAAATAAAATAAGAGTGCTAAGAGGATATATATACATACATACATGTATACATATACATATACATATGTAATAATACATACATACATACATACATTATATATATATATATATATATATATATATATATATTTCCTGTTCATACAATCATATTCACTCAGAAATCTTCTAGAAGTAGAATGGTGCAGAAGATGGCAACCAGCAACCAAACATAGAAAAAAAACTAGGTGTGCTGATGCATTACAAGGGCTGCAAAGGACAGCTCAATAGTTTTGATGGTTTTTGCAATTGTCCAGAGATTTTTCTGCTGATATTTCAGCTAAACTAACATTTACTTCAACCTCAGATGCTTTGGGTTTTATTAGGGAATGCTTTTAGTGCAAAATACAAAATAGTCTTTCTTAGATTTTCCCAGTTATGGAAGGTCTTATTTGTTTCTTGATCAGGACTAAAAGTTCCAGGGATGCCCTTGTATTGCTACAAGGGAATAAAAAGTGCATTCTTAGATGCTTCCTGAAAGGTGCATTGTCCTAGCTTTTAGAAATCATCCAATCATGTGCATGTTGAAACACACAAAAGTTTGAGGAAAACATTTGCACATAATGTATTGTTATACTTTAAGTCATTATTTCCACATCATTATCATGTTTCTAAACTATCTTAGCCTTCATTTCTGCCTCTTCCACCATATTTTCTGCTTGGCTTGGTGCCTTGTGATTTTGAGTCACATCTGAGTATGTTCCCTACCCATATTGTGTACATCCTGCACAGTTTTTGCTTCCAATAGAGCCTCGTAAAATTTCTTCAAAGAATGATTTATGCAAGGTAGAAAAAGTGCTACATTTACATGTGAAAATTATACTAACAGTATTGTTCTCCCAGGAGCCATAAACAGATCAGAGTCCAGTTTGTGTTATGGAAAAAGAGCTATGAACCTCACTGGGACTTTTAATCACAATATGCTGGCTCTGAATTGAAGATCCATTTTCTATCATGTCCCATTGGACTAACAAAAATCTGTTTGTTTATGGAAGTTAATTTGAAACTTTTAGCAGAGAAAAAAAGGAAACAGGAGGTGTTGCCCAGCTTTCAATCAAGCTTCACCTTGTTCCAGGAAAAAAAAAAAAAGAAATGTTGTGCAGTGCTTTGCAAAAAACCATAGATACTATGAAATATTTTTTTCTGAGTCCTAAGAATGTTAGGAAATACTTAAAAAACTAGGAATAATTTTATTCTGTACAGTCATCTGTGGACATAGGGAAAAGTGTAAAAGAAATTCTCATCTGGTCATACTTTTCCATCAGTGGCTTCAGCTTTTGATCTGCACTGGTCAAGTCACTTAATTGCCAGAGAAAAGCAGTGAAGACACTAGAAACTTAATTCTTTATCATTGTTTTTATTAAAACAGAAAAAGAGTAAAAAAATCTGACAAAATGCAATTTACAATGTCACTGCATTTATCAGAGAGGCCATTAAGATTTTACCAAAGGGAAAAAAAAATAAAATTGAGATGGTATAAAACACAGTAAAGAATCTCTAAGCACTCTGTGTGATTTTTTGACCTTTGGCTAAGACTTGAATAAAAAAGTTCTAGAGCTGGATTATACTTAAATTGGGCTTTTGTTGACTATAGACAACAGGTTAATAAGATAGGAGAAAATACTACAGATTTCTAGATTACCCCCATGTTTTTCCTTTGATTAAAACATCTGGACAATTTTATATACTTAATAGAATATGACAGCTGATTGCTGAGTCACACTAGGACTGCAAGCATTGGAGGGCTGGCAGTATGGAATAGAGAGGAACAGTTCCCCTCTTCTGACAGAAGGGCATTTTGACCGATACTGGTCATTGTTCTGAATGACTTTAATGATAATGACAATATAATAGGAATAATGTTAGTTTAAATCATGGTTATAGCTGAAGAGGTGCTTTGGAAATAATTCCATACAGACAAAGAATATTCTTGAGCTGTGTTCCAACCTCATATTCATCCAAATACAGTATTTTATGATGAAATATGCATGTTAGTTACTGCTTGCTAAACCCTAATTGGTACTTGTCCTGGCCTGTCATTCTTCAAAAACGGATATATTAGATTTATATATTCAGATATATGTGCGGAAATCACTGGTACATGTCCTCATGTCAGACAGCTGAGATCTGAATTTCTCAATGATATTATGAAAGCTGTGAAAGACTGAATTTATTAGAATGCAAGGGTCACTTGCCTTGACTTTTCTTCGTTGCAAAAGAACATAAAATGTGTATTACACAGGTCAATGGCAACCAAAGAACTTGAATTTCAATTTCTAATATTTTGGGTTTTTTTGGTTTGTTACTTCTTATACTCTCTTTATGTTCTTTTCTATATAAAGAACATAAATATCTAAGACTTACCAGAAGTCAGAAAAGGATAGAAAAAATTTAGAGATTTTAAAAAGATCATAAAAAAACATAGATACTTAAATACAAAGATCTTAAGAATGATATGGTAAATTTGCAAAATCCATGTAATAATGGAACAATGATAGATTCAAGAGGAATTGAGTTAACTACAGAAAAATAAAAAGTCAAAAGTGAGGACAATCAAAATTTCAGATTTCATACATACACTTGAGACATATTTTATTGCTATAAAATTGGGGGGGGATGTTATTTTTAGATATTTTTAGCAATTCGATAGAAGAATGGGGAAAGAGTTAATTAGTCCACTGTTACATTACTTCATCACTTGCTTAATGTGCCTAATTATGATGAAGCTGTTATGGTACAACAGTCCAGTAATACTCAAAATAATTACCTAGACCTGTTTATTTAGTTTCTGAATTTGCACTGTCTTCATGAGAGCAAGCATAGCTAACACGAGTAATTTCTGCCTTCATGATAAACTGTCTCTGAGGTCAAGGGTGTTCAATAGATTTTAAATCAATATTATAGAATAGCTGCTGGTATTAACTTTAAAAGTAATTGCATCCCACTTGAAGTACTACTGACAGCATTATGAAGCAAAAGACAATGTACCTACTAATGCAATAAACCAGCTTAATTAAGATTCTAAAATTCCAAACAATTTTGAATTACTCTCTTTTGCTACCACAGAAATTACTGCCAGGACCAAATGGTCAAATGGTCTACATTTAGGTATAGTAAACAATTCTATCAGGTCTACAATGCATAATAAGATAGGGTGCTGTAAGTTCTTCTATAAAGCTCATTTTGTTTTGAAATACAACTTTGAAACACTTCCATATGAAAATAGAAATTTCCTAATGTGTGGAATTTTAACCAATGCTTTATTTTTTTCATCATTTATTACTCATAAGGACCCTTCAAAGACATGGCAAAAATTTTTACCATATTCTGAGCTTTTAGAAAGAGAATTTTAAGTTATATTCTAAGCTGCTATCTATATTATTTCATGTTTGTATGTTGATATTTTTGTTTTGGAGGAATGTGGACAATTTTAAAACATAGGTAAGAAATACAGAATAATATTATTTGCATACATGCCTTTTACAAATACTCTGGTCATAAATGAACTTCAGAAAATGGTGCATTCCCACAGGTATTATAACAAAGCTCAAATTATTTTTTAATGGGATCACACTAAACATAACTTCACTTACAGTCTTTCCATTAATTGTAGAATGTAAACTCAGCTTATACATTCACACTAACTTTACCTTCTTCTTTTTCTCCTGCTGCCATATGATCAATATAATCTCTACTGCCAGAAAATTTATGTCTTTCTCAAATACCAATATAAGAGTCAAGTAGACTAGGATGCTCTTAAAAATTTGAAAATTAACCATACAGTCATGAGATAATTACATTTTATTAAAGTGATTTTTATTCCTAAATGTGTTATTCTTTCCCTCAATCACTCAGTATTACTGCACATAAACCAGTTTTTCCTAATTAAGAAGACTGGATTAAGAACAAAAGTTGTATTCAAAGATTGTGTTCTGAAAATGTACTTAGGTTACCCCAAGGGCTGTATTTGAAAACATCATGTCTTTAAAATGGATAGTCTGTTGAGACCTCACCAGAAATGCATCAACTAGAAAAGAAGAAAACATAAATCTAGTCAAAGCATTAAGTATTATAATTAGATTAGTTATATGAATTAAATAAAAGGAAAATATTTGCTCTTGGAAATAACTTATCTGGGGAAATGAGGGTACAGCAATATTCCTACTTGTTCCTTACTGCTGTAACATGCTTACAGTTCCATCTCTGTCCAGACAGATGGTTCAGTATCAAAAAACTTTGTTAATTTAAAATTCTTAATGTTGTTCTTTGTTTCTCAAAACTCATATTGACAGGAATTTTTGTTGTTGTTGTTGATGTTTGTTTGGTTGTTTTTTTTAAAACTAAACATTGCTTTCTTGTTGACTGGTCTCCAAGGATTTCAGGAAATCTGCTGGAACTCAAGAGAATTTAAAGTCTCTAAGCAATCTGATTTTAAGTTGTATTTAGGGAAAGAATAAATCAGCTCTGCATTCTTAAAGAATTTGAAGACTAAGGGGTAGTCTCTAGTGATAGAGAACTACAGGTCTGTTAATAAGCAAAGAGAAAATGAAGGAGCACACGCACCAGTACAACTGAAAGTACAGTCTACCTCTAAGAATAAAGAATGCAAGTCCTCCTCAAAGCCTGGAACACTCCTATAATAATAAAAAAAAAAAAAAAAAACCAAACCATCAAACCATCAAAAAATCACCCTACAAAAAGTCTGAAAAGGAAGTGAAAGCAAGAGAATTTTGGACAGAAGAAAGTGGTAATGAATCAGCTACGCCTGGAGTTTTCATTGTGACACAGAGAAAGGAGATAGTAAAATTCTTTGAAGGCATATAAAGAAATAGAAAGTTTATGATTCCTCTGTGTTTTTCCCAAATATAGCTGTTACCTAAGTTCTGCAACTACAGTACAAGATTTTGTAAAAGGTGGGAAAAATCAGGCATGTCAAATCATCTGAAAAATCACTAGGTTTAGCCATACACTAAATAGTATTGGAAAATGTGTTTATTTCTTTGTAAATATAATTAAACTGTGACTATGAATAAGTGAAAAAAACCCTAAAAAAAACCCCAAACAAATCAATCAACAATCAAAAAAAAAAAAAAAAAAAAAAAAAAAAGCAAACCTCCAAAAAACAACACGGCAAACTTTAATTCCAGTTTTAGCTTTACCATTTAAAATAAATGGGAATTCTATAACAGAAAAACGCAGTAACCAACCTGTAGCACCATCAGTATTTCAAACATAAATGAAGAAATGAAGTACAAATATTCATGAACCCCATTACCTTTCAGTTTAATAACAAGCATTTATCCATTAAAATTAAATATTCAACATATATCATTGAACTGTCTACTAGACTTTGAGTATTCTAAGGAAACAAAGAATATACTGTGGTGGTGTTTTTCTCCTCCATCCCCAGGCCTGCTCTACCATTTCAGGTGCACCTGAGAGGCTTTTCCCAAAACTGCTGAGTGATTAAATGCTTGACCTGATCAGCTTGCAGGGTGAAGCATCTCTGCCCACCCCAGAGGCTCTTGCATGACACAGGTGGGACCAACACTGAATGCAAGAGGAACATCAGCCGCCCGACCAAGGTGCTCAAGCCATCCTTGAAATATTTCCTACCTGAATCAGTCCACATGAAACGGTACCATTTTTGCAGAAGTTCTAAAAAAAAGTTCCAAATGTTTTGGAAATTCTAGTAATAACCAACCTGAGGATGGAAATTTGACTAAAGCAAATCATCTCATGATGCTGTGAACAGTAGTCCTGAGTGAGTCCCTTTGAGAATCCCCTTGACCACTGTGGGTGCAGCACCTTTGACTGGGAGCCTCTTGGAGCTCCAGAGCACTCACGTGTGCAACACTCAGAAAACCATCCCTGATGATGAGGCCTAGGATGGCACCCCCTCACGCACCTCTACTCCTCCACGCGCAACCCATGACTGCTCGGAAAAGTTAAGTGATTTGACCTGAGTATTTCATTGAAATTGAAGGGAATTACCTTTATTCATATTGATATAGTTGCACACCTCTCTTGATGTGCAGGCGTGTGAATTGATTTTTGTGTGAATGTTGTTATCATGAATCTGTAATTAGGTCATTGACTAATTTAACTGTAATTAGGACATTCCCTCTCTTTGATACTTGCTGATTAATACTTTAGGATTTTCAAATAGTTAAATTTCCTACGCTCCAAAAGCATGATGTACTGCAGCAAAAAATCAAGTCACCAGAATTAATTGTTAGATGGCTTTTCTATCAGTACTTTTAAAACAAAACATGCACCCTTGGGGTTATTAAATTTCTTTCCCTTCTAAAACAAACAAACAAACAAAAAACAAAACAAAACAAAACAAAACAAAACACAAATATAATAAGTTTATCAGCCTAATCATTGATGTTCTATTTGGCCTTGATTATGGCAAGATTGCAGAATCATCAGCCTTGTGTAACAGGAACCACTGCTGAAGGTATTACAACAAAAAAAAAAAAAAGAGGTAATGAAGTTGGATAATGTTAGCAAATTTAGAAAATACCAGAACAGGCATTATTTGGTGCAGTATCACAAGGATGCTCCCAGGAGCATGAGTTCCTCTGAGTCTCTAAGTCCTATGACACTCAGAAGTAACATAAGTACTAATAAAAGACTCAAAAGAAAAACTCTTGTCAGTCATCATAAATTATATTGGTATGTCCTCCAAAAATCAAAACAGTACATAAATATAACACAACCTATGAGTTCAAATATGTTAGAGTACCCAGTCAAACTGAAGTATATAGTTTAAAGCATGAAATCATTTAAGCTAATCACAGTAAATATTTTCAATTTATTCCTAACCTCCGTTCTGTATTGATCAAAAATGCAAAGTTTGGCTTTGAGATCTTGAGAGAAAACCAGCTAAAACTAATGCCCCACATCATCTGACTGTGCAATTACAAACAAATAATCCTTGCCTTGAAGCCTCTATAATCTAATAGAAAACACTACTGTACTTTGTGTTATTGGAGCCGTTCCTGAGATCTACTCTACTCTTGAACAACATTTACCAAATGTTCATTCACTCAGAGCAGATGTTAATTTGTGTTAAGAATTCTGTTAGATTTCTTGACAAAATCAAATAGTTTAGGTGAATTTAGAAAGAATCTCACTCTCTGGAAAGTTAAGTAGACAAAATCAGATTGTTTTGGGAGGTTTTTGGGGAGTTCGTTTTTTGGTTTTTGGTTTTTTTTTTTTTTTTTTTTTTGCAATTGAAGGCATATGCAAAAGTTTAAAATACATTCATAATAAAATATTCATGTTTGTGCTTTTTTTGTTACAGGAGTCAATTTTGTAAAAAAACAGTATTAAAACCATCATATAAACACCTATTAGCAAGTCATCCCATTAAACTCAATGATTTGCACACAATGTACAGAAAAGGTCTTTTCCAATTCAGCTGTTAAATATGACTGTTAAAGGAAGACTGTCCTGTTGTGCATTATATTTCAGATTGGTGAAGTGCTTCTTGGAATGACACAGAAAGAAGAATTTTGTCATCAGAACCTTTAGTTCATCTTACAGTCTCCAGAAACAATATATAGTTTTAATTTAAGAAAACTATAGTGACTCTGTCATGGAACACAGGATGACCTTAATGAAAAATAAATAGCCAGATAAAGTAGCAAAAAAACCCAAAACAAAACCAACCCCCCCACACCAAAAAAAGAAACCAACCCAAAACCAGTAGTTGTCATTAATATGTTCTTCCCACTAAGGGGGAGCAGAGAACCACCTTGTCTTGCTGTGGATAGAAATAGAGCATAGTTATCAAATAATGGAAAATAAATAAATTAAGCTGATCACTGAATTTATATAAAATAATCAGCACCTATTTCTAGGTTTCAGTAGAATAAAACTTGTATGAACTGTCTTACATAACACAGGTGAATAATCGTTCCCATTTCTACCACACTAATGGAAAATTAACATTCATAAAACTCATTGCTCATCTTAGGACCCTGAAATTCAGAAATATTATTTTTCATACCAAAATTATTTCCTGAATATTTTAATTTGACTTCTAATACCAACCCACTAGCAGGACCTTGCCCAGTTTCAGTACATCTTTATAAATTTTCTTTTAAACTACATTTCCACAGAAATGACAAATTGATTCTGACTGTCATGTTTTGGGGGGTGAGACACATAATAGTGTGAAACTGAGAAATATTTGCTATTCTAATATAGTAACTGTATATTGAAAAAAGCAGTTCAGAATGTATTCTCTTTCATTTCTTTCCCTTCTAGCACTTTTGACAGGACTGGCCCTTACGTAAGCCAAGGGTTTGCTGTTTTTATTAAAATAACAAACAAAACCAAAACTCAATAAGCCATTTGAACTCAGCAAAATTCTGAGATAAGTACATCTAAAATTTAATACAGTCAGAGGATGAATACAACAGTCTATTATACTCTTGTTCTGATCAATGCATAAACTGGAATTTGCTACCCTCCACAATATATTATATATCCTTCAATCATTCAATGAAAATTGAAGCTTGTAAACAGTCTCAGTATGTGGGGCAAAAGAACAAATTTATTTCTCCTTTAACTAGAATCGGGGTAGAATTATTTCTTTAATTTAGAAGACATTCAGCAAATGCAAAATACTTAGACCCATAAAATGAAACTTTGGCTTTTTTTCTATAGTGGTCTTAATTTCATAGTGAAAAGTCAAACAGATTTTAAAGATTTTAAAAAATGTGTAGTTGATAAAAGTTTGGGTTTTTTTCCTCCCATAAAAGCCTAGATTTTAAGTGAGAAGCTACAGCATATCTGTATTGTGTTTATTTTTAGAAGACTTGAGAAATACAATATTTGCTGTCTTCTGAAGAATCATAGAAAAAAAAAAAGGGATTAAAAAAATCTCCCATAAATATCTAATGTTGTCCTGAACTTCCTCCATAATCTTCACTAAGATAAATATTATTTTTTTTTTTACAGTTTTTAATTTTAGAAAGAAAATTAATTGCATACACGACTTGATGTGAGCAACATGAGAGAACAAATTTCTTCCAGGAGCTTTAAATAGCACAAAAGAAAGAACTAACCTCTCTTTAAAATATTTTCCTACAAGTAAGCATTGGTAAGGAAGTATTTGATAACTCTTTAACTCATGTCAAACAGTATTAAAAAAAAAAAAAAAAAAAAAAAAAAAAAAAACTTTTCAGAAAACAATTACTCCACTTTTCTGGATTTTTTAATTTCATGTGGTTGAGCTCTCTGAATTTTTGTAATCTTTTTGACAGTGTATGTGAGATGCTGATATTTTGTTGTCTGCTCTGCATAAATCTAGGGTTTTCATAATGCAGATTTTTATAATGCAGATTAGTTCTTTTAAAAACATTCACTTTTTGAAGCAACATTACATTGACCTACTGTCTTGTCTAGCCTAATTACTACAGGGCTTTACTTTATGGCTTTAGATGGCAATGAAAATCTCTATGTGATGGAGATGTTTGCAAAATCTTTTGGGATGAAAAGTTCTAAAAAGATTATTAAAGCTATCCATGAAAAGTGCCCCATCAAACCTGGTTGTATCAATCTATAGAACTGATATGTATAGAAAGTTATTCCCCCAGAGTCTTACCCTTCCCTGATTGTTTTAAGTAAGCATTTTTAATGGACAGGCCTGGAGAGTCCCAGGCTGACCAGTCATTAAGTGACAGGGTTCGAGTCCCATAAGTGATCTTCCCTCCACATCTATGCATTATTACCCACAGATTAAACCATATGTCACTGTGATCGCTGATGCAATAAAGATGCACTTTTGGAAAACTAATGGAAGCAAACCAGACAAATTTTTTGCGAGGCAGAAGAGCCACTATCAAGGCAGTTATTCATTTCATCACTCATTTCCCAAAACGTCCAAGACAGCGTCAGATTAACCACTCTATTTATACCATGACAAAAGCATTAGTAAATGTAACTCTGAAGTGTATTATCTATACATGTCACTGATTAGAAATGTCGAGATTAGCTCAGACACCAAGATAAATTCATTAATATGAAAAAATTGCATCCTCCGTTTCCTTTTTTTTTTTTTTAAATACAGACAAAAAAGCTCGTCAAATAGTTATGGACCTCAATCTCTTTCCCAGATCCCCATGTGCTAGCTAGCACTCACTTGAACCAGTGAGGGTAAATTCCCCCAAACTGTGAGGCAGTTATAGTCAGGTACTACAAAGGTCAACTGATTCAGTCCAAGAAATTTGTTTTCTCCAAGACAGAGAAAAAAAGCCCACATTTATTCATTCTACTCATGTATAAAAATTATGCCACTCTACATCTGTGTGCTAGTAGATTTTTCAAAAATTTTCATAATGAAATGTTTGAGAAATACTCTCTAATTAATTACTTACAAGATTTAATTCAATTTTCAGAATAAACAATGTCATGATTTACAATAAAACTTAAATATAAGCCACAAATTGTCACCTAATGGTGCAATAGTAGGCAAAATCACATAAGCAATTCTGAATTTATTATTTGCCATAGCCTTCAGACATTTTAATGTCCTACTGCCAGTGACAATAAATTAATTAGAAACTTTTAATAGGATACTGTAAATTAGGTATTGTGTCCAGTAAAGAAGAATTAAATAACAGATTTATTTGTGAAGAAATACTTCTTATGGCTTGAAATAATAAGAAAATATTTTTACTACAAATTTGGAATAAACTATATCGGTATTTCATCACTTCCATTAGTAGCAACAAAGGTGAGAAGTCTTTCAATGGTAAAAAAGAAAGTAAGGGTTTATACAGAAATTAGCTTGTAAAGATCACAGTATTATTTAATATTTTGCTTAGTGTAAGGAAGAAGCAGTAACTATTTTACTAGGAATTAAGTGAAAATGAAGTCTTTCCATTGATGATAGAACTTCAGTCAAGAAAGGCCCATGAAGTTATTTTTAAGATGAGCTCAAACCAGAAAAGAAGGGTTTTGCTCAGTTAGGTCCCAGGTGTCACATGCACAGCTCATGTCTATTACTTGAAACATTTCCACTGAGACCTGAGAAAGTGAACAAAAGACTGAAATGTCTCTGAGTCTTTTCTTTCTTAGGGGCAGGAGCATTCTGCATTCGGAGGTGTTTGTTAGAGGGCCATACTCAACAGAAACAAACCCAGTGACTTTCTGTGACTAAATGATCCAGCCAATATGTAAGAACTGACAGCAGTCCTGTATGCTGGCAATCATGTTTACTCCACTTTAGTGCCTAGTTCAGGATATTTAGTCAATTTCTTACTGGGTAAATTCTAAGGAGAACATTAAAAAAATAAAACAAAATTAAATAAAGTCTATTGAATCTCTTTTCAACATAATAGTAAGGGATAGTGTGGTTTTTTTGCATTTATAAAATATTAAGCAATAATAAATTCCTGTCAGATATGTATCCTTCCAGGCATGCCCTTGCAATATGAAGGATATTTTAGTATGTACCTTGATCATTCTAATCAAGTATTCTCCTAAAACAATGCTAAATTGGTTTCTCTTTTATTCCAAATTTTGTATATTCTCTCTCTTATACAATCACTAAGCAATTATAGAAATCTCTTTGACCAGAGAGTTTTGCTACAGTTCTACAAGTTTTATGACAATATCTCTCATCACCAAAACAGAAATCAAAACTGAAGTAGGTGGAACAAAATTGAACTGTTTGAATCCAAACTGGAATAAGGAGGATCAGAAATTATTGGAATAACTTATATCATTCAGTAAAATTGGAAATAAATGTAAAAATACAAAATTTAAAATATGAAGGCCAAAATCATTATATATATAAAAGTATTTTTACAATACTTATATCTGAGGAAAACAGGGTGAACTATCCACCCACTTACCACTGTGCTTTCATGGTAGAAAATATGTGGCCTTGAGCACTAAAACACTTTTTTCTCCTCTCTACTCTGATTGCATTTGTGCTTTATTCCAGAAAGAACTGTTTAAATTTGGTGGTTATTAAATCATCAACATCCGTATAATCCAATTTAGATATAAAAGGGAGAAATTATTAGCATGACCATGACTTTCAGCACTGAAGCCTGGATTCTTGATATCTTCTTACTTCAAATATCTACAAGGCACAAATATGATGTTCCTGACAGCACGGTGCAGCAGAAAGGAGGTCTAGAGAAGGCATGAGTCATTCACAGGTCTTTTGCAGGCTTGCAAAGTACTCTAAAATGTAAATGCTGCATAGTTCAATGTATGAGCAGTTTGAGATCTGGAATTTACAGAGCAATTCCTACACCTAGGGTATTCTCAGAAGGCTGAGTGCAAATAATAAGGCCCATCATCCAATATTAAATGTCCTTTGAGACCTTAAAAAATAAACATACCCTTGATATTTATGCCAGTAAATGAAAACAATCACTCAAGAAATTAATAATGACATAATAAGAATATTTTTGAACAAATGAAATTATGAAAAAAAAAACCAAAACACTCATCACAGACTGTCACAATCAAGGAACATCATGAATACAATGAAATTTCTTCAAAATTCAGACCCCGAACTCCATAATTTTGCTATTGAAACTGTACTACTTAAAATAATAAAATGAAGTTGAAGTTTCAAATCACAATTGGATACTAAATATAGACCATCGAGGAAGTCTTAAACCCATTGTAAAGAACGAATATTTAGAATATTCTGTAATTTTAAAATAAAAATACTATTTTAAAATTCTCAAGTAATGATTCACGTATGTAACTTCACAGACCCATTCTGAAATTGTTATAGAATTCCTCTTTTTGCAGCTTTTTAGCATGTGCCTCTGACACATGAACAATCCCACTCAAACCCCAATTCTAATCCTCACTTGCTTATTTCCTGTATATTAAACTAGAACTAATTTCTGGTATAACATGGTGGTTTTGCTGGTTTGTTTTTTGTTTGTTTTTTTTTCCTCATATGGAATGGAATGTAGATATGCAAGGCAGATCACAAGAGAAGAAAATGAGATAACGAAGTTTAGATAAATGATTGAAAATTCTATTCTAGCACTCGTCCACAGTAAGATGCAACCACAAAATACAGCACCTGAGCTACCTTGTTGATACAGATGGTATTTCAGTTTGGGTAATAGTGTGCTATTTTGAGAACTCATGTTCCAGGGAGAGAAATAAGCACAGGAAGTAAGAGACAAGTTGTCTGGCTACCATGTGAAAGCAGATTAGAAAACTGTGGCTTTGGTGTACTGAGCACGGTCTGATAGGGAAAATGACTGCAGCCTGTAAGAACAGAAGGGGATAAACATCAAGGAGCAGATAAAAATGAACTACAGCTCACTTCTGGCACCAAAATAAATAAACTAAGTGCAAATGCAGGCAGCTGAAGAAGTTAGTCACCAAGCATTAAGGAGTAAAGAGATAGAAGAACCTCTCTGTCACAATAATGAAAGAAAAAAAATCCTTAATTACTTTAAAGACAGAGTTTGATACATTGTGAAGAGATTACATGATGTGCTGTCCATGAAACACCCTTTTTAATCTTGTGTCTCCTAATCATAAAATACATTAATTACAATTTCTTAAAAGCTGAAATGTGGAGTTTCATTTCAGCACCATAAATTCTGATCTCAGAAAGTGTAGTGAAAAATTGACAATAAGAATATTTAAGAGTTCATGACCTGAAGTGTAACTATTTCTTAGATTTCATTCACATTATTTATAAGGCATAATGTTCTTTAATACCATGCCATTATGAAGCAAAAATGAACACACCTTCACTCCCCAAATACACCTGAAAAATTTAATTGCATTTTAACCTCTATTAACATAATCATCTAATCATACTGTTGACAATTTCATTTTATATAAGCATTTGACTCTATGTATTTATTGAATATTAATGAATGCATTAATCTTTATTTTTCCAAAGTAGTCCTACTCATAAATAGTATTACACATTTGAAGGTTTTGAATATTCTGCTTTTTCTAAAACAGTTCCTTCTCAAGCACCAGACTATTCACTTGCTTGTAAAGCATTTTCAAACAAATCTTGTTAATTCTGAGTATGGTTCACTAAGCAGCATGATCTCATTAATAAAACAAGTTGCTACTCTAGTAAATCAGAACGCTCAGCTGTTTTAACTGTTTCCCTAATGGAAATTCTAATGATCTCTTCAGTCAGCCTCACAGAAGCCTAACACTTTTGAAACAAAACCCAGCAAAATAAAGAGGCAATGAAAAAAATGGAAACAGTGCAACTTCAGACTTAGCATTCTGTCACAAATAAATGTTAACTAACATTGGATCTGCATTCTTGAGGTTAGTTGGAATATTTTTGGACCACTGGAATTATCATTAGAAAGGTACTTTTGTCTGTTGTACTGAACTAAAAGAATTTTTTGAGTTACAAATTTGTGAATTCATGTGATTTCTAATACAAGAGAGAAGGGAAGAAAGAAAAAGCTTGATGCAAAAAGAAAAGAACATTGCGGAAACATGTTCTTAAATGTTCTTGTATGTTGTGTAAGAAAATAATAAATGGGTAACAAATGAGAAGGAGGCTAGGTCAAAGGGAAATGTAAAGTCAAAGCAGTCTTTTGCACTGAAGTATAAGTTTCTGCGTAACAAGACTTTATCTCAGGGTCTTTCAGTGTGATGTTCAGTTTGGGATGAACCTCTTTCTTAATGATGAAAATAGTGCTTCCAATCTGCTGAGACTTTGAAATGTGCTACACACCCAGTGTGTTTGTGACATCTATAATACATCTTACCTTTGGGAAATCTCAAAAATCAACCTCCTGCGAGGGAAAATGCCAATTTAGCAAGAACTTAGAAAAAAATGAGCCAAACACTTTTTTTTCATGAATTCATTTTTTTTGTGAACCTCATTTGCAGTTGCTCAAGGATCCAAGAATAGTGCTAAAAAAGCGATGGTACACAGGCAAAGCAAAGAAGAATGGGTAAGGCTTTGTAACACCCTTGTGTCTACCTAGATGCACATCTTACTTTAGTTATATATATATATATATTTCAAATTGTGGCACAGAGAAAGGGAGTTGGAAGTTTCAGAGAGAGTTAAAGTTTCAGAGGACATAAACATAAGTTCTGCAACCTTGTACATGTGCAGCAAAAACCATTTTTAATTCCTCGATGACATTCTGTTTTGTAAATCAGACCTTAGATACCTATCTTCAGTATTCAAAGTATTGAAAGTAACATGCAGAAAAAATACATAATTGCTATTTTAACTGCTTCAGCTTACTGTGTTATTAACAGTGTGTCACTTTTTTAAAAATATTTTTTTAATATTATTTTTTTAATAACACACGATATTGTTTCCTTTTCAGCTCAGCAATTTTACAGTAAAGAAATAACAGTGGAATACTTTTAAAAATTGATTTGAAATATTAAAATTCAAATGACATGGGTTTTTTTTTGTTGTTGTTTTTTTGTTTTGTTTTTGTTTTCTTTTTAACTGTAGGCCAAGTAGGTTAGTGTTGCATTCAAAAAAACCCCTTTGGATTTAATGTTAGACAGACCTAACTTCTTTCAACCTGAAATCAAGTAATTTAATCCAGCAATTCAAATATACAAGCACCAATTACTTTAACAGCATCTTTTCCTTATGCACAAGTAGTAATTTATAACATGAATCCCGAGTTTGGTCAAGTTACTCAGCTGAAACTATCTACTTCCAAAACATCAGTTTGGAATTCATACCCATTACCATTTGACTCATATAAGAGGGAAATGAAATAAACTACCAAGAAACTAGAGTTATTATTTTCCTTATGATGCTCAAAGAGCTTGCAAGATGAAAAGCATACAAATTGGAACTGGACACATAGCAACTAAGTGGCTATTCTGTCACACTGTATTTCACAAATAAAAGCATCCTCCAGGTCCTTTGATTAAACATGAAACGGGCAAAATAAGCAGTACTTGCAAGACATGCTTCACAGAATATCTCTTGTACAGCTCAATGGCTAATCACATTTCTTCCCCAAGAATTTCAAATTAAGTCCGATACTCCTGTTGGTCATAAATACCAAATGGAAAATATGAGCACTTTAAGTAAAGACCAAAGAAATATGTAACTCTGAAAGTACCATAATATGGTACCATAATGTCATCCCATATTTTTTTTTTCATTTAAAAATGTATCCTACAACAAGTTAGTGAAAATTCTTAGTTAGCCAGAATACGATACATCTGAACAAAACTGTCCACTCAACATTAGAAATCCTCCTTAAAAGAACTGAAAAACTATACAGATTACCCAGACCTGAAAATTTCTGAAATCCTACAGAAAAACAGAATATAGGCTAATCAGATCATACCTGGATAAATTGCTTGGTTTTCACGAGCCCCACATCTCCAGCCTCTATCTGTGCTCTTGACAGCTTCTCTTCAGTTTCACTTAGCCAATGATTAAATCTCTTCATGTCAGAATGAAAAATCTGCCACTTCTCCATAGCTTTGTCGAACCGTCTGCAAGTATAAAAGGAGATGAAATAGCAATCTATTGATACTTTATTTATTGACTACAGAAAAAAAAAATAAAGAGAATAATGTTGGATTTGTCAGGTAAAAATCAGTATAATATTGATAGCATAAGACATTAGCATTTATAACAGTTATATCAAATGGCAATATGCCAGTACCTCTGAAGCGAAATTATCACTATGCAAATGCATCACAAATCAGTGTTTTATCAATTTTTAAATGCTTTTTAAGAAAATGCAATGGTCTTCGATTGAATTTCCACTTGCATTGTGCAAAGGGACTCTGCAATAAAACCTTTTTCTTATGTTTCACTTTCAGTATTTTCTATCAATAACTATGCATAAAAGAAGACAGTCCTGAAATAAAAGGATTATTGAAAAAAAATGGAACATTAAAAAAATATGGTTTTGAACAATAAACAAGGGTGAAAAATATTATACCATGTCTGTAAGTCTGCAGTTCACTACAAAAAGAACAGCTAATACTTCCAGCACTTTGGGAAGATCTGACCTGTTTTTGTCTAGAGTGACTGATTGATCTTCTGCTTCAATAACTGTTTGACTTGGCTACTGCCAAATACTAAAGAAATGAAATGAAGACAGATTATGAAACAGATTATAAGGGCCATTTGCAGATAGCCTGCATCTTAAGAAATTCAGAAATCCTGTGTGTTTGGTGTGGAAATGTAATTACTAATCAGAGATTAACCAGAATGTTTTGTTAGAAGATCATCATTAAATGTGCTACTGTTGTTTAGTTTAATAATCCTCCTTTACAGGATTATAATAGATTTTAGGGTGTACTTAAAGGATAAAAACAAAGATGCTCAATTATTTCTCTAGGAGATAATCTGGTTCTGTATGGGCAAACGAGATGATTATTTGAATGTTAAGGAGTTTAATTCACCAAACAAAATGGCGTTACTATGAAGACAGATAATACAGGGAATACAGATAATCTTTTCCATTTTACTGATTTTTCATTTTTTAGAAGAAAATATAAGCAGACTATTGACCTGATTAAATACTGTAGTCACTTATCTAACTTATTTATTAAAATGGTTGTGATAATATATCATGGTTATCATATTTTATTGTTCAAAATTTGTCAAATCATAAGGTACATTATAACAGGGTTTATATATATATATAAAACTAGCTTACTCAGAATTAAAGAAAAAGTAAATTTTGCTTTTAAAAAAAAATCACATAGAAAATAAAATTAAAATTCCTTTTCTTTTTAGGTCCAGAATCATCTTTCATTTTGGACACTACATTAAAACATCTTTCTCCTGTTCCCCACAAAGCAAAATTACTCTTCTCAGCATGGGTAGCACATCAGACGCTTAAATGTAAAAAAATTCAGTAGGGGTTGATATTACTATAGTTGAATTAGCATTCCAGAACTTGCAAACTGAATCTCACATCACTCTACATTCTTCCTCTGTTGCGCTGGGAAATAACAGTTGTAAGGAGAAGAAAAACAAAAAGTTGCAACAGAAAAGATTTTAAAGATATTTAAAGCCTAAAATTCCCAGTGCTTATTGCTCATGTCTAAAAAAACATTGCTACTCTCAGTACAAGTATAAATCAATATAAAGCATTAGTAAAAACTAGAGAATTTGTCAACAGGCCAAGCAATTAAAATTCAAGGCTCTTGCAGTAATTAAACACCTAAACATTGTTACAATAATAAGAGAAAATGCAATTTTTGCTACAGTGGCAGGTGTGGGTCCCTTTGAACATCATCAAGCAGTTTCCTGCTCTGGGAAGTTGTGGGACCCATCTCCTGAGTGAGACACCTAAGTGAGAGTTTCCCTTGCTGAATCTCTGTATTACATCTGCTTACACACAACACTGCTTCCAATAACTTCTTAAACTTTAAAAACAAAGAGGCTTTTGTTTGTTTGTTTGCTTGTTTTACCCTGTGCAATCCTGTTACCAGATGCTAAGTTCAAAACCCACAAAAGGAGAAGCCTAATTAACTACCAGCGCTGAACAGCTAAATTGCTGAAGCCTTGGCACAGCAGAATGGGGATAAATTCATGGGAGAGCAGTACTCTGAGGACTGTGGAAACTCAGACAGCCTAGGTGTGCCTCAGGAATCCCCAAGCATACAACTGGGAGCAGAGGAAAATTAAAGGCTTTGTACACCCTTACCTGGGCATCCACCCTTGTTTTCCAACAGTCAAGTCACTGAGCTAAAGTACCCCAGTGCAGCCATTCATCTGTCTGCATCTGCTCAAACCCTCTCTGACAGGCATCAGCCAAAATAGTGGCTTATAGGTGGCCAGTAAGAGTGGATAGCCGGTGTCTGCTGAAATCTGGGCACTGTTTCCTTTCTGATGTGTCCCTCTCTCTGGTTCTCTTATAACATGCTCAATAACAAGGTGCAGACATCCTGAAGCCAAGCAGGGGGTTCTGGATGAGGATGTATGACTTGCACACATTACAAAGCACACAAACATCATACATGAGCTCTGAGACAGTCAGGCAGATTTATACCTCTATCCTGAGCATGTTTGGGTTGATAAGCAGAAAACAACTGTCACACTGGCCCAATTTTTTCGTATATGTACTGCCACTCCAGCAGGGACCATGTTAAGCAGTGGCTTTTGGAAACAATTTCATTTTATCATATTAGTACATAATGGATTTATTTTGCCTCCAGAGAGCAAGGAAAACAAACAAACAACAACAAAAAAAAAAGCAACCAAAGAAAACTGTTGGGGTAATACACAGCACAGTTTACATTAAGTCCTAAAAGTACTGGTTGTTCCCTTCTATCCTCTCTTCTGGACCCTTGGACCTGACCTCCTACAAGTAAAATTTAATATTCTTTGGTAGCATAGTACATGATATTGTGAGATTTACAAATGCCAATTTGGATGTACTGTCAGTGGAACTCTAAACTATATAATGGGTTTGACCTTGATGTTCTATGTCACAAGATTGGCGTTTTTAAGAAGCTGTGGAAAGGTGAAAGGAAAGACATTTTGTCCTAGTTTGACCAGCCCAGGGAAGTGGGCTGGCTGGGTTTGAGACTTGCGTTTTATGAGACCAGTGGGAAAGCATTTTCTAGTTCTTATTCCCTCTGAACGAAGCCCGGGCGGGTCTCTCTCCTCCCGGCTGTCCCAGCACACCCCTCTGCCCTGCCGGCCCTGCCCGGGCTGTGCGAGGCGGCGGCGGCCGGGGGCGCCGGGCCCGCTCGGCCCGGGGGCGGAACCGGGCTGGAACCGCTCGGCCCGGCCGGGATTCTCCGCTCCTGGAGGGGCGGGAGCGGCTGCCGAGCCCTCCCCGAGGAACCCACCGGGCCCGGCCCGGCAGGGGCAAAGGAGCCGGCAGAGCCTGCAGAGCTTTTGTGCCAGTGAAACACCAAACCACGCTGGCCTGAGGCTGTGTCGGCATCAGGAGCGGCTGAGCCTGGGGACAGCACCTGGATGGGCACCAAAGGAGCTGAGCATGGGGACAGCACCTGGATGGGCACCAAAGGAGCTGAGCATGGGGACAGCACCTGTATGGGCACCAAAGGAGCTGTGCATGGGGACAGCACCTGTATGGGCACCAAAGGAGCTGAGCATGGGCACCAGCACCTGTACGGGCACCAAAGGAGCTGTGCATGGGGACAGCACCTGTATGGACACCAAAGGAGCAATGCATGGGGACAGCACCTGTACGGGCACCAAAGGAGCAATGCATGGGGACAGCACCTGTATGGACACCAAAGGAGCTGAGCATGGGGACAGCACCTGTATGGGCACCAAAGGAGCTGTGCATGGGCACCAGCACCAGTGGTCCCCGTGGTTTGTGCTAAAGGCGGCCCCGAAGCCAGGAGCAGCCCTGAGCCCCGTTCCAGACTGAGAGCAGCCGGCACAGCTCACATGGAGTCGGCAAAAAGAGCACGTGGCCAGCAGAAAGAAGCAGAGAGAGAGAGCTTGTTTCTGATACAAGACTTGGATGAAATTGACTTTTTTTTTTTTTTTTTTAAGCATTACAAGACTTTGTACTTGAAAAACACTAATTCTCTCTTAGGCTAAGAAAATAAAAGGGGAAGTGAAACTTTGTAAAAACAACCACATAAAATTGAAGTAAGTAAGAAAATAGATTTTAGATTGAAGAGATTTTGAAAAGTTTGTCTTAAGCTTAGGCTGTAAAATTCTTTTGTGAAGCTATGGTACAGATGTACTTGCTGTATCAGACTTTGGGTTTTCCCCAGTAAGTTCATGGAATGCTTTGGGGGGTGATAGCGTTCTATCCACAATCCTGAGCAGAGGCACCAGTGTTAGAGGTTTGATGAGAAACCTCGGCCCCGGGGATAAAAGGGGCAGACCTCTGTTCCACAGATAGGTGAAAGGATACTGGAACGGCTCATCCTTAAAAAATGCATCCCAATAAGATGACATGGACTGAGAGCACAGTTGTGAGGAAAAACTGTGAAAGATGGGAAAGGCTTCACAAAGGCAGATCTCGGACAGCTGAGGTTTGTGAGAAAATGAAGCCACAAGAGTTTTTTGGGTTTTTTCTTATAGGAAGCTTTCCATAACATTAGCGAAAAATATGTTTCTCTCTAAATGAACTAAAGAAAGACTATTTATAAAGGTAAAAAAATAACTGATATTTCTAAATGTTGTTGTCTTTACATTGTTAATTAAGAATAAAAAAGGGTTGTGGGGAGGGAGGAAGAGTGTTTTGAAGGTTCCATCCTCATTCTTGTTGTTTTTCTTTCTTTTAGTGCTAGTTAATAAAGTCTTACTACTTTTAAGCTTAAGCCTGCTTTGCTCTTAATTAGAAATTAATTAGAATTAATTAGAATCTTTGAAATTGGCAAAATTAAACCAGAACAGAAGATGGTGTTTCTGCCCGGTTTCAAATTGAAACCACGACACCTTTGAAAACAGAAAAGACACAAACATAAAATGAAGTAAAAAAGGCAGTTGGTTTACTGTTGTAAACCAAATCTTAATTTTACATCTGTTTTTCAATTAATTCCTAGGTATTTTGATAACATTCCTTGATAAACTATGAAACCCACTTTTATGAAAGATTCTGGTTTAGCAGAACTTCACAATCAATTGACCCACAAGAAAAAGAATGTTAAATTTATTTGTCTTTATGCTACAATTTCCTAAATTATTTATGTCGTGGAAATTGTTATTGTAAGAAATATGTGTTTTATTCTTCATATTGGGAAAAACATTCCAGAAACTTCATTACTGTTGCTAAACAATGTACTATAGGATTATGCTAATATTAACCCACAAATTTTGCAGTTTTGTCAGCTTGATTCAGCACAATTAGCACCTTGTAAAAAATACACAAAACATCAAAGCAGTATAAATAATTATGCATTAGAATGTGAGAGCATATTTAAGGCCATTCTTACAGATAACAAAATAAGAAAATTTGTTTTTGTCAAGCAACATCTACAATTAAATTGCTTAAAGAAAGCTCTAACACATTTCCAGAGGTTTTGATGTTTTCATTTGACTTTACAGAATTCACGTGAGTTCTTAATTCAGATTTAATTTCTATATCCTCTCTACATTTGGATTCAAAGTGATTATCTCATTTTAGACACTGCTATATCTTGATCTTGTTCTCAGGTTTTGCTGTGGGTCCATTCTAAGACAACACTTAGCTCTACATATTCTATTCCCACCTTTGCAGCCTGTCCTTCACCCATAAACTTCAACCAAAACAACCATAGTAATGCCATCCAGCAATTCAAAATTTAATTTCTCCCCTTTTCCCAGAAAGTAGGTTCTGCAGTATGACATAAATTAAAAACATTTTATGTTACAATTACATTATAAATATTTTAATATCTTGAATTGTATTGATTGTATTATTCTTCTTGCCCCAGTTACGGATATCAGTGGCCATCTCTTTCCAAGAAAATGACAACTAAATTAGCAGAGAAAAAGCAAGGTCATTTCAGTCATTGTTGGTTTTTAGACATATACAAATCCATTTTTATTATACATGAGAGAGCAATAAACTTAACTGTTTAAAATTAATAATTATACAGCAAATGCATTGCATTATAATGGATGCTGTGCATCAATAGTTTAAACAGAAACATTCCATATAATTTATAAAACATGCATTCTTTTTCTAAACTCACTAAAACTATTTATTAGGCATATGAACTTCAAAATTCCAATTCTTTATTTCCTACAAAATTTTCCTTCATCAGTACAGAGATGCAATCATGTATTTTAGAAAACTTCACCTCAACAGCTGGATTAAGTGTAAGTAACAACTTTTCCCTAGAGAAAATAAAGAAATACTTGATTAAATGTGACCTAGGTGAGAGAGTAGCATATTTTGCAACTCTCTTATATGTTAAAAATATCCATGCAATTGATAATAAAATCAAAATATCATAACTTTCTGAAACGTAACCAGCAAAAGCATGATAAGGAAACCCCCCCAAAAAAATTTTACATGGAACAGTGTTTAAATTTTATGGAAATCCAGACCAGTATTTCCACCTACATGTGAAGGGTATTATACACACTTCATCCTCACAAAGGTGACAGTGCACACTGCACTTCCAGCCAGGATACTGCTGCATGTTACTAGTACCCACCCTATGGTTGCAGTCATCTTATAAAGTTAAATATGAGTGAAAAACCCCGTTAACCTCTGACTGTCAGGGTGATGTTCCCCTTTCCACGCCCCAGGGGCTCTGACCTGCTTAAGGCCAGTTCTTAATGATGTGGCAAAGCAGCATGAGCTGTCACTGGCCTTTAGAGAAATGGCTCTGAGAAAGCTCATCTGGGGTTTGCTCAGGGCTTCAGGGCCATTTTTAAACTCAGACCTTGACCTGGGCTACTCTGTAAGTCTGTCCACAAACACCCTTTCTCACTGCAGCCAGAGCCAGCTTCGCTCTCCTCTTTCAGGTACTGTGGGAACTCTGGGAGAGGTTCCTGCTTGCAGCCCCTTATCCCAACCTTGCAGTGTCTTGACACTCTCAAACATCCCTTCTGGAGCTCTCCAGAGCTGGAAGCCTCAAATGGCCTGTGTGCTGCTGTTTACACAACACACTGAGCAAGTAACTCCACTGGCCTTCAATGTCCCAGCTCCTGTGACTCCAGGATGGTGTCTGGAAGGTGGGGCAGCCAGCAAGAGGACACATGTTCTACTAAGGGGTGTCAGACTGCCTGGGTTGCCCAGCTACTGCCCATCCCACCGACCAAGAGTCTACCAACTGCTGGAGCACGCTGGACAGGCTCCTGCAAAGAGCCTCTTCCACTTGGGTTTCTTCTTAACTGAATCCAGAGCACAATTTGGTGTGAGACAGAGCACAGCCAGCAGCTGATCTCAACCCAAACAAAATACTCATGGACAGATTCTAAGTCAATACCAGTGAAACCCAGCAGCCCATTCTGGTTCCCAGATTCTACTTCAATTTAGATCCCATCTGGGACAGGCTCAGTGATTATTTCCACAGCCTGGACACAGAGGCAGGTAGAAGACACAGATTTATAGAGAGCTAGAAAATTATATCCAATTGGGGGAAATCAGTTCTCAGAAATTCCTCAAATTACCATCATAATCCATAAATTAAATAAATAAATAAAAATCAGTGAATTTTGGCATAGAACATTAATATGTGCAATGTAAAGTATATATCACGGGATGTCCCCTCAGTAGTCCCCTGTAATTACTATGAAGTGCTTAAATCCCATGATTTCCAATGACAGAGTTCTTAGTTCAACCTGTAATAACATGTTTTATCCTTCAAAATTGCCCTGTTCAATTTTATGTTTCCACTTCCTATCTTGAAATCCCTCTACAATGGTGGCTTTAGAGCAGGAAGAATAACAGAAAATGGATGATACAGTTAATGCTGTCTGTTGACTCTCTGAGCCTGAAAGGTGTTATTTATCCTGTTTAAGGTGTGGTAGATGTGTACAGAGATATATATACTGGAAAATTAGATGTCCTTGTTTCACCAAAAATCATAGTAATAATAGAGCACTTAGCATTATCTTCTTAAAATACTGATGCCTGTAGGCATCACTAGGTATTTTCTATCTTTTACAGATTTTCAGTCAGTTAAAAACCTTTTTAATAAGTGATTGTTGTTTAGTTGTTTTTGTTTTTGTTTTTGTTTTAAGTTTACAATAAAATTTCATTTAAAACCCCTTTCCTCTTTAATTTTGAAAATTTATTTGAGAAAAGAAACCTAGGTCCAAGTAACAGTCACTAGGTCTTATTGTATGTGTAGCATATAGCAAACAGCTCTGGTCTTTTATGAAACTAATATGTTGATGACCTACAGGATTTAAAGGAATGGAAAAGCAAAGAAGACTGTATGGATAGAGCAGAGTCTTCATCATACTGCTATCAAGGAGAAAATATTTGTAAGTCATAAAGAGTCTGTTTAGATTAGATATCTTACAGTATCTTTTCTGTGTTTAACAAAACATCTTAAATAATTCTGACACCTGTTAGTACAATAGAAAAACAAACAAAATCTATACTAAGAAAGAATATTTTCCAGTATCATTAGAATTAATAAGTATTTTCACAATTGTGGCATTCAAAAGCTTACTTTTTTTACTTTTGACTTCTGTGAATAATGATTTACTGTAATGATAAAAAAGTATTTGCAATGTGCAGGATAAACAGGAAAAAGACAACGCATTTTGTGGAAAAGGAGTTGAATGGTAATGGTTGCCATAACAATGGTAACTACTAACACCTAAAACCTAAAAAAAAGTAAGTGGCATGTTTATGAGGGGTTTTATATATATAATTTTATATATATAAACATGTATAAATACAAATATATATATATATTTCTCAATATATATAGATACCCTAATTATACACACTAATTTACAAAAAATAAATATTCAGAATATTATATATATATTAGTCCTATGAATAACAAGAGAACTTCAACACTGTCAAGTAAAATTTATCAAGCTAGAAGTTCTTTCTTCATGAATAAATAGCAAAAGACATTTTGGCTAATGCATATGATTGCAATATGGAGAATTTAAACAATGTAGAGATGCCTACAAAGGCTGGTATCAGAAGGTTATTTTCTCTAGTTTAACATGAAGTAGAGAAGTCATATTCTACCACTTGATCCAACTCAGTTAGGAAAGTTTCTAATGACTGGATGGAATAACTTCCAGAAAACAACTACGAGTCCTGGAGGTAACTCTCAGAAGCATAAACTGTGGCTGTCCAGTACAGGGGAGGTTTAGGGTGGATATCAGGAACAGGTTCTTCACCCAAAGGTTGTCTGAGACTGAACAGGCTCCCCAGGGCAGTGGTCACAAGACCAGCCTGACAGAGCTCAAGGAGTGTTTGGACAATGCTGTCAGGCACAGGGTGTGACTCTAGAACAGCGCTGTGCCGGCCAGGAGTAGGACTCAATGATCCTTGTGGGTCCCTTCCAACTTAGGATATTCTGTGATTCTGGGTCTAGTAAAGAATCCCAAAAAACATCATCCTGTCTCTTCATCACTGATCTCAAAGCATAAAATATATGTGAAAGCAGTTCAAATTATGCAAGCAAGCTATACATTCAAAGAAATTGTTGCCGAGATGATTCTAGAGGCCAGCTTTGTACAATGCTACATGGTCAGCTACCACTGCAAAGGCCTTAACAAATCTTTCTGGGGAGTGGACAGTCTGCATTGCACATGCTATTCATCAGCAATCAGGAGGAAAAAATAGAATCTAATTGAAACACACTCTAAGGTTATACAGATTAAGGCTGTAACAGGTAGGTTTAAGGCAGTTTCTGTCTTCAGTTATCTCCTACCTCAAACGCCTTTTTTTTTTTTGTTGTTGGTTTTGTTTTGCTGTAGAACACAGAAGCTAACCAGAAATCCAGTCTTTGGGGATACAGCAATACATCAAGAATCAATAGAAGCTGAACAGGCACAGCCTGCTTATCAGAGAAAAGAAGCTCACATATTATGAGGCTCTGATCTTTTATATAGTCCATATGTCAGTCCCACTGGACAATAAGAATTATTCACAGAATAAATACTCAAAAATGGAACTTAAAAATAGGTCTAATTTAAAACTGACATGTTCAGTTTAGCAATCTTTATTCACTCTCAGTAAAGAAAGTAATTAGTAGAATAAATGTGTATTTAGATTAGCAGTCTTTAAATTAGTCATAAAAATATTATGTGTGTTTATTCATTCATTTAAAGTTTATATTGAGATATTACAGCTGTGTTTAATAATATAATTAACATGTTCCATTGTCCTCTGATTTGAGTACAATAACTTTTACTTTCTTGCAGAACAATGTGCAATTATGACCCTAAAGAACTACAGTTACATTTCAGGCATAAAAACATTATGAAGAGAAAAATATGAGATTTCAAGGCAGTTACAATTAACTTTTAGTTATTAAGTGTCCCAGCTAGAGATATTTTTTAGTTAATACCTGTTAATTGAACTGTCAGCTATATTAAAACAGACTTGATAGAAATGTCCATACTTTGCCACTCCTGTTGTGACCTAACTATTTAATAAGGCATATTTTACTTCTCTGTAGATAAATTAACCAAATATTCATGTTGTGTATTTCACAAAGTGAATTTTTTCTAACGCATATTTTGATGAGAAACCCACTTTGGTATGAAAATTCACAGCTATAAATCTTTTCAATATCATATCACAGAAGAGAGCCTTGGGTGCTGTATTAACATGAAGAGTTGGAGCAGCATGTACACAGAGTAATGTTAATTGGCACATAATGACTTCCTAGGCATGTTTACAGCAAAAAGAGTATTAGGGTCTTTATCACCCCATTGTGTCGTACAAAAACATTAATCAGGCACTATGAGACATTGATTCCAGGATTTTTTTTTTTTTTTTTTTTTTTTTTTTTTTTTTTTTTTTTTTTTTTTTTATGTACATTTGGCTTATTCCTTTCTGCAACTGCAGCCTCTGGGAATTTTTTATGTCACAAAAAACCCTGAGTACTCTTTCTAGAAAAATTGTTCAAGATTCACAATGAGAATTTTAATTGTTATTTAACACAGGCTTATGCTGAATTTAATGTAGATGTTTTAATTTGCCCATGAAATCAAGGAGTTTGGAATTTTGAAATAAATCTCCCAAGTAGATTCACACTTTTCCACAAGGCAAAATAAATAACTGTAGTTTGGACTGTGTCAACATTTACTGTTTCGTTAAATTTACAAAAAAGAAAATTGATGCAGGAAATAACCTGGAGGAAGACTGCGAACAACACAAAAGAGAAGAAGGGACAGGGCAAGGTTTGCTTATAATTTTTTTCTTTCAATACTGATCCTCTTTGTTAGAACAAAGTATGCCTTCTATGACTATTAATAATCAGAACAATGAACAGAACTCAGTATTCACAGGAAAAAACGAGATGCTCTTAAGAGCAATAAGGTACAACTAAGAAGTGCAGATTTACAACAGGGCCTGAAGAGGCTTCAATTCCCTGCCCTTATTAATCATATTTCCCACTTTACATTGTGGCTGGCATCTCAGGGGTTTCCAGCCTAGCAACATTTTTTTTCTCCAACTCTTCAGATCTGCTTGCCAGATAAATAACTTAGAGAAAAATGGCAGTTTAAGCAGGAACCAAAAAGAAATGGCAGTGTCTCCCTGGAAGACAAGCCTGACACTCCAATCTCAGTCATGGCCCATGACCTACTACAGCTGCAAGACAATCATTACTGTTCCTAACACTACTTGGACAAATAACCAATAATTTCAAATTATCATTATATTTTGCTTATAATTTACAGAACTGTAGTTTGAGGGCACAAACTTTTTTTTTTTATCAGTAGAAAAAAGCACAGACTCAGATTTTCACAAAAAGATTTTGAGATTCCCAGTGCTTTGTCTCTGGCACTAAAGAAAGTCTTGAAAATCCCTCTTTGCTTGCCAGAGTATCAAGCTAACTGCAATGGATGCTTCTGCAATTGGTTCTCCACAGACGGTTTATCCCCTTCCTCCTGTAACTGTGTGGAGACACAAAGCAATGGTCCCTGGAGGATAAAGTAATGACAGCAAAGAAGCTCGTGAAGCTTAAGCAACTTCCCCTTTCTGAAAGCAAGAGGGCTATACAGTTCTACTCACAAGACGACAGCCAGCTTGATTTCTCCAAAAAGAAAACCCCTAGAGTAGTTTAAAAAAGGCTCCCAGTCCTCTGCCAGCTCCTAGGGATCAATACAGCATTCTCATTCAACTAATTTCCCCCAGATCGCTGTGGGGAAAGACATGCTAAGTTCTTAACTTGGGAAGAACTGTTGTTCTCCATCTAGTGTGCTAAGGTAGTTTTTTTAGTTCTCTGGGCCCTGCTTATGTCTTATTCAGTCCCGGGTGACTGGTGACTGCCACAGGAATGTTCAAGAACCAGCAAAGGACTGTGCTGATCCCTACAGGGCTACTGCAATACAGAATGGACTGAAATCGTTACGAAAGTGGTGCTTAACTGTAGAAGAAAGAAATACTCGACTAAGCACATTGTGCTCTCTAAACACAGATAAAAATACTGCACTCACACCAAGATCTTCCTTATATTTTTTAGAGGAATCTTACTTTTGTTGTGTGGGAGGGTTTTCTTTAATAAGTTTTTCTTTTGATAAGGGGAGGTTTTTGGTAAAAGTTTTTGTCAGGAAAGAAGTAGAATGGATTTTTGGTTGTTTTTGGGTTTTAGGTTGCTTTTTTTTTTATTAGTAATTTTAGTACACTAAGTTTTACACTAGTTAAGTGTGTAAGAGAATAGATACTAAAAAGAGTTTTGAACGTATAGGATTAAGTTTTTTAAAGATCATTTACTTAATTATTACTTAAAATGTAGTTTATTTTAATTTTTTTTTATTAATAGTTAATTATTTTTTTTTATTTATGTGGTTTTATATTGTGGTAAATTGTGACTAATTGTTTTGTGTTTTAAATATTGTAGAACATGGAATAGATGAAGAAGCAGAAGGAAATTTAAAAATAATAAGGAATTTTTATTTTGTCTTTATTTACTTATTATACTAATAAATTAAAAAAATTAATTTTTTTACTTTGTGATAAGTGATATACTATGTAATTATTTAATTTATATTTTTGAGATTTTTGTTTCATTTTAAAGTATGGAAAGGTTTTTTTTTAGTGATTAAGGTTAAAAATAGTGGTTTTTAGGGGTTCAAATTCTTCAAAACATGCAGAGAAATATTCTCTGCATTTTGGACTATAACATGTTGTTCCTTTAACAGCGCGTCAAAAAAATAGATTGTTTTTTTTTTTTTTTTAATGTGTTTAAAATTCAAAACTTAGGGCTCTACCTACTTAAAAAATAGCCAAGCAGGCGTTTAGCTTGCTTGAAATTAGCATGGAAGAAAACATGCTGCTCATTTGGAGACATATGCACACAAAACAAAGGAAAGGAGATAAACGTAGAAAGAATCCCACTCCTTTCTGTGCTAGCCAAAAAAATCCCAGTAAAACAAGCTGTTGAAGAATAAAACAATCTCTCTTATTTTCGGACATTACCCCTAGGGAAAAGCTTTGACACACCAGCAAAGTCTACTTACCTATGCTTTGCTTCCCTTACATAGCAAACATCTCAAGGTTTTACTTCAGGGGTTTTTACTAGACGGAATTACATCCTTGTATTACAAGGTTCTGTAATTAATTTATTCTACTTAGTCAGTAGAATATGTCTCAGTAGACAACTGGATGACAGAAGCAGCTGCACATTAGTGGAAATCACACACAACACACCATTTGTATTACTTATAGCATCAAGAGCATTAAAATGAGAATCTCTTAAAATTATATTTAATCCTAATTGTTAGATTCTTCATTGTCAAAGTAAAATATTCTTAACATCTTCTATGTAACTTTAAATACTTTTTTCTTCTAATAGCAATTTAATTCAACAGCTACCTCTATATAAAAGTTTAGCTGTGTATGTGCAATGTACATAAATATACACTTGTCTGTATATATATGTATATAAAGGCTTTATTGCATTTTTTCACTCTTTGCCTGGTACCCACTGATGATTTCAGTGTGTAATTTACATTTCAAAGGATATTTCAAATACAAACATGCTGACTAGGGAAAATATTCAAATTTAAGGATTATCACATAACTGTAGCCAAGATTTCTTGTGCTTTATACTACTAAGTGGAAAAAACGGTGATGCAGTAAAAGCCCATGACCAAAATTCAGACTTAATTTTCAGAATCTGTGTGCCACTCTATGGCAGTAATCTACCTTTCTTTACTCAAACAGTACAAATGCCAAGCCTAACTACAAAACATTTGTGCAGATGGAGTGGAAGAACCTGTTTAGCACTGTCGAGGCTGACCTGGCTGGGTGCTGGCTCCCTTCCAGGGTGTACATACACTGCACAGCCTTACACATTTTACACAGCAAATAACCCACCTGCAGCTATGATGGCCACAGCTTCCACCATTCACCACGAAGTCACCTGGACCAGAGGTTATGCAACTGGATAGCAGATGAAGATTTGGGAAAGTTGTTTAGGATGGATATCAGGAAAAGGTTTTTCACCCAGAGGGTGGCTGACCACTGGAGCAGGCTCCCCAGGGGAAGTGGTCACAGGACCAAGACTGACAGAGTTCAAGAAGCATTTGGAAAATGTTATTGTGATTCTTGTGTCTAGCACAGGGTCAGGAGTTGGATTCAATATTCTATGATTCTACTACTGTCATCATAAACTCCACTGATCATGTAGTCCACAGGAATACACAATGTTAGTCAACCCCACAGCTGTAAGTCCATAAACACAAAAGGATGTCACTATCAAATCATGACCCTAACAATTTCACAAATATGAAACAAGAGATGGATAGACTTCTGTTTTAGGGGGTGAGGAGCTCCTGGGTGCCAAGTATAAGCTGAGATAGATCACTCTGCTCCATATCATGGCTGCTGATTACAGGAATCTGAGAACTGTCCCTAGATCCTCATTCTCATCTACTTGTTTGGAGAATGTGTAGTTGCACTTTTCCCTGTCTCCTTTAGCAAACACAGGGCGAGGTTGAGCAGTCATTAACCTGGAGGTGAGGTTTAGCTCACTAGATGATTTGCTGAATTTGTACAGAAAGTCTCCGTTACAAACACTGCTGACAGCAGCAGAAAGAATACTGCCAGCAGTCTTAGAAATACCAAATATGTAAAATAACTATGCATTCATGATTGTGGTGCATTATTTACTAATTCTTCTCTTTACCTAGGACCATGGCAGTGCATAACAAAGTTATCCCCATTATCTATTGCTATTCCTTATCTGTAAACAGGTAAGGAATCTGGAGCATCTTAGCTTGGCATCCTATAAAAGTGCTAAGCAAGCAACCTGCTGTCATTTAGCCCAACTGGCGAGGAACCCTGATTGCATCCCAGGATTTACAAAGGTGATAAAAAATGAAAGTTAAAAAAAAAAAAAAAAAAAAAGAAAAAAAAAAGGAAAAAGAAAAATGAGCTCAGCTGTCTAGCTGTCTTGTGAAAGATCCTTCTGAAGTTACAAATAAAAAGAGAGGGAAAATTTTAGAGAGTTAAAACTGTGGGGTTTTTTAAACTTCTGCTCTGTAATTCCCTGTTAGTGATCAGACAATTCAGAGTTAAGGTAGAGAATAATCACTCTATGCATTTTAATCAAAGCCAGAAATGTATACAATATAAAAATCTTAGACAATGATAAGTCCTAGAAAACTACAAGTTGTTCACAGACCTTCTTCATGTCTTTCCAATATGGCCTTCTCCTACTCTATTCATGGACATATAATAATCAAGACTGTAGAAGCCTATGCAGCTTAGAATTCAACTGTGTGGCAGTCTTCACAAAAAAGTGTGCTCTTCCTCTGTCTCTATCAGAATCTTGGAGACTGAAGAGGCTACACATAGCACATTCCCAGAGCTCCCAGTTATGCCAGCACAAAGGGAAAGCTGAATCAAGAATTCCATTCTCAGCTTCAGTCTTGCCTATTTTCCTTCTAAGTACACAGAGAGATCAAAGGCAGTTCACTGAAATATTTCTGAATGACTGTAAATGCTCATTTATCATTTCTGCTCTCTTTTAACATGTTCTGCAAGGTTCAGATCATGGCAAGCTTGTTCTACATCACTGTTTCAACATTTCTAGCAGCTACTCTCGATGTCATGTATTCTACCTTTCTATTTGCAGTGACTGAAGGCACGGACCATGCTATGCAAGCAAAAGTCACTTTATGACACTAGTTCACCAGTATTTATAGTTCTCTAACTTCCCTACAAATTTTTCCACTCAGACCCTTTGCCCCTGTTACCTTAGCAACACAGTTTTTTTGGTTATCAAGTCCCTGCTACATTATCTTGCCCCAGCAATGTCCTCACTATATCCCCTCTCATCAGAGCGGTGGAAGTGGCCAGAGTGCAGTCTTCACTTCTCGCCTTGAGTTTATCCCTCCCACAGCTTCCACTGCTCCAGGGCCTGGAGGTCTGCAGCACTACCCAGCTCAGCTTCTGTGGCAGTCTGTCTGGTCTCCCATACTATTTTATGATGTCACTATCTTCCCTGCTTTAGAGAAATACTAATACTTTAGAGGATACTTTGGAGGATCATGACTACACTATTGAGTTAAGAGCAACACTTACTGAAATAACCTGAGTTGGTGAAGAAAAAGGATATGGTAATGTGATTAGGTCTTATTTTCTTTCACTGGGCAAGATGTTACATCTTGCCTGCACTAAATGCCACAGACTTGATTTCAAAAACTAAGCATCTGTAACTTCTGCTGCTATCGACTATAGCACTGGATGACAAGACTGAAAAAGAGGTTTAATAAAAACAGCAAATCCAGGTGGGAATTGACTTGGAGACTCAAAGCTGACTGCTAAGGCTCTTTCTATAAATGTTTTCATATATGATTGTATATTTGTGCACTATAACTCCATGGACTATAATCTGAAACAAAATCTTGTTGCAAAATTATTTCTATCTCTTTCAAGAGTCATGAGTTCTAAGTGTTCTTTTTATACTTTTTCCTTTCTTATAGTAGTGGAAATCCACTGAAAGCAATAGAGCTGATTCTGACTTACAGTGCTGTAAAAGAGTCAGCATTAGGAGGTAGAACACAGGTGGCTACCGAAGCCTTGTTCTTACATGCCAGCAAACTACAGACCCCCTTCTCTTTGTCTGATGTGGATAACTGCCCTCTCATTTTTACAATGGAACAGAGTACAAAGGTATTGGTTAGAAATGTAACTGCCTTTTCAGAACTGATTGGAGAAATGATGCCAAAACCACACTTGTGAACTGCTCAGTGTTTGCTGGGGTCACCATGTTTCATGGGTGCTTCCCAAGCAGACACCTTGGAAATAGGCTCTATCCTGCTACAGTATGTGGAAGATGATGGCACTTTATAGGATGCAGAAAGACTTGGGGAACTGACCAAAAGACTGTGCCTCCAAATAGGAGAAAAGAAATGCACTTGAACTGGCATTGCTGTTGTGCCAGAGGATTTAAAGATAGTGAAGGGAATTGTTGGTCTGTTTAGTGCCCTGCAGGGACAAAGACAGTCATGGTTATTAGAGGAATTTATTTCTGGGCTTGCAGACTCCCACAGTGTCTACTAAAGAGCACCAATTCAGAAAGGCAGCAACATTTTCTCCTTTCTTTTATTGGCAAACTACAGTGGTTATCATTAATCACCCTGACAATATGAAAATGCAGCATTATTCTGTTAAGTATTTCTATGCCTTCTGATTTTTCACTGATCTACCGTGTTGTCAAATGCTATACATACAGACAAGGCACAAAGTTGTGTGCAGTGAAAAAAAAAAAAAAAAGAAAAACAAACATTTAAAACAATCATAATTAAAATATTTGAATCTGGGGTGTATTGGAACTTCATGATTTTTAATTTCATTTTCTTGCTTGATTATATTATTGATTTGATTTAATTTGATTTCATTAGCATAGTGAATTTTAAAATTAATATTCATTGTAAGATGCTAGCCAGTCTTTCATCTGTTTAGGAAAACCTAAATACTTTTTCCATGATATAAAAGCCTTGATGGTAAATTCTTAATTGCACCATTTCTACACTGAAATCAGAGGGGATAATAAAAATAAGTCACTAATTTTGGTAGAGCCTTAAAAAGTCCAGAAAAAAAGATTTATGGAACAGTAGGTGTCTCTGCCATATTTTTGTGTTACATTGGGGCCTGTGAACCTGAGTTGAAAATAACTCAGTGATTCCCCAGATTTACATTTCATCTTGGTTTCCAGCTAGTCAGAGGACATTTTGTAGCCAGGCAGGAAGAAAAAAAACATGATGGAGAGACAGAAAAAGCTCTTTTCCTGTTAGCCAGTGTTGCACAGCACTGGGAACATGGCAAAGCCACCAGGCACCCCTGGCCCCATGGGTACTTAGCGGAGAGCAGGGAGGGAAGAAAACAACAAAAAAAAAAAAAAAAAAAAAAAAAAAAAAAAAAAAAAAAAAAGGAAAAAAAGGTCACTCTAAAAAGGGCAAATATTTTCCAAGCACTTTGCTATTTCTAATATCTGTCACAACTTCTCACTGCAGTCTCTCCTAACGTTCCTAAAGGTGTCACTTGAGCAAGGTGCTCCTGTGGGTCGAGCTTTGGGATGGAATTTAAGGTCCACTTGGCAAATTAGAATATTTGTATCTAACCTTAAAAAGCACCTGAATATCACAGCTCTTCCCATCTTATTTATGAACTGACAGTGATATAATTTTTTAGGATGTTTTGAGTTGATTTAGTCAGATTTGTTAAGGAAACTAAATAAGAGGCTAATAGGACTAGATAGAGAATTAGGAACTAACTACTTAATACACAAGACAGTTTCTATTACTGCTTATTATTTCTTTGCATGTCATCATTAACCATATGACATCTGAGTAGAAGTGTCTTGTGCACAGCCAGAAAACACTTCTGAGGCTTTGCCAGAGAACAGTCAGGTGAGAATCTCATGGGTCAGGGGAAAGCAATGTGTCTTGAGTGGCCCTACAATACCACATATTCAAGTTTTAATTGCAGAATGTCTGCCATTAAAGAAGACATAATAGGCACAACCTTACAAAAGAGCAGAGTCTGGCTTTCAAAAACCAAAATATTCAACAAATGTCTTGATGACTTTTAGAAAATTCTTTTATGTAGTAAAACCTGCAAATTAATTTGAAGGATTATTTTTTAGTTCTACCTGGAAAGCAATCACAATTACTGCATTTTATGTGCTATAATAATATAGGCAGTCTATATTAAACACTGAAGCATCTGAATAGGTATTTCCACAAAAGATTTAAAAGCAAACATTTAAGCAAAATATTTTAAATATTTTAAACAAAAGATTAATAGCTAAACATATTTTTTCAGACTCCATAACTAAACTATTAATTTTCCTAAATAAACAAGTTCAGAATTTTTACTGCTTTAGAACACAGTGATGATTCTGGAAATTGAGATATACTATTTTTGTCAGCATCTTATTTTAAGACGTCCTTTTTAAAAAACAAGGTGACAATTTTATCATATTGAAAACATTAAAAGAATCTAGATTTTGGCATACATTTCTGAGATGATGGATGAAATCTGAGGTAGCTACTGAATAAATACTAAATATATGAATCTTAGAAATCAGAATTCCTTGAAATGTGCTTGCTTCTAAACAGCTATTGAAACTGAGCTTATATTTTTTTTTTTCTTGTTTTCTCTGGGAATGGAAACAGAGGCGTCTATTTCTACTACGAGAAATCTGTGCTACAAATTCTTGATTTTATATCTATTTAAAAAATATTTAGAATATTTTCAGCTAAATTTTCCTTTTATTTTGCTTTTTTAAACTATGCTACCAGACAAAACGTACAACTATTGATAGTCTATTTTTTCTTCAGTGTATTCTCTCATTTTCTTTGTAGAAAATTCAATTTCACATTACCATATAACTTCTTAGTCCATATGATTTCTTTCTCAAAAGATATAAGACTTGCATGAGGTACATAATGATGAACTCATAGGACCTGACACCTCTCATGCATGTATTTCTGGGCATGTATGAGTATCCCACTCATAATAATGATAATAATATCAGACCACAAGGAAAAAAAATCAGTTGAAGTACTTATGATCACTGCAGAAGAGAAAAGGGAGCTGGGAAAAAGAAAATTCTCCCCCTCGTGGCAAGGAAGTAGCACAGGCAAACTGCTTTCTTAGGTTGGTATTAAACATGAGTGTCAAAAGTTCTGATCTGAGCTAAAGGAATAATGTGCCTGATACACCAGTTAAAGGCCTCCTTTTGCCCAGGAAGATGAGTGCTCTAAAGCCCTATACTTTGAGGCTAACTTGACAAATACACTTAGAAAGCTAAGCTTTATGGCAGCCAAGAGCTATGCAAATAGGTGTTTTTACCTAAAACCACTAAACTTCCAGTTCTGCAGAATACAGTGTTGCATCAGTCAATAAAGTCTGGACCATAAAGCCTTACAAAGATTAACTTTCTTTAACCTTTCTCAAAATGGTTCCAAATACAACTGCAATGTCTCTCAACCTGAGAGCAAAATTAGAAGGAAGCAACTAAAGGCACTTTCATACATGCATGCAACTACACACACAAAAATAAATGTACAGAGGATTCAACTTTTAGCAACACATTATACTTTGGAAGGCAAATTTATGGTCAGGAAAAACAGTTTTGCAGCCAGACATAGGACTTTATGATAATAGCTAATAAAAATGGTGGATGGAAGCTCTTTGTTTAATAGTGATAAAGGAAAAATGAAACATTATCACTTTTAGAATTTTATAAACTAGAACTGACAATAAAAGTTTGAACATTTGAAAGAAACACTGTGGGTAAAAAGAAGTATAAGTCTTAGAAGACATTTCTGAAAATCTGCATAGTTAGAAATTATATTCACAGTTTCTGGTTTGTTGAGAAGCAGGTGCTTGTTTTTATGAAACTGTTAAAATCTTTAAAAGTTCAAGAAATCCAAGTCCTTTCCTAGATAAGATGGACAGACACTGCAGGACCACAGAACAATCACCCCTGATTATTAACATATTCCAGAGGTGTATATCAAGCAGATTCTAGAGAGAGACTGCAGGAAATCTTACTGATGAATGTATGAGCCTTTAGGTGTCTTAAAAGAAGAATACTTATATCAGAAGATCCTGATTTCTTTGCAGGATTTTCCACCAGATGCAGTACCCCCTACCATTCAAAAAAACATTATGCATTTTCTTCATGAGTATGACATCAGAGCTCCATAAGAATAAAACTGTGTAAAAACTGAAAAATATAATGAACATATAAAAAAGGAGAAGGACCAGCAGGGTCTCCCTGCCCTTCATGCCGGTAGGAATGACTGAAGAAGGTGAAATCCTAGAAGTAGAGAAGGGCAAGTGGAGAATTATGTCACAGAACTCAACCCCTACAAGTCTTTTCCCCACACAGGCTGCACCCCAGACTGAGACATCAAAGGTTTTTCAGCCCAAGATACTACTGGCTTTTTGGGCTGCAAGTGCAGGTTGCCTACTTGCATCTAATTTTTCATCTACCAAAACCCCAGCAGGGTTATTCTAAAGTCCTCCATCACCTATCAGAGTTAAATCAGAGGTGGAAAAAGTCAACATGCTTAGTCACAGAGTTGCTATTCAGAGGGAGCTAGATAGGGCTGAGCCAACAGAAACCCCACTAAATTAATCAAGTAATGCAAAGTCCAGCACCTGTGAAAGAAGAACCCCTTGCAAGAATATAGTTTGGAAATTTATTGGCTGGGAAGTGGCTTTGCAAAAAAGGACCTGGGGTCCTGTGAGTAACAAGTGGGATGTGAATCAGCAGTGTGCCTTGTTAATCAAGTGTATTCTGGGCTGCATTGGCAGCAGCACAGTCAGCATTCTGAGAGAAAAAAACTACCCCTCCTCAATCAGGTCTCTTTGGGCACATCTAGAATACTGTGTCCAGTTTTGCACTGGTCAAAACAGGGCCTTAACAAACTGGAGTAAATTCATCAGGATAATATGAAGTCATGGGGCTGGGGCACTTGTTCTATGAGAAGGCCACTGAAGAGCTTCAGACAGGCTCTTTGGAGGGGTGCATACCGTGAGGATGAAAGACCACAGGCACAAAACAAAATGAGAGGTTTATACTAGGTATAAGGAAAAAAAAAAAATGCACCATGAGGACAGTCAAGCTGTGGAACAGGTTCCTGAGAGGTTGGTATGTCTCTGTTGTTGAAGGTCTTTATGACCTGTTTGGTTAAAGTAACCTGGTCTACTAGTGTTGACCATGCTTTGTGCAGAATGTTAGACTGGGAGAGTCCCTGATGGTCTTTCCAACTGGAATAATTTTGTGATCCTATGACACCAATTAAGGAAATGAAAACACTCTAAGTCACCATAGCTAGATCTTACACAGCACTTTGATCAGTAGCTCAGGACAAAGGGTAAATATGGGAGCAAGGTATAATCACACAGAGATAGGTTGTGTAAAGGATTCTGGTGAATTTTCTATGACTAACAGGCTAAGCAAATAAAACCTAAGGAAATGAAACTTCAATGATTATGTTGTCCTGTTGGAACCCAGGACATTCCTCTGACTGCCCTGGATGACCAGAGACCCTGACAGGGGTCTCAGAGACCCTGGCATGGAGTCAAAAACACCTGTGTCTTTGATTTGAGCCCATGGAAAAAAATACCAACTTTGTATGAAGATTTGCAAGCCACAAGAGTTTAAGTAGAGAGATAGTTAACTTGTCACAGGGTGAAAACAGATAGAGAATAGCCTCAAGGTCTTAATGGAATTATTACTAAACCAAATTTTCCTGAGTTGTTAGTATAGGGTTAAAATGCTTATAAAATCATGGGAAAGGAATGCAGTGCTTTGTTTTTAGTGGACCATGCAAAACTGCACTTACATAAGTTATATTTAAGCATATCAATAAGAAACACAAACCATGTAATTATTTGGGTGTAAAATATTTGTTGATTTGGGGGTCACGAAATCAATGTTTAGAATTTCCAGGGTACCTGTAGATGTGATCATGTTTGTACAATATAAGTACAGTGATTGTAATAATTGTTTTGCTTAAACAAATATGTAGTTATATAATCATAACTAAAATGGTATAAATATGTGCATTCTGAACAAATGTATGGGACTAGATTTGGGTAGCTATACCCCTAGTTCCCAAGTGCTCTTAATAAAAGCATCTGGCATATAATCCATCTGTGATTATGTGTTTCTGAACGCTAACAGAGTGATATTAGCCTTAATGATATAGGAGAGCAGCAAAATAATTGTCACTCATTTTATTTTAGTGTAACTGTTGAAAGAACATTTCAACCTTACGCTAATAATTAATCCCACTTTTACTAGAAAAGCAACTAGACAATTACCAATCAGATGAAATAATGAAAGTCTAATCTAGAAGGAAAATATATATTCCAGGAAGAAACAAAGAATGTCACACTGGAAATAACTACTTGCAGTGCATCTATGGCATAGTCCCATGCAGAAGATCAGGGGTTAAGTGTGTCTCAAACACCAATATCTGGATGGCTGTGGAGCCAACCAAGGGCTGCTGGTGAGAACACATTGTGGGGAAGAACAGCATGTGGCTGAAGAAGGGGCCAGGCAGAGGAGGCCAGTACTTTCCTGGGACAATTGTCTTTGTTCTGGCTCCTGGAGCTAAGAACAACACAGCACAGGGCAAGCACAGGAATGAGGTCGAGCAGAGAGCATGGACTGTTGGCCAAAGGCCAGCCCAGTAGTCTTTATTCCCCGATCAAGGCTCCTAAAGTTCCTCACAAACTCTCTGACCTATTTTCAGAGAGGTCTACAAGAACAAACTGAAGATGATAACTAATTTGCATAGAAGCTCCAGCGTGGGGAAAACTTAAGTTTTAAAAAGGTGCCTCCACAAAGCCTGGGTGGTGCTTGCCCCATCAGCTGGATCCTTTCAGCTCTTTATCTCTTTCTCTCTCTTTCTCTCTCTTTTTTCCCTCTTTTTCCCTCTTTCTTGCTCTTTCTTGCTCGTTCTTTATCTCTCTCTCCCACTCTTAAATTTCTGTCTCTCTCTTCTCTTTCACCCAACCCATTAGTCAAAATCCACCATCGTGTATTTATACTATAACAGACTCATATCAATTTCTATCATGTGTATAATTTAGTAATAAAACTTTGTAAGTGTTTATGGCCCATCTGAGTCTTGTTGTTCCTTTTTGAAAACTGCATTTATAAATCTAGGGTAATCCCTTCCTGTTAAGGATGGGATGCCACAGTCCCCAAAATAACAGCAAATAAAAAACAGGTATTTTGTTTACTTTTACAAAACATCCTGCAATACTGTGTTTTAAGCTAAGAAGGAAACTTTTTTCAATATTCATAGTTCCACAGACAAAAAAAAATAAATAAAAGGCTAAATTAATCTCAAGAGTCAAAATTTTTGGGAGCAGAAACTACTCTATTAATGTGCAGTTTACCTAATGCTATTAGAATTAGACAAAGTAAACAGCTTTTGTCAGTTCCATTGCCATAATATTTTGGATCACACCAGAAATATTGACTAGCTTTTACCAAAATCACCTCAAACACTGACTTGCCCATAAAGAAAAGAAAATTTGAAAAGTGACAACCCCAAATGAATTACTGAAGGTAACCAGGACAGAAAGCTGAACCTTGTAATCTCAAAACTATTAGTATTAGTATAAGGTCTGTGACTAACACAAAACTTGCTGCTTTCTACTCCAAACATAGTGCATGTCTTCTTTGTTTCTTTGGCACATAGGGGTATATGAAATACATTTAATAAAAGAAAAAAAAGTTCCTTTTAAACTGACTTGGAGGAAGAAAGAAAATTATGTTTACTAGATGATAGCAACAACACGTACCGAGAGCTGAGAAACAACAGTGATGAAAACTGTATACACCAGAAAACTGTAACTTCTGACTTTAGCTACAGATGTTAAAAGACCAGGCTCCCTCTGCTGTCAAAAGGCTTTCTCAGGATGTGCTTACGGGGAGGTGCACACTCACCATGGCAACTAGAGAGAGGCAATTCCTTAAAAAGCTTCAAGGGTACTCTGCAAAGGAGCACACCTTAGTGCATCCAATATGCATTGGACCTAAAGGCAGTTCCTGCAACCTCATCTTTCATCCAGTGCACAGCTGACCCAGCTAAATATTCATCCAGCTAAAAAATTTGCACGCAGCACAACACAATGATTCAATACCAACAGTGAAAGTATGCCCTATTTGTCAACATTTACAGAAGGTAATAGAAGTCAATGCAAATAAAGTTTCAGACCTGAGGATATCCTGCAGTTCTCTTAGGCTATATCTACATGGATGGATGCAGCTAAGCATGAATGAGCTCTGCCTGTGCTTTGAGATGTTTGGCTATAAATCAGGACTATCTGTGAAGTTACAGAGATGCACTAACATAGCAAATATACCCTTCATTCCAGCTGTGACTCATAGCTTATGACACTGACCACGATGTCATATTTTTGTGTCTAGCTGACATGAAGGCTCAAGACAGTTCACATCCAGATGGCTCAGAATCTATTTGCTTCTGCCTGCATTTCTCCTCATACATATTTGCATTCCCATAGTTCTGCAGCCCACATATTCATGACTAAGCCATAACATTTCCCAGACATTTCAGTGAAAATCTTTGTTTGTACAGCAGAAAAAGGCTCTACAATAATTCCTGTATGAATGTGGTACAGTTTTGTCACTGAGCATTTCACAGTAAAGTTATGCTAAGTGATGCTAATTGTCAGGCTTGACGGTTGGTGATTTTAAAACATACAAGATTCTTTTTGAGCTGAAACACTTTCACAGCACAAACACAGATTTTCTCCTCTACTTATTAAAAGAAATTCTGAATTAGTTATTTTCACCTCATTTTACAATACAGGCACCTTCAATTCCCATACCAAGAATTTCCTGTTTTAAACCCTTTAACTATGCCATGACAGTGGCTTAATAAACATAGCCCTTTTCCCAAAAGCTACAGTGTTATTTATCCTGCCTCAAAGTTGCTATTTAACAAATAATTTTAGATTTCTCTTATAGCTGTTACATTTAGAAGATGATCTTATATAGAATGCTCCATGAAAAGAGACATTTTAATGGCCATATATAAGGTAAAAAGATTTTTCAGCTTTGCTATAAATCTAAACTTTTTAGTTATAAAATAGGCCACAAAGATATTTATTTATATTTTTTGGGTTTCTTTACATTATAAACATTGACAGAAAACCCTATCTAGATTGTCCATAATAAAACATTTATATGTTATATTACACCTGCTTGTTATGCATAATTTTATACTTATTTGCAAGCAATTAAGCAACCAGTGAAACTTACCAATACATTAACTTGATGGTGCAATATTATGGGGGCAAATTAAGTGGCAAATTTTTTGCAAGAATTTGATTATAAAGCAACTGCTGTGGAGAGCATTTTTGTACAGTAAGCATGGTATGGAAATAAATTAACTAATGCTTGCTGTAAGAGTCAAGCATTATAAGCTGCCCTTTTCAAAATCTAAATTAACAATTTGAGACAGAAGAAAGAAAGAAAGAAGAAAGAAAGAAAGAAAGAAGAAAGAAAGAAAGAAAAGAAAGAAAGAAAGAAAGAAAGAAAGAAAAGAAAGAAAGAAAGAAAGAAAGAAAGAAAGAAAGAAAGAAAAGAAAGAAGAAAAAGAAAGAAGAAAGAAAGAAAGAAAGAAAAAAAACCAAAACTACCCTGCATGTAACTAAGGAATGGTAGCTATTTTGAGATTAACAATAGAAAGGAAATAATCTTTTCTCTCATTGGGGATGAACTAATCTGTTCTGGTTTTCACTTTCACCTTGAATCCAAAGACAAGGGTAATTCTAATAACAAGACTTACAACCTCAACAGAAATATGTGAGCAGATATTTTTTTTCAGAAGAGAACAGCCACTATGTCTCACTTTCTCTTAAAGTACCTATGCCTTCCACTAGTTGCTTTTCTCCCTGTACTGAAACGAAGACAGCTAACATTCATTTTCGTCATTCACTTTGTCAGAGTTAAAGAAAGTACAAAGAAATGCTGACTGGGCTTAGTGAAAGAGATATATAACAACATGTTTAGATATAAATCAAACTGCATTGTTTTGTTATACTTTCTAGCTTAAAATTAATCTTCCCTAATTTTATCTATCCAAAAGTAATGTCACTAGTCTTATCTTGTCTGGTCTCCCTGAAAAGTCAGCAGACCCACGATATATAGTGTAACAATTACCTGTGAAAAATGGCCTGACAGTATTGAGTTGAGAAAGAACACAGACAAGTACTGTAAAATAGATAACTAAAACTTTCATAGCTAAAGGTGAGTCACATAACTCATATCTTCAATGATTTTGCATTTACAGATCATTATTAATGCCACAGATGGCAACTGGAAATCCACAACTGAGAAACTCTCGGAAGGAAAATGCAAATACCTAAATGGCTCCCTAGTATATCTAATTTAAATTAAAGAATCACCTACAATAAATCTATTTTGATGTTCCTTAAAATAGATATGGCACACAAGGCTACAAAACCATTTTCTTAAAAATTCTAAATGTACCACTTTCTTTTGGTTTCAGTTTGGATGCTTTGCAAGGCTAAAATTACATAGTTGTGTAATAAACAGTCACAAAGGGATTCAGACCTGAGTGTTTTTTAGCAGAATGTTAGTGAGAAATCTATACAAGATTGGCATGGAATGAATGAGAGAGTTGGGCCCCTCAGAAGTAAGAGATTGAGGCCCTAAAAGAAGGGCTGAGGTATCTAAATGTTTCTGGAAATCTATAGCAAATAAAATAATTTCCTCAGTATTCTATCATCTGGATTTGCACTTGTCAGTTGCTTATAGATACTAGTCCAAGAAAATATCTCATACTATGAAAAGATAGAGGTACTCTTAATAAATCACTTGGGCTGATCTCTTAATATTATATCTCTATAATTTCTACTAAGCAAGAAGAGCACAGAAGCTGGATCTGATTCAGATACCATAGACAGGAATCTCCTCAAGGCTTGGTGGTTCTGCACTAATTCAGAACACAGGCAGGTTACTTACATTTGATAAATTCATGTATTTAATTTCTTTTTTTCTAACACCTTGATCATGGATCGGATTAATTCTCAACTCAACAGAATATATCAGTAAGGGGTTATGACATCTGCTACTATGTGGATTTAGAAATATCACCGCAAAAAATTTTTTCTCTGACAATAAAGAAATTTTCTTTACATATAATAAGTATCTTTCTTTCAGCTTTACCAAGCTAATCAACAGCAAAATTAAGGTTGTCAGAAAAAAATGAGAATTGCACTGTTATCAAAAATGAAACAAATGCCTAGTATAAACCTATTAACTATTTCTTTATGGCTTACTCTTGTTACTATACAAATTTCTAGTTGTCTGTGAATTTTATAAAGCCAACAAAGTATTTTTATTATCATTATTGAGGAATTCCTATATTTTCTGATACAAGATTGGCATATCACTTTTTTCTACTTTTCAGAATTATCAAGAAGCACTTTCTAAAGATATCTGCTATCAACTTCCCCACATTCTTTCACAACATTTAATTTTTAGTGGATTTGAGATTAATTAGATGTGCATTAATATAGTCTGTAATGTAGGCCCTAGAAGATAAATCTTAAACAAGATATGAAAAAAGCAAAAATTAGTTGCCTGACATTAACAGGAAAAATCCATTAGAATTTTAATTTATCATCAAGAAACAGATTCAAAAATAATCAAGATCTACAATATCTGAAGAATTTTAGTATTTTGCTTTTGAATTATAGTCATTTAAGTATTTTTTCTAATTTTTTTTCTACCTTGGATGTCTTTTTTTTTCCCTTTTCTTTTTCTTTTTTTTTACACTCTCATCTGCAAATCCTAAAGAAATATTTTAAATTAACATCTATTCTGGAAAATTTTGTTGCACGTCATTGATTCGTGATTTCTGGCAGTTTGAGTGCTCCCTTAATTTTAGGGAGCACTTCTTTACAGAAGCAAGACTTAGGTATAAATATCCTGTGAAGACAATATTCTGAAAAGACAAACAAGATCTTTTGCAAGTGGCATGCTGATAAGATAAAAAAAGTACCTAAGAAAGTAATTTTAAAATCTATCGTCTATTGTGTTTTGTTGGTTTGGGTTTTTTTTGTTTTGTTTTTTTTTGTTTGTTTGTTTGTTTGTTTGTTTGTTTGTTTTTTTGTTCCCAAAAAGGATTTATGCTTTCATTTAAGCTATATAGGGACCTGATGTTAATGTCACTTCCTAAATAATCATGATTAATATAAAAAAAAACCCCAGTATTTAAGACTGTTGTAAAGAAGGAAGACTATTGTGAAATTTTGGTACAAGGACAGGAAAAACTATGACATCCGAGTGGATATTCTTATGGGCACTGAAACCTTACCTTTCAAAATTCAGATTCTATTATCTTAATACAACTGTTGTAAAGATAACATAAAAATTTAGTATCAAGCAAAGGTTGAAGCTATAAATTAAATCATAAATTGCTCTTTAGCTGACAAAAATCATTCCACTGCTGTTTCCTGGAGTTTGCTTTGCACTCATAAAACTGAAACCAAGGAAAGAAATTCCACTTGGTGTAAGATGATGTCACTCCCATTTATCTGTTGGAAACATAATGAGTTACCATGTTTTGAAATTAATTGGAACAGAAAGGAAAGTCACTCCTATCAAAGAACCATGCTTGGACACAGCCTTGACTTAAAAAATTAGTAAAGGAAGATTAGAGGTTCACTGTGTTTGTGAAAGAATAAAAGCTTGCATTCATCCTAGGTTTTTAAAGTCCCTGTAAAGGTACTCTAGGATGCCCCAGCATTTTTGCTTATTTTTCCCCAGTGAAATATTGTCTGTTATACTACAGTAAGTACAATATGAACTCTTATTTAAATACAGGAAAAAATGCTAAACAGTATGAAATAAGGTTTTCGAATATTGTAGAACTGCACTTGTAAAGCTACTTGAGTGCTTACCATTCATAGTGTATTTCTGTCAAACTAGCACAGGCTCTGCTATATAACAAATTGAAAATCTATTTTGATTTCTAATTAAAAGGAACTCACTATAGAGTTAATTACAAAGTATCTAGATATGAATCGGGACTTCTAGGAAATCAATTTCACACAAAAGAAGGCAACATGAAGTTTTCTAATTGCTTCTATGAGATTTAGAGTAAGTACTCTGCTAGTAACTACAGTGGTAAGGAAGGTTGCTTTGTTCTTCCATCTGTCGTGGTGATAGCTGATTTTTCATTTACTGAAATAATAATTTCCATGTTATTGAAAGCCTTTGATTTCATAAAACAAATATTCAGAAACGAACATAGTATATTTCAGTATATTTGTACCTGGTACTTTTCAAACATGAACTACTCCCATTCACTTAGATATGCTCCCTTGAAATCAAGACATCTCCAATAATAATTCACTAACTGTCCTTAAGCATCATCATCAGAAGCACATCTCCTAAACACAGCTTCATTCATGTCTCAAGGGCACAGCTACACTGATACTTTCATCCCTTACAGACACAAACTGCTAGAAGTAAAATGCTAAAGGCCATATTGTCTTCCTTCACCTCATCCCTTGGATTCATGAGCAGTCCAAATGCACTTCACAAAACAGCAGAAGCTACAGGGATCTTATAGAGTTCAAACAAAACTTCTTAAACAGTTACCCAATAAGGCTGACACCAAACCCAGAAGATTTAAAAGAAAAAGGAAGGTGTGCAAATCAGAGAGCAGCCAAGTTTTTCATCACCTTGAGTTGCTGTCTGTCCATCTGAAAGTAGATAAGTCCGCCAGGCAAAGGCCAGCTGGACAGTAATCATACTTTACAGTTCTCTAGTGCCTTATCTGATGACCTCAAAATACTTGACAAACACTAATTCATTTCACCTCACAAGACATCTGCTTGCTGCTGGCTAAATACCACTATAGCCTAAATAACGAATAATTGAATGTCAGTGATGATAGCCCAAGCTTTCAACTAACAGTAGACTGCTGTCCTTGCTATGCACCAGCAGCAGAAAATGCATATGGAGAGATTCCAAAGGTTTCTCAGAGTCTGGTTACTAAAACAGTAACAGGCTGGGCAAAGACAGTCTCCAGGGAAAGGAGAGTCCAAAGGTTTCTCAGAGCTTGGTGTACTGAACCAGTAAGGCTTTGGGCAAAGACGGTCTCTGGGAGAAGCTCAACACCAAATATCTCCTGGTCTTATTATCCGTGTGAGCAAATTTTCTTCAATCTCTTTTCTAATTTATCCTTCATTTTTTTACATGGCATCATGATGTTACAGGATTTTTCTTACCTCATCAGAACAGGACTTGCTATTTGGAAAAAACAAACCAAAGAAATAATAGGCACAGAAGAAGAATTTGTAAACTTTACCAGATTCTAAATCTGTCTCTGTTTCTTACACTCTAAATGTTGAGACGACATGAAGATTAAAAGATTTAAAAGCAGAGATGACATGAAGATTACTGACTTAGATTTTCTACTATTAATCTCTCTGATTATAATTTTTTTAAGCTTTACTCACTTCTCTCTCCAGCAATCTAAAATCAAAGCTAGTGACTGGCTGACAGTGGAAATAATGTCTCTAGGAATCTGCAAAGTGACAGCTGTTTACCAATATTTATAAACAATGAAAACATAAAACTTAACAAGGATTGGAATGTAGAATAAAATCAGTGCAGGCTAAACCCACATAAAGTATTTTTTTTTCTTCCATTAACCATTTATATGTTTAGAATCATAACTCATGCTATCATTAAGGCAATAATTATTTGTACATTAAGTTAATTTTGTGTATAATAATGACAAAGTTTTTAACAATATTTTCTTAGAGAAGTATTATTCCAAGACATATATGTAGTGCAAATATCTAGAAACATATTTGTATTCTATGAAATATAAATCTACTGTCTTTTGAGGTGGCATATCAAATAAAACTTTTACTGTCAAGCGTTGGGCATTACCTGAAGAGACAATTTTACAAAATTCCTACCAATGGAAAGTTTCAATGAATGGATCTAGTGATATATATATATATGTGAGATATATATATATATATATATGTGTGTGTGTGTGTGTGTGATAATATATATATATATATATGATTATATTTATTTATTTATTTATTTATCTAGTGATATAAATATATTTTTCATCATTAGACAAATATTGCTCATTCTCAGAAGTACTGTCAAGGACTTTTCTTTGGTATTTTAATAAATGCTTGAAACTATCACTTCTTAATCTAAGGCAAAGTTACTTTTTTAATTATTAAATATTCATGCTGGAAGAAAGGTATATCCCATAAACCACAGCAATTTATGTATCATTACTGATTCAATGCGAGTTATAGCTGTTCAAAATATTTTCATATTTTCAGTTTTACAAAAATGCACACAAATTAAATTAAAATTCTATATAAATATTCTGTGCTTAGTTAGAAGAAAGTATTATTTGTGACAAGAAGATGCAAAAAACTCAATCATCAATAATTGGCCAAATATTAAAGAAAGCCATCAGAAAGAGCAAGTTTTCAACGTTACTTACGCCTGTCGGTCCCTGTACATCTTGTTAACTTTCTCCCATTCAATATTAAGTTGAGTCAGCTTTTCTTGTATATTTGCTGCTTCCTTTGGTGTAACATTTTGCAAAGCCGGTGTCTTCTTGTTGTTAATAATTTCTACATGACTCTGCAGTCTCCCCAGGCTATCCTTAATGCTCTGTAATAATAAGGGTTTAAAAAATAAAAACAAAACAATGTTTTTATAAATAACAGGCAATTATTCATGAGCAAAAGAAATTGGCAAAAAAATGCTAATCAAACCATAGCATTGATAATAAGAGTAATTTTACAATAATGTGATACAATAATTGAATGTCCATCCTTCCTTTGAAGACTGAATGAAATAGATCTGAGGAAGGTGATGGTACAAGAAACAAAGTGCTATTGACTGAAAATTCTGCATGTCAGTATTTACATTTCCTGACCTTTCATTTCCCTTTACTTCCCTGTTCAGAAACCATTCCTTGGAGAAATCACCAGGAAAAAAGCCTGAGCCCTACAGTCCCAGGTGGAGCCTGTAGAGGTGCTAAGATGATTTTGTGGTGTGCAATGTGATCTCTGTTAGGAGCTGCAGAAGAACTGAGCAAGATGCTGGGAGAAAATCTTTAATAAGAACACAAAAACAGTGATCTGGCAAACAAAAAATATTGGCCATAAATTTCAAATTATGAAATTTTTGGTTGGCAAAAAGCATAAATTTGGTATGAAAATGACACTGCAAAATGTCATGCCCATGGTATATGACAATAAACGAAAAAAGCATGTTCCTTGATGGTTTTGGTTCAACTTGAAAAATAATGGCTTTCTTATTCACTATCCAAGTTCCCTAGAATGAGATAAACAAATGTCTTGCAATCAGTCTATAAAAATGAATCAAAAGATATGTATGGTAGACATTCAGCAAAGGAAATTTCACACTCATTGATTTAAATAAAGCTTTAAATACTTGGGGGTTAGACATGGACTATCACAGAGTTTCAGTAATAGTTTAAAAGGGAAAAAAAAATCAAAAATCTATTTCCTTTAATATAAAATTAGTTACTCTTCAATTAATTCTACATCTTCAAAAATCTCATCACTTTTGTCTCCTCTCATGTACATCTTATTTATATGCACTTGCCTAAATATTTTCAAATTACTTACTTCCAAATTATTTAATATTCTTTTTAGATTAAATATGATACATACAGCTAAAATGATACATACTGATAAAGTGTTTTAGTTCTATAATTTAAAAAAAGTTTATTACAGAACAACAACTGTTTTCTGGATAAAAATAGACACTGAGAAAATATTTTGAAGGTATAATTATTAAACTGTGTTATCCAAAACTCTTATGTAACAGGTGTAATTGAAATTTTTTACCATGCCACTGCTGATTTTTTTTAGTTGTTCATTCCTTTTTCCTTGTTTAAATCAAACTACATAGTAATTTTTTCCAATTTATTGAAAATCCATTTTAAAACTGCATCAAACAATATTAATTTTGATGCTGGTTTTAAAGTGTAGCTCTAGTAGTAACCTTCCACATATAAAATTTAGTATACTCAGAGCTGCAGAGATGTGTGTAGCTCCTAGAAAGAGATTGTTAGTCTTAGAAAGCCATTTATAAACTGGACAAACTCCATGGGCAGCTTGAATCAAACTGAAGCACTTCCCAGACCATGAGTAGGGAGGCTTTCTCTCCATCCTGCTTTTCTTTAACTTTTGGAATCTAATACTTGTCTGCTGTGAATATTGATTTGGCTTCTACTCTGCAACCCCTGTTTTTTCTTAATTTTTTATGATATCCATGTAGACTGTACTTATAATTTCCTCTTCATTCAACTTTTATGAATTCTGATCAACAAATGGAGGTTTGTTTTTGTATTTTTTTTCCAATAATCACACCGTCCACACCATCTCATGGCTAGACAAGTTCACAATTCTATTGTAATGAATTTGATATAAACCTAGTTTTTAGAACCATATTTATGACAGAGTATACTGCTGTATTACTAGTAGTATTAATATGAAGAAACAGGGAATTAGGGATAAATATCCAAACGGCTTTCTCCTCCAAATTGCTGGATAAATATTTCAAAAAACCCTAAGAACTTAAAAAAAAAATATGAGTAACACTTGAAGTGACAAAATTGGTCTAATTAAATTATTACCTAATAATTTACCTAATTAATTATTACCTAATAATTACCTAATTGAAGTTATTACACTGCATTTACTATTATGTAAAATATAAGACTTGAAGTCCTTAAGTAAATGTGAAGGCAATGCATTGAAATAATTGTGTACAAAACCACCCCACAAAACAAAAGAAAATAAGAAAATATACTCTGGGATCCCTGGGTTCCAAGTGCTCTAGCACTAAAATATGCTATTTGTTGGGAAAAAAAAAAAAATATACATTCCACAATGTCCCCCATATGAATAATAATTTGAATTTTTAGGTCTTGAGAAATGTTACTTCCATTTAGCAGACTAAATGAAAATTTATAAATCAAAAGAGAATGGTAGATGTCTTGTCTCTGGAACGAGTCACAACAAGGGATGTGTTTCCTCCTTGTCAGCAATATATCATGCAGAGGGAAACCTGACTGGGCCTGTGTCATTACTCAACAAACCTCGTTTGACTTTCCCAGGAAAAACATCTCACACTCAATGTTCCTTACTCAAGTCTACTTACATCTTTGTTTTACACACTCACGACATGGATAATTCAGATATTCAATGTTATTAATATGAATAAAAAAAAAAATCAGATGACAAAAGCATAAAATGCTTCTAAATATTCCAAGATTGTGTCCCGTGAATATAAAGGAGGCAGCATCTTCACAAAACCTCATCCCTGACTAAAAATTTGCATATTTAAAGAATAGGAGAAAATGTGATTGAAATGTTATAAGCTGGCAGGACATACTTAAGCACCCCAATAAAGTGGTCCTCTTTTCAGTAGGTCTGAATATCAGCTCATCTGGGCAACCCAAAAAAGGCACTTCTTGTATTCAATATGTTTAAATAGCCAAATGAAGAGTATATATGTGTATATTTAAATTTTTGCCATTTTCAACCAAGTAGATCAATTTTCTGCATATTAAAAATAGATTAAATTCATCTAAGCATTTATAATTTATGATTTAGAATTTGGTGATATATCCTTGATGTTTTAAATTCATGGTCTATGAAAATGATATAGAATTTCTGTCAAATTTTTTTGCTTTTGTTTAAAGCACAGCTGCTACAGACAGAAGAAGAAGATACAGCTGATGTGCTGCAAATGAGTATAAGAATGTCCACAAGAACAAAAAAAAAAAAAAAAAAAAGGAAAAAAAAAAAAAAAAGAGAAACCACATGTACACATATACTTGTGTATCTCAAACATTTTCCCCATCTATCTTTCATGTTTGAAGAGAATGATCTGCAAGCAGTTATCAACAATGCCTTGGGAGATTTTCTAATATTGTTAACAGAAGCAAAGCTTTAATTTTGTAGAAAGAAAGGATAACAGAAAATCATTAGCAGCTGAAGTGACAGTAGCCTTTAGGGACTGATCCATCTCGCTGCTCTTAAAAGAGAAATCCAAGTGCTGGAGACTCAAGCCCCAGTTCATTTTCACTACCTGGAATTTATCTGCTAGAGAAAGACAACTTCCTGTAAAAATTCAGTTCCTTGGCTATTTGTGTACAAATCTGTCACCAAGCACAGTGCTACTGACAGATCTATTTGGAGAGTGCATGTGAGCACACTCAGTTCTAAGTTATGGTCAATTGGGTTTTATTGAGCTGCAGCAGAAAATCACTCTGAATTTCATATTACATTATGCTTCTTGATAAGAATCACATAGTACACACCAAATACATATTCCAATGTGCAAAATTAAAAATAAATATTTTTCACATTGCAAAAATTTGTAGAATGATGATTTATAAATATATGTAGAGCAGATTCATTACAATATTTCATGCTTTTTGTACTGATATGAAACCCAGTAACAACAGTGTTGTTAGTAATTATGGATGGCTGGAAAAATCCCACAAATTAATTAAAATGTTTAAATCTGTATAGAATTATTTATTACAATATCTGGCATGGGTATGACTGGCTTAATAAACCATTTTGAAAGGAGATTCTTGCTGCCAGAATCCTGAATGTGTGATGTGTACAATGAATTCCTATATTCTGAAATATAACACAGTAGAAAACAGTTCAAATAACCTGCTCTATCTGTCAGTAGATTAAGGATTACCAAAGGAAAAAAGAAGAGAGAAGATGAATCAGAGCATCAAAATATCTATATTTAAAAGAACCCACAGAAACCAACTCAATTTTTAATGAACTAAATAAAAGCCCTATGGGAAATACAGAAGAAGATGAACTAGAAGCAGAATTGTTAGAATGATTATGCAAGATATACATTTATTTTACGTATATAAGAACTCTCTTCCTCAGAGCCAGATGGCTTTCCATATTAAAACTATGATATCATTAAAAATATGATAGCTAAGTCTATAATCATATTCTACAATAGGATGTTCATGCCAAAATTAAGAATATTTAAAAAAAAAAAAAATAAAAAGACACACTTATATGTATGGGACCTACTGCAGGTCTGTCATATAATTATATAATGCAAGAAACCTCAGGAAAAAAGTTTTGAATTCAAAGTTAATAGAATTAAGTAATGAATAGGCACAACTATGCCATATCTATGACAGCGACCCTTAAAATTTCTACAAATAATTTTTTCACATATGTTTATAAATTAGGCTTAAATTCTAGGTATATTGTTTCATTTCAACACACTTTTCCTGTGTGTTAGCAAAGAGAAATATGTGTTAGTTTTATTCTCTGGTTAATCAGTGCATTTATTTCAGTGTATACATCTCCCACTAAATAATCTGGAGCTAGACCAAGTCAAGTACTTTGAATGAGATATCATAAAACTTTGTCTTAGTATAAACAATATAACCATATTAAGTAGAATATAAGCACATTTTTACACTGATTTAACTTTAGGAAAGATTTGAAACATAAGTTGCAAGGAAGGATAGTTAGCTAAAATCTGAAGGCAATTTATCCCTGTATTTGTCCATACAATGCAATCCACAATCAATTCTACCAGGTAGCTCATTGTGAACTCCATCAATATGAACATCAGCAGTAGCAGAGAGAAATAATGTCTGTGCTTATAGCAATAGTTGTCCTGTTTTGAGAGTATATCAGGCCAACTTTACTAATCTATCAATCTATGAACCACAATATTCTGTGCAATCAACTCAAGTTTCATCTTTGACAGACCTGTAATATTTAAATTGTTTGTTAAATATTCTCAACACAGTGATAAAGTTGAGGTACTGTATGTCATATACTTGAAAGAGCTTGTAATGGGATAATGAAACCGTTGTAATGCTCACTATGAGATAGAGTCACAAGACTTGGTTTCTCTATCTGACTTTTGCACTCTCTAAAGCTTAAAATGAAGAGAAAAATATTCCTATGAGCTGGTTTTAGCAGATACACTAAATGTGCTCATTAAAGTATTACAGTTTAGTAAATGTTAAAAGCTATCAGATTTTTGCTGCAAAATCTCATATTTTACTAGTTCACATGATTTTGATATAAAAAGTCAGTGGTATGGCAACTGATATCAGCAATTTTGAATTTGTATTCAATACTTATCCTATTTGATAATGAGCAATCATGATTAAGTCTTTCTAAACATATTTACTCTGGAGAAAATGTTCAAAGCTGTTACCACTGATTCTTGTAAATAAACTTATTTTTCCTTTTACGGATTAATTAAAATGGATTCTTTCTGAATAGAAGTGAAAAAAAAATCAAAAGCTCAGTTTTAAAACACATAGCTATTCATGACAGTTCTGTAATTTAATTCATGCAAATCTGTCAGAGAAAAAAAATCAACGACAATTTAATTTCAAACCTTTCCCAACCAGCTGCTGAACAATTTATGCACTACTTTTCTATTTTTACTACAGGATAATGACAATGATGGATGCTTTTCCTTGGAAATAAATATTCATTAAGCAGGCTGAGATCAAACCTATACCGTTCCAAAAGCCCACGAATGTGCAAGACCCATTTGCCTCTTCTAAGAGATTTATTTTGGAGGAAGATGGAACTGTGCCCACAAATGCATCTCATAACAATTTAATAGTTCAGTTAAATTAAACCTATGGTAGTACTTACTTGTAACCTCAGTAATCAATATTACTAAAGTTGGTGTCAACTCCAATAATACTAAATATATGTGGGTGAACAGATTACTTACAGATATAAATCAGATTAAGCTAGCCCAAATGTAAAGCATTAGGAAGAGCTAAAAGGAAGTAATTTTCCAGTAAACTTCCTGAGGTAGACCACTGTTTCTCCATCCAATCTATTAGTGAACAGAAGTTCATCAACAAGGATCAATTAGGTGCTCATTAGCCATGATTTACATAGTATATGTAAATCTAGACTAGATTTTGTTGGGTTTTTTTGGTTGTTTTTTTGTTTTTTTTTTTTTTTTTTTGTGCAGAAGAGATTGCTTAAAATGAGGAATGACAATTAGATTGGCATGTTTTGTGCTTTAGTACCCAGGCTGTCTTTAATTTACTGTTGCTAAATCAGAAGTTGTAAAAGAAACAGCCTGCTGGTATTTGATGCCTATTGATTGACGTCCTATTACCAGTTCTGTGCTTTCCTTTGATCCAACACTCCACTGTTATGCTTCACTACCCAACACTACTGCCTTGCTAGGAAACAGAAAACATCCTAATTTTCACAAGCTGATAAGAATATTTATATGTGTGTGCACATGTGTGTGTATGTAAATGACTAAAATATATATTATCTATGAATGTATAAGAATCATAAACAGATGTGATTTTACAGAAGCTAATAGCAGCATATAGATGTGGAAAGAGATAAATAGGCTCACACAGAGGAAAATTCAGAGCATATAGCCAGAGCCACTGGCCTGATTCTCCCTCTAAGCTTCTTTCTTATAGCTGACTGTAGGCAAATTCCAACCTCTTTAGGCTACTATTTACTTAAAAAAAAAATAAAATCTTTTTCATAAACAATCACAGAAAAATGGAAATACAGTCTTCTCTTCATGCTGGATGACAAGTTGGAATTGCTGTAATTATATACAGCACTTGAGCACAATTTTTTACAAGGCTTTCCTCACAGAAACATTATTCTGCAAAAGCTGATAGCTCATTCATATACTTAGGCTTACAACTTTAATCTTATTCTCTTCTTATGTCAATTCTGTGTTGGAAAAATTCCCACCAATTTCAAAGGATTTCAGTGTTGCAAGCATTGAACAAACCAGGCAGTAATATTTCAAGCACTGAAGAAACCACACAGTAATATTTAGAGTCATATTAATAACACTGAATTAGGGTTTTTTTTAACTACATTATCTAACTATTGGATACTATTCTCTGTTTAGCTAATTAAATGGAAAAAAATATTCAAAGTACAGACACAATAAGACCTCAAGGTATTTTGGTCTAACGTGATATACAACAGTTAAATTTTATTTGATTTTGTTCCTGTTCCAATAGGAATCATTTTAGAAATCATACACTAATATAAAATAGCCAGGATTGGGTATGGACAGGGTTAATTAGTAATTACTTATATTTACTAATCACAGAATCACGAAATCGCTTAACCACTAGGAGATGAGCTCAGTTGGTCAGAGCACGGTGCTAATAACACCAAGATTGTGAGTTCAGTCCCTGCATGAGCCATTCGTTTACAAGTTGGACTGCATGATCCTTGTGGGTCCCTTCCAACTCAGAATATTCTGTGATTCAGATTAGAAAGGATCTAAATAGAGTCCAGCCATTAACCCAGCATTTCCAAGTCCACCACTGCGCCATGTCCCCAAGTGTTACATCCATACATTTCCTAAACACCTCTAGGGATGGTAACTCAGCCAATTCCCTGGGCAGCCTGTTCCAGTGCTTAAGAACCATTTCAGTGAAGGTTTTTGTTTTCCATTATCCACACACAAAGAAACCTTTAACCACAAATTATATCTTTAAATATATTGTGCCTCTCCATCCTTTCTCTCTCATTCAGGGGCTTAATATGCAGATACCCTAATGCTCTTGTCCTTCAAATACAGGTTAAACAGGCAAAAATAAACAAACATGTCAGTGTTATTCATGTTTTGCCCCAATGTGCCCCCAAATACAACCATCCATATATGCACATGTCACAGAGATGGGCTTAGAACTTGTACAACAGATGTCTCAGAATAGGCACAGGCTGTCAATGTACAGAAGCCCCAAAACAATGCAATCTAATAATCCTTGCTAAGAAAATCTTTCCATCCTACCTTGAGACACTCTTCTTGTTTGAAGAGATCCTCGCAGTCCTTAGCCTGAAGAACTGGAGAATTAAGGCGCTCCTCCACTTCAGACAAGGCTTGCAGAAGGTGAAGGATCTCTGCCAGGTACGTAGAAGGCACATGAGTGGTTTCCATAGTCCTAGTTTCAGTCATCACAAAAGTTGTATCTTCACGAACTGTTTGCTAGTATAGATATACAACAGAATGCTTCCTTTAGTTTCTTAACACCAGACAAAATTACAACGCATTTCCAGAAACGCAACCCAGAAACAAAAAATTCAAAAGTAACTTCCAAGGACAAGAGCAGAAAATATCTGAGGTTTGTGACACAGATCTCTCATATTCCTTGTATGTTTGAAATGTTGGGTACTGAAATTAATCCATGCAAGAGTGTGCAAGTTTTTCTTCTACTCTCCAAAGAAATGCAGAGAGGAAATGCAAGAGTGAGGAAATGCAAGAGTATGCAAGAATTATGGTGTTACTGAGATTTTAGTGCTAGCCCTTTCATTTTAAATCATCACACCTCTTGAAAAATCTGTCCTTCATCAAGAAATTTCATGCATGCCAAACCTAAAATAATAAATAATCTCAAGGTGTCAAGTAAAATAATGACTTGTATAATATACACAGTCCTTTAAGTAAAATGCGGCATATAACAAATATGCCAACTGTAAACTTCCAACTATACTAAAAACTTGTTCCTTATTCTAGCAAGTACAATTTGGAATTTTCTGATTTTAATGGTATTTAATGCATACTTATTTCTAAAAGAAAACTTAGCAACACACATCTTCATTAAGGTAGGATTTTTTTTTTTTTTTTTTTATATGGAAAAATATGAAATAGACACCCTATTCTGGAAGCACATGCATACACCAATCATAACGTCATCCCAGAATGTTTTGGTTCCAAGAAAACACTTAGTTGATTGATGGCATTTGAAAGCATACTGACATATAAGGTAGCAAAAAAATGGCTGTTTATATAAATTCTCTGTATTTCCTATTTGATTTGTTAATGAATCAGCTAAAAATGTAATACCAAAAGTGTGCTTTGGAGCACGGCAACCTCTGATTGCTTCTTTTCACTAAACTCCAAATACTAAATCACCTGCCTGTCAATTAATATGGGAATGTTTAAGATATTCGTGGTTTAATAAGTGTAAGTTTGTTTATGGATTCCTAGTGCAGGACCAAGACCCTTTGTGTTTGAAGTCTGTCATCTCAAAAATATAAACTTTAATTATTGTCGACCTCAAAGAATTGTACCAGTAATTGTTGGTAAATGTTCAAAAATTCTGTTATTTAGAGCTGGATCCATTTATGTGAAAGACAATTGATCAATGGTCCTGAAGAAAACAATATTGTTATTTAGCTACTCATTATGCAAAAGAAAACAAATATAAGCACACACTACCTCAGCAAGGTGTCTCATTTTAATTCAGGACATATTTCTCTCTTCAGTTACCGAGCTGAGTCATCTGGTTCTTCAATTTTCTTTAGAGTCTTAAAATATGCATATACACACTCTAGAAGACGTATGCATATCACATATAAAGCCCATAAAGTTATCTGTAGACTTGTGTTATTCTGTTGCATTTCTTATGCAAATTTAATTGCTTTGCTTACACTTTTCTCACTAAATGACTTTCTCAGTACATCTGCCAACACTGAAACATCTCTAATTACCATATCACTGCTATAATTTTTATTATTAAAAATGCTTTAAAAGAATTGTTCTTGCCCCTCCATATGTTTCATGAATCACAGGCTCTGAAAAATAAGTTTACTCCAATAAACCTAAAGAAAAAGCTGTCTCATTTAATTAGAAAATGGGAAAATCTTAACAGGCCACTGAGACCTGCATGCAGCAATATATATTTTAATTCCTCAAGACTATGCTGTGGCACTTCTACATGTAGCAATGAACTTCAGACCCACATAAGGAACATTTTAACTATATTTATATTTTGCTTTTTGACTTGGAGTGCAGAATATTTTTACTCACAGTAATGAAAAGAACATACTAGTGCAAGGGTTTCCACTCAAAAAGAGGTCACATAAATATGTGAAGCAGCAAAATATGATTAGTTTCTTTAGTTGTATGAGATTAGCCTGTTTTTTTCAACCCAAATTCAGGCCAATAACATAGATGCACACATATATGCACATGCATGTATTTAGATAGACTATAATCTGTGTCTTCTCACTCTAAACTATTCCTGAAACTACAAAAAAGTGAAGCAGAAATCCAATTTGTAAGCAATTCATGGATGTCACAATTATTTATAGTGGCAAAATTGGGCACATTTCCATTGCTGTTATGAACTAAAATGGTATGTGTGCAACCATACATTCACACTGCCCTTACAGGAAACTTTAAATATTTCTCATAGATGGATATTTACTTGTATAGTTCTACTGCTTATATTGTTATTTAAACTTTAAAACACTACAACCAGAGAAATAAATAAATAAATGAACAAAAGGCTAGATATATGAAAGTGGACACCTACCAGTACCTGCCCTCATATTTTGGTACATTATTAAAAAAAAACCAAAAAAGAGTCACAGTCAAAATAAATTAGTTTCTGAGTACTATTTTTTAAAAAGAGTTGAAAATTTGATACTACTTTAGAAATCAAGGATTAGGTATCTTTGTCTTTACTGGGGTTTTCAACAGGTCACAGGTGTTTCTTTCCTTCTATCTTTCCTGCATTGAAAGTATCATGACAGAACCCACAGCAGAAGCTGTCATCTTGCTCCAAGGATTGGAGGGTAGGCATGTCCAGAACTGACAATTTTAATCAGCAAAGAGAAGCATTTTTAGCTTATCACAGTGTTCCCTGGGACTGCCTTATGATAGACAACAAAACAGGCAGTCCTTCCTTATATAATGGACAAGCATTTTACTAGAAATGCAAAGCTGAAACTGAATCATATCTTAACACTTCAATGAGCAAAAAAAAATCTTACAAAAAGAGATCACAGCAGCTGAGAGAAAGTACTATTAAAATAATATTAATTCAATAGAGATATATGCAATTGCTAATGCCAAAATGGCCCATTAGAACCATGGTAGGTTAAGATTTTATAAGGATTAAAAATCAATAGGAAAATGGAAATTAAAGATTTAGATAACCGTTTAAGAATGGGTTGGACAAGTTGAATCTGATAAAATGGCAGAATGCATTAGAGTTACTTAAAATATTTAAATTAGTGTTTTAAAAAATATATAGTACAATATATATAAAATAAAAATAAACTGTTAAGTGATTGGGGAATGCTGGGGTAATTGGCCATTTCCTATATTACTTTTTCTGTAAAATACAATTTTAGTGATATTATTTCTTCCTTGATTGTCAGTGACATAATGATGTGCAAATTATTTTTTGTCTCTGAAAGAACAACTTCTTTTGTGTAAGATTTATCATTTCATGCATTACTTGTTATCAAGAATTATCATATCTCGAATAGCAAATTGAATTTTCTTCCCCATCATTACATAATTTTAATTAAGGGACACAACTCTTCCATACACATGACTCCACTTAAACTGATTTTATTGATAGCTATCAGGCCCTACCAGGTGCAATAAAAACGTAAGAAACAAATTCATGACCTGTCCCTTACAGAGAAGGCCAATAAGGAAACCAAAACAAACCAGCCAAACAAAATCACAACAAAAACTCAACAAAATGTACTGGAATAATGCAGGTTTTGCTGAGAAATTCACATACCTTCTCCACAAAAAATACTTGTGTTCATTACTGCCTACATCTAACACAATGGTGGCATCAGAGCTAACTAGTCTTGGATAATTTCCATTTATCAGTGGGTATTTTTTTTAAAGCACCTTTCACCAATCTCAGTGTATCCATTTCCTTTCCTCTTTTTGAAGATAGAATAATCCCGACATTACTTTTGGTGTTCAAGAATTTACACCCAGAAAGCCTCCAACTTTCTTGCATCAGATCTTGACAACTGTTTCATTTTTTGGTCCCTTTTCATGATAGGACTCCAAACACTGGTCTCTGTGTTTTTGATATAATGACTTCACAAAAATATGGAGAAGTAACGTTCCAAAACTCTCTCATCTGCATTGATATACCTCAACACTCCGTCTGATGAGAGGTTCAAGGAAAACAAATATGCCTACTCCTGAAGTGAAATAACACTTGAGAAAGTATTTTTGCAAGCAGCTGTATATGAGTGCAAAAAGTCTGTGAGCTCTGCAGAGTAAACGTAGTGTGCTATACATAATAAAAAAAAAAAAAAATAAAAATGGAGCAAACACACACCTTCTGGACAATGGCAGTGTTACCCTAGAGAGTCCAAAAAACTTGGGAATCACATGGTATCTGCTAGCTCATGTTCAGCAACAATATATCGAGTAAAGAATTAGACACACAAAAGTATGATAAAATTTTATCAGAGGTCAACATCCACTTTAAAGTACATATTTATAAAAAAGCTATTATTCACCTGTTTCTATGCCATCTGTGAGGTCAACTAATATTCAGAGAAATTTATTCTGTCTTCAGTGTTGCTAACATATCTTATATGTGCATATAAGTAGAAATATCAAAATTATACTGATTATATGGAGTTTTCACTATGAGGTTAGATGACCTTAGTCAATCATAAACAAATTGTCAGTACAAAAATAAGCATCACTTTCAAGTACAGAGAGACCTAAATCCTCGATGTTGGGTTAAAAAATTTATAAATTCATTACGTAATTCTATGAAGACAAGACCTTAAAATCAACTTGAAATAATAAAATATCTTTTAAATATTGAGAAAAAAATTTTTGAATAAGAACATAAATACTGTCTCATGTACATGAATTTTTTTTCTATTCATGTTGCAGAGTAACTACAGTCCACAAAATCCTGCACATCACAAGACTTAAACCATATAGTTTAATACTTGTATCTACTTGTCACTTATATAAAAAAAGAGACTTTAAAAATACGCATGACTATTTTCAGCACTGTTCTTGGACAGAGAGTGCTTGATACCTTCACAACACTTCTCTGCTAAGGCATACCTTATTTGAGAAATGCTGCTTTAACAGTTTTTCTTCTGTGATAAAATGACTACTCGATATATACATAAAATTAAATAAAGCTGGTAAAAATGAAGCTATTCCTAAAAAATGGCATTAATTAGAAAATATTTCAGTCAATTTTAGATTCTAGAAGTAGCAATAGAAAATTGCAGGCTTTGATTTTGAACACTATCCATCAGCAGGCATCAACCAGCCTGAACTTAATTCCATTTGTGTTGTCTTATTTGTCCCCTTCATAACTTGATTGAAATGCAAAAGTTTTCTCTGTAAGAAAATGTCTCTTTCCTGTATGTATAGAGTTAAATTATGGGAAATCTCCCAATACCTCTGACAGTTCTGCTACAGTCTGATGAGTGCATTATTTTCCTATTTAGACATGGTGGGGGCAGGGGAAAAGGAGAAGAAAGATATAGACAAAAGCTATAGCAATTAATTTAAAACTGTAAATCCAGAGTATTCATAGTTGTAACTTTGTTGTGGGTTTTTGTTTGTTTTGTTTGTTTTTTTTTAATTTTGTTTTGTTTTTTGTTTATTTTTTATGCATAGTTTAAAAAGTATGAAAAAGCATTTTGATGCTGCAGCCAATCCTTTGTGTTCCTCACACCCTCATGCCTTTGGAGCCCTCCAAGATGTCAAACTGGTCAAGTAGTAAAATGACCACCTTTGTCAATCCCTTTCTCACTTGCTGAACAATACTTCTGTTTTACTCTGGCTTAGACAATTGCTTCTAGATGAGAACTCTCAAACTGAGGAACAGCTACAAATTGAACTTAAAAGCAACTTATTTGAAATCTTACCCAGCTGTCCTTACTAATGACCTGCTAACTTGCACAGAAATAGAGGACTAAGATGATTCACAAATTCCAGGAGTTCTGCTGTTAATTTTTAACCTGATAACTTCCACTGGTACTTGCTAAGCAAATCAAAAAATGAAATTAATTTCAACTATGATGAGATTGGGGCAGAAGACTAATACAATTCAGTAAATGTGCTAAAAGTAATTATTTTTTTTCAAAAAATAAAATAAAAAACAATAGGGTAATTTTTTTCTTATACCACATCTGCAATGTTACCATGTCCTGAAGAAAATAACAACAATATGTAATAACATAATAACAGTAACTTTATGGCATTATTGGCTAATTGTAACTACTGGGTTATAGAAAATGTTTCTTGTTCTAAATAAATTATGTATATATCCTAATTACTTATGATAATAATGGCATATCTCAATAATAGCAGTAGAGCAAAACCGACAAAGAAATCAGTATCACATGACTTTAAACAGATATTTGTAACATTAAAAAAAAGAATTATTAAATCCATTAAAGAGTCTGTATCATAAGTATTTACCAAACACTGCTCAGACCATGAGCAGTCAGTGGGATTCTGGGGGGAGACAGTACCAATGAGCCAAGAGAGATGGCCATTATCAGTATTAGAAATCATGAAATAAGCAAATGCTTACATTACATTTTTAAATGAGAAAAATCAGAACACTGCAAAATCTATATCCTAGACTGATTTCCAACAAGTATTTTAAAATGTTCTTTAGTATTCTGTAAGGATTTAATTAGAAAATACTTTTGTAATTGATTTATTTGTGTTACCTTCCAGTAGATATATTTGAAAGCTTCTATATGCTAACTACAGAATACATAAATCCAAAGGAATTAGCCATTTCTTGGATTGATCTTGTAATATTTCACACCTAAAAGACATGCAGACATTATACATGTCATACTTCAGTAAATATCTACTTGACACTTCAGAAAAATAAACTCTTGTACGCAGTCCTATATCCCTGTAGCTAAAATGTCCATTTGTGACACATTCTGTTGGTTTATGACAAAAAAATGGTTTGTTAAACCAGTATCATAAACTGGTTTTGTTATGGTATCAAATGTTAAACCAGTATCAAAAACTGGTTTGTTAAACCAGTATCATAAACTCAGCCACACAGCAGGAAATATCCAAAAGAATAGAAGGAATTTCAAATTATTTTTCCTAAAAAGAGAATTCCGAAATCATGACAGTTAAAAGCTATAGAAGTGAAACAATGATAATAGTGGCAGAACTAGTATGACACAATTTTCTGGAAGTCAACCTACTTAAGAACAGATTTTGGTCAATGCCAATTTATTTAATGCCTGGTTTATTAAGACCACAGAAGTGCCTCAATCTTAGATAGCATTTATGCTGCCTGAAGCATAAATTTATGCTGCATTAAGCTTTAGGGCTGTTTTGAGTATCTATGTGTAACTACTAAGTGATCACCAAGAACCGATTAATGATAAAGTTCAGATATGTCAGAATACAGTCTATTGATATCTGAATTGACCAAACAATTTTGGAATTGACTGCTGATTTGTAATGCTAACTTTCCAGATATTTATGCCAGTTACATCTGTTAGATAATGTTGACATAATTTAGAAAATAAACTAAAAATAACATTAAAATACCAGCTTCAAAGAGAAAAGTCCTAAACTATACATCTACACCTTCTAGAAATGTTAAAAAGTCTTACCTAATGATTTCCCAGCTTTAATCTCTTTATAGAGATGTAACCACACATAATAATAATAGGTTTTGTCACTTAGGCTGATTTTGTTACTTCAGGACAAAAAATTTGTTTCTTTAACTAACTTATGTGAACAAAATTGTTGTCCATTCAGCAGTTTTGAAAGCTAATTAAATATGTTCAAATATAAAATTCAGCATTCACACTGTGTGTCTAAAAATTTGCTTCCTTCTCTACCTTCGTGTGTACTCAGATGCATCCATGAAAAAAAAAAAAAAAAACAAAAACAACAAAAAAACCCCACAAACAAAACCAAACAAAACCACAAAAAGCAACCAGTCCAAATTAAAAAAAAAAAAAAACAACAAAAAACCCAAGCAACCAAAAAACAACAAAAAACCCAAACCAACCTCCAGCCATGAGTGATGTTGACATTCTGAATTGTAGACAAGAGATGAACATCACCTCTTAAAAAATACTACCACGTAGGGCCAGATCACTGCTGGAGGTATTTTACCTTATTATGTAATGTAATAATATTGCCAAGTAATTTTTGACACCAAAATCCACACCATGTAATTTATTGCACTAATAAATCACATCAATTTTTCTATGGCAGAGAAAATAAGACGGTAATTAGCTGCCCTGTTTTCCAAATAACAGGGCAATTATAAAGAAGAAAATATTATAGTAGTTTAATGCTCAATTTAGTCTGAAAGCAGAAGCCACTGGGTGCTATGTTGTATGTGAATTTTTAACCAAAGTCTTGGTCCTGTTTCCACCTCAGCCATTCTGGGAGCAGTGAGAAAAGCCTATGGCAAGGCTAAGACCACATTTGTATAATTATACAATTTAAAGACAAATTTCGAACCCTGCTTTACTCCATGCAGCAGCAAGAGTTTTCACTCCTATATGATGAGGTAAAGGTATCAAGTTTCACTTTTAAATTTGAGAATGCAATTTAGATCACTTCACTGAAGTTTATAACAGGTAATTGAAAATGGCAGAGAAAAGTCTTTCCTGTAAAGTTCTGTCACTCACAATATGGGACTTTTAAACTTAATTCTATAGCTAAAATTATATAGCTTTGCAGCGATGAGAGTGAATACTGTACAGAATTAAGAAGGAAATATGAGGGAAGAAAAATATGCTTTAGAAAAATTCAAAATAGCACAGTAAACTTATTCACTTATATAAAATGGCTATGGATTGTCTTCACTTAAATTATTGCAACACTGCATATATCCATTTTAGACAGAGAAGGTAAAGTGCATTTTAAAATGCATCTATGAAATTATCTCTTGAGCTATATCAGATACAATACCCATCTTCAGTGGATATTGTCCCATCTTTCCCATAACCTCGTCTTAAATCAGACAGAAAATTGAAGGATTTTAACATAATCACTTTAATCACTAACATTTAAACTGTTTGGAATACCTTTTCAAATAGAAATTTCCAGGTTGATATATGCTGGAAAATAGGTGTAAAGATTCACTTGTGATTCTCTTCTTAAAGTTTCTCTTTCATCCTCAGGCTTTTGACAGACCACAGTCAAAAAAGCCCAGTCTTTCGCTACACTGTGTAAAGCTTGCTTTTTTTTTTTTAAACAAATAGTTTAAAAAAGGTGCCACTGCCAATGTCAGAAAAGTTAAATAGTGTCACAGTATTACCTCTGTCCTGTTCTTAAGAGACCCAAAGTGCATAGGTGAATTAGATACTAATCCATCACTGTACAGTTCTTCTGTCCAGTACGTGCTTTCCTGCTTTTTCTAAAGTCTTTTCTCTCTTTTATTTCTCTCTCTCTCCACTCATTCTAGAAATAATGAAGAATTAGTTTGCCTCTTCTTGTTGGCAACCATTACATGTTTATTCAACCCAAGAAATGTTTGAGCAAGGATAAGAGAAGAAAACCACTTTCCAGTACCAGTGAAAGTTTCCAGTTTGTGAAAACAGTGGAAAATAACAACTGAAAAAAATGGCAACGCATCACCACGGAAGTGTCCATGTTATTTTGATGCAGACAGATAATCAGGACACCAAGTCCTGTGTTTACCTAACAGTGACATATTTATTTATTGTTTGATTTATATTTTAGAAAATATCTTGATATATAAACATATTTTAACGGTAAAAATTAAAAGGTCTAAATTTTATTAAACTAAAGAAATAAATATTTCTTATATTTCCACAGGGAAATATTGAACGAAAATTGCAAGATGCTCTTAAAGACTGAAAGGAAACAAAGCCTTGAATTTCAAATGTAAATTTGATCAGTCCTTAATCTGGTTCCAGATGTTGATCACATAATCTCTCACCTGAAGTGATTATCCAGTTAGGAGACAGGCATTTTGAATTTCTGAATGCTTTAAAGTATCTTAAAGAGAATGATGTCTTTTAATTGGAAAAATGAAGTAAGTACTAAGGGTGCTGGTATTTTATCCATGTTGCAGGTAACTATTGAACTTCTCAGACTAAAGCACTTACCTTATATAAAAATAAATACAAGTTTTGTATAACTATATTCCTTATTCATTCTTGATCAAAACACAGCCTAATTGGTATGGAAAAGACAGTTTCTCCTGTTGTTTATCATTTGATCAATTCTCTATGGCCTAAATCCAGGCCCAAATATTTCAGTAGTAAAATGATCTCATAAATTTAAATAGAATGTTGTGTGTGTCACCAATAAAGTTACTGAAATCGGTAAGCCTAATTTTTTGCTTGTATATACAAGAGTAGACACATAATTTTGACAGATTGCAAGAGGTTCTCTTTTCCTAAAGATACTCTCTCTTACTATTTCCAGCATGCATAGTTCATCCAAGAGAGGAAAGCTGAAAGACCACCAGGCATAATAGCAGAAAGAATCTTGAGCATGTTGATAAACTATGGTAAGAGGACATACATGAAATAAGAATTTACAGTCTAGGCTCTGCACCTCTGTTCATCCAGAAAATGTTTTCTAATGATAAAGACCCTTCAACACTCTATGCCCAGAGTAATTTCAGTCAGTTCAGGAAAATCTAAGATGAGCCATGATACAAAATGCTCAACTGTTGAAATGAAAATATTGGGAAAAAAATCTAGAAGACAGACATTAGGATAATTTGATTAAACTTAATCAACATATCGATAACTGATTTTAATCCCCACTTTAATTAAACTGTCTAAATCTAACATTTTCTCTTCAGTGGATAACTACTTTCAACACCCTGGAAGAGTGGTTAAACTGTTTCAGAAAAACAATATAACTGAAGATACATATTTAGTCTCTAGCAGGGGGAATAGACAACTTTCCTGAAAATACCATGGGGCTGCCAAGGCTTAATGATATCAGGTTCTGCCGAGGTGCTTTAGAAATAATTGTAACCTCTCTAATGCTATTTTTTTTTTTAATACAGCAATTTTAATATTCAAAAATTGCACAGTGTTTTAAACTATAAAGACTTTTTTTTTTTTTTTTTTTTTTGAAGACTAACTTAAATATCATGGATTTCAGTGGGATTTAGTGGTTAATTGTAATTTTAAAACATTATAGTGAAATATTTAACTCCTTTTTGTAAGTTATTCAGATTTCACCATTGGTGTTACTAGCAACTGATTTTCTGCCCGCTGTTTATTCTTCCACATATGAATAGATAACAGTGTGTGAGAGAAGAAACTTGTAAGACAACAAGAACTCAACAATTATTTTTTCCGCTCAATATAACTTTAGGTTGTGTGCAGTTGCATTTATGCATTTGTGTACCATGTTTAATCTGTAAATGCAATAAACCCACCGTTTTCCTTATATAATGTCATATGTTACTTGCTAACAATTTTCACATAGAGGACCACTATACTAAACTGATTAATATCTCAAAAATGTTATTAAAAAGATTATGTATATCTGAGGTGATAAAATACAATAAACTCTATTCTCTAAAGTGATGACAGGAAATTTCTTTTTCTAAATATACACCAACATATATTTGTCAATTAGTTGTTGGATATTTATTGCTATGCATTTGTGAGACAATGAGGAATTAACAAGGATCTACCAGTCTAGAAATAATAAATCCTTCTAAGGTCATGGTTCCCATATCCTTCTGACAGGTCTGCCCAACAAATATTGGGAAAAGTAAAATCCAGGGGAGCATGATAATTCTAATTTCATACTTTGATATCAAAAATATATTAGCTCCAACAAAGGTAAGAAATGCAAATCTGTCACTTAGCAAGATAATTAAAGTTTTTCAGTGCACTCTTGCTATGTTTATTCAATGAAGTGTAATGAATTGCAAGATACACAGTAAATCTAAACCCTCACTGATTTATAATAACAACTTTCAGTTGTTAAATAACACTTACAGAATACATCATAAATTATAAATAAAAATGCAGCAGTTTTCTATTTCTTTTGTTTTAAAGAAAAAAATCAATTTTGTATTTTTATTACATGGCTTTATTCAGTTGGTTAACAGAAAATATCTGTGGAAGTTATTTTTGATGGTATATGCATGTGTTCAGGTGAATAGTTTGAATTTTCATTTTTCTTTTGTATTTTGAAGCTTTGCACAAACAATTAATGCATCCTCACAACATCCCTGTGAGGTAGGTATTTAAGCTGTTTAAGAAAAAGAAAAAAAAGAAAAAACCTTGAGAAATTAATTGTTTCACTAATTCTGCAAAGTCAAAACAATAACAATAACAATGCTGTTGCACTTCTCACTCTGATCTGGGTCATGAAAATATACTGCCTCTCTCATGTTTCAGTAGATTCTGTATAAATATTAATATATTTCATATGAAATTACTTTAGTCATTGTCAACAGAGCAAAATATTTTTCATGTGAAATGAGAAGGATACAGTAATTCTCCTATGTACATATAAATTTCTTTGAATGACCGTATTCCCTAGATAAATAGCAATGCCTTCTTGCATGAAATATTTGAGAATATTTGAAAATTTAACCTTTCAATGTTATAGATATAATATATATTTATATATTTTTAGAAGAGAAACATATGTAATGGTTACATGAATTTAAAAAGTTGTTGAGTGTATTCATCTGAGCAATTCAAAAACATGCTAATGCATCTACCTTACATATTTGAAAGAAAAATATGTTTAAATAAGGTTTATTGATCTTCTAGCAAAATTTTGTAATGGATATATTCATCCCCTGTAGGTGGTGGGTGACAAAAAGCACAGTGACAGCAGAATGTTTTTATATAAATTGCATGCACAATCTGATTTCTTACTTGATTATCAAAGGAACAAATATATTCATTAAAAAAAGCCAACTCATTTACAAGACAAAGTGAATCTCGCTGTAGCACCATGTCAATATAAACAATTTGCAACTGATTACATCCATCAAGTTTAATATAAACCATAGTAATCTGAATAGTGTAATCAGATGGAACAAGATTTAATAACATACAAACCAAAGTTAATGTTTCCCTGATTGCTTCCATTAACTGCATAACTACCCAAAGTATTAGTTTTACATATACATTATGTAACTTAGCGTTAGAAAGTTAAAAATACACAATATGGTACATTATATAGAGGACTATATCAAAAGTTTATACATATTGCTGATTTTTTGATTTTTTTTTCCTTTTTTAAAAACACAGTTTACCATATATCAATTAAAAAAATAACACTTCACATATTTAAATTTTTATTACCTTATTAGTATGTTCCCTCTGCAATTTAGGTGAATTTAAAAATAAAATAAATAAAATTATATTTTGATTAAACGCTCTTTCACCACTAGCACTTTAAGATTGCAGAGAGCACATAAAACAACAACTTCCTTATAAGCAAATCTTGTCTTTCTTCATATAAAATCAAGAGCCCAGAAGACAAAGAGCAGAGTAGTAGGAATGCTAAGAAAAAACTCATATAAATGCAAAAGCAACCTCCGGTAAACTTCTAAATGGGTAACACTCAATACATATTTTGTTCATAAATCTGGAATATTGACAGTTCATTTCCCTTTTATTTCCCCAGTTACTGCAGCATGTATAAACCAGTAAGAAATCTTGTATTTTATATACAACTAAACAACTCAAAATCAGAAGACATGAAGATGGTTTATAAAATTATGTTTTCATCCTGTCAAATTTAAAGTTACATTTTCTTACAAAAACTTGTTTGAGAGTTCAAGCATTTGAAGAAGAGGATATGTACATAGAGAGTCATAAAATTTTTTCCAATCAATTCCTAAAGTGAGTATAACATGTTATGGACAAATTAAAAAACCAATTAAAATTGGCGTGGGATGGGTAGTTTGGAAAAGACAACTTTTGTGTTTTACATGTTCAGTGAAAAAAATAGATGCATGGAAAACTAATGTTTTTAAACTGATAAATGTTATGGAAAAATAATGAGGCAACAGAAATAAACACAAATTTTTCATTGCTGAGTTTTTTGTAATTGACTGATTTAACTTAAGGGCAATTTTAAGAGCAAAGCAGATCACTCTAGTATCAGAATATATAAAGCTTCCCCCAGTTGCAGACAATAGGGCTGTTCTTATTAATATCTGAAGAGTTGACACTGACCCTGACGCTCTCATTGTTAGTAGGATGCTGTTAGTAGTAGCAGTTGCAAACATATGGGTTTGCCAGTAACAACTCACAATTTGTGCATAGTTGAGTCTTCGAAACTGAGCAAATTTGCTCTCAAAATCTTGCCAGCGCTTGCTGAGCTGTATCAGGGTTGGCTCCACTGCTTTTGCAGCCCCATCCTTAGACAAGCGTTCAGCCTGCCTGTGCACCGCATTCAGATCTTCCTTCTTCTTCTCCAATTCTCCACCAATCTCCTAGTGAGCAAAACCAATACAGGGCCCAGGACAGTTAGCTAACTAGATCAATCAACTTAAAATTAGCAAAATACTTCCGTCAGAAAATCCATTTCCATTTTATTGTCACAAGTAAAATTTACAGCTTAGTTTCATATTATTCATATCTTATTTTACATTTAAACAAAACAAAAATAACTGAAATTGAAGAACCTTCTTGGAGATGGGCTGTAGAGATCCTAAAAGCTACTACACTCTGAACCTGTTAGCAGAGGCCAACAGTTTCCATGTTCAGAGTCACTGTGATGGGCATTTGGAGAAATTATTTTCTCGATAAGGGTCAGCATATTCAGGACAAATAATGTTTGAACAGCTTACAAATATATTATCAGACTCTTTAATGTACTAGTTAACTCCTATTTTACTCCGTGGGAAACTCAACAGAGAATGAAGCAAAGAAAGACGATGTAAAATAAACCAGGAAAACCTTTGACAGTATGTAAATAAATCTATAGAGTTTGACAGTGACATGAATATGTTCTGATGAAAATGAATGTGCTAACATGAGATAGAGGTCATCCATATATTGGTAAGTCATTTGTTCATCTGGAACAAAGATACATAAAATCAATTACAATTTTTACTAGAAAACATTTGATTCTTAATACATTGCACACTTTCTGTATTATTGACAAAACATTATATTTAGTCTGTTTCAAATTATATATATTCTGTATAAGAAACAGATACAAAATATATTACAACAAAGATATGTCACTTCGAACACAGGTATTTAAGGTTTGTTTTACTATAAATAGAAATAAAGAACTGAACTTAAAATTTTCTGTAGCTATAAGATAGGACTGTTGCATTTGCTGTCTGTTCAACTGATAAACTATCACTCAAAAAGATCTATCATTGCCACCCCAAAACAACATTACCTTTAGCTTCTGCTCATCTTTGTGGTCTGGCAGACCGGCTAACTTTTTCTCAATGTCATCCAGCCATGTCATTAGGTCATCAGCCTGCCTCTTGTACTGATACCATTGATGAGAAATCTCTAAAGCCTTTTTTCTTCTTTGAGCTCTCAAGTCCTGTTCACAGTGCAGACATTATTAGAATATGAATTAAAGGCTTATAAAATATGAACTGGCATATGTGTACACTGAAGGGGAAAAAAGTGTACAAGGCGGCTAATTTTTTAATTAGATATGTATATTTAAAGCAAGTATATGAGTAATGCACATAATTACATCAGTTTAACATTTTGTTTGTTTGTTTAAAAGGAGGTTACCTATTTCAGTGTTGCTCACATGTTGGATAAACCACTGAGACTGTCGCCAATATTCAGGGAAGTAAAGACTCTTACATAACTGTCAATATTTTATATAAAACACTTCTGCTCAGAATACTTACTGGACAGATGGAAACACAGCCCACTTTGCATCTAGCCAAAAGTGGGACTTCTTTATTTTGTGGACTCCTGTGAATTTCTAGTCTGCATGAAAACCCTGTAGCTATTCAAATGAAAAATCACTGCAATGCAGAAATGTTTGCAAAGAAAGATTTCCTTTATCTAAATTAAATACCACATACATAACAAATGCCTTGTGTTTATAACTTCGCTTTATAAAGGATTAAAACTTCTCCTTAGCAGGAAGTTATAAAATGCTTGGGTTTTTTTCCCTTAGAAAAGTTATCAAACATGCATTTGCTTTAACTGCTTAACTTCACTCTTGCAGAATTCAGAAAATATTTTAATTACTACAATTTCTTATTAGGAAGTAAATTTAAAAATTACTGGTATATTTTACATAAAAATACTCAGATTAATTTTCCTCAACTGTTCTGGAATTTTTTTCCACCAGGGTTAATGCCTTAACTGAGTCACCCAAAGGAAAATCTATCACTGTTACATAAAAAAAAAAAAAAAACCAAAAAAAAACCACCAGGGAGGATCTGGTCAATAGGACAGTGCAATAAACACTCTTCTTGTTTCTCCAACATAAAAATTATGAATTACTTCCATTTAGCTTGGAACAGTCAAAGATACACCTAACAGATTTCAAGCTTCTATTAAATGTGAACACAAAACAATATATTCTAGCTAGCCTTCTCCTGAATTCACACGGATCTGCAAAACTGTAAGAATTAGAGTGAAATCCACAGGAAAGGAAAGAACATGCATAAAAAAAGTAATAATAAAATGTGTACATGCCATGTTCCCCAAATCAAAGAAAACCAATCAAAATAATCAAAGAAGAAAAATTCTGCTTGTTGATGAGATAAAAAATCTCCTGTAGTATCCAGAGCCTATAGCTCCAGGTAGGTGACAAAGGTGAGTCTCTAACTCTTAAGATTCTATCTTTCATCACTTTTATTTGCCATAGAATGATGACACTTCCAATTATATCTGCTAGCTGGTCCACATGGCATGGAAACACACCATGTGTGTTTCTAGGAACAATATCACACAGTTTTACCTCCCGGATTTTGTCACCTCAGAATTTTCATATGCAGCTTTGGGTTTCAGCCCCTTAGCTGCTATATCTATTGGTACTACCACCTATCCTACTCTAGAGAGGCTGTAGCCACTCTTTGAAGAGGAATGTAGTGTGTAAGTATTTTACTGAAGGAGAAACAACTTCTTCATGGCCAGAAGTGTGTTATTCAAGTGAAAATATAAGTGTGCAGGACCTGATTCTAACTAACGTCTTGACTGCTGTTGAAGAAATAAAACACACATTGTATGTTAAAAAAGGAATTATCAAATAAATCAGTGCTGTCCAATTGGCAATCACACAGTTGTAATGCTGAGGATAAGACAGTACTTCTCTAGCTGGAGACTGTAAAATGCCTTTTGCTAGGCATCAAGAGAACTATATAAGGAAATACATCTGTAGCCAAATAGTTTTAAATAACTCATCTCTAAATAGTACTGACAACTCATTTAACAAAAAAACGCCCTGAAATGAAGAAAAAATGGGTTTAATAGTATGTGCTTATAACTGTAGCGCCTATACCTTGAGGGCATTATGTTTACTCCGCAACAGCTGTTGTTTTGTCTTTATTTCCTCACGTTTTTTCTCATCTGTGACTCCCTTCTGAAGCCTGTCGCCCCTCTGCAGCAATTCTTTCACTGTGCTCTCATCCTCTTCACTCTGATTTGGAAAAAGAACCAATATAATGAGAATTTTCATCTAATTATTACTTAAGTACCAGTAGATACAGACTATGCTAAAGTAATCATGTAACAGCTACTTGCAGTTTTATTCTGATGATCAAGTAACTTTTACTTGCTTTCTACAATATACGTAGAGGGATAAAAGTAAGACAGCATCTGCAAACCTAGAGATTTTTGGTATTTTATCTTATTCAGCATCCAGGATAACAGCATAAAAATATTAGAGGTGAAAACATAAAATATATTTTACTTTCAAACAAAAAGAACAGACATATACAAAACATTCTAAATCACTGTCCACAGAGACTGAAATTGCCAGTATGCTGGCAGACCATGCAATTATTGACCATTCACCACATTGCAAACCAGCTATTCTGACAGGGCAAAGGCTGTCACTAAGCATTTTTTATGTAGAAGCCACCTACAAATCTATGGATCTTTGAAGCTGAACTTATGTCACAGCTTCTGGCAGTGTCTTGGACCACTCTAAGCATTTGATGTAAAGAAAGGGAACCAAATATACTTAGGTATTGGAAACTGCCCCATCAAACTTGATTCACTTTGATTTACAACTACATACACATGGTAAATTCTGTATGCAGCACATAGAGCCTTAAATTTTATTTTTCCTGCATAAAAGAAAAAACGTCCAATAAAGATCCATTCCAGCACTGATATGAAACTGGCACCTTTGAAGAATTCCTTAAAAGTAAAATAATCTTGAGTCTTTATATCGGTTGTAAACAAATACATATTTGATCTTGCTGAAGACTCAAGAAGAGAGGGTTCTAAAGATGAATCTCCCTTTTTGCAAAACCAAAAAAAAAAGTCACCTCTCTAAAAATGACTCTGGAGAACACACACCACAATTGCAATAGTAGCAAAGCACTGCAGTATTTTACTCCTCTTTTAGCTTTCTCCCCCTCTCAGCAAATATGAATAAATGTTTTTATGACTTGCAACAATAAAATATAAGTAATAAAGCTTCCCACAGCCACAAAACATACTTAAATTAAATGCTATAAGCAAATTGGTTAAGAACAAATTGGCAAGTGGCATTTCTTTTCATGAGCATTTATTTTTAGTTATACTGCTGGTAGTAAGAATTCATGGATAACATTCCTGGTCTGCTTAGTGTTTTCATATGGGACAAGAAATGCTTTTCTGATAAACTAAAAATTAAGTTAGCACAAAAAGTTTTAGTGTTAATTTAGGACTTTTGATTTTATAATATATAAGCATGGTAAAATTTTGCCCGAGTTATATCTAAAATCCTAACGATATGGGTTTCTGATTTTCACTCAGGTTTTTTCATCTCCCTGTTTATTTTGCTCAGACTTCCATTTCAACCGAATTACCATATCTTTATTGAAGTCCTCCTCTTTCAGATTCACTCCCTGCTGAATTTCAACCTCCAGTGGTTCAAGCATTTTTTGTATATCGAAGTCAAATTGCTCCAATTCCTTCAAAGGAATGAAGGGCTAAAGTGGGAGAAATAAACAATTATTTATTTAAATGACACATTTCAAAGTTTTTTGGAAACAGAAATGAAAAGAGATATCTGTGCTACCCCCTATTGCTAAAACAATGGTAGACTTTTCCATCATGTTGAAAACTACACCATACTCAAAGTACCCAAAGATACAGATAAAGATACAAATTTATGTAGAATTTCCATGTAAAATAATTTTAAGGTGAGTGAAAATTAAAAAAGGAAAAAAAATTAAAATACATTCTCAAATTTGTGTGTAAGGATAAATATTTTTCTAAAAAAATAAATGTTTACACTATTTGGTTAAATATGGTTTGTCAGAAATTACTCATATAGCAACAAAAAGTCCATTCAGATGAAAAAATCCCTATTATTGAAAACTGAGAAAATTTTAGAGTCTGATTCAGTTTTGTAATCACTGTTCTCTCACACAGAATAGTAGAAGTATCAGATGAATGCTACAAAACAAAGTTCAGAAAACCTTGGTGTAAGATATTCCCCTAATAGTATTTTGTAACAGAAAAAAAAAAAAAAAAAAAAAAAAAAAAAAAAAAAAAAAAAAAAGTTCAGCTTTTGTTTCAAAATGTCTCAACAAAAATTCAGGGTGGAAAAAAAAAAGTCAACCAAACAAAACAGACTCAATTCCTCCAAAATAAATCACAGTATAATAGTATAATTATGGTGCTTTAGTTTAGTATTCAGTTTTGAACTCTCCAACAAGTGCTACCTACTAACAACAATGCACCACCTTTTGTCACTCTGACAAGAGTGCCTGTGAATAGTTTTATGTACAATATATAGTGTATGCATTAGGTGCATTGCAAATAATGAACATAATTGTTTTCTATTTTCAAAGCTTTAAACACAACAAGAAGAAAGTCTCAGCATTTCTTGCATAAAATTTAGACTTTGACTTGACTGTATGTCAAATTAAATCTGTTCTCAGATGACCTGGAAGACTCAGGGTAAAAAAGTCTTAAGTGTATCTTGCTGAATACTTTAACAAAAAAAATTCTGCACGTTTACAAACATTAATGGAAATATAATAATATATAATATTTATAGAGAATAATACTGTGCTTGCAAATTTTCATTAGGCATCTCAAAATTACAGTCATCATGTATGTCAGTTGAGTTAGAAATAATAAAAAACTACACAATAATTTCTTCTCAAATGCTCTGAAGGATATATTCTAAGTACTTAAATGTCATTAAGCCAACTAATAAAATTGGAATACAAAATTTATAGTCTCTGAAAAAGGCTAAAAACAATAACAAAACGAAAAGTGGAAAGAAAGAATTCCAGTAATTGAATGATGTTCAAAGACTACTTGAAAATTTTAAGTCTCATTTCAGTATACTATGAACATTTTGTTAATTCAGAACATGACAATTATGTGCTACTATTCGCTGACTTAATGGATCATTTCTTATTTACTTCACTGTTGTACTGATTATTGTTATTAGAAAAAAATATAGCTAATTTGAAGACTGATGAGAAATTATTGAAAATAGGTTATGAGAGCTTTCAATCCTCTTGAATTTATGTTTTAATCTTTCACAGAGTGAAAAATTTTACCTAAATATTCGGGGAAAAAGCAAAAACACTTGGGAAGCATATCACCCCATAATAATAATAATGATTTTCCAGCTCATGAAGTTGAAATCATAAGGAAAGTACAATCACCTACATTATATAGGTAGACAAAATAAAGTACCCAGTAATTTGGTCCTTATCCAAATGCATATAGCAAGTCAGTAGAATAGCCAATAATTCAGGCCAGTTTTTACTGCTCTATCTGATGCAATACTTACAATAGTAAGTATGCTTTGTGAATCTTATTCTACTTGTGCATTTCCAAGGTCCTGGAAAAGGTCCCCTAAATTCTAATTTACCATTATAATTTCTGTGCTGTAGTAATTCCTCTCATCTTGCTGGGCACTTCTTCTCTAAATCTTAGTGTAGTTCTACCAACTCCAGCCCACCTTGCCTTCAGAAATTGAAAAAAAAAACAAAACTAAGAGAGAAGGCTGCAGGTGGAAGACATTTGCAGGCTGTGTTATGAAGACACTTCATCTTTATAAGAATCTTTTGTCCCTTCTTTGAGTGAGCACACAACAAGCAGTGCTAAGACTGAACCCCCAATAAGCCATCTATTATAGCCCACTAAGTCCTATTTTTCCCTAGGACAAGCAATAATTTTACAGGATCCCACCAAAGGCTGCATGAGCTCTGCAAGTTTACAACATGGAAGTGCAAAGTAAAACTGAGTTGGGAATCCTGACTCCAGATAGCAGATGTTCAGAGCAAAAACATGAGACAATACAGTTCTTGTAAAGATGTCCTTGATCTGCAGTTTGTACATGTGTAAAAAGTAGGTAAAAAGCTGGAATGGCTGAAATACTACTGATGACCATCATAAAAAAAATTGTTACCTTTATTCAGAAGACATTATTTTGCTTCAGAAATGAAATCTAAATCAGCCCAAATATCCGCAAAGATCAGCTGATTAGGCAGGATTTTGAGCTCTGCCCAGACCCCAACAATGCATGCAAACCCTGTCTCTTTGCTTATGCTTTTTGCAAAACTTATTTCCTCTTTTGCCATGGATCCTCTGGGCATTTATTTCCAGTGTTAATATAATGACCAGCAATAATATTTTGGAGCAGGATCTGTGCATGCCCAATGTTCTACACACCAACCCACATGGCTGCCTCATTTAATCTGCTGAATAGCTCTTCAGAATAAAGGCAACAAATACAATGTAGACAGTAGGTGGTTTATGTCCTTCATTCCAGTTCCAAAGGCAAAACTCGGCTAAAAATTACCTAATCCACAATGAATTCAGATTTAACAGTCAAGATGGTTTTACACAGGAGTAGCTGAAGTAAAACTGGTATAATCTCTACCTATCTATTTCTATCTCCAGCATTGGTGAATCCCAGACTCATAAAAAAAAGACTAAATGTATTTGAAGAAAAATTTGCTCTCAAAACCCAATCTATATGAAAAAAGGCTACTCATACTTTGCGAAGTTAGAGACATAATAATTTTCAGATGTTCATTTTTTGTAAGTTAATGACACTGTTACATTCAAATAAAATCATTGAATACTTCTATTTGCACAACAGTGAAAAAAGACCGTAATGCCAAAACCCCCAAATTTTCACACTTAATTAAAAAAAAAAAATCCTTAGGTTCTACATTGGTTTTTGTTTAAAAGCTTAGTTTTTTGAGGAACTGAAGCCGACTATGTACTTGCAATTGTGCACCTTACACAAACACCATTTTTTATGCATGACCTTACGCAAGCAAGTCCTCCTACCTTTACACTCTTAATTCTGTGTGAAATAGCTGCAAACCGCTGGTTGAGCTCTGAGAGTTTAGGCTCTACTACTTTCCTGCAGTGATCCCCACGGTTTGTCATCAAGTCTCTGGCCTGGTCACGCACAGAGTCCACCTTGGGGTGAATGTCATTCAGCTCAGCCTTTAAGCGCTACAGTCCGTGAGCAAGAGACAGGGCTTGAAGTTAGTAATAAATGCAAAGAGAGAGAAAGAGAGAGAGAGAGAAAGTGTGCAAAGGAATAGGGAGCAAAACCACAAAGCAAATTCAGATAATTATGCATGAGTGTGTAAATCCAGTAGAAATACCTTGGATAACATTCCCACTTTATCCCTCAGATTTATAGCAGGAATGTAGCTACATGTCTGTTTTAATATCTTCTAGAGGAAATTAATGGTGATCATTATTTCTAGGTGGATTCTTATCTGCAATAATATTGCAGCATATTTTAGGATGCACTAAATTATTCTGTGTTCCTAAAGCTAGGAAGAACAGCTAATTCATGTATTATAGAACTGGATGTATAATTGTTGCTTTGACTACTGCTCAGGGCCAAAGTTCAGGCAAATAAAATTGACCTGATTAAAAAAAAAAAAAAAAAAAATCCTATTTTTTCTATAAATCTGTCACCAATTAAAAAAAAAAAAAGAAAAAAAGGCAAAAGTCTTTGCCCTCTGCAGTATTAATCTTAACAGTAGATCTCAACATAGGTAGAGGACAAAAATAGCAAGGGTGTTATGGGAATCCAAATACAGTTGGGCATTAAGAATTACATTTTACTGTCTGCATGAAATGTCTTTGTGAAATGCAAACATATATGTAGGTCTTGATAATTTTACTTCCTATCTGATGGTGGTAAAATTGTTCATTCATCTACAAAAGCTCATAATCCTGCTGAGATCAATGAGGCACTGATTTATGCTCTGCCCTAGAATTTGTAAAATTTTGCTGTAATAAATGGCATCATTATGTTAGTGTCAGCAATACAATTCTGATTTTGATTTGCAAACTCTTACTCAGATATTATGTACTGACCATGGAGTTCAATACAAAGTAAAATTTCACTGTGACTTCAGAAGAAGAAAAGTCCCTATAGAATATAATTTGATGTTCTTTAACGAAGTATTTTAAATGAGATATTTTAATATACACATCCATATTACAAGCTAATTTTTCATCAGTTGGTCAAATAATGCAATTGCCATCAAAACCTGCTCAATACATTAAGCCTTGATTTAACAGCTAGTTTGCCATATAATATTCTTGTCTGTGTTGTTGATCTGGCCTCAATGTGAACAATGTTTGTAGAATTAAGACAATCATATGACAGAAATATCATACATATTGGAAAAATATCACAGCAAAACAGAACAACAATTAAAAATGAAGGGGACAGAAGAAAAAAATTGCTCAAACAAAAAAAAATGTTGTGTTAAAGGAGTATTTTCCAGCAGACATATGTTTAATAAGCTGCTGTTCTACTCACCAGGAAGTTCCCAAGAATTATAATAACAATCTGGTTTTATTTCTGCAGGGATTTAAATTTGGTAATTCAAAGCAAATTTATTAAGTAATCTACAAGCTTCCAGAGGGTCTCTTAATCACAGAAAAAAGAATTTTAATACATTTGTGATACCTTTTGAAATACGATAGTTTTGACACAGTCTTTTTTAGAATAAAATTAATGTTTTCCAGAAAATTACATTTTTTTACCTTAAGAATTTCCTCTTTTTGCTGGGGTTTTTGTTTGTCAGATTCATCCAACAGTATTTCAGCACGATACATCCAAGTAGTGACATTAGCTATATTCTGATCAAAAGCCTCCATGTGCTTTTGATATTCCTGTATGTGGAAAAGGTAAATACTGCATACAAAAAATGTAATCATAACTGAAATAACAGCTGTAGTTATGCCAACTGTGGCAAACATGCACACATTATGACATTACGAAAACGTGTTTATTTTACACAGTAACTTCCTGTTTTTGTGAAGGATAGAATCTGCTGTTTGTTTCCTTCACTTTGCATGTTAGGTTTCTTTAAAAAGACATTCTAGGAGAGAGAGAGAAGCTTCCAAAGTGACAGGCAGCAGGATGATAAAATCACAGCAAGACGCAGGTGTTGGCAGCTCAGCAAGGCTGCTGCTGAGAGGAACAGGAAGCTGTTAGCCAGACCTGCTGGAGGTGCAAAGGAGTGTTTCCCAAGAACAGGGTATAGAACTCATTTTGGAAAGCCAGTAAATTGACTGAAACTCAGATGATCACAAGAATGCACTTGCAGAATCACAATCAAGACTGGGAGCTTTGTATCTAAACCTCTTATGGACATTTCATCAAACTTCTCTGCTTTTAGACTTTGCTTTTTAAAAGCTATTCTATTCTGACAAATCTTCATTTCTCTGCTTCATTTAAAACTTTGTCTGCTTGAGTGAGCTCACTAGAACATAGCCTATGCATATCCCACACAATTCAGATGAAGAACACACCCAAAATCAAAGGCGTTACTAGTTCTTTTGGCCCATACCTTTATTTTACACTGTTCTAAAATTGGTAAAAATCCCCCTCAACTACCTCTCTTAGACCTTTCTATCATGTGTTTCAGCAAATATTAACCACAGAATACATGGCAGAAGAAGAGAGGATGTACAGGAATGCATAACTATATCAACCTGTAAACTCCATTGTATGCTTCTCACAATCAGTTCCACATTAAATCTGTGCACCCACATGATTCTAAACTAAATGCTTAAGCTTTCCAGATACTTTCACCTGGATACTGTACTCAGCTGAGGAAGCCCTGTAGTGATGCTGTAAATTTATTGCCCAAGTATTTGTAATGCAGCCATACAGACTGTAGTGGAGCTCCAACACATCGAGCCCTGAAAAGTCGTGACAAAGGTCACCATGCTCTTAAAAATCACTTCCATTTCTCTGGAGTGATAATGCATTCCCATGCTCTCAGGAACAGAAACAGCATGCAAGATTTCCCAAAGCATTCTGACAGCCCAGTGGTTAAGACCCTTCTGCAGTTAAGGCTTCAAACTGTCACCTCTTCATGACAGAAGGAATTTGAAGGCAGAACAATGTGACTATCCATAGTTTGAGACAGCTGGGGATGAGGCTCCTGATTCTGTATGAAATGTGTATTAGGGATTTTGCTATCTACTATCCAGTTCCCTTAAGGAATTATCCCCACCTAAACATGCTCTGTAAAACTATCCAAAGGAGGATCATGAAGTTCTGAAAGACTAAATCACAGTCCTTCAGCACATCAGGTGTGCACCCTGAGAAGAGCTTATGATTTAGTTGCCTCTGACATGAATCAAACTCACACACACCAGAACTACCCTGTGGGCCAAACCAACTTGCAAGTGGAAACTTATTTCCCAGTTGTACTATCCCAAACAGAAAGGCTAATGCAGCCAAAAGCAGCTGATGTTGTTGGTATCAATACTAAGACTTTTTCAACTTATTTGACTATTTTTTTTGCTTGACTACAGAGTTACTCTCTGTTCTTGAAACTGCATTTCATTTATTAGGAAAAAAAAAAAAAAAAAAAAAAAAAAACCAAACCAAAAACAATGTTGAGACAGACAGGATTGCAAACAGCTAACAATCAAGATTCCACTCAGTAATCAATCAGTTTCTCAAAACATACACAATGTACTAAACAACAATCAATCTGATTTTCTCTGTACCTGTGTATTCAATAAGAACAGTCCAAGGCACCAGAAAAAGCACTTCTATAAAGCTGGGCATGTACAACTGGAAACCAACATTTCCTCTGTGTGAAGAAATGCATTTTCCTTACCAGTAAGAGATTGAACCATTCCTCAGCACGGGAAGTTACCGCTTTCCAGTTACTGTTCAGCAGGCTGAGTTTATCGTCCACGAGACTTTCCTTTCCTTTCATCACTGTCTTCAAATTCTCTCCTAAGTCACCGATGCTCTTAAGCTGGACCTGGCGTTTCTCAATCTCCTTCCGTGTTGCCTACATGAGCAGAACGAGAAATAAAATTTCTGGGAATTAAAAAATTATCCACACTAAGAACATGAAATATTAAATCAGGCGGTAAGTTTTTGTTAGAACAGTCTTGCTTCGTATAGGAAGGGAAGGCATTCTGTGAAGAGAAGCAAATACAAAGCAAATTGTTTCTCTTGACATCTGATAAAATTGTATATATTCTTCATCTCCTTGCAATAGCTTAATTTTAGAAAGGAATGAATTATCTTTCATTTCACTGTTCAAAAGATAGTTTTAATAACTAATTATTAAAAATGAATCAACATTTTATAATATTTATATAGACATGATTAAAGTTACTTTTCATATAGTAAAATTAGTTATCAAATAACACAAAGCTTAAAATGAGACAATAATACAGCATCATGATGACATCTTAAGAGAGAAAACTCCATCAAAAATATTCTAGTGAATATTTAATTAATTTATTATTTTTCAGTGCAATCTTTTTCAGAAAAAATCATATTATTTTCTTCTGTTAAATTTGCTTCATAATTGTAGAAATACATATTTTCATTACATTCACTTGGGATTTCATTCTGCAAACCAAAATACTAAAATAAGTTATTTCCCATAACATTTCTAAGTTTGAATGACTATAACACATATTCAGTGCTATAGTCAAATTTCCAGCATCTCTTCCCACTGTTATCTTACCTTATAGATTTGATATGTAAGGTGACATAATTTATTAATTTATTCATGGCTTAATACTCACTGCAACATGCAAGAAGTGTAACAAAAGGAGCAAATCCCAACACATTTAGACTAAATGTAGGAAAGCAGGTGTTTAAAGACTAATCAGTGAGATGACAGTGCAAAGCACAGCAGACCTGCTGAAAACTCAAGGAGAGGCACAAACTCCTTACACCTAATTTCACATATAACCAGTTTTATGAGAGAAATTTATCTGAGATCCTTGGCATCTGATAGCAATGATACAGGCACATAAATCTCTGCTTATAAAATAAAACTGCAAGCAGAAATGAAGTGCTTCAAGCTTAGCACAAACAGAACTTAGAAGAAAAGGAAGAAGCACTAGTCTAGTCTTCAGAGACATGCATTTCTCACAGAAACTAGTAAAATAAATAAAAAAACCCCAAAAAACAAAAAACAAACAAACCAACAAAAAAAAAAAAAAAAAAAAAAAACAAACCAAAAAACAAACACTTTAAACAAATGGCAAACACAATATTTCCATCTCAGGATGAATGCTGTTATGCAGCAGAACCCCACCTTTATGACCTCCACACTATCACATCTCTCATGCTCACATATCAGTATAATTTTGTTGATACTATATTGATAGTGAAAGTAGAATATTCATTTTTCAATAAAGACAGCAGTATAAAATTATTCTTATTTGGTAAAATAGAACCTTAATAGTACCTTCAACTTATTCAGTGTGTCATGTTAAAAGCAGCAGCTCACTTCTTATGTTTAACAGAATTCAGGACCTCATTTTGCAATGCTATTTCAGAGAAAAGGTCTTACACTTGTATTTAATGTAAGTATGAGAAATTTTCCCCATTCTATCAATTCTCTAAAATACAGAGGATATGTACTAGAATCAAGGCATGATTGATGCAAATTATTAACAATATATTATATAGTTATAGAATTTGAAAAGGAGAGTTTAAAATTTCAGCAGGTCCTTGTCAGATTAAAGGAAAAACCTGCCCTCTTCTAGTACTGTCTTATCTGTTTCAGCAGGTGCAAACTGTAATCATGAAAAAAGAATATCACAAATGATACAATTTACCTTCAACAGAGGATGGAAAATTTTGTTCAGCTTTATTTCTTTTTCTAAACTATTTATTTTCATTTGGAAAATACTCTTTGAAGTGTATTACTAACACATTACTATGTGGGTTTTTTTGTATTTTATATTTATGAAAATGCTGACCAATCTTGGGCTATATAAAGAAACAAACATTAATCCAAACTAGAAAACAGAGGGATCAAACAACTAAATGTCTTTTAAAAAAATTTCTACCCAAAAATGAGATGTGTAATTTCCTATGTGTAAGAAACAAGTTATTCCTTTCAAAGTTAAAAAAAACCCATAATGCAAACTAAAGACCAGATGCACCTCTGGGCAGTACAGATTTTAACTCCTCTGTAATTGCAAGTAAGGGACATGAACCAAATAAATCACATTTCCCCTCATTGTCTTAAAAAAAAAATAAAATAAAAAAAAATAAAAAAATCACATTGTGGCCTTCAAAACAGCATTGACATAATAAAAACATCTTCCTCATTAATTTAAATCTGTTATTACAAGTCCTTGTTTATAAAAACTGACACACTGAATACAATTAAAAGACTAGCAGGGTCTGTAAAGTCAGAGGGATTCCATGCTGCATTATCAGCTCTGACTTCCAGTTTGGTTATGATGTGCACCACATAAATTAACTTTCTTTCACGACTTCAATAAGACATTTTTTTGTTTGTTTTTAATTTGGCATGTCTGCATTACATTCCTAATAATTTCCCATTTTTCTTTCCAGAATTACTAGAAAGTAATAGTTTACACATATTTGTTCACTGCAATATAACATACAGCACTGGTAAATTTTCTGTGAGAAAAAAATACAAACGTACTGCCATTAATTCAACAACAGTATATAAAACAAAAAAAGAATGTGTCATGATGCCAGGATTTAACTAAGATTATTTCAGTAAAACTCAGGGAGTGGCTTTTAAATTCTCTTAATTTTTAAAGAGCAAGTTCCACATAGCCTTGCTGGATTTAATCTCCCTTCTGATTGTCATAACATTAAATTTCATTCCAGCTGTGCAGTTTATTTGAAAATATATAAGTTGTAGAATTTTAAACTACAGAATTAATAGAATTAGCCTTGCAAGTTAAGAATGACATTTAAAACACCTAGCACCTAAAAAAGAACCCCAAACCCCCAAATCACAAACACCACCACATGTACAATATGAAACATTAACAAATAAAGTGGTGAAACTTCCCAGAAGGACTAGGCAATTTATATATTTTGATTTTGTGTGCTTATCAGGGTGAAACTATGCAACATAAATAAAATACAGAAACGTAGGAGTTTTGAAGAAGCTATTTTCCTGATATAATCGTGTCATCTTGGGGAATCAAAAACATGTAAACAAAAGATTGAACTAAACATCCTAACACCGTACATTTTACATTTACAGCTGTAAAAATTTATCAGCAATGCTGAGCAATTACAAAACAGATACTATTCATTCTGTTGTTTATCATTATAGTGAAGTTATTAAATTTGCTTTCCCTTTTTCCTCTTAAGACTATTATATTTATTTAAAAACCAAAATCTTATTCAAGTGTGTGGGAAAGGCTCCATAAATACTTCCAGGAAAGATATTTCCATTAAAATATGCATAAAAATTATACAGATTATATTAGGGATATATATATTTTCAACACTTCTTTACATATGCCACTATTTAGGATCACATCTACTAGTAGATACAAGAGTTAAGATGATGTGAATCTTTTCCATTCAAATTTCAGTTATTTAGTTAGACCAAATTCTGAAATGACTCTAGAAGAAGCTCCTGTACTTTCACTTTTCTGAAGTACCAGTTATGGCTATTCAGTTCAAAATACCACAATTGAAAGTCTCTGACCCTAAAAATTAATTTGTGTTTCACTGACTGAAATATTTCCTTTGCTTTTTACAGAACTGTTATTCTTTTCTCACTTGTGGTCATAAGAAAAGCATTGGTAGCCTGCTTTAATCAAAACTGGGGGATTACAGCACTATGGAACTCCCACAACCTGAACATTTCCAAGAGAAATGGCATCTAGGTTCCTGGCAACCAGGAAATTAAAGCAATCAGACAGACCCTGGTGCAGCTCTGCATGCAGAGCATGTCTCAGGTGATGAGTTTTCTAATCCCCATACCAGGAACATCAGAATGGGAAGAGAGAGAATCTGAGCTTCCCTTGCACCAGATTCATTCATCAAAACCTCAGGAAAGGAGCTGCAGTGCAAAATAAAAAAAAAAATTGTTTATAAAATAATTTTGGATGGATTGAAATCCGTGCAGAAGGCAAATCATAACTGCATCATGTAAAGTCATAGGGATGAACTTTGCTGAGAATTCAAGTGGTTTGTAGCTGTATGCAATAATATTTTTACCTATTTTACATATGGATCCATAAGATGACAGGATGAATCATGATTAGAACATGAATGATGATTAAAACAAATAATTGCAGTTCCTTGTGCAGATATTTATACTTTGAGTATTCACAGTTCTGTCTCTGATTCCACTGTGCTGTGACATAGTCTTTACCTTTCAGTTTACTAAAGAAATACTTACGGGGGAATTTGTTTTACGGGTTGTTTTTGTTTTTTTGTTTGTTTTTTGTTTTGTTTTGTTTTGTTTGTTTGTTTTGGTTTGGTTTTTTTGTAGATTTTTTTTTTTTACTTGATAGTTTTGGCTTAGTGTGATGGTTTTTGTACATCCCTCCCATCACCAAATACCAACATGAAATTAAGTTTGGATACAACAGTTACATAGACATGGGATTTCTGGTTGTTTTATGTTTGGGGTTTTTTTTATATTTTATTATTTGTTTGTTTTGTTTTTCTGAAGATATGGTAAAAAGGCCTTCAGAACTATGTTATACTTATAGCTGTATATATAGTTTTATAATAAAACTACCATGTACCAAGATGAAATAATGACTTTTTTTTCAAACAAAACAGAATTGTAAGTAAATGCAGGGGATAGTGTACATAGTCAAGATGATCGTTAACATATGTAGATTAAAAAACACAACAACAATGAATGAGTGAAGAAAAGTTCTGTGTGTCTTTACACTGCCTGTGTGCTGTGGACTACTTGAAAATGCTCTTTGCAATTTGAATCTTCCTAAAAGAAATTAGGTGGTTCAGCTCTTACAGGTGGGATTGCAGAATTATTCAGAAGCTGACATTATGGTCTTCTCAGTGGTTGATTATACATATTTATTTGTTTATTTACAGCACATCTTTTATTTTTATTGCATTTTGGCCAGTGACTATGAATCACTTGACACTATTTACAGTTTGTCTTCTTTTACGGATATTACTGACAGGAAATGCATTGCTAAATGTAATTCTAAGTGCTTCAAGTCAACTTCATACTCACTGGTATTGCATACTGTGTTAAAAAATCAGATTAAAGCATTGGCAGAGTCATACTGCTGATAGTACGGAGTGATACAGAATTTTCCTGGTAATACCATCTGCCATTTCCTTTTTAAGAACATGGTTTCCTGGCAATCTAATTCTTATCAGTCCAGTTCCTGATTAAAAGACAAATAAACCCTGCAGTTGTTAAATGTCTTCAGTGATAAATATGTTCACTAAATCAGACTTCTAATTATAAACGGATTTCTAATATACAATGTTTAATGACTATCTTTCCACCCGCATGTCATTTTTCTTATCTATTATAACAGAACCGAATTCAAATGGAAAGATTTAACTTGTCTCTACTGAGGAGAAAGGCAGGATTTACAGTCTTCAGTATATTGCCCATCTCATTTCACATAACTCAGCCAAGTTTTTGTTCCATTCCTTGAAAAATTCTACACAGGAACAAATGACACATTTCCCTTGATGTCCAGATTAATGTTATCTTTCATTAGCTTCATTCCCTATTGAAGATGGACATTCCTTTTTACTTCTAGGTGTTTATTCCTTGAAGACAATGCTCAGATGTATGATTTCTTTTATTGTCAACTCTATAATTATCTTTGTAATCCTCTGAGTTCTTTTCACCTTTAAGAAGACTTGGGTGCTGAAAATGAATTAAAAATAAATGCACTAATAAATATAACTGCTTCCTTGTCCTGTAAAGAAAAAATATTATTAGCTCTCTGCTTAGATATATCGACAGTAGCACACATCCAATTTTCAGTTCATTTGCACTATTGAATTCTCCTCTCTCCCTCTCCATTTTCCATCTTAGTTTTTCTGCAGACTTTTGTCACAATGGGAATCTGCTGGGCTCAATTCATCTCCCAGTGCATTTCATTAGATTGGTTTCTGTCTTTGGCAGCCTACTTATCCAGGAATTCCAAAGCCCAGTGCTGTGACATTAATCAGACACTGTGAGACTCTGGTTCTGGGGACTAAATTATTGATGTACAATTTCATGTGATGCCTCAATGAAATCCACATAGGAGTATCAGCATTGTACTTATTTATGAAGTCCCCACAAGAATTTTAAAGTGTCCAGGATAAAATTCACCACCGTCTCCTAGCGGGAGCAGATTCCTTAGGTGAAAGCATAATCCACATAATTTCTGCTAGTATTTACACTTGTAAGTCTAGGATTTGCCACATATACTACCTGTTGGAGTGTTCCACATTAAAAGTCTGTCTATATACACGTGAATATTTGTTTATATTTCCTAAAAGGCAATCTTAAAATGGAATTTTGAAAACCACTCGGTACATATACATTTTGCCAAGAGGCAGCTGCTCTCACCCAAAGTTGTTTGTTTGTTCTTAATTTAGTGATGAACTGACTAAAGGGGAAAAGCTGAGGTACTAAATGAATTTTGATTGTAGTGAAGGCTTTGGGGAGTATTTGAAGCCAAAATATCCTTTTTACCAGTTTTTCCTTCAAAACTATTTTATCAATTCCCTGTGAGAATTCACAATACTCAATGGCACTCTTTAAGATTAGAAGGTAGAGTGGTTCCTGTCTGATGTATTTTTTTTCATGTTAATAGTTCTTATTTAATTAGCTCTTGTTATCTTTTTTGATTGTCTTCAAATTAAAATATGTTGTACTTGTTGTAGCAAGCTTAAGACATAACAAAGGCTTCCCACTGTGCAGCTGCACTAATCATCAGGTTTTAGGTCCTAATTATGCAATTTCTGAAGCATTAAGGTTCACATCTAACAATAAAGTGATATTAAGTACAAATCTTTCTCTTTAAACCACTGAGAAGCTACATACATCTGGATCAACAGGAACATCAAGTGCACTTTTCTATTCCAGTAGAACTGTAATGTGTAGCTACAATGAAGTTTTTTATTTTACTGGGTGGATGGCTTAACCACCAGTTTGGGATGTTAAAACATGAAGATTTTCTAATTTGTGTCTTAAAAAATTGACATTTGTACTTTGTTATGGACTTTAAAGAATCACTGGGAAGTTGCACAGCAGAAAAGAAATTGGGGGTGTTGGTTCCCAGATATAAACATGAGCCAGGTGTGCCCAGGGGGCCAGGAAGGCCAATGGCACCTGGCCTGGATCAGCAATAGTGTGGCAGCAGGAGCAGGGCAGGGATTGTCCCCTGTGCTGGGCACTGGGGAGGCCACCCTCCAATCCTGTGCCCAGTTTTGGGCCCCTCACTACAAGAAAGGCATCGAGGGGCTGGAGTGAGTCCAGGGCAGGGTAAAGGAGCTGGGGAAGGGTCTGAAGGGTGAGTCATGTGAGGAGCAGCTGTGGGAGCTGGGTATTTAAGCATTGGAATGGGGTGTCCAGGGAAGTGGCAGATTCACCATCCCTGGAAGTATTGAAGAAAGAACTTAGTGCTGTGGTTATTGCCATGGTGGTGTTCGGCCAAAGGTGGACCTCCAGGATCTTGGTCTTTTCCATCCTTCATGATTTTATGATTCTAAGATCACAATATCAGTCCAAAGAAATGAGAGGAACTGCACAAAATTTAGTGCAGGAAAAGCGGCAAATGAAAATGAGATGGCATCAGGCAACAATAGGAGAAAACAATGGGGGTTGCAGGGATTTAGGTTTTGGATTGAAAGTGAAAATTGCAGTAGTCAAAGCAGTAATTTTAATGTAGTAAGAGAGAAAGTTGATATTTTTGGATAACACTTTTAAAGTACTGCCATTCTTAGAGACTGATGACCAAAAATAAAAAAGAACTCCAAACCTAACAAAAGATGTGTAGACTGTTTTTTATTTAATTGTTGCAATTTTTGTTCTAGTATTCTTATTAGATTTTAAATCATCAATGCATTTTAAGGCTGAAGACACTTTATCAAGCTCAGATACTTGAAAGGGTTAATTGAAAACAAAAAAAATAACCCAACCCACTAAGCAGATTTTACTCAAGTACCTTGAATCTTCACTGCCATTAAAAGAATTAGGAAGATTGCCTGTGTATAATTCATGACTATTTCTAAAATGCATATTTAAACTAATAAAATGTTTAGAGGATTTCTCCCATTAAACAAAGCAGAAGTGGCTTTTTTTCCTTTATTTCCACAAAACCCCATTGCTGTTTAAGGGGGTTTTTGTTGTTTTTGAAATTACATAGAAACACTTGTTCAAAATGCTGCTGGCTGCACACAGTTATTTGAAATTTTGAAGCTTTGGATAATATTGAACATAGTGTGCTCTAAAATGCAGATTTTGATATGTGTGAATAATGATGACTTGGTTTGTTTATGTCCTCAGCTAAATTAGATTTCTACTACATGTGCAGAAAATTAAATAGATTAGCTAGTGTAGAGTGATAACATGCAGAGTTTTAACATCACAAAGAAATACAGCTTTTATACAGATCTCTTGTGTTTCTCAGTTTCTGTAAGACGTTTATCTAAACTGTGATTCTGAGGAAAGTTTTGATTTAGGCTTTGAGGTGAGCTCAAGGTGAAGTCTCATGGAAGTGGGAAGTTCCCAGAAGGCAAAGGAATGACCTACAAATCTAAGAGTAAGAAAACAAATACCCTGACTTCTTTCTGAACATGTGGAATATATAGTGTGCTGGCATCTTTAATCTTTCATCTACTATTTAATACCTTTCTAAGCATGAGTAGAATGGTGTAAGAGATCTCTGTTTACATGGATAGCGAGTGGTTGATTTATAGCACTCTAAAGAATTAAATTCTAACTTTAAATTCATCTCAGTGAAGATTATTGCAATGTGAAGGTGAATTGTGCTATTGATCTCTGCAGAGACAAGATGGTTTGAACTTTTCTGAGTGTTAATTCTAAAGTGAGATAATGCCAAAACATCCACGAAGTCCCACTAACTAAAATGCCAGAATTTTAAATTCTTTTTCTTTATCATGAAAGAAATCTATCTTTCTGTAATATTCACAAGTGTGTGTTACATTGTTACCTTGCCCCAGGCAATTTCACCATCCAAATTGCTCGGCATGCCCTGCGCAGCTGATCTCTTTGTCAGTTCTGCGTCTGTCGCTGCCAGCCACTCTGTCAGAGCATTGATCTCCTTCCGTAGTTTCCGGGACAATTTCAAGCATTTCTCTAACTCTTGCTTTTTTTCTGTCACCTGCAGAAAGAAAACTTGTGGTTATTAACCCTTCTGTGAAACAGGTCCGATGGTTTTTATATAACGTTTTCTGCAGGCCACTTTTCAATAAAAACTTGGGATTCCACAGGTGAAGTTGCACTTTTAGTACAGGTATGTCTTGATTTGTTCTCTCAGTATCAGTAAATTTGCTGCTAGCAATTGAACTAACAGGCTTTCCTTGAGACACAAAACAGATGTCAAAACCCTTCACAGAGCATATTTTACTATAGGTGGCCATACAGGAACTGGGATTCCTCTAGGGTTTTTTCCAATGTAGCTAAGCTACATGGAAGAAAAGAAATACCAGTCAAAGGAAACCTCAAATCTTGAAACAAAATGTTACTGAACAATATCAAACTAAAACAGCACATTCAACTTCAAGGTTTTAATTTTCTGAATGTTTTGTACGTGAAGTACTAGAGATTTCAGCTTTAGTTGTAAAGTTCTTTTAAGCTTGGTACATGGTACCTGGAAGGAAGCCTGAGTATTTATGTTGCCTTGAAGGTCTCACACTGCATTTTGAAAGAACAGGGCAAATACAACCTTCTTCGCAAGCCCAAGAGACTCTTCATGGAGAGGAAGAAAAGGTTTTATATAAATAGTAGAGAAAGCAGAAGAGTAAATAAAGAGATCATAGATGGGAAACTACACTACAATAGACATTAGGCAACTAGTAGCAGAAAATAAAAATTAATAAATTATGCTGTGATGAAGTTTAAAAAAAAAAAAAAAATCAGAGAAGGAGGATTAAAAATGTCCCATAGATCACTAACATTTAACATAAATTCCCAATTAGCTTGAATGTAAAATAGTAATCAAATTAAGTCTGTAGCCACTGATTTGTATTTAAGTATTTTTAAATAGAAAGAAACTTTCTACTGAAAGTAGAAAAACTGGTATCAGTTTTATCTACTGAAACTATTTTGTACTCTGCCACTAAGAACAAGTAGTGGCACAATGATCAAATTGATCTGTAGATCAACTGCCAAGGAGAATTCGAGGTTTTAAAATGTAATAGGGTGTTACAAGGTTAGGTAAATGGCTTTTGCTATCCCTGAGTAAGGAGATGAGATTTGCCTAGGGAATAAGCTATAAAGTGTTCCTGATAATTTATTATCACTCTGTAGAGGCTTACTACTGAAATCTCATAACATTTTTCACTGAATATGTTTTATGTGCTTTCTTGCATGCCAAATTTATTAAATGAGACCACAGAACTTACAGTCAGGCCAAGAGGTAAATCCCTGGGAAGGACCATAAAACTCAGCTTTTTAGAGCTGCATTCACACATGGAGCCAGGTTTTCCACCTCTTCTTCTGAAGAGTGTAATAGCAACTGTAAATAACATTACTTAGCAGAAATACAATGCAAGGTGTACTACCCTGAGTTTGATTGCCTGTTTAAGAATTTTAAACACCTGGTATATTATAAAATGAAGTTACTGATACTTGTCAACAAAGAGAGAGAATATTTGTGTTTCTATATACAGCTCTAACGTGTGTTTATTATATAAATAATACAACAATATCTCCATATATGCTGCAGATATCCAGAGGTTACTGATGATCAGTTTGTTAGTACCTCGAGTGTAAAGATGTATTTTTTACAGTAAAATAGGAAACAGTGCCCTCTAAAGGCCATCTGTGTCAGAAAATAGGATTGTGAGTTTATATGAGGCCTTCTTGAAACAGTACCTACAAAACCACACAAATGAATCTATGCTTGAAGATGTGTTTGTCCCTCAGACTGCACCTTTCAGTCCTGAGACTTGCTATTGTTAGTTTTCTCTTAAAAAAGTCTTTTTCTCAATGCAATAAATTAGTGCTGATAATGGCTATTTGATTCCTTTAATTCTATATATCTGGGCTTCTGTAACTTTCTCTTAAACTGTTAATTACCATGCAGTGTAAAAGTAAATGTGAGAAATACCGTCTAGGGCAGCAGAGCTAAGCCAGCACTGCAAATTTTTAAGACACATCAATTTGCAATATGGCTCACTTCAAGTCACTAATGGCTCCCTAATGGTACATTTTTATCCCTTCATTAGATAAGAGAGGTTTCCTACAATAATGGCACCTGTTTGCTGAAAAGTTAAACATAATGCACGAATAAATGCCACAGTTCTTTCTAAACAATGGAGAGCTCAAACATATTATCCAATCCCAAATCCACACCTACTGAAGCTGACTCCAGGTTTTCTGACACTCAAAAGATTGATGTCTCTTAATACCTTTACTTTCTAGCAAGAGAGAACTGTTTTAATTCAGATTCCCTAGTGAGTATTGTCTCTGTCAAAAGTAACATAACTCTTATTGTCTTATCATACTGTAGTCACCAGGGCTGGATTCTCATTATCTGTTTAAACCACATACTGGCTCTGAGGATTACCATGGGCCCATTTTCCTAGATATTAATAATTTATGATTTGAATAATTTATAATCTAAAAAAATTAAGAACTTGCTTCCTATCCTGTTTTGTGTTTTTCAAGAGTATAAATTTTAGAAATAAACTGACAGGTGTTATCTGTCTTTCAAAATTTCCAGTCATCCAGTCACAGCACCAAATTCACTCTAATCCTACAGTTTTCAGAAGTTCTTTGAATAGTTCTATTGAGGGCAAGAGAAACAAAACAGAGTAATGAAGGATATGTGTTAACTGAATTATTTAAATGAAGTTTTGTTTTGGACAATGCCAAAATGCCTCTTCTGAGTCTTGTTCATAATGGTTAGAAGCCTGTCCATCCTACTTTGTTTAATTGGCTTTTAGGGAAAATTGAGTACACAAAACAGTTTCCCATTGGCAAGTGACTTACACATTAAGATACAGTCAAAATACAAATCAGGGTTCTTGACATTTAAATCAGGGAATGGTTATGACAAAAACTGAACACATGCAAGTGTAGAAACCACAAAGCACAATGGTACACAAGTACCTCTTGAGGAAAGCTTCAGTGGCAAGAGCTTTTTGTTCAACAGATTTTTGAATAGCAAGAAATTGAAATTATATACTTTAAGATCTGAGCAATCAGAGGCAGAATTAAAAAGGTAGAATTTTCTCTTTTATGGAGCAGGCCTATAAATAAAACTCGATCAAAGTGATTTCCTAATCTGAAGTGACTCTTTGAGAATGAAACAACATCTGAACTTTAAAAACTAATGAACTAGCAGAAAAAAAAATTACAATATTAAGAAAACAAATTTTTGAATTGCAATAAAGGAATTTTTTTACTTTTCTAGGTGGTTGATTTTCTTTTCGTCAGAGCAACTAAATAGCCATGATGGTGATGGCCTTTGCCTCCATTCTTTCTGTTCCACTGGAAGAACCTTGAAAGGAACCAGTAAATACCCCTATTTACTTACCACAACGAGGTTACTTTTCACTTTGCTAGTACATGGTTTTATGTTTAAAACAAAGAACTTACCTTGGCACCCAATTCATTATATTGCAGCTTCAAAGCTGTAAGCCTTTCATCCAGTTCCTTTGGGTTCTCTGTCTGCTGCTTCTGAACAATCTGCCTCCCAGTTTTTATCACTGTTTCCACTTCAGACTTCACCTCACTCAGGTTTTTATATAATTTCTAATCAAATAGAAATATAAAAGTGAAACAGCACCATTAAAACATGAAAACTAGAAAAGACTATTGGAAGTATCCAGAATCCAAATGAACAAATTCAGAACAGCCCATCTTTACAACAGTGACCTCAAAGACATGTTACTAAAACCAGTGTTATACATGAGAAAGTACACAACATTATAAATTGTTTTAGACCATGACAGAGGTCATTTTCAAATTTGGATAATGCAATATTTAAAACAACAATTGATGTCTTCTGTCATACAGAATGTTGGATGTATTTGAACCACAAATAGCCATTAGTTTGTAAAATCTGTCATTTTTTCATACAGCTGAATCTAGAGACTGGAAGGATAGAGGGTTACCCCTACATTTACTGTCATATTCTAAAAGATTTAGTTAACTAAAAAAACTACATAAAAAAAGTAACAAAATGAGGTGGACCTACAATTACTACTTGATTTACTTAAAGAAGTATGTATGTAGTCCAACTCCTCTCTAGGTAAATCCTTCATTCCTGAAAATGTGTCAACAAATTAGGAAGCTGTTGTATGATGCACACTGTCTAAATTCTGATGATATACTACAATTAGATTTTGAAAAAAAAAGAACATTTTGAGAATCCTTGTAGTTAAAGATGCTCGAAAATAAGTCTTCCACAAAGGAAACCCATCAGGGCTGCAAAAGCCATCTTATGAGTGAAGACACTTTAATTCAGTACAGAGCTTCGAAGTATCATATCATTCCAATAAGATCATGATTTTCACAAGAATATGAATTTATGAGCAGCTTCATTTTAGAAAAATGAAAGATGCAAAACAATAACAGTGACTTGTCCCATATTTATGTTTTAATTCAAATTCTTTCTGCATTTACATCTGAAAGAGGTTGGGAGGTGGAAATCTTCAGGCATGCCATTGCCCCAGGGGAAAAAAAACCCAAAACACAAAAAGACCCCCAACAAACAAATAAAATAAAGCTGAAAATAAAACAAATAAACAAACAAACAAAAAGAATAAAAACCATTTACTTTTGCTGTTATAGTCTTCTTTTTATGATAATCAAGAACAGAGTGTTTAGTTTTATTTCCCTTCAAGTGTAAAGTGGAGCAGGATTATAGTGATATTAAAGAGATATGTACAGATTTTCCTCATATTCTTTAGAACATATTCAGGTCATCTTTTGCTCTTGAACAGAAAGAAAGCCATAGCATGCCATCTCATGGAAGTTTTAATCTATGGTTTTCCATTATGCTTTGTGTTTCCTGGCTAGAATAGACTTGTGCTCTGTAACACCTTTTTTGGTTATGTCACAGAGTTCCATGACTGTAGAATACTGCAGAAAATAAAGCAAATATGGGGAGATAAATTCAATTGCAGGACAGGAAATGGGAATCAGAAAGATATCCTTACTGGTATTCTCACATAGTGAAAGTTCATGTCTAGAGTTTTGAAGGGGGGGGGGGGGGGGGTTGCTTTTCTGTGGTTTTTGGTTTTTTGGGTATTGGATTTTTTTGTGTAACTGATACTTTGTTTCTCATCTGAATTAAGAACAATAATCTCTAATGTTTAGCTTTTTCTGCATAATGCTGACAGAAAGACAGCATCTTAAATATTCACCATGCAATGATCCAGCTGTGATTGTACTACTTCCTGCTCAACACTCTTCGTCTCCAGCTTGGGCACCTGCAATTTCACTTCATCTAAAATTCTTTTACATTCTTGGAGGCGCTGTTCAAAGTTGGCTGGCTTCTGAAATAAGCGAAACTTCATGGACACATCCTGCAGCTTTTTCTGAAAAAGAAACATGGGTGAGTAGAAAGTGTGAAATCAAATCAATGCTGAAGACAAGTTTTAATCCTGTTACAGAATACATAGAATACATTGTCAACCAGCAATTTCTTATTAAAAGAATATAAATTTTTGGGGAAAATGCCAGCAGCAGAGAATCTTGGGTCTGAACAGGAGGATAAAAATTCTTCCATCATCCAGGTCATTGGATGCAACAGAGCCTGTGGCAAAAGAGCCCGTATACACACATAAAGAAAGAGATAAGTTTTGTATTTTTCAATATGCAAAATTTTCAGGGGCATGGGGAGAAGACAGATTTAATGGCTCGAGGATAAGCCATCCACATTGCAGAGTGAATGCTCTTCAACTCTATCAGTTGCTGTTTCTTGGTATGAGGAACAAATCTTTTAGTCCTTCAAAGAAACCTAAAAAAATTGGCTCGGCAGTAAGTAGGTCTAGCACAAACCCCACGATTTAGAGTATAAAATTGATTTATATTTCAATTTAAAAAAAAAGCCTAAACTAGAGTAAAAAGAAAGAAATTTGAAGGCAGAAAAAAATTGTTACAAGCTTGGCATCTAATTTCACCATTTTCACAATTTTCTATCTTTGTGCATTAATTAGACTGCATACTCACATGATGACTAGCTCAGGGGGAGGGGAAATAATTAAAACTAAAGAAAAGGAATTTTTATTATCTGCTTGAAAAAGAACCAATTTCTTTATAGAAGTACAGAACAACGTATTATTGAATAAGTTTTTCAACTGTCTGGGGAACAAAATGAAGAATAAATGTTACTAAGAAATAGCTAAGTAATAAAATAAGAACTTGGCATCTGCAAACACACTTCTGATTTTTTTATCTTCAAATCCTGGACATTTTATTCTAATACAGTGTGGTCTGTGACATACAGATTTGAGGAAAAACTGTAATAAGGCATAGAACTGGCCTGTACATAGGCATTGGTAAAAACCCTTCCCACATCTATGATTTCTGAAAAGGAGGCAGGAATCATGAGCAGCAGAAAACCTGGAGTACCAGAGAAAAGTGTGTAAATATCCAGCAGCTCCTTCTAACAATTTTCCTAATTAAATAATTTTTTAGAAACTGATATCCAATGAGATAAGAAAGGAAGTCTTTCTGTCAATAAATAAGTGGAAAATTAAATAAAAGTAGGAAACACAGGTAGGACTAAGAGGTCTTATTTTTCTTCAGTGTGTTTGTATGCACTAAATCTGTATGGAATTTTTCATTCTCCTGTGACACTTCAATTTGATAAAAATTAAATCCTGTGAAAATATTGTATTGCCACATCTGTATCAGTTGCCATTTGTGTTGGTCAATACATTAAAAGTTATTTAGAGAGAGAATGACAGTATTAATAGCGGGGAAAATTAAAGTGATCTGTGAAGAGTTGCTGAAGGATTGAAAAGTACTGAGGATCTGTAGGGGACAAAAAAGGCAAATTATTTTTAATTCACCCCAAAACTGAGCAATGCAGAGAAACCCAAGCTTGACATACCAGCGGGATCTAAATTATCTTTTAGCACTATCACTTGAGTTCTCCCAAATAACAAATAACTTATATTTATCTCCAAAAGTTTTAAAATAATATCATCTCAATGCTGAAAAGCAGCAAAACAAGCAAAGTGTGTATTTGGAGCGACTTGGAGCATAAAGAAAACAAAAATGACAAAAAGTCATTGTATAACACAATTTTGTACCTGAAAAATGTGTTCATTTCTAATCACTTGTTTCAAAAGTTCATTTTTAAAATAGAAAATTTATAAAGAATGACAGGAAAATGAAAGCTGCTTATCCAAAAATCTCAGTATGCTTTAACATATTAGTCAGTCTAGGAAAGAGAAATTGAGGATGTAGTCAAAAAATTGACCAGTAAATCATTTAGTACTGAATTTTGAAAAAGAACAATTTGTTAGAAAAGATTTTATATTCATGTAACAATTCTCAGTCTGTTAGAACTAATAAGTACTATATTACTGTGGCAGAAATAGATTTTTATTTTCCTGATCATACTTTTCCCCTTAAATTTAAAATCAGAACTCTATTGAACTGTAGAATTAGTCTAAAATAATCAAAACCAGGATAAATTTGGCCACAGCTACCAGTTGTTTCAAAATCTCAGTGCATTTATTTATTTGCATAGTTGTTTACTTTCAGTCCAGGTAATTGAACCAATAATAGAATAAAAATGTCAAAATAGAAATATGACTTAGTGAAAAATAATTAAAAAACTAAAAATGAAATTGTACCTGAGAATGTTCTTCAGAAAATAGTAAGTGAAGACTGATCTCATGAAATGTGTTGTACCACTAAGGTAGCATAATGATGGAAAGGAATTTAAGAGAGTTCTGTGGCCTAAATTAAATATAGTCATAAATATTGTGACAAAGAGCTCAGCTTCTACCTGCTTTGCTGGTTGATATTTACATTATGCATGTAAATTACGACTTTTTTTGTTTATATTTTATCTAATGTTAGCAAAGCAGTGTCTCAAGATGACCTTCACCAATTTTTCAAAACTCAAACTGGTGCACATCATCAACTTGAGAAACTTTACAGAGAAAAAAAATATGTCTGCACAGAGGTGGATTAATAAAAAAGGCTCCCAGAAAGGGTTGTGCTCCCTTGCATGTTGTTGAATTCACAAACATTTATTTACACAGTCATCTGATGCCTGCATTTCACTGATGAAATATGGGCAACTTCACAGCTGCCATGGAGACCATCAGAAGGTGAGTTAGTGTGAAGAAAGGCAGAAAAAGGAGGAAAAATAAATATTCTCAACAAAGAAATCTAGTCTTGTATATAAGACGAAACATTTGTAAAAGTAATTTTGTTAATTTCAAATTAATTAACTGCTAAAAAGCAATTAATGATACCCATAATAAAAATTAAAATCCGAACTGAGGTGCCTAGAAATGCTTGACAGGGCTGAATCAAAAAAATGACAATAATTAAATTGTCTTTCTAAGTAATTATGAAAATTTGTTTTGCCACCTACAAAAACAACCCCCAACAAAACAATAATAAAAAACAAATCAGCAAAACCTAATAATAGATAAATATTAGCTAATAATAGCTAATAATAACCATTAATATCTAAAAATGTGTATTTTACTCTGTTTATTCAGTCTTCTTAATTTTCGATAAGGCATCTCTGTGTCTATTAAACTAGATGAAATAATGCATTACCTAACATTTTAAACTGATGTCTGAATTGCACAGCTCAGCATAATTTGTATTTCAAATGCAGTTCTTCTAAAGATTTCCAAATATTTTAATCTATTTTTGACAGTTTTCCAGCCCCTCAAAACTAACATCAAAAAAGCCCCACTGTAGTTTTATCCTTTGAAACTTCAGCACATTCAAAGCACCACTTATCATCCAGTGTCCCTACCAGCTGGTTACCTCCGTCCTGCACACCTCAGAACTGCTGCCAGTGATGCAGGAAGGCTGGAACAAACAAGGAGTAGGAAGGAGATATGGATGCTGTGCTTTATCCACTGATTTCTAGCTAGAAAGGAACAGCTAAAGCAGAAGAGATACCTTAAGGACACTTCATGGTAGAGTATTAGCACCACTCATACTACTCATTTGAACGAGGCAAGGAAAATTGGTGGAAATAAAGTTTGCCTACCTGTGCCACATCAATTTGGGAAAGCACTCTTTTGGCAGCATCTTTACCCCGGTTTCGCTTCTTCATTTCTTCCAAACTAATCTCGTGGCTTGTTAATTCAGATTGTATTTTCTGTTGGAAAACAAAGAGGGTAATCAGCAAGGTCTGAGGGAAAGCTGTATGCTGTTCCTGTGATTTGAAGCAGTTGATTTTGGAACACGTTGAGCAGTGGTACCAGTGTGTGCAGCACTGCCAGCAGCAGGAGGGAGGTGACCCTGCCCCTCCAGCCCTGGCTCTGGAGTGCTGTGTCCAGCTCCGACCTTCTCAGTGCTAGAGAAACATGGAGCCCCTGGGGCAGCTCCAGCAGAGGGTGACAGAGATCATTAAGGGATTGAATGGGGATTTATTATTTTCTGAAGGAAAACAACAGTTCTTATTGGTAAGAACATAAAAAACTAATCTAGAAAAAAAAAATAAAGGAGTTATTTGCTTCACTATTCTTAATTCTTCTAATTTTCACACTATCACCAGGCAAGTTGAGAGAAAACTGATTGAAATATCCTGCAAGTATAACATCATCTTCATCTTAGAGAGCTGTGCTATATCTAAAACCGTTATCTAAAACATAATTTTTGTCATATTACTGACTAGAATCTATGTACAATATCAGTTTTCTGTAGCTAAATGGACAATGACACACATTTCATTATTATCCTAACTAATGCATTCTTGAACACATATTGCTTGTTATGTCTGTCTGCTAAATCAGAGTGTGATCCAAAGAAAAACATCAGCTTTTTTTTGGTTCATAATTAATCAACCTTACAAGACAAAATTAACATAAGCAGTGTTGGCTAGTGCAATGTAATGGAATAGAATTCCCAGAAAATATATTGATATTATATACTTCAGGAAGATTAACAGATTTTATGTCTAAATTGTTAGAAAATAAGAAATTGCTAGTAACAAAATTGTTAGACAGCACTACTGAAAAAAATTATCTTATGAAATAAAGACACAAAGCCATGTTCCCATAATGACATGCATTTGAGGCCATTACTCCTGCACTAAAAAGTGATTTTTTACTTAATCTTTATTTTTAATGGCATATAGCATTTTTCAGATGCCCTGAAGACCAGCTATAATTTGAAATATATGTACATAAATTTATCTTACACTTCGGTAACTTTAATAGTAAAAACTAATATACATGTATTTTTAATCACATTTTCATAGGTTATTAAGTACAAAGCTGTGTACCCCATATGCTGCCTACTTTATATGGCTATTACATGGTTATAATGATTTGTATACCATTATAATGTTTTATGTATTTCAACACTTAACTGAAAGCAGGTTATCCCAAGTTATATTAAATATGTATTAAAGTAAATTTTAAGAAGAAAAGAAAAAAATACATGAAACCATAAACTCTTTACTAAGATTAATTGCAAGAATGTACATATGACTCTAAATATTCAGTACTATTTGAAGAATTAAAATATTTTTCTAAAACAAAGTACTTGTAAAAGCAAAATGACAAACAGAAAGCTCCAAATTTAGATGATATTATTTCTTCTAAAATTATCATAATTATATATTTTTGATTTTTCATATTTTGAGTTCTCCTTGACATGGTTATTTAATAAATGGCCAGAAACATATGGAGCAAATAATAGAATTTTTCTAAATATGATATTTAATTTTTTAAGAAAAGAAAAATGATCAATTAAAAGAATAATTCCATCAAGAAGAAAAGGTTTATTTAATTGTTGAGAATTTATTTTATTCTTGTCTAAATTTGACATTTCCCCCTGAAGTGCATTTGAGTTGTAACAGGATTATCTTCCATTTTTGTGCTGCACGTGAACCAAACAGATGGTGATTTAGTTAGCACCTGAAGTCAAATGATTTTTTCATGTCTTGGATGTTAGAACTGCATATGAAAGGAAGAAGTGAGTCTGGATGTTAAAAAATACAGTATATCACACCCAGTATTTCAACAGTTTGCTTCCCCACCTCATCAACGAACTGGTTTTTGGTTGCGTTTTCCAATTTACTTTGTTCAACCTCAGAGTCGCTCCGGAAAGCACATAATTGAACAGTTCTTACCTGAATAGGTCAGAGCAACACAGCACAGATAAGAGTAGTGTTTAAGAAATTAGGTATTATGGGACATTGTATAGAGATTGTTCTATCTTACTACTTTAAATTGCTCTGCAGGAGAGATGAAGCGTCATCTCTTCACATCAAAATATGGAATTGGAGAGAACAAACACGTTAGAGGAAAGATTAAAAGAAAAGTTAGTAAGGCATATAAAGAAAGCCTTTTTTTCTATCTTTTTCTAATTTTTCTTTTATTTTTTTTATTTGCTATTGCTGCTCACAGGGAGAAAATTAAATCAGTCATGAACAGATATAAAAGAATTTATAACACCTGCCTATGATGTCCATTATCATTCAATTTTTAAATGACCGCTTTGACTTTTATGTTTCTTCTGACTCACAATTTATTGCATGAACTTATTAACATCCATAATAAAGCACCATTTTTTCTTGTATTATCCCCATCTCTTCTATTCTCAGTGGTTCCTATCTATTTTTTTTTTTTAAATAAAGAGAAAAACTTGCCATCATTTAATTTTTAGCACATCAGAATACAATGTACTGTATGTAACTGAGCAATACTACTGTGCATAAATTATTGTGCCCAACAGATTAAGGATTCTCGTTTGCTATCACTGGCAATCTTTCAGGAAATTTGCATTTTATTCATATATATAAAAGCATATGACACACATAGAAGATGATGTTATAGCACAAATGACATACAGGTAATTCTTAACTGCATGCGTTGTTATGGACACTAAATTTCAAGAAATATTAACTGGAGAGTCCAAAAGAGAAAAAAAATGTAGAATAGGGTAGAACCATGACTGACAAGGCAATGCTGAGCAAGAACATGACAAATGCAGTTAAAACACAAATGCCATGGAGAGGTGTAGAGGGTGACAACCTGTATAGTACAGAAATCTGCATAGATATTCAAACTTAATATATAACAACATTTAAGCTTACACTTCTAAATAAATTATCTGCTCTTCCCTCTGACCACTGATCTACACATGGCTGAACAAAACAATCCTCACAATTTCCAGCAAAGCTAAGTATAGATAACTTAAATATTTTTCTAAGTTCTTTGTCCCGAGGTATTAGACTGAAGGCAATGAAGCACAGCATCATCTTGTCAAATAACATCTTGAATAACTGAACCATTCTGCCATTGTAGCATCACATTAACTTTGGTTTAGAACAAAGCACAAAGATATTATAAAAACAGTGCAATAGGCACCTTCACTTAGAAAACAGCCAGGCATGTAGTGTTTATCACTACAGAACTGAAATTATCCAAGGATTTTGTTGAAAAGGTAGATTAACTTGCACTTTTCGAAAACACAGTATTAAGACACACCACAATTCATATAGTTTGACTGGGAGAATAATAGAAAAGTGATTTGCCATACGCAGGTGAGAAATGAAATAAGTCAATTTTCTTTCCCATAATGTAAAAATATTAATGTAGTCATTCAGACTAAAAATAAATACAAAGTAGAAATTCTCTCTTCCATCAAAAAAAAAAAAAAAGTATTTGTTGAATAACAAAGCTTCAAATAACTCTTTAAAAATATTTTGTCGTATAAGTGTAATATTTTTGATACAGATTTATTTTTGCACTGACAGTTAAAGAATACTTAAAAAAAAGTCATAAGCTGAAAATTCTTGTGATGATTTCATTCTCTGTATTTTTCACTAAGTCGAGAAATATGAAAAATCCTCTAACAGGGATCATGAGATCAAGCATACAAACAAATAATCTTTCCTTTTGGAAAATTGCTCAAAACCTCACTCAAGGTTTTGTCATAATTGAGCTTTGAGGAATCTGAACTGATTTATCTCTGTGGTTGCTGTTAGGTTTTTTGTCTCAATATATCCTCTTTAGTTGTACTCCAAATAACTTGGGTAACATTGGCTCTCTTGCATTAAAGGCTCAGCACCACATGGTGGAGTAAGAAGCACACAGAATTTACGTTCAAAAAGTGATCCGAAAAAGTTGAATAGCATACATTTGACTCCCCTTTCTTTCTGTCAAGTTTCTGAATAAACCAAACTGATAATTTCATTTACAAAGAGGAGCTAAAAATAATTTTGTTTTCTCAGGTTAATTTCTGATCAGTCGAAACAAAGATCATTCCTCCTATCAACGTTCTAAATGGATTTGATTTTTTTGAAGCAAACACACAGAGCTCCCAAGCTCAGCAGCTTTCTGATTATAAATTCCCCCATATGTTCTTTTAGAAGTGCAACACATATTGCTGAATGAGTTGCTAAATCCCTCAGCATGGATAAACTGATCCCTGCACAGAAAGCAGCATCCCTGACTGAAAGATTCCCATTCCAGCTGTGCAGACAGCATTGTAGGTACCTTCTATGAATGAACTGTTTTCAGCTCTCCAAAAGAGTGCTGCCAGCAGAAGCTCCACAGGAGAGGCGGCCATTCAGGATGTGCCTGTTCTGCCACTGGCTGGGGCAGCTCTTTGCTGGAGGAATGACTTAGTCTATCTACCCACATTAAAATGGTTGTTTATGCCCTTTCCCTCTAAGGATTTTAAAGAGATTCACAACAAACTTCAGAGAACTTCAATATTTGCATTAGGCCTGTGCAGTTGTTAATTAAGTTTTCTTCATTAGGTCTCACTGGCACCATAAAATAAAAACATGAAAGGGGAAAACTCAGCAGCCTCTATTCTGGTTTTCCCACAGTGGATATAATACAATCAGGCGAACCTGACATTAGACAATGAGATCTCCAGAAAAATAACAAGTTCTGCAAAGGCACTGAGCTGAAATTTTCTTGTGAAAGTGTGCTAATGAAGGCTGATTGGGTTTTGTGCTGCTTCAGTTTTTTAAGTTCTGAATTGTTTCCTTTTGCACAGTCTACAGTAATTCCCAATATGGCACCTGATGATGCACATAAATGAAATGCATTCATAGGACATGTGAAACATATAAGGGTCCAAACCACCAGAAAAAAAATACAATTTCATATAATTTTTTCTTATGTATTCATTTCTGCAAGTGAATATTCACATATAACTGCAAGATGAGAAGTTAAACTGATGCATCTTTAAAAAAATGTTAATTTTTATCTCATTAAAAAAAAAAATTCTTACATCATTCATATTTCTAGGAAGAAGAAAAATAAGAGAGTCAACAGATAGTTAACGTTGTTTAGGATTCAAACTGAAATGATTTTTCTAAATCTGATATTATACTGATAGAAATTAGAAGGAAATAAAGTAGGATAAAAATTATTTTCAAAATAAGACTGAATCCAGATGTGATCCTATTTGCAAAACATAGCATTTATAGTCACAACATACACATAAAAATATCCATGTGTACCTACAAGTGCACACACATGAAAAGTAATTGAAAGGTACGCACATCTAAATGTTAATTCAAAAGACACAGTAACATATATTACTTAAAGGAGAGAAAAAAAATTATTTTCAGGGCTGCATATATTCATATATTCAGTTCTGAATATATTTAAGATCACCTAAGATACTCCATACAAGAATATTATATTTTATAATTATTTAAAACTTTATAGGCATGCCAAGAAACCCATAATTGAATATGTCTTTTAAAACCATTATAAAAGCACTAATTTTCAACTTCCCTGTAGCTTTTTTCCCTGTTTACTTTCATAATCTGACTGCCTAAATTTAGATGGAATTAACAGAGAAGTTGAAGTATATAACATTGCAGTGTTGATAGTTTTATTGCAGAGACGTTTAGTTTTATTTCATTTATATTCATACACTCTTAATGCTGCAGTAAAGCAGACCTTTCAGAACTAAAAAATAAAAAGTAAAAATGATCATTAGATGTACATTTTTATTTCAAAGGCTAAATAAACCATGTGTGAAGATTGGGAAAAGCTTTTTGTATTGAATTTATGTGGCTGTAAAAAATTAAATATAAGTACATTGATGTGCACATTGTGAAATAATTAACAATGTTTTCTATACTTTAAAATTTAGTAATAAACCACATAATCAACTTTGCAAAAGAGTCATCTAAGAGTAGTGAGGATGGTGAGTTTCCTCTTTCTAGGATGGGAGCTGGATTTTAAAGAACCATTCATTTACCTTTGCCTTTTTTTTTAATTACTGATTAGTCTTCTATGACATTTATGGTCCTTTACATCTTCTGAACTGGTATATAATATAAATCAGAAGGAAAATATGACTTTACTAGGAGAGTAGCTTAAACTTCTCAAATAAGCCTACAGAAAATTTGCTGGCACTTTCATGCTGATCATGTTGCAAATCCTCTTTAATGAGAGGCTGAGGGACAACCAAACACTCTTTGGTTGATTAAGAAAACTAGTAAACACGTAAGCTCAACCAGTGTATAACTTACCTGTGCTTCCTGAGGGACCTGTGCTGCATCCACTCTGTCTGCAGTGTAGGCTGTTAACTGTTTGTCAATGACAGCCAGAGACTCTTGGATCAAGCGCAGGGTTTTGTCAGTCTCCTGTGCAGATTGAATACTCTGTTCAAGACTTTTCTGTCTTCTCACGGCCTAGAAACAATGACAACATTATCAGCATTCACAGCTTTAATGCATATAATATACTTTTTTTCTTTTTTTTCACACATCTTTTCCCCCCCAACAAATTCAGGCAAAGAATCAGACAGAGGGCTCCTGACTTGCGCTCATCCACCTTTTTGTAGGATAAATTGCGCATCTTTTTGCCACCCATTCAGTTTCCACGTTAAGAAACAAACAACACCCAGATGGCCCAGACAAGTTCTAAAAAGTGAAGGATCAGAAAAACACAATGTGTTAACTGAGGATTTCTATCCAGAGTGCAAGATGGCAAAGCTGCATAAGCAAACTATCCTGAGAGTGCTGTCTTTCTTTCTGAGGCAGAGAGGTCCTCCTGATCTTATTATGTAATTCAAGGGACTTTGTTTACTGAGAATAGGGTTACTGTCATCACAATCCTATCCAAAGCAATCCACCTCAGTAAATGAGAGGGATAAAGACTCTGTTGAGCTGGATTTCTCTTATATGAAGCATAAATAGCTGTTTGGAAGAGGCAATGCCTACTTTCTTCCTCCTGTGGGAAAAAAAAATTTAAAAGTTGAATCTTGCTTCTACTCCATCAGCAGTGCCACCATAGCCTTTTACATAATCCTTTTTTTTTGGAGAAGGTTGCTTTCCTTTCAAAGGAGCTCAGTTTATGGTTTAACAAATCAGGACAATAAATTCTCCATTCAAGCTATCCTTAGAACATATATTAAACACTTCACATAAATGAGTCAGCTTTAAATATTATTTGCAACACTTTAATAAGGCATTTATCAGGTAATAAATAACCTGGTACATTCTTCAATCTGTCATTGGTTCTACCCAAAGACTCATATTTTATTTCGACCCCAGCTACTGCCCAGCAGAGTTTTTTGCTTTATACAAAGCACGCATTAATCACCAACAACTTCAAATACAACACAGTTTTTCTGTGTATAAGTCCAACCATACTGTTGCCCACGGAATAAGGTGAGTAACTTAATTTGACATGAATCAAAGGTGAAAGCAAGCATCCTTTAAATAATATTGCTAGGTATCCTGCCATTTTTCAAGTCAAATCACACTTTTTCTCTCTGGTAAGCCAACTATACTTTAATTTGATTTCATACCCATTACAACACTCATTCCTTGAACAAAATTATCTCTCAGCAATTCAGTGAGAATATTTGATATATCCACACCTTCTTCATGGAGCTCAGATTCTTAGAGAGCTTCACGTATAACAAATGAAGAAGATTATTCCTTGTGAGCATTCTTACTAGCTGTTTGACTTAAAGGATAAGGATCCAGCCAGTATTTTCTATATTTGTTTTTATAAGCTGCTTTGTGCTATTTCAAAACAACTGACCAGATAATCTTGTATCACTGTAAGTTCCAGGAACCTTCTCTGGAACTGAGAAGCTTTACATATCAGACTCATGCTCTCAGTGCTAATGGGAGCACCTAAACCACCAAGGTATCATTACCCTACCGCAGTACTAAGGCTTGCTACTAAAATGGCTTTTATCTTCATCTAATTTGAGATTTTAACATAAACATTTCCTCAGCCTGTTCAAAACAGTGAGTTTAAAAACCACAGGTGAATTTAAAAACCACCACTTCCATTTACCTTGGCACCTCTTACTACTGATTTGTAAGCCTGGCTAAGATACAGACTCACTGTCAATCCTTTTGCGTCACTGTGGGGTAGATTGAAAGACACATTAGATCAGAAACAGGATAAGTAGCTTTCTACACCTAATGGGTAAGGTCATCTTCATGGAAGCATGGAAGAACCATGGAATTCTTCCCTGTTTTTACTGATCTCTGTGATTAACTGTTAAGACTAACACACTTGCAGAATCCAGTCCTACTGAGGGCTGCAGTGTCCTTTTGTGCAGAGAAGCTCACTATTTAAAATAAGACACTGATAAAGTTCCATTCTTAAAAATCATCCAAATTAGTGTCTGCACTTTCTGGAGAATTCAAAATACTGGACAAAAAACTTGGTGTTACATCTCTCTGATAAACTAGTTTTATAGCAACACACCTGAAGCTTTGAATCTCTGTTAAATGCTGTCCCATGTTAACTACTGTTTGGAACTAGGGACTTGTTTAGTGCAGATACATTTACTGCCAGCCTGAGAAGCAGAGTGTATGCATGCAATGAAGTAGCAGAATGCATGCAAATTCCCAAAGACTTAAAATCCTAAAAAGTATAAGTGGTGATTGAAAAATTGTCATCTTAGTGCTGACATCATCAGAAACTATGTATATCAAACCCCCATTTTAGAATACAACTGGAAAAAAAAAATCCAAGACTCATTGATCAAATATTATAGCAAATAAGCTTAAGAAAAAATTACAACAAATCTTTGCCCGAGTCTGATTTTAACACTTGTATTTCAAGCAAGTCAGATAAATATCTATTCATGCTTGTGATGTCTTTATGTGCACATGACACACACACAAAGCCAAAAAATTCTCCTTTCATTATTTTCAGAGGGAATTTGACTACAGCCTGAGAACCTGTGACATTTTGTCTTTTCAAAGTCAGCTGAAAGTACATCTTTTACCAATGAATGGATGAAGTCAGACCAAGACATGAATACAGCAGTAGAAGAGAGGAATTATTCTGGCAATGGGAGAAGAGACACACAACTTCAGAGTTGGGGCGATTTTTCAGATATAAGTGGGTGGTACTTTAATTTTTATGTCTGTAGTGCTTACTGGAAACTGACCCTGCCTTGCATGTTCATCTAAAGTCAAGCTCATAACTGAGCTCCTTGAATTCCCACAACAAATGGAATGAAAATCTGTACAATAATCTTATAAAAGTTATGATGCACTCATGTAATATAACATATTTCTCCAGTACACAACACTTTATTCAAAGATCTAATCTTTTTCACCAAGTAGATCCCTGGTACTACCAAGGGCATTGCAGAATATTGCATAAATACAAGGGGATTGCCACAATATTGAGAATCCACCTTCTTTGAGGAGAAAAGAGCTGTTGGTGGGCAAAACCATTAGAATGAGTTACAATAAGGAGTAGTCCTACTACACATTTACATCTGTTGACCTGAGTTTCAAATTTCTCCTTACAACTCACATCCGTCTGTGTGAAAATATATATGGGTCTATTTTTAAAGATATGTGAGAGGTCAAAGATGAAATTTCAAATATTTATGATAAAAAAATATTCTAATTTATTATATTCTGGGTGGTTCACTTATTTATTTGTTTCCTGAAACATTATGGTTTTTCTATTCCAGTGCAGAAAATAAATAGCTTAACACTGTAGTGTGTGAGTGAGTCTGAGAACATAACAAGAAACTCCAGCTTTGCTATCAGATCATAGTCAATAAAGCTGAAGGCTTTGGTCTCTAAAGAGAAGTGGCTGACAGTTAATTGCTAAATAGAAAACCTCAGGAAAATAAACAACTGTTTAATTATTTCTGAGCCAGCAAAATGTTGACAGCTGTCAAGGAAAACTAATTCAAAGAAAAAAAAAATAAAATCTGCTGTTAGGCACTACCAGAATTAAAGAGAAACAAACAAACAAAAAAATATATACTATGGAATAAATTTGTATTTAAGTCTCTACAGAGTTGTTATAGATTTTTAGTGGTTGGTCTTATGATAAACATAATACTTTTTATGATATGATGTCCTGCATAAACCTGTTTACAATTTACCAAAGGTCAGTGGTAAGTAAATGCAGGAATTAGCAACACTGCATATTATCCATATAAAATGCAGTATTAAGGGAAAAGACCATAGTTAATTCTTTGATGCTGAATGTTATAATGTTATATTTACAGATACTTCCAATTTTTGCTTAAATAGTATATTTCATATTTTTAATGACATCAGTCACTTATGCAGTTACTAAGATATTGGTTAGAGTCTTAAGGTTAAAACCAAATAATGTTGAGGCAGTACTCAATAGTTGGGCTGTGGGAGAACAATAGAACAAAACCTTTTGAAAATTATAGCACATTTACTATAGGGTATATTTATTTAAAATACAGAATTAAATTCATTAAGTAGCTTATAAGTTACAGCTCATGGAAAAAGGCAAAAATCATAGCTTGTTGGCGTTTTTTTTTTTTGGCTCAGTTATACTCTTGCGTTATTGAGAAATGTTGCTGCAGGCAAAGTTAAAAAGTTAGGAAACTTTAAAATTCCTTCATAACTTGTTTAAATTACTGTAAAATTTAGCCTGACTCTTGGTGGTATAATGGTTGTGACTGAGATATATCTCAGCTTCTCTGTACCCCTCCCATCAAATTCCAAACATGTTAATCTTAAAGTTGATTAATGTTTGTGCTTAGACTTTAATTAGAAACACATTTTTTTTTTAAATTCAAAATATTATCTTTGGACCCATGAATTTTTAATACCCTCCAACCTAGAACTAATTCTCCTGCAAGTTCTAGGAATATTACCCAGTGTGCTTATTGAGTAAATGGCTACAAATATTTGGCTCCACAGCCATTAAGTGATATTCAACTTTGATCAACTGAATACCAAAACTGCAAACTATACCAAAGAAGACTTTTCTATCTCTTTAGGCTATCACTGCATACAGATAATGCCTCAGAACTTGTAAAAGCAGCCCTCTTAGCAGCCTTCAAAGCAATCATGTGGAGATGGTGTGTGAAATATTTCACGAGGAGAGCAAAACAGAAAAATCGTGTTAAATGATGAATGTGTGCTCTTTGAAAGAAAGCAAAGGTAATCTTCAGGGGAGTCCTAAAAGGAATTAAGAGACAGGACCCAATAATAATAATCGAGTCTAGTGTTAAGCCCATATGAGCAATAATGTTTTATACAGGTTTTTACAAGTATAGTCTCAAGAATATCTACTTGACATTTCTGAAGTTTGCTGGACAGGATATAAATCACTTTCAGCATTGATAGTTGCTTGCAATATTAGCTTCAAATTCTTCAGTGTTTCTTAAATCCCATATATAGAGCTGTAAGTACTTGAAAAGTAAGGACAGGGTATACCTTGCTTATCAGTCAGCCCCAAATGTTCAAAAGCAAACTAAACACGCTCAGTCTTTGTTAACTAGAGAAGATAAGGCACACAAACATAAAGCCATTATCTGCCTTTAAAAATGAATCTCTATCTCAGTAGCAAAACTGCATTGTCTTGCAGCATCATTCATATAAAAGTGGGTTGGTTTGGTTTCGCTATTAGGAGTGAATAAATATTTCACATATCAGTTTCTGCCCACATGAGCTTATTGTCTTGGTAATTACCTGCACAATTATTCAAATAAAAACAAGTAACTTCAACACTTTAGGATTGCCAATTAGCCTGTCTGAAGAAGTGACCTTGAACGAGCAGATTCATGTAATGTTCCTGTAATGTATTTTTATACAAGGAGAATGCTGCTTGAATTTCAAGAGACTACACAAACAGCACAGAAAATTCAGTATCAGGAATCTATGAAAAAAAAAAAAATGTATAGTTTTCCACTTCAGAGTCAGATCTCACCATTAGTATTTAACTACTACTGATCTAGCTTTCAAAGATTTTAAAAAAAGTCCTCCACCCCAAATATTTTTCTTTCTTTGAAAGTAATTGGAGAGCAGTGAATAAATTTCTAATATTATTTTGCCTACATACTCATCCAAATTATTTCAAGAATTTCACACATCTTCATTATGTGCTTTTGACAATAATTCTCTGCAGCTTTTATGAATTTTGATTTAATATCTATTAATGATGCCTGAATAGTATTCAACAATCACTCAAAAAGACTATTTGAAAGTGTTGTCCTCACACCCTGGAAGACGTCTGCATATTACTAATTTTCTAGTCAGTAAAAGAATAATAAATACCAATAAGCAGAATTCCAGAGAGTGTATCTGCTTTCAAATAGAAGTGACATTTTTAAAAAAAAAAAAAAAAAAAAAAAAAAAAAAAAAAAAAAAAGGGTTACAAAAAGAGAAAGTATACAGAAATTTATACTTACTTTTCTGTTACAACATGGTCTGGCTACACAGAATTATGTGAATGTCTGCACTACACCAGAACTACCACCAGACTCTTTGCCTCCTCGTCCTTCAAGTTTATTCTCAGAACTGCTGAGGACCCTCCTATAATATTTATTGTAGTGTCTACATCCACTGTGTTCAAAACCAAGTATATTTCTAGCACCACAAAAGAAGCAAAATTGTCATGGTAGATTGTCATCCTTCTAATACAGCTGCTTTCCAAAAATCTGCACTTGTGCATCATTTATATCACTGTAACTCAGTAATTCTTGACAGTACTTGTAGCTTATCTTCAAGTGTGTTCTGGTTACAGTCGTAAAGGGGCTGTCTACATCCTTTGCTAGGTCTTTCCCTAATAATTCTTTCTGATCTTCACTAAGTACTGAGCTGATATCTTCCTCATATTTATAGCATATTGCTAGATTTGGCTCTCCTTGTGTTACACATCTATATATTGAAGTGTCTTTTAAACCTTTTATTGATAGAAATACACTTATTGTTTTAAAAAAAATGTAACTGTCAAAAATATTACTCATATTTAATTTTGAAAATAATTTGCTTCTCGCTAAGAGTTTTGTCAGTGAAAAGATCTTATATATGCAATTAAGGATTGAATCCTTAGGTGGTCATTCCAATTTTGAGATTTCGGGGTTGCCTATTTTACTGGTTTTGGCTGGGACAGAGTTAATTTTCTTCACAGGAGCCTATATGGTTCAGTGGTTTGTACTGGTGGCCAAAACAGTGTTGATAACACAGGGATGTTTCAGCCATTGCTGGGCAGGGCTTCCACAGCATCCAGGTCTTCTCTTTCTCACTCTGCCCCTTCCAGCAAGCAGGCTGGGGGAGGGCAAGGGGCTTTGAAAGGACACAGCCAGGACAGCTGACCTGGGCACCACACAGGGTCATGCCCAACAACAAAAGAAGGTGTGGAAAAGTGTTTCCAAAACTGTCATTGCATGGGGACTGGTTTAACATTAGTATCCAGGAGGTAATTTCTGCTGCATCACTTGCTTTTTTACCCCTTTTTTCTCTCGCTTATCAAATTATCCTAATCTCAATCCATGAGTTTATTTTTTCCTTTTCTATAATCTCCACCAAAGTACCAAGAGATGTGGAGTCTTTGCTGACTACTGGAGTTAGCCCACCACACCCATGAAACCACTTCTAATGTAAAATTTTGTTTGTGACCTGTTTAGGAACTGTAGCAACAAAATAACTCTTTTTTCTTTTTTCTTTTTTTAAAGGGTGTTAGGCTGTCCTCTACTTAGTGGGAGGATCACTAAATATACCTCCTGTTGAAGTTCTTCCCACCGAGTATTAAACTTCTCAAGTTTCTCATTGATCACTTCATCCAAGATTCCACCATCTGTCAAAGTCTGAGCCAGCTCCCGAATCTGGTTGCGATTATCTTCTGGATGTCTCATCAAACGTTCCAAAGACTGAAAAAAGTCAAAAAAAGTTGTTTATTTTCCTTTTTGTAAATAAGGTTCTACAGAGCAATCCCAATTTGCCTTAAAAATATAAGAAAGAAATTTCACATTTCACATACAATAAAAGTAGAGGAAAAAAAAAATTAAATACTGCCTTGACAATTAATGTTCTGTACTACGTATTATGAAGCACAAAAATTTTTCATAAAGCAAGAAATTTACTGCTTAATTTTAAAAATGTGTTCAATGAGTTCAGTGAGAGTACTTGTACCTTAAAACAAAAAATTTGCTTGAGTATCTAAATGGATGAAATTCAACAGCAAAAATGGATTATCGATGTAATATTTTGTATTTTGATGATTTTGATTTTACGAACATTAATTTAATTTTGACTAATTTTAAGACTCCATGAATAAAAATTGAAGTATTATAAACTAAGTTGCACTGCTATGATGAAACCTTGCCCTCTCTGAAGCCTTCAACTTTTTTTTTGACTGGCTGAAGTGAGGTCTTTTTTTTTAAGAATGTTTATTTTATCATTACCAAAACTGCCTATGACACCCATCACAACACATTGAATTATTGTTCGATTTAGGTAGATTTGAATTCAAGGCGTCATTTTTTGAGTCTAGTAAGAACTTAGGAATTCCAAAATATTCTGCACCTTGTTCAAGTGCAATGTTAGCTCATGGTTTGTTTAGAATAACATGAAATTTAGCATTCACCAACACATACGATTTGTTTATTCTTTAAGTCAGCACTTACATCTAAAGACTCTGAAATCTCTTCTGCACCTCCCTGGACATTTTCAGTTGCTTTGAGTTTCAGTTCAATCTCATTCAACCATTTATTTTCTGCATCCAAATATGACAATAGTTCACGCCAACATGCCCATACCTCCTGATGAAAAAAAGGTTTATTTAGATTGAAAATCTCACAGAAAATTTTAACTCAATAAAATACTGAAAACATTCATGCTTCTTCCCCAAAGCAATATGGTTGATACCTGAGGCTTAGGGGACCATATAGTTGATTTTATTTCCAAGTACTCATATGATACAAGTTAATACAAATCACAAGAAAACCATCATTTTGATTAAACAGAGCAAAACCACAGAAAATAATACAAAAAAGTGAACTCTGCTGCAAAACACAACTTGATTCCTAATTTTAATATATTATCCACTCTATATGTTTTCTGTAAAGCTTTCTTATATAAATATAAAAGCGAGCAGAATTTTTAAAGACCCATGTTAGAAATTTATGTCTTTATTATAAAAATGCACTTAGATTTCTTATATACTCTATATATTAATTGCTTAAATCACAGGTTCATAAAATGTCAGCTTTTAAGAATTCAGACTGAAATCTCCATGGAAATTAATTCTAGCTCACACTTAGTGCAATTTATAGACCTTTTAAGTGTTAGAGTACTAAAGATAATGTTGTAAAATGTTGTTATTCTCCTGAAATTAAATTATTGTCTAATATTTTATTTATACAGTGCCTGAAGATACTAAAATAAGCAGATAAAAATGGCACTTTATACACAAACAAAACATTTAAATGTTCCATAAATAATCTTTTCTGCTCCTTTTTTTTTTTTTTTTTTTTTTTTTTTTGTTAGTAGAAGTTAAAATAATGTTATTGCAATGCATTACACTCTTGGCAGATTAAGCTTCCCAGTGTGCAATTCATCTCACCTAACTTTGCTCACACCAAATGAGGGTTATAGAGGGATATTAACATGTAACACATCATCAATGACCACTTTAGACTACACATATTTTTCCATAGTAAGATTTAGACAAGATAAATTTTACTTTGATGTATTATTGTCCTGTATGAGGTTAGCTCTTGCATATTATCCACAAACAAAATTTAGCTCTTGCAACATTAACAACAAAAAATGGTACCTAATTCATCATAACTACTGTATAATATAAAAGCAGTCCCATGGCAAGAATCTGCAATGGAGTTGGCCGAAATGGCAGGGCTGACTCAAAATGCATGAGAAATATTCAGGTTGAGAGCAGAGCCAATGCTGTTCCTATGCTGAGATAACACCACCTGACCAGCTCCAGGGTCATTCAATCAAAATCCTTACTCATGGAAGAGAGAAGCCTATTGGAGCTGGTGAAGAGAACATCACAGGGCTGCTACAAAGCCAGATTCCTGGCTTGATCTCAGGAGGGATGAGAACCTTGAGCAGCCATTGCTGTCTCTGACCTAAGAGCCGTGTTTCAGTCTCCTCCTGCAACATGACTCTTCAGCAGGTATGATTCTCAGAATAAATTTGTGTGTGGCTCATTCCATGGGATATCTGAGATTCGGCTCATAAAGCCAGGATAGCGTTGGGTACTCATGACACCACATAACACAGCTGTGCTTTCCACCTGACTTCTTGCAACTAGAAGGGCTATAAATACAAGACTGGAAAGGTATCAAACCTCCAAAGTCTTCCACTTTCCATTCAGCCTGCTGCAGAGTTGCTGGTAGCTGGTAATTAGAACATTGAGCTCCTTTTTCAAAGCCTCATGAGCTGCTGGTGGAGCCTTCGCTATAAAGTTATTCACGGAATCTGTAATAAGCTTCACTTTCACCTCTTTCTGCAGGGCTTCCTCCTTTGCTCTCTGGAAAGGAAAAAAAGGAGAAGTTGTAGTCCTGGTTTAAGAGAGAAAGTTATTTCTAGTAACTATCAGAATTCTAGAGGGAGAAAAAAAACCCCAAACACTACAACAACAACAACAAAAAAATATAATAGGAAAAATTTAATTCCCAGACTTTCTGACACAATTTTGAATGCATCAAAAAAAAAACTTTTAAGTCATTTTGTTGCCAATACACTATACTCAGTACAATTTAACATCTCACAACCATCTAGTGTTCTAAAACTCTCACGCTAATGGAACATTTCAGTACTTTTTTCCCCCCCCAAGAAAAGCTCTAAACACTGTTAACATCATAACTTATGAACCACAAATGACCAAACAAAATTAAAAAAAAATAAAAAATAAAAAAATATCTGTTGTGCTGCAAATTCATATACCCAGATTCAATGTTAAAATCACAAGAAAGGAAGAAAAAAATACTTTAAATTATTTTTCTCTCCTTGTCACTGTCATTAACCTGCCTTTAAAGAGAAAGTCAGATCATTTTTCTCTATCGAATATTCCACACTTTTGCTACTCTCTCTCTTGCTATGCAGTCTCATAAAAAAAGATTTTCTTGAGAAAAAATGCTGTTTCCTCTGAGTGCTTTCTGGTGTCTATGACTGGAATCATATGAGAACTGGAAACACAGTGATATAAAAAGTGTCATCAGTGCCTGCGGGCCTTCACAGGAATTTACAATGGGAACTCCCTGTCCAAAAAAAATCAAATCAAAACCATATTCCTGACAACTTTTTTTTCTATCTAGGCCTGATCTAGTTCATGAACCAGAATAACTGTGATCAGGCTGCCATTGCTAGAGGATGTTTACAAGGTTCTCTTGACATTCCTCTTCATCTGTGGGAAGAAATGGGCTGCAGAATGAGCACAGAATTCTGGGTCAAATGTCCTCTGTTGTGCCATCATGACAAATGATCTGGTTATTTCTAGGTCAAGGTGTCACAGTCTGAACATGGATTACTTCATCTGGATACAGAACATCTACTAGGAATCCATAATGGTGATTGCACATGAAAGTATATATTTTACCTGTTTTAATATACAGTGCGATGTATAAAATTGAGTTTTGCAATTTAGTTACTAAAAAAGCTGCATCCTTAGACCAATTATTTACTTTTGGTATTTGTCTCAATTTAAAATTGAGTTGTTCCATAAATTTCCTTATACAGTGTGTATTCTGTCTGGCAGCAAAATTATTTGTGTCAGTAAATAAATAGATCATCAGTTGCATAGTCTGAAACTCTCAAACACTAGAAAAAAAACATGGAAAATGAACAGTTTGAAAACAAAGTGTTGGATAGATTTTCAAAACTATATATATAATGACAATCAGGTTATAATCTGGCTTCCTTAATAGCACAAGCCAAAAAATTCACCTTTTAAATAAGAATTAAGCCCACATCTAGAGGCTTAATAAGAGTGTATTTAAGCATGTTATCACAAATTAGTCTTTTTTTTTCTAAAGGCCACGTTCATCCCACATGAAAGAAACATTAATAATTGAGATCAAAATACGCTGTTTCTAAATTCCGATATTAAAGACATAACACTCACACACAGCACACACCGAGATGCAGCCTAACATCCTATTTCTGTTTCAGCTCATTCTAATGGAAAGAGAAGACATAAAACTGGTTTCACTCTACTGCTGCTAAAACCAAATTTTTAGGAATTATTCCTTAAGTTAAAGAATGTTGAAGCTACATCCAAATCAATATCTAATAAAGCAAATTGAAACAAAAACAACAATGCGCTGTTGAGGAATATCAAATATCTTCCTCCATATACCAAATAGAAATTACTTCAAACCACCTATTATGTATAACTTTAGGCAAGCAGATCTGAAAAGGCATTTTCCTAAAAGAAAAAACAGACTTTCTTTACAATGAGAGCATCAAAAAGAAGTTTGAACACAGCTCAAGGAATTCATCTTTTACCTTCAGTTCTTCAACAGCTTTCTGTAATTCATCTGGTGTTTTGTACTCAAAATCTCTTTCCAGGTATTCTTCCTCAGCTTGTGTTATCCACTCATGCATCTCTGACAAATCCTTTCTGAGGCTCACAGTCTTATCCAAACCACCCTTTAATGCAGCCTTCTTAGCATAGGCCTTTAAGAAAGAAAAGATTACAGAGTACTTGAAGCAAAGCTACTGTACAAACTTGACAATGTTTTGGCCTGAAAAGAACCAAATAAATCCTATATTAATAACATTGCATTAATTAGGCAGATGTTAACAAGTAATTAGATAGATATTAAAAACAGACAATCAAAAAAGTACTACATCCTTTTTTTTTAGCAAATCATGACTGTGCAAAATGAGTTTGTAATGATTCTAGCACGAAAATCTATGATATATGCTGATGTTAGCAGAAAACAAATCTGGAAATGAGCATCTCCCAGGGATTATCTTCTGTAAAATGTAAAAAGAATAACCACAGGAGACTTCGAAAGTGAATTCAAGGGTGAAATCAAAGGCTCTTGAGCTATGAAGTCAGATGACCTCTTCATTAGTTCAAATGCAATTTACTAGAGGATAAAGCAATATGCATATCATTCTTCTGTTGACTAAGTCATTAATGTTGCATAAAGGAGAATATCCCAAAAACAGGTAAAGAAAACAAACCAATCTCCTACTGGAAGAAACTATTTACTGTCAAGGGAAAAAATAACTAATGTTAATAGATTGTCAGTCACTAAGTGGGTGTCATATAATATAGCTCATGTAAAGAATTAGAACTAGATAATATTTTAGATCACCTCATCCCAAACTATTCTCTGATTCTATTAATTGTGCAGTAACCTGTCAAAATTGTCCCTGATTGATCCATTTACCATCTTTAAAGAGCATTAAGAAGTTTGCATCAAAAATAGTAAGTTGTAGTGGTGCCATTTTTCAGAATTGGGCTTGCAGAGTTTATTGCTCCAATATTCTGCTCTGTGGTGCTGCTTCAGTAAACATTACTTTCAGTAATATCAGGAGAAATTTTCTTAGTATTTTGTCTTAATTTCTGACATTTTTTTGTTTGTTACTCATCCTTAAGGACTGTCTGTTAAACATAAATACTGTTCTACATAAATGTTGTTTTACACAACAAAATAGAGCAACAACCAGTGAGTATAAAAGCAGAATTGCAATGTGGCTCTGCAAAATTGTCCCTTCCTCAGTCCCAGCACCAGAAGAGAAGGTAATCTCCTATCACCTGAAAAGAGTATGTGAATTGTCCATGACAATTGCTAATTGTCAGCTCTCACAGTCATAGTAACTGCATGCATGTCAACCCAATTTGACTTTTCCAAATCTTTTCGAGAAACCTCCAGAAACCAAACTAATTTTTGTATTTGATACTTAGGTATTTTAATAGCTATTACTGAAAAAGTTATGTTAGAAATGCCCACTGAGAGAGAATAATATGTGCCTTGTATTGAACAAAATTATTACAGACAGATTTTCAGGGAAGTCAGAAGAAAAGTGTGACAAAACTTCTATACTTGTAAGGAAATACTTGAAATTTCTGTGAGAGAAGTGCAAAGTTATCCAGCTTATTAATATCACAAAAAAAAGAATTAAATGTTCCATGGTAGTGAAAGGCAAAAGACCACAAAACTGGATCAATAAAATGCCTTAGAGATTTCAAAGATCAACTTTTTTTTTTTTTTATAATATGTTTATCAAAAAAATAGAGACTATTTTTCACATATAAAGTGAATAATAAAAAAATTCAAAAATATTATACCTCATTAAAAGGTAACACTTTTATGAAAATATACATTAAAAGAGAAAGAGCAAGTAAGAAAAATTTAAAGGTAATACAACATGAAATTTTCTTTGAACTGTCATAAAGAATAAGAAAACAAATGCCATCATTACTATTATCAGAAATAATAGTAATTTTTAGCTTTCTTACTCTGTAAACTTATTTATTAATAGCACCTTTAACTAAAATAAATAATAACCTAATAAAATAAAAGAACTGTCCATTCCTATTATGCTCCATTCTCTCAAATCCATGTGACTTCTGGAGCCTAATTTTACACATGCATATGTGCACGTACTCTTAATTCTGAGTTATTGAATTATGAACCCTTCACTGCTTTAATGTCTTTCTTCATTCCAAATAATGACATGCAATTTCGACAACATAGAAGAAAATATAAAACTAAGTACAGAACTTGATTGTTTTGGCAAATACATAAGCAACACCTTTGGAAATCTAGTTTTGCAGGAACCATAAATTACACTGTTTTTAGATCTAGTATATTAGTATACACCTTTGTTATTAAAAAAGTAAGATAATGTGTTACAATATAAATAAATATACTTTATATATATTGCTGCAGGCTAAATTACACTCTAAAATATTGGTTGAATTAATATGTCTAAATTCAGTTTCATGTCTGCTGCATATGTATAGAAGGACAAATGCTGCCAATGAGAACACCGATGATTAATTTGAAAAGAACCATTCAGAGCAGGAGACTTGGTACCTGTTGGCAAATGTGGTCCCACTGAGCGTTGAGATCCTTTAGCTCTGACTCTAATCTGGAAGCAAATTCTGGCTCTGCTTCACTCTTCATTTTCTTCCCAGTCTCATTAACACTGTTCAAACTGGGCTGGATTGTCTGGATATCATTTACTAAAGCCTAAAGGAAGAGCAGAAGTTTAGGCAAGCAGTATTCACACAAAGTTTCAGATATGGTATCCCTATGAAAATGTGTCTATATGAGATTCAGACTTGTCTGTGCTCCAGATCTCCAGTCAAATGAGCACAATCAACAGATTTTTCTATGAAAAGAAATTGAAAAGGAATGAGGAGGTGTAATGTGGCAAGCTATTGTGTACCAAATAAAATTATGTAATTTTCAAATGTTATGTATACACTCTAAATATATACATATATAATGTTAAAATACATATATTATATCTCTGAAAATGTTTCCCTACTGTTAGCTGAACACATGAGAAATACCTTGATCTCTTTTTCATATTGCTGAAATAACATTTCATTATAATGGTGAAAAATAATGATAATTCTTATTTAAATAATGTCTAAGAGAATGTATGAGAGAACTTGCAGTTCTGTAAGATCACTATGTATGTTTCATAATATTTGCACATCCTGCCAGAATATTTACAGAACTTGTAAATTCCACTGAGCATACAGACAGGGACCATCATGGATTACAAGTTTTACTGCACTTACACATTCTGTTGGAACAGGAAAAAGAATTTGTAAACCCTGTGATGGAAGTACCAATACTTCATGATGCTTTAAAACTCTGCTGGGATAACATCCTGGAACCTTTAAGTTTCGTGAAAAAAAGAATGGATATAACTCATAGTACCTGTGAGTTCTTTTTGTACAGTCAGAAAAGTTTGTAAATCACACAAGTAACAGATATAGCAAAAAGATCTTTCGGCACAGATGATACAGATTTAAAAGAAAAAAAAAATAAAATATGCAACATTCATAAGCTCAACAAAGTAAATAAAGATTTGATTTTAGAGGCTAGTTACATATTATTTCCTGAATGTGATGGTGTGATCCTGGTGTAAATAGTTTAAAAAAAAAAAAAAAAAAAAAAAGTCAGTGTGTGCCTCATTCTGGTATTAAAATTTCCTTGTTTTAACTGAATTTTCCTTTAAACTCACGACATGCAAAAGGTTCAAATACACTGCAGAAGGCAATCCCCTTTCTACATGAATTTATTTTTAGGAAGAACAATTATTTGTGTAACTCCTGTACAAGCTCAGCTCATAGAGTGGAACTGCCAAGCAGGCAGGTAATACTCACTGTACACTGCTCAAGTTGCTTTTCCAATGCTTCTGAGTCTCCAAGGGCAGGCCACTCTTCCTTCAGAAAAACATCCACTTCAGCCATCCACTTCTTCAGTGTTCTAGTGTCATTCTGTGTATTAAAAAGACATTTCATTGCATCACACAAAACGTGACTGGCAAGAGTGTCATTCATCCTGACACTACAACTAAAACTCATTGCAATGTAATTTCAACATTATTGAGCTGTCTGAAAATACAAACACAGCAAACAAGTAAATCCAATTTTACCTAGGTCTGTCATCAACACTTTAACCTGCCCTTTGACCATTTCTGATCAAGTTTAATGTGTCTATGAGCAGACAACCTTATGGCTTTCAAATTTATGCCTTCTAGATATTGTTTGTGTTTGGACACTGTATGCTTGTTCATTGGTTCCTTCTATGGCTTCAGATTACTCATATTTGTCATTTAATTCCGGCTCACCCATCAAATGTTCTGTTTTCATTTAAACTTCATACTCCTTTTGGAAGTTATGTGCTCTAGTGCCTCTTTTTCTACCAGAACACAACACAGACAAACACCCTTACTATTCAGAATGAAAAAAGCCAGTGTAACTGAAAGAGATTCACTTCAGAAACTTAAATAATATAATGACAATGAGTAATTTCAGAGTCTCTCAGTTACTGTTTCTAGCACTAGAATAGGAATATTATTTTCATAGTCTTTATTTAACTCTTGCAGTTAACAAAAAAATCTGAACATCAAATACTTGAAAAGAGAAAATGCTATCAGTACAGACAACATTACATAGGTATTCTAATAACTTGAAAAGTAGAATGAGATTTAAAAAACACACCTTAAAATTACCTTAAAATGCCATCTTAGGTAAACAGATGCATGCATTAAAATAAAAATATGTGGCAAATTTCTAAAAGTACATTATTGTCCTGGTTTAGGATGCAGGACAATTATCAAGCATTTTTTCATCAAACTATTTTCATCACCAATGAAATACATATCAATATTACGTGCTGAATGCATTGCTGAAGTAAAGCACAAAAGAGGATGTTGGAATAGAGACTGTGTCCTAAAATGTATACTATTATACTATTATATACTGGCAAACTTAAAAAAACAGGCTACCATGGAAAATGAACTAAAATAATAGACTATTGAAACAGAAATTATTAGTATACTTCAGAATGGCAATTACCAAAACACTGTTGCAGTATCTACTGTGTATTACATTATCCAACAGTAAAAATAGTACAAAATCATACTTCATGATGAAACTTCAATACCATTGCAAGAATACTTTTAGTTCATTAATGTAATAAAATATAGATATAGTGGGATTTACTTAAAAAGATATTAGTCTCATGCTAGCAATGAAGATCAAATGTATGACTTGCATTTTCAATCAAATTCTAAATGCATTTTGTTTATGAACACTGATTTCATCATATCCCATACTGACGCATTCCATAAATTACAACAGCAGTAATCTGGATGAGAAGTCATTCAACAAGCTCAAAAGACAATGACTTTTATATTATATGTGTACCAGAGGGATTTCAGCAATAAATATAAGGGCTAAAATTTGTGCACATCAATAGCTCATGCTGCTTTAAAAATACACTTTCTGTAGAGCATGTTCATGATGTTCAAGACCTTTTTGAAAGCAGTGGGAAAACCTCTAAATTTGGCAAACGGTTGAGAGCGGATATGGGACACAGACAGAAGGAAAAAGACAAAAGTTTGAATTTCTTAAGCAAAGTGCCTTGATTTTTTTATGTGGCACTGTTTTGGGAGTACAGTGGCATCTGTGAGGAGAGGCCAGGTGCTGTCCTGTGCTGGACATGAACAGTTCCAGCTTCCTCCTGCGGAACCACCACAGGACATGGCTGATGCTGTGGTGATCCAGTGATACTCAGTGGCAATGTAGTTAAGAAAGGGCAAAAATGTCTTGCAAAAAACAATGAGAAACAGCCCAGCAAAAAGAGAGAAGCAGCCCTACAGACACCCAGGTGAGGTTTAAATGCTGCCATTCTAAATACCTGAAACACATTTCTGTTTTCTGGAAACTGCCGACAAGATACTACTATATTACAGATGACTTTAATTATGTAAGTGAATTCATTACAGCCAATATGGTACAGCTACTTCAGATGCATGAATAAGTGCTTCAGCTACATTGAAAAAGTAGATGAACATTATTTGCAATTTTTAATGAAATCAAAGCTAATGAAACAACATAGGCAGAAACAGTCACAAAATCAGAATTCAAAGTAAAATCTTGTACTCTTCAAAATCAAGCAGACACTTAAATATGTTTTTTGTCATGTTTTGATATCTCATTTTGGTGTTAATTTCTGGGAGTACCTAAATGTGTTCTGTCTTAGTCCCACAGCAACAAGCCACCATGAATAAGCAGAGGCTGAAAAAGTTTGGATAACCTGGAATCTCTGGAGCTTGGTGATGCGCTCCTCCAGCTTCTGGCAATGTTCTGCCAGCTGTGCCGAGAGCTTCTTCCAGCGGCCAAGGACCACCTCAACCTCGGAGCGGTAACTCTGGCTCACTTCTGCAGGGGCTTTCCGGGACAGGTCTTCCACAGTTGTGCTGAGATAGGCCAGGCCTTTCTGCTGCTCTTGCAGAGAACTTTGTAGAGCCTGTGAATAAGAAGCGATGGAAGCCTGATTCATGTGCTAGGCAATTCTCTTCATTTCACAAACATGGGCAAGGCACAGAGGTCACCTTTGTTAAAGCAGCAGTGGCGAAATTTACCGAGCAATTTAGAACTGTTTTTGTCATAAAACCTAGAAACTTTTTTTTTAGTTGAACTGAGAATTTAGCCAGAGGTATTTATACTTGTTAATAGATGTGATCTACACAAATTTCATTAATTTGAGATAGGAATTTACTATGACCCTGATGACGACACTTTCAAAAGAACCAGAAAAAAGAACGAGAACATGAAGAAAAAGAATAAACATAGAGAACTGATTCTGTGATAGAACATTTTTTATAACTTCTCCAGGCTTTTGTAATTCTCAGCCCAAATGAACTTAATCTAGCTTTGTTGGGGTTTTTTGTTTGTTTTTTTTTTTTTTTCTATATTCTATGTTTTATTTCTGAATATGCATCAAACAATATGTTCATTAGCCATCCAAGAGTAGAAACTCTATCAGACATTGAGATACAGAAAAAGTTTGTACCCCCTGGAAAAATTTGTTCTAAATTTGTGTCTACTTTTAAATTTGACAGAAAATCTGTCAAAATACTGTGTTGAATTTTGCAAATCAGAATCATTTTCATGTCAGCACTGGAAAATGGATTTACCTGAATCTATATTTTACTACCAGAGCTATCATAAAAGGAAAATTTTATATACTATGGGGACAATCAAAGGCTTTTCCTAAACATTTTCAATATCTTATAAAATTGCTATCTATGGTGAACACCATTATTTTAAATTCTTTAATTTCAGAAATCAATATACGCAAGCAACCACCATCTCCTGAAGCCCTGGCCTAATACCCAAATGAACATTATTTACTCAAGATCCACAGGCTTCAGCAGATTCATGTATCAACTTAGAGTTCTCTTCTAAACATCTCAATTGAGACATTTGTGCCCACAGCTTGATCACTCACCTTGAACTCCCTGAGTCTCTGCTCCATGATTTCATATTCAGCAATTGCAACCTGAGGCACGGAGAGTTTACTTTCTGACTGCTGCATCCACATAAGTATAGTGCTCATTGTTCTCCTGTAGTGTGCAGGAGGCAAACTGTCAAAAACTACATTCAATGGGAAAAAAAAAAGGGAAGGAAATAAAGGAGGGAAGAAGGAAGGAAATAAAACAATTTTTTTGCTTCACTCTTTTATTTGCTGACAGAAGACACTTGATAAAAGACTGAGCCTTATTAAAGTCTACAGCTGTTTGGCAAGAGATAGCAATAGGCCCAGTGTGTATCAGAACTATAAAAAATACTTTGGGAAGCAAAAATATTTTGAAAAATGAACACACTTTTCTAAAGTTTGAGACATCTCTACCATTTCATAAGTTGTGTGTCATTTCACTTTGTTATTATAGGTCCAAAGATAACTTATTTGACTAAGACAAGTATTTCAAATATATGTGTTCAGAGATCAAGAGACAATCCATTGTACTTCACCTAAAATATAATTTCAGAAATGTATTAAGAACTACGGTTCCCTTTAATGGCCCATTTATGTGTTCAATGTTACTGTTCAAGTAAAATGTTCCATTTAAGACATCTGTTAAATGCGCAGAAAATTAATCTTCCTTCTACAATAAAGTTGAATTTTATTAAAGTGTGCTTATTGTGCCAACATTACAGCTGCTGCAAATAGACAACATCTGGCACACACATGAGCAACTCATTAGCAGAGACAATCCTCTGCCATCAACAGTTTCCTCTATACTCACTGAAAAATGTACAGACAAATAGCATGACTGGTTGGAAATGAAACATTTCCAACTTTTTCATAATAATGAAGAATATAAAAGCTCAAATAAAGTTGCACCCATTTGTATCTCCTCTATCCTTCCCAATATTGTCTGGTGTTTCACAAAGAAATGTACTGAAAAATAATAAAGCTGTCCAAAACATAGTTTTGACAAACAACACAATTAAAATTTTTAAGTGCAAGCTTGCCTGCATCAATCAGCAGTGTTTGGCAGAATGGACTTCAGATTTGAACCTAATTTTTTAGTTGATCAAAAGAGTGCTACATGAAAAAAAATTCTATTTCTAGTCAGATATCATAACAACATCCTAAAATCAGGACAATCTCTCTTGTGAAGGATGCACATTGTACGGAAAACTTTCTTCATGAAAGATTTGGCTGATGTGATTTTATTTTTTGGGATTTACAAAAGATAAGACTTGGTACCAGGAAAGACAAGAATTCCTTCCCTTGTAAGGCAACATAGTACACAGGAATCAGTAGTAATATTTTCTTGGAAACACAAACCCAAACATTTTCCATCTCAATCAAAAACATTTAAAATCTTTTCTTTCCTTAGCAAAATTTGTAATGTCTTTGACTCATTTAATCCAAACAATTTCTACTTTTGAATAGAACATACATTTAAACTCTTCACTCCAAGTAAATGGAAATATAATTTCAGCAGCTCGGATATGTTTAAGAATTATACAACTCTTAACAGCAGTTTTGTTAAGAAATATGAAATAGAGTTTAGTATTGTGATTAAATGTTTGACTTCTCTAAGTTATTTTGCCCTTTAAATGAAAAACGAATCTTATGTCTAATGTCTAACTTCAAGCATTTAAGTAAAAGAACAGCTGGTTTTGGTAGTACTGAAGTGTACTTCAGAAAAGGTGAAAACCACTATAGCAAACTCCACCAAATTGCATCAAACTTTTATCCAGCAACTTTGACAATAATAATAAAAAGCTTAAAACCATCCAAACACTGAAAACATTGTATTCAACTGTAATGAGTTCTGTTTTTGTAGTATTATATTGACAAAATAAAGACTTCAAATGGGATGACAGATGATGGTTTAATCAAGGTAGTGTCCTTATAATTTTGTTATTAAATATTAATTTCAAAAATCGTCTTTGAGTGAAGGAGTTTTCCCATTTCAGTTTTCCAGATTACTACAGATTAGTAATAATGAAAGATTGTGGGTTTTTTTAGATAGCATGTCAGCATTTTCACCCACAGGGAAACAGATTAACTTTTAGAATAGCACTTAAGATGGCACCTTTACTTTTTAGCAACAAATGATTTCAATGGTGAGAATTCAGTCAAGCTCCAACAGTGGGATTCATATTACCCAGTTATAACTGCCTAAATAATCTAACCCATTTATGCCTCTCTGTGGGGAATATGAATATCTAAATTCCCCATGCTAATAACATAAACCCACATTCAAGACCTGGTTGTTTTTATCCAAAAATTTGCTTTGTGATACCAATATTTATGGACTGAAGTCCATACAATAAGCAAAGCTAATTAGTATGGATTTTCCTGTATTATTGAAAAAAAATAAATTAAAAATTAATTGGCAGCGAAAAAGATCTACTATATCCTCAATATGGGCCTAGTTTAGATATAGCAACAATAAGTCCATGTCAGAACTGTAACAAAATATCACACAGGGAAATTACAAATGCATTACTGTGAAATAACAGAATACATTTCCCATCCCAGAAGGGAAAAATGTTGTTTATATTAATCTATTCCACTTGTAGGGAATGCATTTTGTTGCGATTGACACCATAACCCCTGAGAACTGACAGGCAAATACATTTGTACTCACGTGTTTCTTTTAGACAAAGTCCATAAATTTAGAAACAGAATGTTCAAATATACAGTTAGTTAGGTTTTATTTCTAATAAATATAACTACCTAACCACTTGAAAATAGCTTTCTAAGTAAGTAAAATACTTTGTTTGTTTTTTCTCACCACTTTCTTGGGTTTTGTGACCAGATTTTTCTGTCAAAAATATTTTCCCAAATCAGAAATGAAATGACAATACAATTATTTCAACAACTATCAAATCACACTGGATAGTGTTGCAATCTGGTTCTCCTGCAGTCATTACAAATCCCACTGTTCATCACACCATCATGAAAGGCAAAAATACAATCTGTGGGACCATTTTATTAAAGACTTATTCCCTGAAATAAATAAACAAGACTGAACTTCATGTATTTCCAATAAAAATCTCTTCAGTAGTAAATGCAATTGAAAACCAGGCTTATGTTTTCACAACTTTGTTTTACTTATTTTGTAATACATATACTTGAACCAATTCAGCAGTCTTTATTCATAAAAGCTGTGATTCCCTTCTCTTACATTTTTAACCACAAACTCTCATAAGGAATCTGTGTAATACTTGATCAATGTTATGCAAGTGATTTAAGACTTCCAATTCTCTTTGTTATAAAATTCTTCAAAGAAACAGAAGGGAATAATAGAACCACAGAACGGTTGGAAGGAACCTTGGATATCATCCAGTTCCAAACTCCATCATGGGCAGGGATACCTTCCACTAGATCAGGTTGCTCAAGCCCCATCTAACCCGGCCTTGAACACTTCCAGGGGAGTCCCTCTCCAGTTCAATGGCATTTTTTGTAACAGTAAATGTCTTTTAAAGACACAATTATTTTTTAGATGGATTTGGTTTTGATCCATAAAAATATTCATTTTTACCACTGAGGACAAGGACAAAATCACCTACAGAGTAGAGGACATTATCTCATACACATTCATTTCACAGGCTGCTTTGTCCTTTTGCTCTTGATTTAAATAAAAAATAATTACCGGAGGAAATGGATGTGGGGAGAAAAGGAAAAGAAATTGCTTGTGTGCTACTTATTAAAACAATAAATTCTCACACACATCTGAACTGTGTCTTCATCTTGAAAGACACATTTAAAAAAGGTTAAGCAAACTTTACGCCTCTAAATCAAACAGCAAAGAATATTTTTTCTACTAAATCATAGTCAGGTCTTAAAGAAAGCTTATAGTTATGGAGTTTTCAAGACACTTGCTTAAAATTTTCCTTCTTTAAGTACACAATGATTTGTGAAAGATTATTTTATGTATCATTACAATTTCACTGCCACTTATAATCCATTTCCAATGTATTTAAAGCATCAAAATAAATTAGCAGTTCAAAGTTTTAACCAAAGCAGAATAATTACAGACTAAAACTCTAAATGGTCATCAAACTATTACAGTTACTGTAGTTTATTATCTTATAAAATTATGCCAAGTTTGAATTGCATGAGCTCTATGCAATCCAATACTCTAAGATACTGTACTAGGAGATTGGATGGAATAATGTTGTGCATTCGAAATAATTTTAAGCATGGCATGGGTAAATAAAAAGTCTAAAGAATCTTGGCATGATATAGAAGACAAAAACTTTCTAAAGTAGTTCCTGAAATAAACAGGAGAAACATCATTTGAATGCAGATGAATAATTCATCATTAGTAATAACAACAGCAATGATGACAATGATGACTTCACCTCTGGGAATTACTGATCCTGCAAAGGTAGAATCAGAGCGTGAAAGAAAAAGACAATGCATAAATTTATGAAGCATAAAAAAATGAAATAAATATTACTTTTTCTTTGCCACCTCCATCTTGATACTTTTAATTTTACGTATGACAAAAGTCTTTTTTTTTTTTTTTTTTTTTTAGTTACTTTCTAAAAATCTAACAGTTTTGCAATTTCCCTCAGAAGAACACATATCTCAATGGGAACATGGATCTCAATCGAGGCCATGACTGGATAACAGTTAAATGCAGCGAGACTGAAAACCAGAAGCACCTTAATGGCATTTAGTTCAGTCATTGAGCTAGAGGAGTGCTGGAATGAAGCAGCTGCCACCCAGCAGAAAGTTTGAACCAGGGAGAATTCGCTTACCTGTCAGCTCTCCCTGGGCTCAGGGGAACGGGAGGCTGACCACGCTTCTCCCCAGAAATCTCTCTGACATAGCAGCAGTTAACTTCAAGACAAGTAAATACAAAATACAAAACCTCTTTTTTTCACCAGGGCATTACAGAAATATAAGAACCTCCTTGGGAAATCAGGTTATTCATATCCGAATCATAGCCGGCATTGTCCATTTCACTCCCTTGTGTAGATTACTGAAAGTTTTAAACTCAGTCTGACCTTTATTTTTTCTATATACCAGTATTCTAGACATTTCTGTGGAGAAGAGAGAACTGGAATGCTGGATACATCACATTCAAAATGACATATGGATATACAGACATTCCATAAAGTGAGAAAAATGGGGTCGTACTTTTTAATATTTTATGAGGTTGTATCTATTTCATAAACAGCACCACAAAATAATGAAAAAAACAACCCCCAAAAAAACCCAAATAGGTTTCAGAATTTAAATTAGGCTTCATAACTAGAAATGCTAATCAAATCATGGAGAAAAACATGGAAGAAAATCTGAGTTAGTCTTAAGTATTATTTTATTGAACAAATCTATTGTGCAGGAGAGAGAAGCTATTAAGCACTTTTGAATGTTTAAAAAAAGAGATTTAAAAACCCAAAACTAACGTATGAAAAAACACAACAAAATCTACCAGACAAAAATATTGTCAAAAATTAAGAAAACGCTTTAAAAAAATTCCGAAAACAAAATAAATATCCTATCTAAAAATAATAAACAAAAAAATATTAAAAATGGAATGACAAAATCCTACAAAAATTAAAGAAGAAAATATGAGAAAAATCCTTAAAACAGTAAACTAAAACTTATCATCAGAAAAGATAATGAACAATAATAACAAAAAAAAAAAAAAAATCATATCAAATAAATAGTACATAAAAGACTTAATCGAAAAAAAAGTAGCAACTCTCCATGGGTTCCATGCATATGATTAAGAGACTTCTGTTCTCTTGCACCTTAGGGGACACTGCCCAGCCTGTTCAGTGCTTCCACCTCAGGACAGCTGTTCCTGCAGATGGCCAGGGCACTGGAGGAGCTTATTGCAGCCCAGCAGGGGAAGGAATACCCAGGAAGAACTTTACAAAAGCCCACGGTATTACAGTTCAGACAGTGAACACTACTTATGTTACTGGAGTAGTGTAACGTAACCAGTGAGCTGGTTAATTCATGACCTCTCACTATAGTAAACTCTGATGTGGCAAACCCAACAACTATGGAAGTTTAGACAGAGAAGAAATGATAAAGAAACCACTATTTGCACTCTTCTTCTGTTGGGAGAATGCAACTGATTTCAGCATATAAAACATAGTCACATTAATGGGTTCTACATCTTTCCCATTGCTCGTCTTGAATTTAGTGTAATGAAAAAACTTTACACTCCTTAATGTTAAATTTCTACAATTCGTTCTTTCATCACTTGCTATAGGACACTTAAATTTTATTTCCTTTGTTCCCCCATGCACCATCACTTCTTCAGTTTGCATATGTGGACACATGCAAAATAACTATAGCAGTGAAATAATGTAGTATTTTGAAAAACAATATCCAAGACTCTTTGGGAAAGAATTTAGGAGGAATATTAGAAAAATCCACTAGAAGGAGCTAGCACTGTGTCAAATTTCAAATCAGGACAGTAATTTAGAGATGTGTAGTGGTTTTGTTTTAAGGGGCAAATAGTATTTTTGTTGTTGAGAAAAGTTAAATTTGGGTTTTTTTATTCATCTGATACTTTATTAATTTCATAAGCTAATACAGAAAGTGTACAGTAATTACTGATATACTATATTAGGAATAGTTATGCTAATTAGGAATAGTTAACTTTCTATTTTAGTATTACATTCTTCCCTTTTTGAAAAATTCATTTAACTAAAAATTATCGCGCATAATGTTATAACTAGCAGTCATGTGTTCTGTGCTGTAAATAAGAAAAAGTTGGCCACATGGTGAAAAAACTTGATATACTAAGGTAGCTACTCTCATTGGTGAGATTTATGGAGTTAAATTACTATTCTGTGAAAATCTAGAGCAGATTCACTCCTGTAATTCAGCTGTCTTTCCTCTTTACTGACTGACAGAGATGGACTGCCTTGTTTTATAATCCAAATAAACAAAGACAGTTTTATGGTGCCAAAAAATATCACTGAATCTGTCCATAAAAATACTAACAAGAGGAAGTTTGATGGCAGATACATTGAGTGGAAGCTTTGCTTCTGAATACTGTACTTTCCCTTGATTTCTTAATACAAAATATGTAATGAACTGATGATTTTTGTAAGACAATTTGCAAAAAAGAGCACCTAAATTGCACTACTGGTTTAGTACCACAAAAGCAAATACAAAACTGGGAAAATAAAATGTAAACAGCTATTCTATGTGCGTTAGTCAGTAAAATTGACTTCTTGTCAAGAACACTTACTGGTCTGTAGCTGCTTTTCTCTGGCATGCATGTCAGCAAATATTTGTTTGAAATGGCTGGTAAAAGCAGCAAGATCAGCATCCAGAAACACTGGTCCTTGTTCTTTCTCTCGGAGTGCTTGACTTTGGGCCTTTAGCCGTTCAATCTGAGGCTGCAGGGTTGACATTCGAATTATTTCATCCTGCATGTTTGAACAAAACAAAACAAAACAAAACAAAACAAAAAAAATCAAGATATGGCTACGCAAGAAATGAAACCACTAGTGCCATGAAATCGCCACTGTTTTGGTGCACATTACACAACTGTTTTGCTTCCAAATACATCAGTTACAATACAAACCAATTCAACATTTTAAAACTTGCCTCACAAATTAATACCTCTACTCCCAGTAATATTGTTGATTGATACCACTGTACAAAGTCACCTTAAAGTCACTTTCACAGGACATTATACTCCAAGAAAATAAGAAACATCGTACATTAAATTTTCAAGCTTAAGAAACATCCTTTTCATGTGAAGCTGTGAAGAGAAAACCACCACATGTACCATAATCCTAAACCCATGTCTGTTAGATTATGTAATCTAACAGACTAAATAAAATGAAATAGAAAAGGAGACATGAAGATGCCCAGTGATTTCCAGAAGCCTCACAGTAACTCATTAGAAGCTGAGGTTAAGATTAGGATAGCACAGAGCAGTTGGAAGGGACTTTCAGAGAATATCTGTTCCAATGTACTGATCACTTCAGGGCTGACAAGTTAAAGCATGTCGATAAGAGCATTTTCCAAATGGCTCCTAAAGACTGACAGGCTGGGAGCAGCGACCCCAGGAAGCCTTTTTGTTACACCCTTTGAACACCCTCCCACTCTGGCACAGCTTTGAACCATTCCCAAGCATCCTGTCTCTGGATGCCAGGGAGAAGAGATCAGCACCTTCCTCTCCACTCCCTCTCAGGAAGCTGTAGAGAGCAAGGAGGTTGTGCTGTTATACCTTGTACACACTGTGACATGTGCAACTACAGTATATAATAGAAATTAGCAAATTAAGCCAAATGTACAGTTATAGCAGAGCTATACAAAGGAAAGTTTTCTGCATGAGAACAAAGATCTCTATAGGTACAATGCCAGCTTTGAATCTGAAAATTGAAGCAATAGCATAGATCTCAATTTGGGTTTCAATATTTTCTATTTGAGAGCTTCTGGAGTCAGTGATTATCTAAAGTCAAACTTCTACAAATAAGTAATGTATTTATAATGCAGTACTACATCTCAATATATTGCTGTCAACCAATATTGGTTTGTAAGACCCCCACCCACAGAGCTGTCTAATGTACGAGAGAGAAGCAAATTTCTATGGTGATGCAGCACACAAATGAAAACAATTAGTGAGAATTATTAGTGAATTTGTGTGACAGTTTTTGTAAAACTTCTGTTACTCTCTCATATTGTGACAGAAGAATATTCCTCAATTTGACTACACAAACCACACGGAATCAGATCACAGGGTATGTAAGAAGTAAAGCGGTTTGGAGTAGCAGAATTTTGTACTTGCTCTGGCACAGACCCTTAACAGAGCTGATAAGCAACATTTTCTTAAAGAGGAACCAAAGACACAGATTTTTACATGAAAATGAAATATGGAAAAGACTTTAGAGCCACAGTTCCCTCTGAGTGTCTAAGTATCCTAATAACTAAATACTTGGCACGGAGTTTTAAAGACCCATATCCTGGGTTTATTTCTTTACCAGTCTTTCCTTTCCTTAAACAAATATTTTCAATAATTACTTGGCAAATCCAAGGAGTCCATTTACCATTTTTATAGTGAAATAATGTAGGTCATAATCTGTCCCACTGTTGGAAGACCTATGAATATAATAAAAAAACTTGAAGAATCTCTAACCTTGCATCTTTCTAACTGAGTTTTTAGTGTAGCAGGATCTGTTGCTGGTGTGGGTTGTGCTTTCAGCCAGTTTTCTGCAGTAATTGCTGTCTGCTCCAGTTGCTGCAGCTGGGAGTAGAAGTCAATGATGTTATTTTGGTACTCCAGCCATGCCAGTCTTTCACTCAGCAACTGACAGAACTCAATCCAGCGACTCTTCAGCTGCTCTGAGGCTTGTCTAATGTTGTCAGGATTCAGACCCTCTAGAAAAAAAAGAGCAGAGGATGCTTAAAGATAAACAAGTTTCATAGAAAAGGAAAAAAAAAAAAAAAAAGCGGGATAGTTTAACAGTTCAATTTCTCTATTTGAGAGCTCATAAATCCAGCTAATGATTTATCACCAAATAACAATTCTGAATCTACAAATATTACACATTAGCGGGCAAAGCATACCAAAAATATTTAAAGTTGCTGCCTGGGTACTTTTGTTGCTATGGGGATGAATTATAAACTATATTAAAGTACAAGAATGGGAATAAAGCAGAAAGTAGAGATACAATACATAAAGCTAATTAAAACTATTGTAAGAAATAACAAAATGCCTGACAGCTGGATTTGGAAAACTATGCCTGGACTGTAATTAGATTTTAATGTACAAAACTATTGCTGGCTTTTCTTCTGTAAAAAGACTGACTACAGTTAATAGGAACTGTATTCCACAGTTATTTAGAGGTTTCTGATAAACCAACCCATAAATTTTGCATTACATGTTATTTTATAACTAGCATAAACACCAAGGAATAAACAAAGTACCAGATCAAACATCCATCTATGCCAGTCCTGTGAGTCCAACAATGAACACAAGGAGACAGTAAGAAGAGAGCCAAGAAAGAGAGGTGATGCTTCTCTATGGTTATTTTCAAAGTGTTTGGTTTCTCTGATTTCTCCTATTTTTTGTTGTTCAATAACCATGGATATATTAAAGTTCATAAAATAAAACTGATTTTAGTTATTACAGACAAGTTAATTGTTTAGCACAACTAAAAGGTAGAAGGAATTTTCTTCACTTTCTGTGAAGAAAGTAAAGCAATACATATGAAAGATTAGAAAATGCATCTTAAAATAACATAATTCATAATCACTCTGTAACTTGAACTCAGGTCGACTTTAAAATAATATTAACTTAATAATCTCATTTATTTTTCAATGGAAGATTAAATGTAGTCCCTAACATTTTTTTAAATTGTAATGACATTTAATAATACACATGGCAATAGGGCCAACACTGATTTCAAAAAGAATAAAACTCTCAAATCATTGAGCAATGCTTAAGAACACTTTTAATAACATCATCACATAGTCATATAACAGCCAATTGGTTCAGTTAAACAGAAGTTATGTTTTTATTAAAATAATAAAAATTAGAGTTTCTTCCTTTAGAACAAGTTTAAAAGCAAATGAGACAAAACCCTTCTGTGCTCCACTTCTGCAATCTTTGATACACTACTGAATTTCTGGTTTGCAATCTGCGCTCCAAATCTACAGGAAAATTTCTTTATCAGGATTAAAAAATAGTAAAGTTCATGGCAATTTTGGAAGGTATGACAGAGGAAATAGAGTTCTAATTACAGCTTAATGCTGTAATAAAATGTATTAGAATTTTTTAATAATAAAGTATTCTAAGGAATTGCTATAATGCATGCTATATGGTAAACCACACTAAATGATAATGGGGATCATGTCTGCTGTGAAGCACCATAGTGTGCTGGCAAATCCTGTTCTGGATCCAGCTCAGGGCTATTTCATTCAGAGTTGCTTGGAAACAGCCCACTTGGAAACAGACTCTGCAGTACCTGGTAGCAGTTCTCTGGGTATGCTTTTTCTCAGGGGTGGTGCCCCAGCCAAACAAATTGTACAGCATTTCAAAAGCAAAACTATAAGAAAAATAGAAAGCCCAGTACTACTGGGAGATAATGGCAACTGTGGTGGTTGGAGCAGCTTCACATCCATATTATGCTGTCCCTGTAAATAAGCCTCTGATCAGTTTCTGTAAAGTAGAGTCAGTTCCCATGAATTGTAAGATAAACAAAGACTGTATTTACATTCCTTTGTGAAAGATATAATTTGAAAGACTTCTCATTTGATCAGTAGGATTAGAGAAGTAATAACTTCTCTATCCAATCCCTGGTCACTGTCCAAAAATATATATATACAAAGTCAATAAACTTACTCTCTTTTAGTAATTGAACACCTGTGTGTGTGGTTACTGTGTATTCCCTCCATGTGCCACAACGACAACACTATACTCAAAAAACTCAAGAGCACATTTTAAGGATTGAGCAAGGATATAAAATGAACCTTGAAGCATCAAGAGGAAAAAAAGGATTTTTACTCATCTTATTAAAATCCCAAAGTGGTCTTGTCTTCATTAAGTTTGTGTGTGCATCTGGACACGTGGTAACATAACTACATTTTCTAGAAGTGCAATGTCTAATGAGCATGTGAAGTGCTAGAATAAACCTGAATGGCACAGCACATCTGAATAACAACAGTCACAGACAACCACGTACACAGATACTAAATCTTAACAACAGCAAGAACAAACAAACATATGTATAGACAATAAGACGTTAACTATGCTGTATTTCAACAATTCCTTCTGTTGTGAGTTTGGTATAAAAATGCTGCATATTCATAACAGAGAGCAGATTATCTTTGCCACTGTGTTCATTATTATCTCTGAACCTGGAAGACATTGCTTGAGAGTTTGGCAGACAAGATATAAAAAGATCACTTTATTTATTCCTCCTTTCCTTTCTTTTCAGCTTCCACAGTCTCCCAGGTATCCTTAGGCAAGATTATGATTACCAGAAGAGCAGTCATGGATTCTCCACACATAATAATACTTTCCACTGCAATATTTTCTTCTGTGATTCAGAGAGGATAGTATTTCAGATAAAAATCTAGAATCAACAGATCTTCCTTTCTTATTTTGCTCATAGGTCCCTCTTCACGTGACACATTTAAATATGTGAAAATAGCCACCATTCAATTTTTCTGTTATTATTTATTTAACATCTAACCTTTGAGTCTAAATGTTATTCCATAAATACATAGAGAAAGAAATGCTTTTGCTCTTCATGTTCCTGAAGTGGACAGTACAAAACTGGTTTATGCAGTCATGTTTGGTAAAATATGCAGAGATGCACCTTCATTAGGCAGAATATGCTACTGAAAGGAGGTAAAATATCTATAAGTTTTTTAAATTCTTATTTCTCAGTCCATTCAACTAAATCAAATTTATCCATCAGATGGACATGCCAGCATGTCATTTCCAGAAGGATGTAATAAAATGGCTTTTACTTGCTCTTGAGATCATTCAGCCAAGTTTGACCCATTGGTGAACATCAAGAATTTCACAGAATCATGGAATCGTCTGTGTTGGATGGGGCTTGTGGAGATCAACCAGTCCAACCTCCATGCCAAGGCAGGATCACCCAGAGCAGGTATCACAGGAACATGTCCATGTGGGGCTTGGAATGTCTCCAGAGAGGGAGACTCCATGACTTCCCTGGGCAGCAGCTGGGTTCCAGTGCTCTAGCTGAGGTGGAACTTCCTGTGTTTTACTTTATTTTTCCTTAATAAACTCCATTATTCCTTGTCCTGTTTGAAACTATCTTCTATGATAACTACTGATTTCTTCATTAACTTAAGCAACTTTCCCAAGATATACCAAGAGTGTACAAGCAGGCAAAGAAACAATATAAACCCCATTTTCTGGTAAAACATTGTTTTAAGAATAGTGGTTGGTTCATAATATTTTCATGTTTCATATTCTAAAAGCTTCTGGTATAATCATTGTATAAATATACCGTACCCAGAGGAAACAGATCATTATCTGAAGTGCATCCATTAATTTTATTACCTTGTATACCGCACATAACAAATTGTGCCTGAATATTTTTAATTGTGCTGCACCTTACATGCAAGTGCTTTGGAATTGCCACTTAATATGAAATATATCTTGTTAAGTGCATCTGTCATTTGCACAGTTCTGTGACAGAATATTGTAATATTATTTGTTTTTTTGTAGCTTTCAATTCTTGTGTAACTTACAAGATAATGTATTTCTTCCACAGAATGGTGGCAATTCAAAATTACATGTTTTATTTCAACAAATTGATTTGTATTCACTTTAATGCTTCCTGTCAAAATTCTCTCTTTATTCATTTTGATGTTCAGTTCATTTTATTCTAAACTATTTTAATTGCCAAGTGTCTACTCAAACTGCTAAACTGCTTCATTACACATCAAGCAATTTTTTATTCTATTTCATAATATGATTTAGTAAAGAAAAACAAAACAGAATTTTTTCCCTAGAAACACCAGTAAACAGAATATATAAGATTTCATGATTACAATCATCAGACCATGAGCAAGGAGAGGCAGAGCACAGCCCATGTGGGTGGTTGGATATAGCAACATCCACCAAAAGCATCAGTGATTTCCCTCATGATGGGAAAAGCCCTTCGAAGGGCAATGTCCAGACACCCTGCCTACAAACACAGGAGCAGCCATGCTCTAGGAGAGGGCAGTTCTTTCCAGCGCAAAATACTTTTGCTGAGAGTGGCTGACAACATTTACATCAGGCTAGAAGAGTGTCCTGTCTAAATATGTTTCCTCAGAATATTTCCCTCTGCTAAGGAAAAAATAAATAAAACTGTAAATAAGCCAATCCAATTCTCCCCAGAATCCTGTGTTTTTTTGGATTTTTTTAAAACTTATTCCCTCTCCTACCTATCACTGAAAAAAAAAAAACAAAAAGCAAGAAAATAAATACAAATGATACAACAATCAATGGCGTTCACCACCAGTCTGAACTTGCTGTTATAAGCTACTTGAGGGCTCATATTTTTATACTCTTCATCCGTTACATTCAGAATCTTGTTTATGAGCAAAGAAAAAGAATATTTTACATATTAAGTAAAGCCAGGATCTCAGTGTCAGCATAATTGGAACCTTAAGGAATCTAATCATCATCAGTCCAGTTCTAATTGACACAGAATAAGTAAAAATTAACAATACAATTAAAATTATCTTCACTTAACCTCTAAACTGATTTATGCCTTAAATCTGTTTGTCTTGCGTCGTCTTTTAATTACAGATAATACTGCAAATGCATGACAGTCATCAATTCAATCACTGACTCATTTTCCTAAAGAATAACAATGGGCGCATCATCATTTTTAATCGGTAAATTGTGGTAGAAAGGTTTTTCATTAAAACAGCAGTATATCTTCCCTCCACTAGATGTTAAACTGCAGATCTCTCACAAATCCATATGGGCCCTTGAATTAATTCCAATTCCTGCTCATTTTATGGAAGAGTTCCAGCACTGAAACAGGAAGGTATGAAGAAATAGTTAGGCTGCTCCATTAAACGACATTTGAAACGAAGTTTTAAAGTTAATATTTTTACTTAACTTTTAGTTCAGTTTTGGTTGAACTAAATTGCAACCATAATTGCAATTAGATTATAATAATTGAAAGAAAAGACAAATAGAAAATATGCTGTATTCAAAAGTGCAATGGCTTTACAATGGCAGTCAACGTCCTCCACCCTCAAGGATAATTTTGAGCATCTCATAAGATATTCCATTTGCCAATTCTTTGTTAAAATCATCTCATAGTTCTCACCAACTAATGTTAATTATTTATTCTACTCTCTGCTGCTGGTAATTACTGCATTAATTAACCATTCCAAACACTATTCTTCAAATTGCCTTTGCATTAGTGGAGCAGCTGAAAGTCACATAAATACTCAAGGTTTCAAGTCCAGAGGAATTGTTTCTCTTTTCAAAGAAGTTGTTTCCTCCCTAAAACCATAACAATAGGAGATCTTCATTTTCACAGCCGATTAACCTGTCAGCCACACTAGAATGTTTTTGCTACCAAGGCTACCTCCAGATCATGCATGGCACAGACCTCAGAGCATCTGACAAAGCTGAAGATGTCGATAAAGTCATGCTGGCTTAGTTAGTCTACCCTGTGCCTGCCTCCCAGATGGAAGATGTACTTCCTAGAAAAAGAGGTGTGATTTGAGAAATACTAGAAATATTTAAATCTAGCCATATGTAAACCATGAATAAAAATGTACCTGTGGAAGGAGGGAGAGAAGAACAGAGTCTTGGGTTAAAACCCCATGAGAATAATTAAGACAGAATTTGATAGGTGACATGGTAGGCAATACAGTTCAGGATAAGCATTATTTAAGATGGTAGTGTGTTCTGCAACTATCAGAATTTGTCAACATTAAGTACCACATAATCCAAAAGAATTAAATTGGAATTCTTGAGGTGCAGGGTCTGCATTTGTCCAATGGAAGAGTGGGACATGGCTAAACATGCCCTAGACCTAGACAGATTCTGCCCAAATAGGAACCTCCATCTGTCACCATGCAAGTTTCATGCTTCCCTAAAAGTCACGTACAATCAATTTTCTCAGGCAGAAAACATAAAAGTCTGAAAATTTTATATCATCAACTGTGGAAAAGTGCCCAAATTATTTCAAACAGGGTGCAAATGTTACCAGACTACCTTCAGTATATTCACAGAGTCTGGGGAGGGACTCATTGCAGCAATTTTTTCATTAATGATAATTAAATATGTCTTGCACATTAAATATGGTCTGTTTTAAAATATTGCACCTTCAAACTTAAGCAAAATAATCATAGGATTCCATCAAATTTCTTCAGCTTGGCCAGTTGGTACCTCAGACTTAAAGCATTTCACTTTTAGCTATTTAATTATCCGTTGTTCATTGTAACAATTTAAAAGACAATATTTCTTCCAAATATCAGTTTATTCAGCATCTGTATTTCTGATAATCATATCAGTAGGATAGATGTTGGCCCATGTTAATTTCTTGATTGAAAGGCATTGCGTTCTTTATTAGGAATATTTCAGTTTTTCTTTCATTTACCTTTCTTTGGGTTTTGTTTTTCCCTTATTTGAAAGTTCAAAAGAATGGTGTAATGTAATAATTTCTTTGGAGAAAAAAAGAAAAGGACCAAACTCTTGCACCTGTTTTTCATTATTCAAGAGTTGTATAAATTTTGACAATTATTATAATCAAAAAACAAAATGGCAAAAATTTCTTCCAAATCCCAATAAAATGTTATATTTTCTATGATACAGAACATTACAGAAATATGTCTATTATGAAACATACATTGTATATTAAAAGTAAGGAAGCATTTTTTCCCCAACTGGTTAAAGTAATGCCTTTGGAGCTGTCTAACTCAGATGTGTTAATGTACTTCAAAGCCTAGAGAACACAGAAAATAAGATTACAACTTAAGTCTCTGCATAGAACAGATTGTTAATATACAATTCATTACTGTGAGTTTCTATCACATTTCTTTGCATGGTACTAAAGTGGTAATACTTTTTTTCTGTTTTGTAGTTAACAGATTTAACATTCAGAAATAATAAAAGAAATATAAGGCAATAGCACTTTACCGTTCCATTTAGACAGTATGTGCTAATATAATTCTTGTGATAAATATGAAGCTGTTCGTTTATCAAATCCCTAAGAAGATTATCTACAGCAACTCCCATGTAATTACCATTCACCATCTGTTCCACCAGGGCCTCAGCTGATCTGCTGGCATCTTGCAGTTTTCGGTACTTCTCAGGCTTTTCTCGCTGGATGGCCTGCAACATGACAGGAAAGGGGAGTATTTCAATAGAGGGATTTTGAACAAGAAAGTAATTAATCTCAGGCAGGTCTTCTGATTTCTTGAGACTTTTTATCCTGTCATATTGCCCTGCCTGCCCCCCAACCTGCAATGAAAGATGCAGGTACCATAAATCACCAGGAGGGGAGTCAGTCATAGTCAAATACAAAATTGGAGAGTCAGAACACAACAGAGCTGACAAATGACACACATCAGTATTTTATAGACACATAAAAGAAGTAGAAATTAAGAGCTATTTGAATCACAATAGTTTAGAAAGAAAATGTTCATTCAACAGAAATGCCTTGTGGAAGAATAGATTTGCTCATTTTCTTGGTAAGAGCAAAAACTGACCATTCTCACCGAATCACAGGGATTCACAGCATCCTACAGCATCAAACCCATATAAATTTTGATTGCTTATGTTACTATTTTGTTTGAAAACAAAAGGCCAACTGTAAGATGCATATATAGGACACCCATATATGGGGTATTAAGAAGAGTTCATTGCAGATAAAATACAGGCTTCTCATTATATATTGTACTTAATAGTCTCGATTCACCTTTCTGTACACAAAAATTGCTCACCAATTTTCAGGCCAACAAGTAAGTTCTAGTAAAGGCCAGCTCCTAAAATTACAAGATATAGTAGAAATCTAAATTTAAATATCATTTTGGGTCAGTAGAAATACTGGTGGAAAGTAAACTCATTTTAGATATGACAGCCCATCTATGCTGTCTTGTAATTAACACCATGAAGTCAGTCCACTGATTTTAAACTAAATTAGTTGCATAATATAGGTGTAATTTAGAAGCTCAAAGATGCAACAAGGGCCCACAGTCAAGTTTGACACCAGAAATAAAACAGACCGTGTATGTCCCAGAGATCCTGACCAACACAGTCCCAGAAATCAAGTCCCTCACTTTCTTGTAGCACATACACACATGCAAGAGGATCTGTCCCCCCAAATCGTACATGATGTGTATGGAAACATAACATTTGGCCCTGCTTGCAGCTTCCCAGGCTGGCTGACCTCACTGTGCTTCCCTATCACCTGTTTATTTCCATTGCAAAGGGAGATGTTGCATGACTTCAAAAAGACTCCTTAAACTGAAAAGAAAGCTCAAGTAGGTGTCTAAGAATGCATTTAGCAATATACTCTTATACACTTTAATTTGGAAGTGCTGTTTTTCAAGTGCATTGTCGCACCCATATGGAATGAGTATAGACACCTCTGAATAAACTCTCCTAAAATAACTTTTTAAATGTGATGTTTAAAACATTTTCAGTTCAACAAGAAACAGCTAAGAAGCTCCCTGGAAGACTTCATAGTGAGGAGACACAGAAACTTGAAGGATAAATTTTTAATTAAATTCACACTTTTCCTCAGCCTACCTATAACTGCTATTCATTTGTGAACACAGAAATGGTTAAACAGCAGGCTTTCTAACAATAGCTCAAAGATTCTTTATCACACTGTCACTAAAACAACTTTGTATAAATAAAATATATAAATAAAATATATTTAGAGAATAATAAAATATTTTGTATTTTAGAAACATATCTTTGATATACAACTAAATTACCATTGAAATATTATGAAGTTTCATTCCAATAAGTTACAGATGACTGTATGAATTATCTCTCATTTTTGTAATTCAATAAAATCTTGTATCATTCCACAGAACAATTTAAATATTTTCCAAATTAAAAAAGTAAATTAACTCTCTGTAGAGTTCCAAAAGCTCTTACAGAATCTTAATTAATACTACTCTTTCTATAATGCCAGGTATAACTAACATGAGAATAACTTCTGAGAACTCAAAGGAATCATTAAAACACTAAACTATACTGAAAATAATTCTACTCTGTCTGTAACTCCAGGTGTGTAATTATCATGTGAATAACTGTAGTGAGTAGAAAAAAAAAATCCAGTTCATAATAATTGCTAAAACTTATCTTTTTAAAATATAAAAATGATATGACATATAAGCTTGTAGAAATCAACCTTTCCCTGTCCAGCATATGCTATGTGTACAGGAAAACACGAAGTGTCTACCTCTCTCCTGAAAGATTCGAGCTCCCAGGTACAGGTAGAAATATAAGCATTATGTGTGGGATCCTTAAATAAATGATTTTGCACATATCAGATTTCCTGTCAATTATTTTTCTCCATTCATTTTTATGTAATTGTGATATGTTATGCAAATGAGGGTCTAACACTGGTTACAGGAGGACAAACATGCACAGGAAACACAGTGCTAACCAAAGGAGAGATGAGACAAGGGGCTAGAAATTAGAAGTTTCTTTTAGAGATTTTAGCAAAAGCCTGAACTATACTGGGCCTACAGACAGTAAGATGAGACACAGCTCTCACAGCAGACAAAGAGTACACACAAGAGAGGCTGAACCCTTGGGTCCTCCCACAAAGACAAACGATGTGATGTGGGGAGAAAGGAGGAAATCCACTTTAGTTACTCAAAACACTGACCTGACATTAATCTGTACACTCTGCCATCATTTGCCAAACCTGCAAATCGTGTCTATGGAGTAGTCCTGCAAACACCTCTCATTTGTCACTTTGGCTCTCTTTTGTTCATTTTTTCCTTTACTGAAGGAGACCATACTCTTGATCCAGGTTCATTTTTGGCACATATTTTGAATAATTTTGAAGAGATTTGTGAAGTTTTGAAGCTTAAATTCTGTACATTGTAATAAACACTTTTTGACAATAGTGGCTAAGCCACTTCAAAATATATCCAAATATGTAACCTCTCTCTACTTAACTCTTTATTCTTTCTGTAGAAGCCTTTTCAGAAAATAAAAGACACCAGTATTAGAGGGAAAGGTTAACTTTACAGGCTTTTGTCCAAGCAGAGATTAATTCTCTTTTGGACTGCTTTGCAACAGACAATGCAAATGAATTATAGCCCAGCTTTAATTGAAAAACATTATAAGTTCATCTTTAGCTAAATGCTAGCCAAAGGCGAAGGGGCTATTTTTACAAATCTAAGCATTTTATTTGACCTTGAAATTTTAGTTGGCAGTTAATGACTTCATAACCTAGAAAATATTGATGGCTGGAGAAATTTGAATGCTATTCATATATCAAATCAACATCCTTCTTTGAGAGCTTTGTGAAAGGGTGCAGGGTAGCAGCACTCCCTGACCTCTGGGGATGATGACCCATTACCACTAAGGGCAGAGAGGGCCACATTATCATCATCACCTCTGACAGTGATTCAACTCTCAAACATCCACACCCAACAAATGCCTGAAAAGGTCACTAAAACAAAATAAACAGAATGTTTGAATGGAGCTTCTGAGAATGCCAAGAGAACAAATTTAATTGTCTAGGATATCTGACATTTTCCCTTGTTCTGTTCCTTGTGTTTATCATTGATTCTGAATTTCTAGGTGCCTCTTCTTAGCTAACCAAAACTCCTTTCAAGGATTTTTATTTTCAATTTCTTCTCTCAAATCCAACTTAATAAGTAGGATGTACTACCTGAAATTGTGGAAGGATTTTGTACCTGAACCTTCATATATTTGAACTTGCAGTAAAGAAAGCTCATTATAGCTTAAGAAAAACATAGAAGTCCTGAGTCATTCTTAGGTCTGATTTTAGTAAAATACACACACTAACCATAGAATATTTATGGTGGGATGCAGTATAACAATATTTACTACATTAATGTTTGGATGTCTCTGTTATTTAGGAGTATGGCTGCTCAACAATGAAACTTCTATTGTTATGGCTTTGCAGTCTCCCTGCCCAGGTAAGGTAAATATCTTTCTCCTGTATCAGGGAAGGGATATAAATACTTTTCTTCTCCCCAGGCATAGAAGTGGACTCTTTGCACATATCTAATATATTCAAGCTACATAACACATCTGCCAAAGGCTAATTTCCTGCCAGGATCTGAAGAGCAGCTGGCTTAGCAAAGAGAGTCACTGCATTTCATACAGCCTGCTCTTGGCTCTGTCTCCCGCAGGACTCCTCTGAGCTGCGATGGGAGCAAGCTTTTTCACTTCATGAATCACCAATGATGGCAAAAGAGATTTCCTTGTGGATTTCATTTCCAACATCTCTGTCCCTTGATCATGCAGCACATGCACTTCCACTAAATCTTATGGAAGTGACCCCTCAGATGAGCAGGAACAAGCTGCCACAAGGAAAAAAAAAACAAAACAAAACAAAACAAAACTCTAAAACTATCAATCTCTCCCCAAAAAAACAGCAGAAAAGAAAATCATCACAAAACTCTAGGACTCAGCAATGACTGTGGTTGGGAATAAAGGACATTTTTGACATCAGCCAAGCACAAGTGTTCTGTGATACACCAATTTATGGTATCAGATGGTCAAAAGCCCTTAAATGATAAAGTAAGGGCAAGATGGGACTTTTGCACATGTGTGTAGATGGTCACGTGCATGCACGTACGAGTAGAACACTGGGGTCTGACTCTGGATGTCAGTGCAAGCCCTGGCTTTGGCTGGGATACAGTGAATTTCCTCTCAGTAGCTGGGACAGTGCTGTGTTTTGGATTTATTATGAGAATAATATTGATAACATTCATGTTTTGGGTTCTCTAAGTTGTGTCTTAAGATAGTCATGCTCTGCCAGTGATACACAAAATTACAAGCTGGGAAGGAACACAGCCAGGACAGGTGACCCAAACTGGTGACCCAGAGGGATAGTTCACAGCACAGAATGATGTGCTCAGTGTATAAGCTGGGGGAGTTACCTGGAAAGGTGCTTATTTGTGTTCAGAGAGGGGTCTGGCCTGGTCAGCAAGTGGTGAGCAATTGCATTGTGCATCACTTGGTTGTTGTTTTCTTTCAATTATCTGAATTATTATTTGCTACCATTATGATATTTTACTTTATTTCATTCAACTATTCTTATCTCAATCTACGAATTTTACTTTTGGTTCTCCACTTTCCACTGGGGTGGGGGGAGGGGGAAGTGAGCAGGTGTGGTGCTTAGTTGCCAGTTGGGCTTCAAGCACAACAGTACAATAAAATCTATTTCAATTATCTCTCACATATGTTTTCCTTTCTGCATTTCATTCTTTTTTTATATGACTTCTAAAACTCTACTAGAGATTATATAATATGTTAAAACACACACTATCTTATTTTCCATTGATTTCAAGTTCATTTTGAGAGAACTAATAACTAAAAGTGTTAACGAGCAGCAATGAAACTGCTCAAATCAATGAACTGAACAGGACTTTCTGCTTTGTCTCTCATTTTATGGATGGAGACAGAGACAAGACCAGGAAAGTCAGGTCAGGACAAGTTTTAAAACCTGGCATTCATAAAAGTTTTATATTTTATTTCACTTTTTAAAAAACTGTGTTCAAAGACTTATGCTAACTGAAAACCATTCAACACACAATCCATGTCACACTTGTCAAGTGCCTTCTTCCAGAGTTCTCACTATCAAATTAATACATGTAGTGGAATGTTTTCTCCCTTAGAGCAACTGGAAACTTCTAAATGTAACTTGATTTTCTCTATAAAATGTTAATTTTAAAAGCATGACACTCTGGGAAATTAAAATGTGTCTTGGTCCTTAAAATGTTAATGAAGGATATGTATAGATTTTTCTTATATCTATTTAGAATTACTGGTTTGTCTCAGACCTCACTTGATACAAAAGAGATCATTTTCTGCACTACTTTACTGGAAAAAAAAAAAAAAAGCTGGAATTTTTTTTTTGTTAACAACTAATTTATCAAATTTCCAAGGAGACCAAAGGAACACCTGGAATAGCTCCTGCTATCTGTGGTGTCTTGAATTAAAATTTTAAATGCTCATGCACTGGTCAAAGTCCACGCCTCTTTCTTCGGTATTACGTGTGTTTTCACCAACTGAAGTGAGACCTGGATAATTGTGGGAGGTAGTGGCCTCCCAGCCCTGATATTCCTCCTCAGCTCCAGCAAAGGCAAAGCAAGATCCAGTGGAATTCCAGTGGGGACCAAGGGAAGTCTGTGGTTCACCCACTTCCACCCTTCTCTTGTAGCCATCACCACCTCCTCAAAAGCAAAGAAAGGAAAGAAGGAGGAAGGTGAATCATGGCTCTTGGATTTTTTAATGCTTTTGTAAAGTCTTAGACAATGTTAAGTAGAACCAATGGGAAACCTGACAGTGTGGGTAGCCTGAGTAATTTGCAGGTCAAGATGAGCTAATTCTCATCCTTGAAATAAATATGTTCCTCAAAATGTGAATATATGTAGGACAGATGAATATTTTGTTTCTTTTTTTCTATTTCTTTCTTTTAAAATTTAGATTGGAGCACTTGGAAAATTAACTGCATATTAATGTATTGGATGAATACTATTAACTCAGTATGTGAACCCATCAAATCTACTCTGTGTGTTTGATGCAGTCTGCATATATATGTATATTTATGGACATTTCGTATAACATGAAATTGTGGCATGAATTAATTCAAGATATTCCATTGAAATGTATAATTTCTAGCACTCATGACAATATAAATAACTAAAATTATTGCAAGAAACTTGGATTTTAACATGGAATTAAAAATGTACACTCACAGTCACAAAATTCCATGTTACTCAATCTTATCATGGCTGATTTATGATGGAAAAGCAGAAAATGAGAAAAACCAGCAGCAAATCTAAATTCAATACAGTAACTTTACTCCATCCATCTCTTAGTGCTCTAGGAGTATATATCAACATGGATTTTAATGATGTTCCATAACATATTATGCTACTATCCAAAATAATTGTAAGAAACACCCCTTTCTCTTACTTGGAAAATATGTGCATTTTTTTCATTGATCTACAATAATTGAATAAGGAAGAAAATTTGTAACAGTTTCATATTCAAGGGCTAAATTTAGTAATTCAGTCTGTGACACACAGACACACACACAAACACAGCTACTTCCTAAAAGGACAGGTTTTGGTTCTGATATGGTACTACAGTACAGTAAAAAAAAAAAAAAAAAAAAAAAAAAAAAAAAAAAAAAAAAAAAACAACCAGTAAAATCCCTGTGGAAAAAGGTGATTGTCATATATATTTTACAGCTCTGTAAAAGGAAATAGAGTTTATTTGGCATCCACTTCAGTGATACTTTTCATATTCTTCAATTTATGCATGTATAATGTCAAATTAAGCTGTCAGTATAGAATGATGTTGCATATTTAAGAAATAATATATAGTCTTTGATATAACTTTACCTAAGACTTTCATGGATAGAATACTTTAATTAAATATGAATATGTATGAACAAAAACAACAGCAAAAGTCTATGTGTTCAGACAGCCTGCACAGTAATTATGGTGCCAAAATCTGAAAATCACGAAACAGCGAACATTTCTAAATTTATCTTGGACAATCAATGCTTGTCAGTCTTCGATTGAAATTGTTTACACTAGGACTCTGAAAGCACTTTGACAAGCTAACACGGACTAGCAGACATGTACACGAGCAGTTTCTCCTACATTGACTCTCTCTCTGAGGTCCGAGAGGTTCCCCTCTTTCCGGAAGACGGCGAACTCGGGGCTCTGCAGCGCTGCCTCGGAGCGCGTCATCCAGCTGTGCAGCTCCGTGGTGTCCGAGTCAAACCTGAGACACAAAAGTGAAACGACACTTTCAAACAGGCAGCAAACATGGTTGTTTGAACAAGTGAATAAACAGCAATTTCTATCAGCAAAAGACAGTTTTAATCTCCCATATCTCATCAGAGAGTTCATAAAACTATTCACTCTGAAATTTAGAAATACTTTTTTCATTTTTAAGACCTGATTTGGCAGCTGAACAGATGTAATAATGTTCACAGTTACTATTCTAATTTTTCAAGCTAATGTTTTTGGAAGATAAGGAACAAATGAATGTCTGTCAGTGAAGGAAGAGTATCACAAATCCTGAGGATGCAAGGCCTATCCAACTGATCACATGCAGCCTGCAAATCTGTGAGACTGCTGTCCCAGCTTGAGATGATGATGATATTATGGAGAAAATTCAAACGGAAAGTTTGATGAAAGAAGCTTTTTCAGATTAAATAAAATTCATTGTAGAATGTAATCACTAAGCAACAAGTATAATTTTCTGTTGTTAAAGCTTTAGAAACCAAAATTAAGATCCCCAACTCTCTGCACTTAATTTACAACTATTTTTTTCTAAATTTTTGTTAACCACTCTTCAGGTAATGTCTCAAAATGCAGATATTTAAATTACTAATGCCCAGAAATTTCAAATTGTGATTCAGTATCTGTTGTCCCTGAAAATCAGCCTTCTGATTTGTTTTAGTATAGTGGAGTCAGTTCTCATGAATTGTAAGATAAACAAGACTCATGTTTACATTCCTTTATAAAAGATATCACCTGATGGACTTCTCAAGTGACCAGTGAAGACGGAGAAGCGGTAACTTCTCTGTCCAATCTCTGATCACTGTCCAGAAACACAGATACGAGGTCAACAACAAATGAGAGACTTCTTTTTTTCTTCTCTGCCTGAACACCTGTTGTGTGTGTTGCTGTGTGTTCCTATCTGCATCACAGTAACAAGTATCTACTGTAGTTTTTAAAGCAAGAAGCTACAGACAATATTTTTTTCTCAGTTGTGCCACTCTCTCTGCTTGATTGCATTTCTTTATTGCACTGTATATTCTAATATTTATATCCCTTTTACTGCTGACTTTCCTTCTGCAACAGTATGGTGAACACAATAGAGCAGAAAGACCTGAGGGGGAAAAATAACAAGCTGTACCTTTCAGTTTGCTTTGTGGCTACAGGTTGTATCATTTGCATACACCTGAAAATCTACAAAAATAGTAACTTGAATGACAATTATACCCCTGGAGGAATTAATTATTTTATAAAAATGCACTTCATTTATACAAGAATTTATACTTCCAAAATATAAGGATGTAAGGCAAAACCAGGTGCTACATAAAGCTACATATACAGAAATGAAAAATGAATACATGAAAGAGTTACATTCTTGACCTAATATTTATGCTTCCCTTTTTTCTTTTTCTACTTCAAATTTTTATTCATAAATAATGAAAGGAAAAGAAAAAGAATAACACACTGCCATAATCTCAGTCCAATATTTTACATTTAAATTATAAACTCTTAGGAATAATTTTGATTAAAAAAATCATGATAATATTAATTGAATACTCATTCAAGGAGAAGAAAATGTGACTCTGAAGTAATGGAAGGTGCAGAAACCTTCAGTTTTATAAAGAACTACAAATTCTGAGACAAAAGATAAAATAAAATTCCCAGATGGTTCATGGAATGTCTGTTCTGGTAACAGATTCTAATCCCTGAACACGAACTACATAGTCACTTGAGGCTTCCTACTTCAGCTTTATTTCTGATCATTAAATCAACTGCATTTCTTGAAATAAAATGTTATACTCTCATCTACAAATAATTGCTGCATATCTGATGATCACAAAACACCAGACATCTGATAGTAATGAAGTTTACTAGTCCCTGAGTACTAAAGTGCCTTGACTGCAAGTAAAATTGTATGAGTGCTGGCATTTGTTCCCTTCTGAAGCTGCAGGCAAGTAGAATTAATGAGACCAAATCTCTGAAAAATAGCCTGATCTTACCCTGGTACAGGATGGAAATTGACAGAAAAATGTTTATCAGTGGAAAACATTTCCTAAAAAAAAAAAAAAAAAAAAAGATTTCTTGCCTCTGCAACACCTGGAAGTGTAATGGGAGCATTTGGGATAGTTTTGACAGTGAATCAAAATAATTACAAATCCATCTCATGGCCCAGAGAGCCATCAGATGGTGGCAAGTATTACATATAGATCTTTAAGGTCCCTTCCAACTGAAAGCATTCTATATGATATGATTCTCTGATATGACAAAGCTGATCCCACATAACAGATTGCTCTGTCACTTGCAGTTTCTTCTGGAGATAAATATAATTTCAGAAACAAAGCCTTCTGTTCAAAAAAGGGCAATAGAGAGGGGGGGCAGAAAAGAATTAAAATACATAAAAGTTAAGCCTAAGTAGCTTTTAGCAGTACATAAATATCTTTAAGATAATGACATTTTGACTAGTGAGACAAAAAAAAAAAAAAAAAAAAAAAAAAAAAAAAAAAAAAAAATATCACTGTCATGTTTAGCTCATGTAATGGGAGGAAACACTGATAAAGATGGCATTTAATCATTCTGGTTTAGTGACTGGATACTTCCTTTCTGAGCACAGCTGCAGTTAGAAATTATATAGATCTAGATTGATATAAAAGTATAAATAGAGTCTTTAAATATCCTAGGAAATTTACTAGAATACTTTTGATACTTTTCCGAGAATATTTCAGATATAAAATAGTGCCTATCTGTCCCAACAAACTTCAGTTCAGGTAGAATTCGTGAAAATAGATCAGTGGAAGATACTAAACCAAAAATCATATGAGCAATTACTCTAAATAACTATCTTAATTTAACATGTACATTGGCATGCTCCCCACCTAAAAATTCCACTTGAAGCAGACGATTTATTCTACATACGGCAGTCATGCTTTTGTTTTCCACTTACTCTTTTCTTATGCTATTTCACAAGAGAAATAGCATTTTTATTTGTCCCACAGCCCTCTCCTTACATGCCAGCACATGTCAGCTGAGTTCAAATGGTGATTTGTTTTTATTATTAAATTTAAACAAACTAAATCTTGTTACTTACTGATTTCTGTAAGTTTTTTATATTGCATAGGGGACTTCTAGTTGGACAAGACTATCCTACTCTGGTGGGTATTTGGATTGGAAATTCCATGCAGAGAAAGAGAAAAGCATGATGCAATTAAGTCGTGTAATGTCTCAAAGGTGAGCTTTATCATGTATTTAACAGAGAAAAGGAAAGCCAGAACAGGGAGTCAATTTTGAACAAATACGTGGTGATCTAGTAAGAAAGTTTGGAATGGGAATCTGAAGTGGGCATATGGCTCAGGATGATCCAGAAAATCAGTTTATGAAGAATTTTCCATGAAAATGTGACCACATAGATTAAAAACAGGAAGATGGTTTTTAAATATACTTTGAGTAAATGGATATACAAAAAAATTTTATGTTGAACAAGATCACATAGGAACATGAGGTGTGAATTATCTTCCTGTCATGTGACCATCATGGTCCATAATCTTATCTCTAAACTGAATGAATTTCATCTTTGAACTACATTACTATGCTACTGCTACCATGGACAGATAGCAATTTCAGTACTTTATCCTTCTAACAGACAGAAATTGCTTGACAATTTCCTTTGCTCATTTGTTTCCTTCCTTCCCCAAACAAAAATCACACCGGGCCTGTCACCCTGTGAATCTTGGGCAGACATAAAATCATGTGCCTACATATTGAATTAACAGGGAATGATACAACTGTGACCCAACAACCACAACACTGAATTATTGAATTTCCATGTCTGGACTGGAATCCCCAGCTCACCAGAGACCTTGCTCAGCTTGTAGCTCTTCACTGTCTAGAACATATCAAAGAACTTTACAGCACATGGTGCCCATTGGAAGAATTATTCTGATTTAATTCCCTCTTTTTTCCCCCCTCTGTATTTATAGTTGATGAGCCATTAGTTGACAAATAAAGTTGTTATCTTCTCATTCAACTGCTAGCTTATCCAAACAAATATTTTTACAATCCCATTGTTTTAGGTTTAGTTGTCAAATAATTTTATTTCCATTTGGAATGACATTTTGATCCTTTCTCTACATTTGTGATACTATTAAGTTTAGCCTCATCAATGTTATGACCAATGCACTTCTGAAATGCATACCAAGGCATGAAAAGAAATAGCAAATCAAATCCAAGTGTGCATCTGCAACAGTAACTTCACTAGGACCATCAGGTAAGAGGACTTTTAAACTAAATCATCACGGCCTGCAACAAGAGATGACTGGTACCACTCTGATGATATTGAAGGTAATTCCAGGTGATAAATGTGAAGAATATAAATTCTGTTTATTTGTCACTAATCCGTTTCTCACAAAAAGGATGAAGGATAAATGCTTAGCAAGCATTGAGAAGTGCCCATGTATACAAACCTCAACATACCCATACCTCTTACACACCAAATGAAAATGTTTATTAATTATTCCCTCTCTAAGCAAGAGAAAACTATTCTGTTGTGTCTCAGTCACATTTTCCTTTCCTTTGGAATTGCCAACAGACATAATGAAATCAAGAACCACCAGGAAAATTGAAGACATGAACTTTCTTTTTTTGAATTTGTTACCTATCATTAGATAACAATACTGGAGCACAAGTTGTATTTCTGTAAGAGAATAAGGGTCAAAAAACCCAGTGGAGGGGCTGTAAAAGCACTAAACAATTTCCATTTAGTCCTGACTAACATAATTCATCATACAGAAAAGGGATATATGAAACAATAGCTATCAAAAAGGCCATTATAAAGTCCCTGTAATTTTTCCTTTGATAATTTTTTTTTCTACAAAAATTCAAACTTTTCTAAATAATGAAGGATTGGAATCCCAAATATAAAAAAAAAAAAAAAAATTAAAAAGTGATGGCTTCTCTCTTTTCAAAAAGTTCATTTAAGAACTGTTAAATGAAAAAAAAAAAAAAAAACCAAAAACACTAGATGGAGCAACTATCCTGTTTTAACACACCTTGCTCTTCAAAGGGCATCAAGTCTCTTTCGAATCTGCAGATTAACATTATGCCAAAAATGACAAATAGACTTTGCCTGTAAAACTTAGGAAGCATGTAAAAAGATATTTATCAAATTGCAAAGAAATGTATCTTTGGTCATTACTGAAACATATTACTATGGCAAATATGTTTAAATGAAACATCGACCAGCTCTTATTTATCTGATATTTAAAAACTTAGCATGAACAGTTTAGTTTTCAGATTTTTCTGTGATAGGCAACTAACCTGTTTTTCCCAGAATATGTAAATATCAAGAAAAAAATGTTATGTTCCATCCCTTTCTCCCATTTACAGGTTTTTTAAATACTATAACCTCAGCTGTGTTGATTTATCTCTGGCCCTAATGCCTAATACATACTTTTCCACATCTTATTATACAGCTCCAAGTATTTTATCTTTCTCTGTTTCAAATTTATTCCTGTGGTAAAAAGTAGCTTTTCTTTGACTAGTAACAGGATTTAACTCACCTGAGTTATTCTGACATTTTGAAGCATTAGTCCTGAAGGAGTTTTAGATTTTGGGGGGAGAATAGAGGGGGAAGAAATAATAATAATAATAACAAAAGTAATCTGGTTCTTATCTCTGCTTTCCTCCACTTATGGCAAAAAAACTTGCTTTAGGAGGCAAGAAAAAATCAACAGCTTTCTTCCCATGCATTCGTGCCAGAGTAAATAAGAGCAATGACAATGTGACATTCAGTCCTGTGGATGTTATTGGTCTACAAGGTAAATTGCTTCTTCTTAATTTCTTCAGTTTAAATAGAGATTTTTATACTTTCAATCCTGATAAAATATTTGGAATTCTAGAAAGTTTGATGGTTCAATCGTAGCCATCCATTTATTTTTTTCTCCTTGGCTTAGTCATTGGAGGTCATGCTCTTACACAGTACACTAATACAATACACACTGAGTGGCCAAACCAATCCTCCTTCTTTTAGCACCTAGTATCTGTAAAACACTTAGTCCACAGAGAAGAAAATCTGGAGCACAAATCTTTCCAAACCTGTGGCAATGGGGCCTGATGAATTTATTTCCAGCATACTCCTTTACAGAAACAACACCGACTGAAGTCTGAGAACAGATGAAAGAAGTTGGCCAAACCTGGGAGCATTTTTCACCACCTCAAAAAAAACCTCAACCCCCAGTGTGTCTTTCACTCCCAAGCCTAAAAATACCAAGCAACAGCATGCAGTGTGTTGTATTGTGACTGCAGAAAGCAGCCAACACAATCTGGTTATTCACCTTTGGAAGGTTCTGACGTGCCTTCAGTAATCGCTAGGGTTTTTATCAAAACAAAGCTAAAGAGTACATATCCATCAACTATTAGTCATTAAGTTATCAGGGAAAATTTTGGTTGTAAACACACAGTATAGAATGATGTAGGAGAGGTAGGTTGAAAACTCCCATTATTTTAATTTATTTTAAAAAAACATCAAAAAGCATGCATCATGATGGGCTTTGTTTATCCTTGGGTGCAGCTACAACTCAAAACAATCAAAAAACCCTGAGAGATCTTGAGACCAACAATGCACGCAGAAAATAAATGACTGGCTGTTTGGAAATACAATGTTTTTCCTCCTATCAAAAAAAAAGCATTGATCAAAAATGTGTCTAGTCACCCATGAACAATGATATTTTAACTGAGCACCCACATTTTTAGATAAGCTATCTTCTTCATTATTATGCTTATATCTAGTATGAATTTATATTTTTTGCTTTTGAGAAAAACAACAGCACACTATAAAATGTGTTCTTTTCAAAGATTACATTTTTACACGTTCATTAAAAACTGCCATAAAAACGGCTATTCTAAGCTGAAACTTCTCCCCCAAAGTTTACTCTCAGAGAATTTTTTTCCTAAGCTAGCTTTATTGACTGGTCCTCCCACTGTAGAACACCTGCTTAGACTTTCTAGAGACTAAAGGTACATAAGTTGTGGGATTTGGTGTTTTCTCTGTTCAGTTAGAAACACCAAAAAGATTATCTGAATGAGGAAACACTGCCTTCAAATACTATAACCGTCATTCATCCTGCTGCACAGACACTTCCAACATTTACTTTGCACATTCCCAAAATGTAGGTCCACTCACAGATACAACAGTCACACCAGACTAGTTCTCATGTGCTGGTGCAATTGCATTGTTACAACAAATCTAGTAATTGTGGCACAAAAAGCAATAGTTAGAACATATTATAGTGTATTAAACAATTCACTCCATTTTTCTTTGTGAAAGTCAGATTTCCCTCCTAGCAGAAGTCTAACCTGTGCAGAAATGAAAAGGACTCTGATTTTACATATCTAAAAGAAACCATAACTTTTTCAATTGGGTAAATCCACACAAAGACTGAGAACTACAAATTTTTCCATTTTGACTCCTATCCAAAAGTTACACAGAAATTATATGGCGAATTCACATATTTTTGATATCATTAAAACAAATCAGAAACCCTTGCAACCTGGTAGCATGGTAAAAAATCATTAACACTCTGTAAATTTGGTAGCAGATGTACCAGCAATAAATCTAAATGCAATCTTAGTCTCAAAGTTGATAATGCATCCTATTTTCTGTACAAAGATCAATCAGGTTTATATAGAAACTTGTTAGTTGCAGTGCTTTAGACAGACATCAGCTAAAGCACTGTAGTAACACATAATTATCAGTTTGTACTAACCAAGGTAGTTTGGAACAAAAACAGTTCCCATAATCTAGCTAATTCCTGCCCTCAGGCAGTCTCCTTGCATGATGAGTATGAAGTCTGTATTCTGCTGTACCCTGCCAAGTTTACTTTCAGTGTAAAGGCAAATTAAAAGAATATGAGCAAGAAGGAAAATACATGCTAACAGTAAATATATAGTAGCCAAAAAAAGAACTAAGCCAATTGGTCTCCAGTTTTATAATTGTGCATATAGCAAAAATTTCCTTTAAGAATTTAAAAATAGGTTTTGAAAAAAATCATCCAACTTCATTTAGTTTAAACTGAAATAATGTTTTCTTTTATAACAGTAGTCTTGCACTTCCCTTCCTCATGAAGTAAGATCATTCCTAAAACTTTCAGTTCAGAAAGAAAAGTTTTAAAATACCAATTATTTAAATACTTCAAAACTGCAGAGAAATTTTCTTAGTTTTCAATTTCAAAATAAAATATATTTCTATTTTCATGATAGGGACCATGCAACACTAAAGGTTTATTGTCATATATAAGCCAACAGGGCCTCGATCTTGTTTCACATCTTTGCACATTATTATTGAAACATTAACAGGAGTGCTAAGGCTTATAATTCCTGATAAGTAACAGCACAGTTATCTAAAAACTCCTTTGACAAATTCAGGAATTACAAGTCTGCTGACAGTCATTGCTCTGCATCATTTTGAGTGCTTGGGAATACATTAGTAAAATATTACTCTCACTTATGATTTAATGGTAACCCAGGATATGGGAAAAAAACAGATTCTAAATCAGATTGATCTGGAGATAGACTGAATTCATTCAAATTTAGCTCACAAACTTATTTGGACCAAACACTTTCCATAGAAACAGTTACCCAATTTAACAAAAAGGAGGAGAATCACTCTTCTTACATCACATATACAGCATTCCTAAATAATGATGTTGAACTACAGATCTTACTTTAAGAGTGGTCAAACGCAGGTACGATGCCTATGTATACCCCTTTTCTCAATAGCAAACAACTTCAATTAAAAAGATGTCAGATTTCTCCTATTCAGGCTGTATTTCATTTTTCTTAACAAGTGAAACACTATTTTACAAGAAAATATCTGTCCTTGTAAACACATCGAACTAAATAAAGATATTGGCTATATAAATGAGACACTGAATGCAGTTTCAAATCCTTTTCAGTCCTAAAATCTATTACCTTGGACTTGATATTTATCTGAATATCAAAAAACACTCTCAAAACAAACATTACAATGAATGTTTGAATTCTACTCTCTTAGCATCTCATTTAGAAACTTAGTGCTTGAGCCAATTCAGCTTAAACACATCAGAATTTTTTCTCCTGACTTTAACTAGTGTTCGGCATCAGTTAAAAATCCCTTGTCACTTGTACTTGGGTTGCTGTAGTGGTTTGGGTACAAATGAAAAAAAATCTGAATGTAATAATAATGCATGTTTCACCAAATATTAACTGCCTCTGAGGAACTGCTACTTTTACTCCTTACCCATAAGCCCAGAAGAATGCAATGAACTTTAGAAAGAAGGCAATACCTCCATTACTAGTATTTTAACTATTATAAAATTCTTCTTAAAGATGACAAAAATCTTAGAATTAATGGAATGCTTCTTCCCCATCACGTTTCAAGACCCTAGTCAAGTGAGATGCCCATGATGCCATACATAAGGACTTTAACTAAATATAATTACTATGCAGTAATATTGATGTAATCATTAACATTCTATACTGCTAAATAGGTGTAATATAAGCACAATATAATCCATAACTCATGCTGAGTAAAGAAAGACAATCATCATCTGGTATCCTAGTAGAAAACAGAAATATAATGTTAAGCTCAAAATAGCATACAGAAAATTATTGCAGTCAAATGACTATTTTTGCATTTTTGTGCAAACTCTATCAGAATTCTCTCTCTGTCTCTTGATGATTCTCACCTCTTCCTAATTTCTGAATCCACAAGGAGTTGCCTTTTTTTGTGGGGTGGAGGTGCTGGGAGTTCCTCTTTTGCATGCTTAACCAGGATTTGCTCTCTTGTGGTCACCATAGTTACAGTTTCCATTACAGTTGTCTGTGTTAGTGATGTCTGAGTGGTAGTGACAGCCTGCGAAATCTGTGAGAAGTACAAAAACAGAGGTCATACATTATTTGAAAGACTTCAGTAAAGATTGTTTGGAGGAGCAATAGAAAATAATGAGAAAGTGTTCACATCTGATCACAGGCTGACCTTCAGAAAAAAACAACATTATTATTATATTATATGCAATTCAAGCTAGATTGTTTTATCTGACTCATGCTGTGTGAATAAGATATCTGCAAAAGCCAATACCAAAATCAGAAAGGATTCTAATGAACTTATAGCTCCCTCTAATCCATGCAGAATGAAGAAAAAAAATTAATGGAATTTTACAATGGAATTGAATGACGGCAAATAAATAAAATGTTGTAATTACGAAATAATTATTTCAGACTAACCCCAGTCTGAAAATTTGTTCCTTGAGAGGTGATAAAAGCATTAAAATGACACTAAACTACCAACTGTTAATATTACCATTTATAAAAGTTTTCAGATAGAATGTACTCCACCATAACATACTTGCATGAAAGGGCAGTTAACTTTCTGTCAGGAAATCTTAAATTAGAACACATGCACTAGAAGGTAAATTAATTTGCATCAGTTTCATTCCATAACTAAAAAATAATATTTAGGGGTCACACCAGATACTAATACCCATGGTATGTAATACCATAAACACTGCCTATCTAATGCAATTAGCTTTGTTCTTGTAATATGAAAAATCCCCTTTGTATAGCTCAGCTGCATTAAAAAAAGAATGATGAGAAATGTTTGGTTTTTTTGCCAAAATTTGTTTGTACACTGCTTATGCATGTACTTCCCGTTTATACTTTCTTCCATATAACATTTTCCAATTCAAACATGGGCAGCTGTTCTTAAATCCCTTAACTCATGAGAAATAGGCCACTTTTTTTTTTTGATTCTGTCAGATGATGGCTCATTTGTCAAAATACTCTGGTCACAGCTCAAATGACCACCTCACAATTTAAGGGCAGTGAAATGGAAAATAAAAGAAAAAAATTATTCCAGGAGTAAAAAGTCATGCACCTGAAAAGTCTTGCTTCTTTGCTTTGCTAATATGTAAGAATTAGTTTCCAATTCAATAATAGAAATGCCAGTATCTAAAAGTCCATCAAGCTATAAACACATACATAAATGTTCTGTTCTTGCATCAGAAACTCAGAAAGAGAATTGAGAGTTTAGTTATTGAGACAGAAGTGCTTCTAAAAACAATGAGTAGGCAATCAGGTCTAACACCTTTCCCACAATGCTTTCTTTCATTGAAAAATTAAAAATAGAATGGCAAGGAAAACACTGTTAGAAAGCAGCTTCTTCCTAGCAGGCAATATCAGTAAAGCCAAGAAACCTAAAAAAATACCCCAACAAATTCCTGCCAACTCTGCTGAATTCTTCACATTGTCTTCTATGCAAAAGTCTTCCTGTTCTTCGTCCAGGCTGACAGTGGAAGTGATGAGTAGGGAAGTGCTTTACCACCGTAACTTGGCAGTATTTCTTACACAGAGCAGCTAATTCAATGCTGTGCTCTCACCTCTACAAACAGGCAGTCGACTAGGTTTTAGAGCAGACTCTGAACTACTAAGACTAAATAATTTAGATTTAGAACAGATTTTTTAAAGAAATATATGGATTAATTATGTCAATTGAATAAGCTACTTGTGACATGCAGGAATTTAGGTACTATATGAACTACAAAATTCTTTGGAAGAGAAAAACACACAGTTGACCTTTTAATCACTAAAATTTTATGTAGTAACACTCTTGTTTTAATTCTCTCAACAAGATGTATTGATTTTGATTTTTTTTTCCTACAGAAATCATGACAATATTAAGTCAGCATTTCCATGTATTTTTATTTAAACACTATACAAAATTCTTTTCCATTTTATTTAATTTTAATTAGAGGGAAGAAGGAAAAGAAAGCTAAAGCTTCTGATGTCTAGGATTTCATGACATTTGAGGACAGAACCTGATGTCATCTCTCCCTGAGCTGACTATACATAAGAATAGAAAGAATTTCTTGCCTATGATATAATTTTGGGCACAGTCTCTCTGTCTCTCTTTCCTCCTCTCATAAAACTCTTATTACACGCTGTTTTATCCAAAAATCAATGGTAGGATGATGTTTCAGACACCCAGGGTCATATCCTGCCATGTTTTCATTTGCTAATCAATACCAGGGCAGAGATTCCAGTGAAGAAGGAGTAACACAGAATAAACCACATCTAGGGCACTGTAGGAATCATCTGCAGCATAATACCAATTACAGGAGTGGCAGCATCAGCTGGAGATGGGGACCTGCACTCCCAGGGCTGGCAGTGCAACCGCTGCTCTGAGCAATCACGGCACGAAGCAGCGCGGGGGGATGATTCGGATGTGAAAACAGTAAAAAAGTATTTTTCATTCTTAATCAACAGGAGTGTAGGTTAAATACTATGTGTTTCAAAAGCAGAATGGAGATGTGAATTTGAAGTTCATCACTGTTCTAATTAGAGACAGGGTAAGAATAAAGGGTAGACTGCAACCTGACTCTGCAAAATGAAGCTGCTTCACATTTAAACTGCATACACTTTACTGCACAAAGGACAATCTTTAAAATATTAGGAACAACAAAAAAGCAAGTAACTTTTGTTGGCTTATCTGGTGGAAAAAATAGAAGAAAAAAAAAACAACAACAAAAAAGCAAAAACAAACAAACAAAAAAAAAAGAAAAAAAAACCCAAACACCAAACACCAACAACCCTCCCCAAAAAAACCCAAACCAAACAAAAAACCCAAAAAAACCCACGAATTAACAAAGAAAAAAAAAAAAAGAAAAAAAACCCCAACCAAAACAAAACAGAAAAAACCCTGAAGCAAACCAAACCCCAAAAAATCCAAACACCCTTCAATCACCAAAGTGGTACACTTCATGTATTATTCAAAGACAGTACAAATAATAACACTATACTTTCTTCAGCCCTCTCAGTCTCTGAATAGCAAATGTGATTCTGAGAAGGAGCAATATAGACTGGGGCTTTAACCCACTAGAAAATCATATGGAAAGGGCTAAGGTGACTCACAAGGCTGCACATTAAAAGGCTTTCATAATACAATGCTTGCCAGCATTTTCACATCAAGGCCATCTTTGAAACATGTTGAAACTCATCTCTTTTCCAAGCAGACAAATTCAAATCTTTTTCATCATCTATAGGCAAACATATGTACAATGTGTGTATAGCACTTCAGTAGTTTTATGGCATTTTATTTCCCATTTATACAGCAGCCTTCCTTTAATGCCAACATTTATTGCTGTCTTTGGAAGTGCCCTCTGTCCTGATAAACTCATAATTTTCCTTTACACTCACTTCTGGAGCTGTCATCTGTTCTTTGATGAAATTTATCTCTGTGAGTGGGGAAGTTTGGATGAGGAATGGTGTTTTCTTTAGTTTGGAAAGATTTTCAGTACAATTTAGTGGAGCATAATGAACTCAGCAAAGCTGGGTTTAGAGTTTCTGGAAGCTCCGCATTGAGTCTAAGCAAGCTGTCCTTGTCCTTGATTCCACTGTGTGGTCAGTGAAGGAAAGATGACACTTTCATGATGAGGACAAACTGCTTTTTAGAATTCTCTCTCTCTCACACCCTTGCCCATCCAACCATTTGTAGCAGGAGCTTCAGCCATATGTACTGATTAGATGCTTGAATTCAAGAGCAATTAATTCAGCCAAATGTGGGAAACTCACATTCTACTTTCTGCACTTTTCCTTTGGGATTTATAACTACTTTATATGTCTAGTTGGAGAATCATCTTTGAACTGAGCCTGAGGTTGCCTCTTCCATCTAATTCCTTATTTTGTTAACAAGTTAATCATTTGCCAACACTTTATTAAGAGAGGAAATAACGAAGGACAAAAATGTAATTATGAGGGCCCTCTGAAAATTATTAATCATAGAATCCTGTAGGTTGGAAAAGACATTTAAGATCATTGAGTTTAACTATTGACCTAGCTCTGCCAAGTCCACCACTAAACCATGTAAAGTTAATTTTGAAGGAAATATCTAAGCTTGATGAATAAAACATACATTTTCTGATAGATTTTAGTGGGAAACATTCTATTTTTCAGCCTCTTCAAAGTCTTCTCCTCCTCAGTTCATGACTAGAGAACATAATGAGATCTTGAATTTTTTTTTGCAGTGTAAACACATAAATGAGCTCTGTAATGAATATGAAAACCTCACTGAAATTATCTGCCCTGCCTAGACAGAAACCCATGGTGACAAGTACACCACTGTCATTTTACAGAAGACACACCTGAACAGTGTAACAGTGCCCTTGGAACAGGTCCTTCAGCCAGGTCTAACTGTGCAATGTTTCTGGAAGGTGAAGCACGATTCCCATGATGGTGTGTCACTTCTAACCCAAGCAGAGCAGCTTCTCCTTGAAGGAAAAGCAGTGACAGAACAGCTACACTGTTTTGGGAATCCAAAGAATCTCCCAGCTGTGCTGATCTATGTTTACAGCCTCAGGACTGTTCACTTCATTATCTGTAATCTAAGCTCCATTTTCAAAACTAGGAACTGCATTTAGGAGCCATCACCAACCTGAACAGGACTTGGAACAATTTGGAGTGAATTGCTAACTTCCTCAAAACATGTGACCCTAGCCATCCTAAATTAAAAAATGAATCTCTGGAATTTTCCTCTGCTTTGAAACAGGAGGGTTTCTACAGCAAATATACCGTAATTAAATCTTATTTTCAACTCCTAAAAGCTGTGTACGCAATATGGCTTTGTTTTCTAAGTGAAATTGTGTCCTTCCCCCGTTTTCTTCCCTTATACTCTCCCAAAATGATTTTTTAAACTTCAGCTGTTTTTTCTAACACAGAGCAAGCTGAAATATTAAGGAATTAATTGAAAACAAGGTTACTAAGAGGGATTCAGATCACTATAAAGTATAGCATCTTCTCTTTAATTACCCAAACAAAATTTGGTAGAAGTATTAGTAGAGAGCAACAAAAAAGGGCAAAATGCTCAAGGGGAATTGAATCAAACTGACCAGAACTGTGAGAGGACTGTATGGACAGTTCTGTAACGTTCTGCTCTGTGCTGTCTAATTAAAAAGCCTTAATTTCAATTTCCATTTTACAACTCATAAAATGACAGCTCAAAACCAAGCCAGTATTAGTGAGATAATGGAATGGAAAAAAGAGAGCTGGTTTGAGTTTAAATCCAGTATGAAAGAGATGCTAACAAAGTAGGCAAAGTAATTAGATATGGGTTTGGGTACTATACCAGAGCGCTGAATTTTGTTCCCTGGTTTAAAACCTCAAGTTCTTGTTTTCATATATTACAGTTAACATAAAATGGTCAAAATAATAGCAGGTTGGATTTTTTTCATTGGCACTATGGTTACAGGTATAGTTTGATTTCTTTATTTTTCAAAGATTTTTTTCTTTTTTTTTTGTAGCCTTTATTTTTTATCTGTAAATCAGCATATCATAAGCAGACGTAAAATAAAAATCAATTATAAACTTTTAATGTTGAAAAAAAAATATTGCTTAAACTAGTAGACAGTTCTTGCACTAATTTCAGACTACGTGCTATTTCAAAGAGATATTTCAACTATAAAATGTGTGTTATTATAGGTTAAAAATAAATTAACTGGAAAGGTATTTTCATTATGGTTAGTATCCCTGAAAACATAGTTAACAACCCACGAAAGTAATCAACACTATAAAGAGAGATTAAAAACTAAAGAGATAAATAAAATTCTGGAAAGTAATATTACGGTTGCAATATGCTGTTCTAAAAATATGTCTTAAGCAATCAGGGGAAAAAAAAATTAAAGCAAAATGACAAACAGCACCACAACACTTCAAGCATTTGACTGTCAAAGGATCTGATTGCCACAAACTGATAAAACTGTGTTTTACAAACCTGTTTAGAATTGCTCTCCACCTTCTGCACAAGGCTTTCCCAGCGCTGGGCAAAATTTTCAAGACGACTTTCCAGCTTTTGAGCCACTGCTTTATTTTTCACAGCTACTAGGAGATCTTGGCTGAGCGACTTCAGCTTACTCATCATTTGCCTTTTCATTTCTAGATCTCCTTTTAGGATCTGTTAAACAAAGTAACAGAAGGAAGAACACACATTCATACAAAAAAAATAAAAATAATAAAAAAACCCAAAAAACAAAAAACACCAAAAAACAAACCCCCAAAGCAAAAGACCCACAAAAAAGACAACCAACAAACTTAGAAGAAAATTCATAAGGAGAACATCAGAAAGAGCTGAAAATTGGTAAGGGCTCCTATAATTCCATGATGTTGTTTCCATAAAAACTTCTGGCAGAGCTTACATAGCAAGTTAACATAGCAGGTGGAGCAACTACAAACATCACAACAGGCTCCAGGTGATGACATGAATCAAAAAGATAACAATTGTGTTACAGGAACAACCTTAAAACTGCACTAATGTTAGCAACTGTATCAACATGTCAAATCATCTTCCTTTAAACCTTCAATGTACTTCGTTATATATTGCACATTGAAAAAAGTTTCCTAGAAAAGTAATATTTGAACCCAAACCAAGATTAAAACAAACAAACAAACACAAATAGACAACCAAAACCCCAAACAAAAAAAAAACCCCGAAACACACTGTGACAAGGGACCTTGAAATTCCTGAAATCTGTACATGTAAACCTACTTATGAAACAGGATGTTCACAGATCCAAGGCTCCAGTTCTTACCTGGGTTTGCTTTTTAAAGCCTTAACTGGTTTACTTTACTGATTCCCATTCCTTAAAAATTCATTCTTTATGCCATAATTCTGCTAACCATGGCCAAATTTTGAACTCTATGCAGTTATGCATTGCATTCTAATCCCCATGGCATGAAAGGGATAATCAAACAAGTGGTTAGACCAGAGAATTTAGTCTACTTATACTTTCCTACAGTTATATAAACCAAAATTGTAATTAAAAATACAACTCAGCAAAAGAAAGATTGTCTTTGTAATCAGTACTCTTTCTAATCAGATTTGATTTGAAACATCATAATTGCTAATGGCAGAAACAGTTAACATCAAAATTTAAATTAATCTATCCCTGATAAGTAGAAGCTAACTATATTGAAGAATCTCTTTTCAGAGTAGTAGGAGACCTAACAGATGGAGGAAAGTGGATGTAAACCAGTTTAGCATGTTAAATTTCAAGCACTGCTATATTTGACCTTTTTTTACGCCTACATTGTCAGAAAAAGCTCATTTGGAAACCACCATACACTGACTGAAATAATAAAGGATGGTAAAGGTAACGTGTGAAACGTTGGTTCAGAAGAGCAATGTTTGATTTCCAATCACCCCAGCCCACAACAGCTGTGTAAGACACCTGTGAGTTCAGCATCAATCCAAGATACCTGGAGCACAAGCAGCAAGTGAAACACTACAAAAAGAAGAATGCTAAAAATTTCTTTTAAAGATGCTGCTCACTGCAACTTAATATGCTTTTATGACAGCTGTAGTCAATCTGGAAAGCTATACTGGGAGATTCTGTTTTCACATTTCTTCATTAAAAATGTGTAAATGTGTCACAAAAAACCAAAAAAGATGCTCTGTTTATTTGTTGGGGGTTTTTTTCCAGCACAAGAATAGACCTAAAATAATAATAGTAACTGCAAAATATGTAATTTACCAATTTGGAAGACAGGACATGGTAGTTTGCTTTATGAAATTAATTATCGAATATATCAGTCATAACTTCAGTCAAGTACATAGCGTAAACCCTGATATTTGAACATTATAAAATGATTTCCTTATTTTTTGTAATGTGGTTCTATTTTGGGGGTTTTAAGTTTTTAGTTAAGTTTTTTCTTTTCCTTATAGAGCAAAAACTTACTTTGCTTACTGTAAAAGTCCAGCCAGCAACAACCTCTAAAGTTCTCTTTCAGCGGGAAAGAAATTTATTCCAGTCAAAAATAGTCTAATATCTAACTTCTTTTTCTATATGTAAAAAACCCCAAAAAAACAGGTGATGCAAGAAAATATTTAACTCTCTATTAATTGAATATATACTATAAACATGTAGATCTTGTAGATAGAGGTAGATCTTGTAAACATTTTCAATAGCTCTCAGTATTAAAAAAATAAGAAAAAAAGAGACAACTTCATTTTACAGAGTACAAAATATGAAAGGAATCTAGCAAGCCTCTGGCATACATTTCACCAAAATTTCACCTCAGTTCTACATTCTCTGTGCATCACATCTTCCAGCTCAGTCCATCTTCTGTTTCACCCTACACTTTATGTAAGAATTTGAGTCAATTACAGAGTCAGTGAATAAATAGTAGGTGGAAAATTAAAAAAAAACAACAAAACAAAACAAACAAAACAACTTAGTTGTTTTAAGGAACTGTTTTAAGAACTGGAGCAACTACCTGCTAAACAGCTTTTCTGACCTTTAAACTAGGAAGATCCCAGCAGAGAGCTGATGACAAAGAAGATAAATTTTCACATACAATACTGAATAAACCCTTTGAAATAAACTGCAATCTATGGAGGACCTCACATCAGATCAGGCAGATGTGCTCTGAAGGTAATTGTGACCCTGTGGAACAGCAGACACTGGAACAGGCTCCAGTCTGTGGACATTAATGTGATATAAAAGTCAAATCCTTTTTCCTACTGTGACCAGTATCTCAACAGACCTGTTGTGCATCAGTCACTTTAGAATGCTTAGGGCCTTGTAGGAGGGTTGTAGAATTTCAAATTAACAGTCACAATGCTAAATGGTTTAATAAATTACCTTCAGAAACTTCCTCTGGTTAAAGAGACTGGCTAAAGAACACAACCATAATCTGGCAAAGTTCTGCATATAAGTGTGGCAGAAAACATGGGTGGAAGCTCTTATGCCATATTACAACACTAAACCTAAAATTCTTAAGGTCTAACAGGAACAACTAATGCTGTAATTTCTTGCTGGAAATGACTGGACAATTGAGGGATCGAGATATCGTATTGTTAAGAATATAAACATCTTTGTCCTAAGTGAAAAGATACACTTTTATTCCCTCACAGACTTGCTTTTACAATTCAGACCTAAGTACAAGAGGGATCCTTGGTGACAGCCCCTCCTCTACTACATTCAAACACATGTCGAGATAAAATATGTCAAAAGACAGGAACGATGTGCATGTCAGGGTCAGAACAACACAATCCCATTTTCCCCTATTTCTAAAAGCCAGTCCAAGAGGAGAATCTAACCCCTGAAAAAAAAAGTAAAAATCATGTGGTTGATATATTAATACAAATACCTGAAGGTTCAGACAAGATTGAAAAAGTAAATTGTCATACACAAAACTTCTAGCCCTTTGGCATTGTATGAATGTAAAACACTCACTGGAATTTAGAAACAACTGCTTCTAGGTCTAAAACCTGATAGAGAGAATTCCAAAAGTAAAAACTACTTTTCTGCTGCAAATCAAAGACACTAAAGAGGCAGTTTTCTTCTAGTATACCACCAATATTTAAATACCTAAACTATTGCATCATGAATCATGTTTCTAAAAAGATCAAAGTTATTCATGTATAAAAAATGAGTAAGTTGCAATTAACAAACTCCACCTGTTCTGTTAAGGATAACTTGATTCTTTTTGAGGTTCAGGGCTACAGAAAAATCATTTTATTTACTATTTTATGTTGTTCACTCAGTTTCCTGAAAAACCACAATTATTTCATGACAATAATGCTTAACAATTTAAACTGGCAGCATAATTTTAACATAATTTTAACTCCGTAAGAATTCATTAGTGAAACTTATGAAAATACTACATAAGTGTTTCCTTCTTAAGATCATATTTTCAAGCCATTCTGAAAGATACCCAAACTGGCCCTATCCTTAACACTTCCAAACCCTTAATAGTCTGCTACTTCATAATTTGTGACAAACATTTCAACCCTCTGTACCTATGCGCTCCAGCAACCTTCTGAAATCCAAAAGTACACATTTTTTTTTGTAATTTTTTGTAATTAAATTAAGGTTTTTATAGTATATTTTTCTTCAAGAAGGTACTCTAAAGTGTCCAGAGCTGTCTCTAATCCATTATGTGTTAAAAGCCTGGCATGAAGTCAGCTTCGAGGTTGCTCATGTTAGATTGCTAGAATTTCCAAGAAGCATATACACTGAGACAAATACATTTTCCTTCCTTTACAAAGAAGTTTACTTAATCCTAAGCAATCTTTAATCAAAATCAAAGAATCTGTATTTCTAAATGTATATTTTTATTAAGCCCTAAAGAATTGCAGAAGGAAAAAGAAGGGAGAGGTGAAAAAAACCTGTATGTGGCAGTGTAATAGTGTCTCAAAGATTATGCTAAAAATCAATCTTTTAGTTCTTAAATTAACTAATGAGTCATTCTGTAATCACAGGAACATCTACCAATAATTCTGGACCAGCTACAATGGAGCTAAACAATCAGCCTGTAAGTTTATTTTTTTTTTTTTTTAAGCTTTATACATTTGTATATGTGAGGATAAAATAGAGTAAACTTTAGAAACATCACAGTTACTCAAACCTCAGAAGCATCATACTATTTTTATAGACCCAGAGCCTGAATATTTCAACTTTTAATATAGTATGATGAGAAGGACACAAATCCTAAACTAATTTTTAAACATTTAAGGTTGATCCTTAGATATACAGAACGAAGATATGTATATCCAGTAAAATATTTAATGAATACATAATTAATTGATGTCATATTAATAACTTAATAATAATTGATCAGCTAATTAATAATAAAGAAATATTCATGCCTGAAAAGATTACCAGGTTTTTCCCTAATAAAGCAATAACTCATCTATCTTAACCAAAGCATGGACATGACTGTTTCCTTTCCCCTAAATGCTAGGCAGTCATCATTACATACAGAAATAGCACATACCATATAATTTTGTCCTACTGCTGTAAAGCCATGGCAAGTCTAGGCTGCCACAAGTTTTTCACCTCCACAGGCACAGCCAGACCTGCCTTCCCTCCATAAAGACCACGCACAGTGGAGAATTTACTGAAGACTGGGTGGGGGATGTGGTGAAAAGGGTGCATTTTGTGCAGCTAACTACATTTCTGATGCTGAGGTACAGTTGTAAAGTAACTCTAATTTTAGCATTTCATAACTTCTGAGCCCTCAGCTTTTTCAAGTTCAAGGAATGTATGATGGGGTTTGCTGGAGGATAAGTACTTACCCATATGCATATTCCTTTGCACATATATATATATATACACTTTCTCACACAATATATATACCAACAGCATCAAGAAACTTTCATTATAAAAGTATACATATTTTTAAGACACACAAATTCTATTTTATTTCATGAACTTTTGACTGAAGATATAACTAAGAAAATAATCTTGATCTAGTGATTCCTTTAACAGCAAGGCTATGGACCAAACTATTCCATCCACAGGAGGAAAAGCCCAGTCCCAAAGTATGAAACAGATGAGACGGGGTTAAAGCCATGTACATGCAGACTCGGATTAAGGAAGCTGAATCTAAAATAGAAGAAAGAAAAATACATACAGCTAATTTGCTTAGATTGGTCAGCATTTCATTCTGATCTCCAAAGCCAGATGTAGTAATCTTGCTCACAGCATCCTCTTTCTCCGTAAGCCATGCATCAAAAAGGCACTGAAATAAAATTGGAGAGAAGTAGATTCAGCCAGGCCTTTCATATATATATATATTATATTTCCTATAATGTTTTGAAAAACATTCTAATTCATAATTTAAAAAGTTACTCACCTGTTCTTCTGCAAAATGCTGCCATTTACGAAGAATATCTTGCAGAAGGACCCATCGTTCTTCTGTCCATCTACAGATGGCTGCCCACCGTTTTCCAAAGTGCTGGAGAGAAACAAAGACAAAAGAGAGTTTTGCATTTGTTTTGGTTTTTTGTTTGTTTGTTTGTTTGTTTTCTCCTAAACAAGGAAAGCTATTTTCCCTATGGCATTACAAATTTTTATGGAAACATTTTCCTTATTGACTTTTTTTTTCAGGCATATGCCCTTAAAATATGTTGCATATCACATTGAAATGGATTTTTGGACCATTTGAAATAAAACCAAAATGGAGGTAATAGAGAAATCAATGGATCTAAACACAGACTATTTTAATACTAACCTACAGACAGTTTTCTTGCAAGTCTCTAGTCTATACTGTCAAAACCCCACTCTATTTCAAAACTTTAAAATGCTCAAAACAAAACTACTTGAAAGATAAACATGATGGCCAAAGATGTTGCCAAAGCAAAAAAAAAAAAAAAAAAAAAAAAATAAAAAATAATATATATATATATATATATATAATTGGCATTTAAGTTGCATTATCAGTACTGTTGGTCAAAGCTCTTACCTCTTTTAAAATATTGCAGTGGAAAAAAACCAAACCCTTATAAATTTCCAGACCAGCACAAATCCCACTGAAGTTTCCCAGGTATTTGTAGCATATGTCACTATAAATGTATTTAATTTACACAGAACACCAACCATCTTGTTCTCTCCTCTCCCCTATTTTAGTTGATGATATAAAACTTTTATTGCAATGATTTATAGTGACTTAACTACCCCTCACATCAAATGCAAATTACTCAGCTTCTCCAAAATAAAAAAAAACAAAACCAAACAAATCTTATATAAACATCTGACAGATACTCTATACTACTGCATTCTTAATTTTTCATCCACTTCAAAAGCACATCCTGACAAAAAGACAATACTTTCTTCCTTTTTACATATTAAGTTATTTACTTCATGACTCCTATGAGCCCCTTATAACTTGAGATATTATATGATGCCATATCTTTTGTATTTATATTTCTCATAGAGATTATAATTTAATTTTAGAAAAGATATATCATCCAAATAGTGGATTCTTAAAACCAGGATTAAAAGTAGAACTGTATTTTCTGCCAGAAAGAAAAATTAAAAAAAAAAAAAAAATCTAGGATATGGGAGATAAAATTTCAGAATGTCATCAGAATTTGTTGCTTTAACAGTCTTATGTCACAGTAAAAAGTCAGCAGATACAATTTTCTATTATGTGGACACTAAACCCATAAAAATATTCAGTTGAATATTCAATTGAATATTTTTACCTTACTATTTAATTAGTTCAAAAATCATAAGCATATCTTTCCTTATAGCTATTTTATAAAAATCCTCATACCTGGGTAACTTTTAAATAGCTTTCATCCAAGCAACTGACTTTTTTAATGATTACCATGTAAAAAAAAATAATTTTCTCTCAACAACTAATACAACGTCTCCATCAATTATCACTGTGATGTGCCATCAAAAGTATTTTTTGTTTGTTCCTCTAGAAAACATCAACACCTCAAGAGAGCAAGATCAAATATCTGTTTCTGCATTAACTCTGAAAAATATATTTATTTGCACAGCAAAAAAGTTAATATAAAATACCATTTTCAGCATGTGATTTCACAGCCACAAAAGTTTTCTTTCCCCTCAATAATTTAACAAGATCTTTTATTTTAATGAAGTAAGCAAGCACTGATAAAAGTGCTGATTCTGTGACCAACCTTAAATCTAGTTATTTCTCATGAGAGGCCATAACAACCATGAGACCAAGATACACTGTTCAGTTAAATGGATTTAAGACATGAAGTTTCAAGTTTGAAATATCACATCAGGACTGTTATTTATAAAGTGTTTACTATACTAAGTCACATGGTGTTCAATTTTAACTCCCTATTCACATCAAACAGTAGACCAGAAACTCAGACTGCTCCAAGTGCTCCTAGCACCTGGGAAAATAAATTTTCAGAGAAATTGACTGAATCCACACTAACAAGTAAAATACCCTCCTGTAAAAAAATGCCTTTTCTTACAGCCCTACTTGGATTTTTAGAGAAATCTGCATGTGCAAAAGTTTTTTGTTTTTTTTCTACTCAGAGGACACTGAAATATTTCCTATGACTATCAAAAACAGAAGATGAAATATTTTAGTCTGCTAAAAGGTCAAAATAAGGGAGCACAAGAACAAAAGAAAATGAGTAAAGCATAACTCTTGGGAACACTGGACTAAAATAATGTACTGCAAGCCTGCAACTAGCAGGGCTTATTTGATAAGTGTTTTTCTAATCAGGTATAGATATCCACTTTTTAAAATAATGAGAAAAAATGGAAAAATGCTTTTGCCTATATCCAAAATTAATTCTTTAAAACTGAATATTTAGCCCTTTCATAGAATTTCTACCAAACAACAAGTTTTGTGTGCCGCTCTGAAATGCTCAACATTTCATACACAAACACATGGAGTAGGAGAAACAAACAGAATGAACTGGGAGCACTGGTCAGGTCCCAGAGCTGTGATATTAATGAGACTTGGTGGAATGAGCTCCACGGTTGGAAATCTGGGATGGAGAACTCCAGGCTGCTCAGGATGTAAACTGTTCTACAGGGAATTAGGAGAAATTTCTAGATCAGTATCCTATTTCCTTTTGGGAGATTTCAAGTTCCCAGACATCAACCAGGAATATCATATTGTTGTGATGAGCAGGTCTTGGAAATGCCTGAAGTCTGTAGGGTGTAATTTCCTCTCATAAGTGCTCAGTGAGTCAACTGAAATAGTTGATTCAGTCTTTAACATTCCTCACTTATTTTGATGTATTTTCACAAGAACTACCCATACATCATCTTCAATCAAAGAACAGTACCCTGAATAATATGAATATATAATCCAGGAAAATACACTCTCACCTCCTTTCCCCCAGCAGGGGAATAAGCCATCAAGTAGCATTTGACACACTTAATACAGATTTCTTTCTAGCACAGACCCTGACCCTTGAAGCCTGGGGAAGCCTCTAATTTGAGTAAGCCCACGAGAGTCCTTAAGAGACCTGTTGTCTGCTGGGTGTAATTAAGGAAAAAATCTCCCTGCATTCACGGCTTCTCTATGTTATCCAGCCATTTCTCTGAGCTGAAGATAATTTCCCCCAATTTTTTTCCTATAGAAACGAGTCAGAGTACAGCAACAGCCTTGCTACTACAGTTTGATTTTGCAGCACTAAATACAGATTTGAGCCTTATTCCACAGCTGCCTTGGTAAATCCGTGGATTGAATTTAATTGGAATCTTGGAGTTTTAAGTCTAAATAGTGGGTTCTCAGTAGAAGCATAAACAGAGCCTCTCAATATGTCACACATTGATATGTTAAGTAAGCAAAGTAATGTAAAAGTAGTTTTAAGGTTCACACTCAGTCTAGCTGCAGTTTCTCAGAGTACCTTAGGGTGACAACTGTTTCTAAGAAAAGCTCTGAAATTGTGTTTAGTTTTTCTTTCCCAAACAAGGGTAAATTTTCAACTAATAATTTGTTTCTGGGGACACTTTTGGCTTCTATGCCATTAATTGCCTCTTAAACAGATATGTTTTTGCATAGACAACAAAACTTAAGAACTTTTATACAGTTCATTTAAAATCAGCATAGATTCTTGTCAACCTTCCTGAGACTTAAATCTCAAAAAGTTCATTTTAGGCTTTAAAAAACTGTCTTATAGAAACATTTGGAAAAAGTAATACACAATACATACAAGATACGTATACGTATGAAAATATTTCACGAATCACCACCTCAAAAAGAAAGGCATAACTGACTTTCACCTGCTTGGAAAATACATCTTTGACTATTACATGGAAATAACTGCTCATTTTCTTCCCAATCTGATCCTGACCAGCACCTCAGTGCTCTTATTAAGTTCTTTTGTCTGACAGTTCATGCTCTTGTTTTGTTCTACTTTTGGAAGTCAGACTGACAGATACATAATCAAGCTTGGAACTTTTCTCCATTGTGCTTTTTGTCAAGTGCACTAATGGTTGTGACTGTCAACACATTTTATCTCCTGTGCTTATATTCAGACTGCAAGTGATATGGAAAAAAAAAAAATAATCTAAACAGTTCCTGTACACAAAAAGAGGTGTAACATTTTACTAGAAGAGCAGGTGGACTATGGTAAGTAACTCTGTTCTCCTGGGCATTAAAGTATGAAAGCTTCCACATCTCCCTAACACTTAAACCTTATAGCTTTTGATCTGTACTTGGGTTTTATTAACATCTGTAATATTGCTACATATTCTTTGACTTCTAGAGCAATGGAACTATTATGCTTTCTCTCAGATTCTTCTGCAAGAAATTGTGAATAGGGGACATAACAGCAGAGCAAATGGACTGTTCCACACCACCCCATGTTCTGCTAAGAGGCAGCCTGTGCTGCAGGGTGAGGTGACTCAGGAATTGTCTATCATCTTGCAAGGAATCTTTTTCCAAGACAGTAACAATTGGTGCTTTCTGCACTAGTACAGTTATAAATAGTGTATTTCCACTGTGTTTCATTTACATTAATTATTCATTATGTTTCTTTAAGGTATTGCAGTAATGTCTGAGTTCTGTTTCATGCTTTATTCCAAGATGGGTCAGACACAGATGTTGCACAGGATACTAATGGTACCTTTCCAACCATAATGTGGGATGAAACTGTGTCACTTGATGTTCCCTTAATTCTTCTTTCAGAAGATGTGAAATTAGATTAATCATCTAACAATCCAACAACTTTTCATTTGCTTTTCACGCTATTAAAAATTCATTTATACATCGTCTAATTATGAAGTGTCATAAATATCAAATACAGTTAATTATTTTCTCTCCTTCCATTCAAGATATTTTGCAAGTTTAGTTTAGCTTCTGGAGCTATGTTCTTGCTAGGGATCTGCTTTATCCCACTGAACAGTTCCAAGGAGCTGGCTGGCAAGGAATTCTGGAAGGTTAAGACTATTTTGAGCAGGTGCATCACAGTTCTGACACTTAAGATGAAGTCAAAAGGAATTAATGATTATGGCTCAGTACAGGCTGTATTGTTATCATGGCTGGGTTGTTCTCCTTGGGTGACTAAGCAGCTGCAGTAGAGAAAACTGAGAATTACATTTGAAGTGGCAGTTCTCAGCATCTTAGCCA